>JAWPNB010000010.1:53107500-55507500 GCA_033996785.1 Trichosanthes truncata
ACAATTCCATTAGGGAAAGGAAGCCTATGACCACGATCCAAGATGGTCCGCAATGTCTAATCAAAACAAACAAACAACACAAGAAGCCCTCGAAATCAGAAACTAATTACGAAATCTCCACCAAATCATTCAAACTTCTACATAATTAAGAGTCTCGAAAGTTAAATCGTTAGTTACCGTGTGATTGACGGTGTACCAGTCGCCAACGAGGAGGGTGTAATCGGCGGCGGGCTCCGGGAAGGGGACAGGAATTTGGGGGCGGCTGAGGACTCTGATACTTCCGAATCCACCGGCGGCCTTGTGGAATGCAAGAGAGGGGAAATAGAAGTAACTTCCGATCTGATCCTTCACCTGAATTCTGTAGGTGAAGTTCTTCCCCGGCGGAATTGGGCATGTTGTTCCGTACACTCCGTCTTGGTACGAGTTTTTCCTCTGTTGAATTCCGTTCCTGAATTTAGTTAACAAAAAAAGAAAAGAAAAAGGGTTAATATTTATGGGCCGATCCAGTAGGCCCAAAATAAAATTGGAGGCCCAAGTTCAATGGGCCTGAGGTCCAAATGTGTTTTTTCTTTTTCCTTTTCCTTTTGTGTTTACGTGTAATTGAAAGGTGGGTGGTTGATAACGGCACTCCATCCCTTGGTTACGTTTTCCACAAGCAAAATTAATAAAGCTTTAAAGCGACTTTGGAGTTTTAGAGTTGAAATTGCGTTATTCTCTTCTCACGTGTTGTTTGGGATATCAAAATTGCAATTAACTTACGTATTATATTAGGATTAATAAATAAATATGTATTGAAATAAAGAAGATAAAATAAGTCATAAATTAAAATAAAATTTTTATTTTCTAAAGCCCCATTTTTTAATCATTTGATTTTTTTTTTTTAAATTGAGCTTATAAACACTGCTTTCACCTACCAACACAATTTCTAAAAACTAAATGATCATCAAATGAAATCTACTTAAGTAACTTATATTTTGTCAACTTAAGTATAACTTAATTGGTTAAGACATTATAATATCAACTAGAAGGTCAAAGTTCGTATTTTCATCCCTACATATTGTCGAATTAAAAAAAAATTAATATTTCTTTGTTTTCTTTAGAGTTTGTAGGTTTGAACATCTCCCTTGTTTGTGATATAATATTTTTAAACAAATATAATTCATAGTTTTTATTTTAAAAAATTAAGCTAATTCATTCCCAATTGACACTTTCAAATTCTTCCACACATTTCAAAAATATAATACTTTCCAAAAGCTAATTCTTTTCTATAAATAAATATTTACTAAAATATTAAAATACTTTTAAACATAGATTAGGGAGAAGGGAAAAAAATGGAAATAGTAAATAAACAAACTCTCAATCTTTACTATATGATGTAAAGTCTGATAACTGAATTTAAAAAAAAAAACACTCTGATAACTGAAAATTCAAACAATCTTGATGCCAACATTCCTTTCTTCATCACAAAACTATTCCACACTATAAAGAAAGAGAGAGAAAGTAGAGAGAGAGAAGAATAGAACACAAACCAAGAGAGAAGAAATGGCTCCGGTAGACTATTATGAACATTGATATAAAGATTATCATTGGTAACAGCATAAATATCCGGTCCCGGAAATTGCCCATTTATCAAAATCCCCTGAAAGAGAACGACAATTCCATTAAATCACCACTCAACTCAAAAGCTTAAACATAAAAAATAGAAAACTTAAATGGATAGATTACACGGTAGGTTGAATCCCACCTGTTGGCGAATGCCGAGCGGATAAATATCGCCATAGGTGACATTCCAATCGAAGAATCGATACGGGTTTTCGGCGAATGCAATGCCGATCACTCCCAAAGCCACAGCAACATGAAAACACCATAACGTAGCTGATCTTTGGGCCATTTTGACCACCATTTTTGGCTTCTGTTGTTTCAAATTTTGATTAAGAAATGGATCTGAAGAGTTATAAAAAGAGGGAATTTGAGAAGAGGGGGTTGAGTTTTAATGGGTTTCAGGTTTGAAAAAGTGGGTAACTGCTGAAGAACCAAATGGCGTATTTAAAGTGGAGGACTGTGAAGGAAGAAGCCGAATAAACCCAAACACCACTTCCGAAGATTTATATTAATTTTTTAATTGCGTATATTATAAATTAATGATTTTATTAAGTTGATGTTATCATTCTTTTAAGAAAAATGTGGAAATGAGAAAGAGATAGGAAGATCAGTGGCGTGGAGTGGCCGCGGTTAATTACAGCAAAGATTTAACTGGTTTCCTCGTTCGCCAGATATAGCCCAAGACTTAAGACTATAGAGTATTCTCCCAATTTCATCTTAATTTCCATTTATTCTTTTTTTTTTTTCAAATTATTAGCATGTATAATATTTTATGTCTTTTTCAATCCCTCTTTTGAAAAAGATTAAAAAAAAAATAGTTGAATTACAATTTTATTCTCTAAATTTTCAACGCTTAAAAAGTTTCTAATAAGCTCAACTTTTAAATTTGGAGTTTTTTTTTTTTTAAGTCACTTTTGATCTTTAACCTTTTATAAAAGTCACAATTTAGTTTATGAACTTTGGTTTATAAGGAGATGTTTAGAGTGCTAAATGGGTTATAATAGTTTAGATTATAATAGTCTATGAAGTTATATAATATGTGTTTTATGATACATAGTTGTTTAGCCTGAGTTATAATAGTCTGTGTTTGAGGTACATAATTATTTAACTCTACAAACTATTATAACCCACTTAGCACCCCAAACAGGCCCTAACTATTTAATCTCTATATTTACGATTTTGTAACAATTTAGTTTAATTTGGTCTCTGTACTTTAAAGGGTTGTTTAGGGCATTTAGTGGGTTATAATAACATAGGTTATAATAGTTCGTGGGTTATAATAGTCTGTGAAATTATATAATATTGTTTAAAATGCAGAGTTGTTTAGTTTGGGGTTATAATAGTCTGTGTTTGGGGTGCAGAGTATTCCACAAGTTATTATAAGCCATGCCCCAAACAGCCCCTAAATTTGTAACAATTTTGTCCCTGTCGTAAAAATTATTATTAAGATTTAATTAGATTTCTTACGTAGGTAAATCAATAAACTAATTAGGGACCCAATATGTTTATAAGCTATAGAATCTAAATCGTTCAATAACAAAAATCGACATGTGATTTTGATGAACTGTTTTACGGTAGAGATTAAATGTTACAACTTTGAAAGTACAATGACCAAATTGTTACATACTAAAGTTAAGGGACTAAATTGTTACAAATTTGAAAATACGTACCGAGACTAGTTGTTACAAAATAAAATTCAGGGACTAAATTGTTATTTTCAATAAAGTTTAGAGACCAAAAATATTTTTAACCTTTTTTTAATTCAACTATATGAGAGTATGGATTCGAACATTTGACCTTTTAGTCAAAGTTACAATGTTTTAACCAGTTGAGATATGTTCAAATTCACTTTTAAATTCAGGACTAATAGGTCTTTGGCATTTAAAATGTCTAATTGATTTAGGAATTTTCAATTTTGTATCTAATAGGTTTATGTCATATTCGACCATTTTTTTTTATTCACAAACATATTAGATGTACAATTGAAAAGTCATGATCTTTTAATTTTGTGTCATATATATATGTGAATTCTTAAAAATGTCAAATATAATAGAGATATATTAGATACAATCATACAACATATTAAGTTCAGAGACCTATTACATTTTTTTTTAATTTCAGAAAACATATTAGACACAATTCAAAATTTAAAAATATATTAGAAACGTTTTTAAAGTTTAAGGGACCTATTAGATACCTCCTTAAAAGTTTGACTAAACTTGTAATCTAACCAATAATGATTATTTATAATGTTCATTAATTCTATAATTCTCCTTCTAGTGTGTATAGTGTTTTCTTCAAATTATTTAGTGGAATTTTCATTTTCTATTTATGTATTTGACTCAGTTTGTCCTAAATCTTAAATTTAATTCGTGCAATTGCGTCAAAATAGTGAAAATTACTTTTTTTTTTCCAGTGCATCTAGCTATGAGCATGCTTGCGTAGTTCAATAAGGAAAAAACTTAGATGCGACTACACATATCTTTTTGTAGCACATCCAGTTGTTCTTCTACGGTTTGTCACATGATAATTTATTTTTTTTACTATTTTAAAATTTTTTTTTCTATTGTGTGGTTAGAGTGGACTGCAATATGATGATCTCAAGTATTTTGTAATTCGATTTCAACATTAGCATGCACATTTTTTTCATGCCTCAATTTGGAGATAGTAATTTAGAGATATTTTCATAGTTCAATTTGGACATTTTTGTGACTCGATCTTGTTTTATTCTTTGAATTTCATTGAATTTAGTTGGTTCAGGAGTAGTTTCATAAATTTTTTTTTTTGACAAAGGTACAAACAAGCAAGAAGGAAACTAAATGAATAAGATAGAAAATGGGCGTGTAAGCACTAACTTATCACTTCACACTCGAGAGATCGAAGCAGGAACTTCTCCAGGCCAAACTCCATCTAGTTTTTTCTTTTTTAGTTTAACAAATGTTAGAGTGAAAATTTGAACGTATGACTTTTAGAACAAATGTTTAAAGTCTTAACCCGTTGAATTATGCTTAATATAACTTTCTAATTTAGTTTTACGCATGTCTTAATTGTTTGATTCATTCAAGTTTAAAGTTTCATTTTATAAAATTGAAAGTTGATGAGGAAGTTTATCAAATTGATGAGTCAACTATAGAGGTAAAACATAATTTTTTTTAAATATATATGTAAACAGATTTAAAAAATAAATGTAAATTTTAATTCTAGAAAATCGAGTTCTACTTCTAAATGAATTTATAAGTCATATTCTAGACTGTGCATGGAATTTAGTTAATGTTATTTTGATTTGACCATCACATGCTAACAAATTTATATTCATGTATACATACATATATATATTTCTAGATCTGATATTAACAATATGAATAGATTTTAAGGTCAACTAAATGATATTTAAATAATCAATGCAACATCGTATAATTGTTAATAATTTAGAAATTTTCATGTGCTCATGCATTACAAAATAATTTGCATCTAAAATTTAATGTAATGTTTACTTATTAATTAAAAATTAGGTTAAATTATAAGTTCAGTCCCTCAACTTTAAATTTGTATCTAAATAATCTTAAATTTTAAAAAGTGTCTAATAGATCATGATCCTTCAAATTTTGTGTTTAATAGGTTGCTAACATATACAAAAAAAAAATAATAATAATTAATTAATTTATCTATTTGATATAAAATTGAATTTTATATCTAATAGAACTCTAAAGCCCATGTTTGATAACCCTTTCATTTTTTGTTTTTGAAAATTAAGCCTATAAATACTATTTTCACTTATGAGTTTCTTTGTTTTGTTATACTTTTTACCTATATTTTTAAAAACCAAGCCAAATTTTGAAAACTAAAAAAAGTAGTTTTTTTTAGTTTTCAAAAACTTGTTTTTGTTTTAGGAATTTAGCTAAAAATTCAAATGTTTTCTTAAAAAAGATGAAACTCATTGTAACTCAATGTAGAGAAATGACAAGAAAACAAACACAATTTTCAAAAACTACAAAACTAAAAATTAAATGGTTATCAAACATAGCCTAAACTTTTAATTTTGTGTCTAGTAGATACATGAATTTTAAAATCGATAGAAAAAGTCAAGAACTGATTAGACACATAATTAAAAATTTAATAATCTATTGGTCACAGAATTGAAAGTTGAAAGATTTATTAAACACTTTTTGGAACTCATGATCAAATAGACACAAACTTAAAGGTGTAGGGATTAAGTTGTAATTTAACTTAAAAATTATTAATTTAAAATGAGGGTCAAAATCAAGAGTGATTAGTGGAAGGGTGGTCAGTCAAGGCGCCAAATGGAAAATTCAGGAGCCAATAATAACGCGCCACGTAGGCAAATTAACATTAATTGGAGAAAAAGAGAATGTGGATTTAATTCCCAAATAAAACGACAGTGGGAAGGCGACTTTTTTTTTTAAGAAAAAAAGAAAAGGAAAATGGAAAATAAATTATAAAGCCGCGTTTGGTTGGCCGTCAAATGGTAGATGATAACGGTGGAAATCCCCGTGAATTCTGACGCGACACACGGAATTTTCATGTGCTGGAAAATCCACAGCCAAACACGCATTCTTTCCAGCTGGCCAATTGTAGTGGGAACGATCAGACGGCGGTGATCGTTTTGGATGTAGGGCCGGGGATTGATGGACGGTTGAGATGGAAGGAGAGACGTAAAGAATGTGGAATTTGATTTGCGTGGAAGGCTGTGATCGAGTGTAGAGGAGACAGAACAGTTTCCCTTGTGATTTTTGTGTTTTTTTTTGGAAAATTTTGGAGGTTTTTGCGTTGAATACTGCGTCGTTTTGGTCCCACGATGAGACGTAATGGATTTTTTTTTTTTTTTTTTTTTTAATTGGAAGTCAACTCAATATGAAACTGAGTTGGATTGTTTTTTGTTCTTTTTTTGACAAGTGCATAATAGAAGTGGTGGGATCTAAATCTAGAAAGAAAACTTTTAATGAATGAATTTGAGGGGCAAGTTGAAATTGAAAAAAATGGATCTAAATCTAGAGGGTAACGAATCAAGATGGTTTGACTAATTTGAGCAATAAATGTTGATCAATTGAGTTTTATAATATTCAAAATCGAAAATGGAGTGTTTAATTAAGTGTTTTATTGAGTTTCGATCAATGTTGGTCGAACAATCAATTTAATTTCCTTAAAAAAAACTAATTTTAACAAATAGATCAGTATTTCTAATTTTGACTAGAAATCAAGTGAATCGATTCGCTTTCACCAATTTTCAGCTCATTAGTGGAATCAGCGAGTTGAATTTTTATTAACGAGTGGGGGGACAATAATTATTCTCTCTTCTATTCTTTATTCTTTAAAACATTGTTTTCCTAAAGGGAGAGATATATGGAGTGGATCTCAACTTAAGGGACTTTAGGCTCGTTTGAGTTACTGTTTCTTGTTTCTTGTTCTCGTTTCTCATTTTTAAAGAAACGGACATGTTTGATAAACCATCATGTTTATTGTTTCTAAATTTTTAAAAACGTTTGTAAAAAAAATGGCAAATTTTGAGAAACTACAAAAAGTAGTTTCTCAAATTCTATTTATGTTTTTTTTCCATGTTTCATGTATCTCTATTTCTCTTTTTCGTTTCTACACCCATCCTACCCTCTCTCTTCTTTCTCTCTCTTCCATTTTAATTTTTTTCTTTTAATATTTTTTTATCTTTTCGTTCTTTTTCTTCTTTTTTATTTTTATTTTTTCATTTCTTTCTTTCTCTTCTCTCTTCTTTCTCTCTCTTCCATCATAATCTTTTTTTCTTTTAATAGTTCATTATCTTTTTTTTTCTTTTATCTTTTCGTTTATGTTTTTCTCTTCTCTCTCTCTCTTTTTTTATACTTTCCATTAACGAGCTTTTAATTATTATTTTCTATTTAAATCTCTATTATTTTTCCTTTTGGTACGATTTTAATTTTTTATTAAATAAATAAACTAATAATGTATTTCATGTTTACCATTAAATGTAAAAAATATATATATATATATTATCTCTCTCTTTTTCTGATTTTACTTACGTGTATTATTGGCTAATGTATTTTTAAAGAAAAAAAATAAAAATAAAGTTTATTATTAAATTAAAGAAATGTGGGTATGCTCGATTGTCTAACCTTAGATAATTTATAAATTAGTCTAATTGAACTAACTTGTGTAAGCCAAAATTGTTTAAGGTGAATTGATTGGAGTGAGAAATGACATTACAAATCAAATTTGAACAACATTTGAAGGATAAAATTTATTATTATTATTATTAATTTTGTGTTGGGCCTGAATAAAATATTATAAACTCTTTATAATTATTTTATATATATTTTAATGCATGTTATATGGTTTATTATTGTTACACCTATTTCTACATTTTGTATTTTGTTACACCTAGTTCTACATTTTGGAAAATATGTATATAATTGGAAAGTATGAAAATTGAGAAATTGAATATTTGGATATTTATGGTTTTGGTTGGAAGATAAGGATTGGTTTCTTTTTATTAATTAAATAATGGAAATTAAAGAAAGAGAAAGTGGGATAAATATAATTGTTTATTAAATAAAAACATGTGGCTTTATTAGTTATTGTTTAATTAAAAAAAAAAGAGGATGGGTATTGTTGGAGAAGTATTCACGTAAGGAAGAGGAAGAGGAAGAAAGTGAAGAGAAAAAAATGTGATTCTTGGGCTATTTTGAAGTGGAAAAGGAAAAAAATAAACAAAGAGAACCTCTCACAACCTTGGATTGAAGCTTTTGGTAAGTTTTCTAACTTTTGATTAAGGTTTCTCATGAGTTATAGAACCTATTTTGGTGGGTTTCCTTATGGGTTTTCTTCCTTTAGTTGGAAACTCCATAAACTAGCTTGAAAATTTAGGTGGTGGTGATGATTGAGTAAAAGAAGGAAATTTGATGAAAGTCATGAGTTTTATCAAAGTATGGATTGAAGGGGATTAGTTGTATGTAGAAATTGCAAACTTTTTAGGGAAAGAAAACCAATGAATTTATTCATGGAGAAAAAGAAATGAGAAGAATGAGATTTCTTATGGAGAGGGATTACAATGAAGTTATTGGAAACTTTATTTTGGGTTATTGTCTCAATTTCTTGGTAATTAGAAGAGTAAGATGAGGAAAAGAATGGTAAATTCTTGGGTTAGTGAGAAATATAAAGGCTTGGATAATTTAGTGTTGTTACACTTTAATTTTGGCATTAAGAGGTTAGTAATATGTTGACAAATTATGATTTCAGGGCAAGCGGAGATTGGAACCATTTACAACCCGAACAAACCTCGTTCGTAGTAGTTGTGAGTGGTTATTTTATAAAGTATTTCAATCATTTTAGTAATTGATGAGATTTTATGAGATTTGAAATCAATTGAAATTAATATAAATGCAAAGGATTTAGTTATTTGAAAATTTGGAGGAAATTATGTGTATTTCACAAATTGTTTATTATTAAGATTGATGATTTACTAATTTGATAAGAAAGTGACATATGATCACTAAATTGAATTCATGATTTAGCATATTTGAATTTGAAGAGATTTGTGTTTATTGAAGTTTAGCTACAATGATTTAATTATTTGAATTTATTAAGCTTATGAAAGGTGAGTTTATGAAAATCTCTAGATTGTAGCCAATTGGCAAAAAGTTCAATTATTTGAGGTGAAATCAAGTATTTGTGAGTTTTAGAAATAACTTGATTTTTGAATCATGATTTTAGTTGATCTTTGACTTATGGCTTAAAGTTATGGAACCACAATTTGAGAATGTGTGGGGTTTGAGAACTTACGATGATTATTATATAGAAATTGTTTTCAAACCACTAGAACTTGTACCCATGGTTATTACCCGTATGCTATAAGAATGTGTTTCTATAGTATGCTAGTGTGCCAAGGCCGCATGGGATGCAGGGGAATGCCGGGGCCATTAGGTGCCAAATCCGGATTCCGAATCCTGATCCAAATCCTGGACCTGAGGCATTACAGATGTTAGAGTTTGTTTCACGTGCACGTATGACATAAACTTGCTCTGTTATGTATCTAGAGATTACTCGATGCATAGTATGGCAGGGATTGGGTACAAGGTTGGTGATGAGTTTTGTTGGCCTATTATTTTGTATTTTCTTTAAAAAGTTATTGTTGCAAATCTCTATAATGTTTTATTTATCTTGTGTATTTAGATTGTGCTTAATTGATAAAGTTTTATGGAACTTTGAATTCCTTTTAATATAAAAGGTTTTTGTCAAGAGATTATTTTTCTTATTAACTTACCACTCACTGGGCTCTATTAGCTCATTCTTTCTTCCTAAATTTTTCCTCCAGGTAGCGACTGAGTTTCTAACGAGCCTACAGAAGTCGATATCTGCCACCAGACTTGATAGTTTGCATATCATTTTGTATGTACATTTTTACAAATACTTTTTTTGTGTAACTGATGTGGCTAGTGCCATTTTGGGATTTCCCTTTGGTTTGTAATATGAAACCCACCTGTTTATCTACTTTTAAGTTTTGTGGGTTTATATTGAATTTCTGAAATGATGGTTGGAGTTTGAATATATTATTATGGAAGCATATATACTGCTTTTCAGGTGTGTTTTACTCAGTTTTCAGGGGAAACTCTGCCGAAATTTTTATAAAATTTGGTGTTAATAAAGTTTTGGCTAGCCATTTGTGGTAAAAAATAATAATAATAATAATAAGATTTTGTCATGAAAAGTTTGACATTGGATTCCATGGTTTAGTAGGGATCTAATGTCGGCATGCCTCATCCTAGGTTAGTTAGGATAATTTGGGGTGGGGTGTGTCAATTTGGTATCAGAGCATTAAGATCCTGCATATTTTTATAAAAAATGAGTTTTGTGAAATGATGGTGTGACATGCATTACATTGTAGGGAATCATGTCAAGAAGTGGCAGAACGCGTAGGCTTCAAGAACTTGAAACTCAACAAGCTCCTGATGGACAAAATGTAATGGAAGAAGAGATGATTGGTGAATCTAGTCACCATCATGAAAATCAGCAAAAGAATGTAGACAATGAAGAGGAGCAACTAATGGCAAAAATTGCTCAAGGAGTAGCAGTGGGGATGCGAATGCTCAGAAATGACCCAGAGAAAAACTTCAGAATTGAGCGACTAAAAGCTTTAGGCGCAACTACATTTGTTGGGACAGCAGATCCAGCTGAGGCTGAAGTATGGATGAATATGTTGGAGAAATGCTTCAATGTGATGGGTTGTCCGGAAGATAGAAAAGTGAGACTTGCTACTTTTCTACTTCAAGAAGGAGCGGATGATTGGTGGAAATCATTGAGAAATAGACGACCAGAATCAGAAGAAATTGGATGGAATGAGTTCAAGAAGGCTTTTTATGATGAATACTATCCTCGATCTTATAGAGAGGCGAAACGAAACGAATTTTTGAAATTAGTTCAAGGATCAATGACTGTGGCAGAGTATCAAAAGAAGTATGTTGAGCTTTCCAAGTATGCCACAACGATTATTGAAGATGAGATCGATAAGTGCAGGAGGTTTGAAGACGGACTTAGAGAGGAGATTCGAACTGCAACCACTTCAACTGAATGGAAGGAATTTGGAAAGTTAGTGGAAGCAGCTTTGAGGGTAGAGAAAAGTGTATCAGAAAAGAAGAGTCAAAAAGAGTTGTCAAAGAATGTGCGTGGCTTTTCAGCAGGCAGTACTAATCCTTCTGGTTATAATCAGATGCGAAGTGGTAATAAAGGGTTTGTTCCTAGTGTGTCAAATCGAGGAAATTTCAAACCAAGACATCATGGACCATCAAGTTTCAGATCTATTTCAAATGCATCGTCACAAAAGTCAAACAGTTCAGTCCAATCTTCTAGACCCTGGGGTGGTCAACGCTCCTGGCAGCAAGGGGAATCTGTGTTCAGTCATACTAGGAACTCAGCATGTCAGAATTGTGGCAAGTTTCATCAAGGAAAATGTATGTGGAGGACTAATGTTTGTTTTAACTGTGGTCAAACCGGTCATTTAAGGAGAGAGTGTCCTCAAATGTTACAAGAAGGCAGTGTCTCACAGGGAGTTTCATCTCGACCAGTTAGTCAGGGGCAATCCGGTTTGCAATCAAAACCCATCATGATGAGTGGTGAAAGTCGAAACCAGAATGAAAGTTCCAGTGGGTCAAAGCAAAAAGGGCAAGTAGGCAGACCTCGTGTTCAGGGACAGATATTTGCTATGACGTAACAGGAAGCTCAGGGATCACCAGATGTCGTTATGGGTACGTTATCTATTGTTGGTAGAAACGCTCGTACTTTAATTGATCCTGGTGCTACGCATTCTTTTATTTCTCCCATGTTTTCTGTTGAAATCAATAAGATGCTGGAACCTTTGCTTAATTACATAATAGTAGCTACTCCAGTTGGAAAATCTTTATTAGCTGATAGTGTTTATCGAAATTGTAATGTTTTAGTTGGTGGTAAAGAGTTGAATGTCGACTTAATACCCTTGGATATTTATGAGTTTGATGTTATCTTGGGGATGGATTTCTTATCCACACATCATGCAACAGTAGACTGCTTTCAGAAGGAAGTTGTGTTTAAACGACCAGGAGAGATTAAAATTATTTTTAAAGGAGAAAGGAAGATCATGTCATCTTGTTTCATTTCGACATTGAAGGCTAGTAAACTACTTAAGAAAGGTTGTTCTGCATACTTAGCTCATATAGTTGATATCGAGGTGAGTAAATCAAAACTAAACGATATATCTGTAGTAAGAGAATTTCCAGATGTATTTCCAGAAGAATTGCCTGGGTTGCCACCGGATAGAGAAGTAGAGTTTGTGATTGATTTGATACCTGGTACAACTCCTATTTCACAAGCACCCTATAGAATGGCTCCGACAGAATTGAAGGAATTGAAGTTGCAGTTGCAAGAGCTAGTCGATAAGGGTTTTGTGAGGCCTAGTGTTTCCCCATGGGGTGCACCAGTATTATTTGTGAAGAAAAAGGATGGCACCATGAGGTTGTGCATCGATTATAGGCAATTGAATAAGGTGACGATTCGTAATAAGTATCCTTTGCCTCGAATAGATGACTTGTTTGATCAACTTAAAGGTGCTTCTGTGTTTTCGAAAATTGATTTACGATCAGGGTACCATCAACTTAAGATTAGAGAATCTGAAGTGCCAAAGACTGCATTCCGAACTCGTTACGGACATTATGAATTTTTGGTCATGCCATTTGGGTTGACTAATGCCCCCGCAGCCTTTATGGATCTTATGAATAGGGTGTTCCACCCTTACTTGGACAAATTTGTGATCGTATTCATTGATGACATTTTGGTGTATTCTAGAAGTAGAGAGGAGCATCGGGAACATCTCAAAATAGTATTGCAAACATTGCAAGATAGAGAGTTGTATGCTAAATTTAGCAAGTGTGAGTTTTGGCTGAATCAAGTTGTGTTCTTAGGCCATGTGATCTCTGCAGAAGGTATATTTGTTGATCCTCAAAAGATTGAAGCGGTAGTTAAGTGGGAGCGACCTATGACAGTTACAGAAGTTCGTAGCTTTCTGGGATTAGCTGGATATTATCGTCGCTTTGTTGAGGGATTCTCCAAGCTAGCACTTCCATTGACTAGTTTGACTAGAAAGAATTTAGCGTTTGTTTGGACAGACAAGTGTGAGCAAAGTTTCCAAGAATTGAAGAAAAGGTTGGTTTCTGCCCCAATACTTACACTTCCGACACCTGATGAGGAGTTTGTTATTTACAGTGATGCTTCTTATCAAGGCTTGGGGTGTGTATTAATGCAAAATGGGAAGGTAATAGCTTATGCTTCTAGGCAGTTGAAGAAGCACGAGCACAATTACCCAACTCATGATCTCGAACTAGCTGCAATAGTGTTAGCCTTAAAGGTTTGGCGACATTATTTATATGGGGAGAAGTGTCATATTTATACAGATCATAAAAGTTTGAAGTATATCTTCGATCAAAAGGAATTGAATCTACGCCAGAGAAGATGGCTTGAATTAATAAAAGATTATGACTGTACCATTAACTACTATCCAGGGAAGGCTAATATTGTTGCTGATGCTTTAAGCAGGAAAGGACACGGCTCAACAATTTCATCTAATGCTATGAGTTTCTCTTTATTGGGTGAACTCAATAACATGAATGCAGAATTATCAGTGAATGAATCAGGAGCCTTATTTGCAAGTTTTCGAGTAAGACCTGTTTTGATTGATAAAATTATAATTGCTCAGTCTGGTGATTCAGTTCTTCATCAGCTGAAAGAAGAAGTGAAAAGTAATCAGCGGATAGATTATGTGTTGAGAGATGATGGAGCTCTAACCAAGTTTAATAGATTATGTGTACCAAACGATCCAGATCTAAAGAAGGAAATACTGGAAGAAGCTCATAGTTCAGCTTATGCTATGCACCCAGGAAGTACAAAAATGTATCGAACGTTGAAGGAGCATTATTGGTGGCAAGGTATGAAAAGAGAAATAGCAGAATATGTTTCTAGATGCTTAATCTGCCAACAAGTGAAGCCAGAACGCCAAAGAACAGCAGGACTTTTGAATCCCTTGCCAATTCCTGAATGGAAATGGGAGCATATTACTATGGACTTTTTATTTGGTCTTCCTCGCACACAAAGTGGATATGATGGTATTTGGGTGATCGTAGATAGGTTAACAAAAACTGCAAGGTTTTTGCCAATCAAAATTACCTATTCCTTAGATAAACTGGCAAAGTTGTATGTGGATGAGATAGTCAGTTTGTATGGAGCACCAGTATCGATAGTTTCTGATAGAGACTCAAGGTTCACTTCTAAATTCTGGCCTAGCCTACAACATGCCTTGGGTACTAAGATACACTTTAGCACGGCTTTTCATCCTCAAACAGATGGGCAGTCAGAAAGAACTATACAAACATTAGAGGACATGTTAAGAGCTTGTGTTTTGCAGTTTAAAGGAAGCTGGGATGCTCACTTGTCACTGATGGAGTTTGCCTATAATAATAGCTACCATTCCAGCATAGATATGGCCCCTTTTGAGGCATTATATGGTAGAAAGTGTAGAACTCCAGTTTGTTGGGATGAAGTCGGTGAAAGAAAATTGATGGGTCCTGAACTTGTGCAAATCACTGCAGAAAAGGTGAAAGTAATCATGGAGAAGTTGAAAGTGGCTCAGGATCGACAAAAAAGCTATGCTGATAAACGTCGAAGAGATTTAGAATTTGAGGTTGGAGACAAAGTTTTTCTCAAACTATCGCCTTGGAAAGGTGTGATGAGGTTTGGTAAGAAGGGAAAGTTGAGTCCCAGATATATCGGTCCATATGAGATTCTTGAGCGCATTGGACCAGTGGCATATCGCTTGGCTTTGCCAATGGAGCTCTCTCAAATTCATGACGTATTTCATGTTTCAATGTTACGCAAGTATATATCAGATCCATCACATGTTCTTGAAACTCAACCAGTACAATTGAAGGAGAACTTATCATATGAAGAAGAGCCAGTACAAATCTTAGACAGAAAAGAACAGGTGTTACGAAGTAAAACCATTCCATTAGTTAAAGTATTATGGAAGAATCATACAATGGAAGAGACAACTTGGGAAAGTGAAGATCAGATGCGCTTCAAATACCCTCAGTTGTTTTCTTGACAAGCGTGACTAAATTTCGAGGACGAAATTTCACAAAAGAGGGTAATATTTTGTTACACCTATTTCTACATTTTGTATTTTGTTACACCTAGTTCTACATTTTGGAAAATATGTATATAATTGGAAAGTATGAAAATTGAGAAATTGAATATTTGGATATTTATGGTTTTGGTTGGAAGATAAGGATTGGTTTCTTTTTATTAATTAAATAATGGAAATTAAAGAAAGAGAAAGTGGGATAAATATAATTGTTTATTAAATAAAAACATGTGGCTTTATTAGTTATTGTTTAATTAAAAAAAAAAGAGGATGGGTATTGTTGGAGAAGTATTCACGTAAGGAAGAGGAAGAGGAAGAAAGTGAAGAGAAAAAAATGTGATTCTTGGGCTATTTTGAAGTGGAAAAGGAAAAAAATAAACAAAGAGAACCTCTCACAACCTTGGATTGAAGCTTTTGGTAAGTTTTCTAACTTTTGATTAAGGTTTCTCATGAGTTATAGAACCTATTTTGGTGGGTTTCCTTATGGGTTTTCTTCCTTTAGTTGGAAACTCCATAAACTAGCTTGAAAATTTAGGTGGTGGTGATGATTGAGTAAAAGAAGGAAATTTGATGAAAGTCATGAGTTTTATCAAAGTATGGATTGAAGGGGATTAGTTGTATGTAGAAATTGCAAACTTTTTAGGGAAAGAAAACCAATGAATTTATTCATGGAGAAAAAGAAATGAGAAGAATGAGATTTCTTATGGAGAGGGATTACAATGAAGTTATTGGAAACTTTATTTTGGGTTATTGTCTCAATTTCTTGGTAATTAGAAGAGTAAGATGAGGAAAAGAATGGTAAATTCTTGGGTTAGTGAGAAATATAAAGGCTTGGATAATTTAGTGTTGTTACACTTTAATTTTGGCATTAAGAGGTTAGTAATATGTTGACAAATTATGATTTCAGGGCAAGCGGAGATTGGAACCATTTACAACCCGAACAAACCTCGTTCGTAGTAGTTGTGAGTGGTTATTTTATAAAGTATTTCAATCATTTTAGTAATTGATGAGATTTTATGAGATTTGAAATCAATTGAAATTAATATAAATGCAAAGGATTTAGTTATTTGAAAATTTGGAGGAAATTATGTGTATTTCACAAATTGTTTATTATTAAGATTGATGATTTACTAATTTGATAAGAAAGTGACATATGATCACTAAATTGAATTCATGATTTAGCATATTTGAATTTGAAGAGATTTGTGTTTATTGAAGTTTAGCTACAATGATTTAATTATTTGAATTTATTAAGCTTATGAAAGGTGAGTTTATGAAAATCTCTAGATTGTAGCCAATTGGCAAAAAGTTCAATTATTTGAGGTGAAATCAAGTATTTGTGAGTTTTAGAAATAACTTGATTTTTGAATCATGATTTTAGTTGATCTTTGACTTATGGCTTAAAGTTATGGAACCACAATTTGAGAATGTGTGGGGTTTGAGAACTTACGATGATTATTATATAGAAATTGTTTTCAAACCACTAGAACTTGTACCCATGGTTATTACCCGTATGCTATAAGAATGTGTTTCTATAGTATGCTAGTGTGCCAAGGCCGCAGGGGATGCAGGGGAATGCCGGGGCCATTAGGTGCCAAATCCGGATTCCGAATCCTGATCCAAATCCTGGACCTGAGGCATTACAGATGTTAGAGTTTGTTTCACGTGCACGTATGACATAAACTTGCTCTGTTATGTATCTAGAGATTACTCGATGCATAGTATGGCAGGGATTGGGTACAAGGTTGGTGATGAGTTTTGTTGGCCTATTATTTTGTATTTTCTTTAAAAAGTTATTGTTGCAAATCTCTATAATGTTTTATTTATCTTGTGTATTTAGATTGTGCTTAATTGATAAAGTTTTATGGAACTTTGAATTCCTTTTAATATAAAAGGTTTTTGTCAAGAGATTATTTTTCTTATTAACTTACCACTCACTGGGCTCTATTAGCTCATTCTTTCTTCCTAAATTTTTCCTCCAGGTAGCGACTGAGTTTCTAACGAGCCTACAGAAGTCGATATCTGCCACCAGACTTGATAGTTTGCATATCATTTTGTATGTACATTTTTACAAATACTTTTTTTGTGTAACTGATGTGGCTAGTGCCATTTTGGGATTTCCCTTTGGTTTGTAATATGAAACCCACCTGTTTATCTACTTTTAAGTTTTGTGGGTTTATATTGAATTTCTGAAATGATGGTTGGAGTTTGAATATATTATTATGGAAGCATATATACTGCTTTTCAGGTGTGTTTTACTCAGTTTTCAGGGGAAACTCTGCCGAAATTTTTATAAAATTTGGTGTTAATAAAGTTTTGGCTAGCCATTTGTGGTAAAAAATAATAATAATAATAATAAGATTTTGTCATGAAAAGTTTGACATTGGATTCCATGGTTTAGTAGGGATCTAATGTCGGCATGCCTCATCCTAGGTTAGTTAGGATAATTTGGGGTGGGGTGTGTCAATTATATTATATGTATTAAATTTTATTTTTACTAAAAAAAACAAGAAATAAGAAACAGTTCAAACACATGTATGTTTCAGTTTTTATTTTTAAGAAACAAGAAACATATGAACTTCACCAACTGTGTGCATGCAACTCAAACTTAAATATTATGATAGGATTTATGAATGGAAGAAAATCAAAATCTATTAGGAAAAATTAGAAATACCTAAATCCAAAGTATAAAGAGATTCGAACATCAAACTAGCAATAAAAGGACTGAGTGGATTATGGATCTTCACCAACTGTGTGCATGCAACTCAAACTTGAGATGAACAACTTTTTTTGTTTTATGAGAAATATGAGATTGAAAATGCACGATATATTAGAAACATTAAATCTAATAAAACTTGTGTTTCAGTGTTTTGGTGCTGATACAATTTTCTTTGTAAAACTTAACCGCCATATACCTTTCTTGTGGTTATTGAGCAAGAGAGGAAGAGTGAGAGAAAATTCAAGGGGAAGTCTCAGTGAGTGTGTCTCTCAATTGATCTTATTATAATCTTTATCATTAGTGGAACCTAGTTGCTTGCAGGAAGATTAAGACATTAGCCCCAACATTGGAGTGAATCAATATAAATTTAGTATAATATTGTACAATAATATAGATCAGAAAAATAAAAAGTATTACGTTCGAAATTTTGTTTGTATGACCATCATTATTTAGCCAACCTAAATCATATTTTTAATGCAGTTTCTATAAATTAATTTACTATGGCTTAAAATTGGTAAAAACTAATACTATTTATTTTGTTTATTTTTGGTAAATTTTGAAGATTAACATATTTTTTTAGGATTTGTAGTAAAAATTAAAAGGCTAATATGAACATTAATTTTTTTTTTTTTTTTTTTTATGATTTGTTGTTATTTGTCTTTAACCTATATTAACTAGGTTTATTAATATGGAATTTAGTGAATCTAGCTAGTTATCGAGTTTTAGGTGAATGTATACATCCAAGGATAAATATCAAAGCAAGGGTTGAGGTAAAAGCTTTTTTTTTTTTTCCTTTTTTTTAGTACAACAAATGTGAGGATATGAGGATTTGAACTTCCGACTTCAAAGAAATGAGTACATGCATGCCAATTATTGTTATGCTCGCTTTAACGTGTTGAGGTAAAAGTTGATGTGGCCTCCATTTTAACATCATGAATTTGGCATGACTACTAATTTAAATACTTTTTTTTTTTAAAAAAAATATTTTTTTTCCTTCTTAAAACTCTTTTTATTTGGTTATCTTCTTAAAAATGATTTTAACCACAACTTTTGTTTGGTTGCACAAAGTGATTCTACAAATGTCGAATTACTATTAAAGAGAAGAGGAATAGCTTTAAATGAGGGTAATTTTGTAATTTCTAACATTCTTTGAGTTTTTTCACGTGGATTTTAGAATTTTTTAATATGAAAAGTTTTTAAAAGTGATTGACTGAGAATCACTTTATAATCACTTTTCTTTTTATAATCACCTTTAAATTGATTGTTGAGAAAATGATTATTTACCAATCTGATTATTTCAAAAGTAATTATTTTTTATTGTCAAATATTCTAGATTAAAAAAAAAAACATTTTTGATCCTTTGTAATCACTTACATAGTTGATCCAAACACATCTTTTATTTGGTTGCACAAAGTGATTCTACAAATGTCAAAGTGCCATAAAGAAAATAGAAGAAGAGAAGCTTTAATTTTTTTTTTTTTTTTCATGTGGGTTTTATTGAATACAATTTATATGAAGAATTTTTTAAAAGTGATTCTAAAGTGATTGACTGGAAATCATTTCATATATATATTTTTTATTATCATCTCTGATTCTTGAACAAATGATTATTACCAATCTAATTATTTTAAAAGTGATTATTTTTTGTTGCCAAATACTCTAATTTTTTTTTTATAGAAAAACTTTTTTGGTCATTGATAATCACTTACATAGCAACACACTCTCCCTCCGTTTGGTTGCACAAAATGATTATATAAATGTTAAATTACCATAAACAGAAGAGGAGAAGTTTTAAATTTTAGGGTAGTTTTGTAATTTCATCACTATTTGGATTTTTTTTTAATGTGGGTTTTGGAATATAATTTTTAATATGAAGAATTTTTTTAAAGTAATTATAAAGTGATTGACTGGGAATTATTTTTTTGATAATCATCTTTAAACTGATTGTTAAAAAAATGATTATTACCAATCAAATTATTTCAAAATCGTTTTGTTTTTGCCAAACACTCTAGTTTTTTTTTTGGTTCTTCATAAACACACACATATAGTTAATTCAAACACACCCTTGTTTGGTTGTACAAAGTGTTTCTACAAATTTCAAATTATCGTAAAGAGAAGGGAATAATTGTAGAAGCTTTAAATTTGATGGCAATTTTGTAATTTCAACATTATTTGAGTTTTTGATGTGGATTTTAGATTTTTTTTTTTTTTTTACTATGAAAGGTTCTTTTTTTAAAGTGATTCTAAAGTGATGGACCAACAATCACTTTAGAATCACCCCATTTTAAATAATTATCTTTAAACTGATTCTGGAGAAAATGATTATTTTCAATCTAATTATTTTAAAAGTGATTTTTTTGGTCAAACACTCTAGATTTGTTTATATATATAGGTCCTTCATAATCACTTACAAAATTAATCTAAATACACCCTAAATATAATTCGTAAATCAAGCTAGAAGTTAGACGTATTGTATGCATCTTGGCAACATCCTAGTGCCAAAACACTTTGGCTCTAGTACAATTATATTTGTAAGGTTAAATTACAAATTTAGTTTCTATAGTTTTGAAAAAGTTAGAATTTAGTCCATCTGGTTTTAAATGTTAGAATTAGCTCATGTGGTTTGATAAAATCTTCATAAATTGTCCCTATGATTTTATCAAACCATAAGGACAAAATTATAACTTTTAAAATTATAGAGACTAAATTTTAACTTTCTTCAAACCATAAGGATCAAATTTGTAATTTAACCAATGGGTAAACTTTAGCTGCCATATGCCCTATACATTCCATAGTCAACAAAGATATTCCCTACTCAAACCAAAGAAAAATCACATACCATTGTCCCACTCTTGGACTTGGTCTATTTATGGGCCGTTTTCTCTGGGCTGGGCCTAGGCAAACAGCCCACTACCTTAATAACATAAAACGGCCCGTCCACCACCATCGGCTTGGGCTGAATTGTCAAATACAGCAGAAAGTGTAAAGGGAAATTGGAGTATATGGCCAAAGTAAGAATTCAGTTTTGAAAAATAGACGAAAAAAAACATTTGAAAAATGGCCAGCGTGAGCTGCATATGTACAATAATTACACTGTGTTTCCATACTTGTCCTCACAATTATACCGTCTTTTCATATTTGCCCTCAAACTTGATACACGCCCAATGCTCTCCTTAGATCTCTTAAATTCAAATATCCCTAAATCAGCAATTATCTTAATTTCTTTCTTCTCCAAAATAAAATCTAAATATATGAGTTTGTTATTTTTTAAAGCTTAAATATGAAATTTCATTTAAATTGCTGACTCTTAAATTTTCGACTTACAAATTGGTTATCAATTTAGATGATTATATTATACATTTTTTATTTTTTTAACACGTATCTAAAATTAGCCATTCCCTTTTTTTCTTTAAGAACCCTCCATTTTTCTCTCTCTTCTAAAAAAGTCTTCAAGTTTCTTCATACTATGCCAGTTATTTCTCTGCGGATTCAGGGAGCAGTAAAAGCCTAGTGGGGTTTCGTTGATCTCACTGATTTGCAATTTTACGATGAGTATTTGTACTTCAAAGCCACCTCTGAAGCTGAATCCATATGCTTCGAGAGTCGCAGAGGGCGGATTGATTTGTATCAAACTCCCAAATCGGCACCCACTCCTCATTGAAAATATGATCTCATCGCTGGAAACAATCGCCGTTCTTTTCGTTTTACAGCCCTAGTCCTACTCACTATTTTTTTTTAAGAAGAAGAGCTAGAACTCATCGTTGCTGGGGGTTGAACTCGTTGTTGCCATTGCTTATTTTTCTATATCTTCCCTCACAATTATATTGTCTTTCCATATTTGCCCTCACGATTACTCTATCTTTCCATATTTACCCTTAGATGTTATACATGTGCATTACTCTCACCGTATTTTACGAATGGTGTATTTCAAACATGTTTAAATCCCTTAAATTCAAATCTAACCTCTTTCTTCTTCCAAATAAACTCTAGGAAAATTGTAATGGGTAGCAAAAAATATTAGGATATTTTCAAATCTAGCCATGATTTTTGAGACTTGCAAATATAGCAATTTTTTTTAAAATATGATTTCTGTTTTTTTATTATTCCAATTTTACCTTCATTGGTGTATCAGCAGGTATATCAGTAGTATATCTGATACACTTTATATTTGGTATATCAGTAGTGTATCTGATATACTTTATATTTGTATATCAGTCAATTGATATATACCTAAAACGAAGTATATTAGTAGTATATTATTGATATACTATTGATGCACTTCTTTTTAGGTATATCAATTAAATGATATACTTAATACTCTATATACATTTGTAGCATATTAGGGATATTTTGCATATTTGGTATATCAATGATATACTTCATTTTAGATATGTTCATTTCATTTATATACCTAACATACATCAGTAGTATATCAATGAAATGAACATATATCATATGTGAGTTACTGATATACTCTTGATCAATTTCATATAAGTACATAAGTAGTATATTAATGATATACTCTATGCTAGGTATATTGTTGGTCTATCAGTAATATCAATGATAGACTATTGACAAACTTCATATTGAACAACGCCCGTGGGAAATAAAGTATATCATTAGTGCACCAGTGGTATACTCTATAATATGTATATATCATATGTGCGTTACTGATATACTCATTATCAACTTCATATAAGTATATCATTAGTATATAAATGATTTACTCTTTGTTAGGTATATCGTTAGTCTATCGGCATTATATTATTGATAAACTACTGATTAACTATTGATATACTTCATATTGAAAAACGCACGCAGAAAATATAGGGGTATTTTTGACTTTTCGCTCTGTCCGTTTGGGCTGAGCTATTTTTTTTTTTTTTGCTATTTCTGCAAGTTGAATAAATGGGTGATACAGCTGCAATATGTAGTTTTTTTTTTTTTTTTGCTATTCATGCAAGTGGCCTTAAAATCTAAATTTATGAGTTTGTTAATTTGTTAAGTTTAAATATAAAATCTCATTTAAATTCCTATCGATTAAATTTTTGAATTACATATTTTTCACCAGTTTGTATTATTCTTACATACTATAATTTATTAATTTTTAAAACACATATCTATTGTTTCTTTTATTTTTCACGATTTAGTCTATCCATTAGTCAACATAACTAATCTATTTCTTTGAACTCTGGTTTTGATCAATTGCTGCTCTTACCTCCCCTAATTGCTTCTTTTTTTATTGTGTTTTACCCATCATTAACCACATACTTGCATTAACAATCATTACTTGATTCCCTAGTCTAGTGAAACATTCAATTTCAACAAATATTAGGTACCATGCACATCCTTTTTTCAGTTAAGATGGTCTTCCAAAGCGTTTTAGTATTATCCATGGAAGATGGGATGCAAATAATCGCTACCACGATTTTAGGTCTAATGTCATTTTGATTCCAATGAATTCCACCCTACAACAGTTCATCAAGTGCATTCTATTTAAGCTCTTTTTGTCAGGTAACTACATTATCACCCGGTTTATTATGTGTAGGAATGAATTTAACAAATCCAATATAATTAGGATTAGAGAAGACCTGGACGTTTTATGGTTCATGTCTACTATCTCAAATGGCTCGTCCAATGACATCTGCCTTATGGTTGACCACATTGAGATTGATACCCCAATTTTTTCAAATACAGTATCCCCATAGGTCAACAACCCTAAAATAATTATCCTAACACTATAGTAGTAAAACGATTTCTAAAATTGTTGATCCAGTTGATATTGACCTTTTGTCATCAAGTTTATCTATTAGTGAAAGTTATGTATTTCAAAGTAAGGATGATTTGAAAAAGGTCATATGCCTAGTTGCTCTTAAAAATAGCTTTCAATTTTGAACTGTTAAATCAAACAAAAAAATCAAGGCTTAACCTTTACCTTTTCATACATACACATTGTCTATATACATATACGATTTATTTGATATGTTTCTATTTTCCATTAACGTGCTTACATCTTTGCATGCATGTATACAACACATGAACTTGATGACGATGTAGGTTCAATTTCTTTTTAATAGAAGTTCACCCTTTACCTTTTCGTACATA
This sequence comes from Trichosanthes truncata, assembly GCA_033996785.1. Taxonomy (NCBI): domain Eukaryota; kingdom Viridiplantae; phylum Streptophyta; class Magnoliopsida; order Cucurbitales; family Cucurbitaceae; genus Trichosanthes; species Trichosanthes truncata. Next base: position 53,131,593 of record JAWPNB010000010.1, read on the forward strand.
CACATTGTCTACGTACATATATGATGTATTTGCTATATTTTTATTTTCCATTAATGCACTTACATCTTTGTAGACACGTATACAGTACATGAACTTGATGGCGATGTAGGTTCAAGTTCTTTTTCATGTATAATATTTTAAAACTGAAATATAATATCATGAGTATTGTTAACTCCGTTTTGTATAATTAATCTACAATTTTTAGTATTTAGATTTTGTAGATTTACAGTATATTTTGAAATTGAAATAATTGATTTTATTTTGTTTTAAGATTTGAAGCTTTGTTATTGTTATTGGATTTAATTAACAATTTTTTGCTTGATTTTAGGATACATTCTGCATGATTTGGATGAAGGGCATTTTTGTCTATAAAATTTTGGTCGAAAATACGATTTTTTTGGTTTGGCCATTTTTGCAATTTAAAAAGTTTTTTGGAATTTTATCAAAACGGCACACTTGGTTTGGCCACTCCTCTTGTTGTCCCAAGTGTAAACAAACATGAAATTTTCAATTTAAAAAATTTGAGGTCTTGTTTGATAACGATTTTGTTTTTAGTTTTCTGTTTTTGAAAATTAAGCTTATAAACACTACTTCAACATATGGTTTTATTGCTTTATTACGTACTTGTTAAAAGCATTTTTGAAAATCAAGCCAAATTTTGAAGAAAAAAAGTAGTTTCTACAAACTTGATTTTGTTTTTAAATTTTGGCTTAGAATTCAAATGTGTTTTTAAAGAAGGTGAAAATTTACCAAAATAATTGTGAGGAAACAAGCATAATTGTCAAAAACAGAAAATCAAAAACAAAATGGTTACCAAACGAAACCTAAAATAGAAGCCCATTGTTTAAGCCTCCACATAGTTTTTAACTCAGGTTTCTTAAATCTACACTTCAAATATAATTTTAGTAATTAAACAAGTTTAATTCTTGAATTTTTAAAGTTGTGTCCAATAAGTTTTTGAATTTTAAAAGTGTTCAATAGATCTCTAAATTTTAGAAAGTGTCTAATAAGTCCTTAAACTTTAAAAATGTCTAATAGATTCTACACTTTTAATTTTGTATCTAATAAGTTTATGAACTTTCAATTTTGTGTCTAATAGAGAGTCGACCTTTCATATTTGTGTCTGATAGATCCATGAATTTTAATAAATGTCTAATAGATTAGAAATCTATTAGATACAAAATTAAAACTTTAAGGATCTTGTAGAGATTCTTAAACTTTATGGACTTATTAGATACTTTTTAAAATTCAATAACCTATTAAACACAATCTGGAGGCTCCATAACTAAATTTGCAATTTTATCTATAATTTTTTAAACAAAAGTTTCTAAAACCTCCATGTAAACCTCACCAGCATTCTAAACCTAGCTTAAAATGTTGAATTTGCACCCAAACACCCTCTAAGTAAGAGTAGACAAAAGAAGGAAGACAGGGAAGGAACAAGCTCTTGGTCTGTCTTAGATTTTAAAAATTATACTAAAAAAAATTAAAGCCCCATTTGATAACTATTTAGGCCCCGTTTGATAACCATTTGGTTTTTGATTTTTGGTTTTTGAAAATTAAGCTTGTTTTCCTCCAATTTCTCTACAATGGTTTTCATCTCCCTTAAGGAAGTATTTGAATTCTTAGCCAAATTCTAAAAACAAAAACAAGTTTTTGAAAACTACTTTTTTTAGTTTTCAAAACATGGCTTGGTTTTTGAAAACATAGGCAAAAAGTATATGACAAAACAAGTAAAACCATAGGTGGGAGTAGTATTTATAGGCTTAATTTTTAAAAACCAAAAACCAAAAACCAAATGGTTATCAAACAGGGCCTTAGTTTTTGGTTTTTTAAAATTAAGCTTAGAAATACTACTTCCACCTATGAGTTTCTTTGTTTTGTTATCTACTTCTTACTTCTGTTTTCAAAAACCTAGCCAAGTTTTGAAAACTAAAAAAAATAGTTTTTAAAAATTTGTTTTTGGTTTTGGAATTTGACAAAGAATTCAAAAGTTTTCTTAAGAAAAATGAAAAAAGCATTGTAGAGAAATAGTGAGAAAACAAACACAATTTTCAAAAACAACAAAATAAGAAACCAAATGGTTGTCAAATGGGCCCAAGATTTTAAGGCCCCGTTTGGTTTGTGATCCAGAAATATTTTTCGAAAACAAAGAATTCAATCGAAAACAAAAACAAATTTCTTATTTTCATTATATCTAAATACATGTTTGGTTCAAATTTAAAAACTTTAAATTTAAATTCAAAATTTGAAAACTATGTTTGGTTGAAATTTGAAAATGTAGGAAAATATTAATATGTGTTTCATAGAATCAATTCTTTAAGAAAAAATTAATATAATTATTTCTTACCATAGCGAATTTGAACTTATTGTTGCCAAAAAGGAAAAAGAAGATTGTGGAGATAACAAACATAGCAAAAGGAGAGATGACTCAAAAGATTTTTAGTTTCTTGAAATACAAGCGGTAAAATTTATAAAATGAATAAAACTTTTCCAACCAGAAAAAGGAAAATAAATTATTTCCACTAAGAGAGAGAAAAAAAAATCATTTATCGAAAATGATTAATGTTTATACAACTTTGTGCTAGTTAAATCAATAGTATAATCATCTATAAATATTTTCAATAACTTTGGTTTGTTGATCTTTATTTTTTGTGGTTTTTGTAATAAAAATTTAATGATAGATCCACTTTGTAGATAGATGTACGCTTATGAGTTTTGAAGAAAAAAGATAAAATGTAATATTCAATTTTGTTGTTTTGATGAAAAACAATCAACCGTGTTTTTTGAGGAGTGTATCCATTGTTTTCATAATTTTTAAAAACAAAGAAAACAACAATTTTTCATTTTCGAAAACAGTCCATTTTCGGAGTTGTTTTTGAAAATAATTGTACCAAACGCATTTTCATCGTTTTTCTTATATTTTTGGTTTTCGAAAACATAAAAATGAAAACGGATCACGAACCAAACTGGGCCTCAAATTCTCTCTAGTTTGTGCCCTTAAAATTCCAAAGTCGAATGATTATATCATTGCCATTAGTAGAGCTAAAAAACAGACAAACCAAACCAAATCGATCAAACCAACTAATTTGGTTCGATTATTTGAAGAAAACTAGACGCTTAAATTTGAAAGCCGCCAATGAATTGAAACGGGGTCTAAATATTAAACCCCTAATTATAAGTGAATCAAGTCTAAATATTAAACATGTTATAAATTTGGTTTCAATTTATCATAAGTTTAATTTAGTTAAATTTGTTTTTTTAATTAAGTTCAAATTGGGCTTAATTAAAATAGATTAAACTAAATTAAAATTAAGTTGACCTTTAAACTTGTTCTCAAAGATAAAAAGACTCAAAAATTCGTTTGGGCCCAATAATGGAGGAGCCCAATGTCTTTGTTTGTTTTAAAACCATTCTTGATTGAGTATAACCCATTTTATTGTTATATTGTGAAATTCATTTTCTATTTAAAAAGGCATGGGTGTATGGGCATATGAAAGAATGAGATGGATGTATGAGTACCATACATTAAAGAGGGATTAGAGTTTGAGATAAAAGAAAGGAAAAAGAATAAGACTCGAGATTGCTACCTTCCCTCTGTCACCGTTCATGAGCCATTTCGTTGTCCTTGCAATCACCGTTAGTGAGGAGTTGTAGTCGCTGTTAGCAAGGAGTTGCAGTCACCGTTCGCAAGAAGTTGCAGTCACCGTTCGGTTGATGCTACAGGTGGAAGAAGATCCGTGAAGAGAAGAAGGAAATCGGTTGGGCTAAGAAGATTTCTTCTTCTTGGAGTAAAATCTATGGGTCTTCAAGGTTGTATTGCTCTTTCTTGATCTCTCTCTGTTTTTTCTTTAACTGGTTGCTTTCTTTGATAAATCTCCTTAGATCTATTTTATTGCTTTAATGTTTCTGTATAATCTTGCTTGAATCTCTAATAATATTGACTCGCAATGTCCTCCAAAACCCTTTGCAAAGTGGAGTAGGTCTATTGACCGAACCATTACAAATTCTTGTGTTTTCTTTTCTCTTTTACTGTTTTTTTTTTTTTGCACTTTTTCAATAATGTACAACACTTAAATTTCCAATAAAATCGCTAAATTCTGCCTCTAATTTGCCTAAAATTGACTAAAACTTGGGTTGTGTTCTTGGTTGATTAATAACAAATGGTATCAGAGTTTAAATCCATGTTTTAGAGCACTGTTTTCTTGAATAAAATAGGTTATTATACATACTTTCTTGAAATAAAGAATCTTAAATTATTTTTTTTCTGTTCTTTTATTCTTCATTTTTTTTTATTCAAAAAAAAACTTACTGTCCATTTTTCTTTAATTCTTGTTGAATGATTACCAAGTTCGAGGTGGAGCATTTTGATGGCAAATGAGATTTTGGTCTATGGAAGATCAAAATGTTGGCCATCCTCCGTCAACAAAAGGTTGATTACGTTTTTATGAAGGCTAAGGAGATTCCGGAGAGCCTAATGGAGGATCAACTCAAAAAGATGAATAAGGTAGCACATAGCCTTATCATCCTTCATTTTTCCGACACCATTCTACGACAAATGAGAAGTGAGGATACCACGGTAAAACTTTGGGGTGAGTTAGAGTCTACCTATCAAGTTGCATCAATTTCTAGTAAAATATTTTTAAAGTCTAGATTCTTTAGCTTTAAAATGGAACCAAATAAAAGCATGAAAGATAACTTAGATGAATTTCATAGGGTTATCTCTAAAATGAAAAATATAGGTGAAACATTTTCTGATGAAAATCATGCTATTGTGTTGGTTAATTCTTTACTTAATGCATATAATGATGTGAAATCTGCTATGAAATTTGGTAGGGATACTCTGTCTACTGAAATTGTTTTAAGTGCTATAAGAGTTAAAGAACAAGAACTTAAAGAAAATAAAAAAGACTAATAGTGAGTCTTTGTATGTGAGAGGGAGATTTGAGAATCGAAACAAAAATAGAAGAAAAAGTAGGGGTAGATTGAAGTCTAGGGGGGCTAGTAATAGGCAATGCTATCATTGCCAAAATGAAGGCCATATTAAGAGATTTTGTCCTAACCTTAGAAACAAAAAGTCACGGGTAAAGGGAAAGAAGAAACTAGTATAGTAAACCTAAGTGAGGAGGACAACCAATCTCTTATGGTTAGTACCATTAGTGAAGATGACACTTGGATATTATATTCAGGTTGTTCTTTCCATATGACCCCTAATAGAGAATGACTAGAAGACTTCCGAACCGATGTAGGAGGTAAGGTCATGTTAAAGAACCGACACTTTTGTAATGTAGAAGGTGAAGGGACAATTAGGCTTAGACTTCATGACGGGAATATTAGGCTTCTTACTGGAGTTAGGTACGTATCTGAGGTTAAAATAAACCTAATATCCCTTAGTATGCTTGATAAGCTAGGATACACCATAATATTAAAGGGGTGTGTTTAAAGTAATGAAGGACATCTTAGTAGCAATGAAAGGGTATCTTAGGGAAACCTTATACTCCTTAGAGGGTTCAACGGTCATAGGATCAAGTGATCTAGTTAAGGAGAGTGATAATTCCAAAACTACTCTTTGGCATAAATGCTTAGGTCACATGAGTGATCATGGATAAAAGAGTTAATAAAACAACAAATTATTCCCAATATAAAAAATGTAGACCTAGATATGTGTGAACATTGCATTTATGGTAAAAGTAAAAGAGTTAAATTTGGGAAGGGTGGTCAAACTACTAATAGAAAACTAGAATATGTACATGCTGACTTATGGGGTCCATCAAATGTTGTCACTAATGGAATGACTAGGTATTTTTTATCCATTATAGATAATTGTACTAGAAAGGTGTGAGTGTATCTTCTTAAAAATAAATCTGACACCTTTAATAAATTTGTTGAATGGGTAACCTATGTTGAAAACCAAACTGGCCTTAGAGTTAAGAAACTTAGAACTGACAATGGGCTTGAGTCTTGTAACCATGAGTTTAAAAACTACTGTAAGTCTTAGGGGATAGCTAGACACTTGACAGTTGTAGGAACACCTCAACAAAATGGGGCAGCTGAGAGAATGAACCAAACCCTAATGGAGAGAGTAAGGTGCATGTTGTCCAATTCATAGCTCTCTCAGAGTTTTGGGGGGAAGTTGTTGCAACGACATGCTATATAATTAATAGGAGCTCGTCCACAACCATAGATCTAAAACACCACAAGAACTTTGGCAAGGTAGTCCCCTCGACCTATCACACATGAAAGTCTTTGGGTGTTTAGCTTAAGCTTATTCAAAAGAGGGAAAGCTAGACCCAAGGGCTAAGAAATGTGTCTTTCTAGGGTATCCCGAGGATGTTAAGGGATACAAATTATGGTGCCTAGAACCAAATTCATCCAAAATCCTAATAAGTAGAGATGTTGTCTTTGATGAAAATAAAATGGGGTATGTAGAAGAAAAAACTGAGTCTATCCCTAAAAATCCAACTAGCACCACTTAAACTGTTTTAGCACATCCCTTAACTACTTCCCAAATAGATCAAGTAGATGAACCAATAATAGAACATGATACTACACCATCAACCTTAGAACAGACACCTACACAGGAAGTAGTTAATGAGGAGGAGGTAGAGGATGACCAAAACTTGGATGATTACCAGTTAACTAGGGATAGGATTAGGAGAACCATTGTAGCTCCTACTAGATTTGGGTACGCTGACCTTATATCCTATGCCCTAGTAATAGTTGATGAATTTATTAACCAAGAACCACAAACTTTCAATAATACCATAAATAGTAAAAATAAAGATAAGTGGTGGGCCGCAATGAAAGAAGAGTATGATTCCTTGATAAAGAATCAAATTTGGGTTCTTGTTAATAAACCATTAGATGCTAAAACAGTAGGTTGCAAAGTGGATTTACAAAGTTAAGGAGAACCCTTTAGAAAACAATAAGCCTAGGTTCAAGGCTAGGTTGGTAGAAAATAGGTTTACTCAAAAGGAGGGTATAGACTATGATGAAGTTTTTTCCCTTATTGTAAGACACACCTCTATAAGAATTTTGCTTGCCTTTGTTGCTCATTTTGATCTTGAGTTAGAGCAGATGGATGTCAAAACTGCTTTCTTGCATGGTAAGCTTGAGGAGACCATTAACATGGATCAAACTCCTGGATTTGAAGCTCCCAAACAAGAAAAGAAAGTTTGCCTACTTAAAAGATCGTTGTATGGTTTAAAGCAATCTCCACGCCAATGATATAAAAGGTTTGATTCTTATATGCTATCCATTAACTTTTGTAGGAGTAAGTATGATAGTTGTGTTTATTTTAAACAAATCTCTAATGTGAAAATTATCTACTTACTATTTATGTTGATGATATGTTGATTGCTTGTAAATCCATGCATGAGATAAATAAGTTAAAAGATCTTTTAAAGAAGGAATTTGAAATAAAAGACTTAGGCAATGCAAAAAGAATATTAGGAATGGATATTATTAGAGATCGAAAAGAAAAGAAACTACATTTGATCAAAGTGATTATGCAACAAGACTAGTTAAAAGATTGAACATGCATGATAGTAGGAAGGTTAGTATTCCTTTTGGCAAGCATTTTAAACTTTCCATTGATGATTCTCTTAAGACTCCAAATGATGTTGATGAAATGCATGATATTCCATATTCAAGTATTGTTGGGAGTCTTATGTATGCCATGGTTTGTATTAGACTTGACCTTGCTCATCCACTTAGTGTTGTTAGCATATTTCTTGCTAATCCTGGTAAACAACATTGGAATGCTGTTAAGTGGATTATTAGATATCTTGCATGTCATACCGATTTATGTCTTGTCTATGGTGGAGCAAATATAGTTGATGATAAGAACATTGAAATAGTTGGATATGTTGATGTCGATTATGCTACTGACATTGATAAGCATAGATCTTTGACTGGCTTTGTGTTTAAATTGTTTAATTGCACAATTAGTTGGATATCTAGTTTATAGTCCATAGTTGCATTATCTACAACTGAATATGAGTATATTGCATTAATTGAAGCTATTAAAGAATCTTTATGGCTTAAGGGAATTGTATTTGAATTATGTTGTAGTAACTGTATTATGTCATTGTCAAAGTGTTCTACACTTATCTAAAAGCCATTCTCACCATGAAGAACTAAACATATTGATGTTAGATATCTTTTTGTTAGAGATGTCATCAATGATGATTTAGTTTATATTAAAAATGTTGCTACTGATTTGAATGCTGTAGATATGTTTACTAAAGCATTACCATGTGATAAGTTTAACCTTTGTGTGAGAATGTTGCAGCTTGATAATGAGTGATAAATATTTTTGAGTCCTTTGAGAACAAGCTCCATTGTTCATTGGTCCTTATTATTTTTGATAAATTGAAATCAAGGTGGAGCTTGTTATAAATTTGGTTTCAATTTGTCATAAGTTTAATTAAGTTAAATTTGTTTTTTTAATTAAGGTCAAATTGGGCTTAATTAAAATAGATTAAACTAAATTAAAATTATGTTGGACCATTAAACTTGTTCTCAAAGATAAAAGACTCAAAAATTTGTTTGGGCCCAATAATGGAGGAGCCCAATGTTTGTTTTAAAACCATTATTGATTGAGTATAGCTCATTTTATTGTTATATTGTGAAACTCATTTTCTATTTAAAAAAGCATGGATGTATGTATGAGTACCATACATTAAAGAGGGATTAGGGTTTGAGATAAAAGAAAGCAAAAAGAAAGAGAGAGAGAGAGAGAGAGACTTTCGTTTTTTAGGTTCCCCTTTGCTGAAAGAGAGAAAGTAGAACCAGAGGGAGAGAAGAAGACTCGATATTTCTACCTTCCTTCTGCCGCCATTCGTGAGCCATTTTGTCGTCCTTGCAGTCGCCGTTAGCGAGGAGTTGCAATCACCGTTTGCAAGAAGTTGCAGTCACCTTTAGGTTGATGCTACCGGTGGAAGAAGATCCGTGAAGAGAAGAAGGAAATCGGTTGGGCTAAGAAGATTTCTTCTTCTTGTAGTAAAATCTATAAGTCTTCAAGGTTGTATTGCTCTTTCTTGACCTCTCTCTGTTTTTTCTTTAATTGGTTACTTTCTTTGATAAATCTTCTTAGATCTATTTTCTTGCTTCAATGTTTCTGTATAATCTTGCTTGAATCTTTAATAATACTCACAAAGGCCTCTAAGACCCTTTGCAAAGTAGAATAGGTCTATTGACTGAACCACTATAAATTCTTGTGTTTTCTTTTCTCTTTACTGCTTCTTTTGCACTTTTTCAATATTGTACAACACTTAAATTTCTAGTAAAACCGCTAAATTCTGCCTCTAATTTGCCTAAAATTGACTAAAACTTGGCTTGTAATCTTGGTTGATTAATAACAAAATCCCTAATCATATGTGAATCAATTCTCACACGTGTGTAGACTTCTTAAAAAATCTAACCCTACTTATGAAAGTTGAGGAGTTTAATTGATATCATTAAAGTCAGATTTCTTCAATATTTGATATTGGTTTGGTTGTTTGTTTTACAAAACGAAACCATCAGATTGGTTCTTGGCTCGATCAAAACAGATGATATCCAACCAATGCACCTCTAATTGGTAGAATGTTAGGTAATAATTTTGAACCTTTTTGTTTCAACTCTTTGATTGATAATTTAAAATTGACATTAATGTAGTTTTTAAAAGCTTGATTAATCAATTTTATTCTTTATCTTTACCATATTAAAGTATAGGATAATCTAAGAATTATTCTTACACTTATTTTTCTTTTATATAATTTTAAAATTCCAAACTCATACTTAATAATAATAGCTTATACTTGATTTATTCTAAGGTAAAAAACACTTTTGATCCCCAAGTATCATCAAAGTAACAATTTAATCCATGAACTTTAATTTGTAACGATTTAGTCCATGTACTTTTAAATTTGTAAAAATTTAGTCCATAAATTTTAGTATGTAACAATTTAATCCTTATACTTTAAATTTTGTAACGATTTAGTCTCTATCATAAAAAATATTGTTAAAATTTAATGAAATTTCTTGTATATGTAGATCAACAAATTGATTAGTGACAAAATGTTGTTTATAAACTACAAATACTAAATCATTGCATAATAAAAATTAATACTTAATTTTGATGAGAGTTTGTATGGTAGGAATTAAATTATTACAAATTTAAAAATATACAGACAAAATTGTTACAAATTTGAAAGTATTAAAGTTCATAAACTAAATTGTTAATTTTATGAAAGTTTAAAAACTAAAAGTGTTTTTTTTAACCTTTATTCTATTATTATTATTAAAATTAAAATGAATCACCTAAAACTAAAAATACTTAAAATTTAATTTTAAGGTTAAATTATAAATTTAGTTCCTATGGCTTGAAGAAATTTAAAATTTATTCCTTATGGTTTTAAAAGTTAGTATTTATCCCTACGAGAGTTTGATCAAACTAAGGATTAATTCTAATTTTTAAAATCAAAGAGGCTAAATTCTAAGTTGCTTTTCAACTATAAGAACTAAAATTGTAATTTAATCTAATTTTAAATTGGGAAATTTTTTTTTAAAAAAAATCTTATTTGTTCAATTTTCACTATTACCTGTAAATTTACTAAATCAGGCTCAATATGAGTCTATCTACTATCCAAGTTCCAATCCAATTCTAAGTTTTTTTTTTTTTTTTTTTAAAAAAAAAAAACTGCAGAGTACAAAATTTAGAATCCTGTAACCAAATGACAGCCAGCAATCGGATGGAGTTTCTTATCCCCAATTCCTCATCTCCGATTTTCCCGACCCCACCTTCAAGAAAACGACACCGTTCCGTCTCTGCAACCCTTCTTCCAGTTCCAGCCACCACACTTCCTTCCTTCACATTCCGCCTTCATCACCGCCTGAGCTTTCCCTCCTTCCATGGACGCCGTCTTCCTTAACCAGTCTCTTTCCCGCCTCAAACTCCCCCCCAAACCCCCTCTTCCCAAACTCCCCTCTTCGATTCTCCATCTCCATCTCCGCCGCACCTTCAAATCTTTCACTCCCTACGCCGTCCAAAGCGACGAGCCCCTCACGCAACAGACCCAGAAAACAGAGGATTTCCCACACGAAGACGACGAATCCTACGGCGAGGTCGACGGAATCATCGGCAGCCGCGCCCTGACCGACGCTACGGGAATGGAGTATCTGATCAAATGGAAAGACGGGCATTCCCCGTCGTGGGTCCCCTCCGATTTCATCGCCAAAGACGTCGTCGCCGAGTACGAAACCCCCTGGTGGACCGCCGCCAAGAAAGCCGACGAATCCGCCCTCAAATTGCTTATCGACGCCGCCGACGGCCGCGATTTCAACGCTGTGGATGAAGACGGCAGAACCGCACTCCTCTTCGTCGCCGGACTCGGGTCGGAGCCCTGCGTCAGAATCTTAGCCGAAGCCGGCACGGATCTCGACCACCGCGACAACAGCGGCGGGTTCACCGCGCTGCACATGGCAGCCGGGTACATAAAACCAGGCACAGTAGAGCTATTACTGGAATTAGGCGCAGATCCGGAGGTTGAAGACGAGAAGGGTCGGACGGCATTGGTGCTAGCGAGGGAGATTGTGAAAGCGACGCCGAGGGTTCAATTTGCGAGGAGATTGGGGCTGGAGAGAGTGATCGGAGGGCTGGAGAGGGTGGTTTTTGAGTACGCGGAAGTGGAGGCGCTGCTGGAGAAGAGAGGGAAGGGGGAGAATTTGGAGTATTTGGTGAAGTGGAAGGACGGGGAAGACAACGAGTGGGTGAAAGTGGGGCTGATTGCGGAGGATTTGGTGGCGGATTTTGAAGCCGGATTGGAGTACGCGGTGGCGGAGGCGGTGGTCGGAAAGAGAGTTGGTGACGAAGGGAAGATGGAGTATCTTGTCAAATGGACGGATATTGAGGATGCCACGTGGGAGCCTGAGAATAATGTGGATTCTGATTTGATTAGGGACTTCGAGGACCGTCACAAGAATGTTGGGCTTGGCCCGACTGCCGATGCTCAGGCCCAGTCCAGTAATGGTGCCCTGTGAAAACAGGCTTTATTTTTTTTTCTTCTTCCCAAGTATGTATTTAAAACTTGAGGTTTTTTTTTTTTTTTTTTTTTCCTGTTTGGGGGCTATTATTATTATTGAAAAAAGAAAATGGAAAAAAGAGCTTCATCAACATACACTCTCTTTTGAATTGCCATATTGACAATTAGAATTTTTAAGTTATTTAAGATGTCTACAATTTTTATTTATTAATTTAAACATGTTTTTTGTTTAAATTATATTTTAGTCCTTCAACTTACAAATTTGTTCAAAATGTTTACTTTAATCCTTGAACTCTTAACTATTTTAGTCTTTGCTATATTTAATGTCTCTTTGCCTAATACTCACATTCAACATATACATGCTTACCTTAATAAGTTAGTAAACTAGACATTTTAAAAGTCCAGTTACCAAAATGAGATATAAACAAATTTTCTTTTATGAATTTCTTGATTTCTATATTTTGTTTAAGAAAATGCCAATTAACATCGATATCTTTATCAACATTCATATTTAAAACCTTGATTTGAAACACCCTAAAGTACTTTGCGGTGTGCTTATCGGGAGTGAGATCGAGCTTGTTGTCGCCTTTTTTGGATCGAAAGGACCATACAAAATTTTCCCCAATGTTGATCTCTCAAAATCCCTAATTTACACTCCATTGCTCTTCAATCCCCAAAGTACCTCAATTTACACTTGGTGGTTACCGTCTTGTGAATATTATAAAAGTTCAAGGACTTATTAGACATTTTTTAAAGTTCAGAGACCTCTTAGACACAAATTTAAAAATTCAAACATTAAACTTGTAATTTAATCTTTATATAAATATACCTGTTGTTGCCAAATTTTGGACAGGAGAAATATCACCTGACCTCCACGTGACAACGACGGTGAATTTGTATTCTTGGGGGAAGAACGCGGCCTGCAAGACAAGAAAAACCTGGACACCGGTGTAGTGTAGGCCACACAGGCTCCGATGCTTAAGTCAGAGAGAGTTTGAGAGAATTTTAGGAGAGTGTTGTAAGCTGGAATGAACTTACCTTGCTCTCCCCCTGAGGGAGAGCTTAAATAGCTTCATTCCTAGGGTTTTTTCGTGGGTTTCCGTCTTCGAATGGGGAAAGGAAAAGTCCCATTGGGCTGAACCGAGGGCACACGAGCCATAAGGGACCGAGGCAAGGCCCAAAAGTGGGCCTTGCCAAACTGGTCGGCCTCGGTCGGGCCGACCACGGGCTTGGGCTTCGGCCCAAGCCCATTTCTTCTCCCACTCATTCTGGGTCAGTCCACTGTCGGTTTCGATCCGTTTTGACTTCGTATTGGGCCTCTTTCCTTGTTTGGCCCTTCTTTGCAGCCCTTTGGTCAGCCCATTCTTGTTAATCCAATTTTACCCATAACATTAGCCCCCACTCCCTAGTTAGGATTCAAGATTAGGAGCGTGCAGAGTAATGCATGGAGCCTGACTTGGGAGTAGCATTTTAAGTTTTTGGAGTCATTGTTGACATTTCGAGGTCTGCCTCGAATGATCTCTAGTTATTGCTGTCCATCCTTGCTAGGATATTCAGTCTCCTAGAGTGTCGATTTCTCCATTTTCCAGTAGGAATTTTAGAGTTCCATGACGCTTATCTCGCGTCTTGTTTTCTCCGTTTCCTATAGGAATTTTAGGGTTCCGTGACGCTTATTTTGCGTCCCAGATCATCCCCAGGATTGTCGTCTAACCCCGTAGGTCGGTCTCTTCCTGGTGGGTAAGATTCTCCTCTGGGTGTGTGTTCGTCCACATCCTGGAGAAAATTTAAGGCTCCAAGGTTCTCCTTGGATCATCCCAAGATTGTTGTCCAACCCCGTAGGGAACATTTCGATCTTTCTTGGGGGCTAAGACTCTCCTCTGGATTCATGGTCTGTGCCGTTTTCCTGGAGATAATATATAAATTCGAGGGCGTCCTCAAATTTAAGGGGGATTGCCATCAAACCCCGTAGGGGCCCCGTAGGGACTATTCTGGACTTCCCGACCTCCCGTAGGAGGGAATTTTGGCTATCTTGTAGCCGTGTAGCTTCATGATCTCCTACTGGAGGGAATTCTTGGCTATTCTGTAGCCTTGTAGCTTCTCGCTTTTCGTAAGCGTTTTTGGAACAACTGTAGCTTCATTTCAAGTTGATACCGTGAGAGGAGTAGAGGAAATAAGCAATGGAGTGAGCATCGGGGGCAGGAGATGTGGTCGGCCTCGGCCAGTCTGGTCGGTCGGGCTGGTCGGCCGAGGCTTCCTTGGTGCTTCTGCTTGGCCTCCTTGCGCGTCGGTACTTTTTTTCGTGTACAGGTTTTCCTCGGTCTCACCATCCTCTTCTTCATTTTTTCTAGGAGCTAGTTTATCCTGGTCTTTCTCTTGTTAGTCAAGAGAATTTAATTAGAATCAGTTTTACTCCATACCTTCTTCTGGAAGGTTGGTTTTAACCTCAAATTCTTGTTGTAATCATTGTGCTGGGGAGAGGTCGGCCTCGGCCCAGGTGGTCGGCCTCGGCCAAGGTGATCGGCCTAGGTCTATGTGGTCGGCTTTGGCCACGTTTGTCAGACCTCAGTTCCTCAGCTTTAGCTTCTGTCTCATGTGTTTTCATTAACTCATGATTTTGTTGCTTCTGCGACTGGAGTGATTTTGACAACTTGCTCGGCCTCGGCCTATGAGGTCGGCCTCGGCCTGTGAGGTCGGCCTTGGCCTATGAGCTCGGCCTCGGCCTATGAGCTCGGCCTCCACTTCGGTTTCTCTGAGGTTGTTGACTTTTCTGGCCATTTTGGTGTAGCTTCTGCCTTTTATTTGATAGAGAGGCATATCTCCTATGTAGCTTCTCATTTGATGAGGAAATATTTGCTATGTTGAGTCTATGCTTTATTCGCAAAGTTCATGATGATCTCGAGGAAGAATGAAATTTTATTCATGTTAATCACAACAGTAGTAACAATAGAAGAATAAACTATTGATAATAGATCTTCAGGTGTTCTGCGTTCCAAGGATGGGAAAGAACCTTTCCTTTATAATCAATTAGAGTGTACGTGCCAGGTCTGACAATTCTTGAAATCTGATATGGTCCTTCCCATGTTGGACCCAGTGCACCTGCTGATGGATCTTTGGTGTTCTGCATGACTCTTCTTAGTACAAGATCTCCTTCTTTGAAGCTTCGTTTTCTGACTGTTGAATTGTAATATCTTGCAATTCTGTTCTTGTATTCTGCAGTTCGAAGATGAGCTTTTTCCCTATGCTCTTCTAATAGGTCTAAGCTCAGTTTCATTGACTCCTCATTCTGTTGAGGGTCAAATTCCTCTACTCTTGGCGAGGGTAAACCAATCTCCACAGGAATGACTGCCTCTGCTCCGTAAGTAAGTGAGAAAGGAGTCTCACCTGTGGTAGATCTTGCAGTTGTTCTGTATGCCCATAGCACATTAGGCAACTCCTCTGCCCATGCTCCTTTCAGATTTTCTAACTTTGTCTTGAGGTTTAACTTGATAATCTTGTTCACGGCTTCCACTTGCCCATTGGCTTGAGGATGTGCTGGAGATGAACATCGATGATTGATGTTAAGATCTGAACAAAATTTCCTGAAGGCTGCGTTATCGAATTGTTTTCCATTGTCTGAAATAATGACATTAGGAATTCCAAAACGACACACTATGTTTCTCCATACAAAGTTAGTTATTTTCTTTTCTGTAATTGTTGCCAATGCTTCTGCTTCAGCCCATTTAGTGAAGTAATCAACTGCTACCACTGCAAACTTAGTTTGTCCTTTGCCTTAGGGAAGAGGTCCAATAAGGTCTATTCCCCATTGTGCAAAAGGCCAGGGACTTACTATGTTTGTTAGTGGTTCAGGTGGTTGTCTTGGTACTGGAGCAAATCGTTGGCACTGGTCACACGATCTGGTGAAGCCTCGAGCATCTTGGAGCATCGTTGGCCAATAATATCCTTGTCTTACAATCTTATGACATAAGGATCTTCCTCCGGAATGGTTGCCACATATTCCTTCATGGATTTCTTTCATCACATATTCCGCCTCAATAGGTGTGAGGCACTTTAGTAGTGGCATTGAATAACCTCTCTTATAGAGTTTACCTTCTCTGAGTAGGTAATGAGCTGATCGCCTCTGTATCCGTTTGGCTTCTACTCTTTCTGAGGGCAATTTTCCCTTTTTCAAGTATTCTAATATGGGATCTATCCAGGAAAGGTCTTTCTCGGCCTCGACCAAATTGTCCTCGGCCTCGGCCTCGACCTTCTCGTCCTCGGCCTCGGCCATAATGTCCTCGGCCTTGGCCAAATTGTCCGCGGCCTGAGTTGGCTCGTCCCTAGTTTTGGCTTCTTCGTCTCTGGAAACCGTTATATCAGTTTTCAGTATTTCTTCTCTGTTTATGGTTGGTTCAAATAGGATTTCGACTGGAACTGTTCTACTTAGTTCAGTTTCATAGGCAGCTGCTAATCGAGCTAAGGAATCAGCATTGGTGTTTTGTGATCTTGGAATTTGCCTAAACTCATGTTTGGGGAATGAAGTAAGCAATTCCTTGACCTTTGACAAATACTTTGCCATCCTCTGCTCTTTAGCTTGATATTCTTCGGTTACTTGCTTCACTATCAATTGAGAATCACTCAGGACTAAGAGATTGGAGATCCCTATTCCCCTGGCAACTTTTAATCCGGCTACGAGTGCTTCGTATTCTGCCTCATTATTTGAGGTTCTAAAGTTGAATCTGAGAGCATATTCATACCTTTCTCCTTCGGGAGATTCAAGTAGAATTCCTGCTCCGCATCCTTTGACGTTGGACGATCCATCAACAAAGAGTTTCCAGGGAAGATTAGGATCTTCTGGATGAGACGCCTCCACCTTCATTATGCATTGAAGGTGGTCGGCCTCGGCCTTTGCATGGTCGGCCTCGGCCCCTGTCTGGTTGGCCTTGGCCCGTAGTGGAGTGAGCTCAGCAATGAAATCCGCCACTACTTGTCCTTTGATCGATGTCCTCGGTTTGTAATGAATATCGTATTCACTAAGCTCCACTGCCCACTTCATGAGACGTCCTGAAGCTTCTGGCTTTTGCAGCACTTGCTTGAGAGGGAAGTTTGTGAGAACAGTGACTTTGTATGCTTGGAAGTAAGGGCGTAATCTTCTAGCTGAGGTAACTAAAGCAAGTGCAAGCTTTTCTACTTGATGGTATCTAGTTTCAGCCCCCACCATTGCTCTGCTTGTGTAGTAGACTGGTCTTTGGTGACCATTCTCTTCTTTGATTAATGCAGAACTTACAGCGGTGTTAGAAGCTGCTACATAAAGTAACAACTCATCTCCCTTAATTGGTTTGGCTAGGAGGGGAGCTGAACTTAGATAAACCTTCAATTCTTGAAAAGCTTGTTCACACTCTTTAGACCATTCAAATTGAAGACCTTTCTTCAGAATTTTAAAGAAAGGTTGGCATCCGTCAGTTGCTCTACTAACGAACCTGTTCAGTGCTGCAATTCTCCCATTGAGACTCTGAAGTTGCTTGAGATTGGTTGGAGAGGACATCTCTATGATGGCCTTTATCTTGTCAGGATTTGCCTCAATTCCTCTTTGGTGTACCATGAATCCGAGGAATTTTCCTGATGTTACTCCAAAACCACATTTGCTTGGATTCAGTTTCATCTTGTACTTTCGAAGTATTTGGAATGCTTCATGGAGGTCAGTTTCATGTTGATGTGCTTTAATGCTTTTTACTAGCATATCATCCACGTACACCTCCATATTCTTTCCCAGCAATGGGGCAAACATTCGATCTACCATTCTTTGGTAGGTTGCTCCTGCATTCTTGAGACCAAATGGCATGACTTTGTAACAGTAAAGCCCCTTATCAGTAATGAAAGAGGTCTTTTCTTGATCAGGTCTATACATCTTAATTTGATTGTATCCAGAGTAGGCATCCATGAAGCTTAATAACTCATGGCCCGCTGTTGCATCTACTAACTGATCTATCATAGGCAAAGGGTAACTGTCTTTAGGACATGCCTTATTTAGATCAGTGAAGTCGATACACATGCGCCATTTGCCATTAGACTTTTTTACTAAAACCACATTGGATAGCCATTGAGGATAATGGACTTCCCTAATGAAATTGGCTTTTAGTAAATCATCTACTTGGCTGGCTATGATCACATTCCGCTCCTGATTGAATGCATGTCGCTTCTGTTTTACGGGCTTGAAATCTCTGTCCACGTTCAATCGATGTACCATAACGTCGGGATCTATTCCCGGCATATCTTCATGAGACCAGGCGAATAAATCTGCGTTGTTTCTAAGGAAACTGATCAGTTTTTCTCTCTGTTCAGCCCCTAGGTTTGTTCCAATGTTTATTCGCCTGTCCTTTGATGTGAGGGGGACAGATTCTAGTTCTTCGGCTGGTTGCCCTCTCTGGTCGGCCTCAGTCTCCTCGGGGGCAAGGAGCTGGTCAGCCGCCTTCTTTGTCGCTTCTCCTCGTAATCTTTCAGGCATGCGCTGCCATGTAGCTTGAACGATCTGGTCGGCCTCGGCTTCCTTCTGGTCGGCCTCGGCCTTTTTATGGTCGACCTCGGCCAACAAGCACAGGCCAGCTTCTTCATGCGATCCTTCGGGTCCGCGCTGCCATGTAGCTTGAACAATCTGGTCGGCCTCAAATTTTTTCTGGTCGGTTTCGACCTCGGTGTGAGGTCGATGAGGCCTGTCAGTTTGCATTTGTTGCAAGCGACGGTCCTGATCAGAATCGTCTTCTTTCTCGTTCCAGCGCTTTCTTTCCTGCAATCTGCTCATCTTCTCGTAGGATTGATTTAGGCACAAGGTTTATCCAGCAAGCGTTGTCGTTCCCCACAGACGGCGCCAACTGTTGTTGCCAAATTTTGGACAGGAGAAATATCACCTGACCTCCACGTGACAACGATGGTGAATTTGTATTCTTGGGGGAAGAACGCGGCCTGCAAGACAAGAAAAACCTGGACACCGGTGTGGTGTAGGCCACACAGGCTCCGATGCTTAAGTCAGAGAGAGTTTGAGAGAATTTTAGGAGAGTGTTGTAAGCTGGAATGAACTTACCTTGCTCTCCCCCTGAGGGAGAGCTTAAATAGCTTCCTTCCTAGGGTTTTTTCGTGGGTTTCCATCTTCGAATGGGGAAAGGAAAAGTCTCATTGGGCTGAACCGAGGGCACACGAGCCATAAGGGACCGAGGCAAGGCCCAAAAGTGGGCCTTGCCAAACTGGTCGGCCTCGGCCGGGCCGACCACGGGCTTGGGCTTAGGCCCAAGCCCATTTCTTCTCCCACTCATTCTGGGTCAGTCCACTGTCGGTTTCGATCCGTTTTGACTTCGTATTGGGCCTCTTTCCTTGTTTGGCCCTTCTTTGCAGCCCTTTGGTCAGCACATTCTTGTTAATCCAATTTTACCCATAACAATACCTTTAAATGCATTAATATAATATTTAAATTAAGTAGTCAAAGTGAGCATAGCTCAACGGTAATTGACATGTACTATTTTCCTTAAGGTAGGAAGTTCGAATTCTCATTCTTTCAAATTTGTTGCACTAAAAAATATATTAACTACTATTAATTTCTTTTAAAAAATTAAGTAATATTAATTATAAAATTACAATGAACCATTATAGTTTTTTTTAGTACAACCAAGGTTTAAAATGTCAATGTCGATGGAAATGTCGAAGTGTTAATTTTATGGAAATGTCGATGGAAATATTGATAAAATGTCGATCTCGATGGATATTTCTAGAAAAATTTTAAAAACAAAAAATTCAAAAAAATATTTAAATTAATAAATAAACATTTTACACTTTTTAAATGAGTTAAAATACTTGTTACAATTACAATCTTATATTCACATTAAGTTACATTTTTTTTAATATTTAATCAATTTTGTATGGTATAGTGGAAATGTTAATTCTCCTTTATGTCGATGTCAAACCCATGGACATGTGAAAATGTCGATGGAAATGTCGACATGTCGACGAAAAGTTAATACTATGAGTACAACCATTATTCACCTAAATATCTAACCAAAAAATGAAACTTGAAATATAAAATGTACTAAAATTTAAAATAATATATAAATACGTATATTGGAAAATTAAATATACAAAACACGCTGATTGAGACTCGAACACTAGAATCGAAAAATAAAAGCAATAGCTAGTGCCCCCAACATACAATTTTTTATATTTTTAACTGTGGCTAAATTAATATATATTATAAAACCATAATTTTAGGGGACATGTATCCCTCTTGACCCTACGTAGATTCGCTCCTAATTTGACCAAGAATGCATGAGAGAATGTGAAT
The DNA here is from genome assembly GCA_033996785.1 of Trichosanthes truncata. NCBI lineage: Eukaryota > Viridiplantae > Streptophyta > Magnoliopsida > Cucurbitales > Cucurbitaceae > Trichosanthes > Trichosanthes truncata. The sequence continues at coordinate 53,151,921 of JAWPNB010000010.1, forward strand.
GCATAAATGCAATGGCTCCATCGTTATATAAATCATTTGATATAATATAATTTTAGATTAAGATTATTTTCGTCATCTAGTTTTGAGACTTATTTCATTTTAGTCATTTTTAAATGTCAAAATTTAGTCAATGTACTTCATAAATCTTAACATTACTATTTATTTTTAGTTTATGGCCAACTTTTCCAAACAAAATTGGTCTGTATTAGTCTCAATTCTATAAATTTTGAAGAGATATTCACATTGTGTCTTATCTTGAAAGGAAATTTTTATTTCTATTTTACGAAATTCTTATAAAAATTAATTTCAATCTAACAATAATGACTAATTTTATGATTTTATTGAAAATACAATAACTAAATTTGGAAATAGTATTTTAACTAGAGTTTTAAATTTTTGTCAAGATGTCGACATTTTCATCCGTTCATGAGTTTGACATCAACAAGTGAATCAACATTTCCATCATACCATAGAAAAATTAACGAAATATAATAAAAATATCAACAAAATTTAATAAATTTAAACTTATTGAAAAAGGATGAAAATTTTATTTGTTGGTTTAAATTTTTTTAAATTAATTTTTTTATATATTTAATATTTTTGAAAAAAAATCTAAATCTATATCGTAATTAGTTCCACAATGATAAGAATAGAAGATGCAATCATCTATGGTATAGTAGTCATTTAGAACCTTGATTTTAGCCATAGTATAATCATAGGAAACTCTCAACAGAAGTGAAGTTGAACTTGGAACATGAAGTCCCATGCAGCAACGCCGAAGAACTGAATCCAAATCTGTAATTTTCAAGATCAAACTGCAACAAATGATCCTCCATTTGCAGACCTCCGATCACGATCGGCGTCCTCGGAAACTCCCCGCCATTGATAAATCCCAAGCACCACGCATCCACTCCCAACTTCTTAATCCTCACCATCGAATTCCTGCCCCCCAATTTCCACACCACTTTCCCATTCTCCATCACCAAACCCACCACCGGCGCCGTCGGTCCCGCCGCCATCTCCGGAACGCTGTCCGCCGCATAGCACACGCCGAACGGCTCCACCGCATTCGTCAACGTGAAGTTCAGCACAGCCGCTTCCTTCATGAACGCCGTCGCGAATGCTCTGTAAATGGAGCTCTGCAGCAGGGCGTAAGTCGTGGAGGTGCTGATCTTCGCCCCCCCGCCGCCGTGAACCGGCTCAAACTGCAATAGAGAAGTGTTGAACCGAACCGCCTCGCCGTTGATTGTGATGGCGGAGAGTCCAATGTAATATTCGTAAGACGGTAACCAATAGGTGTAAATCGAGGCACTTTGGGGATTGAAGACCAACGGAGTGTAAATTAGGGATTTGGAGAGATCGACATTGGGGGAAAATCTGTACGGTCCTTTAGATCCGAAAAACGCCACACCAGATCCCAATCTCGCTCCCGATAAGCAAACCGCGAAGATTCTAGGGCTATTGAACTTCGCGCTGATCATCGACGGAATCGATTCGTTGGCACGGCCGAGCGCCGCCAGGCCGATTACATTTTTAGCAAGTCCTCGGAGGAAATCGGTCTTCACGCAGGAAAAAGGAAAGTTGGAGATTCGACGGATTGGGCCGGAATTGGAGCCGTCGGTGGTGGAGAGAGCGAGAACATCGATGATTAAATTCTCGGAATCGGTGAGCTTGGGGTGATGGTAATCGACGAATTGATCTCGAATCGAGGGTTTCTCGGGGTAGACGTCGGAGAAAATGGTGTCGTTGGCGCAGATTGGAGCTGGAGCTTGGATACAGGAGACACAAATGTTACTGTCCAGAGAATTGGAGAGATGGGAATTGCATTTGACGAGTTGGTAAGAGGAAGAATTGTAATGGTTGTAGCAGTCGATCCAGGAGAAGGCGCCACCGAGGTCGAGGTGGAGGTAGGCCGGCCTGAGTGGAGTTTTGAGGTGGACGGAGATGGAGTAGAGAAGGGAGTTGTGGTCTTTGTGAATGGGAGCGATGAAAGCTGTTTGGAGTGAGAGAGATGGAAGGGAAAGGAGAGAGAAAGTGAAGAAGATGAAGAAAAGAGGAGTGGCCATTTTTTTTTTTTTTTTGTTTTCAATCCAAAGTTTGCATTTTTTAGTACGACCACTTTAAAAATATATATAGTTGAATTACAAATTTACTATTTAAGGTCTCATGTGGTAATCGTTTTATTTTTGAAAATTGTGTTTTATTTCTCGTTATTTCTATACAATAGTTTCATTTATTTTTTTTTAAAAGAATTGGATTCTTAGCGAAATTTCAAAAACAAAAACAAGTTTTTAAAAACTATTTTTTTTAGTTTTCAAAACTTAACTTAGTTTTTTAAAATACATGTAAAAAAGTAGATAACAAAATATAAAAAAAACATAGAAATAGGTGACTTTTTTTTTTTATATTAATATTGTAAGTTTGCAAACTTATTATAAAAATATTGCAAGTTTGAAACTATTTCAGAGAATATTGTAGTTTTAAATACGTGGATCAAAAGAGACGACATTTGTGTCGTGAATGCATGTTGTCTTTGCACTGACGTGGTAGAAGGTTGTCTCTTGAAGAGACAACCTTCAATGGGTTTTTTATTTTTTAAAAAAAAAACAAGGTCATCTCTCAAAGAGACGACCTTGAGATTTTTTATTTATTTATTTATTTTTAAAAGAATTGGATTCTTAGCGAAATTCCAAAAACAAAAACAAGTTTTTAAAAACTATATTTTTTAGTTTTCAAAACTTAACTTAGTTTTTTAAAATACATGTAAAAAAGTAGATAACAAAATATAAAAAAAACATAGAAATAGGTGACTTTTTTTTATTTATTTATTAATATTCTAAGTTTGCAAACTTATTATAAAAATATTGCAAGTTTGAAACTATTTCAGAGAATATTGTAGTTTTAAATACGTGGATCAAAAGAGACGACATTTGTGTCGTGAATGCATGTTGTCTTTGCACTGACGTGGTAGAAGGTTGTCTCTTGAAGAGACAACCTTCAATGGGTTTTTTATTTTCTCTCAAAGAGACGACCTTGAGATTTTTTTTTTTTTTTTTTTTTTTTTTTTTTTTTTAAGTTTAAAATTTTGATGATACTTTTTTGTTTCCCTAAAAAAAGCAAGCAATTGAGCACCAACAAGATAAAAAAAACTTTTATCCATCTAATTTTTAATCATATTTAGGTTTAAATTTTTATCCATATAAGTTTTAATCATAATTTTTAAGTAATTAATGTGTGAAAATAAAATTAAAAAAAAAAACTTGAAATCAAAGTAATTAACATATGAAGACAAAAAAAAAACGTAAAACCAAAGTAATTAATGTATGAATACAAGTTAAAAAATATAAAATTTAGTGCGTGCCACAAAGTGGATGTTGCCGATTATGAGGGGGTTGTCGATGACAACCCCTCGATGCTTGATCATGTTCATCTGGTTGCTCTTGTGCTCTAGTAGGATACAAAATATTGATCATGCTCTCCACGTCCACATACGCAAGCATGTGATGATAAGGGACCAACGTGTGATGCTGAAGGACCACTAAGTGATGATGAAGGACCAACATGTGATGATGAGGGACCAACATGTGATGATGAGGGACCAGCCTCAGAAGCATGTGCGTTTGGTGTATGAAGATATTGTGAACCAAAAGTCGGTATCATCATCATCAGAGTGGAACTGCACTGCCCTGCGTCTGAGTGATGGGAGACATGTGCGTCGACGTTGTTGATCAAATTCGTTAGTGCACGAATCGTTACAAGTAATACAGTGTTTGAATACAAAGTTTGTTCTCCACAGGGACTGAAAGCTACCAATTACCAAATTCTCTAGCCTCAATTTTATCTAAGCACTGAATTATCAAAGGTGAATGGAAAATAATTAAACTTGCTTGAAGAATAAATGTGATTAAGATCTGAAATTGATAATGCAAAACAGAGGATAAAACTTAATTTGTAAAAACTCTAGAGCAATGACTTCACGAATACCTCCCCCTACTAATTTTTTAATTAATAGCCAATGTTTTCTTCTATTTCTAAGTTGTTGACAAGCTCTACCCTATAGACTCGATATTCTTTCTCAAGCAATAACGATATTCATTGAAATGTAAATTACCCATATCTCTATTATAATTCAAACAATTCAATTATTAAGCCCGTAGAACCTAAAATTGCCATAAAACCCACAAGGACATCTCTATCTCAAGTGTAAATTAGGGAAAACACTTCAATTCATCAATGATTTTTGTCTCTCAACCTCAAATCATGACATAGAACAATGTAAAGAATGACCAAATCTAAACATGCTTTAAGTGCAGAAGAATTTTCACAACCACAAATGAAATAGAAACATCATCTATTAACTAAGAAAGATTAGGATTCGAGTATTCGATTACATCAATCTCTAGAAAGAAAAACTTAGCTCGTAATGTAAAACTTAACAAAACTAGTCAACAATGTCATTTGGGTTATTATAAACAACAAAAGAGAAAGAAGAAGTGAAAAGAGAAACAAATCCAAGCTTAGCTCTCCTCCGTTTGGTTGCTAAGACCTCCAAGGTGGTGTAATCTCTTCTCCTTTGGTCTTTCTCCCTTCTGTTCCTGTGGACAGTGCTTAGGCGCTGTAAACAAAGGTGTTAAAACATTCCCGAAGCGCCTAGGCGCTGTCATTCTGCCTTCCCGCACTGTCTGTGGCACATAGGCATTGTTTTTTATTTTATTTTATAGCTTTCATCTTGAAAAGCTTTGAACTTTGATCTTCAAAATGAAATATTTGATTACCTATAAAAATGAAAGAAATGCAAGAATTAAAATTCAAAAACTATATGAAAACTAACTAAAAACACCTAAACAAGAAAGAATACATATCTATAAAATGAACTTATCAGACGTCATGGTCAATCTCAACCAGTACAACTCGAGGCAACTGCTCATTTTCTTCAATGTCTTCTTGCTGAGCAATGTTTTGTTCTCTAAAACGTCTTCTATGTCTAGGACCAAGAGGAGAAGCTAGGAATGTTATACATATAATGTAACTAGTCCATATTTTGTTCCCCACTGTCGCACATATGAAGAATTTCTAAATTTTGTGAGAGATCTCGAATTTGTCTGAAGTAGGACCTCTTCAAATGATAAAAAAAATTAGACAATATTTAAAATGAATTTATAATTGAAAGTAAATATAAATTAAAAAATTTAAAGGAAACTCGTACAGCTTGACCATAGGATGCTCCCTCACGAGTGATGTAGCGTATGGTAATATTCTAATACCAATTCATATAGTTTGGAGTTGTATGCCCATAGGCATTAACTACGAGCTATTGGCGCATATGCCATCACTCCACGTACGATATCAACACAACTGACCAATCTTAATGTCGGAGGTCTATGGCATGTAGGTTCGAGTCTGTGTTGCACACTTCTGGGATAACTTGTTCCATACCAAATTGTCTGATCACTCTATTTGGCAGATGCCACTCAATAATATGAAAATATATGAGTGGAGTTATTGAACATCAGATATCATCTAAAATATCAAAATATCAACGATTAGTGTCTTATAAAATAAATTATTGCACTCGTACCAAGTCGAGTCTAAGAAGGTCAAACATATATCTATACAGTACGAGCACATGCGTAGCTGATTCGGTGACACAAAATTAGTATCTCCACTTATATTAATATTAAATTTCAATTATGTCAATCATATAGAAAACAACATTAAATTAAAAATTAATGCACATACCGAGAACCAAGTGCTTGTCCAACTAATCTAGCATTGTTGATATGGCGACGTTGAGTAGCCATCGTTGGAAATCGTTCCCAACCCCAAAACTGAAGAAGGATTATAGGCCCATCAATCTCGTATGAATCTAATTGACTTGCCTTACAAAGCTGCCTATATAACCATGCTAAACAGGCTCCACCCCAAGAATATCGTCCTGCAACCTCAAAGTCTGTCAGGAGTGGCAGGAACATTAAGTGTACCTTGTCCCCAGATTTATCGCAAAATAAGCTCCCACAAAATAGCTGCAAAATGTATGCTCGGACATATCTTGCTATAGTAACCTTATCTGCATTATCGTTCAACCCTAAAAATTGAGATGCTAACTAAGGTAAGCTTAATTTGGAACCCTTAATATGGTTGTTGCCTGGAGTCACCCCGAGCAACAGTGCACAAGTCTTCTTCCAGTTGTAGCTTATCGGTCCAGTGAGAGGCTCGCCATCCATTGGTAATCCAAGTAATACTGCAACGTCCTCTAGAGTGACAGTGCACTCCCCCCCAGGCACGTGAAATGTATGTGTTTCTGGCCCCCATCTCTCCACGAGTGTAGTGATGAAGTGCTAGTCTAATTGAATAAACCCTAATTTGGCTACTCCCTCCAACCCTATAGCCCGAAGATGAGGCAATATAAGATGGTGCAGTGGGATGGTGTGTTGAACAACTGCTTCCCGACGTCTATAGTGTAGCTCTTCCAAATGATGATCTTGCCAGACAAGCTCCGATTGATTAGACTGTTGAGCATATAAGATCGATGTATCAATTGGTCCTAGATTGACATCCATGATCTAAAAAACAAGAAATTGAGGTTCAATCCATATCGGATATAAATAAAAAATTGAAAATAAACTTCTAAATTATAGAATAATTAAAAGGAAACAACAAATTGAAATTCAATCCATATTGAATATAAATAACAAATTGAAAATAAACTTCTAAATTATAAAATAATTAAAAAGAAACAACAAATTGAATTTCAATCCATATTGAATATAAATAATAGCATTAAATACCAAATTACAACAAAAACCAAAAAACAAGCATAAAATAAAAAACTACAAAAAAGTTTCCTAAGGTGCTTCTCTTTGTCTCGAAGGACAACTCCTTCGATTGTGACCCAATTAATTACATAGACCACAACATTGTTAAGTACTTGATTCTCTCCAATCCATCTCATTATGGTAGTAGGAACTTTTTGGTCTACCAGGTTCTCTCAACAACTTTGGGTCAGCATATAGAATGGGTATGTTAGGAGGTGCGATCCAATAATCTTCATGTGGGGTCAGTTGAAATTGAGGAGAGTAACATGCAATATATGTTGAAAGCTTATATGTACCCTCAAGGAAATCTTCAAAATTCAATTTTAGGTGTGAGCAAACCGCCATGAAATGTGAGCATGAAATGTCATAAGATTGCCACTTATTGCATGAACAATAATGAACTTCTCTATGTTCTTCTTGAGTTAATCTCAGAGATTGAATATTTCCTCCTTTAGCATTGAAGTAATATAGCTCAGTTTTCACATGAAACACACCGCTTTTTTTATCATAGGACACTACCTCATGCTTACTGGATCTTGATGTCCACCTCATGATCTTATCAAGAGCATACCTGATATATATTTGATTCAGGGTGATGAGTATATTGAAATAAGGTAATTTGACTAATACGAAAATAAGTATCGTGATTACCTAGTATATTTTGCTTGTTACTGCAAAACACTTCTTGTTTCTTTTCTTGTTGCAAAGCACTTCTTGTTTCTTCTCTTGTTGCAAAGCACTTCTACACACCTATAGAAGGTAAGTTGAGCAAGTGCACTGATTAGCAATATGTGACCTCTTTTAAGAACTCCATTTATGCTCTCTGACAGATTAGTTGTCATCTACCCATACCTAAATCCTCCATCATGGGATTGAGTCTATTTCTCAGCACTAATGTTGTTGAAAAAGCTCATACAATAGCTATTTATTGCTTTAATCTCTTCAACACATTTGTTGTACTTACGAATTTGGTGTTGAGACCCAACACGATAAACTAAGTCTTTCAACTTTTTAGACTTATATTTATTATTGAAGTTGCTAGCAATGTGTCGTAAGCAAAACCTGTGATGAGATTTATCTCCTGCCCAACCATTATGTGGAGTGTTAACAGTAGAAATTATGTCACCATGTCGATCGGAGATCAAACACATCTCTTCATGTGTGACAAGTTGTCTCAATTGTTTAAAAAACCAGCCCCAAGTTTCACGACAATCTTCATCCACAACGACAAATGCAAGTGGAAGCAATTTTCTATTAGAGTCCACTATTATTGCAATTAATAACTTTCCCTTATACTTGCCATACAAATGAGTGCCATCGATTTGAATGATGGGTTATCATTTTTTGAAAGCTTCTATACAAGGACCAAAAGCCCAAAACATAGAAGTAAGAATGACATGACCTGCACTTTCACCAAAATACTTTACTTTCCACTCCACATGTGTGCCAGGATTGGTATGCTTCACCATGTACATTCACTGAGGTAAAATCTTACAGGGATCATCCCAATCACCAAACACTCTGGCCAAAGCTTTTCTTTTTCCTTCCCACACCCTAGAGTAAGGAATATGGTAACCAAACTTACTTTTTATGTCAGTTTGTAGTTGTGATACACTAACAGAAGGCTTATTTTTCACAGTTTCACAGAACTCGATGGCAATCATTGAAGAATCTAGTTGCACATGACTATGATTTAATTATGAATAAAATAAGTATGTTGTTCAATATATTGGGTGATTTCAAAAAAGCCATGAGATTTGTTTTAGTGGCACGAAGTTGCCATGTACACCCATCTTCCCACTTTCTGCATCGTACTACCCATATCGCAGGTGTTGATTCCATGACCTCATATGGTGCGTGACACTTAACAGCAAAACATTTTACCACATGTTGGAGAGTCTCTTTGTTGTTGCATATTAACCCCTTATATAATAGGTTCCCTTCAACGACCACTGATTTTTGGATAGGATCATGTTCTATAGTGTTATCTAACTCCCTAAATGTATTTGAAGGGATAACATGTACACTACCCTCAAAGTTCAGTTCTTCAAATTCATCATTTGTTTCAGTTTTAAAATTCTTATATGTATTATCTACCACCATATCATCATCATCACATGGTGGGGCAACTAATCCAGGGTCGGGGTCAACACATTGGCTAGAGTCAATACACTGGTTAGTGTCAACACATTGGATAGGGGTTTCTCCTAAGTTCTGTACATTCATGTCCACCCTTCTCACAAGTGACATATAAATGCACTATATTCGGAACTGACATCACAATTGAAAACGTTAAGTTCATTGCTCAATGTTTAGAATTGGTATTGACATATACCTTATCGATCCTGATAGTGATATTTCAGGGTGTCTATACACTATCTCCAACTGATTTGCCCTCACATCTACACCAAGTGACAATCCTACCATTTCAACAAACTGTTCAAACACGATTCCACTATTAACGTTAATAGAAAAACCTCCACAGGTTGGTCGGTCATAATCGACTCCATCTACCCCATCAATCATACAACCATTTGTATGCAAAATAAATCCCAAACATTTATCTCCCATTTTCTATGAAAAAATAAACAAGATATAAATTAGAACTAAACTAACTAAGTAAACTAAAATTCAACTATATAATTCAATTAAGTAAACTACCATTAGAAATAAATTTCAATAAAGTAAACTACCATTCAATTAAGTAAACTAAAATTCAACTATGTAATTAATAGAATAATGTTCTACATCTTTAAAAAAATAATACTACTACTAAAAAGAAAAAATACATAAAAAAATCTTTTAAAAAAATGCATCCAAAATATCTTTATTAAAATTAAAACCAACCAATATTTTAAAAAAAAAAATTAAACACAAGTGATTTAAAAAAAATCCAACAAATCTTAGAAAAAAAAATATACATCCAACATTTTTTTTTTAAAATACATCCGAAAAAATCTTTATAAAAATTAAAACCAACCAATCCTTTTAAAAAAAATTTAAACACAACAACATTAAAAAAAAAAAAAATCCAACAAATCTTGAAAAAAAAGACACATCCAACAAATATTAGAAAAAAAAACGCACATCCAACAAATCTTTAAAAAAAAAATCCAACAATAGCATTTCAATACACAAATCTAACCAATCATATACTCATTCAACAAATCTACAATAAAAACAAGTAAAATCACAAGAAACTAGTGAAAACAGTTAAAAAACTCACAAATCCGAACAAATTTGGTGGTCCTCAAATGTGATGAACTTTGTGTATCCAACGGTCACAAAACGCTCTCCTTCCTCCAATGCCGACAACAATCAAGCTTGCTACCTCAAATAGAGACAAAATATTTCAAGTGGGGACTACAAAACGAGAGAAATCAAGTTGTGGGGTTGCTGTGTTTTTTCTTGTTTGCTGTAAAGAGTTGAAAACGAAAGGAAATTGGAAGAGGGAGAATTTTTTAAAAAAAAAATGCCAAAAGGGGTTTTTTTTTTTTAAACTAGCGGAAATCACGAAGTGCGCACGGTATTTTTTTTTTTTTTTTAAAAACAATGTTCATGACTTGTACGCGTGGCATTCATCTGTGGCATATGCTATTTTTTTAAAACCCGAGTATAGGTCGAGACGACCTTCGTCTGCTATTTTTTTTTAAACCCGAGTGAAGGTCGTCTCTCCTTGATCCACATATTTAAAACTACAATATTCTCCAAAATAGTTTCAAACTTGCAATATTTTTATAATAAGTTTGCAAACTTACGATATTAATAATAATAATAAAAAGTCCTAGAAGTAGTGTTTAATTATAAGCTTAATTTTCAAAAACCAAAAACCAAAAACCAAATTATTATCAAATGAGGACTAAACTTTTAAATTTGTGTCTAGACTCCATCTAGAAGTGAGAACCTAAACTTTAAAAATTGTTTAATAGGTTCTTGAACTTTCAGTTTTGCATTCGATAGGTCTCTAAATTTTAAAATATGTCTAGTAACTAGTCTTTAAACTTTCAATTTTGTATTTAATAAATCTCTAAATTTTCAATTTTGTGTCAAACAAATCTTTGACCCATACAATAATACAATATTTTTTTTAAAAAAAATCACAGACCAACTAGACACAAAATTCTAAGTTTAGGGTCTCATTAGATGTATTTTCTTAGGTAGAGTGTTAAGTGGGTCTATCCGTATCAATTTTTAGACCAATAGACCTAATAAAAAAATGAGCATGCAAACAATTTATTGATAGTAAATAAATTCAAATATCACGTATATACCTTTTTAATTATATTGATATGGTATATCAATGATAAACTTAATAGCAAACAAGTATGCAGCCAATGATAGACCTCAATCACTGGTAGACCTCAATCACTAATAGAAATTTATTTATCTAAAAAAAAAATCTCTTATAAAACATACAACGTTAAGATATGTTAATAGGTCTTTTTGATTTTTCACATGCTTTAATCTTGACTAGGCTTAAAATTGTCCCATATTTACAAATCTTTATAGCTTGTGTTATATTTGCCATTATTTTAGGTTAGATTGTCATAGGTGCAATTGTTACTATTTTATAAGATTAAAAATAAAATTAAAATGGTTAAATTATAAATTTGGTCTTCATGGTTTGGAGCAAGTTAGAATTTAATCCCTATGATTTGATAAAACTTCATAAATATAATGGATAACTACTCAATCCACACAACCAATTAAATACAAAAGACCATCTCATTGATACATGGATAACTAACTACCACCTACTTAATCTGTTAATGACTTCTAATGCTTGAGACTATTTATGAGGTTTTATCAAAAATCATAAGGATGGAATTATAATTTTAACTTTTAAAACTATGGAGACTAAATTCTAACTTTCTCCAAACCATAAAGACTAAATTTGTAATTTAACCTATAAAGAAAAAAAATCACTATTCTGATAGATAAATAAATAGGTGTGGGATACAACTCGTGTGCAACGCCATGGGCATGAAAATGATATTATATGATTTTAAAATTGAAAAAAAAAAAGAAAAAAGAAAAGAAAAAGATGAACTCAAAAAAGAAGAAGAAAAAAGAAAAAGAAAAAGATAATGGTGTGTGGCAAAAGAAAATAAAGATGATAATAGTGTGGGGGAAATAAATAAAGAACATAATGTAAATCCGAATTTTTATGGAGAAAACAGCTTGTGAAAACTAATAAAAAAATGTCGTTTTTTTTAAAAAAAATTTGGCTAAGAATTCAAATAGGTGAAAACCATAATTTTAAATTATGATGAAATAAACACAATTTTAAAAAATAAAGAACAAAAAACATAATCGTTATAAGTATTTGAACCTACCTAGTGGCAAGCTACTTGGATCGTTTTTATCACTATCTAAATGAATTTTTAATATTTCTATTTAAATTTTTTACTCTCACCAATTAAGAAGAGTAAAATTAAATGATATTTCTCTACTGATTGAGCAACAAGAATTTCTTTATTCTCCACCCCTAAGTTTTTATTTTACAAGAGTTTTTTTTTTTTTTGAAGAATAAAAAGACTCTCCTTTCTCTTTCATTCTATACGTTTTTCTCTCTCACTTATAATAAACTTAGCAGTGAGAAAACATGGTCTAGTAAAAATTATTCTCGGAAACAATAATCTTGTTATCAAAGTAAACATGAGACAAGAAAATTAATTAATGTAAGCCCCGTTTGATAATTATTTAGTTTTTGCAAATTGTGCTTGTTTCTTGCAATGTCTCTACAATGATTTTCATATTCTCTATCATGATTTTCATATTTCTTAAGAAAACAATTGAATTTTTAGCCAAATTCCAGAAAACAAAAACAATTTTTTTTAATTCTCAAAACTTGGATTGACTTTTGAAAACATATATAAAAGGTAGATAAAAAACATGAAAACCCATATGTAAAAATAGTATTTTATAAGCTTAGTTTTCAAGAACGAAAAACTAAAAATTAAATGATTATCAAACGGGACCATAGCTATCACAATATATGATTGACACTCAACCATTAAAACAACTAGATAGATATAGTGTCCTAGTTGCAAAAATAGTAATAGGCACATTTTATTTTATTTTATTTTTGAAGGTAGTAATGGACACGTTTTAGAAACTACGAGAATTTAATAATTTCCATAGGGACTAAGTTGACTCTATTTTCCTTTTGGCCCACTTTCAATTAACTTTCCGATTATGATATTTTTGAATGGCTCCAACACGTAATGTTTGGAATAAAAAGAAAGGGCAAATAAACCAAAAAGGAAGAAATAAAAAATTAAGTGGACGTGTAGTGATCATTTTCTAAATTGTTGGATGAAACATTTTGTTTTAGAAGAGAAATTATAAAAACAATACATTTGTATAGACATCTACATGATTAAAGGTGAGTGGCAATATTGGAGGTAATGATGAAGACCACGATCTAAAATTACCTTAAAAACATAAAATGGTTTTGGACACATGTATGTAAAGATGTCCATTTTCTATTTAGAGAGAGAATGATGGGGTAAAATCCCTATTTAGAGAGAGAATGATGGGGTAAAATGTCCTGCAAGCTATACATACATACGTGCAATGCATATGGTAATAAATTAGTAGTCACAAAAAGTGTGGGCATCATATGCACAAACCTTAAAAAAACATAAATATTTATTTAAGAAAAAACCGTTCTAATGGTCAACGCTACTAATGAATTCTCAAAAATAAATAAAATTAAAACATATAGTCACGTTTTTAATGAATAAATGCATATAATATTGTTGTCACTATTTAACTATCAGTTTGATTGTATCAATTTTTTTTTAGTTCAATAACATTTAGAGGTGGGGGATTCGAACTTCTGACTTCTTAATCGAGCATACATGCATCAATTATTGAGTTTTGATGTTTTTTAAAGTATTTAATTAATCTAATAGTTTCAAAAGTTTCAATTAATATGGTTCGGTAACTTTAGTTAAATCCATAATATTAAATTTTTGTCCACATATCGACATTACTATTATACCGTATAAAATAAATGAAATATTTAAAAAATAGCAACAAAATATAGCCTAATGTAAATTATTATAACAAGTATTTTAATTCATTTAAAATGTGTGAAATGTTTATTTACTAATTTAAATATCTTTTATGTGTTTTTTGTTTTTAAAATTTTACCTGAAATATTTCTCAACATCGATATTTTCTCGATATAATTTCTATCAACATTTCTAGAAAACTATGACATTGACATTTCTATCGACATCAACATTTTAAACCTTAGTTAAACGTTACGTACAAATCATCTTAATTTATTGTTAATTATATTGAATTGAATATGTAGCATGTTTTCTATTTGCGGGACAATAAGTTAATGCATTCTATTTAGCCTATTATATTAGTTAGTTGTATTAGGGTTTAAGGTTCAATAAGAAATAGAAGAAAATGAGCAAATTTGAAATAAAGAGGGTTTAGAGATGAATTGAAACTTTAAAATCGTAGAGACCAAATTAAAACTTAACCCAAATTAGAAGGATCAAATTGATAATTTAACCAAGATTCAACATCCACATACACCCATCTAAGACCAATCTTGCTCATTATTTCGTTTTTGAGGTACTTTTGCTACGTTTCTGATCCAATTGTTTTATATAAGAGAAAAGTGCAACCCCTCTTAATAAGGATTTTATGTAAAATTTACAGTTTCGTTTGACAATAATATCTTGTTTCATTTTTCATTTTAGAAAAATTAAGGGCCGATTGATAACAATTTAATTTTTAATTCTCTATTTTTGAAATTTATCCTTGTTTCTTTCAATTTCTTTACCATGGTCCTCACCTTTCCTATTAAAAAAACTCAGAGAGTAAAAATAGTGTTTATAAGCTTTAATTTTCACAAACCAAAAACAAAAAATCAAGACTCCGTTTGATAACCATTTGGTTTTTGATTTTTGAAAATTGTGCTTGTTTTCTCACTATTTTTCTACAATAGTTTCCATATTTCTTAAGAAAACACTTAAATTCTTAGCCAAATTTCAAAAACAAACACAAGTTCTTGAAAACTACTTTTTCTAGTTTTCAAAACTTAACTTGATTTTTGAAAACATAGGTAAAAAATAGATAATAAAACATAGAAACTCATAGGTGAAAGTAATATTTATAGGCTTAATTTTCAAAACCAAAAACCAAAATTTAAATGGTTATCAAACTATTTAATCCTTTTGTTTACTCTCTTCTACCATTTTGTTTGTCGTTGTGTGCAAAATCAACAAATGCTTATTTGATAAAGATGCACAACAAAATGTACAATCAAGGTTCAAGTATGTGACTGAAACCTTTTAAAGTTGTAAAGACCATATAAATACAAATATTAAAGTTTAAGGGCCAAATTCATAATTTAACTACAAATTAATATATTATAATGCTTTGCCCCTTTCTTAAAACATCACAAAAGATAACATCATACGAAATTCCAAATTCAAATCCAACGGCTAAATAAAGGAAAACAGTGCATGAGAATAACCATGTGATTAGAGTGGGTAACACAATTCAAAGTTCTTATGCAAAACGGAGAAAAGATATTTAACATCGGTCCAATACAAAAGTTTTAAACTAAAACAATGCCTTCCATCGTAGTAATAGCTTTACCTCGCAACAGAACCCTCTGTTTTTGCTCGTCTAGGTGGATGTTCAATATTCCACCTCTAGGTGATGCCTAACAAAAAAAAAAAAAAAGAAGAAGAAGAAAAGAAAAAAGTCAAAAAAACATAAGATGTAGGGGCAAAATCTAATCAACCCAATTCAAATTATACAAATTTAGTTGAGTTGAGTTGCAAGCTTATTTGAGTTGGGTTGAGTTAAAATAAATTAAAACGATACGAGTTTGGTTGGTTACTAAGTTCTAAAATTAGTTTAATTACTCCTTTTTTTAAGAACAAAATCTAATCAAGCCAACTCAAACCACACAGAGTTGGAGTTGAGCTTAAAGCTTATTTGAGTTGGGATGAGTTCACATAATTTTAAGTTCGGTGAATTCATAGATTCTAAAACTAATTTGGGTCCGGCAAGAACATCCCACAATTATTATATTTCATTAAAAAGAAATCTCATTTGCTTAGGTAAAATTACATATACATATATATCCATTTTAATTCTATTTCATTCAATAGTTTCTTTCATATTTTTCCCTCAAAATTTTGAAAACTACTTCTTAAGTCTCCAACAGCACACTTTTTCATAATATGTAAAGACTTGTTCATCCGTTATTAATTTTGATTCTATGTTTGAAAATAAGTAATAGATAGGCAAAGCGCGAACATTTTCAAAACTATGTTAAGAGGAAGAGAGAGTACCATATACGCAACAAAATCAGATTTTCCCAACTTTTTGGCCCAGTAGGCAGCCAAAGCACAATGTGCACTACCGCATACAGGATCCTGAATATGCAACAAAGGTTTAAGATGTAATGTAAAAAGAATTTCTTAATCCAACCCACTTCTAAACATAGAGACTGAACTACTTAGAAGAACATCATTATTTGCATTTGAGAATCCAATACCTCCATTTTGTCCATAGTTGATAACCAGTTCACATAATAATTAATAAACATGAAAGAGAGGATTAGAATAGCTAATGCCATGTATTGCCTTCACAGTTCATACATAAACAATCTCTATTCTCAACATTATAACATTCAGAGAAGATTGAGAATTCAGTACCTCATTGATCCCAAGTTTGGGGCAGAAGTATCGACTATAAAAATCAAATTTGGACTCAGTAAGGGGTACTCCAGTTATGATTACCCCATTTGCAGGACACTTTCGTATCTCATCAAAGTTAGGTTGAAAATCTACTACGTCTTTTGCTGAAGGAAGAACAACCTGCAAAATGTTGCATCAATCAACAGGTTAAACTGCCATACCCACATACTACTTAAATTGGAATGTGAGGCCTCCATTCCAGTTTACATATGCTAGGAGTAAGTTTAGCTATGTCTATTAGTAAGAATTTGGGACTGCTTTCCTAGGCCTTTGGGGTTTGTTCCCAACCACGATAGGGATTTTTGTCTATGATGGAGGAGGTTCTATTTCATTCTCCTTTCAGGGATGAGGGTAATGTTTGGAATGCAATTTTTTTGTGTTTTTTTTATTGTATTATGGAGTATCTAGATTAAGGGAAACAATAAAATCTTTTGGAGTGAGAAGAGGTCTTTGAAGGAGACATGGTCCGTTGCTAGGTTTAATACCTCTCTTTGGGTGTGTCTCTAGACCTTTGTAATTGTGCAGTAGGCTCCTCTTTTTGTGGACAGCCATTTTTGTAGGCCTGACTTTTGTTGGCCCTTTTGTATTCTTTCATTTTTATAAATTAAAGAACAATTTCTTCATAATAATAGGAATGCTTGACGCATGTCCAAGCTTGTGCAAATGGGGTACATTTTGTCAGTAACAAACAAAATAGTAACTTGTTGTGGGGGTGGGCAAAAAATATTTAGAACGATGGGGAAATGACAGAAGACAGGTAGTTGATTAGTACAATTTTGAGCTGAGAGATTTGTCTGAAGGAGCAGAGTCCAGGTCTCTCAAAGAGCTTAAAGAATCTATATCCTCACCATATGTTACATAATACATATAGTTGTGAAAATGGTTCACCAAATGAAAATCCTCACTAGAAAACATAAAAAATCTCATGATCCATAAGTATTCACCAATTTTCTCATCTAATAAGAATGAAAAGTAGAGTTTGTAACAGAACATCGAAGACAAATGGAGGGCTTACCATGAGATTATCGAAATTGACGATAGACATCCTTATGTCAACTATAGAAGCAACATTCAACGCTTTGCAGATTGAAGAAACATCAGCAGAATTGAATTCAACCGATGGGGTAACTGGAAAATCCAATTCAATGAAATAACTCTCTTGTGATTCACCTTTACAAACATTTGAAACGTCAAGTGGCTTGACCTCTGGAACCTTTTTAGCAGTTAGAATTCCAGAAAGTGTGGAAAATTCAATAATATTTGAATTTACTAAACAGGATGAGAAGAGTATGTGTGCAGCCGCCAATGTTGCATGACCACAAAGCTCAACCTGGAAAAAGTTGTCTTAATCAGAAATAACAAGATTTACAGCAACAAAAATATTATATTACCTTTCATTCAATCGCGAGACAAACAAAACAATGAAGAAAAATGAAAAGTAAAGCAATTAGTATTTGTTCTGTGATAAAAAAGAAACTAAAGCTACTTGATATGGTAATAGCCACACCCCCATCAAATTTTTGTATAATCCATGAAATGGAAAGATAGATTATACACTAGGAAAGGAAAGAATTTATGGAATATCCTAGGGATGTATTAAATTACAAGTCTAGTCATTAAACTTTTAGACTTTTGTCTATTTAGTCATTGTATTCTACAATGTTTCTACTAATAAGTTTCTGAACTTTTCAAAATTGTGTCTAGTTAGCACTTGTACTATCAACTAGTAGGTTCCTTAACTCCATTAGTTTAATGCTTACATAACAGATATTGACTGTTTTATTTTAAATTATGGAACAGGTTGATATCAAGTTGGTGGCGTAACCGACAGAGTTCACATATTAGATAAAAGTAAAGTTAAAGGGGCTATTAAAATTCTTTGAAAGTACACTGACTAATTGCATGGAACCCCAAATGTCAAATGTCAAAATTTATTAGAAACTTTTCAAAACAGGGACTACGAATTATTTAAGGTTAAATTACAAGTTTAGTTATTGAATTTTGATGTTTGTATCTAATAAATCTCTAAACTTTAAAAACTATCCAATAGGTACTTGAACTTTAAAAATATCACATAAGTCATTGAATTTTCAATTTTATGTCTAATAGGTAATTGACATATTCATACTCGAGGCATGAAGGTCAATTCCCATCTGAAACTAAGGCAGCAGACCCAATTCTTTGATGCAGAACTTTAATCAAACATAATCAGAGCATTTGTTCAAAACGGCCCACAATAAAAACGAAGGGGAAAAGAAAAACCTCAGTAACAGGAGTGAACCATCTGAGGCTAAACTTGGGCGGCTTGAGCGAATCATCGGTTTCATCTTCCTCGTTTACGCGAATCAAATAACAAGTCTCGGAGATATTGAACTCAGCGGCCAAAGCCTGCAGCCATTTCTCGTCTCTTTCTTCCTCTAACAGACAAACAGCGGCCGGATTTCCCTTGAAGGCCAAGTCAGTGAACGCATCGACCTGTTTCATTCCAAAAATCAAAATCAAAATCGGAATAGTTCTCAAGTTCTCAATCAGAGTCCCTATGACAGAAGGAGATAGGGAAAAATACCACGAAATACTTGACTGGTTTGTTAGCCATTGTCGAGGAAGAGAGAGGAGAACTGTGAGAACTGTGGCTGCTGCAGAAAGAAGCGAAGAAGAAGAAGAAGAGGAAGAAGAAAGAGAGCCGCCTCCCTCCATTGCGTCTTTGCTTACGAAATTTCAAGAAACAGACTTTATTTATATATTTATTTATTTAGACCATGGACATTGCAACCAGAGTATTAAATTTCCGACATTTTCATCAAAATTTTTACATGTCTATGGGTTCGACATCGGCATAAGTGGGGAATCGATATTTTTACTATACCGTACAAAATTGACGAAATATTTAAAAAAATAGCAAAACAATGTAACTTAATGTGAATATAATAATGTAACAAGTATTTTAACTCATTTAAAAAGTGTAAAATGTTCATTTATTAATTTAAATATTTTTTTTGAATTTTTTGTTTTTAAAATTTTTCCAGAAATATCTATCGACATCGACATTTTATCGATATTTCCATCGACATTTCCATAAAATTGAGACTTCGACATTTCTGTCGACATCGACATTTTAAACCTTGATTGCAATGCAACCACTGAGAAATAGTTACCTCATGCCTTACATCAGCCATTTTCAATTTTTTACATTTGTATATTAAAATAGCATTTTTGTTTTCGTATTTTAAGTTTCATTCTATTTTAGTACTTATATTTTTTCATGTTCAAATTTAGACCATAGTTTATTGTTAACTTTTCTATAAAAAAAAAATAGTCTCTATTAACTTTCCCTTTATAAATTTTGGAATTATGTTTACATTATGTATTTTTTGCATGAAAATTATTATTATTTAACCAATTTCAATAAAAATTAACTCCAAACTAACATAAGAAACTAATTTGATGATTTAATGAAAGTGCTGAGACTAAATTTCGACCTTTGAAACTACATGAATTAAAATGGAATGAAATCCAAAGTAGAACGACCAAAATTGCATTTTAAACTAAAATAAATAATAAGTTTAAATTTTATTTTGGTTCTTTGTGTAGTTTCAAAATATTATTTTTATTTTTGTACTATTATTATTGGTCTATATACATTCAATACGCTTGTTTTGGTTCCTACAATTTTTAAGCATTTTAATCTCCATTTCTAAAATTCTAAAACAAATTTTACACACAACATAAACCGTAATAGAAAGTTAGAGCTGCATTTTAAGAAATTTATTAAATGCAGTGTTGTATTAGATGTCTGATTACATTTGTGGATAAAAATAAATATATTGAAAGTATAAAAATCAAAATGAATAAAATTTGAAGTATAAGAATCAAAATAGAAATTAAAGAAAGAAGAACTAAAGTCTGATAGATAAAAAAGATCTCACAATTTGTTATTACTTATTAGACGACGTCATTTTTTTAAAAGGATGCTAATTTCTACCGGCTTGAGTCAATATTCTTCATTTTTTTTTTTAAAGTCGGTATTCGTCGCAGCCTCCCTTTTTTTATATTTACTATTTCCCCTATATTTTGTATTCCAATAATTTCTTTTTATAAATCAAAGCTTCAATGGTCGCCATACAAAGAGGATTTCTAGAGGACTCCATACATTTTAAATTAAATCATACTTGGTTTCTCATTCCTAAACTTCCTCATTCAAATTTCTTCACCCTAAAAATTATGTTTGGCATATTCTAAATTACTCAAAAGAGTTGCATAAAGAATTTCTCTATGCTCATTCATTCATTTTTCTATAATCTAATCGAATAAAAGTTTTAGGTCAATTATTCTTATAGAAAGGTGATAACTTCAAATTTCTTTTGCTGCTTTGCATTGCCATAAATCATGAAAATTCAAACACATTTAATTTGTTGCATATCTAACTTAACATTTCAATCTATTAACCATGGAAAAAAACACTCTTTTAAGTGTCTCCCGAGTAAAAGTAATTTTAACTTTATTGGATATGTTGATCCTGCAAAATGATTGTGTTGCTTGAAAAAATAAGTAGGTTGTTAGTGTCATTCTCTATTTGTTCATTTGTCTACTTTCTTCTATCATTTGTCTATCATATTGTGCAAAATTAACTAATATTTATTTGATAAACATGTCACGTCATCATTTATTTAACAACAAAATTTACATATAATTAGAATTTAAAGTTTAAGGCTGTAATTGAAACCATTAAGAGTAAGACTAAATACAAATATTTGTTAAATGGCAAAATTTATAATATAACTAAAAAATGTTATAATAATAATGTTTAACTCCTTTCTTAACACTTCCCAAAAGATAACATCATCGAAATCCAAAGGCTAAATATAGTACAATGGTGTATAAGAACAATTGTTTGATTAAAGCAACCAACACAATTCAAAGTTCTTATGTAGAAGGGAGAAATAAAAATTTTAGATTGGTTCGACATGAAAGTTTAAACTAAAACAACACCTTTCATTGTAGTAACAACTTTCCCTCGAAGTAGAATCCTTTGTTTCAGCTCATCTAGATGGATGTTCAATATTTCACTTTTAGGTATGCCAATCTGGCCCACAAAAAAAAAAGCCAAAAACATAAGATGCAAGGGCCTAAAAAAGACTCGACAACCTAAAAAATTCAAATTATATAGATTATTTTCGAGTTGAGTTGCAAGTTTGAACCAATTATTAGTTTCTAATAAATTAAAACCATACAAGTTTGGTTATTAGTATCTAAGTTCTAAAATTAGTTTAACTTATACCAAATCATTATGCACATCTTATTCTTTCTTTCTTTTTTTTAAAAAAAAAAAGCTAATCAACAACTCAAACCACGCAGGGTTTGAAGTTTTCCAAGATCGGTTGATTCATTGGTTCTAAAACTAATTTGGGTCCAACAAGAAAACCCTGCACTTATTATTATTCATCAAAAAGAAATTTCACTTGCTTTGGGTAACATTACATATAATATATATTTCATGCTAATTCTATTTCATAATTTTAAAATCAACTTTTTAAGTCTTTAAGAGTATACTTTTTCATAATATATCAAAAGATGTTCATTCGTTATTAATTTTGATACCATGTTTGAACATAAGTAATAGATAGGAAAAAGTGCAAATTTTCAAAAGAAAAATACTTGAGTGTACCTGGTGTGTAAGAATTTCTCTACACCCTACCATTCAATGTTAACAATATGGAAAGAGAAAATATATATTTCCTAGCTATATTTTCTCTCTTCTAGTTGTGCACAATTGAATGGTGGGGGCAGACAGATTCTTTTACACCGAAGGTCCAGCCAAGTATTGTTCTTTTCAAAATTATGTGGGAGATAGAGAGGAAAGAGAAAGTACTGCACACGCAACAAACTCATAGTTTACCAACTTTTTGGCCCAGTAGGTTGCCAAGGCACAATGTGCACTACCACACACATGATCTTGAAGATGCAGCAAAGATATAAGATGTAATGTATAAAGAGTTTCTTAATCCAACTTACTTCTGAACTAATTAAGGAAATATCCTAAATCAACTCTGAACATAAAGATTGAACTAGTTAGGGGCTATTTGGGGCAAGGGTTATAAGAACATGTGTTATAATAACCCGTGGAATACTCTGCACCCCAAACACAGACTATTATAACCTTAGACTAAACAACTCTGCATTTTAAATAATATTATATTATTTCACAGACTATTATAACCCATGTTATTGTAATCCACTCAGTGCCCCCAAACAGCCCCTTAAGGAACACTATAAGAATTTTGGGATTTTTCGACGCCAAAAAGCTTCGAAAAAGTCTAAAAACCGCAGAAAAAAGAATTGCCGACGAAAAAATAGTCGTCACCAATTCGGTCGCCATAACACTGTCGAAAAAACTTTTGCTAACGCTTTTGACATTTGGTCGGCCATGTTTGGAAAGGCCGATGTGTTTCTTTTGGTCGGCCTTTCTTAAAAAGGCCGACGCTTGAAGATTTGGTCTGCCTTTCTAAGAAAGGCCGACGGTTTCATTTTGATCGGCACGCTTGAAGCTTTGGTCAGCCTTTCTAAGAATGACCGACGGTTTCATTTTGATCGGCAAGCTTGAAGCTTTGGTCGGCTTTTCTAAGAATGACCGACGGTTTCATTTTGGTTGGTTGTTCCATGAAAGGTAGACCAAAATGCAAAAGTGTCGGCAATTCGAACAATGGCCGACCAAATCTACAAAACTGTCGGCAAATGTTTGTGTTGGATACTTTTTAAATTTCAATATTTTTTTTATCTAGAATTTCATTCTAATTTACAAATCATTGTACCTAAAAGGAATTGTGCACATAATAAATCAAATAAAACTTTCTATTAAATCAAATTTGAATACACTTTGTTTGTTCATAATTAGTAAATTCATACAAGATAAAATACAAAAACTTCAACACACAACATAAAAAAATCCCACCTCTAAATGTTGTTGAACTCAAAAAAAAAAAAAAAAAAAAAAAAAAAAAAAAAAAAATCTCATGGGTTTGAGTTGTCAAAGCTTTCTAAACTCTTCCCTCAAATAAGGGTTGGAATTATCAAAATATAAAAGATAGGAGAAATAGAAATATAAAAATGAGAAATAAATAAATCTAAATATATGACTGTGAGGAATATATATATTTAATATATTATTTTTGAAAAGACGGTAAAGAATATTGACTCATGAGAAATAAAGAACTTCATTTTCCTTTTTCACCTCCCATCCTCTTCTTTCCGACTCTCTTCTTCTTCTTTTATTTATTTATTTTTGGTTTAATTATAAGTTTAGTCCCTGAACTTTAAAGTTTGTGTCTACTAGTTTTTTTACCACGTGCGATGTATGTTTATATATCAAATTATGCATATTTTTCTTATAACTAATAAAATAATTTTGTATAAAATACGAAGGATAGATTAATCACTAATTTAATATGATATCATCCATAAGTTTGTTATACCAAAAGAGTTATAATTTTATAAATAATTTAAATTAATTTATGTAATTTTGATTCATAAATTTGTTAATATTTTATATTAACATACCTATTTTTTTTTATTTACAAGTCACGTGTATATTTTATAATTTTTTTTATATGCCTTTATAATAAGTTATATTTTAGAGGTTAAAACAATTTCTTAAAATTTTTATTATAATAAAAACT
Organism: Trichosanthes truncata; assembly: GCA_033996785.1. NCBI lineage: Eukaryota > Viridiplantae > Streptophyta > Magnoliopsida > Cucurbitales > Cucurbitaceae > Trichosanthes > Trichosanthes truncata. Next base: position 53,176,152 of record JAWPNB010000010.1, read on the forward strand.
ATTATATTGAAAGTAATAAATTTTATAGTGGTTTATTAGAAAATCTAATGGACTCACTATTAAAAAAATTGAATGCTTCATTTTGAGCTAATAATTTTTATCTAATATATTCTCAAATATTACATATGTTATTTTTGAAAAAAAAAACAATTTCAGATAATATATATGAATTATTATAATAAAGAAAAGAAAAGAATCTAATCAACATGCTAAGTTTCTTATAAATTTTGAATCTAGATTAGGATATTGTGAGTTATCAAATTTTAATTAAAGAAGCTACCATGAGCATAGCTCAACTGGTTAAGACATACTGGATTAAAATATTAGAGGTTCGAACTCTCACTCCACATATTGTTGAACTAAAAAAATTAAATTAAAGAATGTACAAACATTTTAAAGAAAAAATATTATAATAAGTATAAAATAACATTCTTAAAAATTGCTTGTTAATTTCTACAAAAAATAGCATTATTTAACTTCATCATATTAGAATTAGAAATTTAAGACAAACATTTATATTGTTAGTTTCTACAATAGACAAGCATTCATATTGTCGGGTGTGAGAAATTTAAGAGGTTTGGAGATCATTAAATTTTAATATACTTAAATAAACATATATATGTAGGTGGGATATGGAAAAAAAAAATTTGAGTAAAAGGTGGGGTAGGGGAATGTTCAAAGATGTAAAATTATTATTACTCAATTACTCAAATCAACATATTATTAATAAATATTGAGTTACTCAAAAAATAATAATAATAAAGATGGTGTATTTAATTATATTAAAATATAAAATAAAAATGTATTATTTGATGACCATATTGCAAATGACATATTTAATTTATAAATTTAATACGTTTAAAAAGTATAGAAATATAAAACAACAATAGTATTATTTATTTGCATCTAAAAAGTAATATATTTATTTATTTATTATCATTATTATAGAAAAAAAAAAGAGAAAATGTAAAAATTAAATTAGATTATTGAAGAAAATTAATGTAGGAAAAATACAATGAATCAATTTTGTTTTTTGAAGAGATAATTAATCAATCTTAAAACAAACTAAACATTTGAAATATTCCCTTAAAAAATCAAACATTTGAAATATAAATTATAAAATAATTAAAGCAAAAATAATAGTAAATGAGAGAAATGAGACTTTTGCATCACACAAATGACATATATAATTCGTTGAAATTAATATGTTTAAAATATATAAAATGTAAAACAAAAATATATTTACATTGTTGTTATTATTATTATTATTTAAAAAAAACTAATTTAAAAACTATGCTACATTTGAATAAATGTAACATGTGAAATATATATATATATATAAAGTATAAACATGAATAAACATTAAAATAAAAAAAATAAAAAAAACATCCAAAAACAACAAGAACATCAATTATAACATCTCAGTGTCATAGTGGAGTCTGATTGTCTATCGTCAATTAGGTTGCTTCGAGGGAATGATGAAGATGTCTTTGAAATACTCATTTATTCCAAGGAGGTTGGATTACATCAACAAAACTCTGCAATATTGCTAATGCACTTGCTAGATATGGAATTGAGGAGTGAACTACCTCTTTGGGTTACCACAATGCTTCGTGAGAAGGAGTTGTTTAGGCTCCCTTGCTAATCTTATGTTGTATTGTTTTTGTTCTTTAAAAAAAAAAAACCATCAATTATAAAATAACTAAAAAATAACAGCAAGTGAGAAAGATAATACATCATTTCACAATAACAAATACTCTAAATCAACGAATTGTCATTAAAGAAAAAAAAATGCAAAGAAATAAGATGAAACTATGTGTTTGGGATCAAATGGAAAATATGTCCTTTTTATAATAATAGAAAATTGAGGAGTTACAAAACTTTTAGCATTTTGAACCATTTTAAATTCCATGTAGTATCATTTAATTTTTAGAAATAAATGGAAGGTAAAATTATTGATATTCTACCATGTTATTTTCCCTTCATTTATCAATGATTATATGTGTATTAAAGCAATGTAAAAAAAGTGTACCTTCCGTAAAAAAGAAAAGAAAAGAAAATTTTCTATTTTTTTTTTTTTTTTGAGTTTAAAGATCTTCTTAATGTAGGTGTTAATTAACGTGAGTGAGTGTGAAGGGTTTTTAAATTTAATTAGTATTTTTTTAATAAAAAAATTAGGATATATTATCTTTATTTTTATGTATTTTTTTTCAATGTTGCTATTACGACCCGAATTCCTACAACTCTCTAGATGCGGAAGCACGACCTAGTTACCTCGTTCATGCCCGAAATTTCGGCAGCATGACGGCGTAACTAGGAGAAACCAAAATTTTTACAAAGACTTGGAAAGAGATATAAACACTTCTATGTCTCAGAGAACAGACTCAGCATCCACCAAGCTACGTTAAATGATGCTGAGCTCAAGCAACAGACAAAAACCTAAGAACTTCTAACCAAATGCACGGAAGTGAAAGAATTTTAAACTTTACAGACCCATAAACAACAGGGAACAAAGAATAAAATTAAAAGCTAAAACAGGGACAAGGAATTTGGTGGAGTCTCCATAGTCTCGTCAAGTCGTCGCCTGCGTCATCCGCCCCGAAAATGAGCACAATCTGCAAAACAAACAAAGTAGCAAGCATGAGTATAAACATACTCAGTAAGTAGCCCACTTAAGGGTCCAACATTTAAAGAAGCCATACCAAGAAGAAAACTGTTCTTACTCACACTCGTGCTTAGATTTCAAATACTTTCTTCTGTTATTCTAAAGGTTCATTTAACCTTCCACAACATTCACTACTACCCGAACCTAACTTCGTGTCATACCTGCGAGTCCTGTAGCCTAGAACCCAAACCTGTGAAGGTTTATAACCCTCACACTCATCACAATAGCCACACAGGCAACCAGGGAACAAATCCCCTCAACTAGCATACAGGCAATAGGGAAACGCATCCCCTATGCTCAACACGGTGGGGAATCACCCCTAAGCTAGCTCCCAGGCAATAGGGAAACGCATCCCCTATGCTCAACACATCACAATAGCCACACAGGCAACCAGGGAACAAATCCCCTCCGCTAGCATACAGGCAATAGGGAAACGTATCCCCTATGCTCAACACATCACAATAGCCACACAAGCAACCAGGGAACCAATCCCCTCAGTTAGCATACAGTCAATAGGGAAACACATCCCCTATGCTCAACACGGTGGGGAATCACCCCTAAGCTAGCTCTCAGGCAATAAGGAACGCATTTCTTATGCTCATCACATCACATACGTTCTAGGCTTACAAAGGCGCACGAAACAACAGAATTAGAGTAGGTAGTACCAATCTAACGGCCTTTGTACTTTCACAACAGTTTTGGAATCTTTCGGGTCAATCCACCTTACCACATTCATCCATCATGCCTGAATCACAAACACAAGCTGGCCCGATGTTTGCAAACACATATAATGGGGAATCATCCCCCTAATTCACATAAACAAGGAGAGGAAACAACCCTTAAGCCTTTTCAACATTTACAACATCTTACGCCTCATATATATATATATATATATAGGCGAACACCAGTCCTAACGGACCAATCCAAAAGGCTGCCTACTTCCTAGGCCAGCACTAAAACAACCCACTTTTCATTCTTTTTAAGAAGTTATTCGTAGCATATGACCTAGGCCCACCTTCCATAAACAACCACTATCTCATCATAGTGACTTTTCGCCATAGATCACAACAATCCAAATATGCGTGCTTATACAATCTAAACTAACTTCCCATACGTCCTTACTTTATAAGGAACCACGATCATAGTCAACTATGCATTCCAGAGGGTTAATCTATAACCAAATCCCTTACTAATTCACAAGGCCAAGTCCTTAGGAGCACCCCCCTAGGAATCATGACTTATACCAAGTCACTCAACTAAATTGACAACTTTCTTTAAATTCTTGGGTGTAGGTACAATAAGGCAAAATCTCATTTCCGAACTATTTACCAAGCGACACATCCACGACCAACATGGTCACACCCATACTTCATACTTGAAATAATTACACCCACGGCCACTTAACATACACCAATTCCAACAACTACTCTCTTAAAGTGCTACTCATGCTAAATCATAAGCCATTCGAAAACGTTAAGCCCCTAATTTCCATTATAACCATATAAAAGACCATTTACAACTCAAGCAACACCTACACCAACGCACAAATCACTACATACTTCATAAATATGGTTTTTCAAGCATGCTTTCCCAATTTCCAAATTATCAAACATATATCAATTTAAATGGAAACTTAAAGGGGCTAATATCCAAATAACTACTTACCTAAATAACTTCAAGATTCAGAGTAGCCTAAACTCGAATGCTCAATCTTGAATCGCCAACAAAGTCCTACACATTATGGTTAAATTTTAAAATACCAGAACAACCTCTAAACTCCAAGAAAATGTCCTAAAATATGGCCAACTAGAACCCAACTCATGCTTAACCTTAGTTGAGTTGGAAAATTCGATACCCACATAAAAATTACCTCAAAACAGTGTTGGACAGCAGTACGAAGGATTCAATTTTGTCCTAATCGGCCTTCAATCGAATTGCACAATCTATAATAAATCCAAAATACTATGGGTTAATCTCCAAAGCCAAAAACAGTAACAAAATCACATTTATGAACCAAAAGAACGTCTCAAATCAACATCGAAACGCTTACCCACTTCGAATCGAACTTGTTCAAGGCTGTATAACGTCGGGCTGGTCAGAAATTCGACCTCCAATCAGCAATACCCTTGCTGTCTGACAAACCGAGAGAGAGAGAAGGAGCAATCAACCCACGACGAGCTGGCGTGCGGTGGCGTACAGACGAGCGGCGGCAAGCGACTTGCAGCGTGGCTTCACCGGCGATCGAGAACAGGCGTGCGGCGGGCTGGCTGGGTGTGTGACGGTGAGGCTGAAGGCGTTTCGGCGAGGGAATCCGACCGGCAGCAAAGCTGCACGAGGAAGAAGAGGAAGAAGAAGTTGCTGTTGGTGAGGGAGAAGGATTTCGAGAGTGAGGGAGAGTTATCGGGAGAGGGAGGGAGAAGATAGGAAAAAGAGGAAGGAGATGGAGAAGATAAGAATAAGGAAATTTTTATTTTAAAGAAAAAATTACAAAAATGCTCTTTGACCAACTTTCTTCTTCCAATTTTGCCCTTCTTCTCTTCTCTAAACCTCAATTTAATCCAAAATTAATTTAGATAGTCCAACAATAAGGATTAAAACCTCCCAAACATACCGGCCGTTACAGTTGCTATGTAACTTCTTTAAACAATAAAGACAATGTTCTATTAATGTTCATGTTTTTTTTCTTACTATTATAGCTAAAAATGCTATTAATGTACATGTTTTTTTAGATAATTAATGTTCATGTTAACGTGTGTGTGAGTGTGTGAGTTTTTTTTTTTTTTTTTTTTAATTTTAAAAGTTTTTATTTATATAAATTAAGTCTATTTATTGAATAGATGAGTAAGAGAGAAAATGTCAAAAGTTGAACTGGGAGAGTGAAATTCATGATAATGTGGATGTGTGAGTGTGTGAAGATTTTTTTTTTTTTGAATTTATATATATTAAGTTTATTTATTGAATAGATGGGTGAGAGAGAGAGAATGTCAATAGTTAAATTGGGAGAGTGGAACAAAATAAATATACAAATAATAATTAATTAAGGGATACAATTAGAATTACAAAATTAACATTTGGACAAAATAGTAAAAAACATGATTTTTCTCAATTCCCATTAGTCACTTTTTAAGATACAATACAATTAACTTTTTGAACTAAACTAAGATAAAATTAGTTTATTAATTTGATTTCATATTATAATTAATGTTATTAATTATAATTAAGATTTTTTTTAATATCTGGGAGTGAATGATAAAACTTTTTGTATTTCAACCTTTTAATATTATTTTTAAATATTATTTATTATTGATGAACTCAAAAAAAAATTATTATTGATCATGAATAATGAATTAATTTACTATTTATAATTTATTAAAATTTTTGCGAGACATAAGGTTGCATGATTTTTTTTCTCAACAAAAGAAATATAAGCTTTAATTAATCAATCTATACTTTTATTTTTTTTTTTAACAGGCATTTTAAATAAAATGACAATACACTATTTATGAGATAACAATAAAAGAATAAATAGTAACAAAAAAAAAAATGCAAGACTCTACCTATACATTCCCTAAAATAGATTTGTCTACTTGATAAAAAATAATAATTATTACAATATTGCTAAACAAACACTATTATTGAACTTCATCTAAGTGGAGTTGCAAAGTTGCAAGCCTAGGATCTGAGATATTGACTCAACACATACATCATTTGCAATTTGAATGTACCACCAACATCTTCATATCAGATTTAGATGCTTTCAATATTGAAGAGTCTTAGAGATTGAAGAGAATTTGAGAGCAATGGATGGAGATAACTAGAAAAAGAAGAAGAAGAATGAGACTCTAAAGGTTAGTGAAAAAATGGTGAAAAAACTCATTATTTATAATAGTAGATGATGAGAAGTTAAAAGCTTTTTGAATTCTTGAGCTTTTAAAATTCTATTATAAATTATAATTAAAGAAAAAAATATATATTTAAGTTGTAAGAAAAACTTTTTACATTCCAACATTTTAAATTCTATATATTTATTATTAATAATTAATTAATTAATTTACTATTTATAATTAATATTTTGTAAATTAGTAAATTAAAGAAGGGACAAAAGTGTTCAAAAAAGTTTTTTTAACATCCTCACTTTTTAATAGATTATAGATTTGGTCCCTGAATCTTTAAAAGTGCCTAATAGATTCCTGAACTTTTAATTTTGTGTCTAATAGGTCCTCGAACTTTCAATTTTGTGTCTAATGGGTCCTTGACAAATTTAAAATTTTTTAAAATTAATTAATCTATTACATATAAATTTAAATTTTGACTAATGGAACCCTAAAATTTCTATTTTGTGTTTAGTAGACCTGTAAATTTTAAAAAATTCAGAAATCCAGAGACTAAATTTGTAATTTTGAAAGTTTAAGAACTAAATAAACACAAACTTCAAAGTTCAAGGAATAAATTTGTAATTTAACCTTTATTTTTTCAATCTTAGTGTGCCTTCTTTTAGCTAAGCTTTTCGAAATTTGGAAATGGCAACTAAGAGATTAAAAAATGGAATTCAGAATGCCTTTCTCTCACTTCCTCTTTGAGCCTTCAATAGCGTCATATACTCCCCTTGCCATCGTTTCTTCCTCTCAATCTTCAATCTTTCTTCGACTCGATCCATCCAATCCTCCATTATTAGTCAATATGGTTTTCTAACTAAAGAAACTGTATCAATCTGTCCACGCACATATCATTAATTAAAAAAAACTATTATCAGTTGTTTGGATTTGTCTAAAGAACTATTAAATCCAACATAACTTTTGCCATTTTCGGAGTAGGTATTGCTCAAATCCAAGGAAGAAGTTTCCTAAAAGAGAAGAAGAATGATAAAAATGAAAAACTAGTAACAGTTGATAATAAAAAGCATCGATCCATATAACACTGAAGAAAAATAAAAAACCCTCAACTTCCTCCCTGAAAACTTAAGCAAGAGTTCGGATTTGGGCACGACTTCTTCCTTGTCTTTTGCCAATTGAATGAGTGAAAGAGAACTATTTTTATACAAAAATATGGAGGAAGATTGGGAAGAGGGGAGGATGAGGAAGTTGAGCAGTCTAAGGAGCTTAATGTACTTTTCTTTTATTCAATTCACTCACTGTAAATTAATAAACCATAATTAATTCATAATTTTAATTATTTTTTTAATTAAAATAGTACTTATTAAAAATGTGCAAAAAGTGAAATCAAAAGTTTCTCCCATTAAGCCCCTAGCTTCTTTGATATTGATGATTAAGTTAGTTCCAATTAATTTTTGCATTAAAGTCAAGATAATAAAAAGTATTGTTGGTAGAAGTTGAAGCATTAGGTTCGTTCACTTTGCATCTATCTTCATTGTTTGAATTAACTTTTTGAATAATAAATTATAAATTAAAAAATTAAAAATAATTGCAATAAATAAATTTAAAAAAAGGGGCAAATGGAGAGAGAAAGTTGAAGCATTAGGTTCGTTCACTTTGCATCTATCATCATTTTGTCTGAGAGCTATTTTTTTTTGGAAATGTTTAATCATTTGGCATTATTTTTGGTTTGTCTAAATATCTTTTATTCTCTCTTTATTTTTAATATATTGATATTATATTGTTTTTGTTTCCTTTTAAAATGCTCTAATTAATATCTTTTAATTATGAGCATCATATTAATGAAAAAATCTTTTCATTGACTATTGCATTTATTTTATATTCCAACTTTTTGAATATCTTCTCTTTTATGGTAGAATGACCAAATAAATGCTAAGGTGATTTTATCATATATGGTTATTGATATTTTTAAAGATGTGATTGAGTATATCTTTCCTTATATCAATAGTTGTCTTGTTATTTGATTGACTAATGGGATCTTTCCCATATTTGATTGAGTGATTTTTGTTTTAAATTTGAATTTTGCTAAAGTTGATGGAGAGGGAAAAAACCTTGTAACAATTCTAGGTTAACTCTTGAAGAGTTATCTTTTTGTGGTTTTTGTGTTACATATTGAATTCTTGAGAACGTGCTTCAATTGGAGATTGCAAGCTACTTGAACGGTTGTTGAACACACTACACATTTTACAAAGGGAGCTTGTGAACGTGAATCGTCAAAGGGAGCAAGATTGCGGCATAAAATCCAAGAAGGGAGTTCTTTTAATTTTATGCATAAGACAATTTGTATTGTGTACTAATCCTTTGATAATCTAATCTCTGGGCGTGGCCTCGTGGAGTAGGTTGGGAAACCGAACCACGTTAAAAATGTTGTGTGTTCATTTATTTTCATATTTTCGCATGTCTTTGACAACCATACATGTTTAGCTATTTTATGGATCGCTCATGCAATTAAAATAAATAAATATAAAATAGACATTACTATTCGAACGAGAAAAATTAAACAAATTGATAATTAAGTCATTTCATTTTTAATCAAATATTCCTCATTGTCTCAACTTCGACCATACATGTTTGGAACCTTTTCTTTTTTTCCAAATTGGAAAAAAATGAGAAATAAATAATATGTATATGATGATGAAGAATATATATATATATATATATATATATATATATATATATATATATATATATATGTTAGGATTTTCTTTTTTTTGAAACTGACTACGAGGAATATTTATTTATGGTTGCAGAAATTTCCTATTACTTGGATGTTGTCCAACAGCAAATTGACATACCACAAATGTTGGTTAACATTTATACACGTGAAATGTTCTCTTGAGACTTTAATTTTTTTAGTTTCATTTCTATTTTGATTCTCACAATTTTATTCCTTTTTCTCTCTATACTTTCAAAATATTTATTTTATTCCACCTTTTCAATCACACCTTTAGCACAACATTACATTTAATGAATTTTTAAAAATGTAAGCTCTAACTTTGTATTAAAGGGATTTTTTAAGAACTTGTATTAAAGGATTTTCCTTTTGTGTATAAAATTTGTTTTAGAATTTTGCAAATAGAGACCAAAAAGATCAAAAGTTATAGAGACCAAAACAAAGCTATTGAAACTATATAAACAAAAATTAAGAAAAAGATAAAATCACAAAAAGAAAAATAGAATTTAATGAATTATTTATTTTAATATACAACTGTGAATTTGAAAGTTGCTGGCGTGAGGAATTTTCATTTATATAAGCCCATACATGCTGCTTCTCTCCTTGCTTTTGTTCAATTATAAATAAATAACCATTTTTACAGAAATTGTATAGAAAACACTTCTTTCCTTTTTCTTCTTCTTTCTCCTCTTTTCTCGACAATGGCTAAAAAACCAGTCAAGTATTATGTGGTATTTTTTACCTTACCATATCTCTTTCTTTTATAGGGATTCTGATTCAGAACTATTCCCATTCATTTTTATTTTTGGAATGGAACAGGCCGATGCGTTCACTGACACGGCCTTCAAGGGAAATCCAGCTGCTGTTTGTGTATTAGAGGAAGAAAGAGATGAGAAATGGCTGCAAGCTTTGGCGGCTGAGTTCAATCTCCCAGTGACGTGTTATTTGCTTCGCATAAATGAGGAAGAAGAAACTCATGATTCGCTCAAGCCACCTAAGTTTAGCCTCAGATGGTTCACTTCTCTCACTGAGGTTTTTCTTTTCCCCTTCGTTTTTATTGTTTTTGTTCATTTTGTTTTGTTTTGCTGTTTTTGTGCAATTGAGTAAAAGTAATATAAGTGTCTGCTTGGTAGGCAATCAGAAAACAAAATTTTGAAACACAAGAGATTCAATGAAAATAAAGTTATATTTCATGTTTCTAGATATGTATTTGCAAATTTAGAAATTGAATTGCAATTTAAACAATTTGTTCAAAATGTGTTCTATAATATATTTATAGATCATGAAACTAGTTGTAGTTGCAAAACTAAATATTAGGTTGAATATAAATCATTATTAATTAATTTATGAACGTGTTTTTTGTTATAAATTTTGTATGATTATTATTTTACAATATCATATAATTTATAATATATTATATTATACATATTTTAGTTTAACAAAAATAAATTGAGTTTATAACATGAAATACTATATTTATTAAAGTTTTTATCTTTTTTTTTTAAATATAAATCTGCATTTTAAAATTTTAAATTCAAAATCTGGATATAATGAAAATATATCATTGTTGTTTTCAGAATTCCCACTGTCCGAAACATAAAATTTAAAAATAGTTTTTGAAAACACATCTACCAAACACATCTTTCGTTAGTGTAAATATTGTTATCCCTGATTAAGACAACTTTCTTTTTTCTAGGTTGAGATTTGTGGTCATGCAACATTGGCGGCTGCGCACATACTCTTCTCATCCAGTTTAGAAATAAATTCAAATATTATTGAGTTTTACACACTTTCAGGAATTCTGAGTGCTAAAAAGGTTCCAGATCAGGTCAACCCAATGGAGATCAGTCATTTTATTGAATTGGATCTTCCAACTATCCAATCATATGAAGTTAATTCTGATGATGTTTCTTCAATCTCCAAAGCCTTGAATGTTGCTTCTATACTTGACTTAAAGATGTTTCAAGTCAATAATTTCGATTATCTCTTGGTAAGCCCCTTCATTTGTCTTTCATGTTTTGTCACCAACTCTACTTTTCATTCTTATAAGTTGGGGAAATTGGTGGATACTTCTAGATCATGAGATTTTGTATCTTTTCAGGCGAGAGGGATTTTCATTTGGAGAACCATTTTTCACATATATAGGTAAAATAAGGTGAGAATACAAACTCTTTAAAAGCTCTTTAAAAGACCTGGCTTCTGCTCCTATAGATAAATCTCTCAGCCTAAAATTGTATTGATCAACTACCTATCCTCTATCCATCGTTTGCCTATTCTAATAAGTGTACGGGTCAAGTTTTAATATAGAAGTAAGTGAATAGAGATGTCCTCCTCTAGATTGGGTTTCTAGCTCACTTAAGAATCACATATATTGTAAAACGGAAGCAGACGACAAACAAGAAATACAGAACAAATAAAATGACACACAGATTTACGTAGTTCAATAACGATGTGTTAGCTACGTCCACGGGCAGAGGGAGAGAGAAGTTTTATTATCTTGAGGAGAAAAACTGAATACAGAATACGGAGATGTCTCAGATAAGAGTTTAGATGGTTTATATATGGTACACATCTAACCCTAATACAGAATAGGCCCAAAAGCCCAAAATTACGAAAAAAAAAACCCCCGTACTTGGTCATTTGGAGCACCATATAACAGATTCAAGGCAATTCTACAAATCTCCACCTTGACTTGAATTCTCTCATAGATAATAGATGTACCAGATGCAACACATAGGTCACCAGATGTACTCAAACTTTCTCCCTTGCCTCAGAATGTCCCCCCCTAAAAGAGGACCATTAACAGCTTAAAACATTTAGCAAGTCCAAGCAATGTTTGAACTTGCCATACTGAACAGGCTTGGTGAACATATCAGCAGGATTATCAGCAGTACCAACTTTCATCACCTTCACCCTCTTCTCACTTCTCAGGAAATGATACCTCACATCTATGTGCTTAGTCCTCTCATGATGAACTTGATCCTTGGCTAGACATATTGCACTCAAACTATCACAATATATAATAGCCTGATTATGATGTAAACCAAGGTCACCAACTAGCCCTTTCAGACATATTTCCTCTTTAGCAGCTTCTGTCAATGCCATGTACTCTGCTTCAGTAGTAGACAAAGTGACTGTATATACATAACAACAGAACCACCAAGAGTAAATACATAACCAGTCATAGACCTTCTATTATCCACATCTCCAGCATAATCAGAATCACAATAACCAGTAACTAAACACTGTGTATTATTCCCATAAGCAAGACCAACATCAGACGTACCTTTAAGGTAGCGAAAAATCCTCTTCACAGCTTTCCAATGTTCCTTTCCATGTTGTCCCATGAACCTGCTGACAACACTGACAGCATGTGCAAGATCAGGCCTAGTGCAAACCATAGCATACATCAAGCTTCCTACTGCACTAGCATATGGAACTCGAGACATGTACTCCTTCTCAGCTTTAGATTGTGGTGCAAACACAGAGGACAGATGAACATTTGTAGTACTAGGAGTATCTATAGGCTTAGCTGATGACATCCCAAACCTGGACAATATCTTTTGAATGTAGCCTTTATGTGTCACGAAAAGCTTATTCTAATCTCTTTCCCTATAAATCTCCATACCCAAAATTTTCTGAGCAGCACCCAAATCCTTCATTTCAAACTCAGCACTGAGAATACCCTTCAGCTTCTGAATATCATACTTGGACTTTGCAGCTATGAGCATGTCATCTACATATAGAACTAGATAAATCATCGAACCATCATCTAACTTGTTGTGATACACACAACAATCATACGGGTTTCTATTGTAGCCTAGCTCAATCATATAACTGTCAAACCTCTTGTACCATTGCCTTGGAGATTGCTTTAGTCCATACAAGGACTTTTTTAGCTTGCAAACATAGTCTTCTTTACTAGGACACTGGAACCCATCTGGCTGGGTCATGTATATTTCTTCTTCTAGCTCTCCATGTAGGAAAGCTGTCTTCATATCTAGTTGCTCAAGTTCTAAATTCTGATGTGCAACCATAGCTAGCAACACCCTGATGGAAGTATGTATGACTACTGGTGAGAAAATCTCATTATAATCAACTCATTCTCTCTGCGTGAACCCTCTTGCAACAACCCGAGCTGTATACTGAACACCCTCTATAGGTGAAATTCCTTCCTTTTTCTTAAAGACTCATTTACAAGTTACAATATGCCTCTCCTTAGGTCGTTTGACCAGCTCCCAAGTCTGATTCTTGTCAAGTGACTCCATCTCATCTCCCATTGCAGCAAGCCATTGAACATACTCACTACATGAAACAGCTTCTTTGTAGGTGGATGGTTCATGAGGATCCACCTCTTCGGCAACCTGCAATGCATAAGTTACCATATCTTCAAAACCATACCTCTTTGGGGGTCCAACACCAACTTTTCTAGCTCTATCAAGAGCTATACTTGGCTGACGTGTTTCTGTACTAGAGGATTCTGGCATATTAGTCTCTGTAGCAACAACTGGCATATCGGTTTCTGTAGCAACCATCGGTGTATCAGTTTCAAGATCGACATGTTGACCTTCTCCACCTTGGTTCTGTGATTCACTCCCATCTGAAGTGAATTGCAGCTCCACTTGTTTGTCAACATTACTGCTTTCCCCTGCAACAGTGGACTTCACAATAGAGTTGAACATAGAATTCTCATCAAATATTACACTTCTACTAAGTATAACTCTATTCTCAAAAGGTGACCAGATTCTATAGCCTTTAACTCCATCCCCAAAACCCACAAAAATACCCTTTTTAGCTCTTGGTTCTAACTTACCCTCATTTACATGATAGTAAACAGTACAACCAAAAACCCTTAGTAAAGAATAATATGCAGGCTTACCAGACCACACCTCATAAGGCGTTCTACAATCAATACCTGTGTGAGGTCCACGGTTAATCAGATAACATGTCATGCTTACCGCTTTTGCCCAAAATCTTCTAGCTAACCCAGCATTAGAGAGCATGCATCTTGCTCTCTCCAGCAATGTCTGATTCATGCGTTCTGCCACCCCATTTTGTTGTGGTGTGTCTCTAACAGTACGGTGACGGGCAATCCCTTCATTTTTGCAGAACTCATTAAACTCAGATCCACAGAATTCCAGACCATTATCAGTTTGCAGTCTTTTAATCTTCTTCCCAGTCCGATTTTCAACTAAAACCTTTTACTGCTTGAAATTTTTGAAAGCTTCACTTTTATGCTTCATCATTATGACCCAAGTCATTCTTGAGTAGTCGTCAATTATAGACATAAAATACATGCTACCTCCAATAGATTCAACTTGAGAAGGCCCCCAACAATCAGCATGGATATAGTCAAGTGTTCCGTTTGTACTATGAACACCCTTTGGAAACTTGCTGCGATGTAGCTTCCTAAACACACAATGTTCGCAGAATTCAAGATCCTGCATCTTGTGCCCGCAAAGAAGATTCCTCTTTGACAGAATTTGCATTCCTCTTTCACTCATATGGCCAAGCCTCATATGCCATAGCTTGGTCATATCCTCCTTGTGAACTTTAGATGATGCAACAGCAGCACACCCTGTCAATGTAGAACCTGCCAGAAAATACAAAGTTCCCCGCTTGACACCTTTCAGAAACACCTTAGAATCCTTGCAGACATACATAACTCCACCTTCACCTTTGAAACTAAAACCTTTACTGTCAAGTACACTCAAAGATATCAGATTCTTTGTCATTAGTGGAACATGTCTAACTTCATTCAAGGTGCAAAAATAACCATCATGTGTCCGTAATCTGATTGAGTCGATTCCAACTACCTTGCAGACATCACTGTTGGCCATAGTCACATTCCCTCCATCTATCTGCTCATAGGTTGAAAACGACTCCCTGTTTGGACACATATGATAAGATGCCCCAGAATCAAGAACCCACACATCTTTATGATATGACTGTTCATTTGCAACTAAGGCTAAATCTCCTTCAGAATCGGTGCGCCAATTTCTGCCACAGCGGCAAAACCTCCGGAACCTCCAGAAACTCCCTTCACTTTCTGCTGCTGCTTATTTTTCTTAGGGCAGTCATCCTTCCAATACCTTTTTTTACAGTAATTACAAATGTCATCAGGTTTAGGACCCCTAAACTTTGAATTTTTATAATTCTTCTTTTTACCAGTTTTCTTATGTCCCGTAACCCCTGTAGCAGCTAATCCAGAGGTCTGACTTTCAGTAACTGAACCAGCTATCTTATGACGAACCTCTCTAGTATGAAGAGCAGTTTTTACTTCTTCCAGAGACAAAGTATCTTTCCCACCAATAAAAGAATCCACAAAATTCTCATATGACAAGGGCAAAGACACTAACAGAATTAAGGCAGCATCTTCATCATCTACTTTAACATCAATATTACGCAGATCTAACAGGATTGTATTTAATTGATCTAGATGATCCCTAAGAGGCGTACCTTCCTGCATACGCAGACTGAACAGATGTTGCATCAGAAGCAACTTATTGGTTAAAGATTTCGTCATGTACAGACTTTCAAGCTTTAACTAGAGACCAGCGGCAGTTTCTTCATCAGCGACCTCGACGATGACGTCATCAGCCAAACACAGCATGATTGTCGAATGAGCCTTCTCCTCCAGGCTATTCCACTCATCGTCATCTACATCCGCTTTCTTCGGTTTCCTAGATAGCGGTGCCCACAGCCCCTGCTGCTTTAGCAGGGATCGCATCTTGATCTGCCATAGATCGAAATTGTTTCTCCCAGTGAATTTTTCGATTTTCACGTTCACAGCAGACATCTTTGTTTGTCAAAAAAAACCTTAGCAACCACGGCTCTGATACCAGTTTGTAAAACGGAAGCAGACGAAAAACAAGAAATACAGAACAAATAAAATGACACAGATTTACGTGGTTCACTAACGATGTGTTAGCTACGTCCACAGGCAGAGGGAGAGAGAAGTTTTATTATCTTGAGGAGAAAAATTGAATACATAATACAGAGATGTCTCAGATAAGAGTTTAGATGGTTTATATATGGTACCCATCTAACCCTAATACAGAATACTCCCAAAAGCCCAAAATTACGAAAAAACCCTCGTACTTGGTCATTTGGAGAACCAGATAACAGATTTAAGGCATTTCTACATATATATACAATTACTCAATTTTATTTGGAGAATCGAATTAATAAGGTTGAATCAATTAATAATTAACAATAACAAATAAAGCTAATCACAAAATGTGTAGAATAGAGATCTTGGGGAATTGATTTCACTAACTAATTAAATTTATGAATTAATTAACCAATTACTCAAGACTGAATGAATTATCCATTCTATAGATCAAGACCTCTAAACTCTCAATTGCCTCTCCTGAACACAAATTAAAACTCTTTGCTAATTATGAAACCAATATCCCTATCTAGTTTCAATAACATGCAAAGGCATTAATGAGTAAGTTTTTTAACAACCTCTAATAAAATTCTAGATCTCTGATGTTAAAACCCCTTCAGTTATGCAATTGAGTTCTCACTTTAATTTAAACCACCTCTCCTGAACATAAGATTTTAAGTCTAAAATCAATTAACCTATAGCCAATAGATTAAAAGCATAAAGAATAGAGAAACATATAATATAGAAGATTCAGACTCATTCAATCAAGAGCAATAAGAAAATGAATCCATAAAGTTTAGTGATTACATTAATTCCCTAAGAATAAAAAATTTAGCTACTTATAACCAAGTCTAAACACAAATGTTCGATACTAAATTCTATAATAAGTTTCAAAAAGTCAAAGGAAAGGAGAAGAAATAAATTCCATCATGTCGATTTTCTGTTTCCAACTCAATTTCCATAATCTTGAACCTTGAAAATCCTTTTCCTTAGCTCTCTAATGGTCTCCTTGCCCTTCCATTTGGTCAAAATCATGAACTTCCAACTTTTCTCTCCAAAATTCTCCTTTGGCAGTGCAAACAACTTACCTTATAAAAAAGAGAGGGCGGCAATATTGAGACGCTACAAGCAGAATTGAGACCTGCTATAATCATCTCAGCACTATAATTAACCAGGGATTGAGATGCTATGAACAATTTGGCAAGAATACTTTAAATTGTAGTGTCTCAACACTTCGAAATAGCATTGAGATTCAACCTCCATTTTAGTTGTATATGGGTATTACAGTTTAACATGTTAACTAAAGCAACATTTTGCAGGTTGTTCTCCCTTCTGAGAAAGACGTGGTAGATTTTCAACCGAACTTTGATGAGATACGAAAGTGTCCCGGAAATGTGGTGATCATAACTGGAGTACCCTTTGCTAAGTCAAAATTTGATTTTTATAGTCGATACTTCGCCCCCAAACTTGGAGTTAATGAGGTACTGAATCCTTAAATCTTCCCTACATGTTATAATGTTGAGAATAAAGATTGTTTATACATGAACTATGAAGGCAATGCATGGCATTAGCTATTCTAATCTCTCTTCCATATTTACAAGTTGTTATGTGAACCGGGTATCAACTATGGACAAAATGGAGGTATTGGAATCTCCAATGCAAATAATGATCCTTGTTGATGCACAAAATCTGGTATGGCTAGATTCGCATGATCTCAATTAAGAAAGGGATGAGGCTACCTGCAAAATAGAGAGAAGAGCATCAATGCGACACTTTGCCACACACGCTCCAATTCCTAAGTCAGCTAGGATTTTTTGGATACGTGTAGTAAGTAGCTAAGGTTTTGTGTGAGCATACCTTGAAGGGGCACCTCCCACTCTTATTTATCGAATCAATTAGGGTTTTCGAGAGGCACGATGGATCAAGATTTCTATGAGGTGGAGCTCTGGTTGGCCTTGAGTGAGCTAAGGTTGACCTTAAGTGACGCTCTAGTCAATCCAACTTGGGCCGACTAGAGTAGGCTTTAGTGGACCTACATTAGGCTTTCAGGCATAATAGCCTTGGTTGAATGAGCTCTGGTCGATCTTGGAGGTCGGTCTCGGTCAGGCTCTAGTCAACCTTGGCTCAATGATGGTGTCTGTCCCTTTGCTGAGTCTACTTTCGGAAGGACTTCATAGTCTTGGTTCGTTCTGGGGTCAGTTTCTATGTTCAGAGTTGACTTAGGATATTTCCTTGATTCACATGCAAGTTGGATTAAGAAACTCCATTTTATACCTTTGTTGCATCTTCAGGATCAGGTATGTGGTAGTGCACATTGTGCCTTGGCAGCCTACTGGACCAAAGAGTTCGGAAAATCTGATTTTGTTGCATATGCGGTATTCTCTCTTTCCTCTTTGTCTCCACATAGTTTTGAAAATGTTTGTGCTTTTCCTATCTAGTGCTTCTGTTCAAACATTGAATCAAAATTATCACCTGAGGTAGAATCTTGATATATTATGAAAAAGTATACTGACTTAAAAAGTTGTTTTGGAAGTTTTGAGGAGGGAAAAAAATGAAAGCAACTATTAAATGAAATAGAATTAGAATGGAATGTATAGGTAATTTTTCCCTAAGCAATGGAAATTTCTTTTTAATAAATAATAAAAGTGCGGGGGATGTTCACGTTGGACCCAAATTAATTTTAAAATCAATAAATTAATATAACTTAGAAAGCTTCAATTTATTTGACCTCATCCCAACTGGTTTAAGTTGGGTTGATTAGATTTTTTTTTTCTTTAAAAAAAGAATAATATGTGCATGATGGTTTGATTCAAGTTAAACTCATTTTAGAACTTCTGAAACTAACCAAACTTATATAGTTTTCATTATTAGGAACTAATCAATTCAAATAAGCTTGCAACTAAACAATAACTCAATCTATAAAATTTGAAGGGGATTGATTAAATTTTTAAGGTTATTGAGTCTTTTTTAGGAGAAATTATTCAAGAACGCCGTCACAATGAGTTTGGTAATTTTACACCATTAGATGTATGAGAGAGAAATTGTAAAAGTATCTCGCTTTTGTATCCAGCAGTTATTAGGGATAGATAAATTTCAAGATCTGAATTTGACGGTTTTAAAGAGGCAGCATTATTGTGGCAACCTCATTAAATAATTTGTCCTTTTTAGGCATTTACATCTTCTGTTTTTGGGTTTATTTAATTTTTTTTTTCTAATTAGGCATCATCTAGAAGTGGAATATTGAACATCCATCTAGACGAGCAAAAGCAGAGGGTTCTATTGCAAGGGAAAGTTGTTACTATGATGGAAGGTGTTGTTTTAGTTTAAGCTTTCGTGTTGGACCAATGTTAAATCTTTTCTCCCTTTTGCATAAGAACTTTGAATTGTGTTATTCACACTAAATTGTTTAGCCTTTGGATTTCGATGATGTTATCTTTTGGGATGTATTAAGAAAGGAGTTTTTTCTTTAGTACAACAAATTTGAGGGAATGGGATTCGAACCTTTGACCTTAACACTACAAGAAAAATCACTTTCAACACGCACTAAAGGCGTCGGTAAAAGCCCAAAAACAATGCTAAATGTTTTACTGCGTCGTAGCTACATTCACCGCTAATACAGCGTCTTCTTAAGTTTTAGCGACGCAATCATGTGGGTCGCTAAAACTTATCATTTAGCGACGGCGCGCATCATTAAAGAGAACTTCAGCGACACCATCATGCGTGGCTAAAAGTAAAGTTTCAGCCAATAAAGAGAATTTTTTGCAACGTCGTAATGTGTCACCAATTCCAATCTAATAAAGAGAACTTTTAGCAACACTGTAATGCGTTGCTAAAACTTATTAGTTATTTAAAAAAAATAACTCAATTTCGATCTAATAAAACCTGTAATAAAATTAATAAACATGTACATCTTCAAAGTAATATCATGAACAAAGTCTAGAATATATATATATTCTTAAAATGTCTAAAGATTCAAAAGTCTCACAAAATAAGTATAACATGGTCAAAAATAATTTCCATAACATTATGGTGTTTGTCAACTACAATATTGTGATTTGCAAAAAAAATAAATAAATAAACCACATAATTTTTTGAAGTTTGATCGAACATGGTGCAGTTTTGTACTTGAAGCTATCAATGCATAGGTTCTAATCTGGCCATAAGAAAAAATTAAAATAATGTAAGCAAGGGAATTAAGATTTGAAGTATGAATAACATATACACAAAGGAACATAAACAACTAAACTCATCAAATTAATACAAACAACTAAAGTTATCAAAATTTATTGAACATAAATACAAAACTTAACTAACTTATATTAAAACCGAACTTATCATGGGCACAAATATTAAACTCATCAAACTAACACAAACCATTAAAGTTATCGAAACGTAAACTTATGAACATAGCAATGAAACTTAACCAACTTATCAAAATTTATGAAAATAACAACTAAATTAAACTAAGCTTATCAAAAGTTTGGAACATATCAACTAAACATATGATGAACATAAATATAAACTCATCAAACTAGTACGAACAATTAAACTTATCAAAACTTAGGAATATAACAACAATACTTAACTAATTTATCAAAATTTATGAACATAACAACTAAAAACTAAACTAAAATTATCAAAACTTAAGAACATATATATCAATGAACATAAATATTAAACTCATCAAACTAGCCCAAACAATCAAAGTTATCAAAACTTATGAACACATAACGACAATACTTAACTAACTTTATCAAAATTTATGAACATAACAGCTAAACTAAACTTATAAAAACTTAGGAACATAGCAACTAAACTTATCATGAAATAAATATTCAACTAAACTTACATAAAACTTTTCAAAATTTATAAACACAACAACTAAAACTCAATTCATCATCAAAAATTATAAACAAAAACAACCAAATTGAATTAACTTCTCAAAATGAATGAACATAATACTAAAACAGCAGGATAGTCATACAACAAGTCTCACTACCACTACCTATAAGTTTTTCTTCTCCTTCAACACAACATCCCCAAGAGCCTTACTAGATTTTTATGTTGAAGTTTCAAGATGACTTTTGATTCCTTCTTGAATTCTTCATGTCCTTGACTTGATTTTGTTGATAGTCTTTTCACTTCTTCACTAGACACTACCCATTAGCTTTCCCTAAATTCATTTTTGGCAAAATAAATGAAACTATTGTCATATAGTGGTTCTAACACTTTTTAAGTATTAAAAGAATAATCACGTGTTAACATTGTAAACTTTTGATTAATTAACATTGTAAACTGGACCAAACTTGACTTCTTCAAGTTTATTAACATTTGAAAGTTCGTGCAACAATTTGACCAAATAAGCTCCAAAAATCCAAAATCTATAACCATCCCTCGTAACTCTCCAAAGAAAAAAAAATTTATACAATCTCTTTCTTCACCACCCATTTATCGTAATTGAAAATCACATTAATCTCCTGTTTATCACTAACACACAAACAAAGAGAGAGAAAAAATAAAAATAAAAATCCTTCTGTTTTTTTCTTCCACTTATCTTATTTACACTTTTAAAAGGAGAAAGACTTTGTTTTCATCTGATGTTCTCTTGTACATAGTCTTTATAAGCAAAGTTTCACATTTATTTTTATGGAGGAAAAATTTGTAGAGAAAGGAAGAAAAAAAAGAAATGTTTTCTAGTAAGGATATTTTTGAAATTTTTTGAAAGATCAGAGGTATTAATGAAACTTTAATGTTTTCCATCCAAAATTTAATGGTAAGAATATTTTTGAGATTTTTTGAAAGGTCAAGGGTATTAATGAATTTTTTTTTTTTAATTCAGGAGTATTATTGAAATGAGGTATAAAGTTCAAGGGTATTGTCTATAATTTAGCTTATATAATATTATGTGTGTAATATTTGCCTCAAATCTAACCCATTTGAGGATTCCAACGTTTTATTTGCAAAACGTTGATAACAACAACTATTTTCTTTATTTTAATATACTTTTATTTATACTAGTGTATTACCGCGTGAAAATGTACGTGCATATTTTTTAAATTTTAAGTAAATTAACTTTTAAATTATTTGGGCCAAGTGTTATCAAGTATTAAGTACTATTATTTAAAAATTAATTATAGCATGTTTTTATGTCTTATATTTAATTTTCTAGGTTGAATGCTTTTATGTTTTTTAATTAAATTAAAATTAATTTAATCACTTAATCTAAGGGTTGGGTGAAATCTAAGTTTTAAACAAAGGTTAACAATATTTTTAGTTTTAGTTTTGAAATTATTCTACTTTATTTTCTTTACTATTATAATATAATAATCTAAATTATAAATGATATTTTTTTTGTAAAAAAATTAATATTATAATCATAATATTAAAAAAAAAAGTTGAATTATAATACTACAATATTATTTAATCGATAATAGATTAACATAAAGTAAATTTATTGATTGCAATCTCATTTGATTTTGATAACGAAGTAAGTATAATTTATTTATAAATTAATATTTTAAACTTAATTTTAATAAATTAATAAATTTGTGAATAGAAATTGCACATATAACATTTTAAATAATTAAATAATTATTAATATTTAATGTTAATGACATGTTTGTAAATGTAGAAATTAAAGTAAATGTATAATAGTCTAAAAATATTTTTCAAAGAAGGTGGCTTTTTAATATACAAATACTTGTATTGTTTTTATTTTAAAAATTAAAAAGTAATTGTATTAAAGTAAAGTAAAAATTAAAAATAATAATTAAACAAATGTAAAAAGAAAAGAATATAATATTTTCCCACAAAAAGGTTCAAACTAACGTGGCAAAATCTTGACCTTGCCATCAAACAACAACTCACAGCTGTACTCCTTTGTTCTCAGAGAATCAGAAATCTAACATGCAAATTTCTCTCGAGTGATCAACGACGAAGACATAAAAGATTGACAACCTCTCTCTTTTCCTCTCACTTTCAGGAAGAAGAAACACACAGAATAATAAGAAGAAGAAAAAAACACGAAGAAGAAGATGGCACACAAAATTAAAGTGGTTCAGCAAATAATGCCTACCTCCACTGCTAATCTTGGAGCTGTATTTCATTATTCACAAAGGGATACAATAGGGGTATTAAAAGAGGAAGAAATTTACAGAACGGTTAATGTTTTTTGTTCGTTCTATTAATAAGGTAGGTTAGTACCAACAAATAATTGGTTCAAATGTAGATCGTTGCATTCATCGACAAATCTCTGCCGCTAGCAACTTCATCCATATCGTCACGCTGTGTTGATTTCGTCACTTGCAATCCTCACATCGTACGTTAAGCTTCTTTCAAGAGACGTGGAGATTAGAGTAATTAATGGGACACTGAAATGGATCCATTTGGTAACAACTTCAATATGTAAAATAATCATTCTTAAAACTTCCCAAAATCGGTTAACAATGTTGAAAGACCCAAAATCCCAAATCACGAACACAAATGCAATACAGAGAGAGAGGAAGGAAGGTTGCAAAAATTGTAGCTTTTTAATATGCTAGTGTTTTATCATGTGCATTGTACGTGTAATTTTTTTTTTTAAATTGTATATAATTTAGATAAAATATTATTCAATACAATAATTTTTTTAAAAATTACTTACAATTAATTAGAATATAATACAATCTTATTTAGTAGGTTGAATATTTTTCTAGCTTAGTATATGTTTGGATATTTTTTCAATTTAGTACCCATTGTATAAAAATTTTCAACTCAGTTATTTATGTTTTAATATTTTTTATTTAGTCTCTCACTATTGGTAAATGTAAAAATTGTCTACTAATAAACTCACATAATATAATACTTAGTGAATTAGCATAAATTTAAAGGAGAAAAAATGTCATCCAAAGTACAAAATTTGGTAGAAATTTTTAGTTTTATTCTTTTAGACTTTTAAATTTATGCTAATGTAGAAGATTATTTATTTATCAATATAGTTTTATTTTTTTTCTATCTTGTAATGTAAGTAATTTTTAATTGAAATTACTTAGGCCTCGTTTGATAATCATTTAGTTTTAAAAATTATACTTGTTTTCCATCATTTCTCTACAATTCTCTACCATTGCTTGCATCTTCCTTAAGAAAACATTTGAATTCTTAGCTAAACTTCAAAAACAAGTTTTTGAAAACTACTTTTGTTAGTTTTCAAAACTTGTGTTGATTTTTGAAAACATATGTAATAGGTGGGAAATAAAACAAAAAAATCCATAGATGAATGTAGTATTTATAGGCTTAATTTTCAAAAACCAAAAACTAAAAACTAAGGCTCCATTTGATAACCATTTGATTTTTTGTTTTTGGTTTTTGAAAATCAAGCCTATAAATACTACTTCTACCTATGGTTTTCTATGTTTTCTTATCTACTTTTTACCTATGTTTTCAAAAATCAAACCAAGTTTTGAAAACTGAAAAAAGTAGTTTTCGAAAACTTATTTTTGTTTTTGGAATTTGGCTAGAAACTCAAATGTTTCCTTAAGAAAGATGAAAACTGTGGTAGAGAAGATGAAAATCATTGTAAAGAAATTGTGAGAAAACAAACACAATTTTCAAAAACCAAAAACTAAAAATCAAATGGTTATCAAACGAGGCTTAAATGGTTATCAAATGGAGCCTTAATTTTTAAATATGTTGAGTGAAATGTTATTAATTATAATAATTTTCACAGTTTAAATTAATTAGAATATTTTTTTTAGTTTTTTTTTTTTTAGTTCTAGATTTTATAGTTGGTTGAATGCTTTATTTCATATATATACTTATTTGAATTTAGTATTGTTGTATCTATTTTTTTTATTTTTCATTTTTTAATTACTAATTTTAATACATAGAAATAAATTTATTAATTAGTTTTCAAATAATAATTTGTTTGTAAAAAAAATGCAATATTTATTTGTAAATATATCAAACAGATATTTTAAAGACACTACAAGAAAATTCACTTTCAATGACGCACAAAACATGTCGCTAAAAACTAAAACACGCCGCTAAAACTTTTACCGACGCGTTACCTTTTGCCGCTGTATCTGTTGGTGTTGCCGCGTAGTCGTAGGTTTTTGCAGCGTGATGGGCGCGCGCCACTAAAATTGTATATTTAGCGGCAGTGTGTGCGTCGGAGAAATAATATTTTAGTGACGCCTATGGGCGTCACAAATACATATTTTCTGCCACGTCTATTATATACATCTCTGAAATGTATTTTCAGCAACGCCAGTAAGATGTTGCTAAATGTGATTTTGATAAATGAAATATTTAGCAACGCATTATTTTTGTTATTGAAATTGCATTTTAACGTGCCACTATAGATTCATCAATTTACAGTTATCAATTTTTTTTTCGATTATTAATTGTTTTGTGACACACGATAGACATCAGTAAAAGTGATATGGAGCAAGCATCGATTTCTATGATTTACTGACATTATATAAAACGTCGCTAAAAGTTATTTATTATTTAAAAAATAAATACCAATTTATATTTAAACCTATTATAAAATGTATATTGTTGGTCTTAGAACAAATTGACACAATGAGTCAAATAAAAATAGATGAAAACATAATTTGCAATCTGAAATTGAAGCTGCACACTTTCATAACAATATTAACACTAAGAAGGGAAGAACAAGTCTTGAATCTGAGAACAATTTGATCATTTTCTTCCATAATGATCTTAAGTCATATACAAAAGTAGAAGTTCAACAAAATGAGTACCATGATCACACATTTCTTCAAAAAGAAAAAAATAAAGTACCATGTTCACATATTTGCATAATGTGTTTTGAAAGCAACATTGTTAGTGAAAAAAAACCAACCTAAGTCCTTCAAATTTCCAACAAAATATGAGTGAACCTGTACTCGAGACAATCGGTGTAAACATCTGACAAATAAAAAGAAATAAAATATGTAAGCATGAGAATAAAGAAGTTAATTAAAGAAGACATATACTCAAATGAACTTGAACAACTTAACTTCTCACAAATCATCCAAACTTTTGAATGAAACATGCTTATAAAAAATAAAGAATATAAGCAACTGCACTTATGAAATAATAATGAACTCAAATAATAATACTATAGGTCAATATGCATAGACATAACAAAACTCATAAACATATAATAACTCATAATTAAACATAACAACTTTTATCAAAAGAACTAAATCAACATGATAGCAAAACTCATAATTAAACATAACAACTAAAGTTATCAAATAAACTAAACTCAACAACACAACAAAACTCATAAACATAACAACTAAGGTTATCAAAAGAACTAAACTCAATAATGCAACAAAACTCATAAACATAACAACTAAAAGTTATGAAAAGAACTAAACTCAATAAGGTAACAAAACTCATAAACATAAAATTTATCGAAAGAACTAAACTCAACCAAGGAAACAAGACTCATAATTAAATATAGTCACTAAGCTTATCAAAAGAACTAAACTCAACAATATAACAAAACTAAAAAAAATAACAGCTCGGCGAACAATTAAACACAAACAACTAAACGCATTTAAAGAGCTAAATGCAAGAACATAACAACTCAATCAAAATATACATGAAGATAAACAACTAAGTACCAATAACTGTAGAACTAAACTCAATAATGCAACAAAACTCATAAACATAACAACTAAAAGTTATGAAAAGAACTAAACTCAATAAGGTAACAAAACTCAAACATAAAATTTATCGAAAGAACTAAACTCAACCAAGGAAACAAAACTCATAATTAAACATAGTGACTAAGCTTATCAAAAGAACTAAACTCAACAATATAACAAAACTAAAAAACATAACAGCTCGGTGGAAACAAAAAATTAAATACAAACAGCTAAACTTATTTAAAGAGCGAGCTAAATGCAAGAACATAACAACTCAATCGACTATAAGGTCCACCCTATCTCCATGAAATATCCATCGACTATAAGTCGTAGACATGCCATATTTAAATAAATGGCGTTCTATGTCATCTAATGTATTCCAATTGATATTCAAACAGTTTGAACAAGGACATCTTGTTCTTTCTTCTTCATCTAAATAATTCTTAGCAACTTCAATAAAATTATCAACACTGTTTGAATATTGACTACACCTCCGATCATTTAAATTTATCCAACTCCGATCCATTGCAAGTGTTAAGTACCTAAATTAGAAATTGAAGTGTTAGATATCTAAGTCTTATATAAATAGCCAAATAGGCAATCAAAGTTAGATATCTTATTAGTACCAATGCCACATCAAAGTAGAAATTCGTCCATATGACAAAAATATGTTCATTCTTCCATTTTCCTCATAAGGTTCCTAGACAAGATTCCCTTCAAGGTGCCCATGGGAGTCATCTAAAGTAGTTATTGTTTTGAGTGTTGTAGAACATTGATTTTGAGAAATGAAACTTCATTTCTTGCTTCCCACTCTTTATGCATGCCTAAGAAACATTCTAAGTGTAATTGAACACCAAACATGTAGTCTTTCAAAGTTAAGGTGAAGGATAATCTGACCCCCAACTTTGTGAGTTAAAGGTTCATATAGCTCAAAGGATTTCTAACTTCAATTTATAAAGGTTTATATATCACAAAACAATTTATCCAAGATTGTCTACTAAAGTCATTTGGTATTATCCATGATGACTTTTTTTTTTTTAATAAGAAACCAAACTTTCATTGAACAAATGAAAGAATACAAAGGCATACAAAAAAAAAAAAAAAAAAAAAACAAGTTCGAAAGAGAAGGAGAAGCCCAAACACTAATTAAAAAAAATGACTCCAATCCAAAAGAACAAGACCAAGACCATAATTATAAAAATAGCATATATAATAACCATAAGTATAAAAGAACAAGACCAAGGCCAAGAATACAAGGGCATGCTTGTTACTAGTTTCTGTTATTATTATTTTGACTATCACTTAAAGATTATCTATAATGTCCTTGGATTCCTCTTCAACTAGTTTTTCTTTGGATTCCTTCTTAATTTGTTTGATCTTTCTTTCTTTATGCTTTGAATTTGGTTTGCTAAGAGTTTGTTATTTCTGCTTGCACATATGAATTTAATGTGCATAAGTTCTTCTCTGTGACTATAATCCCATTTATGTTGTTGAAAGTTAGAAACTAACCAAGATAAAGGTCAAGCTTTGAACTCCAGACTTTATGAGATTTGTGATGTTCAGGATGCAGTGAGAAAATGTAACTTTTTACGTGAGAACTTTCAACATCTTATGGATAATTTCAATTTTATAAGTAGAATATCAGTTCAGTGGCATGAGTCTTCTTGCAAATGAATCTCTTACAAAGCACATTAGTAAAAGATCTTGATGGTTATGGTATAACCTTTGTAACGCTATTACATGGATGCATCAATTCCAGTTTTCGATATGCTTTTAATTGAATTCTTTGTTGTCTTTTTTAAAATTCCCTTTATGAAGTTTCAATTTATGTTATTTCGTCATATGTTGAAATACAAATCAGTAACACAGAGATTGATCAAACCATTTAATTTCTAGCTCCGTTGATGATGGTTGTAAGCCAAATTAGGAGATGAAGTTTTGACTTTGTATAACCTTTATGAGGGCCCATAGACAAAGAAATTAGCACATATTTTCAGCATCTGAAGGAGCCTTCACCATGACAGAACTTCAAACTTTTTGACAGTCTATCTATTATAGTCATTAAAGCCCCCATCATCAACGTGGTTTCCTTTGTGAGATAATTTTATTGTCATATTGGGTAAATCTCCTTTTAATTAGCAAATCCATTATCTTTGTAACTTTGGTAAGTTTAGTTTCCTATTTTGGAATTAGCCGTTAGCATTTTTTTCTTCTTTGAATGTTCTCTTCGTGCAATTGTTCTTATAAGAAAGTTTGTATTATGTTTTTGCAAGCAATAACACTACAGTGAATTTCTTCTATAAAAGTTGAGTAAATTTTCAAGTCAAACAGAGAAATGATTAGCCACCCAAAAATTGAAATCTACATCCAACACCCAAAATCAATAATAATATACAGTTTCACGGCAACAAAGTAGATAGAGAGAGTGTGTCTTTTACCTATCAACCGCACGATTTCACAGTAGAGAGAGAGAATGCCAGCATGGTTCTTCGAATGGCGGAAGAAGAGGCACGGATAATGAACGGCGACTGTGTGAACCAGAAGGATGTGCCAAAATGTGAACTAGCGACCTTTGAACGGCGAGTGAATGTTGAGGAGGAGCAGAAGTCGAAGGGCAGAGAGATGAGGGAGTGAACGTCAGGGTGAAATTTTCAGAGTTTGAGAGAGTAGAATTTTGAGAGGGAGGCACGATGAATTTTGAGAGGGAGGGTGAAATTTTGGAGGAAAACCCTAACTTAGTTTATTTATTTTCTTTGGTACTAAAAAAAAGTATTTATTTTTTACTTTTAGTGACATGGTAAACTCTTTAGCAACGTAAAAAACATGACGCTAACATGCAACATTTTAGTGATACGAGACTACCACGCCACTAATACTATTAATGACATCTATTTTTAACACGTTGCTAATAATAATTTTCTACGACGTGTATTTTACACTGTTGCTAAAAATAGCTTTCACTGACTTATTTTTACTGCGTCACTAAAAAGTTGTCACTGAAAGTTAATTTTCTTGTAGTGAGATGACTACCTCTCTCTCTCTCTTTCTTTCTTTCTTTTTTTAAGGAAAGATATAGGATTCTTTTATAGATAACTTTGGTCAAATGGATTTTGAAATTACTCATATTCTTGCTTTTAATTATATTTATGTTTTTTGTGTTTTTTTATTCAATTATATAAGTATGATAGGCAAAGTAGGAGTTTCGATACATCTTTGATTTTTGACATTTTTTTTTATTAGTGTGTTTTTAAATTTTTTTAAAGGATAGAGTATGTTTGTTAATAGATTTTTTCAACCGTTGCAATCTTAATCTTAAACTTTCAAAAGTATTACAATGTTTACTCTCATATGTAAGTTTTTGTTTGAATGATAGTTAAAAAAAAGTATTCTGCATGGTACAAAATTGATTTTTATAGCTACCATTTTTTAAAATTGGAGTTTCAATGGTTAATTTGTGCATTGATCAAACTTAATTTTATGCAAAATTTGATTTTATTGAATTAAATTAGTGAGTTTATGAAATTTTTACATTGCTTTTTAGTTATAATTAGTGTGTAAATTAGCAGAAATTGAACAGAGGGTTCCAATACTGTTAAGTTTAAGGTCAAATTTAAAAATATTAAAAGTTGAGTGCAAATTGATACAACTTGCCAAATTTACGGGTATAAATTAAATTTTTCCCAAAGAAAACTCAATTCTAATATTATCAAATGTATATAAAACTAAATCAAATCACATATTTAAACTTAACCTATAAAACCCAAGTTTGGTCCTCTAACATTGGATATATAAGGCATATAAGTTTTGATTTATGAAATTTTTATTATGGAGGAGATATTCTAAGACAAAATAGAATTAAAAGATAAATGGAATAAAATAGAGAATTAAAGGAAATTGAATTGTGTACATGTTGGAATTGAAAAAGAAGTAATTTTTGGAAGAAAAAGAAAATAAAGAAATTTGTGTTATTTATGGCATAATTTAGAAAAGAAGAAAAAAAGAAAGAAAGAAAGAAAAGAAATTGTGTGGCTCTATGGAAGCCACACCACAAAGGAAAATATATTATTATTATATATATATAAAAGAATTGAATTAAAGAAAATGAGAGAACTTTCGGGAGAACTCCCAAGAGAGAGGAAAGAAGGAAACAAAAGAGAAAGAGGCTTGAAAAGGAAAAAAAAAGAGAAGGGAAAGCAAAAGGGTTTGGGAGAGCAAAGAACAGAGGAAAGGAGAGCTTGAAGGAGAAGATCTAGGAGCTAACCTCGATTAGATTCTTGAAGCAATATCAAAATTGTGGATTGTTGTGGATTGGTAAGTATTTATATGTTTGAATATGAAAATTTATAAAGGATTGGGATTCAAGGGTGGATTATGTTTGTGGGTTTTACATTTTAAACAAGAACATTTTTTTTATGGAGGAAATTGGTTTGCTTAAAATGAAGAGAAAAAGGAATTAGTTTCTATTGTAGCTTGTAAGATTATAAATTAAATTGGATGAAAAGATTGTCTTAAACAATTGAAAATTAAGAGAAAAAGAAAAGAGAAGGTTAGTTGGAAAAAAAAAAAAAAAGACATAGAACGGAGGAGAACGGAGGAGGAGGAGGAGGAGGAGGAGGAGGAGAGAGAGAGAGAGAATGCAATTACAAAAATAAACCAATTTGTGAAAGAAAAGTGGAGAATGAAGGAAATAATATTTTTTTTTACATAGAGATAAGACAAAATAGTACTTGGAAATTAAATGCATGAGGTAGGATGAGTAAATTGAGGATTTGGCTATTTGGCAGGGATGAAGAATTGGGTTAATTGGATAAATGAAGCCTATTTTATTTTTCTATTGAAAATAGTTTTAAATTGGAGAAAGAGACAAAATGTACTTTGCTCATGAAAAGATGAAAGAGAGAGAAATGTGATTGGTGGTTGGGAGAAATAGAAAATGGTTGTACTAATGTTTAGTTAGTTATCAAATTACTTGGTTGGAGAATTATTATTGATTTAGTTATTAGAATTTCAGGTTAAACAGGAAATTGGAGAATAACTTGTGAGCCAAACATTATCGATAATTGTTCTGTGAGTGGTTTATTTTACGAATAATTTTTATTATTTGATTATTATTATGAATTTTCAAGAATTCTATAATCATGTGTGATTTTAGAGAAACTGCTAAGAGATTTTCAGAGAATTGTTATGAATTTCTAAAAATGGTATTGAAATTTCAATATTTTATGTTTCTAGCTGAATTTATTATTTGAGAAATATTTGAGATATTTTATGATCAATGAGATGTTTAAAGAGTTTTAATGTTTATTGAGAAATGTATGAGATTTTTTAGATGTGGTCTTAGAGAAAATATGACTTTGAAAATGTTTTATACTATTGAGAGATTTGATGATTATTCGAGAAAGTATAAAGATTTAATGTTATTTCAAAAATCTCTCAAGTTTATGAAAGGCTATTTTAGAGAAAGAATGTAATTTTTAGAAAGAATTTGAGAAGTTAAGAGGTTTATGCTGGAAGTGGTTTTCAAACCACTAGATCTTTGTACCCATGGTGATTACCCAATATGCTATGAGAATGTGTTTCCATAGTATGCTCGCATGCTTAGGCCGTAGGGGATGCAGGGAATGCCGGGGCCATTAGGTGTCGAATCTGGATTTCGAATCCTGGTCCAAATCTTGGTCCTGAAGCATTACAGATGATAGAGTTTACTCTGTGTGCACGTATGATAGAGATATACTTTGCTATGTATTTGGAGAATACTCGATACATAGTATGATAGAGATTGCTCTGCTGTGCGTATTTAGATTACTCTACGCCAGTATGACAGAGATTTGGGTACAGATTTAGTGACGAATTTTACTAGCTTATATTTATGTTTTCCAGAGCTATAATTGCAGATTTTCCTACCTAAGCTTTTACGAAACTGTGCTTGTAATTCAAGAGTTGTTATTTTAAGAGTTTATTGTTTCAAGAGCAGAAAACTTAGTTGCACCATTCATCTTTTCAAGAGTTATTTGTTACACATTTTTAACGTGTTAAAATGATCTCAATCATAAACTACATTGTTTGCACGTACAAAGATTTGATTTATGTTTATTATGAAAAGTGTTTTACTAAACATTATTTTTTTTATGGAAGCACCACTCACTGGGTTTTTTAGCTCATTCTTTTATTTTTAATTTTTCCACCAAGTTGCCCTTGAGTTTCAACCAGAGTTAGCTAATCAGAATCTGCCACCAGTCTTATCAAGTCATTGCATATCATATATTGCAAGTTAAGAGAAATCTTGACTGCGTTGTTCATGGGATTTCCACATATAAAGTTATATAATGAGAGAAGATATAAAGATTTGGCGATAGATTCCATTGCACATTTGGGGCCTACTGCCGTCACAGCTCATCCTAGATTTGGTAGAGTTAATTTGGGGCGGGGTGTGACATAACCAAATCATTTGAAATTGTTTATATTGAACCATATCGAATGCTCTCTCTATATATTTTTTATTATTTTAATTACATAAAAATAATTATAGATTTGGAAATTTAATGATGTTCAACTTCGTGCTTTTTTGGAAAAAATAAAAAAGAAAAACATACCACTACATTCAAGAAAATTTTTATTAAATAAATAAAATTCAATGGCAATTTTGTAATTAAAGTTAGATATGTTTACAAAGCCCTAATCAAGGATACTTTTCTCTCAAATCCTCGTTCTTCTATGCCATTGTTGCCTTAGCTTGGTTATCCATTCCTCTCAAAGTTAGATATTGTCTTCTTCATTTGTTTGCTATTACTTGTTCACTACATTAGCATTGTTGTTCACTGCCGCTGCTATATTTGCTGTCATTGTTGTATTACTCTTTCTTGTTGCCTTTCACATACGGCAGTTTGTGGTTGCCATTGAAATGTTCCTCCTGAATTTTCTCTATGTTTAATCCATGTACTAATTTCCTTTCTCTCTGATCAATTTCAATCTCTCTATATTCATTCATCAACTGCTTGGTATCTTGGGTGTGTCGTTGACAATCACCCCTCCTTGTTGGTCTTTCTCTCACCTGCCACTCTGAAGTAACTTCTTTCCTTTGTTACAAAATTGGATATTTGAAGAGTCTGATTACATCGTCTTGTATTTATAAATTCCATGTTGGTCTTTCTCTCACCTGCACTCTGAAGTAACTTCTTTCCTTTGTTACAAAATTGGATATTTGAAGAGTCTGATTACATTGTCTTGTATTTATAAATTCCATGTGGAATTTTAAAAGTTTTCTGTTTCAATATAATAGTAATGACAATAATATGTAAATTGGTAACCATCTATAGATTTAACACAATGATTTTTCAGTTACAAACAATTCCATCTTTCATGCATAAATAAAAACAATAAATTTCTTGGTTATTTGTGATTCATGTGAGAAGGGCAATTGTTATATTTGGAATTCACTAAAAGTTAAAAGGGTAAAGTGGTCTAAAAATATTTTTTTAGAGATCCTAGCTTTTTAATATAGTATAGATTATAGATATATGTTTATAAAAGGTTATTAGTTATATTGAATTAAAAATATATAGAAAATTATTCTTTTTCATCTAAATTAAATAATTTAGACTTTTTTTTAATAAATTTAAATGGTAAGCTTAAGCCACATTTTCTTTAAAGAATTCTATTTACAAAGCAATTTACAAATATAAAATAATAACAATATATTTTAATTTTAATTTCTCATTTAAATTTGACTTTTTTTTTCTTGATAAATGTAAATGGAAATGAATAAAAATATTTTAAATTTTAGTAAGTTATTTTTTAATAATTAATTCTATAAGAAATTATAATTATTAAAAACAAAAAAAAAATTGTAAATAGTATTTCAAGTTATCATATATATATATTAGGTAAAATATTCTTTTGGTCCCTATACTCTGGGAGTTGGTTTATTTTAGTCCTTGTACTTTTAATAAATCTTAAAATTAGTCCCTACTATTAGTTTATTATTAACAATTTAAAAAAAAGTTAGTCACTTGAAAGTATATGAATATGAACTAAAATAGAAATAAATACAAAGTACCATACCAAAATGGTTTTCTAACCTAAGAATATCAGTCATATTTTCTATTAAACAAACTAATATCAAAATAAAGTTTTGGATCCACCGCTGTTTCTAATATTAATTATTTTCTTAGTTATTTTTTATGGCTTAAAGATACATGTGAGATCTACTTAGCAATTAAATATAATAAAATAGACCAGTAAAAATAATTGATATTAGAGAGTTAGTATGAACTTCTATATATCAGTGTGTAGACAATTATCAATTATTAAATTCTCGTAGTTTTTAAATGTCAATTACTTTTTGTGTCTCTCTCTTTGGTGAAGAATGTTCTATATGGTTGTCACGACTGTTCCTTTAACACCATTAAGACCCGTTTAAGATTGCGTTTGCAAGCATAAAATGCAATTAGGGGAGAATTTTAACCATCTAGATTGTTGGGTAAAATAAATTATTTATTAATTTATGAAGAATTACTGTTTAATTTACTCATGCAAAAGTTGATAGATACCAACTTTTAAATTCAACTTTCCTAAAAATATGTGATCTTCTCTAACCGTTTACAAATCTCAATCTTATCCTTCATATACTTATATATTCACATCTATTCTCTTTTATATCAACGAAATTTTTATTGATTCAATTTTCTGTAACAATTATTTTGTCTTAAACTTTTATCAAATAATTTAGATTAAATAAAATTACATTCAATTTGAATAATATAAATTTTTAAATAATTATCTTGTAATAAATTATATATTAAATATCAATATAAAAATAATTGAAATAATATATGTTCATTATAACTAAATCCCAACAATTTAGTATTAATTTACCAAATACCGTAACTAGTTTTCTAATTTAAAAATTGAAATTTATCAAACACTATTTTACTTCATGATAACTTGTAGAAATACAAGTTATTTCACACTTAGAATTAGATCACTCTTGCTTTAAGAGTATAAAAACTATGCGTTTGTTGAATATTTATCATGAAATTATGACATTTTCATAAGTGATCATGTTTGCGTTGAGTAATTGAGAATTATGCATTTTGTAGTGTTGTGCGTTGAAATCATTGTTTAACATGCAATTATTGCAGGAGTCGAGTGAGTGCAAGGAATGTAATAGCCAAAGATCAGCGCAAAGGTTATAAAGTTAAAAGGTCCAATGCGTAGTTGAAGATCGGAGTAAAGAGAGGCACCGCATGACCATGACATTATGCATTCAATGTAAAGAGCTGTCTCAACGCATGGACACCAATGCATAGGTGAAGTAAAGAGCAACTAGCAGTCATTGCAATTGATCACCTTGCACTAAGAGATATCAACTGACCTCCAGTGGTCCCAGCGAATATCAGTCATATTTTCTATATAAGGGGTTGCCATGAAGAAGAATTCAGAGAATTTTGGGGAGGCATTCTGGAACGAAAGTCTGCACTCAGACTCCACTTTCTCTCTAGCTTAGGTTAGATTTTATTTCCAATTTTCCGATCAACATTGCTTTCATCGGAATCAAGAAGGAGGAGGAGGACGCACCTGACAACTGCTACTTGGCTTGTCCTTGCGCCGGCTGTGGAGTAGCTGGTTTTAGGTTTTTCGTTTCTTCATTTTCTGGTTTTCTGTTCTTTTTCAGTTTCTGAACTCGTTCTTCATCTTCTCTTTCTTTATGTTTTTGTTGTTGTTTTCCACCATGAGTGGCTAGTTAATTAAGATTTAGCTCATGGTGAACTATATATTGTAATTTAATTAGTAATATAAGATGGATGATTTCTCAACATTCTCTTGGTTATAATCATTCTTCCATTGTTTCTTTCCATTTGGCCAACCGAAGTGAAGTATTAGCATGTTCTTAATACTGAAAGGATTAGGGTATGTGGAAATCCCAAGAGGAACGGGGTATTAATTACTAGGGTGTTCATCTCATGAGTTAGCAATACAGAACGAGAGTATTAAATAGATCAAGTTTCTTGCTAATAAATCTTATGTAGAAATATGAGGGTTCATTTGCTTAACAACCTTCTTGAAAGAGATAGGATAAGTCAAAATCTATACTTAGTTGAGAAGAAACTTGTTTTTGTATCATGAGCTGAACAATATAGGGGGATCCAAAGCCAAACCCATTTTTATTCCTTGTGTCAGTTTAGTATTTTATTTTACCCATGCGATGATCTTATTTTAGTTATTCACCACATTTTTTGTTATTTTCTTTTGTTCTAAATCTACTGTGAAAAAGGGGTTAAGTAAAACCTTAAGTAAAACATATTTCCTGTGGATTTGACCTTAGAATACTTCAAGTATTACTTGCATGCATTGGGTGTGGATTTGACCTTAGAATACTTCAAGTATTACTTGCATGCATTAGGTGTGCACATACACTCATTGCAGGGTGGACATTAGTTTCTTGTATGTGTTTAAGTAATTATTTCTTTATCAAACAGTCAACGCATACTTGAGTTCTACATAGCTTAAATACCACAACACTTCACTTCACAACTGATTTTTATTCACTTCACAACTGATTTTTATAAAAGTACAGTTGCCAACAATTATTTTAGGGCTCGTTTGATAACGTTTTGTTTCTCATTTCTAGTTCATGTTTCTCATTTTTAAAAAACAAACTTATTTGATTACTCATCTTGTTTTATGTTTCTAAATTTTTAGAAACTTTTCTAAAAAATGGACAAAATTTGAGAAACTACAAAAAAAATAATTTCTCAAAATTTTGTTTATGTTTTTTTTTTTTCATGATTCATGGATGTAACCCATTTCTATCTCTCTCTCCCATTTCTACACCAATCTCTCATTTCTCACTCTTCCATCGTATTTTTTTTTCCTTTTAATACTTCCTTATCTTTTTTTCATTTTTTTTTCTCTTTTCGTTTATTTTCTTTCTCTTCTCTCTCCATTCCTTTTCCCTTTTTTATCCTTTTCCATTTTTTTTCCTTTTCATTAATAAAACTTTAGTTATTGTTTTCTATTTAAATCTCCCAAGAAAATCTTTATTACTCTAGACCCATACAAATACTAGATATTTGTGTTTAATGAATTACAAGTTTAAATTCCCTTAAGGGGTCGTTTGTTTGGTGGTAATCCAAGATTCCCACCTTATGGCCATCTAGATTACCGTGTTTGGATTGTGGTAATCCTAAAATAGCCAGGCATCCAAAGATACCGGGTATTTTAAAATCCCTCATTTTAAGCTATCTTGAATACCGTTGAAAAGATGGGTTTTTAAGATTCCCTTCTTTCAGGCATCTATCAAATTACATTATTTACCCTTAACCCTAATTATTTGCCACTAATCGTTTTCTTTTTCTCCAAGTCGTCTCATCAGTCGTCACTTTTCATTATGATTTTTTTTCTTTTCAAAAACACTTTGCTTTGCTCTATTCCTCTTCCAGGTATTTTTCATGTTCCTTTCTTACTTTCTTCTTCATTTTTTTTCCTTTCGCTACCTTTCACATTTTTTTTCATTATGTTGTCTATTCAATTTTGATCACCTTTTTCTTTCATATGAGATGTATGTCGAGACATTGACCTTAAATCTGGAGGTCTCAATTATTGTCTCTTCATTTTACAGATCATCTAATCATTGATTTTTTTTTCCATTTTTGTTTTCTACATTTTTTACATTTCAAAATTTATCCATTTTTATTTTCTTCAATTTCAATATCTTCTACATTTTCATTTTCTGCACATTCATTTTCTGCATTTTCTGCATATTCATTTTCTGCATTTTCTGCATATTCATTTTCTTCATTTTCTGCATTTCATGCATATTCATTTTCTGCATTTTTACATTTTTTTATTTTCTGCAAATTAGTTTTATGTATTATAATTTTCTGTAAATGAGTTTTCTGTATTTTCTTCAAACTAACTTAGTTTTCTGCATTTTCTGTTAATTAGATTTTTGAATTCTCAACATTTTCATTTTCAACAAATTAAGTTCTGTTTTTTTTTTTTAAAAAAAATGAATTCTCAACATTTTATGGAGTTCTATTTTCTGTATTTTTCTGAAAAATAAATTTTTGCATTTTGCATTTTTATTTTCTGCATTTTTAGCATTTTTATTTTCTGCTATTTTATATTCTTCATTTTGTCTATAAACTAATTTTATGCATTTTTTATGCTCTTTTATTTCTGCAAAATAATATTATGAAATATTCTAGATTTTTTTTTGCATTTTCTGATCTTTCATTTTCTGCAAATTAATTTTCTATGTTCTCAATATTTTATGCAAATTAATTTTTTGGGATTTTCTACATTTTAATTTTTTTGTAAATAATTTTTTTGAATTTCTTTTCATTATAATTTTCTAAAATTTAATTTAACAAATGTTATGTCTTTTTAATATTTTATTATTGAAAGTTTGCCAATAAGAAAGTTTTTTAATTATTTTTTCTTATACAATTTAAATTAATGTATAAATTACATGAATTGTCGTGAGGGCATTCTTGGAACATTATGTAATTTAAAAGATCCTCAAGTACAAATCTTGCGAAACAAACACAATTATCCAAATATTCCCAGACATCCTTAAAAACTTCCCTACAAAACAAACATGACTATCTAAAGATGCCGGACATCTATCATTCTGGTTATCTATAATTTCAGGCATTTGAAGATTTCGGTTATCTAGATTCCCAAAAAACAAACTGCCCCTAAAAGGTTTGTTAGGTGGAAACTATACTTTTTAAAAATTTTAAAATTTCAAAAGTATGAAAATGAATCGTTATCATTTTCATTAATTAATTAGATAGAGTTTTAATTATTTTATAATTTTGATTTTCAGTACTTTTCCAATGATCCCTTATTTACAAGATTTGGTTCTTTTGATTTGAATTTTTTTTTTTTGAAATGATCTTTTGATTTGAACTTGGGATTTGTTTTAATTACTCATAATTCATTATTTCAATCCTCTATTTTTTTGTAAGTAATTTGGTATTTATAAATCTAAGAATATGTATCAAATTATCATTCTAAAATTTTAATTACTATGTATTTTCTATTTTGAAATACCTAACTAGTCTTTGATTTAAGGGATTTTGTAGAGGATAATTAGTTTGTTTTCATTGAATTTTAGATTGTGTATAATTATATGTAACGACCGGCACTTTCAAGTATTAATTGAGGTTTTAATTTTTTTATTTAAATTGATTGAAAGGTCAATTTTATGTTCAAGGTGTGTATAGATGTTTAATTATGAAGTTTTGTATTTTTGGAATTGGAGAATTTAAGTGTATAATGGGAAGAAAGAAGAGAAAAAGAGAATTAATTGATGTTTGGGGCATTCTTGTAATTTAAGAGTCATTAAGCCAAGCCCAAGCCCATGTTTAAGCCAAGCCCAAGCCCATGTTTAAGTCAAGCCCTAATATCCATCTCTAATATTTTAATCTGCACGCATCCCTAGGTAAGTTTTAAGCCAAGCCAAGCCGAGCCGAGCCTTCATCTTCTCCAAATCTCTTCTTCTTCCCCTTGTGTATCGACAGCCATTGAAGCAAGAAGGAATTTTTCCAGCAGCAACCGTTCCGTCGTCCTGCCGTCGTACAGCCACCACCGCCGACCGCCCGATCACCCACCTCACGCCACCGCCACACTCTCAAACCGAACCGCAGACCGCCCCAGGCAGCCTCTCTGTCCGTGAACCGCTGCTCGCTCAGATTTGCAAACTGAACCTAGCTCCTAGGACCTCACTGCCGCACAGACCGCTGCACGCCAAGCAGCTCGACCCGCTGAACCGTCGCCCTCAACCCGAACCGTTGCAGATCGACGAACACCCACGAACCGCCGCTGCAACTTGGGTCGATCTGCCGTTCGCACAGCCGCAGCAGGACCCCGCGACCACCGCCCCTGTTTCACACATCGCCGTCGTCACCTGTAGGTTTGTGTACTCGATCCGATCAGTCCTCTTCCAGTCCAGCGGGCCTTCAATTGTGGGTAAGCAATTGGTTTCCACATAGTTCTTTGATGATCTTGGTTGGGTAAGATTTAATTCATAAATTTTGATTTTTGTTTCGAGGATACCCACTCCGTTCCGGCATCAAAATCACGAGCGTGTCGCTGTCCAGTAGAATTTGGGACTGTTGGAGCAAAATTTTTGGTAAGTCACGAAGATCCTTGAGTTTTGGGCTGTATGGTAGATCGAATTAAAAATAAGATTAATCCATGGATCTTATGACTTGAATTAAGTTTTTACCCATCCATTTGAGACTAAGTTAAATGCAAGGAATTAATTCTAATTTTTGGAATTTATTTTGGTGGAGAAAACTTTGGGTTCAATCTTGGATTTTAGGAATCATTTTCTAACCTTAGGGGTGGCTTTGATTAGGCTCCAAATCGTTTTGACTGAGGTTCAAGGTAGTGGAATCTTGGTGAGCCTTTTGGGTGATTGGGATTCTTGAGCTTAGTCAGGTAAGGGATCTTACGCCGGTATGCTTAAAAGCAAGTTAGGAACTGAATTGAAAAAAAAATTAAAATTAAAATTTCTTCAAAATGAAAAGTTTTATAAATGTTTTAGTTGTGATTCTTGATAAGTTTTAAAATGCTTTGTTTTATATGAAAATGGGTTTGCTCATGTATGGTTGCCAAATATGAATGTGATGCATGATGTATGATTTATGATATGAGGAATGGCATGAGAATTTTGCTTTGTGTTTTATCATGAAATGAAAATTTAGAATGCTTTGGGACCTCATGCATACATGTATGTTTTCATGATAAAAATGATTTCGAAGGCTGTGGCAATTACTCCTAAAACTATGGATGTACATCTAAATGAAAATGAACCTGAAAATGTTAAATGAAAAGGAACCTGAAAAGGTTAAATGAAAAAAAACCTGAAAAGGTTAAATAGAAAGGAAATGTTAGGTTGGGTTAATTGTCCACATTAAGCCGAAGAGAAAGGTTAAAGGAATATTCTTCTATGAAATGTTTTAGGTCCTATTAGAGGAAAAAGTTTTAAAAATCACGTTGTATGTGTTTGCATATCTTGACCCCGGTAGTGAGGTCACTTACTGAGTATTTTAAATACTCACAATTTTTGTTTTTCTTTTCAGGTAAGGGTAAGGGCATCCTAGGCCAATGACAGGATAGTTGCTGCGAGGGACGATGGGTGACGTAAAGAAGTTTTAGTTCCGCATTTTATTTTTTTGATGACCTTTTGACTGTCGTGTTCTTCAAATTATTTTAGATTTTTAATGTTTTAGTTTATTCTTATGTTTTAAAATAAAGGGATCCCGAGCTAAAAGAGTTTGATTGTTTTTAACAAATGTTTAAATCTTTTTGTGGCTTTATTAAAGATTTCTAAATTTATAGTAGAATGCATGTAGTAACGTCCCTAGGAAGTCTAATAGGATAAGTAGGGTCGTTACATTATAGGATAATTTTAGTAGCTCGGATACAAATTTTGTTAAAGGGTATTTGTGTCATTTAAAAATTAAAAAAAAATCGTTTGGCCATTTTTAAAAAAAAAAGTCCTATGGCCTTTTTTCAAAACGGGCATTTAAATATGGTCATTCTTGTTGTTACCCCTTGTTTCTTTTCCTATTGGGCGTTCATGAGTTGAGTGGAGGTACCTTTCTTTTGAGTATCTGGTTCAATTGTTTGAGTTGTAAATTACTTCAACCTGAATAATAATCCATATTAATTCATTCTAAAAAAATCCTTATTAATTTATAAGTAGATAATAACAAGCCTATCTTAAAAAAATAAATAAATATATATAGTATGGGGAAGAAAATAATAAAGCCTATCTTTAAAAACACACACATGTTGTCAATCCAAGCATAACTCAATGGATAATATATTAATTATAATCTTAAAGATCGATAGTTCAATCCTCCACCTGAAATAGTTGAACTAAAAAATATATATATACACACACAAATGTAATCTATACTAAATTGGACAATTGAAAAATAGAAACCTGAATAATAATCCTTATTAATTCATTCTAAAAAAAATCCTTCTTAATTTATAAGTAGATAATAACAAGCCTATCTTAAAAAAATAAATATATATATCGTATGGGTAAGAAAATAATAAAGCTTATCTTTAAAAACACACACATGTTGTCAATTCAAGCATAGCTCAATGGATAAGATATTAATTATCATCTTAAAGGTCGATAGTCCAATCCTCCAACCTAAAATAGTTGAACTAAAAATTATATATATACACACACAATATAATCTATACTAAATTGGACAATTGGAAAATAGAGGAGAAAGACAAATTTAACCCTCAATTATTTTGTGCCAATTGCAAAAGTAGAGAAGCTGGACTACAAATTTAACCCTCAATTATTGTAAAGGTCGATGGTTAGATCCTCTCCTAAAATGGTTGAACTAAAAAAATATATATACACACATAAGTATAATCTATACAAAATAGAGTAGAAAGACAAATTTAAAAAGTCAATTATTTTGTGCCGACTGCAAATGTAGAGGCCCAAGCTCAGACCCAATCCAGTAATCGCGAGCTTCTTTTCTCCAAATTTGTATCTAAACTATAAGTTTTTTTTTTAATTACTTTTCATTATTTTTATTTTTTATTATTGAAAAAAGGAAAACTTTATTTGCATACCCACTCTTTTGAATAGTTTCTTTTGACTATTGGGGTGTTTTATGGGTTGAGTTGAGGTATTTTTAGAGTATTTAACTTAGTTGTTTATGTTGTAAATTTTTTCAATATAAATAATAGCCCTTATAAAATAATGAGTTAATCCAGTCTATTTGAATTGAGTTAGTTTGGGTTATTTAGGTCAATTTTTTTAAAAGTAAAATATTAATCTTTAAAATATTTATTTACTTATTTTCAAACGTTGAAGTTAGGTTAATAATCCAAACTTAGTTTATATTATTATGAATAATTACATTTTAAACCCTAGAAATATTATTTTTAAGAGTTGTTGGAGAATAAATCATTTTTAAAAATTATGGAATGAAATAAAATTAAACAAGTATACGATACATCATACATATGAGATTCTATTAGAAGTAAAATAAATATTTTCTTCAAATTAATAATTTTTTTTATTTGAACCTATGATTTTATGGTTGAGATTGTATATCTTAATCAAGTTGAGTTATGTTCTGATTAAATTAATTTTAAGTAAATTCATAAGCCAACTTGACTTATAAAAATTTCATTTATTTGAATCCAACTCAATTCAGCCTAAACAAATTTATAATCCAACCCAAATAGCGGTTGTTAATGATTTTTTTAGGTGATTGGTTTTTCTTAACACCCCTAATTTCAACCATTACCCAAAAAAATGGCCAAGAATTAGAAAGTAGATATCAA
This sequence comes from Trichosanthes truncata, assembly GCA_033996785.1. Taxonomy (NCBI): domain Eukaryota; kingdom Viridiplantae; phylum Streptophyta; class Magnoliopsida; order Cucurbitales; family Cucurbitaceae; genus Trichosanthes; species Trichosanthes truncata. The sequence continues at coordinate 53,220,259 of JAWPNB010000010.1, forward strand.
AATGTGGTTGACAAATATAAGAATATATATATATTTTGGGTAATAACCATTTGAAGAAGAAAATGGAATAGAAGGAAAGGAATCTTTAAAGATGGAAAAGTGATGTGGGATGAAAATGAAGATATTATTATTAATTTATTATGAAAGCGTTTGCATTAATAAGTTGCTGATAGTGGGGCCCAACGGCCGAATAAGTCAACAGTCAACCCATCAATTTACATTTACAGGCCGAACAAACCCTTGACCTCAAAGCTCAAACAACCAGCCGGCCGCCCGCTGCTCCAATTTCCTTTAACAAAACAAAATTTGTCAAACACAGTTTATAATTTTTTAAGTTTAGACAAAGTTTTTATACCAATATTTTAATATTCATCAAACAAAACTGTGTGAGAAAAAAAATCAATTTGAGTTTATAAAAATCAAGGAATTAAAATAACAAAATGAAAATATTAAGATTGCACAGGAGAAGGGAAAAAAAAATCGACCAAACTAAAAGTTCAATAGATAAGACATAAATTATCATATCAAATATTGATGGTTTGATCTCCATCTATACAGTTGTTGAGCTAAAAAATAAAGTTAGTTTAAACCATACTAGTTAGTGGGATTGGTTTTTTAAAAGTGATAAAATAGTTGGTCAATTTGATAAGGATAAATTGATCTAGATAAATTGTGTTATCGATTTAATTTTTAAGAAGTCCAATTTTTGCATCAATTTTTAATTTATTTTAAACCAATATATATATATCAATGAGGCAAAGATTAAAATATTGATGACAACATCTCAATTTTTTTTTTAAGTTTAACAATATTTTGTGGTAGAGGATTCAGATTTCTGACCTCTTGATAATGATACATGTCAATTACTGCTAAATTATGTTCACTTTGACATGTCAACATCTCAATTTTATAGATATATCTATAAATTATCAATATAGATGAATATTAAACCTATGAGATTATTTCAATAAATAAATAAATTTTAGATCTTATTAGCAGTTGCGTTAAAAAAAATCTTATTAGTAGTATTCATATTCATATTGATGACTAATTAATAATGTTATTTTAGGTTACATGGATGTTTACATAGTGTGTGACGTATAGACTATGCAGTTTAAAAATTACAAGTTTAGGCCTGTTAGGTAGGCAATCTGAAAACATAATTTTGAAAATAAAGGATTCAATGAAAACATTGTTATATTTCATGTTTTCAGATATGTATTTGGTAATAGATTTAGAAATTAGATTCTAAATTAAACAATTGTCCAAAATGTGTTCTATAATATATTTATAGACCATGAAACTAGCTGTAGTTGCAAAACTAAATATTAGGTTAAATATAAATCATTATTAATCAATTTATGAACATGTTTTTTTGTTATAAATTTTGTATAATTTTTATTTTACAATATCATATAATTTATAATATATTATATTATACATATTTTAATTTAATAAAAGTAAATTGAGTTTGAACTTTTAATTTTGTGCAAGGCCCGTAACCTATTTAGCATTTTTTAAAAATATTTATAAATCCATTAGACACTAAATTGAAAAGTATAGTCTTAATTACACACTTTGTTGAAATAATTTAGTTTTTTCAATACAACAATTTTTTTTTCAACAATATGAAAGTAAAGATTCAAAACCTATAACCTGTCTGACAAATGCATAATACTTTATCTATTTTTTAAAAGTTCAACAATACGTAGAGTGAAGGTTCAAACTACTGACTTCTTGGTCAAATATCTATGCTTTAACAAGTTAAGTTATGTTCAAGTTGGTTATTTATATAATATAATAGATATATATCAATACTTTTTTAGTACAACAAACATAGGGTGAGAATTTGAATATCTAACTTAATTTATGAATTAGCTATTTTTTTTTGAAGTTCAACAATTGAGGAGTAGAATAATTGAACCATCGACTTTTAAGATGGTAATTAATACTTTTATCTATTGAATTATGCTCAGATTAACACTTACTCTCATTTTTACCTAACATCTAATATATTAATATGTCGACCGATATTTTAATCATTAAATTTTGTAAATCCATGTCGGCTGGAGGCCAGGTGTATGCTCGAAAGCTGAGTTGGACAGCTTTAATTGTGAATTAATAGGAAACACATGAGGGGCACATCAGAACCAAGGACTCTTCGTCTCTTCAACATTCTTGCACTCCCATGGAAAAACATCCCAACCCCCCAACTCCCCTCACGTGCCACCAAAGCGCGTGACCTTCCCTCACGCAAACCCAAAAAAAAAAAAAAAAAAAAAAATTAAAATACCCTTTTCCCCTTCTTTCAAACACTCTCGTTTCATTTTCCTCAACGTGTAAGTCTTTTTCTCCTTCTTCATCACGATGCACGCTAAATCATACTCGGAGGTCACCAGCGTGGACCAGTCGTCGCCGGCGCGATCGCCGCGCCGGCCGCTGTACTACGTGCAGAGCCCGTCGAACCACGACGTGGAGAAAATGTCCTATGGGTCGAGCCCCATGGGGTCGCCGCCGCACCATTTTTACCACGCCTCGCCAATCCACCATTCTCGTGAGTCTTCGACTTCGCGATTCTCGGCGTCGCTGAAGAACAATCTGAATCGGAACGGGAATGTGTCCGAGTGGCGGAAGCTTCACCGGCCGCAGGATTACGATGAGGAGGAGGAGGAGGAGGATGAGGAGGAGGAGGAGGACGATCGTAATTCGAAATGGAATCGGAAGTTTCGGTTGTATTTGTTTTTGTTTGTGTTGTTTGTTCTTCTTTTCACTGTTTTTTCCCTCATCCTCTGGGGCGCTAGCAAGTCCTTCCACCCACAAATTCTCGTTCAGGTAATTTTTCTTTTTTGATTCTTTTTGGTTCATGGGTGTTTAGATTTTTCCATACTGCCCTGTTTTTTGAAATTCTCCCTTGGTTCATGGAGCTTTTTAACACTATTCTATTTTGATTTATCAATTCATGTTTATTTTAAAATATCAAGGAATAACTAGTTTGGTTTGATAAATTACAAATTTGGTTTTCTTGGATTCGAGCAAGTTACAATTTAGTCCTAGACCACAGTGACTAGTTCTAACATCTAAAATTATATTTACTAAATTCTAACTTTCTCAATTTTTTCAAAAAAAAAGGAAAAAGATTTAGAATCATACTTACCAAATTTATAATTCAACCTTTGTTTAATTATTCCGACTTGTGGATGTAATTAACCATCATGGATTGACATAGTAGTTAGTAAATACCAAGTTAAAGACCCTAAAATTTAGAGAGAATAAGTTAAAGTCCTGCTGGTTACATACTTAAGAAAGTTTGATCTTTAGCAATCAAATGCAAATGTATTAGTAGAGTTGGACCATTCTTCTGTGAGATTAGTCGGGAATATACACAAACTAACTCAAACCCTCACAAATATAAATAGAAGATCAAACTTGGTTTTCTTCTTCTTCTCTTGAACAAGCGTAGTGGATAAAGATGGAACATTCTACTGTAGGTGACATAAGAGCTAGAATGATTTTGTGAGTAGATATTTAGTGGATTAATAATAGCAAAAAATGAAGGGTTACACTATATGAAGTATAACTCAATTGATTAAAATATTATATATTTCATAATCATAATTCAATTAATTAAAATATTATATATCTATCCTGACTTCAATTCAAAATAGAAAAAAAAAACTCAAGATAGAGGAAATATAATAATAATATTGAAAACAAAAAAGAAGTAAAATGGGATTTAAGTTGGTTAATTAATAAAATTTTGTAACTTTATACATGAAAAGGCGGAAATTGTTATTATTAATAAATTTGAAAAGCCGAAAAGAAGAAGCATGTTTTGTGTTGAAATTAAAAAAAAAATTGATATATTTGGAATATTACAGAGCATGGTGTTCGAGAAGTTTACCGTACAAGCGGGGAGTGATCCGGGAGGAGTGGCAACGGATCTGATGTCATTAAATTCAACGGTCAGGATTACGTACAAAAATCCTGCCACGTTTTTCGGGGTCCACGTCAGCTCCACCCCTTTTCAGCTCCAGTATTTCCAGCTCAAAATAGCCTCAGGCCAGGTACTTTAATCTTAAATCTTAATTACGCTCTAATTAATTTTAAATCGTTAAAAATTACTAATTAATTAATTTAATTGATTGATTGCGAATTGAATTTTAGGAGTGGCAGGCACGTCGTAAGGTTGCATTAGCAACCATTGATTTGTTTTGTTTAATTGTTTTTGGCCTTTTTTTTTTTTTTTTTGGAAAAATGGCCATCCATTAGTTTTTGAATATTTCAATGGGTTGCAATCAGAAATTGGAAAAAGAAATGGAAAAAGATTTTCTTTTTTTTTTTTTTTGTGTGGAAAATTTTTATTTTGGGTGAGACTTTTTCAGACATTGGGAGTTGGGACGATTACAACTCGCAATCAAGTGTCTGCAACTCTGAACACTTGTAGTCTTTTCCCCATACAGTCTTTTTTGTAATTTTCCCGTTGGAGATATAGGGGTGTTTTTGGAAACTTGGTATCTTTTTCTTTTTTTGCATTTTCAAATCCTAGGTTCGATTTCCTTTTTAGACTTTGTAAATAACTCTTTTTTCTTTTATCTAGTGATTGTGGTCCCAAATAGATATCAAGTAAAATTACGAGTTTAGTCCGTAAACTTTCACTATTATATTAAATAGTTTCTGAATTTTAAAAATATTTAATATATCTGAACTTTCAATTTTGTATCTAGTAAGATATTAAACTTTCAAAATTAACAAATCTATTAGACATAAAATTAAATTTTGTATTTGACATATTCAACATTTTTTAAATTAACAAATCTATTAGACATAAAATTAAAATTTGTTTATAATAGGATATTAAACTTTTAATTTTGTATCTAGTAGGTTCGTGAAATTAAAAAAAAATGTTGAACAGATCACGAACTTCTTAGACACAACATTGAAAGTTTAGAAACTTATTAGATATAAAATAGAAAGTACAAACATTTTTTAAAATTTAAGACTTATTTGACACATACTTAAAAGTACAGGGACTAAACTTATAATCTAACCTGGATATTATGTGGTAGAATAATAGCAAGAGTTAGAAGAATTAATTTTTTGAAGGTTAGAGACTAGTAAGTATTTTGAAACTACCTTGGATTATCTTAATAGCCATGTGGGCAATGAAAAACAATAAAGGACTTAGAGGAAATAGATTCAACCGATAGTATATGTAGTCACTCCTACTTAGAGTTCGATATCTTATAAGTTTCTTTGACAACTAAATATAATAGAGTAACAATTGTCCTATGAAATTGGCTGTGGCGTTCATAAATTGGCACGAACACTTGTGAATATAATATATATATTTTTAATTAATTCTCAACTTCAATTTTAACGGATAGAATTTCATTTAAAGCTGTGTTAAATTTAGAGGGAATAATATGAAACCGACGCCAAATTTCAAAACTAGGATAAACTATAGATACCAAAACAACATTCAAACCAAAACAAGATTTTTGTCATGTCCTTTTAGTACTATATTTGAACAAACATTAGGTGTGTTAAATCCAATTATTGTCACGAGAGTGAGCCTTTGAACCAAATGTGGAAAATGATCATCAGATGGAGGAGTTCTACCAAAAGAGGCAGAGCTCTCGAAAGGTGACGACGTTGGTGGCGGGGCACCAGGTCCCGCTCTACGGCGGGATCTCGGCGATCGGGAACTGGCGAAACCAGCAGCAGGACGGGGTCGAGGTGCCACTGAACCTCACGGTGGCTGTGAGGTCCAGAGCTTACATTCTGGGGAGGCTGGTGAAGTCCACATTCCATACAACTATTACATGTCCTGTCACTCTTAGCAACAAAAAGCTTGGCAAATCACACTCTTTCAACAATTCTTGCACTTACAATTGAACTTCACTTTCTCCTTTTGAAGTTCTTAACAAATTTTGGGTAAGATTTCATGTGATCTATTTGTATTATGTAAGTATTTCAAAATTCAAACATACTATGAATTAATTTTGTTGCCCTTTTTTGATTTCTTTACCACTTTTTTGTCATCTCTCCTTGTATCCATACTTTTGTATATTGTTAACCATTTTTTTCAGTTCTTTGGAAGCAGCTTTTGAAATAGTCTTGTTTTAAAAAGAAGAATTATGATCTTGGTCAATGTTACTATTCATTCAAATCACTATTTGCAAACATATGATTTTGAAAAAAGTAGTTTATTTGTCTAGAAATATAGGTCACTTGTAAGAATATAGCACTAAATAAAATAAGAACACTCTGAAAAAAATTTCCCACATTATAAATAGCTTTGTTTTCTAAAAAAATGGTTATAATCATAGATTGATTATTCAAAACATATAAAATCTAGGCATGTTTGCGGTTAGTTTTAATATCTTTTAGATTTACATGATACGCTTTCTTTGGATGTTGACTCATGGCCTCTTTTTGTCATGTTAAAAGAAAACATGTTCAGATAATAATTTATCTGACTTCTAGTGATGTGAAAAATGTTTTGGATAGTCTAACAAAATCATATCTATTAGATTAAAAATTTTAAAATCATAAGTGTAAATTGAAATTAAGTACAAATGAAATAGCTAAAATGATAATTAAAAATAATATAAATTCAATAACTTACCCATCAAAGTTATAAAGAGAAAAATCACTACAAATGTAATATTAGAAATTTAAAATGAGGATGCCTACAAGAAAATCATTACTAATAATTAATCAATTAAGGTACTCAAAAAAAAAAAAAATCAATCAAGCTATGATTAGAGCTGACAATATATTTAAGAAAAATCATATCATCATGGTCACGTATACAATTACATTGTCGAGCACACTCTTCAAGCCTCCACCACTCACGAGTTCATATCTTAGATAGTATCCTTCATGAATTCAATTGAGAGCACTAAAAGAACAATGAGAAAAAACTCTAACAATAGGCTCACCCTTATGTTGAAAGAGTGCTCACCCTTATGTTGAAAGAGTGAAATAATATCCAAATTATTGATCGATCATCTTTGAAATAATGTCTCCTCCCTACACAAACAAACACTTATATGATTACACTTCACATTTGAACTATTACACTTGGAAACAACATTCAACAACTCAAACCATAAAACACAAATCCTAAATATCCATCCTTTAGAGGGAAACTTGCCTCTCTTTTCCTTAGTGAGGCTTAAAGAAACTGCCTCCAACACCAGTGTTCATGACCACATAAATACCAGCTGCAATCATGGCCAAGCTCAGCCCCATCCCCAAAACTCCCAACACCCAATTAACGCACCACACTAAACAATATTTCTTAGGCTTCTTGATCTTCAGCCACATGAAGCATGGATAAGCAAACGTCACCGGCAATGCTATGCCCCCGACGAGCCCTGCCATGCTCCCGAGAAATGGGATTGCTATCGCCACGAAGAAGCACAGGAAGCTAAATACCGTTCGTAAGATGATTCGTAACCACCATGGGCATGCTTGTTTCTTCCTCCTGGTGTAACATGCTTCAATGGCGTCGAACATTGGCATGCCATAAATTTGGAACGAGCTCACGGCATTGATTATCACGAATAAGCTTGTTAAGCCGATGAGGAACTGAGAGGTGTCGCGACTGTGAAAGGCATATAGAGCTGTGAGCATCCCTCCATTTTTGGGTATCTGCAAGTTTATCGCAATATATATTCGTTTAGAATAAGTTTGGAGAATGAACTCATTTTAGTCTTTAAGTTTTACAAGAAGGACTTGTTTGGGTCTCTAAACTTTTTAATGTTTATTTTAATCTCATTACTTAAAAAAAATTGAACCAAAATGAATATTTAAAATGTTCAAAAAACAAAATGAAAAAAAAAATCTTGAAAAGTATTGTGACCAAAATAAAATTTAAACATATCTATTATCTAATTTATCTTTGAATACTGTTACCTTTTGACCGTAAGCCCAATAGCCTCCAATGGCGAGAGGAAAGAGACACATTGCTATGATCAAATATGCAAACTTGACCCCTCTCCACATTGGCACTCGTGATGGGTGTTTTTCGCTCGATGGCATTGTCGCCTGCCACAATTAACAAAAAGATATTAACAAAGAGTTAGATCACATAAAATTTGGTCTCAAAATTTTCAATGTTGCATTTATTTAATATTTATACCTAGAAATTTCTAATAGATCTTGTATCTATGTTTAGTCTCCATACTTCAAAAATATTCTATTAGCCTCCAAAATACAACTTTTGTGCTTAATAAGTCTCTATATTTAATTTTCTTTAATTATGCATTTACGCTTGTAATATCAAACAAAACAACTTGTCAAAAATCTCCATGTAATTCTTAAATGATATAGCTAATATAGTCACCATGCCACCTAAAGTGTTAAACTCATATCAAAAGCGAGAGAAACATAACTTATTAGATGCATTTAAAAATGTTGAGGATTTCATATCGAAAAGATGAAGAAATACCTTACAATTTATAAGATACATGAACTACTCTTTTTATAGCTAATTGGCTTTGAGATAAAATCCCATATTTCTAAAAGAAAAATAGAATTCAACTCAAGAATGATAAATCCAAAGAGGTACTATCTTATGAGACAAGTCGAGGATTCTACGTTAAAAAGATGAAGAGATACATTACAATTTATAAAAATTAAATAAACAATTTACACAATTTTTAAATGTCAGTTTAATGCACGTGAACTAAATAGACACAACTTCAAAAAACGGGCATCCAAAAACTTTAAACCAAAATAGCATTTGATAATGGGTTTACCTGAATCTCGAGGACGAGATTGTGGCCTCTAAAAGCAAAAGCAACGATTCCAAGAGCATTCAAAGCTTCAAAGGCCCTTTCCAAGTGGGCGTTGGGCTTCACCGGATCATAGGAGACGCCGGGCAATCTTCCCTTCACGACGGAGATCATCCATATCAAAGTGCAGTAGCCGACGGCGGTGATGGATCCGATCAACGACACGCCGGCGATGGAGTTCAAGTTGGGGAGCTGGGCCAGCAGCACGGCGGCGCAGGTGAAAACCAAATACCACTCGATGGGCGTCAAGTAATCGGCGTTGCAATTAGTCCCACACACGATTCTGAAGAATGTCTTTGAGGTTGAGCCTCCGATGATTATCAGCGCCACGCAGGTGCCGCCGGAGAGGTACAGGATCGGGAAGAAGGCTAACAACCTTGAAAGCCCGTTGCCTGCAAGAAAAGTTTGATTTTTTAGGAGCCATATAAAGGTTGGATTAAATCTCATTTTGGTTTTTGACTTTTAATTTTTGTTTAAAATAAGTTTCAATCCGTATTTTGGTTCTTGAAAGTAATTGTTTTGGTCACTACTATTATTAACTTTCGGTAATAATATTTGGCTACACCATGTCCCTGTACTCTACTATTCAATTGTTGGCAACAACAGGAGAGAAAATATTTTCTACATTTCTCTCTCTTAACTGTGTTTTTTCTTTTCTTGTTGTCAACAATTGAATGATGGGATGAAAGCAGATTTATTCAACTTTCTAACTAATAAATTAATATGGAGGTCACCTTGAAATTTGGGTTGGAAAGAGAACAAGAATTAGTTTTTAGATTAGACGGCATCAATAGTCTATTTACGAAAAATTAACCACATAGATCAAACAATCACTTTTAAAAAGTAAAAAATTAAAATAGATGTTTTAGAAGTTTAAAGATGTCAACATTAGCATCAATTGCTTAAGACATATACTCTCAATTATCTATGAGGTTAGAGGTTGAACATATTATTGAACTAAAAAAAGTTTATAAAAATAGAAAACATATAGATAAAAATGAAATTTAAACCTAAAATGTTAATTTTCAAAATATTTATGTTAAATTAAGCCTTAAAAAAATCTTTGGGGAGTTGACTTACGAAAAACTATTTGAAAGGAAAAACAAGCAATGTTTATCTAGAAAAATAGTTTCTTAAGAGTGATATTTCTTTTAAAAAATCGAGTTGTCTAATATATATCCTTAAAATTTTGCGAACATGAGCATTATTTAACTGGTTAAGACATATACTATCTAACAAGAGGAAATAAGATTCGAATCTCTCACCTCAAATGTTGTTGAACTCTAAAAAAGAAATACTCCAAAACTTTTAACATCACACACATATAATTTTGTTAATAAACTATTCATCAATTGCGTAATCATTTTTGTGTTCAATTATTTTCCAAGAGAGAATCTCTCTTTAGAAACAATTTTGTTGATTTTTACTTTATATTTTTATAATATTTTAGATTTTAACAAAATTATATAAATGGGGAAAAGGATTAGGTTGATTAAGTTTTTTTTTTTTTTTTTTAAATTTTAAATTTTATAATCTCCTCTGAAAATCATTTGAAATCTTAGCCCAACTCCAAAAACTAGGAAAAAAAAAAAAAAGAAGTTTCTAAAAACTATGTTTTTTAAAACCAAATAAACAAGAGTTATCCCCAAATTAAAAGGTCTAAAATGGTGAGTCTATTAGAGAAAGGAAAAAAAAAACGTATAAAATGCACATGCAAAATATAAAACAAAACAAAAAAAATATAATGCAAAAACGCACCAAAAGTAACGCTAAATAGCTGAAGATATCTACTATAACGCAACCCAGTTTCTGTAGATTCATGAAGTTGAACCATCAAATACATAGTATAAAGTTGCCATATGAAAGCCACTGTCAAGCTTATAATTCCTCCAGCCCTGCAACCAAAAAAAAAAATCAAAACCCCATTAAATTCAAACTTTTAAAACAAAAAAACAAAAAAACTTACAATCAACGTTATACAATCAGTGTTTTTTTTTTCATTACCATCCAAGAATGGTGAAGGCAACGGGAAGCACAAGGGCTTGGATTCCGATGCCAGAGCATAGCGTGTGGAAAGCAGCGTAGAAGGAGTTGCCATTTCTCGACTCGGTGATCGGAAGCCAGGCGTCGTGTGGGTCGAGTCTCGTTAGGTTTAGGGCCCTTCTGATCGGACTTCCAATAGGAGTGATGTTGAATCTCGGTCTAGGACTTGACGATTTCGGAATCTTGCTCACAGTTTCTATCCGATCGTCGCTAGAGAGTAGAGGCGAACGGGTTAGAGATGGGGAGTGGAATTGTGCCGGGGGAGCTACGACGCGTGGGGCGGCGGCGGAGGTGGCGGTTGGGGATGCTTCTGTTACTTCATCCATTGGGTTTCTAGGAATGCAAGGTGTGAAAAGCCTCCAAGTCCTTCCACCACCTTTCTTCTATTAGGCTCTATTTTTGAACATTAAAACTTGAAAATGGATTCCTATATAAACCCATTTTGAGGGTTAAAGGGAATAAATTGAAATTTAAAATTGAATTATAAAAATAATAGCTTGGAATTCAAAATGGCAGCTTGTGAAGCTGGGTTGTGAAAGCAATGACCAATTTTCTAGTAATTTTTAAGTACTAGCGGTCAAGGAAGATAGTTGGAAACTAAATTTATTATATAGGGTCAACATGAGAGCATTGAGTTTTGGCCTTATCTTTTTGTATAGCTTGACTTGGTGGGGTTTTGTAGTTATTTAAAAAAAAAAAAAATGAAAGAGAAAAAATAAACTCTTTTTTTTTTTTGAGTTCAAGAAACATAAAATAGTTGGGTTTGATGGTTTTGTCTAAATTAGATAAAATAATGTGTCAAAATCATTTGTGCTGTTTTAGGTCAATAATTGCATAGTGGAGATCGAACCACCGACATTTGAGATGGTAATTGGTGTTTTATCCCCAATAATAATGTGTCAAAATCTTTTGTGATGTTGAACAAATTAAGTTTTGATACTTTTACCCATTTTAATGAAATCGTTTGTTTGACATATGATTTTAGATCAATTGGGTTTGTTAGAAGAAAATAACGAATAAAGTAATTAATAAACATTAAAGGGACACAACTCCTCATGACAAGTTGTTTTTTCTTAAAAAGAATAAATAAATAAATTTTGACTAAATTATAAAAAATACCCTTAAATTTTGGTCATTGTTTAAAAAATATCCATATTCTTTCAAAAGTTACAATATTACCTTTGATCCCCCTTTTCTTTCGATTTTGAAATTTGAATTTCGAATTTCTTCATAAACGTTTCAAATCTACAATTAAAGTAGAAATCAGTTAGAATGTTGGAAAGAAAATCGACGTGGCGATGACCTAAAATGACATGAAGATGACCTGAAACAACGTGGCGGTGACTAGGATACTTGTCTAGATTAAGTCTGAAAGAACGACGTTCAGAAATGTCAATTTTTCGTTTAACATTCTAACAGTTTTTTCTACTCCAACAGTAGTTTTGAAACATTTATATGAAGGGGTAAGGGTAATATTGCAATTTTTTAAAGAATAGGAGTACTTTTGAAAGAAGGGACAAAGTTAGGGGTGTTTTTTATAATTTAGCCATAAATTTTTAATCAAGAAACACTTATAAAGTTATTGACTTTTAAGTAGTTTATCTTATTCTCTTCGTATGATGACTTATAATTAAGTTTAGTAGTTTTTGTGGTTGGAGTGATTCATGTATTAGAAAAATGTTTTGTTTTTTAAAACAATTATTTGTTACTTTTCAGCGCTATAGGAATGAATTATCTCAAGTAAAAGACTTTTAACATCATTCCAATTAAGATTGTTCTTTTTCAAAAAAAAAAAACATCATACTTGTTAAATAGATAATTTAATATCTTGTCTTTCAAATGGAAGTATCTATATAAGAATATATCTTATCTTAAGAACATTATTAAAGTATATGTAATGTTATATTTTTTATAAAAAAAAATCTTCTTGAATTGATTCAGTCCAAATAATCAGTGCATGCAATATTCAATGGCAGTTTGCTTTAATTTCTGTTTAACAGCTACCCGAAATTGTACTTTGTTCGTAGAAGAAAAAAAAAAAGGCTACTAAGTTATTTAGTTCCTAAACTTTCATAAATATATCTATTTAGTTCATAAATTTTAAAAGGTTATAAGTTATTCGTCTCCAAAATTTCAATGTGGCTAAATCAAGTTTCAATCATTAACACTGTTATTTAGACCCCGTTTGATAATTATTTGGTTTTTGAAAATTGTGCTTATTTAATTTTCTCTTCATTTATCTACAATAAATTTTATCTTTCTTAAGAAAATATTTGAATTTTTAGCCAAATTCCAAAATTAAAAATAAAATTTTGAAAGCTATTTTTTTTAGTTTTCAAAACATCACTTAGTTTTTGAAAATATATGTAAAAAGTAGATAACAAAATAAAAAAACTAGAGTAGTATTTATAATCTTGATTTTTAAAAATTAAAAATTAAATGATTATTAAATGAGACCTTAAATATTCAATTATTTATGTAGTACATCGATTGAACTAATAAAATGATTCAGTCCTTAAAAGTAATTTCAAGAGAATAAGATAGCTCCAAAAGATAAAAGGCGAGTCAACAAAAACTTTGGGTTTGGAATGCATTTTGCTTGGCCACCTATTCTTGTCTTATTCAACTAGTTTATTTATTTGTGTTATATCATTTCAAGTTAGTATTTTTTTTTCGGTTGAGTTCAAACAGCATTTAGAGGGTTTGAGGGATTCGAACCTCTGGCATCTTAGTCAAAAATATATTTCAATTACCGCTGAAACTATGTTCACTTTGACTTGTATTTGATACTCTTATTAATAAATTAATATTATTTAAATGTTGAGGTAATACTCTTATTAATAAATTAATATTATTTAAATGTTGAGGTAATACTCTTATTAATAAATTATCTCAACATTTAAATAATATTACTAACTGCAAAGATTTATTAGAATGAAATTTGAAATTTCTAACTGTAATTAGTGGGAAAAAACCAAATTAAATCTTACCCTAAAGTACTTGGCCAAGGTGTTCAATTTGCATCAAAAAAATGCTTTCAATTTTATCAAATTTGACCATATACTTAGATAAGCATTGCAATTTTTATCTCCTTTTGCTATTTTACCAACTAATTTTAACAAAACAAAGTAAAAATCTCTGAAAACTCATAAATTAAAATAAAAATCAAGTGTAGCACAAAATTAAGCACGATCATGCACCAACGTTTTTTTTAGTATGATCATGCACTAAAGTTGACTATTGCATAACAACTCTACCAAAACTCACATTTTTTTTTAAAGAATAAACTCTAGTGTTGTTTTTCTTTGAAATCCTATCAATTTCATCATTAGACATATGTTTTATAATTCATTAAATGCAAAAAAAAAAATTCTTTTTAATGATTCTTCAAACAAAAAAAAACTATAAAAAAAAAAGTAATTGCAACATTTATTTAAGTTTAAGCTAAAAATGAAAACGTGAACATAGTTCAACTGGTTAAGGTATATACATTTGACCAAGAGATTAGATGTTCAAATTATCTCACATTTTGTTGAACTAAAAAAAAGAAGTAAAAATTACAATACTATTTAGTTAAAGTGTAATTTAATGAAATTGAAAGTTTATAATAAAAATTGGTAATGCATTACCAAATTTATGAGTAATAATTGTATTTTTTCTGCAAATATTTTTAGTCCTAATTAAAACTTTTCAAAATTTAGAAACTTTACATTTATATTTCATGAATTTTTAGAATATAGGATAGGAACAACCATCAATATTAGTAATCCAAAAGGTTTTATCATCGCTTGACGTAGTGATGACGTTTCTTCATAAATACTCATTAATGATTTTGTTTGTTCTAGGACTAACATTGATAGCAAGATGATATATATATATATAATGTTATTACATAAGTAGCTTGGGCTTTTCTATATTTTTAATAAATATAATACTCTAGATAATTAATGCAGCAGTAATTGACATGTATTACCTCTTTTAAAATTAGATGTTCGAATTTTCATTATTTTTAATTTGTTGTACTAAAAAAAACAATAATAATAATGAATTAGCTAATCAATAATTTTTTCCTAATAAATTAGTAAGGCGTTTCAATAATTATTGAATGATCATACCAAATAATCTTGTTTTGTGAATGAAGCAAACAAATTATTAGTTATATAAACATTTTTCCCTTGAGGATCACATTATTAATAATCAAATGGGTGGATAATTTCACATGTGTAATTAACAACTATATTTGTTTCAACAATTTTTGCAATTATTATTGTTATTTCAACTTATTCATATCTATAATTTGAACCTAACTCAATCGATTAAGACATATATTTTCGACCAAAAAGTCAGAAGTTTGAATTCTCACTCTTACACGTTAAAATAATAATAATAAAATTAAAAAAAAAAGAACCTATGCATAGCTCAACTGATCAAAACATTAATACCATTCTCTATAGTTTGAAGATTTAAATTTCATGGGCTTAAATATTATGTTCAACCAATTTTGTTGATGCCAAATGGAGCATGACTTAGTAGTAATTGACACGTATCATCGACCAAGAGGTTAGAGGTTCAAATCTCCCATCCTTAAATATTTTTAAACTAAAAAAAAAACCAGTCTTGTCGATATAAAATATAATTAATTAATAATCAAATGGGGGATAATTTCATATGTATAATTACCAACTACATATATTTCAATAATTATTAATAGAAATTAATAAATGACTTTTGCAGTTATTATTGTTATTTCAACTTATGCCAATAATTCAACTAGAAGAATTTCTAATATTCGTGTAGTACCTTCTCCCAATGTTTCACACAAGGATTATTTTTATAAGTAATTCTTTAATGCTACTGTAATTCATTTGTAAATGATGCTAACGAGTCAAATAATTAATAGGACTAATATCCATACTACAGTAGAACTCAAAAAAAAAAAAAAAAAAAAAAAACTCCAGATTATAGTAGTATAGAAAATTTAGCTCAAACACATCAAGATATTAATAGTATGCCTACACTTAAAAATTATACTAAATTTATTTAAGAAAATACATTAAATTAGAAAAAAGAAACATGTAGTACTAAAATATAGGGGAAAAAATCAATTTTGACTCCTACACTTGTCAAGTCGTATAAATTTAACCCTAAACATTCTATTTCATTAAATTGCATCTCAAACTTAGATAAGTGTTGCAATCTTAACCTCAAACTTTAAAGAGTGTTGCAATTTTAACCCTCTGATATGTTCTCGCTCCAAATATCGTTAAAAGAAGTTTTTCTCTTATGCATTCAATGAATTATAAAACATATGTATGATATGAAATTGATAAAATTTTAGAGAAAAACAACATTAGAGCTAATTTTTTTTTTTTGAAATTTACGAATTTTGATAAAGTTATTTAATGGTTAATTTGTGCATTGGTCAAACTTATTTTTGTGTAAAACTTTATTTTATTGAAATTTATGAGTTTATGAAAATTTTTACCCTATTTTTTGTTAAAATTAGTTGGCAAATTAGAGGAATTTAAACCGAGGGTAAAAATTGATATAACATTACAAGTTTAGGGTCACATTTGATTTTTTTCCTAAAATATAATTGCTATATGTTGTTGCCAAATTTTGGACAGGAGAAATCTCACATGACCTCCACGTGACAACCACGGTGAATTTGTATTCTTGGGGGAAGAACGCGGCCTGCAAGACAAGAAAAACCTGGACACCGGTGTGGTGTAGGCACACAGGCTCCGATGCTTAAGTCAGAGAGGGTTTTGAGAGAATTTAGGAATTCTAGGAGAGTGTTGTAAGCTGGAATGAACTTACCTTGCTCTCCCCCTGAGGGAGAGCTTAAATAGCTTCATTCCTAGGGTTTTTCGTGGGTTTCGGTCTTCGAATGGGGAAAGGACATGTCGAATTGGGCTGAACCGAGGGCACACTGGCCATGAGGGACCGAGGCAAGGCCCAAAATTGGGCCTTGCCAAACTGGTCGGCCTCGGCCGAGGCCGTGGCCGACCACGGGCTTGGGACCAAGCCCAAGCCCCTGTCTTCACCTCTATGGTGTTTGACCATGGCAAGGCCCAAAATGGGGCATTGCCATGTGGTCGGCCGAGGCCGACTATGGGCTTGGGCTTCGGCCCAAGCTCGTTTCTTCGTCCCTTCTCGTCCTGGGTCGATCTCCTGTTGGTATCGGTCTGTTTTGACTTCGTATTGGACTTCTTTCCTTATTTGGCCTTTCATTGCAGCTATTTAGCCAGCTCATTCTTCTTGGTCCAATTTCACCCATAACGTCAACCCCCACTCCCTAGTTAGGATTCGAGATTAGGAGCGTGTGTAGTAATTGCATGGAGCATGACTTGGGAGTAGCTTATTAAGTTTTGGAGTCATTGTTGACATTTCGAGGTCTGCCTCTAATTATCTCTAGTTATTGTTGTCCATCCTTGTGAGGATTTTCAGTCTCCTAGAGTGTCGGTTTCTCCGTTTTGTTTCAGCCCATTGTGATATGTATTGGGAGTCCTGTCTTGTCTGTAATTTTTGCGCTTGGTTTTATGTAACCAAATTCTTCGCATTTGTTATTTTAAAAAACCTATCGCGAGACTCATCTCAGATTTTTAGGCTGCTTAGATTAACCAATCAAGTCCCTTTTAGGGACCCAATCAATCTTCATGGCTTGCGTCCTCCACACCTAAGCAGAGTTTTGCATTCATCACGCTCTGCTTGGCTTTATAAAGCCTGCTTTGTCGTGCTCAATAGAGACCCATCGTGAGATTTTTCTCAGATTTTTGGGTTGCCAAGATCAGTCAACCAAACCCTTTTGTGGTTCAATCAACCTTCTGGGCCGCTTCCTCTGCACCTAAGTGCTTAAGAGTTTTGCGTGTTTCATGCTTTAATTGCATGACATGATTAGCCATATCTTAGAATAGGCTCTTAGATTTTGGCTTTAATTTACTATATATGGAGATGACTTTTGGTAGCTTATTGCTTATTTGAAAGCAATACTTTTGCCAATTGTAGCTTCACTTCAAGCTGTTATCATGAGAGGAGAAGCAATGGAGTGAGAATCGGGGGCCAGACTGGTTGGCCTCGGGTGTGCTGATCGGCCTCGCGTGCCAGTGCTTGTGCCATGTACAAGTTCTCCTCGGCTTTTACTATCCTCTTCATCATTTTTTCTGGGAGTCAGCTTGTCCTGGTTTTTTGCTTCGTTAGTTAAGAGCATTTAATTAGAATCGGTTTTACTCCGGCCCTTCTTCTGGAAGGTTGAATTTTAACCTCAAATTCTTCCTTGTAATCATTGTGCTGGGAAGAGGTTGGTTTTGGCCATCCTGGTCGGACTTGGCCTCCCTGATCGGCCTTGGTCATGCTTGTCAGACCTCAGTTCCTCTGCTTTAGCTTCTGTCTCATGTGTTTTCGTTAACTCATGATTTCGTTGATTCTGTTTTTTAGATATGCTTCCACGGTCTGCTTCTTTTAAGAAAGATCCATTCATCTTCAAATAGTCAGATGATTTTTGTAACTGAAGTGATTTTGGCAACTTGCTCGGCATCATCTATGAGGTCGGCCTCGGCCTATGAGCTTGGTCTCCACTTCAGTTTTCTGGCTCGTTTGGTGTAGCTTCTGCCTTTTGTTCAATTAGAGAGG
This sequence comes from Trichosanthes truncata, assembly GCA_033996785.1. NCBI lineage: Eukaryota > Viridiplantae > Streptophyta > Magnoliopsida > Cucurbitales > Cucurbitaceae > Trichosanthes > Trichosanthes truncata. The sequence continues at coordinate 53,238,738 of JAWPNB010000010.1, forward strand.
TATATCTCTTTAGTAGCTTCGTTGCCTTTTGTTTCATAGAGAGGCATATCTCCTATGCAGCTTCTGTGCTTTTTGTTCAATAGGAAGGCATATCCCCTACGTAGCCCCTACTTAAGGAGGATATTACTTGTAGGAAGATCTCTTTTGCTTGATTACAAATTCGTTTTCAAAACATAACTTGTATTGATCAACTTAAAATGAGTAATAATAAACCTAGTCTATTTACATGAGACTTGCTAACCTATCAATTGAATTTAATGAAGATTCAACATACATGGTTTGATTAAAGAAAATAGAAGCTAAACTAACTATGTCTGAAGAGAATTCAGGGTCGGCCTCGGCCTCCTATGAGGTCGATCTTGACCTTTTTCCTGCACGTACATCGATGTATTCCTTCAAGAAGTCGTTTCGAATTAGAGCCTCGATGTCATCCTTTAGTTGGAAACAGTCTCTGGTCATATGTCCATGATCTTCATGGTAGAGACAATATTTTTGTCTATCTCTCTTGTTTCGTCTTGTTTTCATCCTTTCAGGTCGCTTTAATAAGTTGGAATGGCGTACCTCCATTAGAATCTGCTTAATGAGAATTGATGTTGGAGTGTACATTTCGAACTTTCTGGATGGGTGGCCAAGTCGAAGTGGTTTCTGGTCATCCATCTTCTGTCTCTTGGCCTCTTGGTGTAATATCTCACTTGGCCTTTTCCTATCATTTAATTGATCTGATCTTCTTTCAAGCTCATCATTTTTCTTCTTCGTACGAAGATATTCTTCTGCACGTACATACTTTTGAGCTCGAGTGATGAGCTCTACATACGATGTGGGTTTTCTCTTTCCCAAAGATCGTATGAGTCTTCGATCTTTGAGTCGATTAATTATGGCTATCAATGCTGCTCCATCAGTGCAATCCTCAACATGTAAAGCTTCATTATTGAATCGAGCAATATATTCCTGTAGGATTTCTTTGGATCCTTGTTTGATGGAAAATAGGTGAGTTGCTGGCTTACGCTGATCTTTTCCTCCCAGGAATTGCGTCATGAAAGCTCGAGCCAATTCCTTGAATGAACCAATAGATCCTCTTTTTATGTTGCGAAACCAATGTCTTGCTGGTCCCACTAAAGTAAATGAGAAGGCTCTGCATCTGATTGCATATTCCACTCCATGAAGTTCCATCCATGATCTATACACATCTAGATGCACTATTCCATCATAGGGTTTGATCTTTGGAACTTTGAATGTGGGAGGTAGTTTCACATTCATGATTTCATCAGTGAAAGGTGGATCTACCTGTTCTATCAAAGTTTCAATATCAAACCCTATAGTTTTTACCTTGTGCATATTCTCCTGGATATGATCTAGCTCGCTTTGAATCTTCAATAATTCTGCCCTCCATGGCAGACTATTCGCTTCATCTTTGGCCCTGGAATTTGATTCGACTACGACCTCGGCGTCAGTATCGAAATTAGCCTCAGCCTCAGCCTCGGCCACGACTCCATAATTAGCCTTGGCCTCTGCCTCAGCTCCGAAATTGGCCTCGGCCTCGTCCTCGGCCTCGGCTCTCTGTTGTTTTTTCCATTCAATGACACTTCTCAGATCCGTCGCTTCAGTACTTGGAAGATTGCTCCCCTCGGCTTCGGACAAGGCTCTCTGTCGCTTCTTTTACTCGATTATGCTTCTTAAATCCGTCTCATCTTTGCATTGCTCCAAGGTTAGGGTTTTATTCTTGCCTCGGCCTCGGCCTCGATTTCGACCCCTTTTACCTTGAGTTTTTGATGTCGAGATATTGAAGGATTTCGTTCCGTTTGTTCGGCTTACCTTGCTTCCTTGTTGGTTATGTTGATCTAGTCGCTTTTCAATCGGAGTAGCTTGAACGATCTGGTCGGCCTCAGCCTCTTCATGGTCGGCCTCGGCCTCGGCCAACAGAGACTGGTCGGCCTCGACCAACAAAGTCTGGTTGGCCTCGGCCTCGGTGTGAGGCCGAACATGCCTGTTCTTTTGTGTTCGTCGCAGGCGACAGTCTTGATCGAAATCGTCTCTATGTTCATTCCAGTTCTTGTTTCCCAGCATTCTGCTCATCTTTTTGGAGAATTTGAACTCAAACTAGGTTTTTCAAGCAAGCGTTGTCGTTCCCCACAGACGACGCCAACTGTTGTTGCCAAATTTTGGATAGGAGAAATCTCACCTGACCTCCACGTGACAACCACGGTGAATTTGTATTCTTGGGGGAAGAACGCGGCCTGCAAGACAAGAAAAACCTGGACACCGGTGTGGTGTAGGCCACACAGGCTCCGATGCTTAAGTCAGAGAGAGTTTTGAGAGAATTTAGGAATTCTAGGAGAGTGTTGTAAGCTGGAATGAACTTACCTTGCTCTCCCTCTGAGGGAGAGCTTAAATAGCTTCATTCTTAGGGTTTTTCGTGGGTTTCCGTCTTCGAATGGGAAAAGGACATGTCGCATTGGGCTGAACCGAGGGCACACGGGTCATGAGGGATTGAGGCAAGGCCCAAAATTGGGCCTTGCCAAACTGGTCGGCCTCGGCCGAGGCCGTGGCCGACCACGGGCTTGGGCTTCAGCCTAAGCCCGTTTCTTCGTCCCTTCTCGTCCTGGGTCGGTCTCCTGTTGGTTTCGGTCCGTTTTGACTTCGTATTGGACTTCTTTCCTTATTTGGTCTTTCATTGCAGCTCTTTAACCAGCTCATTCTTCTTGGTCCAATTTCACCCATAACACTATACATGAAAAGTAGTGCACAACTTTTCTCAGGTTTTAGGTTGGACCTTTTAATTTAGTGGGATCAACCTGGAGAAAACAACCTTGTGCGATGTATAATTAATGTCCATACATAGGTGTGTCAAAAGAATTCATGGCTTGAAAAAATCTGATAAATTCAATTTAAGTTGCGAGTTGAGTTTCGTTTTTGTTGATTATATATATAACAAATTGCGAGATGAATTGATTACAAGATTGTTTAGATTTAATTGAAATGTATACTGTTGTTTTAAAAGTTTTTTTAAATTCATTTTCAATTTTAGATTTAGTATAATAGTCGAATTTATTATTAATTACCTTCTACTTGTAATATTGATTTTAACTTCATTTCATTCAATAAATTTTAAAGATTTTTTTTCACTCTTCAATAATTTCAGAAAACAATTTCTTAGGTCCATAGAGTATAGTTGGTTTTTTTTTAAATAAAATATGACATCACATTACTAATTAATTTCAATTATTCAAATGTTTGAATATAAGTAACATATATCCATTAAATTACTATCATTTTCATAATATTTTATACAAAAGTTTGAATAAATGATTCAATTAACTTAAATTATCAAATCTAATCCAACTCAAGTATTTTATATTAGGATTAAGCCCGAACAAATAAATTGAGTCCAAGAAATTCCTCAATTCAACTTAGCAAACCAAACACATTTCGACGCATATATGGTTTTATCTATTAATAATTATTTTTAAAAAATAAAATTAGCATTAAAATTATAGGTACTTTAACAGAATAAGAGGACATCGACCAAACTTGAAATAGAATTAGAAAGAAAATTATATGATTTTCAAAGGATATGCGATACGAGAATAGGGATTATTTGAATTAATTTTTTAAAAAATGATTGGAATGCATGAATTAATTATATATTTTTTGTTTGTTCATGAATTAATTATATAGTTAAGTTGTTATGATGAAGTTAAAATATTTTTAAAAACCAATGGCGGTCCAAAAACGTTCAAGAAATGCTGGTCTACAAAGAATGTAAATTAAGGACTTTTTTTGTCCCGAAAAAGAAAAAAGAATAAAGTATAATTTGCTCTTAGGCAATTATCAGAATTATATATTTGTTCAGGTTGCCATTTTAGACTGACAATATTTTAAAACTATTTGGAATTTAAGGGTTACGTATTTAATTATTGAATTAACCTAAATTAACATTACATTAGCACTTGTTTCCAACTTGCTTTTCTCATTGGGTTCTCAGTTCTCACACATGGTTTGAGAATATATGAGCCCATTTTATGATTTTATTATAGCCATAAAATTATTTTAATATCATATTTTCAATAATTGTTTAAAATACATTTAAATTTTCAAAAGTTTCATTAATATCCTTAAAATTTCAAAAAAAAGTTAAAAAATACCCTTACCGTTAGTTTTGGATGGAAACCGTTAGTATTTTATTTCAAAAATACTCCTGAACTTTCAAAATTTTCATTAATACCCTTAAACTTTAAAAAAAAAAAAAAAATTCAAAAATACCCTTAAACTTAAAAAAAAAAAATTTAAAAATACCCTTACTGTTAGTATATGAACAGAAATTGTTAGTATCTCATTTTAAAATACCCTTGAACTTTCAAAACTTATATTAATACCCTTAACCTTAAAAAAAAGGTTAAAAAATGCCCTTACCGTTAGTATATGGACGAAAAACATTTATCTATACCTCATTCCCTCCCTCTTCCATTTTCTCTCTCTCTTGATTTGCTTCAATCTATGGCCAACACTTCTCTATTTTTTCTCTATTTTTTTCCTTTCTTTTTCAATACCCTCTTCACTCTCTTCTTCCATTTTCAATCTCTAAAACTACCTTCTTCAATCAAGGTATATAGTTATAGCAAGAAGAAAGGAGAATAATGGAACCACCAAGGGATCATAGGACTTAAATGCTTTAACAAGGTTGTACGTTAGTAATTTGAGTTAGTATGTTTGGGTTTAGTACACAAAAAGAGACACATGTTGAGAATTTGTGTCATAATTTTGTGGACATCTAGTGGGAGGAAAAAGAAAGAAAACATATGCATTACCAAATTTGTAGCGGATGGAGATTTTATTAATTTTTTTTGCAGTTCAAATTAATCTATTTGTTGTGGTCAGTTAAGAAGGTTCCTCATGATTGAGAATTGGAGAAATAGAGAAAAAAAAATAGAGTATCTATATGAAAAAAAAAAATGAGGGTATCTATATGAGTTGTTTTCAAATTGGTTCTTTTCCAACTCAAAATAACTTCAAAGACATTGACTATTTGGGTGTTGAAATTTCTTATATTTATATTTGAGCATGCTTAAAAATGAGATAGAGCACTTTCTGTTAATTATTTAAAGTTATAATATTTAAGAATATAGGAGAAATGAGGGAAGTTCTAGAAATTGAAAAATGGAAGAAAAGAGTAAGACGGTATTGTCAAAGAAAGGGAAAAAAAGAGAAAAAAAAAGTGTTAAGCCATAGATTGAAGCAAATCAGGAGAAAGATGAAATAGAAGAGGGAGGTAATCAGGTGTAGATAAACAGTTTTCTTCCATATACTAATGGTAATGGCATTTTTTAACTCCTTTTTTTTTTAAGGTTAAGGGTATTAATGTGAAAGTTCAACGGTATTTTTAAAATAAGATACTAACGATTTCTATCCATATAGGTAAGAGTATTTTTGAACTTTTTTTGAAAGTTTAAGGGTATTAATGAAACTTTTGAAAGTTCAGGGATATTTTAGAAACAAAGTACAAAGTTCAGAGGTATTTTCTATAATTTAGCCTATTACATATGAATGACTAATATGTGGGGAGACTTATCATTAAAAAAACAAAATGTATGGGATATTTTTTCTTTTAACTTGATTTAGTGAGTCAATATTTTTGACCTGCATCGAATTGGACCTAAAACTTAATAAATGGTAAGACTAATCACTCAATTAGTTAAGTTCAAATTTTTTAAGACATATGGCTAGCAATGAACACTTTTGTAGTTGGACGAAATTATTTTGCAGACAATGGATCTTTTGGTCATGTTTGATGCTTTTTTAATTGTGTTTGAAGTTTGAACACTTTGTTACTAAGTTTGGACACTTTTTCACCCATACTTGATTTTGTGTCTACTTTTAAGTATTTTCATGGTAAGTGTTTACACAAGATTTCAACAAAGAAAGAGAAATGAGACACGTGTAAATGAATTTAATTTGTATTAATTTTAATTTAGTGGAGTACAATCTCTAATGTTTATCCTGTGATTCTTTCTCTCTTATGTACAAATGTCTTGAGGGCTTTGCAGCTTATTCTCGAATGTATACTTGTCTCGAGGGCTTCGCAGCTTATTCTCGAGTGTAGATTTGTCTTGAGGGCTTTGCAACTTGTTCTCTAATGTGAATCTGTCTCGAGGGCTTTTGCAGCTTATTCTCGAATGTATATTTGTCTCGAGGGCTTCGCAGCTTGTTCTCGAATGTAGACTTGTTTCAAGGGCTTTGTAGCTTGTTCTCGAATGTGAATCTGTCTCAAGGGCTTTTGCAGCTTGTTCTCGAATGTAGATTTATTTCGAGGGCTTCGCAGCTTGTTTTCGATCTTCAAAGTCTTCTAGTCTTCAAGGCTCTGGTTTAAAGAGTGTTTGATCTTCAAAGGTTTAGGAAGTTTTCTGGTCTTTGTTTTTGAATTATCTCTAAGTTCTTTGGAGAGTTTCAACTTCTGAACCTCCAAAATGGAGGAGGGAGCTCTCTATTTATAGAGTTCCCTAAGGCCCCCAAGTGGGCTTGGGCCTGACTATTGGATTGGGTCTAGTGGACTTTGAGCCTGGTCCTTAGACTAAGCCTGATTAACCTTGGGCCTAGCCTTGTGAGCTGGGACTTATTGACTTTGGGCCTAGACTTTGCTGGATTAGGGCCTCCTATTTGGGCTTAGTCTAAAATTAGCCCAAATTTCATATAACTCAATTGCATGTTGAGATTTACTTTAATTTAATTTAGGGATATTTGTAAATTTAAATAATCTCTAATTAAATAACTAATTTTACCACTAATTTAAATTAATGACATGACAATTTTTTATTGGCCAAAATTTCTATTCCAACAATAAGATTTGAACCTTTTTGCAATTTGATTTCAAGTGCTTTATTGGTTGAATTTTGTGATGTTTTATTAATTAAATTAGTCCACTTTTTAAATGTTAGTTTTAAAAATGTATCATTTCCAACATTTATTCCAGTATTATGATTCAAATTAATTTGGTGAAACTAAAACTAGAAAGTTAAAGTTGACTAATTGAACTAAGTACAGGGTAAAAATAAAATTTTGATTCAAAACAATAACTTCCAAGAAGTCAACATGAGCAGAGGTTAAGACATCAATTCCTTCCTTTGAGTGTCAGAAATTCAATTGATCACTCCATATTTGTGGTACTAAAAAAATGACGATTACTTGTAACGAGTTTAATAATTACCTTTCTTTTCAAGTTTTACGTTAACATTTTTACTACAAAACTCGATATAAATAATAAGTATGATGTGTGGAGAGAATTTTAATAGAAGAGAAGGGATGCTTAAGCTCTACAAACTATTAACAACAATTGGATTAAGGCAGACAAGATGAACTCATAAATATTCATAATAACCCTTTGAAACATTCTACCAGCTAGTTAGTGTTTTTAAAATGAATTTAACATTATAATATGATAATCAACTAGAATCAAACCAATATTTTGACCAAATTAGTATGTTATGTATTTTCCATATATTTATACATATTTGACTATCAATTAATCAATCTTTTTTTCTTTTTTCCTTTTTTTTAAGAGAAACTAAGATTATGTTAAAGTTTTGGATATCTTTTTTTTCTTTAGTAAGAGAGGTTGGAATTGGGAGGGGAGGGGATAATCGTTTTGACTTTGACCAGAATCTTAGTCAAACATAACTTCTTCTTTTTTTCCGAATTTGGAATTTATTAAAAAAAGATACAAGTATTTAAAAATGATCAATAATATAAATGTCTCTTCAAAAGATATGATTGAACAAGATCAATTCATTATATAAGAGGACATTCTCTACTTTTTATAAAGTAATGCACCGATTTTATTTAGTTTTAAAAAAAATTGAAATTTTTAAAAATTTTTACTCCTGAAGGCGACCGAATATTTGTTGTATTTTTTTATTTTTAAATTGGACCTTAGATTTAGACAATTTACTTATGGTAATGCCCCAGGCCTAAAATTTAGAATTCAATTTAAGCACTTGACACCCTGATATTATCCCCTACATCCCTTGTGACTTGGTCACCTTATCTACATGTCTTGAGCTGCTTATGAAAGTAAATATTGTCTCCACATACCAACATGGGGCCTTTTAGTATGCTTTATATCCTCACTCACATAAGCATGTGAGTGAAGAGAGAAAGCATGTTGAAAGGTCTCGTGTTGATCTTTGGGGACAATCTTCACTCTCAGAAGTAGCTCAAGACACAAGTAGATAACATGGACAGGTCGTTGGAGATGTAGGAGAATGCCGAAGCCATCAGGTGCCAAATCTAGATTATGAATCTTGGTCCAAATCTTGGGTCTGAGGCATTACACTTGGACTTTTGTTATTACCTAGCTTCAATATTAAGTTATGTAAAAGACTCTCAAAACTCTCTAATTTCAAGGAAAATCAAATTATGACAAATTAATATATAAAATTGAACCCTATAATAAATCGATGCACAAATCAACTTTCAGATCTCTAAACTCACCCATTTTAACAAATATCCAACTCTAATTTGGTCTTTATTTTGAACTCCATCAATTTTGTAGTCTTCGTTTGTTAATCTCTTTAATTAATGCATTTGAGAATAAGTTTTTTAAATTCTTTTATTATTCAATTGATAGCCTAATGGAAAGTAAAAATTGCACCCACTTATCCAAGGTCTAACTTGATAAAAATTGAAAGTTTATGGTAAAAATTGACACACTTTTAACTTCAAGAGTAAAACCAACTTGAGAATAATTCAACCAACCAAGACACTAGGGCCTATTTGGTAGGCAATCTGGATTATGTTTTATGTTTTCGGATTCAATGAGTTCAATGAATATGCATTTGTAAAATATGTTTTCAAAAATTGTTTCCGGATTCTTTGATCAAAATAGTGGAAATTCTAAAAACAATATTTTTATATTGTCATTATATCCAAATTTTGAATTTGAAATTTTAAAATGAAAAATTATATTAAAAAAGATAAAAACTTTAATAAATATGGTATTTTATGTTATAAACTCAATTTATTTTTTTAAAATTAAAATAGGTATAATATAATATATATTATAAATTATATGATATTGTAAAATAATAATTATACAAAATTTATAACAAAAAACATGTTGATAAATTAATTAATAATGGTTTATATTTAACCTAATATTTAGTTTTGCAACTACAACTAATTTCATGGTCTATAAATATATTATAGAACACATTTTAAATAATTGTTTAAATTGGAATCCAATTTCTAAATCCACTATCAAACAAATATATGAAAACATGAAATGCAACTCTGTTTTCATTGAATCCCAGCCATTTGTTCACACGAGATTTTAATAAAGAAAATTGACTCGTGGAATGAACTAAGTACAATCTCTAATGTTATCCTCTAATTCTTTCTCTCTCTCATGTACAAATGTCTCGAGGGCTGGACAACTTGTTCTCGAGCACGTTGATCTTTTCTGATTGGCCTTCCGACTTATTGATCTCATTGGATTGACCATTGACTTGCTAATCGTTGGATCGGCCCTTGGCATGTAGATCGTTGGATCGACCATTGGCTTGTTGATCTCCTTAGATCAACCCATGTCTTATTGATCGTTGGATCGGCCCTTGGTGTGTTGATCGTTGGATTGACCTTTGGCTTGTTGATCTGCTTGGATCGGGCCTTGGATTGTTGATCGGCTTGGAGGATCGGCCTTTGGCTTGTTGATCCTAGAAGAATTTGTCAAAGTCTTGAAGTTTTCTGATCTTCAAAGAGTGTTCAGAACCCAAGGACTTCAGGAAGGCTTCTCTTAAAGAGTCTTCGGTCTTCAAGAAGTGTTCAGCACTCTAGAACTTCAGAGAAGGTTCAATCTTTAGGAGCTTCTGGAGTCTTTTCAGCTTTGTTTATGAATTGTCTCTGAACTTTAACTTTTCTTCTGAGGTCTTCTACTTCTAACTCCTCCAATGGAGGGGGAAACTCTCTATTTACAGAGTTCCTCAGGGCCCCAAGTGGGGTTGTGCCTAACTATTGGACTGGGCCTGGTTGGCCTTGGGATTAAACTCCTTTGGACTGGGCTTGGTCGATTTTGGGTCTAGCCCTTTGGGCTGGGACTTTGCTGGATTAGGGCCTCTCATTTGGACTTTGTCTAAAATTGACTCAAATTTCATATAACCCAATTGCATATTTGGATTTTCCATAATTTAATTTAGGGATGCTTGCAAGTTTAATTAAATAAATAATTTTGTCACTGAAAGAATAGAGTCTATTCCTCCTAATCATGAATCACACCCCACGTCATCACACCTCACTGAAGTTTTGACCAAATCACCAAATCTATCACCCAAATAATTGCTACGAAATAAACATGCTATTAATACAAAATCTCTCTCAAGATGGAAACACTCCCAACGGTCCACTACCAAGATAAATGAGAAAATTAATGCAGCCCATTTCTTTTATTCTCTGAAATCTTTGGCGAAATATTAGCTTCATTTCCTTAATGTACAAATTAAATATGGCAAAGATTATATTGACCTTTTTTCCTTTTATGGCTATTCTTTGATAATGTTTATTTCTTTTGTGTGGCTGTATATATCAGACTGATTGGTCTCCAAAGAGAGACAAGGGAAATGAGATAATTTTTCTGATATAGGTATTTGTCTATTCAGTGTGTTTGCGCTTGAATATTATTATTATTATTTTTTTTAGTCACTAGCTTTAAGTAATGACATGACAATTTTATATTGACCAAAATCTCTATTCCAACACCCTTATTTTCAAAATTCTATTTTCAAATTGACTTCCTAACACGCCCTAAATGACCTCCCTTAAAATTGGTGGTGTGCCAACTTCGTTTAGTCGCTGTCATCACTGCTTTCGGAAGCTTCAGTCGAGGTTGCGGAATCATTTTGATAGGTTTAGACACACTTGAGGAAAAATCGATTGGCAAATTAGGTTTATCACAAATCGATATATATTTTTTTTCTTTTAGGCCACATTTGATAACCATTTAGTTTTTAGTTTTTGGTTTTTAAAAATTAAGCCTATAAATACAACTTCTACCTATGAGTTGTCTTGCTTTGTTATCTACTTTTAACCTATGTTTTCAAAAATCAAGCCAAGTTTTGAAAACTATAAAAAGTAGGCTCCGTTTGATAACCATTTGGTTTTTGAAAATTTAGCTTGTTTTCTCTCGATTTCTCTATAATGGTTTTCATCTCTCTTAAGAAAGCAGTTAAATTCTTAGCCAAATTGCAAAAATAAAAACAAGTTTTTGAAAACTACTTTTTTTAGTTTCCAAAATAGGGCTTGGTTTTTTAAAATATATGTAAAAAGTAGATAACAAAACAAAGAAAATCATAGGTGGAAGTAGTATTTATAGGCTTAATTTTTAAAAACTAAATGGTTATCAAATGGGGCCGTAGTTTTTGAAAACTTGCTTTTGTTTTGGGAATTTGGCTAAGAATTCAAATATTAGCTTAACAAAGATGAAACTCATTGTAGAGAAATTAGGAGAAAACAAGCTTAATTTTCAAAACCCAAAACCCAAAAACTAAGGCCCCATTTGATAACCATTTGGTTTTTGGTTTTTGATTTTTGAAAATTAAACTTGTTTTCTCCCAATTTCTCTACAATAGTTTTCATCTCCCTTAAGGAGAAGCATTTGAATTCTTAGCCAAATTCAAAAACAAAAACAAGTTTTCGAAAACTACTTTTTTCTAGTTTTCAAAACGTGACTTAGTTTTTAAAAACATAGGTAAAAAGTAGATAACAAGACAAGTAAATCAATGGATGAGATTAGTATTTATAGCCTTAATTTTCAAAAACCAAAAATCAAAAGCCAAATAGTTATCAAACGAGGTCTTTAACTATTTTAATTTTAACCCTATAATTTTCAACTCGCGCCACATAAATTTAGAAAATGACAAGTCAACAAGTCCGTCAACATTTAAAAGTCCTATTAACACTTTGTTAAGTCAACATTTAGAACCATTTTTCAAACTTGATTAAAGTATTTATTTTGAAACGTCAAGAACAAGCATACATCAACTTCAAACTTCACTAACTATTTATGAATTTTGCCAAAAAATATATCATTCAAATTAATAAGTTCAATTAAATAAGTTAATAATCGTGATTAGTACAAAGTCCAAATTCCTTTACAAAATTGTGTCTAGTCTATACAATCTCAAAACCCACAAATCATCACCGGCCGGCCATCTTCAGCCACCGGCGCCGCCGAATGAAACAAATTAGAACCACACGACCATTTCGCCGCCGGAGCAACCGACAAAACCAGAGCCCGCTCCACTTCGAGGTCGACATGTCGTCGGATCAAATACACAACATACTCCATAAACGCCGCCTCACACGGCAGCTTTATCGGCCCATCCGCCGGCAGCCCAAATTCCTCCTCCGACATCTTCAACAGCTCCCTCAAAACATAGCTCCCCAAATACCTAATCGGCAAAACGCACCGTTTCTGGTCCACCGTGTAGACCACAAAATGTCCCTTATCGGCCACCTTGGAGGAGCTTCTTGTTCTTGGCAGCGAGATCCTCCGCCGCCGCTCGGCGGCAGCAGCCACTTTCTGCCACTTCCGGGCAATTTTAATTAGGGTTTTGTGGGGAGTTACCATTTTTATGAGTTGGGTCTTGCAATGGAGGAGGAATTTGGTGTTAATTTATATATAAATGTGAATGTAAAGTGGATCGATGGGTACATGGCCATGTGAATGTTGGGGGAAGAAGAAATGAAGGTGGGGTGTTTTAAAATTTTGTTGAAATTGGGTTCAATTGATCTGGTTTTGTTCTTTTTTTGATTGAAGACAAAGTTGGGTCCATAGATTTTGTTTCACTACAAGAAATGGCAGCCACATGAGAGGGAAGGGGGATAAGTAGATATTGGGAGGATCATGAAATCCTACCCTCAATTATTTCAATTCTAATATGGGTAGTGACAATGACTTGAGATGCTCAATTGTTGTAGCTGCTTTTTTTTCTATCTAAAAGGTGAAAATTTAATTGCATTTCTTCGTTGTCTCTCAATAATTCAAAGAATTTAGTGTTGATTCTTTTAGGAAATGGATAGGTCTAGACACAGCATATTTGAGAGATTGGTTATAGTTTGAGAATAAAATTGAGTCATGACTCATTAGTCTTCAATTTTACACTAGTAAGAACGATGAGACAATAGAAATAAATTAGAATAGAAGAAGAGAGGAAGGACGCTAAACTTTATATTAGTTCAACTAATACGGACTACATTTAGATTTTTAACTAACATAACATATTTTTCCTCTTAGAATGTGTCTTTTATCATTCTTAAACATAGAAGCTTATCGTCACACGAAATGAATTTTGAAAAACTAGGAATTTCAATCACATCATCACTATGACATGTTGACATCCTACACTCTAGAATGAGATTTTGCATCATTGGTACCATGATACTTTTTTTTCTTTTTTTCTTTTTTCATTGCACCTCTAGCTACATAAAATAATTGAATCGTGCTTTAGAACACAAGCTTGAGATTTCAGGCTCAACAAACTCAAAAATTTTCTTCTTAAAGATAAATCAAACACTTTTATCTCCTTTTGCAGCGTCGTCTATATTAACTCCTCTCTACTTGTGGACAATTAAAGTTAGCTCACAACTTTTGTTTCTCAATAGAACTGGTTAGTTTTTATCAACATATATATGTGAGATTTTGCTTACCAAGGATTTTCTCAAGTACCAACATCCAATCTTCTAAAATCATCATTAAATGAGAGACTTCAAACATTCAATCATATCATCATACATATATAAAGTCAACTTCTTCATCTATCAATGGACTATTATTACAAAAGCATTAATATCAACAACCTTCTATATATCGTCAATCTGAGTATAGCTCAACTGGTTAATTAAGACATATACTCTTGACTAGGAGGTTTTAGATTCAAGTTCCCATACTCCACATATTATTGAACTCAAAAAGAGAAAAAAAAAATCCTCCTATGTACCTATCTAGATCATGATCTAATGATCATTATACCATTTCAGGTCTGTTTGGAATAGCTTATAGTTTTAAATATTTTTTTAAAAAATATTTTCAATAAAAATATTATTATACCTTGCACTTTTTCAAAAGTATTTTAAATAACAAATTTGTTTGGTTGCATTATATTCAAAAGTGATTGTATTAATTATAAATTTATTCTTATTTTTTATTACATATTTTGAGGATCTTCAACTAAGCACTTTTATGTAATTTTTGAATAATCTATCTACCCAGTGTTTATTCAAAAAAAAAAAAAAAAGTTTTTACATTAATCCAATTTTTTTAAAGTACTTTTTATTTATTAAGATTTTTCTAAAAACCACTTTTGATCACATAAAATCACTCAATATGCTATACTAAACACACTTTAAATTATTAATTATTTTTTCAAAGATTCTTATAGAAAAATCATTCAAAAAACATTTTTTTCACAAGTTATTCCAAACACAAACTATTTGTATAATTAAATCCAAAATAGAAACAAAAATAAAAAATTTAGCAACAAATCCACGAAAAAAAAATCTAAGAGTTTGAAAAACTTTCCTCATTGAGGGTGTGTTTGGGTTGATTTTTTAAATGTTTAATTTTGAAAAAAAAGTCATTTTCATAATTTTTGCATGTTTGGCAACTATTGAAAATGACTTTTTTTTAAATGAGTTTGAGGAATAAGCTATTTTGAGTGAAACAATTAAATTTAAATTCTAGAAAAAATGCTTTTAAGTGTTTAATTGGGTATTGTTTCTAAATTTTCATGATATATAAAAATGACTAAAATACCCTCACACTACCTTCACTTCTCCATGGTTGTCGTCGCCCGCCACCAGCAACCACCATTGGCGACCGCCAGTGACCATCGGATTCTGCCGTTTACCACTAGCAACTGTTGCTGGCGACCACTGCGACCTCAGCGTCGATGACAACCACCGACAACTATCACCAACGACCCATAGCGATCCTCAGCAACCACCATTGGCGACCATCGAATTTCGACGCTGTTCGCCGTCACCTCATCACCGCCACCTACCGCCGGTTACCACTAGATTTTGCTGCCACCTCACAGTTGGTGATCATTCTGCTGACCACCACGGTTGATCATAGTGTTTTAAATACAAATTTGAAGTTATTAGTTCATAGTGTTTAATAGTCGTCTTTTATAGTAATTTCATATTTATAGAAGCATTTTGAGTGTAGCGCAAACCAATTAAACTTGTGTATATAAACACTTTTGAGAAAATGTAACCAAATATATGAGTGTTTTAATTTTAAACCGTTTTTATAAAAAATGTTTAAAAGAAAATACATGTTTGAAAAACACTTTTTTTTTTACGGTCAATTCAAACACACCCTAAATCAGGTGAATTGTTCCTTCTTCCAAGCAAGGGACTTTTCAATAAAGGGCAGAGAGAATTGAAAAGCACTAGAGACTGTTGAGGATCCCACATTGGAAAAATGTAGAGGGACCTCACAATTTATAAGATACATGGGCTACTCCTCTCATAGTCAATTGGTTTTGAGATGGAACCCCATGTAATCTTAATATGGTATCAGAGCCCGTTAAACCCAAACGGGTATTCGGTCCAAAAATTAAAATTGGGATCCGATCCAAGAATGGTGAACCCAAAGTGGCACCATCTTGAGGGGGCATGTTGAGGATCCCACATTGGAAAAATGTAGAGGGACCTCACAATTTATAAGATACATGGGCTACTCCTCTCATAGCCAATTGGTTTTGAGATGGAACCCCATGTAATCTAATAGAGACAACCCACACAAGGGTATTGTGCACCGATGTTTGAACGTGCAAAAGGTTCACCAAACAAAGCCCTAACCTAACAAAGCAAAAACTTGTGTGGTTTATAATGGCGAACACACTGTAGCATCATGCCCCAAACAACCCTATGGCTCTTTCTCAAAGTGTCCTTACAATTCCCAACATCAAATTGGTCTTTAGCTGTTCCTTATGTCCTCCCTCCGACACCAAACCAAATCTACTTGTGCAATGCATTATTTATCGTTTTTGTCATTTCTAATATCTCCAAACTCATATATGATCGTTTTGCCTATGGGATTATTATTTTTTTCTTCCTTTTTTTGTTGAAAGTTTTCTTCCTTTTCTTTACCATTTTAATGACCATTCTAAAGCAATCTCATCTTGATCATAAAATGTTTTCAAGATGGTATTGAGTAGAAAACTCTCAAACTCGCCATTTGATCTTGAGAAAGGTACTCTAACCTTTGTGGTTAGATTTAGGTTAAATTACAACTTTGGTTTATGAATTTCCATTACTTGTGTCAAATAGGTATTTGAATTTTAAAAAGTATTTAATATATTTTTGAAATTTCAATTGTGTGTCTAATAATCCTTGAACTTTAAAAAGTGACTAATAAATTTCTAAACTTTCGATTTTGTATCTAATATGTTCCTAAACTTTCAATTTTTTGCATAATAGGTCATTGACCTATTTGACATTTTTTAAAATTCATGAACCTATTGGATACAACATTGAAAGTTTAATGTCCTATTAGACACAAAACTCAATTGTATGTCTGATAGATTCGTTAATTTTAAAAATATTAAATATGTCAATGACCTATTAGACACAAATTGAAAGTCAAATGACCTATTTAATATTTTAAAGTTCAAGAACCTATTTGACACAAAATTGAAAGTTCAAAGATCTATTAAATATTTTTTAAAGTTCAAAAACCTATTAGACACAAAAACATTAAAGTTTAACCACTAAACTTGTAATTTAATCTTAAATTTATATACCTTTTTTCAATGAAGTTAAAATTTATTTGAAGTTAATTTTTATCGAAATTGGTTAAATAATAATAATAAATTCCATGCAAGAAAAAACACAATGTGAATATATTTTCAAATTTTATAGAAAGAAAGCTAATAGAGACTAAGTTTTTTTTAAAAAAAAAAGTTAACAATAAATTAACAATAGAGACTAATTTTAAGCTTTATTAAAAGTACAGAGACTAAAATTGGATATTTGAAAATACTGAGACTACAATAGAACGAAACCTGAAGTACAGAAATCAAAATGGTATTTTTACCCTTCTTTTTATCATCGTTGTCATTTGTCAATTTCTTTGTATTGATGAAAACTACCTATGTCTGAAAAATAAATACAAAACAAAATAAAAATTAAAAGCCATTGACACGTGGGGAGGCATAGCCATGTGATATGACAACAAAGAAGAGAGTGGGTGCCCCTGTTATTTTTTAGCACTGAGCACTCCTAAAGTAAAACAATATTATATGCAATGTATTTGGCCTTTTTTTTTTTTTTTTTTGCTGTCTTGGTGGTGGGCTTCAGCAAATATTAGTGGGAAGGTAATATGAAAATATTTTTCAAATCTTGTAATAGGCTACCCGTTCGTCAAAATAATTCCCAAACAATAATAAATATCAGTATGATATTACTTATACAACACACTAGATATTATTTGAATATTTTGAGAAGGCTTTAAATAAATTTACAAATGTGTGATTTAAAGTAATTATAATATAGGTTAAATTACCAATTTAGCCCTAATTATTTGAGCTTAATTTCGATCTAGTGAGTCATTATTATTTTTAAAATTTTGATTTAGTCCCTTTAGTTAGAGTTCAATATTATCAATTTAGTGTTGCAAGATATGCAAACAGCAAGTGTACAAATCATATTTTAATAAAGATATTAATGATAGAGTCACATCTTCTAAATTGGATTTCTAATTCAATTCAATAACACGAATACTCTCAATTTTATTTAGAAAAACAAAACTTAATAAGGATGGAATAGTAGATAATGTAAATAACAAATAAAATAATGTGAAAATCTAAGTTAGAGAGGTCCTAAGGAATTGATTTCACCCTCTAAAGCTATGAAATAATTACTAAATTACTCAAGAATGAATTAATTATCAATTCTATAGACCAAGAATCCTTAACTCTCAACTGACTCTCTTGATCGGTTAACATATGGTTAGTTGATTAAAGGCATGAAAAACATAGAAACATAAATAGAGAGCAATCAAATTCATTTACGACCCGTTTGGTTTGCGATCGATATTGTTTCATGGGTATGGATATTAAATGTCTGTGCTTGGATATGTGCAGGATAATTAATGTATGGGAGTTAAATATATGTATTTAAATATGCATGATAATTACTATTTGTGTTTATTTTGTAAATTTTGTTCTTGAGATTTAAATAATATGTTTATGAACTAATCAAAATTAAAAAAGAAATTATTAAAAAAATTGTCAAAAATCTTATTTGAGTGAATGTTTTTTTTCTTATAACAAAATAAAAATAAAATTATACAATTATTATATGCATTGTATACAAATAAAAGTATTAAAATTCAATCATGTTTCAAAAATAAAAGTTTCAACTATGAATTCTACCTAATTTTCCTTCTTTTTTTTTTTTTTTTAAATTTTTATCTTTACCTTTTGGTTTTTATCAATGAGCATTAAATTTATATTAAAACAATTTAAAATCAACATATATATTTTCATTTAATTATCAATGAAAATTTGCAATTATCTCTTTGGAATAAAGATAAAATAAACATATAAATCTTAATATATTTTTTAAATTTAATTAGATAATAAATCTATCATAGCCATCAAATATTCTATGCCCACTTTTTAATTCTCTCCACATAATAAAATAATATATATTAAATTATTATATTAGTTTGCTTATTGAAAAAATAATTTAAATTATTACATTTAATTAAAAAATATTTTAATTAATTAAAATACTTATATTAAATAAATAATTAATAATAAATTAAAGCAATTGAAATTAATTTTCACATTAATTAGAAAGTAATTAATGAGTAGTTTCTCTCTCCTCTCTCCTACACATAATTAAATAAATATAAATTAATTAAAATATTAATAAAATTTTATATTAAACAGTTAAGATAATATAAAATAATAATTATAAATGTATTAGTTATAATTTTATTAAGTCTAAATAACATATTGATATTAATAATTAATTAATATAAATTAACTAATTAATTAGGTTATATGTTTATTGTACATCTCCCAGGTATAAAAATCCCACCTATATGGAGCGGTATAAGAAAACTCATGTTGAATGGGTTTTAAAGTTCCTTGGATAATAATATCCTGAGTTTTAAAAAGTGAAATCCAGTGAAACAAGTACTGAAATTAAATATCTATATGAAAAGCCATGACAAAACCCATTAAACAAACATGCCTTTAATAAAGAGAATTGAATAAATGAATCCATAAAAAATAGTGGCTACATCAATCCCTAAGAATAAGAAATCTAGCTACTCATAGTTAAAAATAAATCCCAAAATTTCATGCAGCAAAATCTCATAACTTAATTGCAAATATGGGAAAGAAGAAAAAAACAATCATGTCATGTCGATCTACTACAAATTTGACTTTACATGACAGTGAAAAACTGTAAAAAAAAAAGTATTTCTTGACTTTCATTTTCAATACTTGAATTGTCCCTCAAGAAAACTCAATACTTGACGGTTCAAAGAACAATCAAAGATGAAGGGAAAGAAGAAAAAATATTTTTGTATCCAACTCAATCTCCTTGAATATAAGCCTTGAAAATCTCTTTTCTTCACTTTCCAGTAGTCTCTATGCCCCTTAATTCTCTCGTAATCTGTCTTCTCTCTCCAATCCTTCCTACTGATACGCAAAAATTTTCCAAATGAAAGTGTACATGTCAAGTTTTAATATAGTGGAAAGTGTAACAATGCGTCCTCAAGATTGGTTTTCTAGTTTAATTACTCAAGTACCGCGAATACAATTACTTAATTTTATTTAGAGAAATTAATCGAATGATGAAATCTAAGAATCAATTGAAAAATAATTGAAATTAAATGTGAGCAAAATTTATCATACAGAAAATATCCTGGGGAGTTAATGCCACCAATAATTAGACAGACTAATCAATGAATTAAACAACCAAAATTGAGCATGCAACTACTCCATAAGTTAAGAAGCCATAAGTAAAAATTGTCTCTTCTTAACACAATTAAATCTCAAGCATATTATGAACCCAATGTTCCTATCTAAATTCATTAACATGCAAGGTCTTAATTCTACTTCTTTGAACAACTTCTAAAGGAATCTAAATCTCCCGATCTTAGGAAAACTTTAGTCCATACAATTAAGTTCTAATCTAAACTACCTCTCTCCCGAGCATAAGTTTAAAACCAACAAAAATTAACTCATGATCAAGGGATTAAAAGCATTAAGCATATAAAAGCATGAATGAAATAAAAGCAATCAATCAAGACATTCAATTAATCAATTCATCAAACCTAATGGGCTACATCAATCACTAAGAAAAAAGAGTTTTAGCTACTCATGTTCAACAAACCAATTACCAAACTCAATAAAAAAAAGTCCCATAAGAAAAATACAAGATTTAAAATAAGAGAAGAAAAACTGATGTCAGTGTGTTAATCATATGTCCCCATTACGATATCCATGATATCGATCTCAAAAATCCATTTTCTCAACTCCAAAGATCTCCTATTTCTCTTCAAATCAAGTCAATTTCAAAATAGGTTATTTTTTTCTCTAAAGTGGCCACCCAAAAATGAATCAAGAAGATATATTTCCTCAATAAGACACTGTTGAGCAAAGCGATGTGTTGAATTTGTAGCGTTGAGACACTCCTTTATAGCGTCCCAATGCTACTCGTGCGAGTCTTTTAGCTTGAAGTGTGGCAGTGTCTCGACGCTTCTTTGTAGCGTCTCGGCTGCCCCTATAGGCTTTCTGGCTTGAATTCCTCTTCTATCTCTATTGTTTTTCTTCTATCATCCCCAATCTATCATTATTTCCTTAATAAAACCTCTGAAATCTCCGTTTAGCTCCAATTGCTCAAATTCTATAAATTAAATAGATATGTGGGTAAAAATAGCCAATTAAGCCTCAAATCTAGCAATAAATAAACCATAAAACTAGCTCATAAAGTGTACTATCACCTACCCTTTTGTGGTGCTGAAAATCCTAACTTATAAGAGAAATCGTACTAATGCCATGCATGGTGCTTGTTTATTCTAAAATAAACTTCAAAGTTTGTAGCACCATGGTGCTTCCCTCTTAGGATTTAGGCCTTGGGTTGAATCTGCAAGGCACCATGGCCCTACCACTTTAAATGAACATTTGTTTCTTTATGCGACAGGCGCCATGGCTCTATATTGGATGTCTAGGAGCTGACTAAATCGATCCTAATCTATTTGTAGCATTGAATAGACCGAGTTGATCTCAGAGAACAGAATATCAATTTTTCAAATTGAATTTACAAAGTAAAAAACAAATAAAAAGAGGATTTTGAGTTTTTTGTAAATAAAATAAAACATAAGCAAATAAAAATAAAGATATATCAAATCTTATCCAAAATCCTATCGCCACGTACCTGCGACGCGGAGCGACCAACATCCTCGAAAAAGGAGGTTTTAAAAAAGAATTGCCACCAATCTTTTTTATGGTGTGATTGGGCACCAAAATAAGACAAAACAACTTTTTAAAAAAAAAAGAGAAAAACAAACGGTATGCAAAAACCAGATTTGGGCTCGGAAGTTATTTATGTATGGGGAAGGTGTTAGCACCCCACAACACCCGTTTAAAACGGTGACCAAATTTTAATCTTGAATTGCAAAAGATTTTAAAAGAAAAAGCTCACTTAGGGAACAAAAGATTTTTAAAACAATGTCTTATTTTACCGCTCATTCCTCCAATATTTGAAGTCATGATCCCATAAAATAAGTGGATAAATATCCATCAATTTGACTATATTAGAAATATTTCCAAAAAAACTTAAGAAAAATTCTCTACCTCGAGAGTATGAGAAATTTTACAATTTTTCAACTCCGTCATAGAATAGCCTTTTATAAAAGAAAGTTTTTTTTTAAAAAAAAAAAAACAAAATTTTGTTTTAATTAAATACATTTTTTCTTGGGACCAAAATCTCGGACTCCCAAAGATAATGATCCCTCACCTCAAGAATTCTAGAAAATCGGACTCCCAAATATTTCTAGATTTCATCGTAGGAATTTTTAGGAAAAACGGCCTTGAAAAACCACTTTTTTTAGAAAGATATTACAAAAGGCTTTAGAAATAGCACTTTGGTTATAAAACTTTTATAAACTCAAAAAGAGCAATGTTAAAGATTTGGAAATAATTTTTATAAAAAAGGGAATAGAATTAAAAAGAGATTGAAAAATATTACGAATAACCAAGAAAATCGTAATTAAGCACAACAAATATAGACAATTTAAATATAAATTAAGCTAGCATAATAAATTAATCATAGCAAATAAGCAAACAAGCATGTTAACATATTTTTTTAAAAAAAAACATGTTGGAATCGATCTTAGACTTCCAAAGAATCGATTTCTCACCTCAGGAAAAACTAGAAAATCGGATTCCCAAACATTTAGATTCCGTCGTAGGAAATTTTTTACAAAAAGGTTAATTGACTAAAAAGATTAGTACATTACACCTTATAACGCAACATGCACATATAAAAAAAAAAATAACAACGTGGTAAACATGCTAATATAAATAATGATAATTAGAAAGTAACATCTAAATTAAAGCAAATGAGATAAGCAAATAATACATCAATCTTAGATAAATAAGAAAAATGAGACAAGTAGATAATTAAAAAGCAAATCAAAATAAATCAAATAAAAAGTACAAAAATTTAAAAAAAAAAATTGAAAATCATACAATGTCTAATGCATTGTGCTTGATGTGACAACACAAACAAAAAAAGAACTTGATTTGAAAACCTTCACGCAATCCAACATACATACATATAATAATAATAATAATAATAATAAAAAAAGGCTTGTCAAGCTCCAACTCCAAGGAAATGCACATCTAAAAAATACATTATAATAATAATAATAATAATAATAAGTAAAACTAATGAATAAAATTAAAACAAAACAAAACAAAAGTTCTCCTTTTTTTAACCACACATTACTATCTTTTTTTGAAACTCTCCTACTTTCATTTGTTTTTCTCTCTTCTCTCAAAACTCCCTTATTTTCTTCTCTTCTTCTTCAAATCCTCTCTCACAATTGTTCTATTTTTTTTTTCTAATCAGAACAAGAGTCTCTCACTCACAGATATTTAGACATCATTTTCTTTTGATTTTACAACGTTGCTTCTTTTTTTTTTTTTTTTTGTTCTTTTTGTTTTCATTTTTTTAGTACCAAACTTAAGAGCCAAGAAGGAGAAGACATGGAAAAAAAATGGTAGATAGGTAGGGAAGATGAACCATAAAAATAAAGAAAAATCAGTGACATCAAACAAAAGATCTAAGGCATAATGTACAACAAAGATAGATAAAGATTCACATTGTAATAAAATTAAGAGGAGAAAAGAAACAATAAAAGTAAAAGTAAAAACTCTTAATACCCTTACTCAACTACTGTTTTTCAGGGCATGTCGAGATAGAGACGAAGATCTAGAAGTTGAGAACAAGAACAACCGACTAGCTTGTTGTTTGAGGCGCGGATCCTTGCGACAAAGCCTTACTAAAATGCAACCTCCAACTAAGTTAGGGTTTTTTTGTGTTATGGACTTTTGTTGGCTTTGAATGAAAGCTCACTTTTTTTTTTTTTTACCTCTCAATGCATGTGTGGTTGTGATATGTGTTTGGATGTGTATATGGATATGGGGCTTGTAGGGTTTTTTTGTTTTTTTTGAGAAGATGGATGTAGTGGTGTGTTGTGTTATGGATGAGAGGAAAAAATTGAGAAAAGAAGAGCTTCTTCTAGGTTTTTTTTTTTGGTGTATGGATGGAGATCCCCCTCTTTGAAGAAGGGAAAGAGAGGTATAAAAAGCCCAAAATAACTTACTTTTTTGTGTATTAACCCAATGAACAAGCTTTTGCAATTTGAAAATATGCCAAAAGGAACTTAGCACCAAAAAAGACCAACAACTTTGGTCAAGCAGAACAAAATACCAAACTTACTCATTTAACCAAACTTTGTTTTTATCCAAAAGATTATGGCTTTTCCAACTTAAAAGAAAGAAATAAATAAAAGGCATAAAAAGGTAAAATTAACAAATAACAAACAAATATCAAAGTGGAGACATTCCAATAATGAGAAAATTTAATAACAAACATTAAAAATATATATATATATATATAAACTAGCAATCAATTTTATACAAAGAAGTCGGGCAAAAATAGGTGGCTACAAATCCAATTCAAATGTACAGTTTTATCCAATTACAAAATTGATCAAGGCATTCAAAATATTTTAATTTAGTTATGCAAGTGCTTGATCAACTTATTAGGAAAACCCCAAAAAGAAACAAATCCCCTAAAGTAATTAACTCTAACAAATATCAAAGTCAATACTAATTACCGAAACACTTGGGCACGAAACCGTTCCATATTATTTAGATAAAATAACTTCAACCTAACCAAATTGCTCCTTTAATTTCTAGAATTAAACATGCAAGCTATGTAGTTATGGAAAACCATAAAACACACACATGCAATAATCCTAATGCTACAGAACTCAATCAAACACGACAATTAGAAATCATGCATCATGAATAGCAATCGAGTATATATAGTGACCAAGGTGTCAATTCAATCAAAGACATATGCTCATAAATTGAAAATAGGAATCAAAGAATACTTGCAAATATAAGAAAACTAAATTCAAGTTCAAGCCTCACAAAACATTGCAATTGGCTTACAACCGACCTCTAAACAGGAAACTTGAGGTTTAGCCAAGCATCGTGATAATATCCATGAAGTTCGACATGGTTCGATTTGATACAATAGAAGTATATGGGGAAAAAAGGATAAAGATCTCCCAAAAATGCTCTAAAATGTGTAGGCAAAGGAGGCAAAAATATCCTAACCCTAGAGTGAAAAGTTCTTTAAATAAGGTAGGACAACGTCGAGATGTTGCCCTCGCAAATAAAGAATAAATCTGGCGAAATCTGAGTAGCGTCTAGACCCTTAAAGTACCGTCTCGACACTACCAACGTTGAAGGTAGCCTCTCTGCAACATCGAGCGAGTCTTGCTTCTTCAATTTGGCCAATGTCTAAACGCTTGGAATAGTGTTTAATCGCTCTTTATGCAGATCTTCAAGCTTGATATGGCCATGCAACAACGTCTTGATGTCCAAAATGGCGTATAGACGCTATGCTCTGGGTTCACTTGGTTTGGAGACCATCTTTTATCAACTTGAATGCTCAAATTAGACCCAGTTGGCCTTCTTTTAAGCCCAATTCATCTAAAGTCGTCCAAACAGTCCTGAATTGCTCAATTCCTACAAAATAAACAAATAAACTAGGATGAAATATGTTCATAAAGTAGCACTTTTATAGTGCTATCACTGGCCTCTCAGGTGTGAAGCTCACCATATCTCTATAAGGCCTTCTTCTTGCACTTAGATTTTGATTCTTCTCAAAGTAAATCTAAAATGTCCTTAACATTTCTCAAACGTTTCATTCATGCAAAATAATTATTCATGTGTATAAATTTGACATACAAATCATTAGAAATAACAAAAATCAAGTTATAATTCTCATGAAACATAGCTCACAAAGTGTGCAGTCATTTAGTCATAACAGTTTTAAATGTTTTAATTTAGTCATAATAGTTTAGTTAAATTGTAAAAATGGTCTCGATTGTTATCGAGTTGTTACCATATTAAGATTGGTGGCCCATTTTCTATTCGATCATGTGGCTATGATCTCATTGTACCTTTCATTTAATTGATTGTGTTAATTAACTCTATAATGAGTAGAGCATTGAGTAAAAAATATATAGGAGAAAAAAAATGAATGGGCTTTCAAGTAGATAGAAATCAGTTTTAAAATAATATGTGAAGTTAATTAGGTTAAACCAACCAAATTATAACTTTTAAGTTAAATTACAAGTTTAGTTTTTGAAACTTCTGATTCATGTCTATTTAATTCATGAACTTTAAAAAGTATCTAATAGGTCTATGAATGTTTAATTTTGTGTCCAATAGGTCCTTGAACTTTAAAATGTCATGTTTAATAGATTATTAAACTTTCGATTTTGTGTCTAATAGTAATAGGTCCTTGATTTATTGAACATTTTTTAAAATTCATGGACTTACTAAATATACAAATGAAAGTTGGTTCTATTATACAAAATTTCAATTTTAAATCAAATAGATCAATTAATTTTTAAAATTTTTGAATATGTAAGAAATCTATTAGATACAAAATTAAAAGTTCAAGAACTTATTAGATAATTTTAAAATTTAGAGACCTATTAGACACAAAATTGAAAGTTCATGGGACTTATTAGACACTTTTTAAAGTTTAGGGATCTTTTTGACACAAACTTAAAAGTTTAGGAACTAAACTTGTAATTGAACAAACGTCTTTTTAATATTATAGAGACCAAAAAAAAAAAAACTAAACTCAAATCATAGGGAATAAATTTAAAAATTTTAAATCATAAAAAATAAATTGCAATAAAAGCTCAAATTATGAGAACCAAATCAGTAATTTTAACCTATTCTATAATCTTTTTTTTAATATTTGTGAGTGTTCGGACCAACTTGTGCATACATCGAAAATTCTCACAGAGCAATAACCGGCCATCTGACCCTACTAGGCTATTACATTTGGTTGCTAAGGTAACTTATATAATATTAAATCTTAGATAGGTGGTCGTCATGACTTGAACTCATTTCTTTAAGTCCTTCCGTTATTTACATTTTTTTTTAGTATTACACCTACTCTTCAATGAACTTCTAGTAATAATTTGTAGGAGCAAATATATTTTTAGTTTGCAAAATTTTCATTTGGTTTTTAAGTTTCAAAACCATATAATTTAAGACCTCAAAGTTTTTAAATGAACTTCTAGTAATAATTTGTGGGAGCAAATATATTTTTAGTTTGCAAAATTTTCATTTGGTTTTTAAGTTTCAAAACCTTATAATTTAAGACCTCAAAGTTTTTAAATGATTCGAAACGTGAAAACAGCCATATTATTAGTTTTCCTTTCCCTTAGGCAACGGTAATAGAATAGTGATGGGCGTGATATTTTGAAATTAATTATTTTATTGGGATGTGACAATATTTAATAAAATTTTATAATTTTCTTTTGAAAAAAAATAAAATACAATCTCTCTCTCATGAGCCATGACTCGATCAAATTTTAGATCTATATAATTTAATTTTTAGCACGTTGGTACGAAAATTGGCTGAGTAGTCAAATTAATCTTTTTTTTCCCCCTCCTTTATTAAGGGTTTATTTCTGACGAAGGTGATTTTCCTTTTTTTTTTCTTTCCTTTTTGGAGGAAACAAGAATGTGACTAAGTCACGTGTGTGTGAATACTTTATAATATCTATTATTTTATTGTTTATTCACCTTGAAATTCACTCAAGTGGTTTGATATCATAGAAAATATATTTAGAAGGAAGTGGGAGAAAAAAATGTGCTTTATTTATTCACTTTTTTTAAGATAAGAAAAAAATGTGAATTTTCTTTTGTTAAATTATTAAAAATATCCATGAACTATAAAGTTGGTTTTAATTATACTCCCAAACTTTGAAAATTTTCATTGTAACCCTTGAAGTTGGAAGTTTTTTTCAAAACGACTTTTGAAGGCTTTTTTTCGTTAAATTAATGGACGAAAAATGACGTGTTTGCATGTGTTTTTATTTTTTTTTCTACCTAGAGGTTCAAAATTATTCACATAGTAACAACACAAATGCAAATATATCATTTTTAGTCCATGAATTTAATAGAAAAAGTCTTCAAATGTCGTTTTGAAACAAACTTCAAACTTCAAGAGCTAAAATGAAACTTTTCAAAATTTGGGGGTATAATTGAAACTAAACCCATAGTTCATGGGTGTTTTTAATAATTTAACCTTTTTTAAGGCCAATTGCACAAACGACAAAAATAAAAGTGCAATTAGGTGCATGTCTACCCTTAATTCCTATTGCAAACATAACAAAAAAAATTTGGCCCAGCCCAGTCGGAGTCTGCGAAATGTCCTAAATAACTCTCTCATGTAATCCCACGTGTTTGCAATATGACGTACATCAACAATCTATTAGTGATATACTGTTAATATACTCTTGATATACTTAATATGAAGTGTATCAATGATATACTACTAATATACTACTGATATACTTTGTTTAAGTATATCAATGAACTTGAATTCCTAATACTCAGTATATCAAAAATAGCTAATATGAAGTATATCAAGAGTATAATATTGATTTATATTCAGTATATCAGATATACCTAATATGAAGTATATTGACGTTATGTTACCGATATACTTTACTTAAGTATATCAAAATAAAATGAGATATACGTAATATAAAGTCCTTATTTTAGTTTTTGACTTTATTAATCATCTTTAGTCACTGCATTTTTGTTGATACACTTGTTTTTAATTGATACACTATATCAGCAGTGAATGAATTATATAATATTTGTCAAAGTGATGAAACATATCACTGAATGAAGTATATATCACTAATATACTGCTGATATACTTAGTGTTAGGTACATCAATGATATACCAAATACGCAAAATATCCTTGATATGTTACTGATATAATTCATATAGAGTATATCATTTAACTGATATACCTAAAAAGAAGTATATATAAGTTGACAAATATATCAAATGTACTATTGATATATCAAATATAAAATATATCAAATATACTATTGATATACCTGCTGCTACACTAATGAGGGTAAAACTGAAATAATAAAAAGATGGAAATCAATTTTAAATTTTTTTACTATATTTGCAAATCTTCAAAAATCATAACTAGATTTGCAAATATCCTAATATTTTTTGTTATTAATTATAATTCATCTTTTTTTTTTTAAAATGTGGTTGATGATTAATATCATTGAACCAAAATAAAGTACGAAATCTTCTACGTACCTTTCAACTATACTATTTATAAATTATCTTTTTATTTCTTTAAAGAAATAATATTTCGAAGTTTCGTAATCATATTATGAACATTACGAAGTTGTGAATAATAGTGATTGGTCCAAAATAGTGGGCATTAATTGTATGCTTTTAGCCTAGTGCTTTTAAATGTGTAAAAACACCTTTTATATAAAACAATTATATTTTATTATAATTTAGAATTAAGTTTCTAGGAAAAAAAACACTTAAATGTACTAACCAAGAAAGTAAGTGATAAATGATATTTTCCCAATATAATTAAGGTCTCAAATATCAATATTGATTTCAATCTGAGAATAACTCAACCAGTTAAGACATTGTAACCTCAACAAAAATGTCAAAAGTCCCAAATTCTTACTCCCACATATTGTTGAATTAAAAAATATATATCAATGTTTATGAAAGTGTTAGTCTCAATTGTATGAAAATATTGATGAAAATGACATGTGGTGATATTTATATAAAATCATAGTTTCACAAAAAATATTTAAATTGATAAATAAGTATTTCATACTCTTTAAATAAGTGAAAATTTATTATATTGGTCCATGTGAGCATAATTTAACTAGTTAAGACATTATGCATTTGTTTTAAAGGTCCAATATTCAAATTTTCATTCTCGCATAGTTAGACTTAAAAAAAGAAAAAAAGAATACTTAAGGTAAATTACCTTTTAGTTCCTCATGTTTGGAGATTGTGTCTCTATTGAGTCCCTATTTTATGAAATAGGTCTATTGAGTTCCTTCACCATTAGTTTTTTAACGGAGGGCTGACATAGCAATTTAGAAAATTAAAATAATAATTAAATAAAATAATAATAATAATAATTAAAAAAAAATATTTCACTCTCTCCCATTCCCCTATCCGTGCCCCCTTCCCCTTTCCTCAACCCTGGTGCTGGCTACCTTTTTTTTTCTCTACTACTTCCTCCTCCTCATCTTCCTTCTTCTTCTTCTTTCTTCGTCTTCTTTCTTCCCTCCACCTGAGTTGCTTACCGTTTTTGCCTCGGGCTTTCTTTGTGATCTGACCCGTTGGAAACTCATCGACGATAGAAAATCATGTTGGAAAAAATAATGTAATAGAGGAGAAACAAGTGCTATTGCAATAGGTAAACGTAAAGATGTACACTAATTTGATAATTTTTTTATTTATAAAGGAGAGCCTTTATATACAGGCTTACAACTTGCAAAAATAGTAAAATATCTCAACTAAGCTTGAGAAATTATTGGCACTAACTAACCAACACTAAAAATAGCAAGAAAAATAGCAACAATCTTTTATGTATTTAATGCTTATAATTTCTTAATCAAAGATTATTTGCTTTATTGGTTTGAATTTGTGCTTGAAAAAGTATGGTTTAGGCTAGAACTTAATTGCATGACTATTTGTAAATTCTTGCATGAAAGTGGAGAATTCTCTTAGAAGCCCTTAAAAGAAGTTGCTTAAAGCCTTGCATGTTATTAAAATCTAGATAGAGATATTAGGTTTATAACATTGCATGAGAGTTAATTGTGCTTGAAAGAGTCAGTTAACACCCTCACTTCTTGGCTTATGGAATATTTGCATGACAAATCTTGGTAGTTTTCGCTGTAAGTCTAATTGGTGAAATTGATTTATTAGGATATCTCTCTCCTATTGTGTCTCCATTTATCTTTTGCTTTCTAGGTTAGCTCTTTAGTTTAGCTTGTTTGCATTTGATTTCTTTCTCTAAATAAAGTTAAGTGAGAGTAATTACAGTACTTAAATGAACTAAGAAATCCAATCCATGTGAGCGACCCTGACCACTATTATTACAAATTTTAGAGGTTTAGGTTTATAAATATATTTAATAGAGCCTTCGACAAGCTCTTTATCAGTAGTTGCAACCTTGCAATTAAGCATGTTAAATTTTTTGAGAAGGTCTATTGCATATTTTCTTTGTGAAATAAACACCCCATCTTCTCTTTGTTTCACCTCAAGGCCAAGAAAATAATGCAATAAGCCTAAGCATGACATTGCAAAGCTTTCCATCATAGTACATCTAAATTAGTAGTAAGAGAGTGAGATGAAATCATATAAATCATATCATCAACATAAAGACAGACTATGAGAAACTCATTGCTACCCCCCTTTTTTAAGTAAAGTGTAGGCTCATTTTCACTTCTTTCAAACCTATTTTGCAGAAAATTTGAGTTTATCTTACTATGCCATGCTCGTGGAGCCTTCTTTAACTCGTAGAGTGCCTTTTGCAGTTTATACACCTTTTCTTCTTTACCTTCAAAAATGAATCCTTCGGGTTGAGCTACATAGACCTCTTCTTGCATTTCTCCATTTAGAAACATTGATTTAACATCAAGTTGATACACATGTCATTGCAATTGTGCAGCTAAAGCCAAGAAAATTCGTACCATTTCAAATCGAGCAATAGGAGAAAATGTTTCTTCAAAGTCAATACCTTGTTGTTTTGAGTATCCTTTCGCCACCAATCGAGCTTTGTGTTTCTGTATGCTACCATCAGCATGGCATTTTGTTTTGAACACCCATTTTAAGCCAAGCACGTTCTTATCATCAAGCAAGTCTACCAGCTCCCAAGTTTCATTCTTTTGGATGGCTATGAGTTCTCCTTTCATTGCAGTTTTCCACTCCTCCATTTCTGCTGCTTCTTTATAAGTTACGGGATCTGCAACCATTAAAGCAGATGCACAAGTTTCATAGATCTCTCTTAGAGATCTATATTTCCTTGGAAGTGTCGCATCAAATGACTCATTTGTAACGATGAGTTGCCACTACTTGAAGTATTTGGAGTTGGACTCATGAAAAATGGGTTTCCACTACTTAGAGTATTTGGAGACTCATGGTACTGTTATTATTGGATGTTGAGGGAGAAGAGTTCAAAGAATTTACTAGTGTGAGATCTAAAACCTCATTTAAAGTTTCAAATTAAACTTCTTTGTCATCGCTGTCGCTATTCAAATTCCACTTTGCCTTTATCCCGCAGCGGAAGCATTGGATCATCTTTGATTTTATTTAAAATTAAACTAAAAGTAATATTAATTAAGAAAACTTACTTTTGAGATAAATATGGAGAATATTATGGCAGATCTTTATCTCTTCCACAAAGTCTTCCTGGCTATGACTCGAACACAGGACCAACGCTTGTGAGTGCCTCTTGAAAGAAAATCCACAAAGGATTAAAGAAGAAGAGGTCTAGAGAGAATTCTTTATTTCTCTATTGAGGAGATGTGTGTTGTGAAGAATGCACAATGGCTCACCCTTAGAGTCCTATTTATAGTGGTCTAGGGAAAATAATTAGATAATATATTTTAATATCTAATATATTAAAATATATTTATCTAACCAATTTGAATCTTATTCAAACCGTTTAAAATTCTCCTACGACATCTATTTCCTAATTTGAATCCAATTCAAATTTAATAAATATCTTTTATTAAATGTATCTAATATACATTAATTATTTTAATATTTAATGTATCAAATACAATAAATATATTTTCCTCTTTTATATTTAATATATCTAATATATTAAATATTAATTTGAACACTTCAAATTAAATATTAAATTTGAACATTTCATAATTTTCTTTCAACTAAATTGATCTTTTAGTGTTATTACGAGCTAATAAGGGGACCTTATTGACCTACAGATTATAAGCTCCAATGATACAGAATTAATTAATTAAACTCTTTAATTAATTAATTTTCATTCATTAACTATAGGTCACTCCACTATAGACCTAGAGTTGCACTCTTATGCACTGCAGGACAAGTTATGTCCATAGATATAATCATTACATGCAAGTCGATCCTTCACGAGTTGTTCGTAATTACAGCTGGGTCAAAAGTCCGTTTTACCCATATTGTTCAAGTCCTGAAATCAGCACTTAAGGGAACTACTCATCTACTTACCCTATATGGGAAGGAGTGAATTCCATCTTGTGAGATTATAATCCCAACTCCCTATTTGGTCAAGTCCCCAAAATTGTAGGCTTATTGAATCGGCTACAAAAGCCACTCTCACCCATGCAAATCAAAGGACAAACCCTCACAGGCAGGAGTTCATAACTCACTCAAGATTAAGATCGAGTCGCATATAATCATCCTGATGAAATATTAATCTTCTCAATTAACGGATTTATAAAGAGAGATTAAATATTTCGTGGTCCAGTTTTATACAAACTCATTGTATAAGATACCCCCACTCACATGTCTCCACATGAATGATTTGGATCAAATCATTTGTAACTATAACAAAGTGGGTCGTATCAATAGTGTTACCAAGATAAGGCACCCAACCTTATCCATATACTATGACCCTTTAGGTTATTTCTTGAACATGATCCTCTCGTATGTCAACCACATATTGTTCAAGATTACACTAATAACCTTGAATTTTTCATATAATGGATAATATTATATTGCAAATAAAATAATCAAAATTATTATTAATTATTAAATATATTATTAATTACGAGGCTTTATGGCATAAATCCCAACAATGACATACGGGAGGATCATGTTCAAGAAATAACCTAAAGGGTCATAATATATGGATAATGTTGGGCGCCTTATCCTGGTAACACTATTGATACAACCCACTTTGTAATAGTTACAAATGATTTAATCCAAATCGTTCATGTGGAGACATGTGATTGGGGGGTATCTTATTCAATGAATTTGTATAAGACTGGACTATAAAATATTTAATCTTTCTTTATAAATCTGTTAATTGAGAAGATTATATTTGATCAAGATGATCATATGCGACTCGATCTTAATCCTGAGTGAGTTATGAACTCCTGCCTATGAGGGCTTGTACTTTGATTTACATGGGTGAGAGTGGCTTTCGTAGATAATTCAATATGCCTACCATTTTAGGGACGTGACCAAATAGGGAGCTAGGAACATAATCTCACAAGATGGAATTCACTCATTTTCATATAGGGTAAGTAAATGGGTAGTTCCCTTAAGTATTGATTTTGGGACTTGAACAATGGGACCTCGCCCTCTTACTTTTGCTCGAGAGGAACTTAGTTTATAATTAGATTCTAAATAGATTGTTCATTAGAGGATCAGTGGTACTTAAGGTGCAAGATGTAATTATATGGGTAAAATGGACTTTTAGCCCAACTGTAATTACGAACAACTCGTGAAAGATCAACTTGCATGTACTAATTATATCTTTGGACACAACTTGTTCTACAGTGCATAAGAGTGCAACTCTAGGTATATAGTGGAGTGATCTATAATTAATGAATGAAAATTAATTAATTAAAGAGTTTAATTTATTGATTTTATATCATTGGAGCTTATAATATGTAAGTCCATAAGGTCTCCTTGCTAGCTCATAGTAACATTAAAAGATCAATTTAGTTTAAAGAAAAATTTGAAATGTTCAAATTAATATTTAATATATTAGATATATTAAATATATAAGAGAAAAATATATTTATTTTATTTGATACATTAAATATTAAATAATTAATGTATATTAGATACATTAAATAAAAGATATTTATAGAATTTGAATAAAATTCAAATAAATAAATATCGTATGAGATTTGAATGAAATTCAAATAAATATAAGATATATTTTAATATATTATATATTAAAATATGATATTTTAATTATGACAAAGATTTTCCCTTGGTCTCTATAAATAGGACCCTTGGGTTGAGCTATTAGACACAACACATATCTCATCAATAGAGAATTAAAGAATTCTCTCTAGACCTCTTCCTCTCTAATCTCTTGTGGATTTTCTTTTAAGAGGCTCCCACAAGCCTTGGTCCTGTGTTCGAGTCATAGCCAGGAAGATTTTATGGAAGAGATAAAGATCCTTTAGAAATATCTCCATATTTACTCCAAGTAAGTTTGCTTAACCTTAATTTTTAGTTTAATTTTAAATAAAATTAAAGACGATCCAATGCTTCCGCTGCGGAGTGAAACATTCATTCCTTCACTTTGATGTGTATTTCTCTTGATTTTGTAGAAATCGAGCTTGAGGAGCAAAAGTAAGTGTTCGGGAGTGTTTTGGTGATTAATAGAGCTAAATTGGGCCATTTTGGAGAGCCAAGAAGAAAATAGATGATTTATGAATTGTTGAGAACAGGAGAAAGCATTGCGACGCTGTCCAGAGCATCTCAACACTCTGTTGCAGCTCAATTTGGAAGCCAAATTCGGGGGACAGCATTGAGACGTTGTCCATAGTATCTCAACGTTGTCAAGTGGCGTTGATCGCTATGCTTTTCGCTACAACACGCAAGTGCACGTGATCGAAGTAATAAAAACTGGAGTATTCCAGAGTATTGTACTCAAGGGAACAAGTTTAACAAAATTTACTTAGAATGACACAAAATTGCTTGCAAAACACAATTGGGGTAACCGAAAATGCAAAAATATAAGAGTTTGGTTTGTTAACAAGAGTGAGTGAAAAATCAATGAGTTAAAATAGGGATTCAAGTGATTCAAGCACCTTTGGAAAAATGCGATTCAAATGCAATTGTAATCTTGACTAAACATGTGAAGACTAAGTAAATCGAGTTCAACTCCTATTCAATTTTGATTCAAAATCTTTAGGAGCCTAAGTGATTAAACCTATATGTCTATGGCTAATCTAACTTAGATACTTTCGTACACAACTCTAGTGGTTTTGGAGTCTCGCCCTATGTTTAGGGTCGATGTTCAGAACTTATTTCTAAGCCTTTTCCTCCATTGCTTTTGTGACATCGGCTTTCCTTTAACTCTTTCGATATTAAGTTCAAGCTTGACAAGCAATCACTAGTTGGCCAACTAGGTTTACCCAAATCTAAATTCAACAAAAGCAAACTAAGTTCACATGCTAGCTAGATTGGTTATGCTTTAGAGCTTTTACATTTTTCCTTAGGGCTTTCACCAACTTGATCCCCTAAAGAAAATTTAGCTCATTATGGAGAAAATGAAAATCCAAAAATTATTTGTTAAAAATTTCATAGCTAACAAAAGAAAGAGGTAATTAATCTCAAGGCAAACCTATTTGAATCACCAATTAAGAATGCCCACTAAGAAAATCAAAGGTCCTAAAGTATGTTACTGGAATTCAATTTTTTTTACCAAAGAAAAACCCACGGGTAAATAAGCTTATATATGGAATTGAAGAATTTTGAATATAGAATTCAACATTACTCTTCCATCTCACCACCTACAGGATTTAGAACTTAACCAAAGCAAAATCCAGAAAATAACTCAACGGACTCAACAGCGAAGTGCTACGCAAAATCCCTTAATGCGATCGATTTAGAATTCTTTCAAAAACTTGAATCTTAACCTCTTCAAACCTTCGTTAAGGAGAGATCTTACTTCGGGATTTAAGGAGTAAACCAAATCATGAACTAATAAAAAGAAAAAAACAGAAAATGAATTATTGGCTTGCTGCTGTGTTGAAGGCAAACAGAAAAACCCGTGAAAATAAGTGCAGAAACTTGAATTCCTCGTTGAATAAAGTTAAATTTAGAAATTCATTGAGCTAAACTGTAAGAAAGAATTGCTAAAACAATAGAGAATCGAAACAAAACAGAACTAATAAAAATAATGAACTTAATTGTTGCTGCTGTCGAAGAAAAAAAAAACAGAAAAATAAAACCCAAAGAAATCGAACTCTCCCAAGGAAAAACGCTGCTTCCTTCTTTGGCCTTCCTCTCTTTTTAAAGATAATCTGAGGCCTCCTCCTTCCATATTTGGTTCCTTGATTATTGGGTAGATTTTGGGCGTGATATTCAAGCTGGAATTTCTCCATAAATCGAGCAAATCACGTGAATCTTGGTGAATCTCCGCGAATTCCGTACTTGATTTATAAGTCCAGAGAATGCAATTTGCATTGCAATTGCATTCTTCTTCCTTGTTCTTCACCTTGCCTTCCCAAGGGAATGCAATTGCATTTCCATTTGCAATGTCTTCACTTCTTCAATTCTGCACAAAAAAAAAAAAACTCAACTTAAGCCAACTTTCTTGCATATTTCCATTTAATTCCTTTTTTATCAGATTCCAACAAGCTTGCATGAATTTATCTTATAAACACTATCTTTAGCTTGCTTGGTAATCAATAAAGCATGCAAAAATGGCAAGAACAACTTAGTTTTAGGGTTAAATAATCCTCATAAATGAGAATTATCAGGCGTCGCAACATCGTACTCAACGCTCAAAACACCGAGGAGCTGTTTTTCGTATGTAGCGTTGAGACGCTACTTATAGCATCTCAACGCTACCTCTGCGTGCGGAGACAAAATGATTGTGTTTGTTGCAACGTTGAGACGCTGCCTATAGCGTTTCAACGCTGCAAAGATGAACAATATTTATTCATCATTTTTTCTTCGTCCAAAGAGAAGCCAAATTGATTAGTTTCACTCAAATCTCGATTTCAGCGCGTATTTGGTGGATTTTGAGAGGATTTTGGAGCTATGTTGAAGATTTTAGAGCTCGAGTTCGTAGTAGATCACCTCGGGAGCGCAGGATCGATATCAACCTAAGCATTTATTTCCTTTTTCCTTTATTTTTCAGTATCTAGATTGAGCTTTAATTAGGGAATTTTGGTAGTAAATGCTGAACATGAGTAATTAATTCTCTAATTTCTATGAGATGTTGTAATTCTTTGATCATTGCACTTAATTTGCCTAATTAGATTGTGATTGTGGCTTAATTAGTGTTTATATTCATTTATGCATTTTAGACTTGATCCTTTTAGATTGTGTTTGTTAATTAATTGAGGTATGTCTAGGTTGAGCTTGACAGAGGAAACCTTATTTAGCTTAATGCGTAATTAATTAACTATCCGACTGCTAGCGGGAATATAGGTTAATTAATTATAGTTGGTGATGAAGATTAATTAATTGAGCACCGTTTAATTGATTTGTTTTTAAGTGGAAACTTGACAGAGAGATGTTGAGATTTATGCCCTAAAGCCTTGTAATTAATGATATATATAATAATTAATAATAATTTTGATTATTTTTGCAATATAATATTATCCATTCTATAAAAAATTCGTTTATTAGTGTAATTTTGAACAAAATGTAGTTGACATACAAGAGGATCATGTTCAAGAAATAACCTAAAGGGTCATAATATATGGATAAGGTTGGGTGCTTTATCCTGATAACACTATTGATACAACCCACTTTGTAATAGTTACAAATGATTTGATCCAAATCGTTCATGTGGGGACATGTGAGTGGGGGACATGTTATTTATCTTATACAATGAGTTTGGACCACGAAATATTTAATGTTTCTTTATAAATCCGTTAATTGAAAAGATTAATATTTCATCAGGATGATTATATGCGACTCAATCTTACTCTTGAGTGAGTTATGAACTCTTGCCTATGAGGGCTTGTCCTTTGATTTGCATGGGTGAGAGTGGCTTTTGTAGCCGATTCAATATGCCTACTATTTTGAAAACTTGACCAAATAGGGAGCTGGGAACATAATTTCACAAGATGGAATTCACTCCTTCCCATATAGGGTAAGTAGATGAGTAGGTCCTTTAAGTGATGATTTCGAGACTTGAACAATTGGGCTCCACCCTCTCACTGGCCCGAGAAGGACTTGGTTTATGGTTGGATCATAAACAAATTGTTCATTTGAGGATCAGTGGTACATAAGGTGCAAGATGTAGTTACAGGAGTAAAACGAACTTGGTTTTTGACCCAGTTGTAATTACGAACAACTCGTGAAGAATTGACTTGCATGTAGTATTTATATCCATAGACACAACTTGTCCGACAATACACAAGAGTGCAATTCTAGATCTATAGTAGAGTGACCTATAGTTAATGAATGAAAATTAATTAATTAAAGAGTTTAATTAATTGATTTTGTATCATTGGAGCTTATGATTTGTAGGTCCATAAGGTCCCATTAATAGCTCATATGAACAAATATGGATCAATTTCGTTGAGATAAAATTTTGAAATGTTCAAATGAAAATTTAATATATCTTGATATATTAAATATGGAAAAACATATTTATTGTATATGATACATTAAATATTAAGGAAATTATTAATGTATTAAGATACATTAAAGAAAAGATATTTATTAAATTTGAATTAGATTTAAATAAAGAAATAGATGTCATAGGAGAATTTAGAAAGGTTTGAATAAGATTCAAATTGGTTAGATAAATATATTTTAATATATTATATATTAAAATATATTATTTAATTATTTTCTCTAAATCATTATAAATAGGACCCTATGGGTGAGCCATTATGTGCATTCTTCACAAGAGAAAAGAACTCTTAAAATTCTCCTCTCATTCCCTTTCTCTATTTTCAAGAAGGTTTCCACAAATCTCTTTAGTCCTTTGTTAGAGTCATAGTAAGGAAGACTTTGTGGAAGTCTTGGAGTTGGATTACAAGGTAAAAAAGACTTCATAATTCTCATTCATGAGGATTATTTGGCCTTTAAACTTAGTTATACTTGTGCTTTTTATTCATATTATTTAATGAAAAATAGAAAAGTGGTTGAATTTAATCACATTATTGTTGGAAGACCTTTAAATTAAGTAAGTTGAGAAAAGAAAACAAAAGAAGAAAAAAATTCACACTTGCTTAATGTTTTGATGTAAGATTTTTACGAAATGCAACCGCATTGCAATTGCTATGCAATTGCAATTTTGACAAATCTGAAAATTAAGGAAAAACGCAAATTTCGGGATTTTGAGCGAGAATTACTCACGATTTCAGCTAGATTATGAGTTGTAATTGTCCATCAACCAAGAGGGAAACCCTAGCATGAAATCCCTATATATTTTGGAGAATAAGATTGTGAGGGAGAGCTCAATTTTTGAAGAATTTTGTTTATGTTTTTTTGGGTTTTTTTTACCGACTGTAGTATTCCTTTTTAGTTGCTATTTTGTTATATTTTCTTCTACATCTCAATCTTGAATCTCTTCCTTAATCCCATCTCAACGAAGTTAATGGTGGTAAAGAACAAAATCCTTGTTCGATTGAGTCGAGAGGAATGGATTTTTAGTGTAATTTTGTTCTTTTCAATTTCTTCAAAGTGTTGTAATTTCCCTTCTGTTATTTAAATTCTGAATGTTAGCCACTGTGTTGTTCTTTCTTCTTGAAAATTCTCCTTAAGATTTTTTAATTATTGAAGTTTCTTTGGGTATTAATTCCATATTAATCATTTTGGTAATTTGGGTATTGAAACCAAGCTTGAATTGCTAGTATTTTAAATCCTCTTTTTGTATAAATGAATTCCTACAATTTTAACTTACTGTTTTTTGTTAATTTCATTATGAAGAGCTAAATTTTCTTTGGGATTCAAGTTTGTGAATGCCCTAGAAGAAAGATGTAAGGCTCGATAGCAAAAACAATCTAGCTAATTCTTGAACTATTGTTTGCTTTTGATGAGTTCAATGTTGGGTAAACCCTAGTTGGCCATCTAGTATTGCTTGCCAAGCTAAACTTAATACTGAAAGGGTTAAGGGAAGCGAATGTCGCAAAAGCAATGAAGGAAAAGGCTTAGACATAAGTCGTGAAACATCGACCCTAGACATAGGGCAAGACTCCAAAACCACTAGTGTTGTGTGTTAATATATGTAAGTTAGATTATGTAACGACCCTAAACACATAACACACTAAATGCAGAAGCAAGACTGAGTTAGCTCGCCTATGCCTGAAATTTCGGCAGCATGGCGACGTAACTATGAGAAAACCTAATATCAAGAACTTGTAAAGGAGCATAACACACTTCTAAGATTTCAAAGAAATACTCAACACCTCCCAAACTACTCAAAAGAAGCTGAGTTCACATATACGAATACGAATATAAAAGACATCTCAGAACTAGATTTATAAGAGAACAAAAGTACAACTTACAAACCTCATTTACAAACTAACATAAAAACAACCTATCCAAAGAGTACACAACAAAAGGAGCCTAGGAGAAATCTACTAGTATCCCCACAGCCCTGTCAGGTTGTCGTCCCGTCATCCACCACGCTGATGAGAGTCACCTGAAAAGAGATGAACAAAGTAGCATGAGTGAGTACATGTATACTCAATAAGCAGCCCACTTAAGGGTCCAAAGTTTAAAAGAATAAATACTACGAAGGAAAACTACCCTTACTCACACTTGGGTCAGTTTTCAAAATACATAATCCAGTTATCTAAAAGCCCATATACCCTACCTCAGCTTTCACCTCTCCCTGACTATAACTTCTTGACATACCTGTGAGTTCTGTAACCTAGAACCAAACCAATGAAGGAAAAAAAAAACAACTCTCACTCTCATCATAATGGGGAAATCACCCCTACGCTAGCACACAGGCAATAAGAGTACGCAACCCTTACGCTCAACATAATGGGGAATGACCCCTAAGCTAAAACCACAGTGAAAGAAAACAATCTCTCACTCTCATCACAATGGGGAATCACCCCTACCCTTGCACACAGGCAATAAGAGTACGCAACCCTTACACTCAACACAATAGGGAATCACCCCTAAGCTAGCACCATAGTGAAGGAAAACAATCCCTCACTCTCATCACATCACATAACATTCTACGCATACAGGCTCACACGAAACGATAGAAACAGGGTAGGTGGCACAAATCCAACGGCTCTTGATCAAATTTGATCCCTTGAAAACCCCCGGGTAGAATACCACTCTCAAAGCCACGCCCACTTCTTAAACTGAAGTTCACAATCAGAACCAACATCTCAAAGTCAAACTCAAACACACTTAAGTAGCCATGGCTCGAGCTTAGATTTAGTGTAATCTCTCTTACCCAACATCTCATTTATATACAAGAAATACCCAATTACCCACCATCTAGCAATTTCACCCTATCGATAAGATAAGCATTTTACATACATTCATTAAAAACAAAGGCTTAACAAATAAATCCAATGGCTACTTACCTCTCAATAGACTCAAGGTCGAAAAGCTTCTCTTCTTAGGACGACGTTAACTTTAATCCTAGTAAAAGAGAGGGCGCCCAAGTATCTACTACCTCCAATGTCGACTTCTAACATGCACAAAAGTTCCAATTACACAATAATAACTCAAATAAATCAAAACTAATTTCCTAAAACTGACTTGGCCCCAAAAGACCAATTACAAATGCCTTGAACTTAAAAGCTTACCAACCACCGTAACTAAAAGCTGCTGGATTCAAAGCTTAGTACGACCCGAATTGGATAAATTTAGCCTCCAACCATGATGGTTAATCCGAAAGTGAGTTCCATAACCAAAAGTCAACCCAAACTACTCAATTAATGCCTAAATAAGCAATTAACTCACTAAATTTCTTAATTCCAAAACCAAAACGCTTACCCACTGTCAAACGAGCCAAAACCACACCGAAACGAACTCTAAAATGCCCAAAGACAACTTCAAAGCCACTATCCATGTAAGTATTTGCCGAAAAATGATCCAAACATTAACAAACTAGTGATAGAGAGAGACAGAAATAGAGAGAGTGAAAGACGAGAGGGAGTAAGGGAGATAGAGAGGGGAAAAGAAGGGAGGGAGTGAGGGAGACAGAGAGGGGGAAACGGGAAGGACGAAGAGGGAGACAGAGAGGGGGTTCGGGAGTGAGGGAGAAAGATGGGTGGGAGAGAGGGTGAGAGGGAGATGGAGTGATAAAGATGAAAAAAAATAAAAAATAATAATAATAATAATTAAATAAAAATAAAATAATAGAAAAAAAATCTTTAATATTTTATTAATAAAAATAAAAAATAAAAATAATTATTTAAATTTTTTTTAAGAATGTCTAAAAAAAATCGAGTGTTACAGATTAGCCATAG
Source organism: Trichosanthes truncata (assembly GCA_033996785.1). Classification (NCBI taxonomy): domain Eukaryota; kingdom Viridiplantae; phylum Streptophyta; class Magnoliopsida; order Cucurbitales; family Cucurbitaceae; genus Trichosanthes; species Trichosanthes truncata. The sequence continues at coordinate 53,281,538 of JAWPNB010000010.1, forward strand.
AAATATAGATTTAATCACTTAGTCTCCTAAAGATACTTCATAGAAGGTCGAATAGGAATCGAATTCGATTTACTTAGTTTTTGAGTTAGCTACGATTGCAATTGTCTTCTTGTTGCATTTTCTTTCCAAAGGAGCATTAGCATCTTGAATCCTTTTTTCATTTCCATTGATTTTTTTCAAACACTTTTCCTTTAGCCAAAACACCTCACAAACTTTTTTTTTACTCACCGCTACTTAGTTGCAATTTGGCAACGATTTTGTGCCATCTAAAATTCATTTTATTAAAATCCATTCCCTTGGGTACGATACTTTGAAATACTTCCAGTTTCTTATTACTTCGATCATGTGCACTTGCATGAAGCAAACCAATCAAGACCCCGCCAGAATATTCTCCATATTATTTTGAAGGTATAGTTTATGTCTAACCTTAAGTTTATATTTTAATTCTAAAATAAAATCAAAGACGATTCCCACGCTTCTACTTCGGGTTTAATTCAATTATTTCCTTCAAGAGAAACTTAAGTTAGAATCGAATGCATGGCTATTGGTTAATTACCTGAGTGACAGTAGGGGTACTAATTTATCAATAGAGGTCCTTAATGAAGTCTTAAGGCCTTGTGTTAATTAAGTAATGCTTGAGAATTGGAAGAGACCGACAAGAGATTTCATGTACTTAGGCTTCTAGACTTATGAATCAAACGTTTGATTTTGCCTAATTGTTGGCTTAATTAAGTAAATTAATGTCGAATAATGAAATCAACACCCATAGAATTAACTCTCTATTTGTATCTTCCATTTATCTTTTGCTTTCTAGGATTAGTTGTTTATTTTCCTGTCTTCTTTTGATTTTTGTTCTCTAAATAAAGCTAAGTGAGATTATTCGCAGTAATCAATTGAATTAAAACCAATCTCTGTGGATACGATACTTGATAGGAATACTGTTTTATTATTACTTCGATCACGTGCACTTGTGTGTACATCGATCATCAGTCGGTTGATTGACAAGTTCAAGAAGGCTCAAATTGATCGAACCGACCGACATATATGAACATAATGTTGCTGTATATACAAATAAAATTTTCATAAATAAAATTTCTGTCATTCTTCGCTATTGACTAAGACATCAAATAAGCTTTGACATTGACTAAGCTTTAATCAGAAGCACAAAGAAGACCGTGAAGATTTATAAAACATAAAGACTCAATTGAAACTAGATTAAAGTGCTTATACAAAAGATAGTAATTTAGCTCAAAAGAGATGTCTGATTTAAACACATGGAAAGCTAAACACAACTCTCACATGATAATGACATAAAACATAGCTTAACTCGTAAAAGCATTATTTTACTTTAAAGATCAAAGATTCAAATCTTCGACCAGGTTGAACTCCAAAATAATAATAAAAATAAATAAATGAAACTTCCCCACATGGCTAATTTAATTAAACCATAAAGAAATCAGTATGGAAACTCTTTTATAACCATTATATCCATTCTCTCTCGAGTGCTCCATTAAACAAAAAGAAAATGTCTCTCTTACTTTCCTTTCTCTTCTTCTTCTTCTTCCTAGTTTCATCTGCCACTGACTGTGATCGTTGTCCACGCCAATCCAAGGCTGCTTATTTCTCGCAAGATTCATCAATTTCATGTACACATTCAAATCTCTCTTCTTTGCTTAATCTGCTAATGTTATTTTTCTACCACAAAACTCTAATTTCCCGACGACCCAGATGAAATTTTGAAGAAATATTTAGTGGGTATATTTCATTTAATGCAGCTGGAGCTTGTGGCTATGGATCTTTGGCATCGAGCTTCATTAATGGACACCTTGCAGCTGGTGTTCCTTCCCTTTACAAAGATGGAGCTCGATGTGGCGCTTGCTACCATGTTGATTCTGATCATCTCAATCTTTTAATTTTTAATTTTTAATCTTTTAAATTTTATTTTTTTAATGAATGATTTTGGAAATGTGGTTTAATTTGTTGTGCAGATTAGGTGCAAGAAGAAAGGGATTTGTGCTAAAGAAGGGACTAGAGTTATTTTGACTGATTTGAATTACAGTAATAAAACTGATTTTGTTTTGAGTAAGAAAGCTTTCTCTGCAATGGCTCAAAAGGGCAAAGGGCAACAGATTCTGAAACAAGGGATTGTAGATGTTGAATATAAGAGGTGAGCTTTTACTTTACACCAGATATTGCCTCCATTTTTTACATTGCCAAGAAAAATTTTCATTTGTCAGAAGTTGGTTCTTTTTTTTTTTATCTTTTATGAATGCTATGCTTCTGCCTTTTGCTTCTGCTAATAATGAGCCACACCCAATTCTGGCATTAATTTTTTTTTTTGTTAGTCAATTCTGGCATTAATGGCTTCTTAAAGACTGCAAATAACCCATTTGGCTAACAAAATTTTCATTAAGGACTAATTTTAAGCTTTATTGAAAGTATTTAAACTAAAATTGGACATTTGAAAGTATAGAGACTAAAATAGAATGAAATCTAAAGTATAGGAACCAAAATGTTATTTTAACCTTTTTTTCTTTTATGTTAAATTATAAGTTTATTAGGTTGAGTCCTCAACTTTAGAGTTATGTGTATATCACTAAGTTTCTAAAAGTTTTAATACATTTTAAAATTTATGAGATATATTGTATCCATCTAGTCATTGTATTTTAAAAATTTTCAAATAGACTTCTAAATTTTTAATTTTGTATTTAATAGATCTCAAAACCCGTAATTTAATGTTTATGTAGCATGCAAACTATATTATTTAATGATTAAGCAGCAGACTAATCTCATGCAGTTTCAAGCATTTTGGTAGTCATGTAAATTTTAGTTGAAATAGTTATGATAACAACCACTTAGACTAAAAAAAAAAAAAAAAGGCAAAAATATAGGACTCGTTTGATAATCATTATTTTGTTTTTGGTTTTTGTTTTTGAAATTATACTTGTTTTAATTTTTTAAAGTTTTTTACCTTCCTTAAAAATACATTTGAATTATAAGTCAATTTTTTTTAAAAAAAAATTACTTTTTAAAAATTACTTTTTTTTTTTTATATATATACTTTTCAATGTTTGACTTGATTTTTTAAAATGTTTATAGAAAATAGATAATAAAGTAAAAAAACTAAGTGTGAAAGTAGTGTTTATAAACTTATTTTTTAAAAATAGAACACAAAAAAACAAAATGATACTTATCAAACATAGCCTTAAAAACCTATTTAAAATTTCTTCAAAGTTCATGAAATCTATTGAAAAAAAATATATTATAAAGCGTAAAGACTAAATAGACATAATTTTAGAAGTTTGTAAGCATAATTATAATTTAACCTTTTTTTATTTTTGTTTTATAAATGGTATGATGGTGGGCTTGGGTTTTGCAGGGTTCCATGTGAATACAAAAAACAAAACATGTCAGTGCGGATCCACGAATCAAGCAGAAGACCCCATTACTTGGCCATTACATGGTTATACGTAGCTGGTCAAACAGAAATAGCAGAAGTTCACGTATCATTGGTCAGCCAAAAACCTTTAAAAAATTCAAATGAGATTTAGCAAGTTGATCAAAATGGAACTAAAACTGAATTTTGATTGCTGGATTTTGTGTGAAATTTTGTGTAGGACGGTGCCCTTGTGTCAACTGATATGAGAAGAAGAAAGAATGGGGCAATTTGGGAAGCTGACTCAGTGCCTGTAGGGCATTTGAACTTTCAAATAAGGTTTAATTCAAGTGATAATGTGTGGTTTTTTACATTGCAAGATCTTCCTGAGGATTGGAAACTTGGCATGATTTATGATACTGGAATTCAAATTGGCCGTAACATTCCACAAGGGCAAGAAAGTTGAAGTCCTTGTGATGGAGGGCATTGGAAGTGATGAATTGAACAAAATTAACCATGTTTAAATGAAGAGCTCTCTCTTAATTTATGGAAAATGTTTCCCTTTTCTCTTTCTTTTGATGTAATAAAGTCCTACTTGGCTGGTGGAATTAATTGCTCCTCTATTTCCTTGTTTAATTTCATAGGAATGCAGTTGGGATTAGCAGTAAAATAGGAAAATCGAAAAAATCCGCCATACCAATGGAAACCGACAAAGCCGACTAGAGCCATAAGTCGATGGTGAGTCGTTTGGTAATTGTTCAGGTTTCTTATTGATAAGGACAACGACCTCCACATATCTCCACAATTGTATGATATTGTTCACTTTGGGCATAAGTCTTCATGACTTTGCTTTTGGTTCTCCCAAAAGGCCTCATACCAATGGAGATGGAAATAATTGTCTTCACTTATATATCATGGATCTCTTCTTTCCCTAGCCAATGTGGGACTTTGTTAGCACTCCTAACAATCCTCCCCTCGAACAAAGTACCAACAACTTGAGCCTCCCCTCGAACAAATCCGTCCACTTCTAATTGAGAGATTGCTCTTTATCTCGAGGCACGACCTGTTCATCTCGAGGCAACATCCAATAGAGCGCATGGCATGAATCACATTGTGGGATATTCCTTGATGGTGGCAATCACCTACCACACCATCTACCAACTTCTCCCCCTCGAACAAAGATTTACTCTTCTACCACTAGTGGAACTTGATAGAGTTATTACTTGCTTGCCGCTCCAAGCACTTTTTGTTCGCTCTATGGGATTTATCCACATTGTCAACATGAGGCTCACTAATCTTTGTTCTACTTTGAGGATTTCTTCGGCATACAACTAGATTTTTACCATGACTTTGATACCAATTGATAAGGACAACGACCATCCACATATCTTCACAATGGTATGATATTGTCCACTTTGGGCATAAGCCCTCATGGCTTTGCTTTTGGTTCCCTCAAAATGCCTCATACCAATGGAGATAATTGTTCTCACTTATATATCATGGATATTTTCTTTTCCTAGCCAATGTGGGATTTTGTTAGCACTCCCAACACTTGTTTTTCGTTTTTTAGAAATGTTTTTAAAATTGTGTAGAAATTTTGGAAACAACCAAATCAAGTTTCTTAGGGCTCGTTTGATAATGTTCTCATTTTCTATTTCTTGTTTCCATTTCTCATTTTTTAAGAAACAGACATGTTTGATAAACCATCATATTTTTTGTTTCTAAATTTTTAGAAACGTTTCTAAAAAATGGGCAAATTTTGAGAAACTTCAAAAAGTAGTTTCTCAAATTTTGTTTCTGTTTTTTCTTCCATGTTTCGTGCATGTATCTCTATTTCTCTTTTCCCTTTCTATACCCATCTCTCCTCTCTCTCTTCTTTCTCTCTCTTCCATTTTAATTTTTTTAATACTTTTTTTATCTTTTCGTTTTTTTCTTCTTTTTTATTTTTATTTTTTCATTTATTTCTTTCTCTTCTATCTTCTATCTCTCTCTTCCAACATAATTTTTTTTCTTTTAATAGTTCCTTATCTTTTTTTTTTCTTTTTTTCTTTGGTATGATTTTAATTTTTTTATTAAATAAATAAACTAATAATGTATTTCATGTTTACCATTAAATGTAAAAAATATATATATTCTCTCTCTCTTTTTCTGATTTTACTTGCATGTATTATTGGCTAATGCTTTTTTAAGGAAAAATATAAAAATAATTTTTTTTATTAAATTAAAAAAATGTGGGTATGCTCGATTGTCTAACTTTAGAAAATTTACAAATTAGTCTAATTGAACTAACTCGTGTAAGCCAAAATTTTTTAAGGTGAATTGATTGGAATGAGCAATGACATTGCAAATCAAATTTGAACAACATTTGAAGGATAAAATTTATTATTATTATTATTATTATCATTATTAATTTTGTGTTGGGCCTAAATAAAATACTATAAACTCTTTATAATCATTTTATATTTATTTTAATGCATGTTATATGTTTTATTATATTATTTGTATTACATTTTATTTTTACTAAAAAATAAGAAACAAGAAACAGTTATCAAACACATGTCTGTTTCTATTTTTTTTTTTTAAGAAACAAGAAACAGAAATAGTTATCAAACATGTTTCTGTTTTTAGTTTTTAAAAAACAAGAAACAAGAAATGAAAACAAAAAACAAGAAACGAGAAATGAGAATGTTATCAAACGGGCCCTTATTTCTTGTTTCTGTTTTCAGTTTTTTCCAAAACATTATTTTATTATTCTTTTGTTATTTTTTCAATTTTTTTCAATATGTAAATAAAAATATTATTTTATATTCTTGACTTATAAAATGCCTAATAAATTTGAATCTTTAATTTTAAAAACTATTTTTCATATAATTTTTTTTATTTTTAAGTTTAAAATTTCATAGAAATCAGAAATGATTACCAAACATGCTTTTATTTTGTTTTTCAATAAAAAAAAAAAAAGAAAGAAAGAACAAGAGATAAAAAAAAAAAATAGTTACTAAACCAAGTTCTATTTTTCTTTATTAAAAAAAAAAGAAAAAAAAAAACAAGAAACATGAAATAAAAAACAAAAACGTTCCTAAATAGGCATTGCCGCATTGGTGTTTATTTTTTTATTATACAAAACCGATCATCGGTTTGTCAATATTTTGAATGTCAGATTTTAAAATTGATTTCTATTTTTTTATGATAAAAGATAATTTTTTTGATATAGGGTTGTGAGCACAAAACAAAAACAAAGACTTATGTTGTTATATGTTTTCTTTCAAATGTTTTGTTAGATTTACTGTTCATATATAATTATTAACTATTTTTATGATTAACTAATAAATAAAAACACGATAACGAAACAATATCTTTTCAAGTAGTTTTAAAATTTAAAAAAAAAAGTACCATTTAAAAAAAAAAAGATTAGAAGACAGTAGAAAGAATTTTAAAAGTTAATTTAAATGACCCATTGTAAAAAATACACTCAAAACAGTGCAAAGAATCTGATCCTCTCGTGAAACCAGTCAATCTTTTTCATTTTCTATGTTCTGTGGACCAAGCCAACTATCCTATATTTTCTACCTCTCTTTTCTACTTTACCAACATAAAATAATACTCTTTATCAATAATAATTTTTATTTAATCCAGAGGCCAAATAGCCCAACCCAAACAACTATTTGGTGCTAAAAGTTGTCATTTATGAGTCTTGAGTTGGATATAATGTAGCTTGATCCTTTCCCTTTCCTTACATGTCTAAGGAGAGCAGAAGTGTGAGATAATATTGTTGGCAACTAATATGTGCCAATGGTATCCAACATGCTACTTGATGCTAGTCATAACTATCTTGTTAGATATGACTTACGACTTACGTAATTTAAGGCCAATATTGATTGTACTTTTGTCTTCGTCGATCTCTATGTTAGAATGTGACATGTTAGGTTAACTTATAGAGTAAGGTCACACCACTAAGTTTATCTTTCTCACACTAACCATATTCAATGATGGGTCTAGTCCTATGAGATAGTTAGACTCCATGTCTTAGTTGAACCTCTCAAGCTCTTTGGATTAAATAAATTTCTAGTCTCACCCATCATGCTAGTATGTCTTCCTAACTTTTTTTTTTTAATTTATTATTTTTTTAGAGTTCAACAACGTATTGAAGTCCGATTCGAAGTTTTGACTTCTTGATCGATGATATATGTCTCAACCAGTTAAGCTAAATCAAGGTGTTATGGGTCCGATTCCAAATGTACCCATGGGTCTGACCCCTACCCTAGCCCGTTAGACCTGCGAACTCCAAAAGAAGAAAGAGCATCCTCAGAAGCTCGGGAGGCTGAGCGAAAGAGCTCGACCGACTACCTAAAAGAGGAAGATGTCTCGAGCAGGCCATTTAAGTCGAGGCTAAGGCATCCTACATCTTCTCCAGCGACACAGCTGACCCCTCGTACGGCTCTGACATCGATGCAGGGAGGAACATTATAAACATGGAAGTCCAACGCAACCCCACACCTATGCTAACCTTGACACCACATTATGCTCGATACTTACTTAAGCATCAAAGTGTGTTGAGCAAAGCACCACAGTAGTGCGAGATCTCTCTCTTGTACAAAACTTCTCAGACCAAGCCTTTGGACTCGATCGACCTGATCTGCTCTGTCGGCCAGATTTCAGCATCAACATCACAAGGGTTTGGATGTATGAGCACAACTTGGGTGTAGCAGTGTTGTGCAGCCCACTTTACAACCACAAGAAAAAAAAGTTTTTTTTAGAAAAAAAAATTTATGGTTATAAAGAGGGCTGCACAACACTTGGATGCAGCCTGTTGTACGCAAGTATTTTCCTTGATGTATATCCACATAAATTACTCGTCACTCCACAAACTATACCCATAGCAAAAACATTTAATATCTCAATAAATTCTTACTCTCGTGTGCTTCACATTCTCATATATTTTATATTTCTCAAATTTTCTCATCCCGATGCTACTAATATCCACGAAGCTCCCTTGGAAATACAATATTAATTTATACAAGGAGAGAGAAGAGTCGGTGGGAACAAAGTCTCATCTCTCCACGTGAAAAATATAACTTAAAACTATACACAAACTCATTGGGAACCGATTATCCAATGGGTCTCTTCTTCTAATGCAAATGCAGCTATATAAACCCATTCTCTATTCTTCTCTTTCTTCATTGCAACGAAAAATGGGTTTGTTTGTTTGGCTTCTCTTTTTCTTCCTCGCCTCATCTGCCTCTGCTTGTGATCGATGTGTTCACCAATCCAAAACTGCCTATTTCTCAAATGATTCACCACTTTCATGTACATTGTTATTGAATCTCTGCCATTTCCTCTCCTTTGTTTCTCTTTCATTTTGAGTTGGTCATTTTCATAAAAATATAGATCTTTTCTTCTAATATTTTTTTTATAGAATAATCTGCTCTGATTTGCAGCTGGGGCTTGTGGCTATGGCTCCTTAGCACTGGGCTTCCTTGACGGACACCTCGCTGCGGGTGTCCCTTCCCTTTATAAAGAAGGTGTTCGTTGTGGCGCATGCTATCAGGTAAAAAGTGGTGTTTTTGTTCTCTAATTTAGAGTCAGTTTAGAATACTTTATAGTTTAAACATTTTTGAAAAGATTATTTTCAATAAAAATGTTAATATATCTTATATTTTTTAATAAATATTTTAAATAACAAATTTGTTTGGTTGCATTATATTCAAAAGTGATTCTATTAATATTATTTTTTTTAAAATTTTTTTACTAAATATATTAAAGATTTTTGGTTAATCACTTTAAAGTCATTTTTGGATAATCCATCTCTCAAACGATTCTAAAAAAAGAACGTTTTTTTTTAATTAATTCAATTTTTTTAAGGCACTTTTTCTTTATTAAGATTTTTTTTTAAAAAAAAAACACTATTGATCGTCTCCAATCACTCAATAAGTTATCCTAATTAAAAACACTTAAAATTATTAATTTTTCCAAAGGTACTTATAGAATAACCAATTTTCTCCAAAAAAGTATTTTTTTCACAAATTATTCCAAAATACGATTTTAAAAAAAAAAAAAAAAAAAGACTTCGATTATAAGTACTTTTTTTTTTTTTTTTTTTTTAATTTTTGATGTTTTGAGATGTCTTTGAAAGAGCTCACGGAGGTAAAAAAATTGTTCACTTTTTATGAGCAAAAATGCATGGTTTGAGAAGTTCTAAATACAGATAAAAGCACATTTTGAAGGAAACATATAATTAATTGTTTTTTCCAAAAGGTACTATATGCTAATGCCATACATGTTTAACTTTTAAATATATTTTTTTTTCAAAAGGATTATCAAACACGAGCTAAATAGTGTTTTTAAGTGCTTTTCTAATAATTATTATTTAAGTCAAAAGCATTTTACAAGTGATTTCCAACTAACCACTTTCAATACTTTGGTTTCTGTTTTTTTCTTCCTACTCCCAACCAGCACTATAATTTTGAGTAGGAGTACTCTTGGTGTTGCTAAAAGCACTCTCACAAATACCCATTGGATATATTTGTTTGGTTTGATTCTACTCATTTTCTGGAAATACACTGCTGCAGATAAGGTGCAAAGACAAGAAAATTTGCAGCACAGTCGGGACCAAAGTCATTTTGACTGATCTGAATCTACACAGCAATAGAACTGATTTTATTTTGAGCAAGAAAGCTTTTTCTGCCATGGCTCAGAAGGGCCAAGATAAGAATATTTTGAGACGTGGGACTGTCGATGTTGAATACAAGAGGTTACCTTTTATATTTTTAGAGTTGTTTTGTCTCTATTGCAATAAAAAAATTAGTTAAATTATAATCACGAACTTTGGAGCTAAATATAACTCTAGGTTAATGTCTATATACTCTTCCTATTTAAATAATAATAAAATTATTCGTTCAGTCTTTATACTTTTTAGCCTTGTTTTCTTTATAGTTTGTGTATTTAAAATGTTTCTAATCGATATGATATTTTTTGGTGTCTAATAAGTTCATGTCGTTAATTCTATTAATTTAATACTTATGTGACATGCTGGCTAGATTATCTAGGCCTCTTAGATAACTATTTGAACTCCTCTTAATAATCATTTGATTTTTAAAAATTAAATTTGTACACGTACACTATTTTCATGTATAAGTTTATTTCTTTCGTTATGTACTTGTAAAAGTGTTTTCAAACTCCAAGTCAAAAATTGAAAACTAAAAAAAAGTATTTTTTTTAAAACTTATTTTTGTTTTTAGAGTTTGGCTAAGAATACAATTCAAACCTTCATTTATGTGAAAACTATAATAAAGAGATGGTGAGATCAAAACAATCACAATTTTCAAAAATGGAAAATTAAAAATGAAATGGTTATTAAATAGGGCCCTTGTTCTTGGTTTTTTGTTTTTGAAAATTAAACTTAAAAATATTATTTCCATTTATGAGTTTTCTTATTTCATTATCTACTTCTTACAACTGTTTTCAAAATCTAAGTCAAGTTTTGAAAATTAAAAAAGTAGTTTTAAAAATTTTGTTTTATTTATTAAATTTAGATAATAATTCAAATGTTTCTTTAAAAGAGATGAAAATTATAGTAAAGAGAGGGTGGTTAGAAAATAAGCACAAAACAGAAATTAAAACGAAATGGTAATTAAATTGAGTAGCCTTAAGGATTATGTTTAAAATCGATCTATCCCATCATCTTTAAATAAGAAACATTTTTTTATTGAGGGCTGGCCATCCAACTTTAATATTAATGGGTTGGGCATGGCTTTGCAGGGTGCCTTGTGAATACAAAAAACAAAATCTGTCAGTAAGAATTGAAGAGTCAAGCCAAAAGCCACATCACATGGCTGTTAAGTTCCTATTCCAAGGTGGGCAGACAGATATGGTACTGGTTCACCTTCATCCGGTAAGCTCAAAACCCCCACCACAAATTGCATCGAATTTCGAGTCTCTTTATGCTACAAATATAAAGTTAATTGTGTCAAAATATACATATTTAAGGCTTAATTAAAATACAAATTTTGTGTTTAGAAGTCTCTATACTATAAAAAGTTTTTAATAAGTCTAAATTTAATTTTGATTTAAATAAGTCCCATCATTCATTCCTAAACATTAGGGCATTGTGTGAAAATTTTCTAGTATGGAAGTAATATGGAAAATTAAACATAAGGGTATTGAACGAAAAATTTCTTGAACTCTGATAATATGAAAAAAAAATTCATACTAACTCCATTCATTGTTTTCCATAAAAGAAATATTTAAAAAAAGTATGGGGCCTATGAAATAGAATAATATATCATCAAATGATGTATCAAATGCTAAATAGAATTAGTGTGTACTACCATAGTACTATAAATTTTCTCATGTGTTAAGATGATGTGTTACAATTTTATTTTTGGTTTTCTATTTTTTAAAATTAAAGCTTCATTTGTTAACTATTTGATTTTTGGTTCTTGGTTTTTAAAAATTAAAGCTTATAAATACTACTTTTGCCAATGAGTTTCTTTGTTTTGTTATCTACTTTTTACAAATGTTTTTAAAATTCAAATGAAGTTTTGAAAACTAAAAAAAAAGTTTATAAAAACTTGTTTTTGTTTTTGAAATTTAGCTAAGAATTTAAATACTTCCTTAAGAAAGGTAAAAACCATTGTGAAGAAATTGTGGAAGTTTTTTTGGATCAATATTATATTTAAAAGAAATTAGAAAAAAAAAACAAAGCCATTTGAAACAATTTAAGAAAAGAGGGCTAATTTTTTGTCCTCATTGGGATGCATTTGTTGGAGGTATGGAATGCCTTTCTTCCAAATACGCATTAGGTATCATCTAACGTTAAATGGAATGGAATGCATCTCTTGAAGATTCGCATTTCAAAAGTCATTAATTTATTTTTTTAAGATTTGATATAGATTTGATTTTTCTTTTAAGTCATTAAATGATCTTAAAATATTTTATTTTAAAAATACATAAATGAAGAGATGTGTAAGCAAAAAAAAAAAAATCATTTTTTTAAGGCATTAAACGTTTTTTAAAAATTTTGATTTTGATGTAGTATGATCAAACAAATTTATTTTAGTTAAAAACACTTTTTAAACAAAATTTAAATATTAAAAATACTTCTTTTAAAAGTATTTTTTGGCAATATATGAGTAGATATTTTGTCTTTATTGGGATGCGTCTTTAAAAGAGACACATTCCACAAAGACCTATTGAGCAAGAAATTTAGTGCTAATTGCCTACATTAAATGGAATGCGTCTCTTGAAGAACATTCTATTTAATCCAATCTTTTCCTTTGAAATAGTATTTTAAATATTTATTTTATTCAAACCAATAAACGTTTTTTAAAGATTGATAGAGATTTGATTTAAGGCATTAAGGAGGTGTTTGGAGCAATGGGTTGGGTTGGATTGTTTTGGAATCTAAATCCAAACCCTTGTTTGGTCCAATGTGTTTCAAAACCCAACACAACCCCATGGTTTTGCATAATGAAACATGGGGGTTTAATTTTCCAACACATTGGTTTGCTCCTCCTTGACACTTGCTTCTCATTGGAAACTCACTTCTTTTTTCTTTCTTTTTTTTTGGTAAAAAACAATAAATTATTACAAATATTCTTTTATACATGTCATATACCTGACCAAATTTGATATTTGACAAAGTAATTAATTCTTATTGGAAACTCACTTCTTTTTTTTTTTTTTTTTTTTTTGTAAAAAACAATAAATTATTACAAATATTTTTTTTATACATGTCATAAACCTAACAAAATTTGATATTTGACAAAATAATTAATTCTCATTGGAAACTCACAATTTTTTTTTGTAAAAAACAATAAATTATTACAAATATTTTTTTATACATGTCATAAACCTAACAAAATTTGATATTTAACAAAGTAATTAAATCTCATTGGAAACTCACATTTTTTTCAAAAAAAATAATAAATTATTACAAATATTTTTTTATACATGTCATTGACAAAGAAATTAAATCTCATTGGAAACTCACATTTTTTTTTGTAAAAAACAATAAATTATTACAAATATTTTTTTATACATATCATAAACCTTACTAAATTTGATATTTGACAAAGTAATTAATTCTCATTGGAAACTCACATTTTTTTTTGTAAAAAACAATAAATTATTACAAATATTTTTTCATACATGTCATAAACCTAACAAAATTTGATATTTGACAAAGTAATTAAATCTTATTGGAAACTCACATTTTTTTTGTAAAAAATAATAAATTATTACAAATATTTTTTTTATACATGTCATAAACCTAACCAAATTTGATATTTGACAAAGAAATTAAATCTCATTGGAAACTCACATTTTTTTTTGTAAAAAATAATAAATTAATACAAATATTTTTTTATACATGTCATAAACCTAACTAAATTTGATATTTGACAAAGTAATTAATTCTCATTGGAAACTCACATTTTTTTTTTCAAAAAACAATAAATTATTACAAATATATTTTTTTATACATGTCATAAACCTAACTAAATTTGATATTTGACAAAGTAATTAATTCTCATTGGAAACTCACATTTTTTTTTTCAAAAAACAATAAATTATTACAAATATTTTTTTTTATACATGTCATAAACCTAACCAAATTTGATATTTGACAAAGTAATTAATTCTCATTGGAAACTCACATTCTTTTCTTGTTAAAAACAATAAATTATTACAATTTTTTTTTTTATACATGTCATAAACCTAACTAAATTTGATATTTGAAAAAGTAATTAATTCTCATTGGAAACTCACATTTTTTTCTGTAAAAAAACAATAAATTATTACAAATTTTTTTTTTATACATGTCATAAACCTAACTAAAAGGATCTTACAACTAACCAAAGATTTCCACTAGAAAATAAGGAAAGGAAAAAAAGAGAGACCAAAGTAGTAAAGGAAAAAGGAAAAAGGAAAAATAAAAACTGTACAACCCCGGGGTTCAGAACACTGCACTCCAAACATTGTCTTCAGATTCCCAGGGTTCAGAACACTGCACCTCAAACACTGTTTTCTGATTCCCAGGCTTTCAAACCCCCCCAGAACAAACCCCCCAGGGTTCTGATTCCAAGGGTTCTGATTCCGAAACGGTGCTCCAAACGCCCCCTAAACGTTTTTTAAAGATTGGATTTAAAAAAATACATAAATGAAGAGACACACAAGAAAATTGCTTTTTTAGTTATTAAATATTCTTAAAAAAATTATTTAAGAAATGCTATAATTTTATAAGTTGTAACCATATATTTTCTCTTTATTTTTTAATCATGTAATTTTGAAACTTAATTTAAAATTATTGCAAATTATGTGCCTACAACTTGTAAAATTATAAAAGTGTTGATATATGTAAATTTATTGTTTTTATTATGTCATTAGTTTTTTTGTTGTTGATGTATTTATTGTTTTTATTTTTTAATCATTAGTATTTTCATATGATTTTAATATTTTAATGATGCAATTTACGAATGCATATTTTTAACCCGAATTACTTTGGTATGCGAACTAACTAGGTCAATTAGTTAATAATGTCTCTCTCTTATATTTTATACTAGTATTCAATATAAGTATAATTGTATAAGTTATCTGGACAGACATTAGTATTTCTTTTTATAAATTGAAGATTCAAATCTTTACTCTACCATTCACATTTGTAATCTTATACCATAAAAAATAAACTTTTGTATGAGTTCCTAACCTGTTTGGTAGACAATTTGAAAATATAATTTTGAAAACAAATGATTCAATGAAAATAGAGCTGTATTTCATGTTTTATTTAAAAATTAGATTATAATTTAAACAGTTGTTCAAAATGTTTTTTATAATATATTTATAGACTATTAACTAGTTGTAGTTGCAAAACTAAATATTAGATTGAATATAATCCATTATTAATTAATTTATGAACATGATTTTTGTTATAAATTTTATATAATTATTATTTTACAATATCATATAATTTATAATATATTATATTATACATATTTTAATTTAACAAAAATAAATTGAGTTTATAACATGAAATACTATATTTATTAAAGTTTTGGTCTTTTCTAATATAATTCTGCATTTTAAAATTTTAAATTCAAAATCTGGATACCACGAAAACATAAAAATGTTGTTTTCAGAATTTTCACTATTTGAATCACATAATCCGAAAACAGTTTTCAAAAATACATCTATCAAACGCATATTCACTGAACTCAGTGAATCCAAAAACATAAAATAGAATCCAAATTGCCTACCAAACATGTCCTAAATTTTTACAAAAAAAATCATTTTCAACATTATGGTTGAATATTTTATATTGCATTTAGGATAATTTTGCTTAGATTTTAATTTAAATATTTTTTTCAAAAAATACTTTTAATAGAAATGTTTTTAATGATTAAATTTTGTTTAAAAAGTGCTTTTAATTAAAATAAATTTGTTTGATCATACTATGTAACGACCCCAAATTTCGGCCTAACTTAGGGACATTACTGAACTTACAACCTATATGCCCCGAAAATTTCGGCAGCATAACGGCGTAACTACAAGATAACCAATTTTTTTTCTAGCTCCTGTTAAACAAGAAATCTACACTTCAACCATCCAAAGTAACTAAGAACAACATCCACATCCTCTGGCTACAGTTCAGCACACCCAAACTCCCAGAATAAACAGAATCTCAACAACTTAGAACAAACTTAAATCAAATAGATTAGCAGAAACAAAAGAAAGTTTTAGCAATTAGGACTTTCAGCTCGTAACCTAATTCTACCAAAAGAACCTATCTATTCTTCGAAAATAATAAAGAATGGAAAGGCTTACGCCAAACACCTATACAAAACAACTAGAATCCTATTTATGCAACTCAAAGAAAATCAACACTAAGAAAGCACGTAAATCTAATAGTGTCCTCTCATCACGTCTCCTCGTCTGCATCACCAGTTTCGTAGAGCTTCTCCTCACCTGCAAAATCTTTTGGTTGGGGGGGGGGGGGGGAGTCAGTACAAAAGTACTCAGTAAGTAGCTCACACCTGGTGAGCCACCAAACATCAAGCAGCAAACAACATGCTATACACAACATTCAAACATGCTTATCCAAAGTAAATTAACCAACATCATGTCATGCATACATAAACAAGTAAACTATGCATCATTATGCCATGCTTACATAAACAAGTAAACTATGCATCAGATTCACTTAACACATGAATTTCCGCATCATGCCATGCTCACTCGGTTCTACTCAACACTCATGTTTAGCCCTCACCAAAGCTCTCCAAGACTGACCCTTCGAGAAGCATCGACTCCTGACCACTGTTAGCAAAGCCTCAATACTTCTCTATGGAGCTCGGTATTCGACCCTTGGTCTCGAACTGTGCATCGCCCCTTGACCATTTGTACCCAAGGTGCACCGATGAGTTAGCAATGCATTGGCCCAATCCCGGCACCCAACACATGCTTTTTAGATTCATCACACCGACCCTTGACCATTTGTACCCAAGGCCTCGATGCTCCTCTTATTCCAATGGTGACAATACCACCCCTCGACCATTTGTACTCGAGGCTCACTGGTACTCACCCTATACTTCTTAGTAAAACTCACAAGGTCCACTGACCTCCTCACAACCTCACCCTATGCATGTTCCCTAAGCATGCTACTAAACCATGTCTCATGCCCAACAAACATGCTCATACATACTTTCAAACTCATTTAATCAACATACCAACATCATGTAAACTTCACAAATCCACATATAAACATGCTCATCAAAAGATACAACAAAGTACAAAATATACATAACGGGCACAAATTAAACAAGAAACATAGAACATGATGCACACAATCAAACAGACTCATCAGGTAGAATTCTACTTACAACGTTCCTAGGATATTCCAAGGTATTCCTACACGATATGTTAAAGATTTAGAAGTTAGAAAACAATTCCAAAGCCTAGATTGAAACTAGATGAGTGTTTGGAAGGGTTTTCTTACCTAACGAGAACTTTGAGCTTTACTCGAATACTCCAAATTAAGCCTAATCTACGAACGCAAGTTTACAAGAATTAGAAATTAATCTAACGCATCTTATTTTAGTTCGAATGATTTAAAGACTTGCTGAAACTTATTCGAACTTACTGAACTACTCCAAACGAGCTCGAATTACTGTTAGTTGGTGTTCGAGAGTGTTCGCATCAACCCAAAACTGCAACGCAAGGTTCCTACATGTTAGGACTTAAGCCATAACACTTAAAGTGATTTGCGAAAAGTCCAAAAATGATAAAACTTACCCAACAGTGCCAAATTGACTGATATTCTGCTGTAAAACCCGTTTTTTTACAGTAAATGGCTTCGAATGTGGACCATTCGGGGTCCAAACAAGCTAAAATCGCAAATAAGAGATGCTTAAGGCATGGGTAATCCAAAAATAAAGTCGATTAAGCATGGGTGAGAGACAAACCTCGTCAAACAGGAAGAAATTCGGGTAAGTCTGCTGTAAATCCCGTTTTTTACAGAAAATTGCTTCAAATGAGGGTTGTTTTGACTCCAAACAAGCTAAAATTGTAAATCAAATGTGTTTAGGGTATGGGTAATCCAAAACTAAAGTTTATTTAGCAAGGGTATGAGTTATACCTCGTCGAATTGAAGGAAAAAGCGTGGGTCTCGCGTCTGTGAGTTCGTTGGCAGCCGAAGAGGTCTCCGGCGTCGTGGTGCTTGTCGTGTGACGTCGCCGGAGAGAGGGGTGAGATGGTGTTGGCTTGGTCAAAGAAGAAGAAGAAGAAGAAGAAGAAGAAGAAGATGGGTATGTGTTGCTCCAAAAGAAAAAAACGTGAAAGGGAGAGAGGAAGAAGATGGAAGACTAGGGATATTTTTCTTTTTCTTTTACTTTCATTTTCTTTAATAGGCCAACATAAAATCCAATTAAAAACCATAAAACAAATAATTTATCTTCTAATCTAGGTAAATTTAAGGAGAAAATCTTTGGGTAAATCTTTGGGTTTTCAAACTTAAATCTAAAATTCAACATATACTTAATTTGGGACTTTAAAAAAAAAGCATTACCCAATAATCCAAAAAGAATTTAATTAACTTAATTCAATCACTTAATTCCAAATTCCAAAATAACTCCAAATGACAAAATTAGTCGAACCTGAAAACGCGGGGCGTTACATACTACATTAAAATATGTTTCTACACATCACAAATATATAGCTACAACTTGTAAAATTATAGCATTTTCTAAATCAAAATTTTTTAAAACGTTAATGCCTTCAAAAAAAATTTGCTTATGCATCTTTTTATTTATATATTTTTTAAATCAAATTTTTTAAGCAATTTATTATAAAACTTTTAAATACATGGACCATACATAAGTTGAATGGTTTAAAAAGGGATTAAACAATCGGTTAAAGTATATACTCTCGATCAAAAGTGAGAAGTTTAGATTCCCACCATCATGTTATTAAGCTTAAATTGTTTTTTAAAAAAAAGGGATTAAAATTTTCTTAAAGCAAATAGATTTAATAAAACAAAAACTCTGGAACTTGATGGACACAAATAAACGAAGTTCATGAATCTTGTTGGCATAAAAGGTGAATTCGGGAAGAACGGCGTTCATGACCAGAAGGCATGGGACAGCGGTGTGGGAATCAGACACGGCGCCGGAAGCGGCGGTGGTGTTTCAGATAAGAGTGATTTCAGGGTTCGACGGGATGTGGGTCAGGGCGGAGCGGGCGGTTCCGGCGGACTGGAAGCCGGGGATGATCTACGACCTTGGAGTTCAGATGGATGCCATTGCCAAAGAACAAGAGAGTTGCAGACAGTGCGACGAAGGCCATTGGTGATTGATGGATGGACCAAAAACAGACCATATGACCACGGCGGTCCATTAGGTTTACTTTTGTAATGTTTTTAGTCACTAACTCCTATAATAAAGCTCTTTTTTTTTTTTTAAAGAATGGAGAAATGTGTTAGTTGTTTCTTACTTAAGGTTTGCTTCAAAATTGTTTTATATTATGTACCCAACGGTTATTAAAGGTATACAAATTTCTAACATGCATCTAGGGTTAGTGAGAGCAACTACGTTCAATACATTTTTTTTTCCGTATATAAGGGTTTGTTACAAAATTATTCGTTTCTATTGGTTAAATTAAAAATTTGGTCCCTAAGGTTTGAGAAAAATTTCAATTTGGTCCCTAATGGTTTTAAAAGTTTTAATTTAGTGTCCATGGTTTGGGCTTTAGCTTTAATTTGGTCTCTATAATTTTAAAGATTATAATTTGATTCTTATAGTTTAAGTTTAGTTTCAATTTGGTACTTGTGGATTTGGTTAAATCTCACAAGTCCTTAAATTGTGTTTTACCCACTTGAAAAATCTACTTATTTTCTTTTATTTTTTACTCAATCCTAAATCATAATATAGATGACTAAATGGTTACCCAAATACAAAATTGCTATGTATGACAAAATGCTCAATATGATAATAAAAAAGACTATTTTTGTAGTTTAATTAAACTATAGTAACCAAATTCAAACTTTTGAAACCATAAAGATTAAATTGAAACTAAATCCAAACTATAGGAACCAATTAATTGAGATTAAGCTTAAAACTATACAGACTAAATTGAAACTTTTTAAAACTATAGAGATCAAATCATAAGGGCCAAGTTTAAAAATTAATTTAAAAATTAAACTTTTCTAATCTTTCAAGTGAATAGAATAAAAACATGCTTGCTTTTTATAGGTTGATTTAATTTTTTCCCAAGATGACTGGATTTTATTTTCCATTTTTTAAAATTTTTTTTTTTTTTAAGAATCATCAACTTATAAATAGTTGTATGATACTTGGTTTGATGGTAGGGACCAAAACTTTTTCAAACTTCTGAGGGTATCGGTAAAATGCCGAGTTTTAAATACCAAGTGCCCATATTTTTAAAAATCCGTATAATTTTCTAAAATTTTCTTTTAGTATCTACAAACAATGTAGAGATGACGTATCCAAGTAAGCAAACGTCATCGTATGCAAATTTTCTATAATATCCATAAAAAAAAAATGTCTTGGATAAATCTATATCAAACAACATTAATACGTACCTTTGGGTGGCAAAAACTTCTCTCAGATTGAGTTTCAATGTTTAGTAGTTGAGAATCTCAATTTCAAATGAAGTTAAAATCGAAGAAGTCAAGTTTTGAGGAGTGTAAAAAAAAAAAAAAAAAAAATCCTACCTAAGCTACAGTATCACACCTGCAACAAGAAGGAAGACAATACAAGAGAGTTCACGTCCCAATTTCGGTCCGAAATTCTAAGGATTTCTATTGAGGGTAGTTTTGAAACATTTATAAAAGATCGTGAGTAATATTGCAACTTTTAAAAAATAGAAATATTTTTAAAACATAAGACAAAATTCAGGGGCATTTTTAAAATTTAACCTATCAATTTTGTACCGAACATATGTTTTATAATTTATTGAAAACATATTGTTGGAATAGAAATTTTGGCCAATCAGAAATTGCCATGTCATTAATTAAAATTTGGTGACAAAATTATTTATTTAATTAGGGATTATTTAAATTTGCAAGTATCCCTAAATTAAATTAAGGCAAACCCAAATATGCAATTGGGTTATATGAAATTTGGGCCAATTTTAAACAAAGCCCAAATGGGAGGCCCTAATCCAGCAGAGTTTAAGCTCAAAGTCAACCAAGCTCACTCCAAAGGCCAAGACCAAAGTCAACTATGCACAGTCTAAATGACCTGACCCAAAGTCCACTAGGCCCAGTTCAACAGTCAAGCCCAAGCCCACTTGGGGGGCCTTGGGGAACTCTATAAATAGAGAGCTCCCTCCTCCATTTTGGAGGTTCAGAAGTTGAAACTCTCCAGAGAACTTAGAGAGAATTCAGAAACAAAGACCAGAAAACTCTCTAAACCTTTGAAGATCAAACACTCTCTGAACCAGAGTCTTGAAGACTAGAAGACTTTAAAGATCGAGAACAACCTCGAGACAAATTCACATTCGAGAATAAGTTGCAAAGCCCTCGAAACAAATCCACATTCGAGAACAAGCTGTGAAGCCCTCGAGACAAATCTACATTCAAGAATAAGCTACAAAAGCCCTTGATACAAATCCACGTCCGAGAACAAGCTGCGAAACCCTCGAAACAAATCCACATTTGAGAACAAGCTGTAAAGCCCTCGAGACAAATCTACATTCGAGAACAAGCTGCAAAGCCCTCGAGACAGATGTACATTTGAGAGAAAGAATCAGAGGATAAATATTAGAGATTGTACTCCACTAAATTGAAATTAATACAAATTTAAATTCATTTACACGTGTCTCATTTCTCTTTCTCTGTTGAAATATCGTGTAAACAAATTGGCACGCCTAGTGGGACCATCTCTACCTCTCATCTCTTTTTTTCATCTCAACATCCAAGTGAAGCAATGTCATCCAAAAAGACTTCTTCGATCACTGTTGCCATGAGCAACTCGTACACGGGTTCTGCCACCCAAAGTTGCTCCAATGAACTGAGGCTGCAAGACGATAAAGTTTTTATTGCAGGCGAAGTAATGACACTGCTGGAGGCATGGACTAACAACAAGTTCCTGGTCAAGTGCAACCCTTTGTTCGACTTTGATTCTGACGTAGTGTTTGTCATGATGATTGAGACAAACACTATGGAAGAAAGAGTGACAAAGATGCAGGAGAAAATCAACATCTTGATGAAGGCGATTGAAGAAAAGGATTCTCAAATTGCATACCTAAAGAGCCAGATTGAGAACCAAAATGTCGCTGAATCAAGTCAAACTCCTACCATCAAAGATTGCAACAAAGGGAAGATCGTTGTGAAAGAAGGTCAACCACAACCCTCCACTTCGATTGCTACATTATCTATCCAACAACTTCAGGACATGATAATGAACTCCATTAGAGCTCAATATGGTGGGGCTTCTCAAAGTTCTCTCTTGTATTCTAAACCATATACTAAGAGAATCGATAATTTGAGAATGCCAACTAGATTTCAACCACCAAAGTTTCAGCAATTTGATGGAAAAGGCAACCCTAAGCAACACGTTGCTCATATCATCGAGACGTGCGAAAATGCTGGTACACGAGGAGATCTACTGGTTAAACAGTTCGTACGAACGCTGAAAGGGAACGCATTCGACTGGTACACTGATCTAGAGCCTGAGTCGATAGACAGTTGGAACAGTTCGAAAAGGAATTTCTCAACCACTTCTACAGCACAAGACGAACTGTCAGCATGTTCGAGCTCACCAACACTAGACAACGAAAAGGTGAACCCGTTGTCGACTACATAAATCGTTGGAGAGCCATGAGTCTCGATTGCAAAGATCGCCTCACTGAACTGTCAGCTGTGGAAATGTGCATTCAAGGCATGCACTGGGAACTTCTTTACATCCTCCAAGGTATAAAGCCTCTCACCTTTGAAGAACTAGCAACTCGTGCCCACGACATGGAGCTAAGTATTGCCAGTCGATGAGAAAAAGACCTTCTAGTCCCTAACATAAGGAAAGAGGAAAATAACATCCATGAGACTTTAGAAGAGTCTATGGTTGTAAATACAACCCCTCTCAAGTTGTCTTCGAAAGACAAGAGGGTTGAAAAGCGACAAGGAAATGAAAGGCGTCGTTTAACTTTGAAGGAAAGACAGAAAAAAAGTTTATCCTTTTCCTGACTCTGACATTCCTGACATGTTAAAGCAACTACTGGACACACGAAGCTTCCAGAATGTAAACGGCCGGAAGAGATGGAAAAAGTCGATGATCCCAAGTATTGCAAGTATCATCGAGTTATCAGTCATCCAGTGGAGAGGTGCTTCATCCTAAAAGAGCTAATTCTAAGATTAGCTAAAGAAGGAAAAATTGAGCTAGATCTCGATGAATCAGCTCAAACAAATCATGCCGCAGTGACAACAGACACATGCAGTCAAATGCACTCTTGTCCGCTTCATGATCAATGAGTGTCTCTAGTCCAATTTGGAACCTTAGAACCTGTATCTATTTGGTTTCAACATGAGGTACCAAAAAATAAACTTCAAGACATGGTACCTACCAAACTTCAAGATTTCCTTCCAATGGAAAAAGGGGAAAAAGATTTGGCAAGTTCATACTGCACCAATGTGGAAGAAGTTGATGATTCAAAAGAAGTCGAGCAAAGGACTTCTGTCTTTGATCGCATCAAGCCTTCAACTACTCGACCTTCAGTCTTCCAAAGGATGAGTATGGTCGTGACAAAAGAAGAAAACCGAAGTCCAACTTTTGTCTCAACTCGAATTTCAGTCTTCCAAAGGCTAAGCGTATCTACACCGAGGAAAAATCAACCTTCAACATTTGTACTTGATCGTCTCAAAGTAACAAGTAATCAGCATGAAAGGAAGATGAAATCCTTGAAGGTGGAACTGTTCGATGAAGTGAACAATGACAAAAAGATTCATAGTCTTGTTCCTTCTCGTATGAAAAGGAAGTTCTCCGTTCTCACAAACACGGAGGGTTCCTTGAAGGTAAAGAAAAATGTCGTCATCTTAACAAATCCTACAAATGAAGGATCTGATCAAGACCATGATGAAGACAAAAACATCTAAGATGTAAAGAAAACTCTTCATCGCAAGAGCCTAAACTGCATGATGCTCCTAGCCCGCACGAGCTTAAAATGTGAACGGCCAAATAAAAAATCTTTGAACTACGTTTTGACTTGATCCCTTCCACTCGAAGGGTACGTAGGCAACTTAAAGGAAAAGAAAACATTAAGCTCAGTCTCCAAAAAAGTTTCCATCCCCGTGAGAATAAAATGTTACAAGTTGGATACATACGAGAGAGCTTTGTCCACCTCAAGTTCGGTTCGTCGCTCACTAGCTCTAAATTTCAAGCTCCGTTCCCCTCAAGTTTGGTTCGTTGCTCACTCCTCTAAAGTTCAAGCTTCATTCCTCTTAAGTTCGGTTCGTCGCTCACTCCCCTAAAGTTTGAGCTTTGTTCCCCTCAAGTTTGGATCGTGGCTCACCCCCCTAAAGTTCAAGCTTCATTCCCTTCAAGTTTGGTTTGTCGCTCACTCGCTCTAAAGTTTGGGTTTCACTCTTCTCCAAGTCTGGGGTTCGTACTTCGCCCTTTCAAGTCTTCGAGTTCGAGTTTTGCTAACTTTAAGCTTAAGTTAAAACATCGCTCGCTTGAAGTTCAAGTTTGCACTTCGCTCCCTTCAAGTTTAAGTTCGAGCGTTGATCGCCTACAAGTTTGGTGATTCAGCTTCAAATTCGGCGTTCCGCCTTAAAATACAGCTAAGTTGGCGTTCCGTCTCCAAGTCAGGAGGCTCCGTCCATCGGCGCTCGCTCCTCCGTCAAGTTCGGAGGCTTCACTCTTCAACATGGGCTCCTCTGCTAAGTCAGGAAGCTCCGTCTGTCGACGCTCGTCCCTCCGCCAAGTCAGGAGGCTGCGTGCATCGTTATTCGCTCCTCCACTAAGTCAAGAGGTTCCGTCCGTCGACACTTGCTCCTCTCCCAAGTCAGGAGGTTTCGTCCATCGACGTTTGTTTCTCCGTTAAGTCAGGAAGCTCCATCCATCGACACTCGTTCCTCCACCAAGTCAAGCGGTTTCGTCCGTCAACACTTACTCCTCTCCCAAGTCAAGAAGTCTTCGTTGGTCGTCGCTTCTTCTTCAAAGTTCGAAGGCTTCGTAATGCCTTTTTCTCCAAGTTTGAAAGTTTCGTCTTCGCTCATTCTCCAAAGTTCGAAGGCTTCGTGGTCGCTCCTTCTCCAAAGTTTGAAGGCTTCGTGGTCGCTCATTCTCCAAAGTTCGAAGGCTTCGTCGTCGCTTGGTCTCTAAGTTCGAAGGTTGTGCCGTCGCCTCGCATTCAAGTTCAAAGGCTTCGTCGTCGCTTCTTCTCCAAGTTCAAAGACTTCGTCATAGCCTTTTCTTAAAGTTCAAACTTTTCGTTGTCATTTCTTCTTCAAATTCGAAGGTTGCGTCGTCGCTTCGTCTCTAAGTTTGAAGGTTGCGCCGTTGCTTCTTCTCCAAGTTCGAACGCTTCGTCGTCGTTTCTTCTCCAAGTTCGAAGGCTCCATCGTCGCTTCTTCTCAAAGTTCAAACGCTTCGTCGTCGCTTCTTCTTCAAGTTTGAAGGTTACACCATCGATCACTTCGTCTCCAAGTTCGAAGGTTGCGTCTCGCCTCGCCTTCAAGTTCAAAGGCTTCGTCTTCGCTTCTTCTCTAAGTTCGAAGGTTACGCCCTCAACTTCACCTGAGTTAGGGTTTGGTCTTCTACAGGTAAAACAAAGCGAAAGGTGTCATCCTAAATTCCGCCTGAATCAAGGGTTGGTCACCTTCGAAGTTGAAGAAAACGTCGAAGCTGTCGAAAGGTGTCATCCTACCACCTAAATCAGGGGTTGGTCACATTCGAAATAGAAGAAGACGTCGAAGCCGTCAAAAGGTGTCATCCTAAATTCCTCCTGAATCAGGGGTTGGTCACCTTCGAAGTTGAAGAAGACGCCGAAGCTGTCGAAAGGTGCCATCCTACCACCTGAATCAGGGGTTGGTCACCTTCGAAATAGAAGAAGACGTCGAAGCCTTCGAAAGATGTCATCCTAAATTCCGCCTGAATCAGGGGTTGGTCACCTTCGAAGTTGAAGAAGATGTCGAAGTGGTCGAAAGATGTCATCCTAGATTTCGCCTGAATCAGGGGTTGGTCACCTTCGAAATAGAAGAGGACGTCGAAGCCGTCGAAAGGTGCCATCCTAGATTCCGCCTGAATCATGGGTTGGTCACCTTCGAAATAGAAGAAGACGTCGAAGCCGTCGAAAGGTGCCATCCTAAATTCCGCCTGAATCAAGGGGTTGGTCACCTTCGAAGTTGAAGAAGATCCTGAAGCGGTCGAAAGGTGCCATCCTAGATTCTGCCTGAATCAAGGGTTGGTCACCTTCGAAATAGAAAAGGACGTCGAAGCCGTCGAAAAATGTCATCCTAGATTCCGCTTGAATCAGGGGTTGGTCACCTTCGAAATAGAAAAAGACGCCGAAGCTGTCGAAAGGTGCCATCCTACCACCTGAATCAGGGGTTGGTCACCTTCGAAATAGAAGAAGACGTCGAAGCCGTCGAAAGGTGCCATCCTAAATCCGCCTGAATCAGGGGTTGGTCACCTTTGAAGTTAAAGAAGACATCTCAAAGTTGTAAAGGATATCTTAGCTGCAAGTCAAGAGTAAAAAAAAACAAGGGGCACATATATATTGTTTTACCAAAAAAAAATTACCTACCTGTTTACCTTTTTGAGGATTATGATATTATCTTCTATAGGAAAAGTATTTGCAAGTCTTGCAAATGTAAAGAAAAAAGAAAAAAAGAAAAAAAAAAGTAAAAAAGAAAAAAAAAAAAGAAAGAAAGAAAAAAAATTGGGACTTGCCTATTCCTCATTCCTCAGTGAGAAGCTTCACTCACTCTTTGTTGATGTGAATTGATGGAAGACCCATCTCCCCTATTTATAGTGGAGGAAAAGATATAATCACATCTAATTTGAATTCAAAGATTATGCCAAGAAGATCAAATCAAACCCAAAATTGGGTAGGATTTCGTCTCAAATTAAAGTATGGCATATCTTATCTCAAATTATAAATTGACTGTAAGCCAAATTAAAATTCTATTCCAAATCCAAAGTTCAAATTTGGTAGAATTTTATGTCAAAAAGTAAAATTTGGGCATAATCCAAATTTTATCCCAAATCAAAATTTGATTAAAGTTCAGATGCAAGTTCTATTCCAATTCCAAAATATAATTGGGTAGACTTTTATCTCAAAAAGTAAAATTTGGGCATAATCCAAATTTTATCCCAAATCAAAATTTGATTAAAGTTCAGATTCAAGTTCTATTCCAATTCCAAAATATAATTGGGTAGACTTTTATCTCAAAAAGTAAAATTTGGGCATAATCCAAATTTTATCCCAAATCAAAATCTGATTGAAATTCTATTCCAATTCCAAAATATAATTGGATAGACTTTTATCTCAAAAAGTGAAACTTGGGCACTCCAAATTCAAGCTTCAAATCAAAATTCATTGGTAGATTCTAAACTATGCCCTAAATTAAAAAAAAAGGGTATAATTTGAATACTACTTAAAATTCAAATTAGATAAAATTCAAAATTTGAATTAAGGAGAATATAAATTCTACCGAAATTCAAATCAAAGTTCGATGCCAAGTAAGAAAATCAAAATTATGACCCAAATTCATATTTTGATGAATTGGCACATCAAATGGAGTCCAATTTAGGAGAAAATACCTCAAATTTTGATTCCAAATTATCTTTTTTCGAGATTCACTCACATATACTAGTGCATAAATCTCGAAAAGGGGGCATTTGTTGGAATAGAAATTTTGGCCAATCAGAAATTGCCATGTCATTAATTAAAACTTGGTGACAAAATTATTTATTTAATTAGGGATTATTTAAATTTACAAGTATCCCTAAATTAAATTAAGGCAAACCCAAATATGCAATTGGGTTATATGAAATTTGGGCCAATTTTAAACAAAGCCCAAATGGGAGGCCCTAATCCAGTAGAGTTTAAGCTCAAAGTCAACCAAGCTCACTCCAAAGGCCAAGACCAAAGTCAACTATGCACAGTCTAAATGACCTGACCCAAAGTCCACTAGGCCCAGTTCAACAGTCAAGCCCAAGCCCACTTGGGGGGCCTTGGGGAACTCTATAAATAGAGAGCTCCCTCCTCCATTTTGGAGGTTCAGAAGTTGAAACTCTCCAGAGAACTTAGAGAGAATTCAAAAACAAAGACCAGAAAACTCTCTAAACCCTTGAAGATCAAACACTCTCTGAACCAGAGTCTTGAAGACTAGAAGACTTTAAAGATCGAGAACAACCTCGAGACAAATTCACATTCGAGAATAAGTTGCAAAGCCCTCGAAACAAATCCACATTCGAGAACAAGCTGCGAAGCCCTCGAGACAAATCTACATTCAAGAATAAGCTACAAAAGCCCTCGATACAAATCCACGTCCGAGAACAAGCTGCGAAACCCTCGAAACAAATCTACATTCGAGAACAAGCTGTAAAGCCCTCGAAACAAATCCACGTTCGAGAACAAGCTGTAAAGCCCTCGAGACAAATCTACATCGAGAACAAGCTTCAAAGCCCTCGAGACAGATGTACATTTGAGAGAAATAATCAGAGGATAAATATTAGAGATTGTACTCCACTAAATTGAAATTAATACAAATTTAAATTCATTTACACGTGTCTCATTTCTCTTTCTCTGTTGAAATATCATGTAAACACATATGATAATACTTTTTTTTATGTATAATTTTTTAAACTATTATTTTTGTATATTTTTTTTAATTTGTAAAAAACACTTTTGGTTTATGAGATTTAAACTAGTTTCTATTTGATTTCTAGATTTTAGAAAGAGCAGAATTTGGGAGTAGTCCAGGTTACACCCATATTTGTGCCGCCCACTTCAATAGCAAAGCAAATTTTTTTAAAAAATATTTATTTAAAAAAACAATTTGCCACATGGCAAACTGTGAATGGGCACTTTCCTGGACTACACAAAGATGGGTGCAGCCTAGGAATTACCCAAGTTTTTTCCTTTTAGAAACTAACACATGATTTCTAAAAAGTACTCATTTTTGGTCCCTAAAGTTTAAATTTGGTTTTTAATTGATCTCTAAAGCTTGAAAATGATTTCTAAAAGTACTCAAGTAGAGTTTACCTTAGTTGAGATAATGTAATGATGTTGTTGGCTTCCAAAACATACATTATCAAAATTTGGCCCCCCAAACTATATTTTCTGGGTCCACCCCTGCAAACATGTCTAAGACGATATATATATATATATGTATGTATATATATATATATATTTTGAGTACCATGTATAAGACTTCTTAAAATTTATAGGTTAGCACAATATTTTAAATAAATGTTAGAAACAAGTGTGTAGAATGATTTTTCATAGATTAGAGTGATTTTCATTATTTATTAGGTAATTATAAGTTGATTTTAAATTCATAGATTATAGCGGGTTTTCATTGATATGAATAGTTTTGAGTTGATTTTAAATTCATATATTGGTCGGTAACTTTAAATTCCCATATTAGAATGATTTTTATTAATATGAACAATTTTTCATCTTCTCTTATTCCTCTATTTTTCTCTACTTATTTCATGCTATTTATAGAATTTTGGGAGAAGAGAATAATGTTTATCATTCATTAGGTCATTTTGAGTTGATTTTAAATAGAATTGAGAGAGAATATTTATAAATCATTAACGGATGGTCTAAATTAATTCATTTGTGAAAGTTTAGTGTCTTAATTGATACAATTATTAATGTAGGATTTTAATTGATACAATGTGCAAAGTTTAAGAGTATAAATTGATTTATTTTCTAAAAATTTTAAATTGCACATTTAATCCAAAAACATTTTTTTAGGTCAAAATACTGTTTTGGTCCCTGCATTTTAAGTTTTGTTCTATTTTGGTCCATGTACTTTCAAATGTCTAATTTTAGTCCATGTACTTTCAATAAAGTTTTTTTTTTTTTTTTTTTGAAACCTGAATAATGCATTAACTAGAACCAAACCAAAAGTGTTACTCCATCTCGAGAATGGAGGATAATACACCCGTTGGAAAACCCTCTTTCCAGACCAAAGTAAGCCTCGAAGAAGATGCCAAAGTGGCTAACTCGTGAGCCGCTTTGTTCTCCTCTCTTGGGATTTGGCAAAAGGAAACCACATTAATAACTGAGGCCACAGACAACACGTTCTCAATATCAAGATTACATGGGGTTCCATCTCAAAACCAATTGGCAATGAGAGGAGTAGCCCATGTATCTTATTAAGAGTGTGAGGTCTCCTCAACATGCCCCTTCAAGATGGTGCCACTTTGGGTTCACCATTCTTGGATCGGATTCCAATTTTAATTTTTTTTTTGACCGAATACCCGTTTGGGTTTAATGGGCTCTGATACCATATCAAGATTACATGGGGTTCCATCTCAAAACCAATTGGCAATGAGAGGAGTAGCCCATGTATCTTATTAAGAGTGTGAGGTCTCCTCAACACTCAATAAACAAACCTACCTCCGACAAATCAGACTCAATCTGGTTCAAAAAAACAACCACCTCAGACGAATCCAACTCTACCTCTACCAGAGGACCACATGAAAGCTGTAAAGAAAGAAGGCATTCCAGCCCCTCCACCACAGTAGTTGCTTCAAGAACTTTGATCGGCCACTTGGAAGATACGACTTTACATCCGCCAATTAAAGGAGAACAAAATTCATCTCTAACTAACCACCCCAGACCTCCACGATTCCATTTGGCGACCAGGAAGCATCAGAATTTAGCTTCTACCGACCCAAGCGGCGAGGCTTCCAACGGCCCGAAACAAGTGAAAGAGTACACGAACGATTGGGATGAGCCACCATATGAGAAGATGGGCTAGGGATAGACGAGCTAGGTAGGGAGGAACCGATCTGACTCGAAATAAATCTGAAAGGATCCAGCTCCAAAACTCTCCTAAAGGCCAATAGAAGAGACTCCTCATCAAGGTATTTTTTGTTAAAGTGGATAGAATTCCTAAACGACTAGATGCTCCACAAGAAAGTCACCACTCTGCTTAGCTCCCTCGTCAACGTCAGCCTATTTAAGCAGTCTCAGTACTCTAACGATGACCATTTGCATCTGCCCAATGCAAAGGAATTAACGTAAGAGGGAAAGAAGTGGTACCACATCCTTCGAATTACCTTGCACTCCCATAAGATGTAACTTGTAGTTTCCAATGAAGACCAACAAAAAGAACAATTTAAGTTAGTGAAAACTCCCTTCTTGGACAAGTTATAAGCTGTCGGGAGAATGTCATGAATCATTCTCCAAACTGCCACTTTAGCCTTCGGAATCGCATCAACATGCCACATGGCCTTCCACATTCTCCTGGAATCCGAATTGTCCGATGAAGAGGCATTCAAAGGCCCACTAAAGGCTAGACCCAAATGATATGCGCTCTTGATTGAGAATTTGCCTTTCTTATCAAAATTACAGATAATCCCATCCTCCCCCTTACTCCTCCTTCCCTCCAGAGGGATATTGAGAAGATCCTCTGTATCGATAGGAAGAAATAACTCCCTCACCAACAGATCATCCTAGACGCCCTCGTCAGTAACAATATCGGCCACCCGTTTAAGCTTCAATGAATTAGGAATAAAGCTTGGTCTAAAGTTTCCTCCATTAGGCACTCAAGGATCCTTCCTTATGAAGACATGTCTGCCATTTCCAATCCTCCACCAGAACCTCTTTCTACAAAGCTCCCTTTTCCAGAGAATACTGCACTAGGTTAAGGAAGGATTAGACCCCAACTCAGCCCTCAGGAAATCGCCATTCCTATAGTAACGACCTCTTAAAACTCTGGCAAGGAGGCTTTGGGGATTTTTGATCAAATTTCAACTCTGTTTAGCCAAAAAGGCTTGATATTAAACACCTTGAAATCTCTAAACCCTAGACCTCCCTCTTGCTTTCTCTAGCATATGCGACTCCAACTCCTCCAGTGAATTTTCTTCTTAAGATCCGAGGAGCCCCACCAAAACCTCACACACATGGCTCCCAACTCAGAACATAGACCATCCACGAGACGGAAGTAACTCATCGTATAGCCAGGAATAGCTTGAGCCACCACTTTCAAGAGAATCTGTTTCCCCCTGTTGAAAACAACATGTTCTTCCAGTTTTGAATGCACTTCCAGACTTTGCTTTTAACCCCTTTAAAGACTTGTCTCTTACTTCGCGCGTTTTGAGAAGGGAGCCCAAGATAAAGCCCAAAGGCCTTCACCGACTCGACTCCCAACTCCCTACTGATGTCTGCCAGTCTAGGCAACCCCACATTGCCACTTGCCATAAAAGTCGACTTCCCTTTATTCACCACCTGCCCTGAAGCTGTCGCATAGTCCTCTAGAACTCCAGGCATGACCTGACACTCATGGGGAAAATACCTGAAAAAGAAGACACTATCATCAGTAAAAAAAAAAAAAAGATGAGAAACAGTAGGGCAATGTTTAGAGATTTGAAATCCAGAAATTGTAGAGTTTGAAACTTCCTTGTTTATTCGCGCCGAGAGCCCCTCTGCACATATAAGGAATAGATAAGGCAAAAGGGGATCTCCTGGTCTCAACCCCCTCGAAGGTCTGAACTGCAACCCCAGGGCTTCTCTAATGAGGACCACAAAGGACACTGACTCCACACACTTCATAGTAAGTGATATCCAGTTCTAATGAAACTCGAGCACTCTCATCATCTCCCTGAGGTAAATCCATTCGACCCTGTCATACGCTTTGCTGATGTTTGTCTTCAAGGCCACCTACCTGCCTTCCCTTTTTTCCTATTCAAATGGCGTGAAAACACTCATACTCGATATATGGTGACCCAACACAAAGGTAGATTGGGTGGGAGATATAATGTCATCCAACACCTCCTTGAGTTTGTTGGCTAACATTTTAGATATCAACTTATAAGCTACATTGCAGAGACTAATAGGCCTATAATCCGACATCCTTATGGGGTTCTTAACCTTCGGAACTAAGGAGATGAAAGTTTTGTTTGAAATTAATTTTTATGAAAATGGTATTTTAACCTTTTTTTTTTTTATTAATGGGTTAAAATTTTAACCATACACTTTCAATTTTAAAAAAGCCATTTTTAATAAGGCTAAAATGCATGCATACTATAAATACAAATTTACGACGGATGAGAGAAGATGAAAAATGTATCATTCACTCCCGACTTGTCTCATCAACACATCAAATCTGATAAAATAAAAGTACAATTTGTGAGTGACTTTTTGCATAAAATAATGCTCTACATAGGAACCTAAAATGGTGCATCGGAAAAGAACCCACTTTAAATTGGAACTCTCCCCAACTCTTGACCAGCAGGCACCAATAAGCAATGGCTGTGACTTTGCTGTGTTCTCTTGTAAAAATCCACGTCCTTTCTTTGTCAGCTGGTTCATAAAAATCCATCCCAATTTGCCATATGGTAACTAGCCAAGCTCTTCCTCCACACTCATTTTATCCACCCTATATAAGGCCATCACCCTACTTGCTTGGTTTCTCACACATGACACAACTCATACACCTCTTCTATTTCTTAACAAAAAAAATGGCTTCATTTCTTGCTTTTATTAGCTTCTTCATTCTTTTCTCTTTTGCTACTGCTTGTGATCGGTGTATTCATCAATCCAAGGCTGCTTATTACTACAGCAACGCCCCTATTCCATGTACATATATATTTTATAATTATTCTTTTTGAGATTTCTTTTTTTTTTTTTAATGAAGACATGAATAATTTTTCTATTATTATATAAAGTGATTGAATGAGTTTAATTTGATATAGATGGGGCATGTGGCTATGGTTCATTTGCAAATGAATCTTTCAATGGATACATTGCTGGTGCTGTGCCTTCGCTTTACAAACAAGGAGCTGGTTGCGGTGCTTGCTTTCAAGTATATTATATTCTTTAATCTCATCTTCCTCAATTTGTTTTGCTGTGTGCTATAGAAGTTTCTAAGTGGTTAGATCATTCATGTTTCAGGTGAGGTGCAAGAATAAGAAGCTATGCAGTCCAATAGGAGCTAAAGTAGTTTTAACAGATCAAAATTATGATAATCGAACCGATCTTGTTCTTAGTAGAAAAGCTTTCTCAGGAATGGCTCGATGGGGTATGGCCCAAGATCTTTTGAAACTTGGAATGGTTGATATTGAATACAAAAGGTAGGTTTAACTACTTCATAATTAATGACTTTACTAGGCTTGTTATTTAATTACTCAATCACATACTTTCACTGATGAAGATCCTACTGTTGGAGTGTTGATATAATTAAATTTACCATAACTTATCAGCTTAAGTTTTTGGATTGATTGGTGATTTAACATGATATCAGAGCAGGAAGTCTTGTGTTCGAACTCCAGTAATGTCAATTCCTTCTCCAATTAATATTGATTTCTACTTGTTGGGTATTTCTACAAATTTTCAAGCCCACAAATAAGGGGGAGTGTTGGAGTGTTGATATAATTAAATTTAAGCTAAATTATGAAAATACTCATGAACTTTGTACTTTGTTTCAAAAATACCCCTGAACTTTTAAAAGTTTCATTGATACCCTTAAACTTTCAAAAAAAGCTCAAAAATACCTTTACAATTAGTTTTGGATGGAAATCGTTAGTACTTTGTTTCAAAAATACCCCTACCATTAGTTTTGGATGGAAACCGTTAGTACTTTGTTTCAAAAATACTCTTAAACTTTCAAAAGTTTCATTAAAACCCTTAAACTTTAAAAAAAAGGTCAAAAATACCCTTACTGTTAATATGTGGATAGAAATCATTAATATCCCGTTGTAAAAATACTCTTGAACTTTCAAAAGTTGCATTAATACTCTTAACCTTAAAAAAAAGTTAAAAAATGCCCTTACCATTAGTATATGGATGAACACCGTTTATCTACACCCCATTACCTCACTCTTCTATTTTCTCTCTCCTAATTTGCTTCAATCTATGACCTAACATTTCTCTATTTTTCCTTGCTCTTTCCTTTTTAGTACCCTATTACTTTCTTCTTCCATTTTTCAATCTCTAAAACTTCCCCTATTTCTCATATCTTCTTAAATATTAGAACTTTAAATAAATAGGAGAAGTCATCTCTCATTTCTAAGCATGCCCAAACATAAATATAAGAAATTTCAACACTCAAATAGTTAATGTCTTTGAAGTTATCTTGAGTTAGAAAAGAACTAATTTGAAAACAACTCATATAGATACCTTCATTTTTTTTCATATAAATACTCTCATTTTTTCTTCATCGGTCCAATTCTTAATCATGGAGAACCTTCTTAATTGACCATAACAAATGGACTAATTTTGATGTGTCATGTTGCATGTAGGGTACCTTGTGGATACAAAAATAAAAATTTGTCAGTGCGAATAGAAGAATGGAGCAACAGGCCATATTACTTGGCCATGAAATTCCTTTACCAAGGTGGCCAGACAGAAATAAAAGCAATTGACATTGCTCAAGTAAGCTAAAAACTAACACAATATACCATAGAGATGTTTATACAT
Source organism: Trichosanthes truncata (assembly GCA_033996785.1). Lineage (NCBI taxonomy): Eukaryota > Viridiplantae > Streptophyta > Magnoliopsida > Cucurbitales > Cucurbitaceae > Trichosanthes > Trichosanthes truncata. Next base: position 53,317,026 of record JAWPNB010000010.1, read on the forward strand.
ATTATATTTGGCACCACAATGATTGATTAATTTCAAAACAAAACTGTATATTTATTGAGGACTTTAATTAATTTGCATTAAATTTGCTTCATTGAATTCAACAACAGGTATTGAGGATTTTAATTAATTTGCATTAAATTTGCTTCATTGAATTCAACAGGTTGGTTCTTCAGATTGGAAACCCTTGAAGAGAAATTATGGAGCTGTTTGGGACACAAGTAAAGTACCCGAAGGAGCACTACAACTAAGAATAGTGGTTGCTTCAGGATATGATAATGAGAACTGGATTTGGACAAATTACGAACTTCCTGCTGATTGGAAAAATGGAGAAACTTATGATACTGGGATTCAAATTGAAGATATTGCCAAAGAATTTTGCCCCCCAAGAGAATGTGGCGATAAAACATGGAAATGAATGGTCATGCATGGGAAGGAACGTATACGTAGCCTTTAACATGATTTGTTAACCAAATATATCCTATAAATATCATATAGATAATTTTAGTTGATTGAGGAAATTTATTCCTCAATTGTATACAATATATAAAAGGATTCAACATAGAATTCTATCAAATTAATAAATAATGAAACATTTAGAATATTTAATATATGTTTTACCTTTTCTCTCTCCTACCATTTCCATTATGTCTTTACGTTGGTATCTATGATTCATTTAAACACTAGTCCTGCCAACTTGAACATAATTTAAGTGGTTAGGACATTAAGACCTTTGGATCAAAAGGTTAGAGACTCAAATTCTCATCTCTCATATTGTTAAACTCAAAAAAAAAAAACAAAAAAACAAAAAAACAAAAAATACAAGAAAAATATTTAAGCACTAATCCTATATGGATTTGTTATTAAATTCTATTAAAAAAACAATTTTTTTTTGAGGAATTAAAAAAATCTTTTATTAATAGAGCGATATTGCATATAGTACGTACTTGTATGCTTATAAGTTTTTATATTTCTATTTAATATGGAATTTGGTTGTACCATATAAACAATTCCCCCTTTCTACATAACATTTTTTCCCACGCAAAATAGCATCAAACATCAGCTTGGTTCTAATCAAGGTCAATTATATTCTACTTTTCTAAATTTCAATCTCCAATATTTTACAAAATTTCAATTTAATTCCTCTCTATTAATCATTTTTTTTAGTACATCCTCTAAATTAATCTCTACTATATTTAAAACTGGCTATAGAGGAGAAACTTTCTCTCCCCATTTTGCTATTTCTATTTTTTTTTTTAATTCAATGAAATTGTTCTTTTTTAGTTTTTTCATTTATCATTTTAGGGTTTTTAAAATTAGATAATTCGATATCATTTTTTTTATAAAAATAAAATCATATTATAGAAGAGAAATTATACATTTTTTCGTCCTCTATTTTTGTTCTTACTCAATCATTTATTTTTCTAAAATAAAACGTATCTTTTTAAGAATAAATAGTATTATTTTAATAGATATAATTATATTTTAAGATCTTTTAATCTTTCAATATCTTCATCTAAAAAATTGTATAAACATTTTAGTTTTCCAACAAAATTATAAATAATTGTGATAGCATGAATTAATAAATTATATTCTCTATTTATTTTTTTAAAAAAGAAGGTGATATTTTTTACATTTATCATTTAAAAATTGAAAGGCCTTTGATTTTTTTTTTTTTGAGTTCAACAAGAGTGGAGGATTCAAACTTCTAACCTCTTGATTGAGGACACATACCAATTATTGCTGAATTATGCCACTTTGGCGAAAGGTCTTTTGAATTTTCAATCTTAAAAAATGGTTAAGAAAAAAGTCCTTATGATTTTCTCTCTTGTTGTTCAATTTGGTATCCTATTCTAATTTTAGTTATATTAATTATTTAAAATTAGATAACTTAAATTAGAATAGTACTCATAAATAATTGAAAATATTTAGTTATATTAATTATTTGAAATTTACCATGTATTTATTCCCTTTTATATTGTATCTTTTATTATCCTATTTTTTTTTTTACTTATAATACTGTTTTTTTTTTTCTGATTGGAAAAAGACCATTTTTAAGAACAATAATATAGTTTATTTCAAAATTAACTATTTTTACCATTTAAAAAAGAAAAATTATAATGGGTAGCAAATAATGTTAGGATATTTGTAAATCTAGCCTTGGGTTTTGAAATTTGTAAATATAGCAAAAAATTATAAAATCTGATTTTCGTTTTTTATTATTCCAATTTTACCTTCATTGGTGTATCAGTAGGTATATCAATAGGTATATTAGTAGTATATCTGATATACTTTATATTTGTATATCAGTCAACTGATTTATACCTAAAACAAAGTATATTAGTAGTATATTATTGATATACTACCGATACACTTCTTTTTAGATATATCAGTTAAATGATATACTCTATATATATCCGTAACATATCATGGACATTTTGTATATTTGGTATATCACCGATATATTTCATTTTAGATATGTTCATTTCACTAATATACATAACATTGAGTATATTAGTAGTATATCAGTGAAATGAACATATATCATATGCGAGTTACTGATATATTCTTGATCAACTTCATATAAGTATATCAGTAGTATATTAATGATATACTCTATGTTAGATATATTGTTGATCTATCAGCAGTATATCACTGATAGACTACTGACAAACTTCATATTGAACAACGCCCGTGGGAAATAAAGTATATCAGTAGTTAGGGGTGATACAAAAAACCGAAAACCGAAGAAACCGAACCGAACCGATCCGATCCAGTGGATTGGTTCGATTTTTTAGCCAAAAATTGGACAGGTCGGTTTTGATTTTGAGAAAACCGAAAATCTTCGGTTCGGTTCAGTTCGGGGCTGAAAAATCTTTCTAAAAACCGAACCGAACCGAGGTATATATAAATGGAACTAAAAAACCCTAAATTAAAACTCTCGCAGTCTCGACTCTCGCCTCTCGCGTTTCCTTCTCTCTTTCTTTGATCAAAATTCACGCAGTCGACACCCATCGTCTCCTCCCTCTCCTCTTCACGTCGATTCTCCAGTCTCCACTCGCAGCTGCTGTGCCGACCATCAGCAGCCAGTCAGCCACTGTCATCTCTTCTCAACTCTCCATCACATCGACTTCTCTCTCTCCCTCTCCCACGCACAAGTAAAAGGCGAAGTCGTGAAGCCTCTGTGACATGCGACTTGCGTAACCTAACAATTAGTAAAGGTGAAGCCTCTACCTCTGCAACCTGCATACGACGGCGTGACAGTGAAGCCGATAAGGTAACCCTTTTTTCGATTCATCGTTTGTCGCTCTTTACCCTTTTTTTCGATTCGCCGTGAAGTTAAAATTGGTGACTTGGTGTTACTGTATTAGATAGATTTTTCATTCTTTACCCTTTTTTTTTCGATCAAAATCACTAATCAATCAGGATTCAAGTTTAGAGTATGAATAATTGTAACTTAACAGGTCGATTTAGTATCAAAGAGTTCAATTTTTTTTTGAATTTTGGTCCCAAATTAGTTTGTGTCTTGAGATTTATGCGAATATTACTCCAACTCGAAATCTTGTGGGATTCTATTGATTATCTCAAGTTGAATTTGGTTGCAATGGTGGCCTGGGAAAGCTTGTCAACAATACTTTAGGTACATGGTCCAGGATGATTTGAATTTTGATCCATGCTTTAGGACTTGGATATGCAATTGGGATATTGTTCACAGAGTGATCGAACGAAGAATGTTGATTTATATGCTTTAGGACTTGGATATTCAATTGAATAGTGAATGACACTTAATTTTTTTATGCACTTTGGAATTTATATGTATTAAAACACATATTGTTCATTCTTGGGTTCATTGCTTGGTTTCTGAAAGGAATGGAGGTTTTGAAGTTGTTATTATCATGATCCAAGTTTTGTGGACTTCTTTTTTCCTTTTTTGATCCAACTTAGTATTTATCTATTTCAATTATTAGTACCATAGTATCTAATTAAAGAAAATAAAGAAGTTGTGAAGTGAAGGACGTATGTAATCGGATGGACTTGTGAGTATTTGCCTTTTTGCTCCCTATTGCAGTGATTGAGGAGGTTCTCCCGAGCTCTTCTTTTTGTGAGAAGGGCACTGTTTTGCTAGTTTCTTTTCAATGTTGTGGGGGGTTTGGCTTCAGAGGAATAGTAGAATTTTTAGAGAGGTGGAGCGGTGTTGTGACGAGGTTTGGGAGTTGGTGAAGTTTAATGTCTTGTTGTGTGCGTCGGTCACTAGGCCTTTTTGTAATTATGATATTGATTTGATTTTGTTGAATTGGAGTCCCTTTGTGTAGTTACTAGGACGTTCTTTTGTGGGACTTGTTTTTTGTATGCCCTTATTTTTCTTTCATGTTTATCAATGAAAGCGCAGTTTTTACCATTTTTTTTTTTTTGAGACTCCAAGAAGTGGATGCTATACTAGCCAAAACTTAAATTTGAATCTTGCCCAAGCCATATTAATTGAAGTCCTAAACCCTTTGGATCACAATCACTTGTTTCATCTTTTGTGGGCTCCCTTCTGGTTCAGGCTTTCTTTTTGTTTTTCTGGCTTTGTTGTTCTTTCATTCTTCTGAGAATAAGAATATGGTTAACTTAAAAGTCTTCTCTTCTATTCATTATAATTGAGGGTGAATTGGGGGTTATGACTCGAGTGGACTTGTGAGTATTTGTCATTTGGTTGTACACTTCGACTCTTCCTTTGAGTAATGAATTTGCTAGCTCTTTAATTCGGAAGTGGATGAAGACATTGTCATCGAACCACTATAATCTTGGTGTTATCTCTTTTCTCTTCCTCTATTTTTTGCGTCTTTTGATTTGTAATTTGATTATGTTGTGCTTTGATTGTGAGATTATCTCAATTACCACTAAACTTCTCAATTTAGAAGAATGAAGCAACCAAGAATAGACATGTTTCTATAAAGTATAAACTAACTGAACTATTTTCTTGGGTTTATAGATGGAATCTCAACCTACTGTCGATGTCGAAACTTACAACACTCGGAATGAGAATGTAAAAGATCAAGATGGGGAATCATCATCAGTCCAATCTCCAAGAAAGAGTAAAAAGGCTAAAACAACTAAAACTTCAAGTGCGTGGGAGCATTTTACCAAAAGTGGTACAGAATCTAATCCTAGAGCATTATGTAAATATTGTGGTATAACTTATGCATGTGACACTCAAAGAAATGGCACCACAAACTTGTTGAAACACATAGAATCAAAATGTAAGAAGTATCCTGGAAGAGTGAATGATAATCACCAAAAAACTTTAACTTTTGTTCAACCTAAAGAGGAAGAAGGGAGTTCAAACTTAATTGCAACTACATTCTCTCAAGAAAAATGTAGGATGATGCTTTCTAGGTTAATTGTGAAGGAAGAGTTGCCATTTAAAATTGTAGAGGCTAAAGGATTTCGAGAGTATAGTAATACACTTCAACCAAAATTTGTTTTGCCCGGTCGTATGACAATTGCTAAGGATATTTGGAATCTTTATTTGAGTGAAAAGAAAGATTTGAAAAAAGCATTGACACAACCTAATCAAAGAGTGTGCTTAACAACTGATACATGGACATCAATTCAAAATTTGAATTATATGGTTGTTACTGTGCATTTTATTGATGATGATTGGAGATATCACAAACGAATCTTAAACTTCTGCTTAGTTGTAAATCATAGAGGAGATACAATTGGAAAATGTTTAGAGAAATGCATGTTAGATTGGGGGATTGAAAGAATTCTAACTGTGACAGTGGATAATGCAAGCTCTAATGATGGTGCTGTATCATATTTAGCTAGAAAAGTGAAAAATTGGAATGGGGATATTTTAAATGGAGAATTTATGCATGTTAGATGTTTTGCGCATATTCTCAACCTTGTAGTTAATGATGGCTTGAAGGAGCTTCATGAATCAATTCTAAAGATTCGAACTGCAGTAAGATATGTAAGATCCTCACCTTCTCGATTAGCCACATTTAAAAGGTGTGTGAAGAATGAGAAGCTATCTTACAAGAGTTCCGTTTCTTTAGATGTTCCAACAAGATGGAATTCTACATATACTATGCTTAGTGTTGCTGAGAAGTTTGAAAAAGCATTTGATAGACTAGAGGTTGAGGATGAGCAGTATATTGTAGAACTAAGTGGGAGTGGGAGTGGGAATAAGAATGGGACTGAGACTGGAACTGGGATTGGGACTGTGAAAGATAAGGACAAAGGCAAAAAAAAAGGAGGGCCCCCAATGATTGCAGATTGGGACAACGCCTGTGTGTTTATAAAGTCCTTAAAGATTTTTCGAGATATGACATTGAGGATTTCAGGTTCTTCAACGTTGACATCACATGGATATTTTCGTGAAATTTGTGTGATTAAGAAACAACTTCAAGTATATTTGAACTCCGATAATATTTTGTTGACTAATATGGCAAAAAGTATGAAGTTAAAGTATGAAAAATATTGGGGGAATAGTGGGGATAAGACAAACTTTCTTCTGTATGTTGCCACTGTGCTGGATCCACGTTTCAAGCTTAAGTTTGTTTTATTTTCCCTTTCTACCTACTTTGGAGATGATGATCCAGTTGTAGCTGCTGAAACTAGAAAGAAAGTTGAATGTGTGCTTCGAAGTATTTTTGAGGACTACAAAAGTGTTTACAATTACATGGAAGGTGAGGCTGAAAATAAAAAAGTTGCGAACTTGTCAAAAAATAAATCTGGAGGTAAAGATGTGGATATTGTGGATGTAGCTCTAGATTTTACTGATTTCTTGGATACTGCTGATGATGTAGAAAGTAAATCTGAATTGGATAGGTATCTTTCTGAAACATGTGAGAGGGGTGATGATGATGTTTTTAATATTTTGGGTTGGTGGAAGCAAAACTCTAATAAATATAGAATTCTTTCCAAGATGGCTAAGGATATATTGGCAATTCCACTTTCTACAGTAGCCTCAGAATCGGCTTTTAGTATTGGAGGTAGAGTACTTGATCCATCTCGTAGTACTCTATCTCCAACAACAGTTGAAACTCTCATTTGTTTACAGAATTGGATTCGCTCATCACCTATTAGTAACATCGAAGAGATTAGGGAGGGTGCTCTTGATGAAATAGCAAAGGTTGCAGAAGGTAATAAATTTCAATTATTGTGATTCAATCACTTTATTGTTCATTTATATAGTGTTGTACAATATTTTTATTCCCTTTGATTTGTAGAATCTCAATTAGCAAGTAGTGGAATTACGACAATTGATGATGGAAAATAAATTGGTTAGTATACATTTTTTTCCTTTTATATGTTAGTTTTTACTTCTTAGGTGCTTATTGTTGATGTTTATTTTAATTTATTTTTTTTTGTAGGGTTGACTTCTTTGCTATGTGGAATTCGACTTTAGACTTTGTTGAACTTTATGTATCATGTCATATGTATTCGTATTTTAATATTTTGGACAATGGACATGTATATTTAATGTTTAATATGTTTGGATGTGAACTTTATTTTAGAAATGGTTTAACTTGAATTTGGAGACATGTATGGTTATTATTTTCATTGATTAATGGGATTAGAGAAAATTTGATGCAAAAAATATTAACACAGGGGTTGGGCTAGAAGCAAAGAAAGTATGAAATTTGAGGACTATAATGTATGTTTGGTTATTATTTTCATTGATTAATCATTTAATTGGATTAGAGAAATTTTGATGCAAAAAATATTAACATAGGGGTTGGGCTGGAAGCAAAGAAAGTAGGAGGAGGAGGAGGAAAAAAAAAAAAAACCGAGACCCGAACTGAGAAAAAATCGAACCGACGGTTTTTGTCCGTACTGGACATCGGTTCGGTTCCTTTTAAGACAATCCAATTGGTTCGGTTCGGTTCTCGGTTTGGCCTAAAACCGACCAAAACCGAACCGATATCACCCCTATCAGTAGTGCACCAATTATATACTCTATATTATGTACATATCATATGCGAGTTACTGATATACTCATAATCAACTTCATATAAGTATATCAGTAGTATATCAATGATTTACTCTTTGTTAGGTATATCATTAGTCTATCAGCAGTATATCATTGATAGACTATTGATATACTTCATATTGAAAACGCGTGCGAAAAATATATGGGTATTTTTGACTTTTTGCTTCATTCGTTTGAGCTAGGCCCTTTTTTTTTTTTTTCTATTTTTGCAAATTGAATAAACTGGTGACGCGACTGTAATTTATGTATTTTTTTTGCTATTCATGCAAGTGACCCTTTAAAAAATGTCATTTTTTCTTTTTAAATTGTATAATAAAATAGTTTTTAAAATTTTAGAGAATTGTAATGGGTAGCAAAAACCTATTAGGATATTTGCAAATCTAGTAGTGGTTTTTCAGATTTGCAAATATAGCAAAAAAATTTAAATATGATTTTCGTTTTTCTCATTATTCTAATTTTACCCTCATTGGTGTATCAACAGGTATATCAGTAGTATATATGATATATTTTATATTTAGTATATTGGTAGTATATCTGATGTACTTTATATTTGGTATATCAGGTATACTTTATGTTTTTTGTTTCACAATGTTTTCTTTTTATTATCCTTAATGTATCAGTTTATATCCTGCTTATTAGATACATCAATATTATGTATATCAGTAAAAATATATACCTAAAATAAACTATATCAGTAGTATATCACTAATATACTTGATATTAGATATATCTGATATATCAAGCATAAATCACTATTATACTCTTGATATACTTCGTATTAGCTATTTTTTATATACTGAATATTAGGATTTCTATTTTATTAATTTACTGAAATAAAGTATATCAATAGTATATTATTGATATACTTGATATTAGGTATATCTGATATACCGAGTATGAATCACTATTATACTCTTGATATATTTCGTATTAGCTATTTTTGATATATTGTTGATATACTAAATATTAGGATTTCTATTTTATTGATATACTAAAATAAAATATATCAATAGTATATTGCTGATATACATCATATTAAGTATATCATATATGCCGAGCTTGAACCACTATTATACTTTTGATATACTTCGTATTAGCTATTTTTGATATACTGAACATTAGGATTTCCATTTTATTGATATACCTAAATAAAGTATATCGAATAGTATATCAATGATAGACTGTTGATGTACTTGATATTGCAAAGACATAGGAGGGTTATTATGGACTTTTCGTGAATTCATATTGGGCTGGGCAAAACTTTTTTGCTACGCTTGAAAAACGAGAAAACAAAAGACATGCTCGCAATTAAGATTTAATTTTTTACCATTTTTGCAATTGTCCCTAAATTTTATTTTCAAGAATATAGCTCAACTGGCATAAAGTATGTGTTAACAACTAAAAGGTCTGTGGTTCGAATCCCCCCACCCCATATTGTACTAAAAAAAAGAACTAGTTTCAAATATTAAAAAATACGTGCAAAACGCATTAGAGCAAAATAATGTTATTAAGCGGCCATCTTGAGTATATATAGCTCAACTGATTAAAACATTAATTATTAACAATTTTTGAACTAAAAAAAATTTAGAGAATAAATATAAAGGCATTTAAAACAACGATTTAATATGAATGGACATTTGTTAAATATCAAATGATAACATTACTCACCCAACCTAAGCATAGGTCAACTGATTAAGACATATATCGTCGACTAAAAAGTTAGACGTTTGAATCTCCACCTTGCATGGTGACATTGAAATTAAAAAAAAAAAAAACCGTCACCCTTAAATTATAAACTAACCAATCTTACTCGAATTAAAAATTCATCAAGGAATAAGGAATTGAGACAAGGGTTTTCATATCTCGCTTGATTAAAAGAAAAAATTCCACCCAGCCCACGTCATATCTCAACCTTCACTATTATAATATCTCAATCCATCACAAGGTTCAAAATGTCAATTTCGATGGAAATGTTGAGGTCCAGATTTTACGGAAATATTGATGGAAATAGAAATGTCAATGAAAATTTCGGAAAAATTTATGAAAATTGTCGAAATTGATAGAAATTATTTAAATTAGTCAATGAAACTTTAATTGTGGCTTAATTAGACTATGATTGACCATTTTTAAGCATCATACCTAAAAATTAAGACAATATTTAAATATAAATGTCAATTAAAATATCGATGCAAGCAGCAATTTTGAAAATAAATATGAAATTTGATAAAAATTTTGAATTATTTCATGAAACTTTAATTCTGATTTAATTGTACTATAGTTGATTTTTTTTAACTATCATATCTAATATATATATATATATATATATATATATATATATATATATATATATATATATATATATATATATAATATTTATATTAAAATGTTAATGGAAATGTTGATGTTACCAAAAAATTTAGAAAAATTATGAAAATTATTTGAATTATAAAATGAGACTTTAATTATGATAATTTAATTAAACTATAATTAACCATTTTAAATTGACTATACAAAATAATATCAAATATTGATAAATAGTTATAAAATTGAAGGAGATATGAAATATTTGCATATGATAAAATCAATGTGAATTGTTTAATATAAAGCTCTTAATTTAAGAAAGAAATTTGAGAGAATTGGAGGGAATTTGTAATAGATTTAGAGATTGAGGTGATGAAATTGGAAAATGAAATGAATATTTATGATGGTAAAAGTTAATAAAAAAATTAAAATGTAGAATAAGAAAAATTTAATAAAAATATTTTTTGTGATTTAGAAGATGTTTGAAAAATTTTAAAAAAATTTGATGTGAAGTTGATGTGAAAAGTGAAAGTAATTAAATGGAAAAGTAATATATATATATACACATTAATATATATATATTTATAATTAATGTGTACTGTCGCGCGTCAACAGTCGCGTTAGTGACGCGCTGTGCTACTGATTGAAGTGATTATTAAAAAAATAAATAAATAAAATGTCCATGAAATGTCATGGAAACCTAAAAATTTCGAGGTTTCCACAACATGTCGTCGAAATGGGCGGAAAACGAATTTTTCCCCATTCGACATGTCGATCTTGTCGAAATACCGAAAATTCGAGCGACATTTCGACATGTCGCTAGAAATTTTACACCATGATCCATGAAAAGAAAAGATTTGGCAAAAAAAAATCTCTTTAAGATTGGTAGAATTTTAATTGACTTTCTATCAAATCACCAATATTTAACCCAAAATTTTGTGCAACACGGTTGTACTAATTATTCTTTAGATGGTTTCAATACCAAGTAAAAGTTGGACTTTGGATATGATTTTGAATAGTTTAATAAAGCCATTTGTGATTGTGCCAAAATAATTATAGCAAAGGAAAGGCGAGAGCGATGGATTAGTCAAACAAAGGATGATATGTAAAATGGTGGAAGAAGAGGGGTGAGACATGATGTGGGCAAAATAGGTTTTTTCCTCTTCATAAAGAGAAATTTAAAGTTCTATTAATAATTGGATAGAGGTGAAGAGATAGATATTTAATATTAAAAAAACCATAGTTGATATAAAAAAAGAGTATAAGATTTAGGTCAAAACCCAATGTTTACAACCTTAAATAAAGGAAGTATAAGGTGTAGCTGGATGTAAGAGGCCACTAAGTTTTGACCATGAATGAACCTGCAGACAAAAATTCCATGAATCCACTGTCTGAGAAAGACATGGATTTTTACTTCCAACATAATCGTGTTCTCCCCTCCAACTTCTTAATGCTTTTTAACCAATCACCCATCGTTTTTTTTTTCATATGCCACCTATGCACAAAACATCGTCAAGTTATTCAAAAATCAATTTTCCTTTTAGAAGATGTGTCAACTTTCTATCCCACTGATTTTCAGCTGTGAAAGCCTATATAAGCATCATATCCTTGTTGCTTTGTTTCTCACCACTATCATTTGCTTAGAAATAAAAAGAAAATGGCTCTTTTTCTCGGTCTCCTCTTCTTTCTTGTCTCTTCTGTTGCTGCGTGTGATCGTTGTGTTCGTCAATCCAAAGCTGCTTATTACTATGACGATACACCTATTCAACGTAAGATTAGGCTTTTATTGCATTTGAGACCTTGATGAATTTTGTGCCATCATATGCATGGAAAATGATATGTAGATGGTCAATTAATTCAATATGTTTGATTTTAATGCAGATGGGGCATGTGGGTATGGCCCTTTGGCATTTGAATTATCCAATGGGTTTGTTGCTGGGGTTGTGCCTTCCCTTTATAAACAAGGAGCTGGATGTGGTGCTTGTTTCCAGGTAAATTTACTTTTTTTGCCTTGAATCCACAATTGTTCAAGAAATTATTCGCTGAAGTCGCAACAGTGTAGCTGGTAGTTTTGTACCGTTAGATGTGTGAGAGAGAAATTGTGAAAGTACTTCGTTTTTGTATCCACTGGTTATTAGGAGACATATATATTTTTAAATCTACATCCGACGGTTATTTGTAGCGGTCTCGTTGTATAATTCGTACAATTTTTCACCTTTTCATTCATTTAAAAGTTGTTGATTGGTAGTGTATTGATCTTAAAGGTAAGGTGCAAGGACAAAAGATTTTGCACGACTGCTGGAACTAGAGTGGTTGTGACAGATCAAAATTACGATAACAGATATGACTTTGTCCTCAGTAAGAAAGCATACTCTGCAATGGCTATAAAGAATAAGGCTAAAGAACTTTTAAATCTAGGAACAGTTGATGTGGAGTACAAGAGGTCGGTATTTACTCGCATTGCTAATTAATTATTATTATCATTATATTATTACTCTAAATCCTTATGAAATATGTGACCACCATCAAAATTTTCTTGAATATTTTACTTGGCCCTCTCCTTTTTCTATGGTTTGATAATGAACCACACACTATTATGTTCACTTAGAAGTTTTGCATATTGACACCTACAAAGTATCAACTCATTTTGGCGAAATTCATGTTGCACACAGGATACCTTGTACCTACAGAAATAAGAATTTGTTAGTGCGAGTGGAGGAATGGAGCCAAAAGGCAAACTACTTGGCCATTAAATTCCTTTACCAAGGTGGTCAGACAGAAATAAAAGCAGTTGAAATAGCTGAGGTAAGCTAAAAACGCAGAACAAAAACTATAAAAATTCATTAACCTATATACTTGCAAGGCAAGAATCGATGAGTTTTGTTGCATTGAATTTTGGTAGGCTGGTTCATCGGAATGGGAACCCATGAAGAGAAACTATGGTGCCATTTGGGATACGAACAAAGTACTTGCGGGAGCCTTGCAAATGAAGGTAGTTGTAGCTTCAGGGTACAATAATGAGAACACATATTGGACAAATTACGATCTCCCTGAAGATTGGAAAAATGGAGAAATCTATGATACTGGAATTCAATTTGATGACATTGCTAAAGAAACTTGCCCGCGAAAGCAGTGTGGTGATTTGCCATGGAAATAATGGAAAAACATCCATTTGATATAGTAGTGGTGATTTAATTCCTTTAATTTTATCATATATCCCAATAAATTTTATATTTAAATGATGAGGAAAATGGGTGTGTATTCCTCATTTATATACAAATGTTAAAAAGAACTCATTGAGAGTTCCATTATTAAATAAATGATACAATATTATTTAAAATATTATTACCATGTGCCTAGCCTTTTAAATATATATAGACCTTGAGCATATTGTTTTTTAATTATGATATTGTTGGTCAAATTCACAGGTGTACGAATTGTTACAAGTAATATAGTAGTGTAATTACTAGTGTCGTTCTCCACAGGAAATGAATGCTATCAATTACCAAATTTGAAAGCTTCAATTTTATCTAAGAACTGAATAATTGATGATGGGTGAAATTGAAACTAACAACAAAAGAATGAAATAAGGCTCTAAAATTAACAACGTAAAACAGATGATTAAATTTAATTGCAATGTGTTCTAGAGTTATGACTTCACCGTTATCTCCTCCTATTCTTGATTCATTAATAGTTGAAGAAAATTCTATTTCTAGATTGTTGGCAAGTTCTACCCTATAGACTAGATATTCTCTCTCAAGTAATAGTGGTATTCATTGAAAAGTAAATTGCCTATATCTCTATGACAATTCTAACAATTCAATTATGACGAACGTATAACTTAAATTGCCACAAAACCCACAATGATATCTCTATATCAAGTGTAAATTAGGGAAAACTATTCAAATCTATCAATAATTCTTGTCTCTCAACCTCAAATTATGACATGAAATCGATGCAAAGAATGGCCAAATTTAAACATGCATTAAGCTCAGAAAAGTTTTCACAACCAAACACGAAATTGAAATATCAACTATTAACTAGGAAGAATATGATTTGAATAGTGATTACATGAAAGCTCTAGAAAAAGTAAATTAGTTCATACTAAAAATCTCAATAAAAGTCCTAACTAAAACTATTGAAATCATTACAACAAAAAAAAAAGGAAAAGGAAAAAGAAACAAATTCGGGAAATTCCACGAAGTTTTCAATCGTCGCTCTTGCTCCGTTCAATTGCTCAGATCCTCCAAAATAATGTCCAGCCGTCGTCCTCTCGTTCTCCCCCTTCAATCCTCTTCAAATTTGATAAAGAGATGTATTTATAAGCTAAGAAACCCTGGGCACGCGTCTAAGATTCACGCTTTAAAGTTCTTAGCGCCTAGGCGCTAGTATTTTGTCCTCCCACACTGCATGTGGCGCCTAAGTGCCGGTTTGGGCGCCTAGACGCTGTTTTTTTTTTTTTTTTAAGCTTTCAACTTGAAAATCTTTGAACTTTGGCCTTTAAAATGAAATCCTTTATCACCCACAAAAATAAAAGAAATGCATGAGTTAAAATATAAAAAAGTATAGGAAAACTAACAAAAAACAACCTAAACAAGATATAATAAATAAATATAAAATAAAACTTATCAAATATGATTTGGATCCTACTTGTAGTTTCTTTCTTATTATTTAAGAAAGATAAATCTTCGTTTTGGATTAAGAAAAATATAATTGGTCTAAAATAAGGTATTAGACATATTAAAAATATGTGGTAGTTAGAATATTGTTATTTTATTAAAAGGAAGTTGTTATTTTACTTACCTTCTATTTTCCAGTGTTGACTGGTCATTTTCATTGCATTATATATATTCGGGTGGAGACTTAAAATGTATATATGATATAACACATTTTCTCCCTATTTTTCACATGTGTTACACTTATGTTATGGTATCAGTTGAATAGTTTCTTTTTTGACTTCTGCTACTGCCTGTCTTTCTTTCACCTTCTCCATGGATCTTGAAGCTCAAACTACTACGACTGATTCTTCCACCTCTCATCAAGAAAAGTCGTCGAATGAAGGATCTCAAAGCATGTACTACCTCCATCACAGTGATACTTTAATTTAGTTCTTGTATCTGAACTCCTCACTGATGACAATTATGTTACATAGAGCTGTTCTATGTTGATCGCTCTGTCCATTCGTAACAAATTAGGGTTTATTGATGGCACCATTCCTGAGCATGTCGGTGACCTTCTCCCTTTGTGGATTCGCATCAACCACATGGTGATTGCTTGGATCCTCAATTCTGTCTCGAAAGGTAGTTTTTCGAGTATTATGTTCACCGATTCCGCACAAGAATCTAGCAGGATCTTAAAGATCGCTTTCAGAAACGTAATGGTCCTCACATTTTTCGTCTCAAACGTGATTTAGCAACTTTGAAGCAAGATCAGGAATCCATCACGATGTATTTCTCCAAGCTTAAGAGTCTCTGGGATGAATGCTTAAGCGTCTCTTGGATGAATACGTTTCCTATCGACCTGGCTGCACATGCAGACAATGTAATTGTGGTGGCGTTAAGGCTATTGAGGAATTTGTCCAATTTGAATATCTGATGAGCTTTCTCATGGGCTTGAGCGATGTGTTTAGTCATGCTTGCTCGCATATTTTAATTATGGATCCTCCCCTGATGGTCAATAAGGCTTTTGCCTTGATTGCACAACAAGAAGAGCAGTGTTCTGAACCTTTGATTTCGACTCCTCCTGCTGTGACATTGGTTGTTGCTCATGCCAATTCCTCTAATCGTGCCTCTGCAACTAATTCCAATACTTCTCGTCCAAGATCAAATGACCCTATTTGTACTCATTATGGAATACAGGGACACACTGTGGACAAGCGTTATAAACTACATGGATATCCGCTTGGTTATCAGCAGAAAGGAAATCAACTCAATACTATTGGTGGTTCGAATAATGAAAATCCACAGAATTCACAAAATACGAAAAGTCTTTCTAGTGCTCATGTTGTTTCATCTTAAAATCCAACTGATTCTAATATGCAAAAGACCTCAACTGATGATCATTTCGTTCAATGCCATAATATTCCAAATATGTTTCAATCGAAGCTTGCCGCTATTTGATTCTTTCACCTTCTACTTAGTAGGTACTTGTCCTCATAAAATTTCTTCTATTGACTCCACTTGGATCATCGATTTAGGAGCATATGCACACATTTGTTATTCTCAAGCAACATTTGATAAGTTGGAACCTATTACTACTTCGGTTGTCTTACTTAATAGCTCACGCATATTTGTGCATTATATTGGTTCTGTTCGCATTGGTGAATTCTTGGTTCTCAAGCATGTGTAGTTTGTTCCTTAGTTCAAGTACAATTTGTTATTTATCAGTGTTCTCACTTCCAATGACTTCCTATGTGTTCAATTTTCTGCAGATATTTGCCATATTTAGGAAAAATTCACTTTGAGGACGATTGGCAGGGATTCAAGATGGTCTATACATACTGGACAGTCGTTTCATTGTTGGTGTTGTTCTATCTTCTATTGATAGTGTTAATACTGTATCACAAGTTCCTATTTCCTTATGGCAGTTAAGACTTGGTCATCCATTTTTCAATCGTCTTACTGCTTTATGAGATACATTATTTTTCAGCTCTTCTTATTCCGATGATTCTATGCCTTGTATTGTTTGTCCTTTAGCTAAACAAAGGCATTTGTCATTCCCTTCGCATAATAATAGAGTTGAGCAATTGTTTGATCTTATTCATGCCGATGTTTGGGGTCCTTTTGCAACCACTTCTCATGCTAGATATAAATATTTTCTTATACTTGTTGACAATTTTAGCAGATATACCTGGGTTTTTATGCTTAAAAGGAAGTCAAATGTGTTGATTGTTGTCCTTGAGTTTTAAGCTAATTGAAACTCAGTATGGTAAAACTATTCGCTCTTTTAGGTCTAATAATGCACCTAAACTACTGTTTGATGATTTTTTTCGTTCTAAAGGAGTAATACATCAATTTTCTTGCGTTGAAAGACCTGAATAGAGTTCTGTGGTAGAGCGTAAACATCAACATATTTTGAATGTTGCTCGTTCATTATTTTTCTAGTCACATATACATCTTCGTTTCTAGAATGATTGTGTTTTTACTATTGTATATCTCATAAACCGGACCCCATTTTTTGTTCCAGCATGGAAAATACCATTTTAGTTGCTACATGGAAAACTTGATGATTAATTTTTGCTCAAAATATTTGGTTGCTTATGTTTTGCTACTACTCTGACTGTACATCATTTTAAGTTTTCTCCCAGGGCTATTCCAATCGTGTTTGTTGGGTATCTACTAGGAATGAAGGCATATAAACTATATGATATTGAGCACAATCGCTTTTTCTACTCTAGAGACGTGATCTTTCATGAAGTTATATTTCCTTTTCATAAAGTCACTAGGAAAAATGAGCATACTGATTTTTTCTCTAATTTAGTTTTTCCTCGACCATTTTATGTTGATTTGCCTAATCCAACTTCTCACTTAACTTCATCAAGTTGCTTACCTGATCTTAACCAGAATACCTTACAAGCACCCTTTGAACCTCCCTTGTCCAACTCTTCACCAGAACCAAGTCACCTTTCTTTTATACCTATGTCCAACTCTTCCCCAACACATTCTCTTGTACATGTCACTGCATCTTCTAATACATCTCTTATACCTCAAAAATCTACCCAAGTTTCCAACCCTCCCACTTATTTGAAGGACTATCATTGTAGCCTAATCCATAATTCTTCCCTGCCCTTGTTATCCACCAAATATCCTTTACACCAATTTCTTTCTTACTAAACTTTATCTCCTTCTTTTTTGAGCCCTCTCCCTTCAGATTTCATCCCAATATGAACCTCAATACTACCATTAGCTTGTCCCATATACTCACTGGCAAGAGGCAATGTGTGTAGAACTAAAAGCGATGGAAACCAATAATACTTGGTCTATTGTACCTTTACCACCCAACAAACACACTATTGGATATAGGTGGATTTTTAAGATTAAACATCGTGTTGATGGCTCTATAGAACGGTATAAAGCAAGGTTGGTTGCAAAAGGGTATACACAAACAAAAGGGACTTGATTTTATAAAAACTTTCTCTCTTGTTGCCAAACTTGTAATCGTACGGGTTTTACTCACTTAAGCTGTCTCTTACCATTGGCCTCTTGTTCAACTTGATGTGAACAATGCCCCTTTACTCCATGGGGAGTTATTTGAAGAAGTCTATATGGATTTGCCCCCTTGGGTATAAGCCTAAAAGTGTTTTTCCTCAAGGGGAGCGTCTTGTATGTCACCCGAATAAGTCTATCTACGACCTCACATAAGCATTAAGATAGTGGTTTGCTAAATTTTCTGATATATTGTTGTCTATCGATTTTCACCAGTCTAAAGCTGACTACTCACTCTTTGTTCGTGGCACTGGTCCTGACTTCTTGGCCCTTTTGGTGTATGTTGATGATATAGTCATCACAGGTGAAAATCTTAAGAGCATTGACAGACTGAAGCATCTTTTGAATGAGAAGTTCAACTCAAGGATTTAGGCTCTCTCAAGTACTTCCTTGGTTTTGAGTTGGCACGCTCTATAGAAGATATTTGCATTTCACAGAGGCATTATACTCTAAAATTGTTGAAGGATGCTGGTTTATTAAGTGCCAAGCCCGAACTTTGTTCCTATGGATCCATCCTTGAAACTCAAGCAGTCTGATGTTGATATTCTCTCAAATCTATCTACTTATAGAAGACTTATTGGGCGTCTTCGATATTTGACAATCTCACGACCAGACATTGCTTATGCAGTCAACAAACTCAGTCAGTTTGTTGCCAAACCGTGTAAAGTTCATATGGCAGCTGCTTTACACCTTCTTTGGTTTCTTATAGCTTATCCTAGCCAAGGGATTTTGATCACTCCCAATAGCAATTTTCAGTTAAGAGCATTTGTTGACTCTAATTGGGCATCATGTCTAGACACTAGACATTCAACTATACTGGTTTCTGCATCTTCTTGGGCGACTCTTTAATTTCATGAAAATCCAAGATGCAAAGCATTATATCATGTTCTTCAGCTAGGGTAGAGTATCGGGCTCTTGCTCTTACTACTTGTGAGATCATTTGACTATCCTACTTACTGTCTGATTTGCAAGTATCAGTTAATCAACCTACTGTTTTGTTTTGTGATAACCAAGCTGCCATACATATTGCAACAAATCCAATTTTCTATGAACATACCAAATATATCGAATTGGATTGAAATTTTGTGAGGGACAAAGTTGTTGATGGATTCTTCAAGCTCTTGTCTATCCGTTCTCATCTGCAATTGGCTGATGCGTTCACTAAACCAATGCCTGCCACCACTCTGTTTCAGTTAAAATCCAAGTTGGGCGTGTTTGTTGTCTACCGCCCCACTTGAGGGGGAGTATTAGACATATTAAAAATATGTGGTAGTTAGAATATTGTTATTTTATTTAAAGGAAGCTGTTATTTTACTTACCTTATGTTTTCCAATGTTGACTGGTCATTTTCATTGTATTATATATATTCGGGTGGAGACTTAAAATGTATACAAGATATAACAAATTTTCTCCCCATTTTTCACATGTGTTACACTTATGTTATAAGGCAATGAGAATCTATATCTAATTTTGATTTAGTTAGCCACCCATTTCTTTTTAATAATTTTAGATACAATTGAGTATCAAAATTCCTTGAAACATTATATTACAATGTCATATGAATATTTGTCTTCTCAACTATATGTTTGAGTGTGAACACTATAAAAATGACCAGCATCATAATGATTACATTAAAAAGGAAAATCAAATTAGAATACTAGGACCTCGTTTGGTTTTTTGTTTTTGAAAATTAAGTCAATAAATACTACTTTTACCTATGAGCTTCCTTCTTTTGTTATGTACTTTGAACATATGTTTTCAAAAACCAACTCAAGTTTTGAAAACGAAACAAAAAGTAGTTTTTAAAAACTTGTTTTTGTTTTGTAGAATTTGACTAAAAATTCAAGTGTTTTTTCAAGAAAGATGAAATTCATTGTAGAGAAATGATGATAAAACAACACAAAAAATCAAAAAATCAAAACCAAATGGTTATCAAATGGGACTTAGTTGTCCACATTAGGCAAATAATTCATTATGTTTCATAACTTTGCTATGCTTGTTATCTATTTAGTCAATCACATGCTTTCACAAGTCAGACATGTTTTTTTTCCAGAAGTAATTATCATGGCAATAATTTGCCATTTTGGTGTGTTTCATGTTGCATGTAAGGTACTTGTGGGATAAAAAATAAAAAATTATTAAATTGCTCAAGTTAGCTAAAAACTCACCTAAAAACCCATAAAGAAGTTTTTCTCTCTCTACGTTAACTACCATTTGTACCATTTTTTCTTTATTATATTATTTCTCTTCATATTCTTCTTTTTCAATTTCTCAACCCAAGTCTTTGAGTTATCTCTCTCTCTCTCTCTATTTTTTTAATTAATACCCTCTCTCTCTCCATCTGTCCATCTACACAACCTCCTCTGTTTTTCTTGTACAGCCTACAATCTCTGTTTTTTTTTAAACAAATCACCAAAGCTTCCTTTGCTTGAATTTCCCAAAATCTTCTATGGTATGTATTGTAAGCATCTCTCATGAGCATGACTACCCCTAATTTCTTCTCTTTATTAAGACCATCTCTCTTAAAAAATAAACTCAACAACCCCTATAACGACCCAAAAATGAAGAACATACTAAAGCAGAAGCACAATTGAGTTACCCCGCTCATGCCCTAAATTTCGGTAGCATGATAGCGTAACTATGAGAAAATCAAAATTTACAAAGACCTGATAGGAATATACACACTTCTATATCTCAAAGAAACCATTCAGCATCCACCAACTACAATCAAATATGTTGAGCTCAACCCATCAAACACAAGAATTGAAGAGATTCTAATCAAACACACGGAAACAAAAGGAATTTAAGATTTATAGACCAACACATGACAAGAACTAAAAAACAAATTTAAATACTAGACACAGGGAACAAAACTCCAGTGGTGTCTCCATAGCCTCGTCAAGTCCTCACCTCTGTCACCCACCTCGTGGTTGTGCACCATATGCAAAATCACAAACAAAGTAGCACAAGTGAGTATAAACATACTCAGTAAGTAGCCTACTTAAGGGTTCAAAGTTCAAAACCATACAAAGAAGGCTCTGCCCTTCGCTCACAGGCTTCAACTTAGTCTCAAAAATTCACTTCAGTTAGCTAAGTGCTACCCACCTTACCCCAAGCCTACTCCCCTCTAGTATTTCTAGGTGTTATACCTGCGAGTCATGTAATATAGGATAGTCTAAGGCAGTGAAGAAAAAACAACCCTCACGCTAAACACTCTAAAGGAATTGCCCCCTAAACTAACATCACTCAGTGAAGGTAAACACAACCTTCATGCTCATCACTCTAAGGGAATCGCCCCCTGAGCTAGCATCACTCAATGAAGGAACAAAAACTCTTACATTCATCACTCTTGGGGAATCAACCCCTAAGCTAGCATCACTAAGTGTAGGCAACACAACCCTCATGCTTATCACTTTGGGGAAATCGTCCTCTAAGCTAGTATCACTCAGTGAAGGCAACACAACCCTCATGCTCTGCTAGAGGAATCGCCCCCTAAGCGAGCATCACTCAATGAAGGAAAACAACTCTCACACTCATCACTTTGAGGGAATCACCCCCTAAGCTAACATCACACAATGAAGGCAACACAACCCTCACACTCATCACTATGGGGGAATTGCCTCCTAAGTTAGCATCACTCAGTGAAGGTAAACAACTCTCACACTCATCACTCTGGGGGAATTTTCTCCTAAGGTAGCATCACTTAGTGAAGACAAACAACTCTCACACTCATCACTCTAGGTGAATTGCCCCTTAAGCTAGCATCACTCAGTGAAGGCAACACAACTTTCACATTCATTACTCTAGGAGAATCGCCTCCTAAGCTAGCATCACTCAGTGAAGGCAACACAATCTTCACACTCATCACTCTAGGGGAATCACCCTTAAGCTAGCATCACTCAGTGAAGGCAACACAACCCTCACGCTTATCACTCTAGGGGAATCGCCCCTTCACCTAGCATCACTCAGTGAAGACAAACAACTCTCACACTCATTACTCTGGGGGAATCACCCCCTAAGCTAGCATCACTTAGTGAAGGCACAACCCTCACCTTCATCACTTTAGAGGAATCTCCCCCTAAGCTAGTGTAATGGCTGGCGTTTTTTTTTATGTATTTTGGTCATTATTAGAATTAAGTATTGTATAAGGCTAATTAAAGTTGGAATAAATTGGAATTTGGATTTGAGCTTTGGGAAAGGGTAAAAAGGGAACAACATTGTGGGGGTGGTTTAAAAAAAAAAAAAAAAAACTTATATATGTATATTATTAAGATATGGGTGGTTGAAGGTCAAATCCCCTTCCCCAAATCTTTCCCCTTCTCACGCAAGTTGCACACAAAGTGGGTTTTCTTTTCTTTTTCTTTTTCTTCTTTTTTTGGGTTATTTATTATCTTCCCAAGTCAAATCCCCACCCTATTATCTCTCTCTCATTTTCGAGAACCACAGCCCACACCCCCACCCACTTTCGTCTTCTTCTTCATCGTGCAGCAAGTCTCGCAGGCGACGGGTCGCGCCTTCTGCAAGTCACCGCCATCAGCACGCATCTGAAGCCGCCGCCGCATAAACGCCCGACCGCCACTCTCCTCTTTCGGTTTGGTTGCATAAACAGCCAGGGTTTTTTTCGGTACGTGTTTAGGCATCTTACTGCAGTGTTTTCAGCGGGTTTCGACACTGTACAACCTCGTTCCATTTGGGTAAATTTTTCACCATTGTTTAAGATGAAGTTATTGGGTTTATGAGGGCTGATTTATTTATTGGGAGCTAGACAAAACTAACCCAAATTGTTTGGATCCAAGTCTAGGAAATTTTTTTGCAATTGGAGGCTTTTGGGACAATTTGGAGCCATTTTTTTTTAAGCTGCGGATCAACACTAAATGTGTGAAATTAATTCAGTCTTATAAGCTATTGTTATAGTGATGCCCTGCATAAATGGGAGTTAATTTTGGATGCATGATTGGGGTTTTTCTGTGAGATTTGGGTGGCTGTTTTTGCAAGTCAAATTGACCTTAATTGTTAGAATTAAATTGAAGGTGAATAGGAAGCCAAGTTGGAATTGGAGGATTTGTCACAGATTTCAAGGAGCTGTGTTATTGACCATAAATTTGAAAGGGGCGCTTATATTTGTTTCAGCAAGTGATTTTTGGGCTTGTGATGTTATAATTTGTTTCTGCTTTGAGGTAAGTAGCTTTTGGATTGAGCCCCTTTGTAGTTATTATTTTAAGTATGGATCAAGTTGGAAACAAATGCAGAGTTATGTAAAATGCCTGAAATTTTTGTTATTAAGCATGTATTACTAGGGTGGTTAGTTCTGATTTGCATCTTGAGTTAATAGTTATCTGAGAATGTGGTAAGTGGATTTAGGGGCTTAAATTTGTGAGCTAAATGGATTAGCATGTGTATAACCTTGATTGGCGTTATGATTGAAACTCCTATGTTGTGCTTGAATTCATGATTAGCCCTGATTGGTGTGGATGCAAAGTTAAGCCTGAGACCTTAATTATCCCGACCTTTGGGTTGACGTGGCTGTGTTGTTGTAAAGTCTTGAGAACCTTGATAGGGTTAGGGAATAACTTAGGACCGTTAGGCTAGTGACACCTACCACCCAGCCTAGAGCATGTTTGCCTTGATGATTATGTGATATGATAGATGGGGGGGGGGGGGGGGGGGTTGTGTACCCTGTTTTGTGATGGCATGAAGGGAGTGTCCTTCATTGCAGGTGTTGGCCAGTGTGGCTCGAGGGCCGTGGACTCTCTTGCTGTTTGCTAGCTATGGGGATGAAGCCCACTGAGTGATAGGTGCTGGCCAGTGTGGCTTGAGGGTCGTGGACTCTTCTGCTGTATGCTAGTGGTGGAGATGAAGCCCACGGATCGGAAGTATGGCTCTAGGGTTCTAGTAGCAAAGCAAAACCATAGGTGGAGGTGATTAGGTGGTCATTTAGCTGGGAGAGTGTAGAACTGAAGTAAGATCAAGAGTTAATTGTCTGTGAGATGGACAGTGAACCTTGGATTTAAGTGGGCTACTTACTGAGTATTTTTATACTCATTCGATGCTACTTTGTTTTCCTTTCAGGTGGCCAGTAGACTCTGGAGACGCGTGGTACGAGGCATTGGCTTGGCTAGGTTATGGAGAATCGTCTCCCTATTCCCTAGGATCGTGGAGCCGTTCTGGTTGCTTGGATTCTTCGTTTTGTTTAGTTTTAATTATTTATTTATTTATTCAATTATTTATCTTGTTGTCGCGTCTATTTTATTTCTGTTGTGGAACTCTGGTCTTGAAATAAAAGTATTTGGAAATGTGGTTTTAAGTTTTTATTGATTGAAAAGGGATCCCATGTTGAAATTTGTTTCTGGTCGTATTAGCATGAAGTTTTGTTTTGTTGTTGTTTGGTTTCAAACCTCCCTTTACATGACCATGCGAACTTCAAGTAGCGATCTAAGGTGGGTCGTTACAGCTAGCATGTCACGACCCGAATTCCTACGACTCTCTAAATGCGGAAGCACGACCTAATTACCTTGCTCATGCCCGAAATTTCTGCAGCATGACGGCGTATTTAGGAGAAACCAAAATTTTACAAAGACTTGGAAAAGACATGAACACTTCTATAATTCAAAATATAGAGTCAGCACCCACCAAACTACTATATATAGTGCTGAGCTCAATCATCAGACAACCAAACCTAAGAACTTCTAACCAAGCACACGAAACTAAAGAATATTTAGGATTTACAAACCAAACAGACATCAAGGAACAAAGAAATAGAACTAAAAACTAAAACAGGGAAAAGAAATTGGGTGGAGTCTCCATAGTCTCGTCAAATCGTCTCCTGCGTCATCCGCCCCGAGAATGTGCACAATCTGCAAAACAAACAAAGTAGCAAGGATGAGTATAAACATACTCAGTAAGTAGGCCACTTAAGGGACAAACTTTTAAAGAAACCATACCAAGAAGAAAACTGCTCTTACTCACACTCGTGCTTAGATTCCAAATACTTCCTTCTGTTATTCTAAAAGTCCATTTAACCTTCCACAACATTCTCTACTACCTGACCCTAACTTCATGTCCTACCTTCGAGTCCTGTAACCTAGAACCCAAACCTGTGAAGGTCTATAACCCTCACACTCATCCCAATAGATAAATCACCCCTAGGCTAGCACACAGGCGCTAGGAAACGCATTCCCTATGCTCAACATAATGGGGAATCACCCCTAAGCTAGCACACAGGCGCTAGGGAACGCATTCCCTACGCTCAACATACTGGGGAATCATCTCTCAGCTAGCACACGGCAATAGGAAACGCATCCCTATGCTCAACATAAATCTCTGGGGGTCCTCGCCCCTATGCTAGCACACACGGCAATAAGGATCGCAACCCTTATGCTCGTCACAAATCTCTGGGTCCTCGCCCCAATGCTAGCACACACGGCAATAAGGAACGCATCCCTTATGCTCGTCACATCATGATAGCCACACAGGCAACCACGGAACACATCCCCTCAGCTAGCATACAGGCAATAGGGAAACGCATCCCCTATGCTTAACACAGTGGGGAATCACCCCTAAGCTAGCTCACAGGCACTAGGGAAACGCATCCCCTATGCTCATCACATCACATACGTTCTAGGCTTACAAACTCGCACGAAAGAGCAGAATTAGGGTAGGTAGCACCAATCTAACGGCCTTTGTACTTTCACAACAGTTTTGGAACCTCTCGGGTCAATCCACCTTACCACATTTATCCTTCATGCCCAAATCAAAACACAAGCTGGCCCAAAGGTTTCAAACACTTTTAATGGGGAACCACCCCCTAATTCACATAAACAAAGAGGAAAAGCAACCCTCAAGCCTTTCCAACTTCTATAACGTCTTACGCCTCATACATATTTATAGGCGAGACAAAAATCATAACGGACCAATCCGAAAGGCTACCTTCTTCTTAGGCCAACACTAAAATGACCCACTTCTCTTTCTTTTAAGATGCTATTCGTAGCATATGAACCAGGCCCACCCTCCATAAACAACCAATATCTCATCATAGTGACTTCTCACCATAGATCACAAGCACGAATCTCGAGTATGAACTTACATCCTAATTCAATGGCATTTCTAAACAAGAACTACACGTAGCCATAGCTCATACATATGTCATTGACTTAAAGTCCTTCAATCCTTTAGTCCGAAATTTAAATCCTCTAACCATGCTAGAACTCAAAACAACCGTCACCCTTCCTCTCACATTCAAACACACCAGATTAAGGTGCTCTACTTCAGCCCCTAACCAGGCCCAAACCTAAAAGCATTGAACCCGGCCAACCATCCAATCTAAAGTTCAAGTATTCTGCATTCCACAGCTAACCAAACATCTCAAAAAGCCCAAACGCTTGCAAATATTTAGTTTAACACAACTATCCCTACAAATGCTTATAGGGAAAAACCATAATCAAATTCATTCATAACCTCAGGCACATCTTCATCCATTTATTTGTAACTTTGAATCCCTTAACGAGAATAGTAACAAGTTCAGGCAACCTTAAGCCCAACACGATAATTCTCATATTAATTTAACCAACCACGACATCGTTCACATACTCAAATTTAGGCAAGCATGATTGTTTACAATTAACCACAAATGTGTTCAAACTCATCCAAATATAACTTTGGGCAATTCTTAAGGTATTTCATATGTTAACACGATAAAATCGTAACTTTGAGCCCCAATCTTCATTATAACCACAACTTATGGCATTTTAGCTCAAAACTACCTTTGAACGTATCCATTAATCATTACATGCTTCCTAAACACGGTTTCCAAGCATATTTCACAATTCACACATTATTAAACATAAATCCAAAACATTTAGGAATTTAAAAGGGCTTAGAAGAATCCAAGTAACTACTTACTTTTACTCCGAGGTTCAAGTTGTCCCCGAACTCAAATACATGATCTTGAATCGCCCAATAAGTCCCCAAACTTCATAAAAGGTCCTAACATGTAGCTAATTAAATCCCGATTCACATTTAGCCTTAATTGTGTTGAAGCATATTATATCCATATGAAACTTACCCCAAACAGTGACCAAAAGGTGCTGGACAGCAGCTTAAACGATCCAAATTCGCCTAATTCGACCTTCAATCACATTGGGTATTCTAGATTAAAATCCAAAACATTATGGGTTAGTTTCAATTTACTAAATTAGCCCTTCAATTCTATCTTACAACCCAAAAATTACTTCGAATCGTCATTAAAACACTTACCCACTCCAACCGAACCTATACACGGCTTGATCGAACACCAAGCTTGCTGGAAAACGACCCCAAAACACCACCCCTGCTGCTGTCTGTACAGAAAATCGAGAGAGAGAGAGATGGAGGTGGTCGGCAGCGCGAGCTGGACGAAAACGTGAGTACGACGGCGTGCGGCTAGAGCTTCGTTCGGCAACTGGCTGATCGGCGAGGAACTGAAAGAGAGTCGGTCGCGACTGGGCGTGTGGGCAGCGACAACACGAGGAAGACGCAAGAAGAAGAAGAAGAAACAAGGTGGATGGGTATTCACAGTGGGAGAGGAAGAAGAAAAATCAGAATGGATGGGTGGGTATTCGGGTGAAGAGAGAGAGAGAGAGAGAGTGTGTGTGTGTGTGTGTGAGCTATCGGGAGAGGAAAAAAAATATGAGGAAGAAGGAGAAGAAAAGAAGATAAGGATGATAAGTTTTTTTTTTTTTTTTTAATTATTATTATTTTTTTTTAAATTACTAAAATGCCCTTTGTCCAACTTATCATTCCCAAATATGCCCCTTTTTCTCATTCTAATTTCCAAATAACTCAACTCATAATATTTAATTGAGAAAAGTATTCAACTAAATTCCGAAATTTCAAAAATTAACGTTCCTGAATACGTCGGGCGTTACATAGCATCACTTAGTGAAGGCAAACAACTCTCACACTCATCACTTTAGAGGAATCGCCCCCTAAGCTAGCATCACTAAGTGAAGGCAAACAACTCCCATGCATCACTATAGGGGAATCACCCCCTAATCTAGCATCACTCAATGAAGGCAACATAACCCTCACCCTCATCACTCTGGGGGAATTGCCCCCTAAGCTAGCATCACTCAGTGAAGGCAACACAACTCTCACACTCATCACTCTAGGGGAATCGCCACCTAAGTTAGCTGAAGGAATGAACGTTTCACTCCGCAGTGAAAGCATTGGATCATCTTTGATTTTATTTAAAATTAAACTAAAAAATGAGATTAAGTAAACTTTCTTAGAGTAAATATGGAGATATTTCTGACATGTCTTTAACCTTCCGTAGGGGGACAGTCCAAAAGCCGCCACGAGGCCCTGCATGAATCTCATGATGTGAACCAATGATGGAGACCGTAGGATATATTGACACATTTTCTTCTCTCACTTACTATTTTGAAATAGGGTTTTCTCTTACTTAGACAAATTAGGCTAATTTCATTTATCGAAGTTTCTCAATTTACCTTTCATAACCCTTATGTTGTTAGATTGATTTTAACGTGAATTACGAAGTTTTAAAACTATTTAAAAAATTAAATCACATTATGAGCATGCTTAGTGAAATTAAATAAAATTTGACGAATTCAACTCTCATGTCAGTTTCCAGTTTGTGGTGTTTTCTTTCTGTCAACTTAAATTTCCCAGTCTTAGATAAAACCTTCCATAGACAGAGTTCCATTATAGTCGATTTTTATTTCAAATTCATTAATCTTTAATTAACTATTAATTATTAGATTAATGAACATAAATATTTTTAATCCTATTAAAAAAATTCACTTGGATAGTCTTAAAAATCCATCATTTTAAACTCTTTAAAACAAATTAAAAGATAATCCTAGATATTTTATTCTAATTCTATTAGAAAAAATAAAAGATAAATTAAATTCAAAACTTAAACTATTTTATCTTTGAATTAAATTATCTTCAATTATGGAATACCTAATCTTATTAGGAAATTAAAAGACCTCATCTTATTTTAAAATTAAAAAATCTAATTTTATTTTAAAAGAATCTAATCTTATTAGGAAACGAATAAAGATGAACTAAATTAAAATTTTAAACTATGGACAATCTTGAAATTCTACAATTTTAAACCATTTAAAACTAAATTAAAAGATTATCTTAAATTCTAATCTTATTAGAAACAAATAAATATATATTAAATTCAAATTTTAAACTATTTAAAGGATGAAGTAGAAATATCTTTATTTTAAGGAAATCCTAATCTCATTAGGATATATCTTAATCCTATTAGGAAAACATAGATTTCATTTATGAAATAAAATATCCTAATTTAATTTTTCAAATATAACAAATATATTAGGAAACATCCTAATCAAAATTTCCAATATAACAATTATATTAAAACATTAATCTTAATTCTATTAGGAAACAACCTAATCAAAATTTTCAAATATAACAATTATATTAAAAAATAGATAAGATGCATGATCATGCTTAACTTATGGTGAGATTTTAAATTTAAATGGCATACTTTATGCAACAATCAAACGATTTAAAACATACATATCATGCATAATTAAATTAAAAATAGCAAAATTGACCCGCATATTTGGCATATCATAAGAAATTCAAAACAATTTAAATTACAATAATTTAAATCCAAGACATATCTTGATCTTCAATATCTTCCTTGTTTGGCCATCTAAATTTAGAGTTTAGAAACCTAAATCTTGTCTTCCAATTATAGCACCAACCGCTGCAAAAATAAATAAAAAAAATAAAAAAGAAATTATATTACCCAGGTTTCAAACCTTGGACCTGGGGTATAACAACAAGCATCCCTTCACCAATGAACCATCGCAAATTCTTGAATTTTATTATGAACTTTTTAGTAGAAATATTGACTTCGATTCATGTTTTTTTTTTCATGAACCTTTTTCGTCGTCGACTTCTTTAACCCATATAATCGAAATTTGCAGCAATTGTAGTCATTCAAGTAAAATAAATGAAGCAAACCACAATATATCATATATATGATAAATTAAAATACCCACCATCACAAAACTTTAATTATAAATAAAACTCAAAGATTGCTCTGATACCAATTGATAAGGAGGACAACGACCCCTCACATATCTCCACAATGATATGATATTGTCCACTTTGGGCATAAGCCCTCATGGGTTTGCTTTTGGTTTCCCCAAAAGGCCCCATACCAATGGAGATAGTGTCCCTCACTTATAAACTCACGGTCTTCTCCTTGTCTAACTAATGTGGAACTTTGGTCGCACTCCCAACACTAGCATCACTCAATGAAGGCAACACAACCCTCACGTTCATCACTCTAGGGGAAATCACCCCCTGAGCTCTCACAACATCCTAGAAATGCATGCTCGCACAGAGAAAAGGTAGGTGGCGCTAGCCTAACGACTTTTGCTTAGTCGCAATGCACTTAGATCATCAAAGGATATATCACCCAAGAGATCATAAGCCTCACTCTTACCTCGACCCATGAATCTTATGCATAACCGTAAACATGCTCAACACCACACATGCTTAGGTAGACAATGCTCAAATATAAGCTCAGAGCAATTCATTCACCACCAATGCCCCTATGCATTCAAGAGAACATGCTTCATAACCTCTCGAGCGAACATGCTCCACATATAACCAACCAAAGCATGACCCACATAAATTCTTCTCATACACGGCTTTAACAGGTTAATCCAATTGGCTATCTAACTTTTAGGCCAGTACGAAAGCAACCAACTTCTCCTTCTTCTAGGAAGTTAGGAGCGACATAAAATTCTACACAACTCTTTCCAATGCTAACCCTTTAAACCCACTAGGAACCATAATGGTCACTACTCTCTCATTTTATATCCAAGCTGGACTAAACATGCTAAACACAACCAATTGTCTCAAACTACTCTAAACACAAGGAACATGAGTTATGACCCTGATTAGTGTATACCTTTAAAGGGTTTCTGCCATCCCAACAAGTTAAGCATATTGCACGCAGTCAACCCCTCCAATATCTCAAGAAACTAAACCTCAACCAACCATTCGAGCGTTTTAGACATGCTGTGCTCAGACAACATCCAACCATCCCGAGCAAACACTACTTACTAGTTAGTCTAATAACTCAAGCAATCTGCATTCTGTGGCTAACCAAACGTCTTAGACAACCCAAACATTTATGTTCACTCAATTTAAATCGATTAACCACACATTCACACTTATAGAGGAATTACAATTAAAGTTATTCATGCATTCCAAGGCTCATCTCGATATCTAAGCTCCAACGAGTTAATTCTAGAAAACATACATATGACCGAGACCCCTTGAATACTATACTAACAAACTACTCAATTCAATCATTGAATTCCTTGAAATACCATGCCAAAACATAATAAAGTGAACCCCTATTCAAGCCCTTTACTAAGCCTATCATCCTATGTCAACCATGTCCTAGCACATATTAGAAAGAAGCATATTCAAAGGCACCCAATCATAAACCTCGAGCAAAAACTCATTCAAGGTTCTACGCATGCTAACTACAATTAACTCAAAACTTTAAGCCTCTATTTCCATTATAGCCACAAACATAGGCCCTTTTAGCTCAAAACTACTTCCGAACATATCCACTAACTATTACATGCTTGATAAACACAGTTTTCAGGCACGCTTTCACAATTCAAAAATTTTCAACCATACAACAAATCCAAATAGAAACTTGAAGGAGCTTAAATCTAAATGGCTACTTACTTCGGTTATGGAATCCAAGAAGAAGGACTATCAACTCCTACTAAAGAGGTTCTTTGCCCAACCTAAACAATAATAAGTTTTCAAAGAGATCAAAAATTGACATTCACAACATTTAAAATTTAATTTCGAAAACAACTAGAGGCCTTAGCCTTTAATGGCTCACCTTACCCCAAAATACTTAGAGGAGAAAATACCCAAATAGTTCCCAACTCAAGGCCAACTGCAAATCTAAATCGATCAATTCGTACTATACAAAAGAGGCATTTACGCGTTAGGGCCTACATTATAACTCCTAAATTAAGATCAAAAGAGTTAGTTAGAAAGTCACCCATTAATTCTCACCAAAAATAATCTTAATCCTTGCTGGTATGATTTCAATTAAGCTTGATTTCGCAGATATGGGCCCCAAACGTTATGGACATTCTGAAACTAAGTCCAAAGATTCATGGGTTTACATCTAAACACAACAATAACCCAATAATTGATCTAATCGAAATGAATCTTACCTCCAATCGAACCCAAAACTTGTTGAATCCGATGTCAATGGTTGAAACATGCCCTTGCCTGAAGTTGTAACGCACCCACGTCGAATGTCCACCACCCATGCACACTGAATGGAAACCCACGTCGGCCGATGTTGCTTGAATCAACCCACGGCTCACGGAGGCTCGTACGAACGGCGATTGGCCAGATTTTGCAGTAAACGGCGACAGAACTAAGCGTGGTGATGCGACAGATCTGAGTTTGTGCAGGTTCGGCGTGCGGCAACAGGGCTTCGACTGGGCAAGGCGAAAGGAGGGAGGAGCAATGGGAAAAGGAAAAGGGAGGTGGTGCGACACAGCTGGTTTGCGCGAACTGGATGGCGTGGTAGCGCTGCAATTTTGCACATGGAATTTGTGCGATTGGGAGCTTCGCTAGGTGCTGTGGTTCTATCGGCGAAGGGGTTGCGGCAGCAGTGAGGCTACTCTAGCGAGGGTGCTGTCAGTGGGAGGGAAGAAGAAGATGGGGAAAAAATCGTGGGGAGGAAGAGATTTTTTTCTCTTTTATTTATTTATTTTCTCATAAAAACCAAAAATGCCCTCCCATCGACCATTTCCTCTCCATTGTGCCCTTTCAATGCTTCTAAATTTCAAATTAGCCTAACAACCAAATAAATCAGATTTTAACCATAAAGTTTCAAAATTAACGCCCCTGAATAAGCCAGACGTTATAAACCCTTTCCTTAAACTTCTTAAAGAATCATTAATACTTTTTAAGGGAGTAAAAACCCAGGTAAGTTTCACTATTAAACTTCCTTTTCCATAGCTTCTCTTCATAAATCTCTAAAAACGTACCAATTTTGCTACTTCTAGACGTGGTCTCCTTGCCTAATTCTTATTGACAAACACCAAGTTTTCATCTTCCTCTCACTCTAAGCTCTTCCCTTTCTCTTTGAAATTCTCCTCTGCCATCTTCCCCTCTCATGAAATTGTCCCCTCTCTGCCTCTTTTACTTTTCTATTTTCTTCTTCTTCTTTATTTTACAATCTAATTTTTAGCCATTTGCCAAACTACACCCATGACACAACACCACGTGCAAACAAGCCCACAAAAATTTTCAATTTCTTCTCTTTTTTTTTCCTCCTTCTTCTTCTTATCCTTATCTCTCTTTCGGTTTTTTTTTTAAAACCAAAACTTGCCACCTGTCATTTTTTTTTAATGAAAAATGGGTACTTTCAGTCCATGCATCAATTTTCATTCCATTTAAAAATCGTCAATTCTTTGAAACATATGGTCTAAATTTATACATTTATGAAAGTTCAGGAGTTTAATTGATATAATTATTGGTTTGCACACGTGTAAACTAAACGTTTTTCAAACGAAATCTGACAATGAGTGCAAATTGACACTTATGAAAATTCAAGGTTTAAATTAATACAATTATTATTTTAGAGTTTTTATTGATACAACCCCCAAAGTTTAGGGGTATAAATCGATTTTTCATGTCCTTAAAATAATTATTTTATATGAATTGATGTTTTTTTAAATATGAACTATAACCACATTACCCTTAAATTATAAACTAACCAATCCTACTTGGAGTAAAAATTATCAAGCAATTGTCAAAAGCTTTTTATATCTCACTTGATTTTAAAAAAAAAAAAAATCCGCCCAGCCCACGTCATATCTCACCCTTAATTATCTTGATATCTCTATCAATTCAAAAAAAAAAGATATGGAAAGAGAAATGATCTTAAGATTGGTAAAAATTTTAACTTGTTATTTAATTTCGGATGGTTTCAATACCATGTAAAAGTTATTGGACTTTGTCAATTATTTTGAATAGTTTGACAAACCTATCTGTGATTGTGCCAAAATAATTATACTAAAGGAAAGGCGAGAGTGGTGAAGTAGTCAAACAAAGGATGATATATAAATGGTGGGAGAGAAGAGGGGTGAGACATGATGTGGGCAAGATAGGTTTTCTCCTCTTAATAAGACAAAATATGAAGTTTTCTTGATATTTGGATAGAGTTGATCATTAGATGTTTTTTTTTTTTCTTTTAAGTTAAAACCATTTTAGGGGATTCGAATATTTGACCTCTTGATTAATGGTACATGTCAATTATCGTTAAACTATTTGATCAAGGATACTTGCCAATTACTGCTCAACTATGCTTACTTTTGGGTGATTCGATGGATATTTAATATTAAAAGAACCATAGTTGATATATTAAAAAAAAAAAAAAAGAGTAAAGACTTAGGTCAAAATCCAATATTTAAAACCTTAAATAAAGGTAGTATAAGGTGTAGATGGATTTATGGCCACCGAGTTTTGACCATGAATGAACCTGCAGAGAAAAAATCCATTGAATCCACTGTCTGAGAAAGACATGGATTTTTACTTCCAACATAATCTCCAAATGGATAACTTCTTAATGCTTTTTAACCAATCACCCATTGTTTTCTTTCTCACATCCCACCCATGCACAAAACATCATCAAATTCTTCAAAAATCAATTGGCCTTTTAGAAGATGTCAACTTTCTCTCCACTGTTTTTCACCTTTGAAGGCCTATATAAGCATCATATCCTTGTTGCTTTGTTTCTCACCCCATTATCATTTGCTTATCAAAACAAAAAAAAAAAAATGGCTCTCTGTCTCGGCCTTCTCTTCTTACTTATCTCTTCTGCCGCCGCTTGTGATCGCTGTGTTCGTCAATCCAAAGCTGCTTATTACTACGATGATGCCCCTATTCAAAGTAAAGATTAGGCTTTTATTGAATTTTTCCATTGTTTATACATTGTTAAATTAAGGTGTTGATGGATTTTGGTAATCATCTCAAATGTATAGAAATGGTTTGTGAATGGTTCTTTAATTCAACAT
Organism: Trichosanthes truncata; assembly: GCA_033996785.1. Classification (NCBI taxonomy): domain Eukaryota; kingdom Viridiplantae; phylum Streptophyta; class Magnoliopsida; order Cucurbitales; family Cucurbitaceae; genus Trichosanthes; species Trichosanthes truncata. Next base: position 53,352,629 of record JAWPNB010000010.1, read on the forward strand.
GTTTGATTTTAATGCAGATGGGGCATGTGGATATGGTCCTTTGGCATTTGAATTATCCAATGGGTATGTCGCTGGTGTTGTGCCTTCCCTTTATAAACAGGGAGCAGGATGTGGTGCTTGTTTCCAGGTAAATTTACTTTACTTTTTTTTGTTTTGTCATGTTTCCCCAATATCTCACTTTTTTTTGTTCCTTTAATAAATTTTGTTGACTGTGGTGTTTTGATCTTAAAGGTAAGGTGCAAGGACAAAAGATTTTGCACCACTGTTGGAACTAAAGTGGTTGCAACAGATCAAAATTACGATAACAGATATGACTTTGTCCTCAGTAAGAAAGCATACTCTGCAATGGCTATAAAGAATAAGGGTAAAGAACTTTTAAATCTAGGAACAGTTGATGTGGAGTACAAAAGGTGGGTATTTACTTGCATTGCTTTATTATTATTATTATTACGTAAATCCTTAAGACATATATAGCTACCATAAAAATTTTCTTGGATTTTTTACTTGGCCCTCTCCTTTTCACTATGGTTTGATAATTAATCACACACTATTATGTTCACTTTTCGCCATGGTTTGATAATTAATTGTGCATCTCTTGTAGTCTACATCAACTGTTTTTATTATAATTATTTTATTTTATAAAAGAAGAAAAAATATTTAAATTTCAATTTTTTAAAGGAAATGAAAAAAATGGTTGATATTTACTTATTTAAATTTCAACTTTTAAAGAAAAGTGAAAAAAGTAAAAAGTAAAGAGAAAAAAAAAAAGAGAAATATGTGCCTCTCAAATTCAAACCCAAGCATAAGGGATGAGTGCATGGTTACCCTTCCAACCCAGTGTGTTTTTTACTTTTTCTATAGAGTTCGTCTCTAAAGAAATAAACTTGTCCAAATTACATTAAGCTGTCTCTTCAAAATACGATATTGTTGTCATGTGGTGGAGCTCGTCTCGTCAAGAGAGACGAACTCCATTAAAAAATTTAAAATTACACTATTTTAATAAATAGTTTCAAAATAAATATATTTTATTGCCCTAAAACCTTGAGACATATAGGAAACTATCATCAAAATTTTCTTGAATTTTTTTACTTGGCCCTCTCCTTTTTCTATGGTTTGATAATGAATCACACACTATTATGTTCACTTAGAAGTTTTGCATATTGACACCCACAAAATATCAACTTATTTTGGCGAGATTCATGTTGCACACAGGATACCTTGTACGTACAGAAACAAGAATTTGTTAGTGCGAGTGGAGGAATGGAGCCAAAAGCCATACTACTTGGCCATTAAATTCCTTTACCAAGGTGGTCAAACAGAAATAAAAGCAGTTGAAATAGCTGAGGTAAGCTAAAAACTCAGGACAGAAATCATATACTTGAAAGGCAAAAATCGATAAAGATTTGAAATGAGTTTTGTTGCATTGAATTTGGTAGGCTGGTTCATCGGATTGGGAACCCATGAAGAGAAACTATGGTGCCATTTGGGATACAAACAAACAACTTGAGGGAGCTTTGCAATTGAAGATAACGGTAGCTTCAGGGGACAATGGTGAAAACACATATTGGACAAATTACGATCTCCCTGAAGATTGGAAAAATGGAGAAATCTATGATACTGGAATTCAATTCGATGATATTGCTAAAGAAACTTGCCCACGAAAGCAATGTGGTGATTTGCCATGGAAATAATGGCATTCATTTAATATACCAGTGGTGATTTAATTTATGTTACCATATATATCCTATAAATTTCATTTTCAAATAATGAGGAAAATGGGTGTGCATTCCTCATTAGTATACAAATGTTAAAAAGAACTCATTAGAGTTCCATATTAAATAAAATGATATAATATTGAAAATATTATTTTGATATGCCTGGCCTTTTCAACATCTATACCCCTAGAACATATTGTTTATTATAATATGATTTGAGCCCCACTTGTAGTTTTATTCTTATTTTTAAGGGAGACAAATCCTCGTTTTAGATTAAAAAATATATAAAATTGATCTGAAAATAAATTAATAAGAATGTATTTTGACCGAATCATTTCCTTTTAATAATTTTAGATGCAATTGAATATTCAAATTTATCATTGGATTACAATCTACAAGGTCATACGAAATGTTATTGATTTCTTATAGTGTGAATAAATCTTTTAAAACTAAAAACGTTCAACAAAAATTCAACTATGTTATCGTTTTTCTTTGAAACTTCATTAATTTTGTACTCGACGTATGAAATGAGATGTTTAGATCATGTAAAGGTGAAATTTAATGAAATGAGATGTTAAGACAAAAATTGATAGACCCAGTTAAGTATAAGGAAAAAATTAATATTTCCCCTAGATTCTACCACTAATTTCAAATTATTTAAATTAAAAAATCTATAACTATGTCCTCACCTTTTTTTTTAACTCATGTCTTACAATTTTTCAAAATGTTCTATTTTTTTAAGTAAGAAAAATTCATTTGCAAGAATTTTTTTTTAATATTTTGCAAAATATTATTTAAAAAAAAAAACTCCTAAACTTGTCAAGTTGTATCAATTTTTACCTTAAACTTTCACTTTCATCGAAGTGCACCTCAATTTTAGATAAATGTTACAATCTTAAGAATTTTCATATGCATTTAATGGATTATAAAACATATATATGATACAAAATTGATAAGATTTTTGAAAAAAACAACCTTAGAATTAAAATTTGGTTGAAATTTGTGAATTTTGACAAAGTTATTCACTGGTTAATTAATTTTTATATTGGTCAAACTTAATTTTATACTTAGCTTGATTTAATTGAAATTAGTAAGTTTCCAAAAATCAAATATGTTAGTATTATGATAGTAGGTGTGAAAACTTTATTCAATAAAAACTTTGAAGAAGAAACAACATTGGTAGTCAAACCAGAAGGTAGCTCTTCTACGAGTCATGCTTCGTTGTCCACTACTTATCGTAGTTGTATTGGTCAAACTTAATTTTATACTTAGCTTGATTTAATTGAAATTATAGAGTTTACGGAGGTTTCTACATTACTTTTTGTTAAAATTAGTGAGTGAAGTAGTAGAAATTGATTAAAGAGTAAAAACTTGTAACAATTGTCGAAATTTAAAATCTAATTTGATGAAGTTAAAAGTAAAAATTGATACAACTTAACAAATTTATGAGTAAAATAAAAGTGATTTATTTCCTTAAAAAATTATTTAATTGTTAAGGAATTGCCTTAAAATGGACATCAAAGAAGTGGTCAAAGAAGCAAAGGAACCGTATGTCAGCCGTAGGCTTTAATGGCCATTAAGTTTGACCAGCGACAATTGCCCCCTGATTTTTTTCAAAAAAATCATAATTTAACAGGTTAATCCCCAAAAATAAAAATATTATGATTTAGGGAAAAGAAGAACTGTATTGTCAAAAACAGATAGCAAGAGCAGCTGGCACAATTTGTTAAATGAAATTATAGAGAATAATAAAATTAAAAGTAGACAAGCAAAATTTTTAACCAGTTTTTAATAATAACAATTATTGAATACCGTTCAACAAATTATTGAATTGCAAATAAAACATATGACATTAAGGGCTCGTTTGATAATCATTTGATTTTTAATTTTTAGTAATTTTTGAAAATTAAACTTGTTTTCTTCTAATTTCTCTACAATGAATTTTATCTTTCTTAAGAAAAATATTTGAATTTTTAGCCAAATTCCAAATACAAAAACAACATTTTTTAGTTTTCAAAACTTGGCTTAGTTTTTGAAAATACAAGTAAAAAGTAGATAACAAAGCAAAGAAACTTATAAGTGAAAGTATTGTTTATAGCCTTAGTTTTCAAAAACCAAAAAAGGTCCAGTTTAATAACCATTTCATTTTTTATTTTTAGTGGTTTTCTGTTTTTGGTTTTTTGTTTTAAAAAAACAAAAACCATATATGTTTGATAACTATTTTTTTTTTTTGTTTTTTAAAAACTGAAAACTAAAAACATGTTTCATAACTATTTTTGTTTTTAAAAAATTAAAAGAACATTTTATGAAATGTTTATAATTTTTAATTTACAATAAAAATAAAATTGATCTATTTTTATAATATTTTTCATCTAATATACCACAATTATAAAATTATATTTTAGTCTTAATTTTTTTTTAAAAATTGCTTGTTGTTAAAATAATATCAATGTTTTAAATGTATTGATTAGTCACTAATCAAATCACAGAAAAATAACAAAAATAACATAACGAAAAACTACAAGTAACAACTACAATATTAATATTTATATAAACAGTAAAAATGTTCATAATGTATAATCATATGACTGATCAATTCATAAAAGTGAAAGTACGTGTTGGAGTTACTGTAACAACCCTAAAAAAACAGAAAGTACAAGCTAGGAAGTGCCACAACTAATGCCCTATTATGCTCTGAAAATTTCGACAGCTTAATGACACAACTACAAGAAAACCAAAATTTAAAGGACCTGAAAAGCAGAAAAAACACACTTCCAGCATCCACCAAACTACAAACATGCTGGAAAAGGTTTAATAACGACCACAGGAACAAAGGGGACCAATAGGAGTGAAGTGAGCTTGTCGAGGGCTCAATCAAATACAATTTATAATACCGATCTAAAATTAACTACTTGTAGTAATTAATAGTGGACTGGGTCGAACCACAAGGAACCGAATAAATTGATTTAAATTAATTGATTTTGTTAAAGACACGGACTGACACAAACTGGGGGGAGTTAGGCATAAAATAGAGACAAAAGGACTAAACAAAGAGTAGTAAAAACAAAGATCTCACCTTGGGCACCGAATCAGGGGTGAACAGGTAGTTATGCAAATTATCAATCATTGAAACTAACCTTACAGGCAATTTCCTATGTTTTAAGATCGACCGAACTCCTCAGGACACCGTAGGAGCCTCCCCTAATTAAACCAATTCACAAACGCCTAATTGGTTCTAATTTAATCAATTAATTTGGCACGACCAATACCAAAAGAATTAATTAAATGCATTACACCCAAGGGATAAGCCAAAACGAGTTAATTAATTAAGAATGGTCGATCTAAATTAACTAAGCCCGCGCTAACAATTCTAAGGCCTACTATGTACTCGTAATTAAGTAATTCTACTTAATTTAACCGACGTGGCAACCAGCCTATTTACTACTCAAATTAAGCTAGAGATCGAGGACACCTACGAATGCATCTAGCATAGCTAAGAAATCTCTAAATTAATTAATTTGTCAGTTCAATCAAAGTAGAAATAACTAGGAATAATCACAAGAATTAGCAAGCCATAAAACAGTGCTGGAAAATTCAATTAACAACCAAATCTCACAATAAAATGCACAGTACCGTATTTACAACCCCGAAACGGCGTCGACAGTCTAGCCGAACATCGAAACGATGTAGCCTGACACCAAAGTTTGATGAAAAACTCCTAATCTATCCTAAAGTACTGAAAAATAGAGAGGATAAAACTTAAAATGGTCTCATGACGGCTGAAAATCGGAGACAAATGACCTAGAGGACGAAAAAATCTATATATAGGAATTGACGGAGCGTCTAGACGCTCTGGACAGCGTCTAGACGCTCCCAGCGTCACAGGGGCTCTCCGCAGCGTCGAGGGAGGCTTCAGGGAACTGCCGATAGCGTCTAGACGCTGTCACAGCGTCTAGACGCTACCCAGCACGCAACACTGCTTATTTTTGCTCTAACTTTTCGCTCAGGTGTCCGAATGACCTCCGATTTGATGCGTTGGAATCATGATTCAACGTAGAATCTCTCAGAACGTGCCTTATGCTCAAATCCCTACAAAATGATCAATTAATTACATTAAAACCTCCAAACTAACATGATTTAAGTATGAAAATATAGAACTATGTTGGTCCTATCAAGGAGCAGCATAAATAAGGGTTCAACAATTCAACATGACCTTAAAACAGAACTCAACTAAGACTCTAGGAAACGCCTACTCCATCTCCATGGCCTCGCCAAGCTAACATCCTCACCATCCGCCTCAGGGTCTATACTTCGCCTGAAAAGAGAAAACAATGTAGCAAGGGTAAATAAAACAAATACTCAGTAAGTAGCCCACTTAAAGGCCAAAGGTTCACAACCACAACTACAAACCAGCTCATCAACATAGGCTCTTGCCTACACTTGTGCACCACCATTTCTTAGCTAAGTGGCTACTCAACCTATCCCCACCTATGATATTGCCTCATTATCATACCTTTAAGCCATACAACCTATCCATGGGGAAAATCACTATCTCTAGCTAGCACAAGGAAAAGTAGGAACACAATCTTCCTACCCACACTACAAAGGTACAAAAACCTCTAGCTAGCACAAAGCGATGAAGGACACAATCCTCACGCCAACACATCGAAGGTACACAAACTCTCTAGCTAGCACTATGCGATGAAGGACACAACCCTCATGCCAATACATTAAAGGTACACAAACCCTCTAGCTAGCACTATGCAATGAGGGACACAACCCTCATGCCACTACATCGAAGGTACAATAAGTCATCTGCATACCACGACAATTGTATGATATTGTCCACTTTGAACATAAGCTTTCATGACTTTGCTCTTACTTTTACCCAAAAGACCTCATATGAATCGAGATGTTGTCCCTCACTTATATACTCATGATCTTGCTCTTCTTAGCCTATGTGAGTCTTTGGTCACACTCTCAACAATTTTTTCCTTCGAACAAAGTACTATTGAGTCTCACCCCTCAAATAGTCATTCAATGTCCACTTCTCTTTGGAATACATTGTCTATCTAATAGAGCTCAACCATGATCCCCACATTGTCAAAGATCTAGAAATCAAAGCAGCACCCTCCAGTCCCTTCAACTCAGCAATAGATCACTAGCTCAAGACAACTCTGATACCATAAACAATTTTGATAAACAATGCAATCTTATTCACTAACTCAAAAAAAAAGAATTGTCAAGATATCTCAACTGATTTACAAAACCAATTTTAAACTTACACGTAGGGGAATAATAAAACGAAGGTAATCAAATCAGTCAATGGAAAATGACTGAAATAGGAATGCTAAATTATTGCTATGAAAAGAAGGAAATAAACTTCTTTCTAAATAAGCTATCCTTCAACGTCTAAAAGGAGGAAATCTTCAACAATAGCATCTAAATGAATGGATGAAAAATCCAATCAATAATGTGTTGTATTTCACTAACAATTGAGACTGAAATTCTGTGTATAGCAACCCCAAGAGAAGAACTTAAGGGGGAAGTCAAATGCATACTCAGATATCTCAAAACAACTCTAAATCATGGAATCTTCTTTCATAAAAATAGCTTACTTAGTTTATATGTTTCTTTTTTGAGTTCTAGTTTATATATCTTTTGTGATGCAAATTGGGGTGGCTATCCAACTACACGAATAAGCACTTATTGATATTACATTTTCTTTGGATCTAATCTCATCTCACAGTCTTCCAAAAAACAACTAACAGTGTCTAGATCCAGTTCAGAAGTAGAATATCGAGCGATGACTAATGTAACAATTGAACTAACATGGATTACCTTTCTCTTTCGTGAATTGGAACTCCCTCTCCTTAAACCACCTAAAGTCTAAATGCTACCAAATTCAAATTTTATGGACTAAAAGTGTACTTTTGACATTATTTTTTAAGAAAAGAATGCTTAGCAGGAGGGGTGAATCCAATTCAAGGGTCGGAATGAAATTTTAATAAATAAAATGATGTTTGGTAATAAAATTTATAATATTCCATCGAAGTTATATATATATATAAGACTAAATTATAATTGAAGATGTTTTTTTATTATTATTTTTATGAAAGAAAGATAGGTTAAATAATTACAAAAGAATATTCTATGCTATTATGGTTATTTGTAATTCTTTATATTACAAGTCACAAAAGTGGAAGTAGATATCTACAAATAGATTGTTACTATTAAATTAGTTACAATAATATAAATATTATTAAGATCTATTGTAAATATGACAAGTAAATGCCCATTCCACATGCCCATTTATATCCATGCCAAGTGGCTTTTCCTCCATAGCCAAAGTGTCCTCCATGTGTCCAACAAAGGCCATAGATTGGTGTCCAAATGGACCACATCATGCTCTCCAAATTGCCTATAAATAGTGGTTCATTTTGGATAAATGAGATATGCATTTTTGGTAAAAAAACTCTCCAATTCTCTCTTTTCTCTTCCACTTTCTCTAATTTATTTGTTTATTTAATTTGCCATAAATCTCCATTTTCTTTTATTTATATTATCTATATATAATCCATTTATATTTTAACACTTGTATTATTATTATTATTATTATTATTATTATTATATATTATTATTATTATTATATATTTTGGTAAAGTTTTGGTGCCCGGTTTCGCCTCTCATTTTACAACACGTTATCAGCACGAGACTCTATCATTTTTCCACCTAAAGTGTTATTATGGCAAACCTTACAAAGCTAGAATTTGCGGCCCTGGATATTAATGGAAATAACTACTTGTCATGGGTCCTTGACGCTGAGATCCATTTAGATTCTATGAATCTTGGAGAAACAATTAAAGAAGGAAATGATGCATCAAATCAAGAAAAAGCAAAAGCCCTGATCTTCCTTCGCCATCATCTTCACGAGGGATTGAAAATGGAGTATCTTACAATAAAAAATCCCTACGTTCTATGGCAAGGTTTGAAAGAAAGGTACGATCATCAAAAAACAGTTATTCTTCCAAAAGCTCGTTATGATTGGATGCACCTGAGGTTGCAGGACTTTAAATCAGTAAGTGAGTATAATTCCGCACTCTTCAGAATTAGTTCAAAATTAAAATTATGCGGAGAAAAGATTACTGATGTTGATATGTTAGAGAAGACATTTTCCACTTTTCATGTCTCGAATATGCTCCTGCAGCAGCAATATCGAGAGAAGGGTTTTGCAAAATATTCTGAACTTATCTCATGTCTTCTCGTTGCTGAACAAAATAACGAGTTATTGATGAAAAATCACGAATCCCGACCAACTGGAGCAACACCATTCCCTGAAGTGAATGCTGTGAATTTTAATAACCGTGGTCGAGGTCGTGGTCGAGGTCGGGACCGCGGTAGAGGAAGAAATACCTATTTTCGTGGTGGACATTATAATTTTAAGAAACCCACACGAAGTGATGATCGTAAAGGAAAGGCTCCACAAGATAGAAGTTCGAAAGGTGATGAACATAAATGTTTTCGGTGTGGAATGACTGGGCACTGGTCACGTACCTGTCGTACATCAAAACACCTTGTTGATCTCTATCAAGCTTCCCTGAAGGAAAAAGGAAAAGGAAAGAATGTGGAGGTAAATCTTGCCATTCAAGAAGATGATGTGTTTGACCCCTCCAATATGATGCATCTTGATGTAGCTGATTATTTTGAATCTCCTGGAGAGAGAATTGATGCAATCAAACAAGTAGAGGATGATTTGTATGAAAATATATAATTAAGTACTGTTTAGTATGTTTTTGTTGTTGTTTTGTTTGTATATATATTTAAGACTCTTTGTAATCGTTTTTCTTTTCTTTTCAATGAAGAAATATGAACAATTTCAATATGTTGAGTAACTCGAAAATGAGCAATGAGGATTTATGTCTGGCAGACTGCGCAACTACGCACACGATACTCATAAATAGAAAATATTTTACTAGATTGACAATGCTGGAAGCAAAAGTCAATACTATATCAGGTTCTGCAAATCTGATTGAAGGTTTTGGAAAAGCAAACTTTATTTTGCCTAGAGAAACAAGATTTACAATTAATAATGCTCTGTTCTCTAGCAAATCGAAAAGAAACTTATTAAGTTTTAAAGATATACGTGAAAATAATTATCATGTTGAAACTGATTGTAAAAATAATATAGAGTGTCTCTATATAACATCTATTGTTTCACATGAAAAACGTATATTAGAAACACTGCCTGCTTTTTCTTCTGGATTATACTATACTCATATACGAGTAATCAAAAGTTATGCAATAATGAACCCGAAGTTCATGAATCCAGAAATATTCAGTGTTTGGCATGATCGATTGGGTCATCCAGGGTCGATAATGATGAGGAAAATTATTGAGAATTCACATGGCATCCTTTAAAGAGCCAGAAGATTCTTCAATCCAATGAGTTGTCATGTGATGCTTGTTCTCAAGGAAAATTAATTATTAGACCATCACCAGCTAAAGTGGGGATTGAATCACCTGCATTTTTAGAGCGAATTCAAGGTGATATTTGTGGACCTATTAACCCACCAAGTGGTCTATTTAGATATTTTATGGTATTAATTGACGCATCCAGCAGATGGTCACATGTATGCTTATTATCAAGTCGAAATCTTGCATTTGCAAGATTACTTGCTCAAATAATTAAGTTAAAAGCACAATTTCCTGATAATACAATTAAGACCATTCGACTTGATAATGCTGGTGAATTTACATCCCAAACTTTTAATAATTATTGTATGTTAATTGGGATAAGTGTTGAACATCCTGTAGCTCACGTTCATACACAAAATGGTCTAGCAGAATCATTTATAAAACGTCTGCAACTAATTGCAAGACCATTGCTTATGAGAGCTAAACTTCCTACATCAATATGGGGTCATGCTATTTTGCATGCTGCATCACTGGCACGTATTAGGCCAGTAGCTTATAATAAATACTCCCCAATGCAATTAGCTTATGGCCAGCAGCCAAATATTTCCCATCTAAGAATTTTTGGATGTGCAGTATATGTACCAATTGCTCCACCACAACGTACTAAGATGGGTCCTCAAAGGAGGTTAGGAATATATGTTGGTTTTGATTCCCCATCAATTATTAAATATCTTGAACCCCTGACGGGTGATGTATTTACTGCACGATTTGCTGATTGTCATTTTAATGAGACAAATTTTCCAACATTAGGGGGAGGAATTAAGAAGTTGGAAAAAGAAATTACATGGAATGCATCGTTATTATCTCATTTAGATTCTCGTAGAGATCAATGTGAACTTGAAGTTCAAAAGATAATTCATTTGCAAAATATAGCAAATCAACTACCAGATGCATTCACAGATACTAAAAGTGTGACTAAATCATATATACCAGCTGCAAATGCTCCATCAAAAATTGATATCCCAAAGGAACAAGTTGTCAATAATGAGTCTGGAGCACGCCAGAAGCGTGGTAGACCAATAGGTTCTAAAGATAAAAATCCTCGGAAAAGAAAAGTAGTTGAGAATCAAAATGATTCAATAAAAGGTATGAATGTTCCAGAAGAAATCCAGAATACAACTACTCAAAAGAGTATTGGTGAAAATCAAACGCTTGAGGATAATAATGAAATTTCTATAAACTATGTTACAACAGGAAAGAGATGGAACCGAAATGATATCATTATTGACAATATTTTTTCTTATAATGTTGCTCACGATATTATTCATGAAAGTGATGATTTTGACCCAAAATCTATCAAAGAATGTCAACGTAGAAAGGATTGGCCGAAATGGAAAGAAGCAATTCAAGCAGAGTTGAACTCACTTTCAAAACGTGAGGTTTTTGGACCAGTAGTCCCAACACCGGAAAACGTCAAACCTGTGGGATATAAATGGGTATTTGTAAGGAAAAGAAATGAAAAGAATGAAGTCACAAGATATAAAGCGAGACTTGTTGCACAAGGATTCTCGCAAAGGCCTGGTATTGATTATGAGGAGACATATTCTCCTGTGGTGGATGCAATAACGCTAAGATATTTGATTGGTCTGACTGTATATGAAAAGATTGATATGCATCTAATGGATGTAGTCACGGCGTATTTATATGGATCTCTGGATAATGACATTTATATGAAAATCCCGGAAGGATTTAAAATACCAGAAACATATGAATCAAGTTCTCGGGAATTGTATTCAATAAAGTTACAGAGATCATTATATGGATTAAAACAATCAGGACGAATGTGGTATAATCGCCTGAGTGAATATCTGTTGAAAGAAGGATACCAAAATAATCCAATATGTCCGTGCGTTTTTATAAAGAAATCTCAGTCAGGATTTGCTATTATAACTGTATATGTTGATGACTTAAATATAATCGGAACTCCTGAAGAGTTATCCAAGGCAATAGAATATCTTAAGAAAGAATTCGAGATGAAAGATCTTGGAAAAACAAAATTTTGCCTTGGTTTGCAAATTGAACATTTAGCAGATGGGATATTTGTTCATCAATCAACTTATACAGAGAAAATCTTAAAAAGATTCTATATGGATAAAGCACATCCATTGAACATTCCAATGGAAGTTCGTTCACTGGATGTAAAGAAAGATATATTTCGACCTCGAGATGACAGTGAAGAACTACTTGGTCCTGAAGTACTATATCTTAGTGCAATTGGTGCACTTATGTATTTGGCTAATAACACAAGACCAGATATTGCATTTTCAGTAAATTTATTAGCTAGATATAGTTCATATCCTACAAAAAGACATTGGAACGGAGTTAAGCATGTACTCCGATATCTTCGAGGGACAATTGATATGGGTTTATTTTATTCTAACAAATCAAAATATGATCTAGTTGGTTATGCAGATTCTGGTTATCTATCTGATCCACACAAAGCTAGATCTCAGACAGGTTATCTATTCACATGTGGAGGAACTGCTATATCGTGGCGATCAGTGAAACAGACTATAACGGCCACTTCTTCAAATCATGCTGAAATCCTCGCTATTCATGAAACAAGTCGAGAATGTATATGGCTAAGATCGATGACACAACACATTCATGAGACATGTGGCTTATCTTCAAGAAAACCTCTTCCAACGATGTTATACGAAGATAACACAGCATGTATAGCTCAAATCAAGGGAGGATATATCAAAGGAGATAGAACAAAGCATATCTCACCAAAACTCTTCTATACTCATGATCTTGAAGAAAATGGCGATATCACTGTACAACAAATTTGTTCGAAAGATAACTTGGCTGACTTATTTACGAAGGCATTACCAACTGCAACCTTCGATAAATTAGTATATAGCATTGGAATGCGGCGATTCAAAGACTTTAAGTGATGTCTCCATGAGGGGGAGTGAATGTATTATAGTAAACTATATAAAATATGTACTCTTTTTCCTTCACTAGGGTTTTTCTTCCCATTGGGTTTTTCCCTAGTAAGGTTTTAACGAGGCATATTTTATATAAATGGGCATTTAAGGGGGAGTATTGTAAATATGACAAGTAAATGCCCATTCCACATGTCCATTTATATCCATGCCAAGTGGCTTTTCCTCCATAGCCAAAGTGTCCTCCATGTGTCCAACAAAGGCCATAGATTGGTGTCCAAATGGACCACATCATGCTCTCCAAATTGCCTATAAATAGTGGTTCATTTTGGATAAATGAGATATGCATTTTTGGTAAAAAAAACTCTCCAATTCTCTCTTTTCTCTTCCACTTTCTCTAATTTATTTGTTTATTTAATTTGCCATAAATCTCCATTTTCTTTTATTTATATTATCTATATATAATCCATTTATATTTTAACACTTGTATTATTATTATTATTATTATTATTATTATTATTATTATTATTATTATTATTATTATTATATATTTTGGTAAAGTTTTGGTGCCCGGTTTCGCCTCTCATTTTACAACAAGATCAAAATTTTAAAGTTAAACAAAGTTTGAACCATACGATTATGAAAAACTAAAATTAAATTATAAAAAGGAGAAATAAAAAAAATAGATAATTAAAATAGCTCCCAATAACCAATTTATATACAAGAGTAAAGTAAAAAAAAAAAAAAAAGGGCTAAATTACATAAAATACCCTTGAACTTTGTACTTTGTTTCAAAAATACCCATGGACTTTCGAAAGTTTCATTAATACTCTTAAACTTTCAAAAAAAAGTTCAAAAATACCCTTACCGTTAGTTTTGGATGGAAACCGTTAGTACTTTGTTTCAAAAATACCCCTAAACTTTGTACTCTGTTTCAAAAATACCCCTAAACTTTCAAAAGTTTCACAATACCCTTAAACTTTCAAAAAAAGTTCAAAAATATCCTTACTGTTAATATAAGGAAAGAAATCGTTAGTATCTCATTTTAAAAATACATTTGAACTTTCACATTAATACCCTTAACATTAAAAAAAAAAAAAAAAAGAAAGGTTAGAAAATGCCCTTACCATTAGTAAGTATAGGGATGAAAACTGTTTATCTACACCTGATTACCTTCATCTTCTATTTCTTCTTTCTCTTGATTTGCTTCAATCTATAGCCTAACACTTATCTATTTTTCCTCTTTTTTCCATTTCCTTTTCAATACCCTCTTACTCTTTTCTTCCATTTTTCAATCTCTAAAACTTCCCTCATTTTTCCTATTAGAACTTTAAATAAACAGGAAGAAGCTCTCTCTCATTTCTAAGTATGCCCAAACATAAATATAAAAAATTCAATACCCAAATAGTCAATGTCTTTAAAGTTATTTTGGGTTGGAAAAAAACCAATTTGAAAACAACTCATATAGATACTCTCATTTTTTTTTTCATATAGGTATGTGCTCTCATTTTTTCTCCATTTGTCCAATTCTTAATCATGAGAAACCTTCTTAACTGACCACAACAAATAGACTAATTTGAACTGCAAAAAGGATTAATAAAATCTTCATCTGCTACAAATTTGGTAATGCATATGTTTTCTTTCTTTTCCCTACCACTGGGTGTCCCCAAAATTATGACCCAAATTCTCAACATGTCTCTCTTTTTGTGTATTAAACCCAAACATATTAACTCAAATTACTAACGTACAATCTTGTTAAAGCATTTAAGTCCTATGGTCCCTTGGTGATTCCATTATTCTCCTTTCTTCTTGCTATAGTCTATATACCTCGATTGAAAGGGGTAGTTTTAGAGTTTGAAAAATGGAAGAAGAGAGTATAGAGGGTATTGAAAAAGAAAGGGAAAAAAAAAGGAATGAAATGAAAAAGAGATCGAAGCAAATCAAGAGAGATAAGAAATGAAAAAGAGAGGTAATGGGGTGTAGATAAATGTTTTTCATCCATATACTAACGGTAAGAGCATTTTTTTTAAACTTTTTTTTAAGGTTAAGGGTATTAATACAACTTTTGAAAGTTCAGGGGTATTTTAAAATGAGGTACTAACAATTTCTATCCATATACTAATAGTAATAGTATTTTTTAACTTTTTTTTAAAAGTTTAAGGGTATTAATGAAACTTTTGAAAGTTCAGGGGTATTTTTGAAACAAAGTACTAACGGTTTCCATCCAAAACTAACGGTACGGGTATTTTTGAACTTTTTTTGAAAGTTTAAGGGTACTAATGAAACTTTTGAAAATTCAGGGGTATTTTTGAAACAAAGTACAAAGTTTAGGAGTATTTTTTATAATTTAGCCAAAAAAAATTATAAGTACAATATAAAAAATATATTTGATATTTATTTTTAATAAAAATGCTAATTTTTATAACTAATTATTCATTAAAATTAAATAGACAAATTTTTGGCTTAATCCTTAGGCTCCATTGGGAATTGTTGTAGCTTTTAAAATAATTGTTGGCGGCTGACTTTTAAGAAAATCAACTGTCATAGGAAGTAGATTAATGTTTGGTAAATTTCAATTTCAAACCTGAAAAAGTGGGTTATAATGTTTGGTAAATTCCAATAAAATTGTTATGATTTAGCTATAATGACGAAATTGGAGATATCATTTTAGTTATTTTTTATGGTGATACTCAATATATAAAATGTTATAAGATAATTATTTTAAATTTATTATAGTTTTAAATTAAAAATTCTATTTTGGTTATAATCTAAATATTACACTTTAGAATTAAAGAAAATATGTAATTCAAGAACTTACATTGAAATAATTCACTCACAAGATAATAATTAGTAAAGAAAGAAAATTACCTTAATAAAAATGTAGTATTTAAGTTTGAATACAATTTTTAAAGAGACAATAATGTCATATTTTTAAAGAATAGATAATACTAGTTTAGAACTTAGTAAGTTTTTTTTAGAATGTGATTAAAATACCAAAAATTTGTTTGGTGTTTTCTCACTTTGTAATATTTTGAGAATTAAACTACATATATTTATTATTTAATAAAATAGGGCAAAAGACCTTTTTGGTTCTTCAGTTTTGCATTTAGTTCTCTTTTGGTCCTTGAGTTTTCAAATTGAACAAATTTACCCGTAAGTTTTGTATTTCGTATCAGTTTTAGTCCCCTGTTAGATTTTCTGTTAATTTTTAACAGAAAGCTGATGTGGCACTTAAATATTATTAAAACATATATTTTTTTAATTTTTTAATTATTAAACTTAATATATATATATATATATTCTCTTCTTTCTCCCCTTTGCTGCCAGCCGCCGCCTGTCGTTGCTCTCCAGTCGCCGGCCGCCACCTCCCTCCTCCTCTGGCCTTCATGCTCCAGCCGCCGGCCAATTTTTTTTTATTTTTTTATTTTTTTTCGTTTCCTTCTTTTTTTCTCCCACCTTTCTTGTTGTTCTCTTTCCCTTCCTTTCATTTTTTAAAAAAAAAACAAAATTCATTTATTACATTTGCCCATTTAAAAAGGTATTTTGTCAATTTTTTTTTATTTTTTTGTTTTCCTTCTTCTCTCTCCAATATTTCTTCTTGTCCTCTTTCCATTCCTCTCCTTTCTATTTTTTTTAAAATCGAAATCCATTTAAAATGAAGGGAAAATGATTTCGTTTCAACTAACTATTTCCATTGTTTTAAATCCCTTCATTTCAACAATTGCATATTTGTTTACGTTTTTAATCCTTTTGTCTTAACAATGTTTATGTTTAATGTTTAACTTGAAATGGAGAGATTTAAAACGAATGAAATAATTAGTTGAAATGAAATCATTCCCCCTTCATTTTAGACTTGAAACGAATTGAAGAGGGGGTTTCCCCCTTGCTTTTTTCCGTATTTATTATTTAAACCAAACTTTTAAAAAAAAAATTGTAACGACCCAGATTCCTACGACTTTCTAAACGCGGAAGCACGACCTAGTTACCTCGTTCATGCCCGAAATTTCGGCAGCATGACGACGTAACTACAAGAAACCAAAATTTTACAAAGACCTTGAAAGAGATATAAACACTTCTATGTTTCAGATCACAGACTCAGCATCCACCAAACTACGATAAATGATGCTGAGCTCAATTAACAGACAACCAAATCTAAAAGCTTTTAACTAGACACACGGAGCTAAAGAATATTTAAACTTTACAGACCGACAAACAACAGGGAACAAAGAAACAAAACTAAAGGCTAAACATAGAAAAGAAATTTGGTGGATCCTCCATAGCCTCGTCAAGTCGTCGCATGCGTCATCCACCCCGAGAATGTGCACAATCTGCAAAACAAACAAAGTAGCAAGGATGAGTATAAACATACTCAGTAAGTAGCCCACTTAAGGGTCCAATGTTTAAGGAAACCATACCAAGCTCTTACTCACACTCGTGCTTAGATTCCAAATACTTCCTTCAATTATTTTAAGAGTCCATTTAACCTTTCACAACATTCACTACTACCTGATCCTAATTTCGTGTCATACCTGCGAGTCCTGTAACCTAGAACCCAAACCTGTGAAGGTTTATAACCCTCACACTCATCTCAATAGATAAATCACCCCTAGGCTAGCACATAGGAGCTAGGGAACGCATTCCCTACGCTCAACATAATGGGGAATCACTCCTAGGCTAGCACACAGGCGCTAGGGAACGCATTCCCTACGCTCAACATACTGGGGAATCATCTCTCAGCTAGCACACGGCAATAGGAAATGCATCCCTATGCTCAACACAGTGGGGAATCACCCCTAAGCTAGCTCATCGGCAATAAGGAACGCATTCCTTATGCTCAACACATCATGATAGCCACACAGGCAACCAGGGAACACATCCCCTCAGCTAGCATACAGGCAATAGGGAAACGAATCCCCTATGCTCAACACAGTGGGGAATCACCCCTAAGCTAGCTCACAGGCACTAGGGAAACGCATCCCCTATGCTCATCACATCACATACGTTCTAGGCTTACAAACTCGCACGAAAGAACAGAGTTAGGGTAGGTAGCACCAAACTAACGGACCTTTGCACTTTCTTAACTCATTCAAGACCTCTCGGGTCATCCACCATACCAAAATCATTCATCATTTCCAAACCATATTCACAACCTGAACCGAAGTTCAAAAGCGCATACAAAGGGAATCATCCCCTAATCCGCATAAGCAAAGAGGTAAAGACGACCCTCTAGCCCTTCTATACAATTTTAATACCTTACGCCCATATTTATAAGTATATAACTCAGGCCCACATCTCAACAAACGACAACAATCATCTCCTCATGACCTCTCACCGTAGATCACAAGCACGCGTCTCAAGTATGAACTTTACTCTAGTTTGAAAGTAGTCCTAAACAAGAACTTTACATAGCCATAGCCCATACATGTCCTAGCGGCATATAGCCCTCCAATCACTAATCTAGAAGTTCAGTTCCCTAAGCACGCTACAAATCAGGACAACTGAAAACCTTCCACACACATTCGGACATATCTGAAACATCTTAAATATGTTCAGTCATCTGCTCATTATAAACACATGAAGCACTAACCATGACCCTGCCCACTGAAAACCCTTAAGGTGTTTCAAATCAGTCTCCAATCCAAATCAACCACCCCAATACCCTGCGCTCAGTCAGCTCAACCATAACTCGAGAAAAACTAAACTTCATCCAACCACTTAAGTGTTTCCAAGCATTTCGAGTAAATCAAAAACCCATGCGTAAGCACTTTTAGGGGACTACATTAAGATCATGAACTTTGTAGGCTAATCACAATCACCATTCATGAATCTCGAGTATAAGCTAATTTAAGGTTCTAAACACTGGCCACAATGATCAATCTTTAGTTTACAATCCTAATTCCTTTAACTAGAACAACTACACATTTAGGTCACCTTAAACTCATCACCAAAATTCATATTAATTTAACCAATCACACCATCTTCCTTATACCCATTTTTACGCAAGAATGACTATTCGCAATTCACCCAATCATGTCCAAACTCTTCCAGTTACAACCTTGGACACATTCATAAAGTATTTCATACGCTAACATAATGAACTCGAAACTTTAAGCCTCTAATTCCTTTATGACCACAACTTAGGCTGTTTTAGCTCAAGGCTACTTCTAGACATATCCCTTAACCATTTCACACTTCATAAACATAGTTTTCAAGCATGCTATCGCAATTATCACACTATCAAGCTTACATTTCAATCAAAAAGGAATTTGAAGGGCTTAAATCCAAACGACCACTTACTTTTTACTCCAAGATTCAAGGTTGCCCATAAATCGAGTACGTGAGCCTGAAACGCTAAACAAAGTCTTGAAAAATAATTAACAAGTCATTTTAAACTCCAACCATGAACTCAATTATGTTGAAACAAAGTTACCCATTAAACCTCACCTAACAACACCCTTACTTGCTGAAATTTGAAGTCAAATTGGTCCAAACTCGACAACCCGGCCTCCAAACATAATGGGTACCCTTGTACAAAGTCCAACGTATTATGGGTAAATATAAAACACTTAAAACAATCCTTAAAACACATCAAAAACTCCTAAAACATGTGCCAACTATCTCCAATCTCATTCCTAACTTCAATTAAGATAATAACCATAACATCCATAACATCCAAGGAGAACTTACCCCGAAATCGAGACCAAAGCCCACTGGACAGCAGCTTAATTGCTCCAAATTCTTCTAAATCGACCTTCAATCACAATGGACATTCTAGAATAAAATCCAAAATATTATGGGTAAGTTTCAATTCTCTAGATTAGCCCTTCAATTCTATCTTACAACCCAAAAATTACTTCGAATCGTTGTTAGAACACTTACCCATTATGAATCGGATCCAAACGAACCTATACAATCCCGAGCTTGCAGGAAATTTGACCCAAAAAGCTCATCTTCCTTGCTGTCTGTACAGAGAACCGAGAGAGGAAGAGAGAGACAGCAGTTGGCGAGCTAGGCGTGCGGGTCTGCGACGACTGGACGCTGGGCGGACGTGAGCTGCACCTGCGATTCGGAGACGGCGTGTGGCGGAAAGCTGATGATCGGGCTGCAAGAGGAGTCGAACGACGGCAATCCGGCGGGCTGTGCGTGCGGCTCTACTCTCGGCGGCTGTGGGCAACGGGCGGGGAAGGAAGAAGAGTAAGAAAAAAAAGGAGGGAATTGTCGGGTGGAAGAGCAGAGAGAGAGAGAGAGAAGAAGAAGAAGAAGAAGAAGAAAAAAATGGGCTGGTTTTTCGGTTAAGGAAGAGAAGGAGAAAATAGGAGGAAGAAGAAAGAGAAAATAAGAGGATAAGGATAGATTTTTTTTTAAATTACTAAAATGCCCTTTGACCAACTTATCATTCCCAAATTGCCATTCTAACCATCCAAAACTTCAAATTAGCCCAATTTAAATTGCAAATTAAGAATTATTTCAAATTAAATTCTAAAATTTCCAAAATTAACACTTTTGAAAAAGTCGGGCGTTACAAAAATTATTTAACTTGAAACGGAAGATTTAAATAATAAGTTGAAACTAATAAGTTTTGGTTTAAATAATTTTTTTTTAAAACAAAGGAAATAATTAGTTGAAACGAAATCCTTTCGCCCTTCATTTTAAATAGATTTTGTTTAAAAAAAATAGAAAGGAGAGGAATGGAAAGAGGACAAGAAGAAATATTGGAGAGAGAAGAAGGAAAACGAAAAAATAAAAAAAAATGGCAAAATACCTTTTTAAATGGGAAAATGTAACAAATGAATTTTGTTTTAAAAAAAAAAAAGGAAAGGAAGGGAAAGAGAACAACAAGAAATATGGGAGAAAAAAAATGGCCGGCGGCCGGTGACCGGAGCACGATGGCCGGAGGCGGAGGCTGGTGACTGGAGAGCAACGGCCGGCAGCTGCTGGCAGCGAAGGAGAGAAAGAAGAGAATATATATATATATATATATATATATATATATATATATATATATATATATATATATATATATATATATATATATATATTAAGTTTAATAATTAAAATAAATATATTTTTTAATAATATTTAAGTGCCACGTTAGCTTTTTGTTAAAAATTAACAGAAAATCTGACGAAGAGACTAAAATTGATACGAAATACAAAACTCAGGGGTAAATTTGTTCAATTTGAAAACTCAAGGACCAAAAGAGAACTAAATGCAAAACTGAGGGACAAAAAAAGTATTTTGCCAAATAAAAATAAGACATAAGATTTTTAAAAAATGGCACAAGGTATTAATTAATTTTTTTTTGTAAATAAGGTATTAATTAAATTTAAACATAGTGTTCTGTCAAATATATATATAGAGTGTGTATTTGAATAAAATTAAAATAAGATACTAAAAATATTAAAACAAAAAAAATCTTATTATTATTTAGTAAAAAATTTGAAATTAAGATTTGGTACAAATTTTGATTAAAGATTTGTATAAAATTTTGATTATTTTGCCACAAATTTACACGATTTAGCATAGATACCGATAGAAAGAGAACAAAAAAAAACAGAGAAAGTATTCACTATTCACAAAGCATAAGACAAAATATGAAAAAAAATAAAACAATCACATTCATAAATGCAAGATGAAATACAATAAGTGATCAAAGAAGCTGAAAACTTAAAGGAAAAATTAGTTGGTTATTTACCTCAAATGAAGAAGAAATGGTGACTGAAAAAGTGTTGGGTGCGATGAAAAAAAAAACAGAGCCACTAAAATTATAACACTTGCTTTTGCTCCTACGCCTACATATAAAGCAATGGGTAGGTCTTCAAAAAAGACAACTTAAATGCATAAGAACAATTATAAAAAAAAAAAATCATAGATGACACAATATACCAAAAAACAGATTATTGGAAAGTTCAACAACTTGTTTTTTTTTTTAATCTCAAATGCATAAGAACGATTATAAATTAAATAATTTTTTTTAAAAAGAACTTAAATTGTTGCCGACAAGAATGTATGTAGCGAAGAACCACAAAGTATCGTTTTTTCTTGAACTTCTTCCAATTTAGCAATCTTTGAAGTTTTAATTTTTTTTATAGAAAGAGGATTCTGTGGCAGTGCTAGGGTAGGAAAATCGATAGAGAGGCTATCATAGTAACATGAAAAAATTTGTTGAAAATATGTGCTTGATTATTTAGGAAGTTTATTTGAAAAGCTACAATAGAATAGATTTTTCAAATATAAACAATTTAAAAGTGATTTTACATAAATTAATAAAAAAATCAGTTTTACCAAACACCCTAAACGGTTAAGATTCTCGTAAATGCAATGCCAAACGAGCACTTAGAACGTCCACTCATGGAAGTGATGCTCTATAGTTTTTTAAACAAATCATGAACGATCCGTTTAATAATCATTTGATTTTTGGTTTTTTGTTTTTGATTTTTTTGAAAATTGTGCTTGTTTTCTCACAACTTCTCTACAATGATTTTCATCTTCTCTACAATAGTTTCCATCTTTCTTAAAGAAGCATTTGAGTTTCTAGCCAAATTCCAAAAACAAAAACAAGTTTTTGAAAACTACTTTTTTTAGTTTTCAAAACTTGACTTGATTTTTTAAAACATAGGTAAAAAGTAGAGAAGAAAACATGGTAACCCATATGTGGAAGTAGTATTTATATGCTTAATTTTCAAAAATAAAATGGTTATCAAATGAGGCCGAAGTTATATTAATTCATATTATAGTTTGAGGGAGGAGAAAGATTGAACCATCAACTTTTAGAATGGTAATAGATATTTTATTCATAGAATTATGTTAACTATTGACATCGATGGTGGTAGAAATCAAGATAGGAATATTTTCTTCAGCATCAACATCTAGTTCTTTTATACTCGAGCAACACCAAATTCTATCATCTAAAATCACAAACTTATATTTGTAGAAAATCAATAGCAGGTTTATCATATGACAAAATATTTGGTAAAAATGGCACAAATGTACGAATCCCGTATACCAATGATATACCTTATATATATGTTAGGGTATATTAATGATACACTTTATCAATAATAAAAAAATGATATATAAATGATATACTTATATTAGGAATATCAGGGTTATATTTTATTAATAATAAAAAAATATGGTATATTAGTTATGTACTTTATATTGGTATATAGTAGTGAATATACTTTATCACAATTATACAAAAATGATATATCAGTGATATATTTTATATTTAATTAATATATTAGTCAAACATTTCATCAAATAAATGGTCTATTACTAATATACTTTATATCATGTATATCAATTGTAAAAAATAGTATATCAATAATATACTTACAAAAAAATTTCTAAATTTATAAATATGACAACCAATTTTTCTGTCGATTATAATTTTCATTCTCTTTCTAGAGCATAATTACTTGAATTTATTTTGATGGGTAGATTTAAAAGGTCTGCGATACCATTAATGGAGTTCTTTTAATTAGGTTCATTTTTCCATTCTATTGGCATCATTTTTACCAACTTCGCCACCTTTGGAATAAGATCAACTTGACAAAGTATAAACCACATCTCCATAAATCGACGGCTGCCATTTGTTTTTCCTAATAACCTATTGTTGATAATGTTGTGCTTGAGAAGTCCATTATTTTACCCTTTTTTTTCTTCTTTGATAAACATATATTGTTCAAATTCAACCATGACATGTGAATTTACCATTTCAACTCAATATATAAATATTTAAAGGCGTTTGGTCTTTTTACCAATTCGTACATTAGTAATTGAATTTTATAATAAAACCAAACAAATAAATTTAGATTGTTTAATTCAGGGTGTGTGTTAATTGATTATTGGATCTAAAATCAACAACCCTGAATTTTGACCATATCCAAGAGAATTGCATGATTTTCCTTAATAAAAAAAAACCGAAAAATATCATTATTCATTAATAAAGAAAAAAAAAACCAAAAGTATCATTATCCATCCAAGTTGGGTAATTGCTTCGTCCATATACAATTTTTTTAATAAAAAAAATCTTTATTTTTCTAAAAATAATTTTTGATTAAAAAATTTAAGGAAGTATTTTTTATTAATTAAAAGCACTTTAAAATATTAAAAAAACATAATCCAAGAACGACACAATTAACATAAGAATACAACTTGACTCTTTATCAATAAGGAGTTACCACTAACCTGAGCATAGCTCAATTGATTTTCAGGATATACTCTCAATCAAGCGGTTGGAAGTTCGAATCTCCCACACTCACATGTTGTTGAATTCAAAAAAAATAAAAGTAAAAATAAAGAGAAATTACCAACTTAAACATAGTTTAACTAGCTATATTTTTAACATAATAGATTGCATTCAATATCGATCTTATATATTATTTTTTGCACAAGGGCATAGAATCTCATTCCCATTTTTTCATCTTCCTATAGTAGAGAAACATGAAATTTCATCTAAAAACCAATTGGCAATGTGAGGAATAGCTCATGTATCTTATAAATTGTGTTATATTCATCTTTCAGATATGAGATCCTTAACATCCTAACCTATGGATTTCTTTATTTGCTTCTTTTTTCTTTGAAAATTGATAAACTAATTTTTTTAATTTAGTTTTAGTATATAGAAAAACATTATACATTTAAAGAAAATCATACTTAAAAAAAGAATTAATAATTAGATATGATTATATTTAATTTGATCATTTAGAAAACTTCAAATAAATCTTGTACGTCAAAACTATTGACTTTGTCAAAATTAGTTTGAATTTTCATCAAACAATTTTTTCCTCTCATTTTATAACCTTAAATCTCAAAGCATCCCATGTTTTTCAATTCTCATCCAAGTTGGGTAATGCAAATCCCAAGGGCATTAAAACTATAAAGTCAATTTTGGCACACCGATGTGATTGCCTTTGTGAAAATGCTGACCTGTTAAATGTTATCCACTCTCCTTTTTAACCTTTGGAAAATAACTATATAAGCACCAATCCTTCTTCTTCTTTCTCATAACTCATAGGTACCAATTTCTTCACAAAATGGCTTGGTTTCTTAGCTTGTTCTTCTTCTTTCTCATCTCTTCTGCTACTGCTTGTGATCGTTGTGTTTATCAATCCAAGGCTACTCATTATTATGGCGATTCGCCTACTTCATGTAAAAGATTTGATTCATATTTCATTTTTCATTTTATCTTTCTGAATATATATATAGTTGCTTGATTAAGATAGTCAACTCCTAATTTTTCTGTCATATGTATATATTTTGCTTGTGATAATCCCAATTAAAATGGTAGTGATAGTCGATTAATTTTGGTGTGATTTTTATTTGATCTAGATGGAGGAGCATGTGGTTATGGCGACTTGGCATTGGAATTTACCAATGGCTACTTTTCAGCTGCTGTGCCTTCCCTCTACAAACAAGGAGCTGGTTGTGGTGCATGTTTTCAGGTGTGTATATATATATACATATCTTTTAAGTCCTGCTTCGTAATCATTTGGTTTTTAGTTTTTGAAAATTGTATATTTTTTCTCATCATTTCTTTACAATAGATTTCATCTTTCTTAACAAAACACTCTAATTCTTAACCAAATTTCAAAAACAAAAACAATTTTTTGAAAACAATTTTTTTTAGTTTTCAAAATTTAGCTTGGTTTTTGAAAACAATAGGTAAAAAGTAGATAAGAAAACATGGAAACCCATGGGTGAAAGTAATATTTATAGATTTAATTTTTAAAAATTAAATACCAAAAGCCAAATGGTTACCAAACAAGGCCTTTAAAATTTTCAATTTTCTTCTTTTGAGGAGGCTTTTGTTGTCTCAAAAATTTGTTTACAGTAAGTGTATCGTTTTTGCAGGTAAGATGTAAAGACAAAAGATTATGCAATACAGCAGGAACTAAAGTAGTATTGACAGATCAAAATTACGATACTAGAGCAGATTTTGTTCTTAGTAGAAAAGCTTTCTCTGCCATGGCTTTCAAAGGAAAAGGTCAAGAACTTTTGAATTCTGGGATTGTGGACGTAGAATATAAGAGGTGAACTATATTTTTGTTACAACTTTGTCCATGACCATGATGTTGCCTCTATATATAATATATGAAATTAACCAAAATGAGCTCTCATTATTGTGGGTGTTTTCTTGTGGTAGGATACCTTGTGCATACAAAAACAAAAATTTGGCTGTACGAGTTGAAGAATCAAGTTATAACCCAAACTATTTAGCCATTAAACTTTTGTACCAAGGTGGCCAAACAGAGATAGCTGCTGTTGAAATAGCTGAGGTAAGTTAAAAACTCCCTTGAATTTATAAATCACAAAAGTGAATAAAAAAGTTGAATAAAACTTTATTAGATAATCATCGGTTCTATCTCAAAACTAATTGGCAATGAGAGAAGTAGGCTAATGTATCTTATAAATTGTGAAATCTCTCTTCAATACGATGTGAGATCCTCAACATGCTCTTCAAGATAGTGCCTCTTTGGGTTTACCATTCTTGAGTCAGATTCTAATTTTTTCTTGATTGAATACCTGTTTGGACTTCATTGACTCTCATACCATATTAAATAATCGGACTTCATTGACTCTCATACCATATTAAATAATCATGAGGTTCCATCTCAAAACTAATTGGTCATGTATCTTATAAATTGTGAGGTCTCTCTTCGTTTCGATGTAGAATCCGCAACAAACTTAGAGAACTTTGTTGGTATGACAGGTTGGTTCATATGATTGGGTGAGCTTAAGCAGAAGCTATGGAGCTGTTTGGGACACTAATAGAGTACCAAGAGGAGCACTGAAAATGAGAGTGGCAGTAACTGCAGGATACGATGGAAAATGGGTGTCGGCAGAATATGTGCTTCCTGCTGATTGGAAAACTGGTGTCATTTACGATACTGGAGTTCAAATTGACGATATTGCCAAAGAGGGTTGCCCTGCATCGGAGTGCGGTGATAGACCATGGAAATGAATGAAACAGTAGAGTGAATTTAAGAGTCATTTAAATATATACTTTTTATGCATATGGATTATGATTAAATTTCTTGATGCCATTATTCAATAAGTTTCCTCTCTAGACGATGAGGAAAATGTGTGCTTCCTCGTTTGTATACCAATGTACTCCAAAGAATTCAATAGAGTTCTATTATTAAGTAAATAAAATATTTAGACTCATTTTGTATACTAATATCTTTTTTAAATAATATTAATATATAATAAATCAATAGAAATATGTAGTACTGTTGAGGGCCTATTTAATAACCATTTAGGCCTTGTTTGATAATCATTTGATTTTTAGTTTTCGAAAATTATTTTTGTTTTTTTCATCATTTCTCTACAACGAGTTTTATTTTTCTTATGAAAGTATTAGAATTCTTAGTCAAATTTCAAAAATAGAAATAAGTTTTTGAAAACCATTTTTTGTAGTTTTCAAAACTTGGCTTGATTTTTGAAAACATATGTAAAATGTAGATAACAAATCAATAAAACTCATAGTTGGAAGTAGTATTTATAGACTTAATTTTCTAAAATTAAAAACCAAAAACCAAATATTAGTTATTAAATAGGGCCCAATAATCAGATTTTCATATAGATGAATAGGACATTAATTGTTTGGCCTTTACCTTACCTTTAATTTTCATTTAATTTATTGGATGAATAATAATTTTCAAAACTAATTTTAGTTACTATCCATATGAGCATAGCTTAACTGTTAAAACATCTATTTAGTTAAAATATTTTTTTTATTGAGATTGGAAGTTTAAAGTTTTACATATTATGAAGTAGCCACATTTGTGGTGGCCTCGGTCTCATTGAATAATTTGTCTAGTAAAAAACAACTAATTTTAGTTGCTCATCAATATAGGTGTACCAAAAAAAATTTGAGGTACTAGATTTATGAAAATATCAATATAGATAGATTATTATTGGAAAAAGAAAACATAAGACGATGAACATATATAGAATTATTTAAATTAACTAACGAATTTTCAACGGTTGATTCAAGAATGGTGAACCCAAAGAGGCACAATCTTAAACCCAAACGGGTATTCAGTCCAATAAAACCTAAACATGTATTTAAAATTGGGATCCTATTCAAGAGTGGTGAATCCAAAGAGGTACCATCTTGAGGGGGCATATTGAGGATCTCACATTGGAAAGATGGAGAGATCTCACATTCTTGATAAGATACATGGGCTACTCCTCTCATTGTCAATTAAGTTTGAGATGGAACCCCATGTAATCTAATAATAAGCATTTGCATTTACACACCTACTATATTCATGAACGTTATAATAGTCTGTAGAATTATATAATATTTTTTAAAATGCATGTTTAGTCTAGGATTATAATAGTCTTAGAAGCTATTTGGGATGTGAGTTATAATAACTTATGAAGTGCTCTGTACTCCAAACACAGACTATTATAACTCCAAACTAAACAACTCTGCATTTTAAACAATATTATATAATTCTATAGACTATTATAACCCACAGCCTATTATAACTCATGTTATTATAACTTACTCATTGTCCCAAACAGCTCCTAATTTTTTTTTTATAATGTATTCTTTTTTAAAACACAGTTTTACAATTTTTTTTTTACTCATATAATAAAAAGTGTATATTGAAAATATCTACATGCTTAGTAATAGTAACTAACCAACCTCTAGTTATGCTTAATCTAATGTATCATATTCATCAATATGTTCGTGAGTTTTAGTCTCAATTCTAAACCTTTCTTCAATTTCTCGTTAATGGCTACTTTTATCATATGGAGTCGCGAATTTATATATTAAAAAAAAAGTTAAATTACAATTTTAGTTCCTAAATTTTATGTTTGTTTATAATAGGTATTTGAATTTTAAAAAGTATCGAATAGGTCTCTGAATTTCAAAAAGTGTCGAATAGGTCATAGAACTTACAATTTTGTATAATAGATCCCTAAACTATAGGTGTCTAATAAATTTCTAAACTTTTAATTTTGTATCTAACAAGTCCTTGAACTTTCAATTTTTGTGTCTAATAGGTACTTGATCTATTTGACATTTTTATAATTCATGAACCTATTGGACTCAAAATTGAAAGTTTAGGCTCTGTTGGGTAACCATTTTGTTTTTGGTTTTCTGTTTTTGAAAATTAAAGCTTATAAACACTACTTCGACATATAGTTTTCTTACTTTATCACCTACTTTTTAAAAACACTTTAAAAAATCAAGCCAAATTTTAAAAACTAAAAAAAGTAATTTTTAAAAACTTGATTTTGTTTTTGAAATTTGGCGATGATAATTCTCATTTTTTAGAATTATTTAGCTCACAAAAGAAGGTTATTCTTGTCTTTTCCATCTTTTTAAACCCCAAAAATCTCTTGAATAGTGCAAAGAAATCCTTAAGTATGATAAGAATCCTTAGGATTAAGGAAAATAGATAAAAAAAAATGTTGAAATTTGGCTGATTTTGTTGGATATTGTGCAGTTTTAGCAAAAGGGACGATTGCAACATAATTGCAACACAATTGCAACTACAATTGCACCATAGAAGGCAGAAAAATGAGATTTTAGGGATTTGTCAAATTTAGAAGATTACAACATTTATTCCTCCTTATCAAGCAACGATTTCATACATCAACCCGTATATGGAGTGTGAAGAAACCCTAGATGCTTGAAGACTATAAAATGAAAGAAAACGAAGGCAAAAAGTGGAATTTCTCCTTGGAAGAAAACCCATTTTCTGTATTTTTTTTTTCTTTTCATCTTGCTGTCTATTTTGGTTTTGCAACAACTTTCTGCCCAACTCAAATTCTTCCATCTTAATCCAACCTAAGAGATCTCTTGGGTTTAAAAGATTCAACTCAACTTAAAAGAGATTGAGGAGAATCAATTCAAATGGAAGAAAAACCCATTTTTACGCATTTTGTTTTCTTCTTTTCTGCTGTACGTTCAATCCATCTCAAATTCATCCAACTTAATCTAACTTAGGAGACCTCGCTTGGGTTGTAAAGATTCGACTCAACTCGAAAGAGAGTGAAGAGAGTCGATTAAACAAATGAACAAGAGGTTGGTAGGTTTTTTTGTTTTAAGGTTTGCTGCTTAGACGTTTTAATTGTGTGTTAGGTTAACGTTTCAATCTTTTTTATATTTTGTATCTTCATTAATTTCTATTGAATACTTTCTGGTTGAGAGCTTACACAATGAAAATTCAATTATAATTTAATTGGATGTGTTGTTCTCTTTATTTTTGCAAGGGGTAGGTTATTACAAAAGCTTTTTATTCTTGCAATTAGTTCTCATAATTTCCCTCATGGTTTTCGAAGGAATTGGTTTTGTTAATTATCTGTTTTACCTTCCCAACATGAGCTAATTCTCTTTAAGGGGTTCAAGTGTATAAACGCCCTAGAAGTGAGAATGTAAAACTTATAAGCAAGGTCAATCCGATTTAATGCAAGAGGTTGTATGCTTTTACTAATTTACATGTTTTAGTAATATATCATTGATTGATCAATTAGGGTTGCTTTCAAGTCTGGATCTAATATTGAAAGGGTAGAGGAAGGTGGATTTTGCAAAAGCAATGGGATAAAAAGCTTAGACATAAGCAAAGCTTGATCCTAGACATAGAACGAACCCTCAAAGCCAATAGAATGCAATCTAAAATTATCTAAGTACGATTAGTCATAGACATATAGGTCCAATCACTTAGCCTTATCAGGATTTTGAATCAAAATTGAATAGGAGTGGATTCAGCTTACAATTACTTTTTGTTAAGGCATGATTGCAATTGCCATTGAGTTGTAATTCTCACCAAATGGCACGATCATACTTGAGGCCCTTTTTTTTTTTAATTCGTTTTTACTGTCTAGCAAAAACTCACCACAATCTTTTTATTTTTAGTTACCAAAGTTGCACTTGAACACAATCTTGCTATTTCTTAAAATTTTGTTGTATTTGTTCCCTATGAGATCGATACTTTTGGAGTACTTCCAATTTTATATTACTTATATCGACAGTGTGCACTTGCACTGAGCTGAATTATTTCTTTCATTTTTAACTCACAAGTTTCACCCAATCAAGCGGCCTAGAATTCAAATATTTTTTTAAGGATCGTGAAAAGCTTAGCAAAAAATTTGTGAAAAAATTAACGAACATAATTTTCAAAAATAGAAAACAAAGACAAAAGGGTTATTAAACGGAGCCTTAAGGTTTTATTAGACAAAATTCATTAACACATATCAGCAAAGTCTAATAGATTTGTTAATATAATTTTAAAAAATGTCAAACACATTAGAGATCCTGATAGACATAAAATTGAAAGTTTATGTAACGACCCGGATTCCTACAACTCTCTAAATGCGGAAGCACGACCTAGTTACCTCGCTCATGCCCGAAATTTTGGCAGCATGACGGCGTAACTAGGAGAAAACCAAAATTTACAACGACCTGGAAAGAGATACGAGCATTTCTATGATTCAGGAAATAGACTCAGCATCCTCCAAACTACGATACATGATGCTGAGCTCAATTAACAGACAAACAAATCTAAAAGCTTATAACTAGACACACGAAGCTAAAGAATATTTAAACTTTACAGACCGACAAACAATAGGGAACAAAGAAACAAAACTAAAAGCTAAACATAGAAAAGAAATTTGGTGGAGCCTCCATAGTCTCGTCAAGTCATCGTCTGCGTCATCCACCCCGAGAATGTGCACAATCTGCAAAACAAACAAAGTAGCAAGGATGAGTATAAACATACTCAGTAAGTAGCCCACTTAAGGGTCCAATGTTTAAAGAAACCATACCAAGAAGAAAATTGCTCTTACTCACACTCGTGCTCAGATTTCAAATACTTCATTTTGTTATTTTAAAAGTCCATTTAACCTTCCACAACATTCACTACTACCTGACCCTAACTTCGTGTCATACCTGCGAGTCCTGTAACCTAGAACCCAATCCTGTGAAGGTCTATAACCCTCACACTCATCTCAATAGAGAAATCACCCCTAGGCTAGCACACAGGCGCTAGGGAACGCATTCCCTACGCTCAACATAATGGGGAATCACCCCTAAGCTAGCACACAGGTGCTAGGGAACGCATTCCCTACGCTCAACATACTGGGGAATCATCTCTCAGCTAGCACACGGCCATAGGAAACGCATCCCTATGCTCAACATAGTGGGGAATCACCCCTAAGCTAGCTCATCGGCAATAAGGAACGCATTCCTTATGCTCATCTCATCATGATAGCCACACAGGCAACCAGGGAACACATCCCCTCAGCTAGCATACAGGCAATAGGAAATGCATCCCTATGCTCAACACAGTGGGGAATCACCCCTAAGCTAGCTCACAGGCACTAGGGAAACGCATCCCCTATGCTCATCACATCACATACGTTTTAGGCTTACAAACTCGCACGAAACGACAGAGATAGGGTGGGTAGCACCAATCTAACGGGCCTTGTACTTTCACAACGATTTTGGAACCTTTCGGGTCATCTATCATACCAAATTCATCCATCAAGATTGATTCACAATCACCAACCGACCCGAAATTCACAAGCACACACAATGGGAAAACGTTCCCTAACTCACACAAGCAAAGAGGGAAAGCCACCCTCAAGCCTGTCCAACATTTACAACGTCTTACGCCTCATATATATATATAACTAGGCGAACACAAATCCTAACAGACAAATCCGAAAGGCTACTTACTTTCTAGGCCAAATCCACTTCTCTTTCTTTTAAGAAGTCATTCGTAGCATATGACCCAGGCCCACCTTCCATAAACAATCACAATCTCATCATAGTGACTTTTCGCCATAGATCACAAACACGAATCTCAAGTATGGACTTTCGCCCTGACACCACATTCCTAAATAAGCACTTTGCATAACTATAGCCATACTTGTGCCAGTGGCATATTACCCTCCAATTATTTAATCCAGAATCCAGTCCCCTAAACACACTAGAATTTAAGACAACCACTGGTCACTGTATGCCCTTAAGGTATTCTAAGTTGATCTCTAGCCCAATCCAACAATTCCAGCGCCCTGCGCTCAGTCTACTTATTCACATCCCAAGCAACTAAACCTCAGCCCACCGTTTAAGTGTTTCAAACGTTCTACTCTGTTAAATATCTCAACATCGTCTGAAAACCTTTCGCAAGCACTTACGATCATTCAAACTAATCCGATATCCACTACTTTCACACTTTTAGTTGAATACTATCTTAGCTATTCAAGTATTCCAAAATAGTCCCTAATACTATTTTAGTACGTGCTCAAGCAACTTAAACTTAAGGAAAATTTTAGGACGATTCAACCATTCATACCATGATCCACATATTCATATTAAACATGCATAATTAACCACAAACACCACAAACATGAACCGAACTCATTCAATTCCAACCTTAGCAAACTCTTAAGGCTCTACACGTACTAACTACAATATCTCGATACTTTGAACCCTTATTTTCAACTATAACCACATAATTAGGTTATTTACAATTCAAACAATATCCACGTCGACCAACAAATCATTATATGCTTTATAACAAGATTTCAATCATGCTCTTATAATGTACAAGTTCTCAAACATACAACATGCTCAAATAGAAACTTAAAGGCGCTTAAATCCAAATTGCTACTTACTCAAGCCGAATAAGTAATTTACGAGCTTGATTCTTGCCCAAATTTAGACTCCAAAGCTTGCTGAAAATTATAGCAAGTTAATCAAAATTTTTAACAATTAGTTCTCCAATCACAATGGGCTTTCTAAAATTACATCCAACAAATCAAATTTAATTCCAAAGGCTATAACAATACCAAAACATATTTATAATCCAAAATAACGCCTTGAATCAACACCGAAACACTTACCCACGATAAAACAAACCGAAAGCTTGCTGAATTGACTCCGAATTAACTTGATTTTGCAAATCGAAGACCCAAATGCTATGGGTAATCTAAAATTAAAACCAAAACTTTATGGGTAATCTTCAAATCACATACATAGCCAACCATTCACTTGAAATCAACATCGGAATGCTTACCCACTCCAAATCGAGGTTATATACGGCTATACGAACACCAAGCTTGCTGGAAATAACTCCAAAACGCTCATCTTCCTTGCTGTCTATGCAGAAACATAGAGGAGAGAGACGGCAAATGACGAGCTGGCGTACAGAGCTGCAGTCGAGCGTGGCTGATCGGCGTCTG
The DNA here is from genome assembly GCA_033996785.1 of Trichosanthes truncata. Taxonomy (NCBI): domain Eukaryota; kingdom Viridiplantae; phylum Streptophyta; class Magnoliopsida; order Cucurbitales; family Cucurbitaceae; genus Trichosanthes; species Trichosanthes truncata. Next base: position 53,386,920 of record JAWPNB010000010.1, read on the forward strand.
GGCGGCGTTCGGCGTGCGGCGGTGCAACCTGCTACGAGAGGTGAGGGTGGCTGGTTGGACGAAACCGAAGAAAGAGGGAGACGGAACAGAGAGAGACGGAGGAAGGGAGAGATTTCGGAAGGAAGACCCATGAGAGAGAGAGTCGAACGAGGGAGAGAATTCGAGAGAGGGAGAGGGACGATCGAGAGAGGGAGAGGGAGACGATCGAGAGAGAGAAAAACGGGAGGGAGAGAGCTACGGGAAAGAGGAGGAGGAAGAAGAAGAAAATGAGAAGATAAGGATAAGAAAATAAAATAAAAAAAAAGTTTTTATTGATAAAGACTAAAATGCCCTTGTACCAACTCTTTTCTTCCAAATTTGTCCTTTCAAATCCATAAAATTTCAAATTAACCCAAAATCTCAAAATACTTAAGAATTATTCAACTTAAATTTCCAAAATTTCGAAAATAATGCCTCTGAAAAAGCCGGGCGTTACAGTTTAAGGATATATTTGATATTTCTTTTAACTTTAATAGACACAAACATGAAAGTTCAAGCACTATACTATATAATTTAAGCAGATTTTTTTTTTTTTTTGAAGATAATAACTCGCTCACCTAGAATGATATCAATTTGCTATTAGACCACATCCTTAGCCTCAAGAAAATACCTGCGACTTATTTTGGTATCAAAATTGGACTAATAATGAGCCTTTATATCAGTCCTTCCCCCGTTTGCTTGCTCTGCCTTCAAATAGGCTATTAACAGTTCAGGAAACTTGGAATGACAATTCTAAGTTGTGGGATTTTTTCCCTAGAAGGCCTCTTCTTGATAGGGAGGAGATACAATGGTGATCGATTATGGTTGGTTGGAAGAGTCCCACTTCATCAGACGGTTTTGATTGTATTTTATGAACATTTGATACCAAAGGGGTTTTGTCTGTTAAATCTCCTCTTTCTGCTGACCTCACCAATCAATCTCTGATGCCTGATGGGAAGCTTTAGAACTGCTCCTCCCCAAAAAATGTAAGTTCTTCTTCTGAATTCTTCTTTATAGAGGATTGAATACTGCAGATATAGTCCAGCGACGACGACCATTGACTTACCTCAGTCCTAATTGGTGCATTCCCTGGAAAAAAAGTTCAGAAACTTTGGATCATATCTTCATCGCTTGCCCCTTTGTTCAGAATCTTTGGGCCTTGCTCGAATGTGGTTCTAATATCACGGTCCATCCATATGATAGGGTTGAGGTTTTTGTGCGTGAGGGCCTAGACACAATCTTGGTTTTCTAGTATTTGAATATATATATATATATATATATATATATATATATATATATATATATAGCATATCGGTAATCATATTGGTAATTCAATTTTCAAGTAAGGTTGAAGTAAAATAGAAATAAAAGGAAATTGGATTTGTAATATATTGGAAAAGAAGTTTTTTTTTTTTTTTTTTTTTTTTTTAAATAAAATAATTACCAAAGAAAAGATAAAAAGGAAAAAAAAAAGAAAGTAAAAGAAAGAAAAAAAAAGGGGGTGGGATTAGGTGTTATAAGAAAAAAAAAAAAAGGAGGAATGGGAGATGGCTTCCACGAGAAGCCATTTGAAGAGAAAGAGGGATAGAAAGGGAAGAAACCAAACAAAAAATAAAATAAAATCTAATTTTCTCTCTTTTTTCGAAAAACACCCCAAACCCCCAACCATTCCTCCAAAAATGGCTTCCTTCAGTCAAAGTCCTTCAACATTTCTGAGGTCAACTTCTACAGTTCGGTGAAGAACAAAAATGACTTTTATTATAGAAATCCTCACCCCAACTTCGACAAAGATTGCCGCAATGATCAAGAAACCCTTTCAGACCACCATTTAGGGGGTCACGAGACCCAACCCCTTTGGATTACAAGCATCTTAATTAGATCGACAACGTTGGTCCCGGTATGGCTTGGAAGGAAAGGAAGAATTAATGAAAAGAGATGGAGACCAAAGACATAAGTTGGTAAGCTCCTTGTTCAATTTATTTACTATTGTGTATGGATATTTTTCTTTTGATCTTTAGTTAATAGAACTAGATGAGTAGAAGATAAGGGTTTGAATGGTGGAAATTCGAAAGGCCTAACGGTTGGTTATAAGAAATAGAATGAATAAATAAAGGGGGAAGTTGTTAAACAAAATTTACAGGGTAAGTTATTCCTTTTTTTAGATTAAGAAAAATATGGAAGGTTTGACACTTTTTATTGTGAGTTTTTGACTTCTTTTTGGTTCAAAAGTTCCCATGGATTTTTGTTGGTAACAAATTTGCATAAAGATAGCATGGAATAAGTTGAAGAAGCAAGAAAATAAATTTAAAAAGATTAGGAATGGGAGGTAGAAGATATAAATTGGTAAATCTATTCATCTTTTAGGCTTCTTTTTAACATTTGGGCAAGTATGAGATTATAGAATGAAAAGAACAAAAGGAGCTAAAATGGAAGAATGAAAATGGTGATGAAAGGAAGTTTTGTGTGTGGAGAAAGGTAAAAGAAAGTGAAAGGTGAAAGGTATTAAAAAAAAAAAAAGAAAAGGAAACAAAATGGCCCATCACGTTAAGGGTTAGAAATTGAAAGAGTAAAATGAAATATTTTATTATTGAAAAGGACAATGACGGTACATATAGTAGTTAAGGAGAAGAGAGAAAGTCCTATTGTATGTTAGATATTAGCTTGGACCATTGGAATTAATGAGTATAATGTTTTAATTGAGTAATTAAAGAACTACTCATATTATGTTTAAATTAACTTCAGGTCGGTGGAGATTGGGATGACTATTACAATTCGAAATTCTCACATCGATAAATTTGTGAGTGGTAATTTTATATACTATTCCAATTATTTTAGTAATTGATGAGATTTTTGTGAGATTTGAAATCAATTGCAATTTATATTCATGCAAATGATTCAGTTATTGATAATATTGACAAGTTTGAGGAATTTATGTGGATTTTGTAAATTGTTTATTTATTGAAATTGATGATTTACTAATTTGTAAAGAAAGTGACATGTGTTCACTAAATTGAATTCATGATTTAGCATTTTTGAATTTCAAGGGATTTATGCTTATGGGAAATTTTAGCCACAATGGCTTATTTTTATTATTTGGGCTTATGAAAGGTGAATCTATTAGAAATCTCTTGATTTTAGCCAATTGGCAAAAGTTCAAATTATTTTAGATGATATCAAGTATTTGAAAGTTTTAGAAATGACTTGATTTTTGAATCATGATTTTAGTCGATATACAAGTTTTGATTCATGTTAACCCAAATGTGAATATGAGGATTTTAGTTGCAACAGTTGATCTTTTGAGTCATGGCTTAAAGTTATGAGACTTCAATTTGAGAATGTGTAGAGTTTGAGAACTAACGATGATTATCATATAGAAATTGTTGTCAAACCGCTAGATATTGTACCCATTGTGATTTTTCGATACACTTACGTGAATGTGTTTCCGTAGTGTATGTATTACTAGTTGCTCTTATGTGTATTTTGAGATTACTCGATGCATAGTATGACCAATTTGCTCTGCTATATACGTCAAGACTCTTCGTATAGAGTATGACCAGTTGCTCTGCTGTGTGTATTGAGATTACTCTACGCCAGTATGACCAGAATTGATCTGCTACACATCTTGAGATTACTTGATGCGTAGTATGATCAGATTTGCTCTGTTATGTATTTTGAGATTACTCGATACATAGTATGACTAGTTGCTCTGCTATGTATGGGGGTTTAGCCTATGCATAGTATGACTAGTTTGCTTTGCTATATACGTTGAGATCTTCCGTATATAGTATGACCAGTTTTGCTCTACCGTGCGTATTGAGATTAGTGATGAATTTTCCTAGTCATGTGACCAATTTTGTTTGGTTAAATTATCAAAAATACCCTTGAACTATGGGGTTGATTTCAATTATACCCCTAAACTTTGAAAATTTTCATTTTAACCCTTGAACTTTGAAGTTTGTTTCAAAACAACTCTTGAAAAAAAATTTCGTTAAATTTATGGACGAAAAATGACATATTTGCATATGTTTTGATTTTTTTTTCAACAAATATGTTCAAATATGTTCACATAAGAAACAATACAAACGCAAAAATATAATTTTTCGACCGTGAATTTAACAGAAAAAAGCCCTCAAGGGTATTTTTGAAACAAACTTCAAAGTTCAAGGGTCATAATACAGCTTTTCAAAGTTTGAGGGTATAATTGAAACCAACCCCATAGTTTAGGGGTATTTTTGATAATTTAACCATGTTGTTTTAAGAGACTATGTTCTTAAAAAGACTGTGTAAAAATTTATGTTTTAAAGATCTTCTAGGCCTTACGCCTTTCAAGTTGCCTATTTGCAAATGTATTTACAAGCATTTGGAGGTTTTAATCTGCAAGAATGTTTATTATGTTTAGCGGTTATACACTATACTTATTTGTGATAGAAGTTTCTCAAAGTTAATTTCTTATGAACTCTTACCACTCATTGAGCTTATTAGCTTACTCTTTCTTTTTAAAATTTTCAAACAGGAAGCACTTGAGTTTCCAACGGGCCTATCGAGGTTGAGATCTATCACTGTACTCATGCATATTACATCTCATTTTACATGTAAAATTTGTCTCTCTTTGGAATTACGGTGGCTAGCACTTTTATTAACGACCTTGTACTATTTTTTTTTTAATGATGGTTTGAAAATTGAACTAATTATAGTTTTCCATTGTTGGTTTTTTTTTTGGGGGGGGCATATTGTGGTTGTTGATTTTGAACTGATTACTGATTTGTGTGCATTATAGTACACTAGGTTGGAGTTTGAATAAATCATTGGGAGTATATTTTTCAATTTTAGGTTAGTTTTATTCTATTTTTAGGGGAGACTTTGCCAAATTTTTACGAATTTTGGTTTCAATAAAGTTTTACTAGCCACCTAAAGTTTTCGAAATGTGTTCAGTTTTATTAGTTCGACAATATATTCCATAGTGTAGTTGAGATCGATTGTCGGCACGCCACGTCCTAGGTTAGTTAGAGTGATCTGGGGCGGAGTGTGACATGGCCACCCTTTTGTCTTAGGCCAAAAACGTTTTGTGAACAAATTTATTCGGTGCTGTTTTTTGGCTTGTTTGGCTCGAACGGAATGATCATATTTTCAACGATAAGTACAAAATAGCTGAAGCCTTATGGGAAGACATCCTCATCATTGCTGCTGCTTGGTGTTACAAATCAAAGGTTTTTTGTGATCATGATACTTCTCCCATTGCTTTAAATTGGAGAGCTTTCTTCTAACATCTCTTCCTTGTATGTTTCTCACATACTTTCTCTCCATCAATTTTAAATTAGAGAGCTTTCTTCTAACATCTCTTCCTTGTATGTTTCTCACATATTTTCTCTCTACCAATGAAGTATCTTTTCCAAAAAAAAAAAAGAAAATACCTACGGCTGGAGCGTGAGGTAATTATTACTCTTTTAAAAATATGCATATCTCAATCCATAAACACCCAACTACTCTTCTTCCATTTTTATTTTTAGGTAAAATATACTTTAATTTTGGTTGTTGGAATTTATGAACTCCATTTCTATTTTGTCACTAGGTTTTAAAACTAACATATTTGGTCCTTGAAATTTAAATTTGAGTTTCCATTTGGTCATTGATATTTTAAAAGTGACATGTTTAGTTTTCGAAGTTTGAATTTGATTTATAATTGATCTCTAAAGTTTGAAATTTGTTTATAAATTATCTCTAAACAGAGTTGACCTAAAGGAAGGATGATGCAATAGTTCAAATATGTTGACTAGACTTCGCTGATGTGTATATTTCAAATGAGTTGGAATTTTTTTTTATTTTTTTATTATTATTATTTTTTTTTACTCAGAGACCAATTAGAAACCAATTTTAAACTTTAGGAATCAATTAGAAATCAAATTCAAACATTGGAGACCAAACATGTCAATTTTAAAATCTTTAGAACCAAATAGAAATTAAATTCAAATCTCAAAAACTAATATGGATAGTTTTAAAAATTTAGGAACCAAATAAAAACTAAATTCAAAAACCAAAGACCAAAATTGTATTTTATCATTTCTTTTACGTATTTCCTATCACCTCACTGCAAAAACATCATTTTTCAACAATGAAAAAACAAAACGCAGCTAAAAAAAAAAAAAAGCGAAATAGAAATAAAACAACAATGTAAATTTCATAAAAACAACAACCACCAATGTAAATGATAAATGCCATCAAAAGCAATTGCTGTAAAAGTGTGTTGATATAGGTTTATGCGATATGATTTATCACTATTGAATCATTTCCCGCAAGAGCAATAAAAAAAAAGAATGAAAATTATCATTATCGCTGAATATAACCCTCACAATCTTGTATGTTGTTGGATCTCCACAATGGAAAGTTTTACAACTAAAATTATGAATATAAAAACTATATGTCTAAAATGGTATTGTTCTCTAATTTATTTCTATATGATTCTAGTAATGTAAGTGAATCTTGAACAACCAACATGTACGCAGAATTATACTCAACCAGCTGACTGAAGAAGGCGGATTCTTACACCAAAAGTCCAAAATTTCAACCAGTTCCCATTGGACTGTTTTTGCACTTTTTCTTTCATTCAAATCCCATACACCAGATTTATATATTATAAAATTCTTCAAACATGTCCATTTGATCTGTCTTTTAGGCAATATCCAATTGTTATCCATTCTATTCTCAACATTGATCCACCTACGACATGTAAAAGAGTTTATTTTTATTCACTTTCCTTTTTTTAATATTCTTTTGGAGTTGTCGCCTGCTTAAGGCTAATAAATTATGATTTTGGTTTTTCATTTGGTAGCACACAGATGGAGGAGCTTGTGGTTATGGAAACTTGGCATTGAAGTTCTCCAAAGGCTATTTTGCTGCTGCTGTGCCTTCCCTTTACAAAGAAGGAGCTGGTTGTGATGCCTGTTATCAAGTATTTTAATTTATATCCTTTTTAATTGATCTACTTATTGTTATGTAGATTTTTATAGTAAGAAGTTGGTAATCAATAGTGTATTTAACTGCTTTTATAGGTAAGGTGCAAAAATAGAAGGCTTTGCAATACAATAGGAACTAAAGTGGTATTGACCGATCTAAATAATGATAACACGACAGATCTTGTTCTTAGTAAAAGGGCTTTTTTTACAATGGTCCTCCGTGGAAAAGGTGGAGACTGTTGGGAGTGCGACCAAAAGTCCCACATTGATTAGACAAGGAGAAGGTCATAGGTTTATAAGTGAGGGACATTATTTCCATTGGTATGAGGCCTTTTGGGTGAAACCAAAAACAAACCCATGAGGGCTTATGTCCAAAATGGACAATATCATACCAATGTGGAGATATGTCGAGGTTTGTTGTCCTTATCAATTGGTATCAGAGCCATGGTCTAAACCTAACTGTGTGTCGAAGGAATCCTCAAAGTGGAACAAAGTAACGAAGCCTCATGTTGACATTGTTGACATTGTGGATGAATCTCATAGTCGAACAAAAAATGCTTAGAGTGGCAAGCAAGTGGTAACTCTATCAAGCTGCACTGGTAGAGGAGTAGTTCTTTGTTCAAGGGGGAGGAAGTGGATGGTGCGATAGGTGATCGATGCCATCAAAGAAATATATCCCACAATTTGAGTGATCCGTTGTGGAGTAGACGGATTTGTTCTAGGGGAGGCTCAATTGTGGTACTTTGTTCGAGGGAATGATTGTTAGGAGTGCAAACAAATGTCCCACATTGGCTAGAGAAGAGAGTGATCATGAGTAAATAAGTGAGGACAATTATCTTCATTAGTATGAGGCCTTTTGGGTGAAACAAAAAACAAAGCCATGAGGGCTTATGCCTAAAATGGACAATATCATACCAATGTGGAGATATGTCGAAGGTCATTGTCCCTAACAAGTGGTATTAGAGCCATGTCTCTGACTTAACAATGTGATAGAATCATCGAGTATCGAACAAGGAGGCGAGCCTTGAAGGCATAGTCATGGTGGAGGTCCGTTGGTTGAGCTCTATCGGATTGGCGGTGTGCTCCGGTAAAAGGAGTTGGCCATGATAAAGAGCTAGACGGATAGATGACTATTTGAGAGAAGGCTCGGTTGGTACTTTGTTGGAGGGGGGGATTGTTGGGAGTGTGACCAAAAGTCCCACATTGATTAGACAAGGGGAAGATTATGAGTTTATAAGTGAGGGACACTATCTCCATTGGTATAAGGCCTTTTGTGTGAAACCAAAAACAAAAATATGAGGGCTTATGCCCAAAATGAACAATATCATACAAAATGTGGAGATATGTCGAGGGTCGTTGTCCCTAACAGAGACTTGTTGAATCTTGGAGTTATTGATGTCGAATACAAGAGGCAGGCTTTACAATATCTAAACATACATAACACCTATCCTAATCGTACATATATAATGAAATAAAATAAGATTTTCCATCTTGTAGGGTACCTTGCGAATACAAAAATAAAAATTTGTTAGTGCGAGTGGAAGAATCAAGTTACAATCCATTCCACTTGGCAATTAAATTCTTGTACCAAGGTGGCCAAACAGATATCGTGGCTGTGGACATAGCTCAGGTTGGTACTTCTGAGTGGAGTCATATGAAAAGAAACTATGGAGCTATATGGGATATTAATAATGTACCTGAAGGAGCATTGCAACTAAGTGTGATAAGGACAACGGACCTCCACATATCTCTACAATGGTATGATATTATCCACTTTGGGTATAAACCCTCATGGTTTTACTTTTGGTTCTTTCAAAAAGCCTCATATCAATAAAGATAATTGTCCTCACATATATATTCATGATCACTCTATTTCCTAGCCAATGTGGGATATTTGTTTGCACTCCTAACACTAAGGATGGTGATAACTTCAAGATATGATGGAAAATGGATTTGGGCAAACTCTGTGCTTCCTGCTAATTGGAAGAGTGGAAGAATTTATTACAGCGGAGTTCAGATCAATGACACTGTTAAGGAGAGTTGCCCTCCATGGCAATGTGGTGATGGGCAATGGAAATGACGAGGATTCATACAAGTTTCATCAACGGTCATTTGAATTATATAATCTTTCATTAATATATGTGTATGGTTCATCTTGTAACAATTTATTTTGGAGAATATTCTATAGAATTATATTATATCAAATAAATAACAACTTCTTTATCTCAAAAACCATTTCTTGGTTTTAAAGCTAATTTTTTAAGATTATTTTCAACATTAACTCTTTTTTTTATGAGAAAATAAATCTAATAGTAATTATTTAAATAGGGCAGTTTTAATTTGTACTCTTGAAAATTGCTAACTCATTGACAGTCAAAGTACACTTGTTGATTTTCAGCCACGTGGATTTGTTATCATCGTTAGTGAGAAAAATTCTTATACTACGTACAGTAGTATGAGTGTTACTCTCAATAATTATTTGTCATATGTAGGATCTAGCAGCATTAAATAATTATTTATGAAGAAAAATTTTAGTATGAACATAGGGAGTAGATACTAAGGAAGTACTAGAAATTTTCTCATCACATCTAATGACAACTTATTCTAGTCCGCTAACAGCTCACCTCTCATACACATGCCATTTCATTTTAGTCTAAAGCGCGTCAATAAAACAAGTTGATCCGTTAGTTAGCAGAAGGCATATTGTATAGAGTAAGACTCCATTTGAGATTGCAGAAATATTTAAATCAATTTTGAAAAAATCTTAACCGTTTTGGGTGGTTAGATTACGTTAGGTTTTATTTGATTTTGGTTTATTTTATAAGGGTAGATTAGTCTTTTGCTTATTGTTATAAATAGATTTCTTAGGTTTGTATCTCATTATGCAATTATATATTAATGAAATCCTTGCAGTTTTTGTTTCCCTCTAAATATTAATATGGTATCAGAGCAAGATTATTGGCATTATTAGAGTGCGCCACGTCGGTTGTGAGTGTTGTGTATGCTTTCTGTCCATGTTGGTGTTTGGAATTGTGAGCATTGTCCATTGTCGATTGGGTATTTGATTTTAGTAGTTGTTCCTCTATATTTGGTTGGATATTAAGAGATTTTACCTAAAGTGGATATATCGGGCAATCGGTGTAAACCCGAGATCTCTCCTAGTAATTTCTTTAAAAAAAAAAGGTAATAGGTAAATAAAAAAAAAAAAAAGAAATGTTTAAAACAAAAGAAAACATAAAATAAAAAGAAAATGAGAGGAGAATTAAATAAAAGAAAAGAAAGTGGAGAAGTTTTGGGTTTGTTTTTTTAAAAAAAAAAAGAGAAAGAAAAGTCCCACCACCGCCAACTCCATTCTCCTTTTAAATCCAATCCAAAATTCTTATTCATTCTGTCATCATTTATCAAAAACAGCAGGGTTTTCGTGAGAGAGGGTGAGAGGAAGAAGAAAGGGGTTTTGCTGGAGTTGTAATTGAAGAAGGAAAGGAGGGAAGATCAATCCAAGTTGCATGGAAGATTTTGTGTTCAACCCTGACTACCTCTGATATTTGGAACGTTTTGAGCTCCACAAGAGGTATTAAGAGGTGAGATTTGTTTTCCTTGAAAGTTAACTCATTTTGGAACAATTTTCGTGAAGGAAGCTCGAGCAAAATCTGAATTTTTGTTATGGGTTTTTGAAGGGGAAGTCAGAGGAGTGTTTTTGCTGTCAAATCCGGGGAACCTATGGTTTTTGGGATATGCTGATCGGTAGACTTCGAATTAGAAGCTGTATTAGGTATGGATGGAAAGATGATTTAATTTCCTATAACTTTCATGAAGAAGTCGTGGTTAGAATTTGTTTGGAAGTTGCTTTAAATTCCAGGTTAGTTTCGGGTTGCAGCAGGAAAACAGTTCTGGTTTAGCATAAACGTGTTTGGGGAAAATGGCTTTCAAGATAGTTACAGACACATCCTATAGGAATTTCAATTTCACTCCTTCAGATAAGTTTTAGAGGGTTCAAAAAGGAAGAGTTTGGTATAAAGAACATCATTTTTGAGCAAGTAATGGAAAAGTTATAGGTGTGTGAGTTTAGGGTATAAAATCTGTAAAGAGCAGGAATTAGATGGGAGGGTTTTTGCAATCCCAAACCTTAAATTCATGAGGCCAAGATTCTAATGCTTGGTTTTGTTTATTTGGCAGGCCAAGAAGGAATAGGACAAATTTACGGACCGAGAATCTAATATTAACGCTGTGAGTGACAAAATGAATTCTGAAAATAAATTATATGCTTGAACTTGTGTTCATGAAAAGAAAAGACTTCCTAAGAATGATGTAGCTTAAAGATTTATGGTCTCTTGAGCACGTATTCATAAGCATATATGGTTTCCTAAAAATGATTTAAATTGTTCGTTGTGAGCATATGTTTACTGGTTTTTCTGAAACTAGAAGAAATACCTTAATTCCAAGTCTACATGTGTTAGCAAGAACTGTTAAAGGTTTTCATGTGTTTCTCTGAGACCTGAATGAGTTAATGGTTGAGATACTGAGCCCGAGGTTGTATAGTACCGTGTGCACACAGGTCATTTTCTGTTGTCGACGTTGAGTGTACTCCGTGACAACAATGCTGTCGTGAGTGCTGGGCGAGCCCCACTACGACAAAGACGATGGGAGTGCTGGGCGGGCCCCACTACATCGTAGAATGAACATTGATTGTACTGGGCGAGTCTTACACAACTAATTTGTCATATGTTTAAAATGGTTAATATTTTTGACACACTTGCTAGACTCCTGTGGAAGCTATTGATGTTATATGTTATGATTTACGAGTTAATAGTTTTAAACTCAGTCACTCACTGAGCTTCCCAGCTCATTCTTTCAATGTTTTCCAACTTTTCAGGTAGAGATCGAGCTCCCGGTGCCTGAGATCCTGCCACAGCATGCTGAACGCTCTACGAGTCTGATATTTTTGTATGTGGATGGTGTAGTATAGCAAGTCTGCTCGTATTGTACATAACTTAATAGGAATGTGTAGTTATGTTGTATATGGAACTAGTGGTCTTGGGTGTATAAAGCACGTCTGGTCGTGTTTGGCTTGTTCAAGTTAGGTTTAACCAGAACCGCCCCGTAGGTATGTGTAATAAGATTCATAGTTTCTGCTCTGTGGTATGTATAGTATCTCGTATACAGGTATGGATTGTTTATCAGGTACAACGTGGGTCGCGGATGTCGTTAGGAAGATAGACGATGTCTGTCGGCTTCACGCCATCTTCCGAGTTAAGATAGCAGGTAGTTCGGGAGGGGGTGTGACAACTTGGTATCAGAGCAGTTAGCTCCATGGGAAACGAGTTAGAGCGAGTTAGCTCTAAGGAAAAATTAGGAAGTAGAAGGCATGTTAATGAATTAGTTCAGATAGAACTAGTAAAGCATGGTCCAAGTAAGGACAAGAGTAAGTCCAGTCAGGACTAGAATATGAGTAGAAGTTTAGTATTGTATATTTGAGTTAAGTATCCATAGCATGTCTAATGTATTGATATGTTATAAGAGTCATGCCACCACGTACTAGCAGACGACGCAGGCAGGATCGGGACGGGACGCAGGATCCTACCCAAGGCCAATCTGAGAGAGGATCTAGTGCCTCGAGAGTTCAGATTGGGGCAGGAAACGAACAGCATGCTGGTTCCTCACAGGAGGTGGGTAGGCCAGAGAGAGCAGGGCCAAGTGATCCAGAGAAAGCATATGGAATAGAACGCTTAAAGAAATTAGGAGCCACAGTGTTCGAGAGTTCCATAGATCCAGCTGACGCCGAGGTTTGGTAGAATATGCTGGAGAAATGCTTTGATGTGATGACTTGTCCTGAGGAGCGAAAGGTCAAGTTGGCTACATTTCTGCTGCAGAAAGAGGCAGAAGGATGGTGGAAATCGATACTAGCCAGGCGTAATGATGCACGTACCATGGATTGGAATTCTTTTAGAGGCATATTCGAAGACAAGTATTACCCTATCACGTATCGTGAAGCAAAGAAGGATGAGTTCTTAGAATTGAAGCAAGGGTCGCTTTCCGTGGCCGAGTATGAGAGGAAGTATACCGAGTTGTCCCGGTATGCTGATGTGATTGTGGCATCTGAGAGTGACAGGTGTCGAAGGTTTGAAAGAGGGTTGCGTTTTGAGATACGTACCCCGATCACAGCTATCGCAAAATGGACGGACTTTTCCCAGCTAGTAGAGACTGCCCTACGTGTGGAGCAGAGTATAGCAGAAGAGAAGTCAGTAGTGGAGCCTAGTCGTGGGGCTTCGACGGCTAGTAGCTTCCGAGGTCGTGAGCAGCGAAGGTTCACACCTGGGGTGAATGTTTCAAGTCGTCAGGACTTTAAGAACCGATCTGGTGGCCAGGCATCGAGGCAGACGAGTGTGGGTAGTACCTATCAGAGACAGAGTCAGAGAGCACCCAATCAGTCTGCTAGATTTGTAACAAGACCGCAGGCAGGGCAAGAGTCTATTGCGAGTGTGACGAGGAGAACCCCATGTACGAATTGTGGCAAGAATCATCGGGGCCATTGTCTTGTTGGTGCCGGTGTGTGCTACCAGTGCGGACAACCAGGGCATTTCAAGAGAGACTGTCCACAGCTAAGAGTGGTCGCACAGAGAGACCAGGGAGTTGAGTCTCAGACTGTTGAGCAGTCGAGGGTTCCAGTAGCTGCTGGAGAAGGCACCAGCAGTGCTAGACAGAAGAGAGTTGTAGGGAGACTTAGGCAGCAGGGAAAGATCTACGCTATGACTCAGCAGAAGCGGAAGATGCATCGGATGTGATTACTGGTACGATTCCTATTTGTAATGTACATGCACGTGTTTTAATAGATCCAGGTGCTACACATTCCTTTGTTTCTAGCATGTTCCTAGCTAAGCTAAATAGGAAGCTAGAGCCTTTATTTGAGAAGTTAGTTATACACACTCCGGTTGGTGATGCTTTACTAGTCAATGAAGTGTTACGGGATTGTGAGGTCTTAGTAGAAGGTCTCAGCATGTTAGTAGATCTTCTTCCACTAGAGCTGCAGGAGTTATATGTAATTTTAGGGATGGATTTCTTATTTACTCATTATGCTTCCATGGATTGCCATAGGAAGGAAGTAATTTTTAGGAAACCAAGTTTGGCTGAAGTAGTTTTTAGGGGAGAAAGAAAGATTATGCCTATGAGTATGATTTCAGCCCTAAAAGCTGAGAGGTTGTTGAGGAAGGGTTGCTCGGCATTTCTTGCACATGTAGTGGAGGTGCAGGAAGAAAAGTTGAAACCAGAAGATGTTCCTGTCGTGAATGAATTCCTTGATGTTTTTCCAGCTGACCTGGTAGGTTTGCCACCTGATAGGGAAGTTGAGTTCACTATCGAATTGTTACCAGGAACAGCACCTATTTCGCGGGCGCCGTATAGAATGGCACCAAGCGAGCTTAGGGAATTGAAGATACAGTGACAAGAACTAGTTGACAAGGGATACATCAGACCTAGTGTATCGCCTTGGGGAGCTCCAATGTTATTCGTAAAGAAGAAAGATGGTACTCTAAGATTGTGCATTGACTATAGGCAGTTAAACAAGGTCACGATACGTAACAAGTATCCTTTGCCACGCATAGATGACTTGTTTGACCAGTTGAGGGGAGCATCAGTGTTCTCCAAGATTGACTTAAGGTCAGGATACCATCAGTTAAAGGTTAGGGAATCAGACGTTCCGAAGACAGCATTCAGAACGAGGTATGGGCACTATGAGTTTTTGGTAATGCCTTTCGGTTTAACTAATGCACCCGCAGTTTTCATGGATCTCATGAACAGGATTTTTCATCAGTATCTGGATCAGTTTGTTATAGTATTCATTGATGATATCCTAGTTTACTCAGTTGACAGGGAAGCCCATGAGAAACATCTGAGGATTGTTCTGCAAACACTACGTGATAAGCAGTTGTACGCTAAATTCAGCAAATGTGAGTTTTGGTTGAATCAGGTAGTGTTCTTGGGGCATATCGTTTCAGCAAATGGAGTTAGTGTAGATCCGCAAAAGGTGAAAGCTGTGGTCAGTTGGGAGAGACCAACCGGTGCAACAGAGGTACGTAGTTTCCTAGGTTTGGCAGGATACTACCGACGGTTTGTTGAGGATTTCTCACGATTAGCATTACCCCTAACAGCTTTGACAAGGAAGAACGTTAAGTTTGAGTGGTCAGATAAATGCGAACAGAGTTTTCAGGAGCTGAAGAAGAGATTAGTAACAGCACCTATTCTGGCACTCTCTGTAACAGGGAAAGAATATGTGATTTACTGTGATGCTTCGAGGCAAGGATTAGGGTGCGTGCTTATGCAAGAAGGAAAGGTAATAGCTTATGTGTCAAGGCAATTGAAAAAGCACGAGTGTACTTACCCTACCCATGATCTTGAGCTAGCAGCAGTTGTTTTAGCATTGAAGATCTGGAGGCATTATTTGTTCGGTGAGAAGTGCCACATTTTCACAGATCATAAGAGTCTGAAATATATCTTCGATCAGAAAGAGTTGAACCTGAGACAGAGACGATGGCTAGAACTTATCAAAGATTATGATTGTACTATAGAATACCATCCAGGTAAGGCGAACGTAGTGGCAGATGCATTAAGTAGGAAGTCGAGACTTCCTAAGGATGCCTTGTGTGGTATACGAGCAACTTTCTTAAGTACGCTAAGAGGTTCTAAAGCGGTTGTGACTGCAGAAGATTCAGGAAGTCTCTTGGTTCAATTTCAGGTCAGGCCTTCGCTTATAGCAGAGATTGTGAGGAAACAGGCCGAGGATAGGGACTTGCAGAAGAGGTTTGGGAAGTCCAAACAGGACCCAGAGGGCGAGTTTAAGATGGGGGCAGAAGGAGCCATAGTGAAGCAAGGAAGGCTATGCGTTCCGAATATTAGTGAGCTTAAGGATGCTTTACTGGAGGAAGCTCACAGTTCAGCTTACGCTATGCATCCAAGAAGCACCAAGATGTACAAAACTTTAAGGGGATCATATTAGTGGCCTGGGATGAAGCGGGAGATAGCTGACTATGTTGATAAATGTTTAATCTGCCAACAGGTTAAACCAGTTAGACAGAGGCCAGGGGGACTCCTTAGTCCACTACCAATGCCGGAGTGGAAATGGGAGCATATCACTATGGATTACCACGTACTTCTGGTGGACATGATGGTATTTGGGTAATAGTGGATACACTCACTAAGACAGCACGGTTTATACCGATTAAAGCGACGTATACACTTGATCAGCTTGCTAAGCTATACGTCGACAGAATTGTGAGTCAGTATGGAGTGCCAGTGTCCATAGTTTCAGATAGAGATCCGAGATTCACATCTAAGTTCTGGCCTAGTTTACAGAAAGCTATGGGAACAAAACTGAATTTCAGCACGGCGTTCCATCCCCAGACAGACGGTCAGTCAGAGAGGACCATCCAGACCTTAGAGGACATGTTGAGAGCATGTGTCCTTCAGTTTAAAGGAAGCTAGGATACCCACTTATCACTTATGGAGTTCGCTTATAATAACAGCTATCAGTCTAGTATCGGCATGGCGCCGTTTGAGGCTTTCTATGGAAGACCATGTAGAACTCCCGTGTGTTGGAACGAAGTGGGGGAACGGAAGCTAATCGGACCTGAGTTGGTACAGGTTACGACAGACAATGTGAAGGTGTTTAGAGAAAATCTGAAAGTAGCTCAAGATCGTCAGAAGAGCTACGCAGATAAGCGGCGAAGAAACCTAGAATTCCAAGTCGGAGATCGAGTTTTCTTGAAGTTATCTCCGTGGAGAGGTGTCCTTCGTTTTGGCCGGAAAGGTAAGCTGAGTCCTAGATATACTGGTCCTTATCAGATAACAAAACGAGTTGGGTCAGCAGCTTACGGACTTGAGTTGCCAGCAGAACTATCTCGAGTACATGATGTCTTTCATGTGTCCATGTTAAGGAAGTATATTCCAGATCCGACACATGTGTTGCAAGTGCAACCAGTTGAGCTTAAAGAAGATTTGAGTTATGTAGAGGATGCAGTTCAAATCCTCGACAGGAAAGAACAAGTTTTGAGAAACAAGACGATCCCACTCGTGAAAGTTCTTTGGAGACATCACGGAGTGGAAGAGGCAACCTGGGAGTTAGAGGACCAAGTGAGGAAGAATTACCCGACGCTTATCACCTAAGAACTACTCAATTTCGAGGACGAAATTTCTTAAGAGGGAGGTAAGTTGTAAACCCGAGATCTCTCCTAGTAATTTCTTTAAAAAAAAAAAGGTAATAGGTAAATAAAAAAATAAAAAAAAAGAAATGTTTAAAACAAAAGAAAACATAAAATAAAAAGAAAATGAGAGGAGAATTAAATAAAAGAAAAGAAAGTGGAGAAGTTTTGGGTTTGTTTTTTTTTACAAAAAAAAGAGAAAGAAAAGTCCCACCACCGCCAACTCCATTCTCCTTTTAAATCCAATCCAAAATTCTTATTCATTCTGTCATCATTTATCAAAAACAGCAGGGTTTTCGTGAGAGAGGGTGAGAGGAAGAAGAAAGGGGTTTTGCTGGAGTTGTAATTGAAGAAGGAAAGGAGGGAAGATCAATCCAAGTTGCATGGAAGATTTTGTGTTCAACCCTGACTACCTCTGATATTTGGAACGTTTTGAGCTCCACAAGTGGTATTAAGAGGTGAGATTTGTTTTCCTTGAAAGTTAACTCATTTTGGAACAATTTTCGTGAAGGAAGCTCGAGCAAAATCTGAATTTTTGTTATGGGTTTTTGAAGGGGAAGTCAGAGGAGTGTTTTTGCTGTCAAATCCGGGGAACCTCTGGTTTTTGGGATATGCTGATCGGTAGACTTCGAATTAGAAGCTGTATTAGGTATGGATGGAAAGCTGATTTAATTTCCTATAACTTTCATGAAGAAGTCGTGGTTATAATTTGTTTGGAAGTTGCTTTAAATTCCAGGTTAGTTTCGGGTTGCAGCAGGAAAACAGTTCTGGTTTAGCATAAACGTGTTTGGGGAAAATGGCTTTCAAGATAGTTACAGACACATCCTATAGGAATTTCAATTTCACTCCTTCAGATAAGTTTTAGAGGGTTCAAAAAGGAAGAGTTTTGTATAAAGAACATCATTTTTGAGCAAGTAATGGAAAAGTTATAGGTGTGTGAGTTTAGGGTATAAAATCTGTAAAGAGCAGGAATTAGATGGGAGGGTTTTTGCAATCCCAAACCTTAAATTCATGAGGCCAAGATTCTAATGCTTGGTTTTGTTTATTTGGCAGGCCAAGAAGGAATAGGACAAATTTACGGACCGAGAATCTAATATTAACGCTGTGAGTGACAAAATGAATTCTGAAAATAAATTATATGCTTGAACTTGTGTTCATGAAAAGAAAAGACTTCCTAAGAATGATGTAGCTTAAAGATTTATGGTCTCTTGAGCACGTGTTCATAAGCATATATGGTTTCCTAAAAATGATTTAAATTGTTCGTTGTGAGCATATGTTTACTGGTTTTTCTGAAACTAGAAGAAATACCTTAATTCCAAGTCTACATGTGTTACCAAGAACTGTTAAAGGTTTTCATGTGTTTCTCTGAGACCTGAATGAGTTAATGGTTGAGAGACTGAGCCCGAGGTTGTATAGTACCGTGTGCACACAGGTCATTTTCTGTTGTCGACGTTGAGTGTACTCCGTGACAACAATGCTGTCGTGAGTGCTGGGCGAGCCCCACTACGACAAAGACGATGGGAGTGCTGGGCGGGCCCCACTACATCGTAGAATGAACATTGATTGTACTGGGCGAGTCTTACACAACTAATTTGTCATATGTTTAAAATGGTTAATATTTTTGACACACTTGCTGGACTCCTGTGGAAGCTATTGATGTTATATGTTATGATTTACGAGTTAATAGTTTTAAACTCAGTCACTCACTGAGCTTCCCAGCTCATTCTTTCAATGTTTTCCAACTTTTCAGGTAGAGATCGAGCTCCCGGTGCCTGAGATCCTGCCACAGCCTGCTGAACGCTCTACGAGTCTGATATTTTTGTATGTGGATGGTGTAGTATAGCAAGTCTGCTCGTATTGTACATAACTTAATAGGGACGTGTAGTTATGTTGTATATAGAACTAGTGGTCTTGGGTGTATAAAGCACGTCTGGTCGTGTTTGGCTTGTTCAAGTTAGGTTTAACCAGAACCGCCCCGTAGGTATGTGTAATAAGATTCCTAGTTTCTGCTCTGTGGTATGTATAGTATCTCGTATACAGGTATGGATTGTTTATTAGGTACAACGTGGGTCGCGGATGTCGTTAGGAAGATAGACGATGTCTGTCGGCTTCACACCATCTTCCGAGTTAAGATAGCAGGTAGTTCGGGAGGGGGTGTGACAATCGGTGTTTAATTGGGTATTAGGTCCATCGTATTTTCCTTCAGTGGGTGTCGTTTTTGTAACGCCCCAAATTTTAACCTAACATGGAGAATGCTACTAAACTTACGACCAATATACTCTGAAAATTTTGGGTAGCATAATAGCGTAACTACAAGTTACCCAAAAATTTTCCGCACCTATTAGACAAGAGTACAACACTTCTATAACAGAAATCCAACAACATCTCTCGTTCTACAATTATAAAGTGCACCAACTCAAAACTTACAAGCAAAACGTTAACTTTACTATATGTCCTAGCCAGTAACAACCTGAAAAAATAAAATAATGAAACTACAACATCTGAATCACAACCAAAGCTCAACCACTAAGGAATAACAGAACTACTTAAAGAAACCACAGCTAGCAATCTAACAACCTTTTATACTTAGACAATAAGGGTAGTAACCCATCACACAAGCGTAGTCCTCAAACTAAACATCAACTATAAAGAAGACAAAGAATTAGTTTAAAGGATTAAGAACTAGCTAAATGGTTCCTTCATCATTGTGTCTCCTCTTCACCACTAAGTTCCTACTTAAGCACTTGCAAAACTATTGGTTGGAGGGGGGAGTCAGTACAAAAGTACTTAGTAAGTAGCTCACACCTGGTGAGCCACCAAACATCAAACAAACAAACATCATGTTGTTCACACATACCCAAATATACTTATCAACATTAATAACACAAGTCTCATGCTCAACTTACATAACAAGTAAAATAAACATAAAACTCGCAACACATGAATTCTACATCCTGCTTTGCACACTCAAGCTCCACGAGCTCGGTCAATACTTATAATTTAGCTCTCACAAGGCTTCCTCAAACCGATTCCTTCAAGACACACGTTGATTCCCATTGATTTTATCCAGGGCCACCGACATTCTCTGCCAGCCCCAATTGATTTTATCCAGGGTCACCGACATTCTCTGTCAGTCTCAACTGATTTTATTCAGGGCCACTGACATTCTCTGTCGGCCCCAACTTATTTTAATAAGATGTAGATGTGATTCTTAGATTAAACGTCTTATGATTATGTGTTACTTTGATGATTGAAATGTGTCAATCCAATTGTTGTGACAGGACGAGTTAGCTATGGCACATGATAAGCCTTAGTATGAAGGCTTATTTAACTCCTAATTGCTTAAAATATTCTTGTTTTGACTTAAGATCATTTGAAAATAGTTGAAAGATTACTTCAATTTAAGAAAGAAATAAATATGATGACATTTAGAATAAAGTTCTAAATAAATTAATCTTGTTTGCAGGAAATATGGAAATTGCAAAATCATGATTCTGCAATATGAAGCAGCAGACTTGGGAATGTGGAAATTGCAAAATCAAATTGTAAAATCGTGATTCTGCAATTTGGACAGTAGAAGAATTCAAGGAAGAGCGAAAATTCCTGCGCAAAACCCATATATGGAAAACTTAATTACCGCATGAATTAAGGGAATTTGAGCACGAAATTTGGGCATTCTTCAACCCTAATGAAGTCCTATAAAGGGGGAAGAAGAGGAGGAGCAATTCATTCGTTTTTGGGAGGCCTTTTTGGAGCTTATTTTCGTGGGTTTTCGTCAACATTAATACTCTGTTTTCTGCACTTTTTTTTGGTTCATTCTGTTTTTCCGAAGAGTTTCAGCTTCTGTCTTTCATTTTCTTCGAGTTTCTCTTGTAATACTGACAGTGTTAGCAGTACAACTTGATGTTCATTCGATTTCTACGTTTGTGTTACATTTTTGTTCATTTAGGGGGTGTTTGGAGCAATGGGTTGGGTTGGGTTGTTTTGGAATCCAAACCCAAACCCTTGTTTGGACCATTGTGTTCAAAACCCAATGGTTTTGAAACACAACCCCATGGTTTTGCATAGTGAAATGGGGGGGTTTGATTTCCAACACACCGGTTTGCTCCTCATTTGGCACCTATTTTCATTATCACGTTGTCTTATCTCTCTCCCGTCTCTTCCATTGTTTTTTTTAATTGGTATCTCACATTTTTTTTGTAACAAACAATAAATTATTACAAATGTTTGTTTTATACATGTCATAACTTAACCAAATTTCGTATTTGACAAAGTAATTATTTTCATTGGAAACTCTTTTTTTTTTGAAAAACAATAAATTATTACAAATATTTTGTTTTTTTATACTTGTCATAAACCTAACCAAATTTGATATTTGACAAAGTAATTATTTTTCATTGGAAACTCACATTTTTTTTTTTGTAAAAAACAATAAATTATTACAAATATTTTTTTTATACTTGTCATAAACCTAACCAAATTTGATATTTGACAAAGTAATTATTTTTCATTGGAAACTCACATTTTTTTTTGTAAAAAACAATAAACTATTATAAATGTTTTTTTTATACTTGTCATAAACCTAACCAAATTTGATATTTGACAAAGTATGTTGATTTTTCATTGGAAACTCACATTTTTTTTGGTAAAAAATAATAAAATATTAAAAATATTTTTTTAATACTTGTCATAAACCTAACCAAATTTGATATTTGACAAAGCAATTATTTTTCATTGGAAACTCACATTTTTTTCTTTTTGTAAAAAACAATAAATTATTACAACTATTTTTTTATACATGCCATAAACCTAACCAAATTACCCAACTTGCACAAAGGATTCTACAACTAACCAAAGATTGCCACTAGAAAATAAGGAAAGGAAAAAAAAGAGACCAAAGTAGCAAAGGAAAAAAGAAAAAACAAAAACTACACAACCCCAGGGTTCAGAACACTGCACTCAAAACACTGTTTCCCGATTCCTAAGGTTCAGAACACTGCACCCCAAACACTGTTTTCTGATTCCCAGGCTTTCAAACCCCCCAGAACAAACCCTCCAGGGTTCCGATTCCAAGGGTTCTGATTCCGAAACGGTGCTCCAAACGCCCCCTTAAAGTGTTGTTTTTCATGAGTTCAATAGGCTGCTGTCCTCTGATTTTTTTTTTTTAATTCAAGTTTCAGTAATTCTGGAATTTTTATAAACCCATCAGATTCAAGGGCAGAATGAAGAAGATTGAAAATTCTTATGGAAGCCCTTGATTCTTTGTGTTTATTTTAAAATTGAGAGTTTTAGAAATTCTTGAGAATAATTGCCCAGATTGTGTAAAGGTTACTATCACAATTGTTCCTTAAAGCAAAACTATTTAGGATATAATTTTGTATTAATTAGAAATTTACTCAATTTTCCAATATGAATTTTTCTTCAAAAATTAGTTGTAAGATTTTTATCTTCTATATGAGCTAAGACTTCTTAGGGGGTTCAAAGATGTGAATTCCCTAAGAAGTAAATGTAGCCAAAATTTCAATAAAAACCAAGCCTATACCTCAATTGTTTGCTTGTGTTGAACAATTTTCCGTTGAGATCCTAGATTGATTAACTAGGGTATCAACTCAAGCTTGGATCTAATACCGACGGGGTTAGTGATAAGCGGATTTCGCACAAGTGATGGAGAAAAAGAGCTTAGACATAAGCCAATCGTTACCCTATACATAGGGATCAAGGACTCCAAAACCCATAAAATTGTTGAGCCGAATTATCTAAGATAGAGGGACTATAGACATATAAGTCACTCACTTAGCCTCCTAAAAACCTAAATTCAAGGTAAATAGGATAAGCAATTTTGGTTTATAATTGAGTGTGGAGTAAGTTGAAATTGTAATTTTGGTTTGCAATTACAACTTAGGGCAATGACATTCTTGAGCCCCATCTTTATCCAAATTCTTTTTGAATTTTCATTCACTAAGTCTATCTAGTATGCTATCAAATATTGCCATTTCTAGATTCTGCAATTCAATTCTGCAATTTTTCTTTATTCTAATATTTCCATTTCTTGATTTTGCAATTAGATTCTACAATTTTTCCAACACACCAACCCAACCTTATTTTTGCAATTTAGTTTTCAAAGTTGAAATTTTCCTTACACTTTGCTTTACAATATTTTTGTTACACCGTTCTCTTGGGATTCGATACTTGGTACTCACATACCATTTTTATTACTTCGATCACGTGCGCTTGCGTGTACAACCGACCAGCACATCAGGGTAAAGATATTTTGACTGAAGCATTGGGCACTCCAGAACAAAGGGGGCGTGTCAGGGGAGTGGGTAAGTTTGTTAAACTATCATTTTACTTCAATGTTGCTAGAGGAAAATCAAAATTGGGTGAAGTGTCTCGCAACAAAGGTGAGACTCAAGGCTTGCAATCAAAGAAGTCTACAAATGTAGGAAGTAATGTTTCAAAGATGAAGTCAAAAGGAAAAGAGGTCATTGACGAGCCAAAAGAAATTTTAGAGGTAATTTTTGTTTATATTGTGAAACTTAACCATAGGGCGTGATACTTAACTTATTTCTCTTAAATTTTTGAAGGGAACACCATGTCACTTGACTATAAGATTAGTAGATAACATTGTTATCGTAGGCACAATGTATGAGTCTGATGTTCAATTTCTAACTATTTATGGAGTTCCACTTAGAGCCAATAATGTCAGAGTGATAGTTGATATGATCATGGACAAAGATGTTACCATACCAATTCCTTTAATGAGAGGAGTAGAAACTTTAAGTCAAGCGAATGGTAACTTCGTGGCATAGCCTCGTGAACTTGTAGTTTTGAATATGGCAAAAAAGGTATGTATTTTTTTATTCTTCGTTTACAATTTCAATTTCGTTTGTGCTAGGTTCCTTCTCCGGCCAAACTTAAGAAAGATGTTTCTGTCAATGTTCCTATTTCACAATCTTCTAACTACACGGATGTCCACGTTACTATCAAGCTCTTGAATCAATATGCTATGCTCTCCATGCAAGAGAATGATACAATTCAAATCAACTTGAGCGAGCATATTTTCGAAAAGGAGAAAACAATTTATCTACATCGTGACGACATCATGCATTATTGCAAGATGGCGGATATAGGTTATTCATGTATACTCACATACATCGCGTAAGTATACAAAATCTATTACATTTTTTTATTCAGGGACTACGTTTTTAATGTTTTATAATAATTTTAATTTTCTTTAGATATCTTCGGACTATATGTGACTACGAAATAATCAGTAAGTTCATGTTAGTTGTGTTGGGATTTATGCCATAAAGCCTTGTAATTAACAATTAATAATTATTTTGATTATTTTATTTATAATATAATATTATCCATTATATGAAAAATCCAAGGTTATTATTGTAATCTTGAATAGTATGTAGTTGACATACGGGAGGATCATGTTCAAGAAATAACCTAAAGGGTTTTAGTATATGGATAAGGTTGAGTGCCTGATCCTGGTAACACCATTGATACGACCCACTGTGTAATAGTGATAAATGATTTGATCCGAATCATTCATGTGGAGACATGTGAGAGGGGGTATCTTATACAATGAGTTTGTGTAAGACTGGACTACGAAATCTGTAATCTCTCTTTATAAATTCGTTAATTGAGAAGATTAATATTTCATCAAAATGATCATATGCGACTCGATCTTAATTCTGAGTGAGTTATGAACTTCTGCCTGTGAGGGCTTGTCCTTTGATTTGCATGGGTGAGAGTGACTTTTGTAGCCGATTTAATATGCCTACCATTTTGCGGACTTGACTAAATAGAGAGCTGGGAACATAATCTCACAAGATGGAATTCACTCATTCCCATATAGGGTAAGTAGATGAGTAGTTCTCTTAAGTGCTGATTTCGGGACTTGATTAGTGGGGCCCCACCCTCTCATTGGCCCGAGAGGGACTTAGTTTATAATTAGATTATAAATAGATTGTTCATTAGATGATCAGTGGTACTTAAGGTGCAAGATGTAATTATAGGGGTAAAACAGACTTTTAACCCAACTGTAATTACGAACAACTTGTGAATGATCGACTTGCATGTAATGATTATGTCTATGGACACAACTTGTTCTACAGTGCATAAGAGTGCAACTTTAGGTCTATAGTGGAGTGACCTATAGTTAATGAATGAAAATTAATTAATTAAAGAGTTTAATTAATTAATTTTGTATCATTGGAGCTTATAATTTATAGGTCTATAAGGTCCACTTGCTAGCTCATAGTAACACTAAAAGATCAATTTAGTTGAAAGAAACATTTGAAATGTTCAAATTAATATTTAATTTGAAGTGTTCAAATTAACATTTAATATATTAGATATATTAAATATAAAAGAGGAAAATATATTTATTGTATTTGATACATTAAATATTAAAATTTGAAATGTTCAAATTAATTTTTAATTTGAAATGTTCAAATTAATATTTAATATATTAGATATATTAAATATAAAAGAGAAAAATATATTTATTGTATTTGATGCATTAAATATTAAAATTTGAAATGTTCAAATTAATTTTTAATTTGAAATGTTCAAATTAATATTTAATATATTAGATATATTAAATATAAAAGAGGAAGATATATTTATTGTATTTGGTATTAGATTACATGGGGTTCCATTTCAAAACCAATTGGCAATGGGAGGAGTAACTCATGTATCTTATAAATTGTGAGGTCACTCTTCATCTTTTAGATGTGGGATCCTCAACATGCCCACTCAAGATGGCCTCTTTGGGTTCACCATTCTTGGGTCAGATTTCAATTTTTGGACCGAATACCCGTTTGGACTTTATGGGCTCTGATACCATATTAGATTACATGGGGTTCCATCTCAAAACCAATTAGAAATGAGAAGAGTAGCCCAAGTATCTTATAAATTGTGAAGTCTCTCTACATTAAATATTAAAATAATTAATGTATATTAGATACATTAAAAAAGATATTTATAAAATTTGAATAAAATTCAAATAAATAAATATCGTAGGAGATTGAATGAGATTCAAATTAGTATAAGATATATTTTAATATATTAGATATTAAAATATAATGTTTTAATTATGGCAAAGATTTATCCTTGGTCTCTATAAATAGGACTCAACATCTCCTCAATAGAGAATTAGAGAATTCTCTCTAGACATCTTCCTCTTCAATCCCTTATGGATTTTCTTTCAAGAGGCTCCCACAAGCCTTGATCATGTGTTCGAGTCATAGCTATGAAGATTTTTTGGAGGAGATAAAAATCTGCCAGAAATATCTCCATATTTACTCTAAGTAAGTTTCTTTTTTATTTTTTTTAATTTTAAATAAAATCAAAGACGATCCAATGCTTCCGTTGTGGAGTGAAATGTTCATTTCTTCAAATTGATCAAATACCTATTTCAAATTACGTGAAGTGTCAAAAAAACTCGTTGCAGAAATCTAGCCAACATGTTAGACATGGTTAATTTTAATTTGGATCGACTAGTACTCATCCCATATAACATTGGGTAAGTAATGACAAGTTAAATTACTTTAACTTCATTATAGTTTTTTTTATTCATAAACATTGATATTAAAATATTCATGGTTAATAGTTGTCATTGGATGTGGATCGTTATCCATCTGTAAGAGAATATTGTTTATCTATTGAACTCTTTACGTGGTAAGATCGAAGAAAGTTTTTAAGGAACCATAATACGTCAGTGTTTTAAACTTTTATAGTTGTTAATTTCTACATTTATATTATTCTAATGTTTCAAATTATCTAAATTATTGACAATGTGGCAAGCTAAACACCCACTCCCACAATATCGCTCTAATATCATTTGGAAACTTGTAAAGGTAAATTTACATTGACTATATTCTTTATTTAATCAAATTTAGATTGAAATCTTATATGTATAACTCAAGTATGTTGTTTTTCAATTATTTTACATGTAGTGCCCCCGCCAATTGGGTTCTGTAGAATGTGGATACTATGTGCAAAAGTATATACAAGAAATAGTGTACAACTCTAGTACTTCTATAAGTAACCTTGTATGTGTTATTCCTTTATCTTTTAAGTGTTTATAAATATATGATTTATTCTTATGTTATATTTATATATTTTTTTCTTTGTAGTTTAACACAAAAAGTGCATGTGAACAGAAGAAATGGACAAATTTTGTTGGAAGATTTGTGTAGAGCTATTGGTGGATTCGTTAATTTTGTGCATTTGATGTAAGTAGTAGATTTACTTTCTGTCTTGTTAGATGTAGAATGAAAATACTTGTTTATAAATATACTAGAAGTGTGTACATTGGATATTGTTAAATGTAGTTTGTGGAGGGATGAGTGGTCCCATTGTTTGTTGTTTAGACATATGCATTCTTTTGAAACTAGTGGTCTCATACATGTATATGATATAGAAATGAATTATATGTGTATTATTTCATGTTAGTTTTTGGTTGTTTTAATAGAGGTCATGCCGAAATTTTCACTTATTGGTTTGAATCAGTTTTGGTGAATGAATGTTAAAAAATCTTCTTAATTTTATTTTAGTGTATTGGTGGATTCATTCTTCTAAAATTGCTGTTGGATCTTGTTGGATGTAGTTTGTAAAGGGATGGGTGGGCACATGCGTGTTTATGATATAGAAGTGAATTAGATGTACATTATTTCAGGTTAGTTTTTGGTTGTTTTAGTATAGGTCATGCCGAAATTTTCACTTATTGGTTTGATTCAGTTTTGGTGAAGGAATGTTAACGAGTCTTCTTAGTGAATTAGGTATACTACTTATTTTATCGTAGTGTATTAGTGTATTCATTCTTCCTAAATTGCTCTTGGATCTTGTTGGATGTAGTTTGTGGAGGGATGAGTGGTCTCCCATCCATGTTTATGATATAGAAGTGAATTATATGTGCATTATTTCAGGTTAGTCTTTGCAGTGAATAAGTTAATTGTTATGTTTGTAGAAAGCTTTATGTTTATTGAGTTATAAAATACAAATGAAATTGTATTTTGTATAGAGATTTGACAAAAGGATAAATATCGTTGGTTAGCCATAGGGGCAAGCAACAATTTTTTTTTATTTAAATTATGAACAAAACAATGACGAGCATTATCTGTCACTAAAACTTTCAAAATGGACATATAATGTCGACGTACATATAACATTTAATGACGAGCATGACCTTTCAATGTCACACATAGACTGACATTAAAAGTTGGTGTGATTTCTCTGTGGACTTTTCAATGACAGTCATTGACTATCATCGAACATAGTTTTAATGACTGGTATTACTCGTCATTACATAGTGCCCGTCATTATACCCTCTACAGAAATCGAGTTTAATGACGGGCATAACCCGTCATTATCTCGTGCCCTTCATCATATCCTCCACTAACCATCTCTTGTAATGATAAATATATGGTTTTAATGACAGGCATTACCCGTCATGAGATCATGCCCGTCATTGGACACTCTATTGACCATCGGTTTTAATGACGAATATAAGCATTTAATGATGGTCATTGAGCGTCATTAAAAGATGACCGTCATCGTAACCTATTTTTCCAGTCGGCCCATGTACCTTTTAATGACGGGCATTCGAATTTAATGTTGGTCAATGACCGGCACGAAAGTCGTCCGTCATTAAAAGATATAATGACGGGCGCCCTTTAATGACGGGCATTGCCTGTCATTAAAAGGCACCCGTTATTGTATCTTTTAATGACACTCGTATTGATGACGAGCACGTGTCCTTGTAATGACGGGTAATGCCCGTCATTAAACCCCGATTTTGTACTAGTGAAATGATCTACATTGTATGGCGTTGAACACTCCTTGAAGTTCAATTCGAGATCGGTAAGAATTTGAGATCCTTTTTATCATCATAGGGTTTGATGGTTAGTACTTTAAATTTTAGAGGTATTTCTACCTCCATTATTTCGTTACAGAAGAGAGGATTTATCTGCTCAATTTGGGCTTCTAGATCCAGTCCTTGAACTTCTTGTGTCTTATGAATATTGCCTTGGATATTACCTATCTCTTTTTGGATCTTCTGGAGTTTGTTTTTTCATGAAAGACTTGTAGCTTTATCTTTGACCTAGGGTCGGCCTTGACCTCGATCTGTTGCTTATTTGTTTCTTCGAGTAGACTTCGTATGTCCGATCCCGTCATCTTGGCTTTTCGATGCTTTGTATGATGCTACGATTGTAGGGTTGGCCTTACATGGATGACTTTTGATATTGACCTCGGCCTAGGGTTGGCCTCAACCTCAACCGTTTTTTGATCTTTTCTGATTTCAAGGTTGTTCTATAGGACTAATCATCCTATTATAAAGAGTAATAGTTTGAACTTTGAGCTTTTGGGGAACTCTCTCCCTCATGATTTTATTTGTGAAGAGAGGATCAGCTTGCTCAACGAGAACCTCTAAATCCGTTTCTTCAATCTCATGAGGTTTTAGAAACTTCCTTGGAGGTTTTCTATTATGTTTCCCTATCGATTTTGTTTTGAATTTTAAAAAGATCAACTTTCCATGCAGGGCTACATACTCAAGCCTGGAGATCGGCCGTCCTAGCCTCGAACCAACCTTGACCTAGGGTCGGCATCGCCCTTATCCCAAGGTAAGTGTAACGACCCTAATACCCATACAACTCTCTAAACGCGGAAGCACGACTTAGTTACCTCGCTCATGCCCCAAATTTCGACAGCATAACGGTGTAACTATAAGAAACCCAAAATTTTACAAAAACCTGATAGAAACAAAACAACACTTCTAAACTTTAGAACACAAACTCAGCACCCACCAAACTACGAAACAAGCACTAGGGAGTTCTAACTAGCACAAGGAAGCAAAAGAGAAATTAAAGTTTACAGACCAACATGCAATAAAGAACACAGATACATTACTAGAAACTAAGACAGGGAAAAGGAATTTGGTGGAGTCTACATAGCCTTGTCAAGTCATCGCCTTCGTCACCCATCTCGAGGATGTGCACAATCTGTAAAAACAAACAAAATAGCACGAGTGAGTAAAAACATACTTAGTAAGTAGTCCAAAGCTCGAATCCATACAAAGAGGGGTTAGCCTTATCTCACAGGCTCTTGCTTAAACTCAAACTTAAACATTAACTTCAGTTAGCTATGTGCCTACACACCTTGTCTCAAGCTCACTTTCCTCCTGTATACCTCGAATTATACATGCGAGTCATGAATTCTAGGATGGTTTGATTCAAAGAAGGAGAGCAACTCTCCCACTCATCACTCTGGGGGCATCGCCCCTATACTAGCATCCTCATCATCTCACTATCGCTCTAGTTCACGCTCACCTTTCAGCCTCACACTCACCTCTCTGTCTCAACCTCCTAGGAATACATGCTCGCACAGAAAGGTAGGTGGCACTAGCCTAACAAGCTCTTGCTTAGCCACAAGGCACATAGATCATCTAAGGGTTCATCACCCAAGAGATCATAAACCTCTTTCTCACCGCAACTCGTAAACCTTATGCATAACCACAACACGAACTCCACACCACACATACTTAGGTAGACAAGGGTCGAATCATAAGTTCAGAGCAAATCCCTCATCACCAAGATTCATACGTATTCAAGCAAAGCACAAATCACCAACCACACCTCTTGCTTATTCATGCCAACATTTACAAAAGCATTGAGGTATACATACCCCAATCACACTTATACCAAGAATCGAACATAAGGTTGTCACGAACACAAATCTCAAGTATGGACTTTATGCCCTAGTTCAACAACACACCTAAACAAAACTTCACTTAATCGCAACTCATGCGCGTGCTAGTGGCATAAAGCCCTCAAACCATTTAACCCAGACTTTAGCCCCCTAACACGCTAGTAATCATGGTGACCATTATCCTTCCACTCACATTCGGACCCATTCAAACAAGTTAAACACAAACCAGTCATCTGCACCATTCTGAACACGCCAAACCTGAACACTATATGCTTCTAAGGCATTAAGTAGCTAGCCAACAATCCCAATATAACTAACCCCATCCAACCATTCAAGAGTTTCAGGCATTCCAAGAAAATCAATAATCCATGCGTAAGAACTTTTAGAGATCTACAAATAGCTCATTATTAACATTGCAAACCAATCACAAACACCATTCATAAACCTCGAGCACAACTAATTCAAGGTTTTACACACTGATCACAATAACCAAAACATTAGTTTGAAACTTCGAATCTTTAACATAACTAGCCATATGATTAGGCAACTTTTAGCCCATTTATAGGACTAACATAGTTATATATTTTCATACTTAAATCATGTTAGTTTGGAGGTTTTAATGTAATTAATTGATCATTTTGTAGGAATTTGAGCATAAGACATGTTTCGAGAGATTCTACTTTGAATCACGATTCCAACGCATCAAACTGGAGGTCATTCAGACACTTGAGCAGAAAGTTAGAGCAAAAATAAGCAGTGCTGAGTGTTGGGTAGCGTCTAGACGCTGTCCAGAGCGTCTAGACGCTATCGACAGTTCCCTGAAGCCTCCCTCGACGCTGCGGAGAGCCCCTGTGACGCTGGGAGCGTCTAGACTCTGTCCAGAGCGTCTAGACGCTCCGTCGATTCCTATATATAGATTTTTTCGTCCTCTAGGTCATTTGTCTCCAATTTTCAGCTGTCATGAGACCAATTTAGGCTTTCTCCTCTCTGTTTTTTAGTAGTTTAGGATAGATTAGGAGTTTTTCATCAAACCATGGTGTCAAATCGAGCTCGTTTGCACTCGAAGTTTTCTATGGAGATGCTCGGCTAGATTCTGCAATTCCGGTTCAGAGGTCGGTTGTAATTAGTTGGACATTGTGAGGCTTGAACCTTAACTTAGTTTTCTTTCAATTGCAAGTGTTCTTTAATTCCCATGTTAATTTTATAAGTATGTATTTTGATTAAATTGACGCCTTAATCTCTTTACATGTTTTATTGCTAATCACGATCATGATCCGTAATTGTCCTGTTGAATGAACCGGTAGCATTAGAATTATCACATGTGTATGTTTGTGGGTTTCCATGATACATGGCTTGCATGTTTAATTCTAGGAATTAAAGAAGCATGTTAATTAGGTGAAAGTTATTTTACCTGATCGATTGTCTTGGTCGTTCCAAAGTTCGTAATGCCTTTACCTAAATAAATTGAAGCGGTTTCGTAAAGATTTGTTTAGGTAATTAGCGTTAACTTGGCGTTCGTTAGAGTTAATGACCTTAGGGAATTTGCTACTTTTGGGGTTTCCTAATAAGTTGACCAAGTACTTGCATGGTTAAGATTAAATATTTTGAATGCCTATGATCAATGTTTGCAATTGAATATAACCGCACCTCTGAACTGGAACTTGGTAAGAGTTGATTTTTCCCTTTTAGTGTTTGTTTTGTTTTGTTATTTTTATTTCATTAAGTAAGAAAATTTTCAACACCCCCCTTTTTAATTGCTTTCTCATTTGCAAATTTAACTTAAGAAATTAATATTCGGTTCCCTGAGATCGACCCGGTCCACTCAATGCTACAAGTAGCTTAGGATTGGTTTATAAATTTTAATTTGATGAGCCCTCGACAAGCTCGCATCACCCATCACAATAAATCTCATATTAATTCAGCCAACCACACCATAACCCGCATACACATATTTAATGCACGAATGTTTATTCACAAATCTCCACAAACATGAACCAAACTTGCCCAATCACATCCTTAGGCAATTCATTAAGGTGCCACACAAGCTAACCACATTTAATTTGAAACTTAAGCCTTTTTTTCCATACTAGCTACATACTAAGGTCACTTTTAGCTCAAATGACTTTCGCACAGAACCCCTAACCGGCACATGCCTCATAAACACAAATTCAGACATGCTTAAACAAATCACAAATTTACAAACATACTTTAATTTCAAATGAGAACTTAAAGGGACTTAAATCCAAATGACTACTTACAATTTACTCCAAGATTCAAGGTAGCCCATAAATTGAATACGTGATCCTGAAACGCTAAACAAAGTCCTACACGTTATGGGTAAAATGTAAAACACTCAAATAGCCCCTAAACTCCTTGAAAAAGTCCTAAATTATGCTATCTAAATCCTAACTCATGCTTAGCCTTAAATGTGTTGGAAAATTCGATACCCACGAAAAACTTACATCAAAACAGTGCTGGAAAATGTTGGACAGCAGCTCGAATCAACTCAATCTCGTCCAAAACGGCCTTTAAGCACAATGGGTGTCCGGTAATTGAATCTGATAATCAATGGATCATTTTAAACAACTATTTACTAAACCAGTCAGCCCTTAAAACTCAGTTTAACATCCATAAATCACTTTGAATCGTTGTTGGAACACTTACCCACGATCTCGCCTTAGATTTTGAACTCGAATCACCACTGAAATTGACTTCGAATAGTTTCATTTCGCGAAACCAATACCCAAATACTATGGGTAATCTAAAATTAAAACAAAACTTTATGGGTAAACTCCAAATCACAAACATAGCCAACCAATAGTTTGAAATCAAACCTTGGAATGCTTACCCACTTCAAATCGGAACCAAACAAAGCTATACAATGCCAAGCTCGCCAGAAATTTAAGTTCGAAACAGCCTCTTCCTTGTTGTCTATACAGAATGCACGAGAGGGAGACAAGAGAGACGGTGGATGGAAATGGAAGGCGGCGACGATGGGCTGCGGCAAGGGCGACTGTGCGTTTAGCGGTGACGGAAGTAGTGACTGGGTGTGCGGCAGCGGCGCAAAAACGAGCAGGGCGTGCGGCAGCTCGTGGCTCTGCTCTCGGTGGCTAGTCGGAAAACGGCGGGGAGGAAGAGAGAGACTGGACGGAGGGAGAAAGAGAGAGACTAACGAGAGGGAGAGAGTGATGGAAAAGATGTGTGGGTTTTCGGTGAGGAAGAAGAAAAGAAGAAGAAGAAGGAGGAGATAAGGATGAGGATTTTCTCTTTTTTTTTTTTATAAAAAAAAAAACAAAAAGACCAAAAAGCCCTCACACCAACCTTTTCATTTCATAAATGCCCTTTTACCCAAACTCTTCTTTCCCCAAATTGTCCTTTTTAAAACTCCAAATTTCAAATTAACCCCAAAATTAAAAACAAAACTTAATGAGAATTATTCCAACTTGATTCCAAAATTCGAAATTAATGCCTGCAAATAAGCCGGGCGTTACAGTCAGCCTCGGCCTTGGCTTAGGGTCGACCTTAGCTCCTCAACATGTTGCTTCTGTTTTTCCTTGATCAAACTCTGTAAGTTTGATCATGTCGTTTCATCTTCCAGTTGAATGCGAGTCACTTCTGCTTGATAGGCTTGAAATCTCTGTCCACGTTTAATAGATGTACTATGATGTAAGTATCTATTTGTAACACCCGGTTAGTTCATGGGCGTTATTTTTGAAATTTGGAATTTAATTTGGGAATTAAATTTTTGAGTTGGGCTAATTTGAAGATTAAGATGGTTAGAAGGGCAAAAATGGAAAGAAAGAATTGGTCAAAGGGCATTTTAGTAATTTTCTTAAAATTTTCCCTCATCCTTATCTCCTCTCTCCCTTTCTCCCGAAAATCTCTCTCACCAAAAATCTCTCTCTCTCTCTCTCTCTCTCTCTCTCTCTCTCTCTCTCTCTCTTTCTCTTCCCTCTCCGGCAGTCGTGCAGCTCCACCGTCAATCAACCAGTCGCCGAACGAAGCCCCAGCCACACGCCCAACTGTAGACACGCCGCTCGCCTTCGAACCCCGCACAGACGCAACGCCAGCTTCAGATCCCAATCGGTACACAGTGTAGTCGTGCCACCCTGTCGGACTGCGGTAATTTCAGCCGTGCGACGCCCAGCTCCGTTGCCGATTTTCTATCTCTCTCCCTCTCGATTTCTGCACAAACAGCAAAGAGGAGGATGCTTTGGAGCTAATTCCCGGCGAACTTGGTGTTGAACAGCGTCGTTGGGTTTCGATTCGAAGTGGGCAAGTTTATTTGGTAACGATCCAAGTGATTTTTGAAGTTTATAGTTGGTTTTAGTTACTGATTTGGTGATTGGAAGCTGACCCATGGATTTTTATGTATGATTTTAGAATACCCATTGTGATGGAAGGTCAATTTAAGTGAATTTGGACCCTTTGAGTTGCTGTCCGAGTCTGTCTAGCAAGATTTAGTCATTGTTTTGAGGTAAGTTTTTCGTGGGCATCGAAGTTTGCAACAAGATTAAAACTAAGCTTGAGTTGAATTTAAATTGGCCTATGTATTACGATTTTTCTATGAGTTTAGGGAATGATTTGGTGATTTAAAGAGAAGGAAGAGATTAGCCATAACATTTAGATTAAAATATAAAGGACTCTTGAAGTTGTGTACTTAAGAGAATTAAAAGAAAAAAAAAAACGTTGAGGCTGAAATATGCAGAATAAAACAGAGAAGGTAGGAGAAAGAAAAAGGGTGGTTTGAGGAAGGAGATGAACTGATGATGTAGGTGAATTTTCTTTTTGTTGAAGAATAAAAGTAAATAAAATAAAAATGAGGGGCAATTAAGGGACTTATATGAGAAGAGAGGAGTGTTATTGGTGTTTGTGTAGCTTCACGTGAGATTGTAATTTTGGTAAATAAAATATCACTTTATTATGACAATTTAAAATGAAAAAGGAGGTGATGTGAAAGATGGGAGAGAGATAGTTTTGTAATTGTACAAAATTACAAGAAGAAGAAAATGAAAAAGAAAATGAATATGAAATTAAGGAAAAGTTGTTTAGGTATTAAATGTGGAGAGAGAAACTCATTTAGTGGACTTCACGTGGGAGAGATAGTTTATGGAAAATGAAGGATGATTTTCATGGAAAGAAAATGGTGTGAGAGAGAAAAAGGATTAATATTTAATGAGAGAAAAGACAAATTGTACCTTGGTAATAAATGAATGAAAGAGAAAATGGAATTTGAAATGTTGGACTATTGGATAATGTCTAAGAACAAATAGTTGAATTAATTGTTGTTTGCATTGTAGTATGGTTACAAATATCTTGAGTTGGAGAATGAATCATGCGATTATTGGTATTCTAGGTTGGACGGAAATTGAATAACTTACGATCGAAGCGTTAACAAAAATAGTTTGGTGAGTGGTTTATTTTACGAATTGTTTTCATTATTTGATTATTATTATAGAATTTCACGTATTCAATAATTTGATATGATTTTAGAGAAATTGTTATGAGATTTGTAGAGAATTGACGGAGAATTTCAATATTTTATGATTTTGACTCAAGTTGTCGTTTTAAAAATGTTGAGAGAAATTGTTATGGAATTTTCAGAATTGTATTGAAATTCCGGTGTTTATGTTTTTAGTTGAAATCATTATTGTTTGGAAAATATTGGAGATATTTTATGACCATTTGACAAGTTGGAAGAGTTTTAATGTTATTGAGAAATGTATGAGATTTATGAGATGTGGCTATAGAGAAAATATGACTTTGAAAATGTTTTATATTATTTGAGAGATTTGATGATTATTCGAGAAATTATAAAGGTTTAATGTTATTCAGAAAGCTCTCAAGTTTATGAAAGGCTATTTTAGAGAAAGAATGTAATTTTTAGAAAGAGTTTGAGAAGTTAAGAGGTTTATGATAAAGGTGAATTTTTAAACCACTAGATTTTTGTACCCATGGTGATTACCCATATGCTATGAGAATGCGTTTCCATAGTATTCCCAAGTGCTCAGGTCGCAGGGGATGCAGGGGAATGTCGGGGCCATTAGATGCCAAATCCAGATTCCGAATCCTGGTCCAAATCCTGGTCTTGAAGCA
This sequence comes from Trichosanthes truncata, assembly GCA_033996785.1. NCBI lineage: Eukaryota > Viridiplantae > Streptophyta > Magnoliopsida > Cucurbitales > Cucurbitaceae > Trichosanthes > Trichosanthes truncata. The sequence goes on from JAWPNB010000010.1 coordinate 53,423,896, forward strand.
TTACAGATGATAGAGTTTGCTCTGCGTGCATGTATGATAGAGATTGTTCTGCTGTGTGTATGGAGATTACTCTACGCCAGTATGACAACGTTTTGGGTACAAATTTGGTGATTAGAGCTTATGCTTACATTTCAAGAATTGAAATTATGAGATTTCTTTATACACGTTTTTATTAGCTCGTATTTATGTTTCAAGAGTTATTGTTTAAAGAGTTGTTGTTTCCAAAAGTTGAAATCTCGATTTGCACAGCTTATGTTTCTAAGAGATTTTGTAACAGCGACCTAACTTGCTACAAATTTCACTCTATTTTCATGATCTTGAGAAGTTCAAATATTTTCATGATTTACATATTTTTTTTAAGTTTGAATTATGTTTGCCATGTAAAGAGATTTTCCTAAAAGTTAATTTATCTTGTTGACTTACCACTCACTGGGCTTTTTAGCTCATTCTTTTATTATTAAATTTTTCAACAGGTAGCACATGAGTTTCCAACGAGCCTATCAAGGTCGAGGTCTGCCACCAGTTTCACATATGTTGCATATCATTAAGTTTCTACATGTAGTGTACTACATTTATTTTGTTCTTAGAATGACTAGCATCAAATGAAAAAGTTGCATGGTTTTGGAATATTATGATATTTGTAATATGAAATGTGCATGTCGACCAGATAGTGGAATTTTTATTGTGATTTCTGAAACAAGTCTGGATGGGTAGAGTGTAGTGAGGCACACTTGTTGTAGTGATGGAAAATTATTCTTTGGGAGTGTAATTTTCCTATTTTAGGTGTGTTTTATCCGACTTACAGGCAAGATTCTGCCGAAATTTTTAGGCCCCGTTTGATAACCATTTAGTTTTTGGTTTTTGGTTTTTGAAAATTAAACTTGTTTTCTCCCAATTTCTCTACAATGATTTTCATCTCCATTAAAGAACCATTTGAATTCTTAGCCAAATTCTAAAAACAAAAACAAGTTTTTGAAAACTACTTTTTTTAGTTTTCAAAACAAGGCTTGGTTTTTGAAAACATAGGTAAAAAGTAGATGACAAAACAAGTAAAACCATAGGTGAGAATAGTATTTATAGGCTTAATTTTCAAAAACCAAAAACCAAAAACCAAATGGTTATCAAACGGGGCCTTATGGATTGTTTTGATAAAGTATTTGCTAGCCACATATTCTTTCTAAAAATGTGTTTTGTTTTGTTAAGTTTGACAATTGATTTCATAGTTTAGTTGGGATCTATTGTAGGCACGTCACGTTCTAGGTTAGTTAGGGTAATCTGGGGCGGGGCGTGTCACTATTCCTGGCATGTCTTTATTATGACCAGGGGTGAATAAGTCTACATTGTTTCTAATTATTTATTTATTTTACTTCTCCAAAGACTATTTTTATTATTGATTTCCAACGGGTTATGCTATATATAATGATCAAATGCTTTCAAAAAAAATTTGAATACCAAATTGTAATGAATTCGATTTACATAGATATGCTATAAGATGATCTAACTTTGGAGATTTCTAAAACTTAAATTTATTACTATAAAACTTTTATTTAGAAATTGCCTAAAATTATTGTTGAAAGTTAATAAGGTTAACAGCTAATAATTATATAGATGAGTCATTAATAATATATAATTAGTTAAATAGATAATCTCTCTCCCCATTTCTATTATCCAAAGCCCATGGTATAAAAGAGAAATCTCATGGACTAGCATAGTATAGAAATATTGATCCATGGGTTTTGTAAATCTCCAAAACACATGGACATGGGTTAGAGGATTTAGGGGAACTCTTGTGTTTGTGTTTGTCCAAACCTTCTCAAAATCTTCGAAACTTGATCATTTTTATAAAGAGTTAATCAAATAACTTCACCATAATGCCTTTTCCTTGCCTATATCAACTTGATCTGATAATACATCTAATTAATGGAGGTATTGCATTGTATAAAAGGGGGTGAGAAAATTTGGATGAATTATAAATCTAGTAAATTGTGTTGGTAAAATCTTTCATTGTCTCCATTTTGCATAGAAATTAAAGTTATGCAACTAGTTTTAATTTCAGCTAAAGGGTTTTAAAAGTTTTGTTTGTACCTCCAAGATTTTGATTAGCTTAGATTAGACCCTTTATCTAGACTCCAATCATATAATGCATAGGAAGTTAATAATGAGCGATTATTTTTTAGAATCTAGTACAATTTCAACTTTTCTTAATGCGATGATTACGTGAACTAATTAAGATGTACATTTTTTCTTTTTTTCTTTTTTTTGCTAATTAATAGGTAAAAGAAAGTTGAAGAGTTTTTGAACTTTAACCACTTGCCATATCAAGAGAAAATTTTGGCTATATTTTAAATTCATTGATAAAAATCTATGCTCTATTTAGATTAAGTATGACTATTCATGTTCACTAAAAACATAAAAAAAAAATGTTTATTTGAAGATAATAAAAAATTTAGAAATATTGTCAAAGTGAGCGTAACTCAACGGTAATTGACATTTACCATGACTGAGAGGTTGAATGTTCGAATCCCTCCACTTCTAATTATTGTTGAACTCAAAAAGAAAAAAAAAAAACTCTTAATCAATGGTGTACATGCCAATTACCACTGAACTAAGCTCACTTTGACTAAAAATATAGTTGAAAGTGTGTTAGATTAGAGCTTTAGTATTGAAATTAATACTGAGTGCCTATATATGTTCTTTTTAACAATATTAAATGCATAGTTGATAGTCAAAATTTATTATTTAGGGATGAAATTATATATGTCAAATAATAGTGTTGATTTGGCATAGGATAAAAAGAAAAAACACGTATGTATATATATTTAAAATATTTTATTATTGGATTTAATAATAGAATTCTAATGAATTCTTTATTGCATAGATGAGTCATTTGATTCTCATCGTCTTAACACCATCTACATATGTTTATAAGTTTTTCATAGAAAGGATAGTAATGGATGGGATGAGGTGACGAAGTTTTGTGATAAAACTTTCATGAAGGTTCCTTATTTCCATTGGTCATCACCACATTGCCATGGAGGACAACTCTCTTTGGCAATATCGTTGATTTGAACTCCAGTGTCGTAGATCATCCCAACTTTCCAATCAGCAGGAAGCACAGACTTTGACCAAACCCATTTACCGTCATATCCTGAAGTTACCACCATTCTCAGATGTAATGCGCCTTCAGGCACGTTCTCGGTCTCCCAAACAACTCCATAACTTCTCTTCATATGGCTCCAATCCGAGGTTCCAACTTGAGCTATATCAACAGCAACTATATCTGTTTGCCCACCTTGGTAGAAGAACTTTATTGCCAATTTGAATGGATTGTAACTTGATTCTTCCACTCGCACTAACATATTTCTACTTGGATATTCACATGGCACCCTACAAAAATAGGAAAAAAATATATTTGTTTTTATTTCATATACATATGTAACGATATGTTTAGGGTACGTGTTGAATATTATCAAATATATATATATTTTTTTTATAGCTCACCTCTTGTATTCAACATCAACAACTCCCAGATTCAAAAGATCTGCACCTTTGCCATTGAGAGCCATGGTAAAGAAAGCCTTTTTACTTAGAACAAGGTCTGTTACGTTGTCATTATTCTGATCTGTCAGTACTACCTTCGTCCCTACTGTATTGCACAATCTTCTATTTTTGCACCTTACCTATAAATATAGTTAATACACTAGACGATTACCAAAATTTCAACATAAAATATATTTAAAAATTTAAAAAAAAAAAAGTAGATGTATACCTGATAGCAGGCACCGCAACCAGCTCCTTGTTTGTAGAGAGAATGCACGGCAGCTGCAAAGAAGCCATTAGAGAATTGCAATGCCAAGTTTCCATAGCCACATGCTCCCCCATCTGTGTGATTAAATGATAGAAAAAAACAATTATATTTTGACAGTCTTAATCAAGAGCAATGACTCCAAAAATGATAAAAGGAAAGTGAAATGAAAGTCATAAATCTTTTACATGTAGTAGGTGATTCGTAAAGATGACTAGCTTTAGATTGATGAACGCATCGATCACAAGCACTAGCGAAAGAGATGAAAAAGAGAAAGAGAAAGCCGAGAAACCAAGCCATTTTACTTAGGAAATTATTTGATGGTTGTGGGGATGATGATGAGTATGAGGGATGAAGATACTTATATTATATAGGTGACTCAAAGAGTGGATAACTTCTGGCAATTTGCCTAATTTAATTAAGACAAATAGGACTTGCTTTTTGTATAGAGGGGTTTTGAAGTGCTGAATTGGAAATTGGATGAGAATGAAGAAGACGAATCGTTGATTAGACTATGCGGGCTTGTTTGTCCCCCTGAGTTGGGTTGGGTTGAGTTGGGTTTTAAACCCAACTCCCCGTTTGGCCCACTGAGATAATAAGTGTGGAAAAATTAACCCAAGTCCATTGAGTTGTACAGTGTCGACATATTATCTCCACGCGTTAGGTTTAGCAAACAACCTTCTCTCATCTTCATTCTCTCGCCGTTCGCTTTCTCTCGCAAAATGGTGGAACCCCTTCTCCCAGATCTCTTCGTCTTCTGATCTCTATTCGTTCCTGATGCGTTTTCGTTCCGTCATCCTTTTTGTTCTTCATCGAGGTATGTATTCCACGATCTTTCCTCTTATTCGACTTCAACCTTCATCCAATCTCCATGTTCTTCAATTTTTCTTCTTCGAATCTGAAAACCCAATCGCCCATGCAACTAGATCTACCTTCTTCTAACCCTCGAATCGTCTCCTTGTTGGTTTTTTCTCTCCAAAAACTTCCAATGGTTCACAATCTCACCAGATCTGTGACCCTGACCTCGTTTTCTCTCTTTCTCTTTTTTTTTTTTTTCAGAACCATAAACGAGGGTTCCAAATTTCTTTTAGCCACCTCTTGCCGCTTTCAACACCCCATGCCAGTCCCTGATCCTTTTTCACTGTTCCCTCATTCACTCGTACACCTTGTTACATTTTCGGTTTGTGCGACTGAATCCAATTATGGGCTGAGCGAAATAGGAGGAAATTGGTAAGGGACTTGGTGAGGGGATTGAAGCATGGTGGGGGACAGGGTGTTCGCATACTCACAGGTTTGTTCTCTAACCCTCACCGGCCAATGATGAGTATCTAACCCATGCATACCTAATTCTCATCTCTGTTTGTACCATGACTGTCAATTTTTGTTTCATGATCTTTGATAATTTTTTCCCCAAATTTCAGTAGTGTTTACACAAAATTTATGCATTATATTGACATTGTTTTTGTTGTTCTTTGGTCATTCTATACTGATTTCTGGTTTATTCGTGGCTTCTGTTGTTTTTCATTTTTGGTTTGATGGTCTCTGTTTTTCCCCTTTTTTGGAAGATTATGTTTACAAAAAAAAAATTATTTCCTCAGCATAATTTCTGCTTGTTTTCGGTTCTTCTACACTGTTTGACTATGGTTGTGATCTTTGGCCCATTGAATTGGACTGATTTGCGACTGGATTTTCATTCTCTATTTCCATTTGTTTGTGTCCCATTTCTTCTGTGTACACATCCATTTCAGGCTCAATTCTTTCTCATGAAGAATGTGAATTATCTCTGAGGCCGGATTTACAATAATTGATGTCTATTATGAATGTTTGAGGTCGGTTTTAATGTGAATTATCTGGCGAGGGAGTTGATATGTGTGATTATTATTATTTTTGAATAAATAATAATAATCACTACAGTTCATCTACCTCCATTTAATATTGTGCTTCTCAATGCTCAACTACCCGAGGCTTTAATGTTGAACTCTCTTCAACACTCCTCTGTTTATTACAAGTAATATATATATATATAACTCTTTCCAACCACCCGAGAGTTTAATAAATACCCACTAGATGTGAATTAATGGGAGGTAGGTGCACTTAAGTCCACCCACTTCCTAAATCCAACTACCACTCTCCTATATATACATATATCTTGTGCTTCACTGATTTTCTGAGAACAACTCCACTGCCAGCATCATCCTTTGTGAAGTGTGAGTACCTTAATGCATTTGATTTTATGTTATTCTTCCATTCCTTTTTACATTTATATTTCTAATCAAAGTTGATGGGTTTAGGTCCCCCTCATTACACGAAGCATATTTGGTTCAAAGGTAAAGTGCATTCCAATCCTTTGTTTTGTAATTTTTTCTCCACTAATGTCCTTTTGTCTTGGTATTCAGTTGGATAACCTCCACATTCGAAATTTTTAAGATTCAAAGACTCCTCCCAAATCATTTTGATCTATTTAAGGTAAGTCGTTGTACGTTTAATGCAATTGTATAGGTTTTTCATTACGAGCTTATACTTTTGTTTTTATTAACTTTGAATTTTTTTCCTTCGTGCAGGGCCCAAACTAATACTCCGCCACAAATTAGTTTGAGGTTTGTGAGTCTAAATTTTAGAATATGTTTGATTTTTTCCTTGTATGTTAATGAACATTACCATGGACTATGTTAGTAGTAGTTGTTTGTTATACACTATTTTTTTTCATTTGTCCTTCTTGGATCATTAACTTCTTATGTATTTGTTGGAAATTATTCATTCAAAGTTATTTATGACACTAGAATTTTCTAAAAAAGTAGTCTAATGTTGTTGCTTGGCTAGATTACAGTACATGTACATAACCATGTAGATATGGTTTTAGTTTAAGTTTATGTACCTTACAAAAAAACCAAAGCAATGTGGTCTTATTTCAATTGTGTTCTTATTTTAAGATTAAACAATGTGGCAATTCCTTTTTTTTTTTGTTTAAAAAATAGATTGAATATCACTTGTGGTTTTACAACAGGTTAATGGCAATCCCTATTCCAAAAGAAAAATGTTTGATGGTCTATGTGTTTTAAAAAGCATATGTCATTCCCATAATACAAAAAAGAAAAAAAAAATTCCACAAGACATGTCTTTTTACAAAAATCAATCATGGCATTAAGCTTCTTCCAAAAATAAATGTACATAAACAATGGTCTTTTGCAAAAAGGAAAAAAAAAGTAAGGGTCAATGTGTTTACAAAAAAATAAAAAATGCTTTCATAATGAAGATCTGTTTAGATGTGTTTAAGAAATGAAACATAACAATAAAATATTGGATTCAAAGATGGATGTAAATTTTCAAAATGACATGCCAATCGTCAATGTGTGTTTAAAAAACGAAACATTCAAAGCTGTAAATTTTTAAATAAGTTCAACTTACTGTTTAAAAATAAATAAATGAAGGTATATTGCCTTTTTTCCATTTAAGCAATTGACTATGATTTCAAATTTGACATTTAAAAAAAAAATAAGAACATTAAAGTGTTTTTAAAAAGTTCAATATCAATACATGGAAACATACTTTCATCTTTTCCAAAATGGATATTAGTCACACAAAAAAAAAAGCAAAATGTTAAAATAATAGATTGGTGTAAATTTTCAAAATGACAAGGCATAAGAAAAACTTTTTTTTTTCCAAACATTCACCTTCCAAATTTGGACTTAAATGTAACACTTCTTAGGAATAATTAGTGGCATAATGTTCATAAAATTTCATACAATAGTGCAAAATGTTGTAAACCAACCAACATGCATGCATAATAGACCTAACAAACAATTCCGTATAACATAACCTAATAAGAAACCCCAATAACATACCCAAACCCCCAGAACTCTATAACCCCATATTCCAAACCCTAAAATTTAAAAAACATCCAAAATCTCAAACCCTAAATTTTGAACCCTAAAACCCTGAAATCCAAAACCCGAAAACCCTAAAATTCAAAACCCCCCAACTCCAAAACCCCAAAAATCCTAAAAGCCCAAACAATGGATGTAGTTAAAAATAACAAAGAACACATTTATGTTTCAGGATCAACTATCCTTCCTTCCCTTTTATTCCGCTGCAAGATGGAAACTGTAGAAGAGTTATTTACTATCATCACAATCATTACCACCTCTCAAAGACAATTGTTGATAGATCTAGGCATCCTACTTAACGATTATCGAAGATTAGAGAACCAATCGTCTTACGTTCGACACCAAATGAGGCAATTGAATTTCTTTCGCCTCATTTACGAGAATGACTCGTGTTGTCGTGAAAGCACGAGGATGGATAGAAGGACTTTTGCGATCCTCTGCAATATGCTTAGGACCACCGGCGGTTTGGTAGCCACCCAATGTGTTGATATCGAGGAGATGGTGGCTATGTTCATGCACGTACTAGCACACGATGTTAAGAATCGAGTAATTCGCAGGCAATTTGCGAGGTCCGGTGAGACGGTTTCCAGACACTTCAACTCCGTGCTAAATGCAGTCTTACAACTTCACAATGTGTTGTTGAAAACACCAGAACCAATCACCAACACATGCACTGATGATCGATGGAAATGGTTTCAGGTATTGAAAACTTAAATATATCCATTTAGGGTCATGGATAAAAGACACATGCTTACATAATTAACGTGACTACGATGTCTTAATTCCAAACAGAATTGTCTGGGTGCTTTAGACGACACATACATCAAAGTTAATGTCAGTGCCGCTGATCGACCGCGATATAGGACGAGGAAAGGTGAAGTCGCAACGAATGTACTTGGAGTTTGTTCCCCTAACGGAGAGTTCATATTCGTCATGCTAGGATGGGAAGGGTCGGCGGCAGATTCTAGGGTTCTTACTGATGCAATCTCCCGACCTACGGCTTCAAGGTTCCTAGGGGTATACCATAAACGTTGTTAACTGTTAATATGTAAAAACAATTAAGCTTATCAATTAACCAGTGGTACCTTATACAGGATACTACTACATGTGTGATGTTGGGTACCCTAATGCTGAGGGATTCCTTACACCATATAGAGGAGAACGGTACCATCTTTCAGAATGGCGTGGCACAGGGAATGCACCCACTACTCCAAGGGAATTTTTCAATATGAAGCACTCTTCGGCAAGGAACGTCATCGAGAGAGCATTCGGTGTGTTGAAGGGGAGATGGCCATTCTTCGGGGGAAGTCATACTACCCGATTCATATACAATGCAGAAAAATAACAGCATGTTGCCTCATTCTTAACCTCATCACTAGAGAGATGGGTCCAACTGCAATGTCCGACGAGGACAAGGAAGTCGAGTCTAGGTCCAATGGTAGTGGAGGGGACAATATACAATTCATCGAAAGCTCAGATGGATGGACCCAATTTAGGGATGACTTGGCAGAGAAAATGTTTGATGATTGGGAACAATCATGATGATTTCCCTAATCCAGTAATTATTATGTCACTTATTGAACACAAACTTATTTGTTAACATGTATTCTGTGTTTTTTCAGATGTTTTATGTTGTATTTTAGTAGTGGACAAGTTTCTCATTTCTTCCTTCTTATATTTTTGAGTTATACAGTAATATAACTAATGTGTTTTCTATTGCATGTAAACTCAAATCGATTTTTTTTTTGTTATGAATGTAACATTATTTGGACATACACATGCATGTAGCATAATGGCAAGTACATCGAAAAACTTGAAACACACCTAGACGAGGGTCGAGGATGCGAAGTTGGTGGAGTCATTGATAGCATTAGTAGAAAGAGGTTGGCGATCTGACAACGGGACCTTCAGGCCTGGGTATCTACAGCATCTTCAACGGTTACTAGCGGAGAAATTACCAAATTCTTCTATAAGCCAGAATACTATAGAATGCAAGGTGAGAACTCTGAAAAAGCAATACACGGCTGTTGCGGAGATGCTGAGTAATGCTTGCAGCAAATTTGGCTGGAACGAAGAGTTTAAATGTGTTGAAGCAGAGAAGGAGATCTTCGATGCATGGGTTAGGGTAAGATCTTATCACTGTAGCATATTGTCATCATTCTTCTATGCATATTCATATACTATCCGTTCACATACAGGGCCATCCAAATGCCAAGGGGATGAGGAACAAGCCATTCCCGCACTATGATGATTTAGCAATTGTTTTTGGGAAGGATAGAGCCACGGGGATAGGCGCAGAGACCCCTATGGAGATGGCCTCCAACGTTGCAGAACAAATGGAGGAGGAGATCCGATTGGGATCACAAGACTTATTCGACCCAGAGCAACTACCAATAGAAAACCCAAGCATCAGGGATGGAGGGGAGGAAGAGTTTCCAGATACCCCGACTAGTAGGCGTACTCCATCTGGCATGTCTTCTAGAGGAAGCGGCAGCAAGAGAAAAAGATCGTCCTTCCAATCTGAAATCCTCGATGTTGTGCGGACAACCGTGGATATGCAAGCGACTCATATGCATAGACTTCTATCATGGCAGAAGGAGAAGTATGAATTGGAGGCCGCACGACGGAAGGAAGTGGTCGACCATTTGTATCAGATAGAAGGGTTGACTGGGGATGATCGAGTCTTCCTTATAGACCTACTTGTCACTGTCATCCAGAAGACAGATTGCTTCTTGCAGGTCCCACCCCAGTGGAGGAAAAGGTATTGCATGTGTCTCCTGGGTTGGACTGGATAGCCTTCCTCTTTGCTCCAACAACCTTTTATGTATTTATGAATTCGGCCCAGTGTTGGCCATTACCTATTTTTTGTGAACCATCATTATTTTTTTGTGAACTTTTGTGAACCATGTAAATAGGCCCTTGATGGACTACTCTTATTTTGTGAATATTCCACTAAAACATGACATCAATGCTAGAAATATATTGTCATTGTTTTGACATCTTGAAAAAGTAAAATGTTAGCATTATCTTTTTCCAAAATGTTCAATTCAATGCATGTGTTTAAACAAATGTATATAAACAATGGTCCCTTGCAAAAAAACAAAAAACAAAAAAAACAAAAAAAACAAAAAACAAAAAACAAAACAAAAACATAATAATAATAATAAAACAAATAAGTAATGGTCAATGAGTGCTAACAAGAAAATATCTTTCATAATGAAGACCTTATTAGTAATTGAAAAAAATCATAATAAATATCTCATTTAAATATTCCACTAATACATTCCACTAATGTTTAAATGTATTGTCATTTTGAAGTTGATATCAGAATTGAGTGTTGAAAAATTGGAAACATGTATTTACAATTGAATGAGTGGAAAAAAAATAAGGAAGCAAAAAGAGCCAACAAAAAATCAGACTTATTTAGTTTACAAAAAACTGCACCAGATACCCCTGACTTAATAACTCAACTCTGCACCCCAAACACAGAATTCCTGACTCAACTCAACTTAACTCTGCACCCCAAACACAGACATATTAACTTACAGATAATGTAACTCTGTACAACTCAACTCAACTCTGCCAAACTCAACTCAACTCTGCACTCCAAACGTCCCCTGCGAGAAAAAAAGAGCAAAAGAAACTGTCTAAATATGGATGTCTGCGCCTAATCAACGCTGTTTGAACTTTGAAGTAAGAACCCGTCTTCTTGAGTCAGCAGATTGAGTGAAGCTCTACGGCTAGTTGATTTGAACTTCACATCAAAGGCAAAAAATAAATAAATTAAATACTCTTTTCAGGACTAATTAACTTTTTGTTTTCTCTGTTAAACTTTTGCATTTCTTAAAAATATATATGTTTTGAAATAAACCTGAGTTAGAATTATATGTTTTTTTAAGGTTTAATTTGTGATTTTCTTATACGGTTAGACTAGTCTTCTATCTATATTTTATTAGTACAAATAGTTAATTAATATTATGTATTTATTGAGAAGCAAATATTAATAATGTAAACTCTAGCCATTTTCTTATCTCAGTTTCCTTTCCCTATATTCACTCTCTTTAACTTTAAGACACTAATTTTTAAATAAGCTTAAGATCCTAAGTCACTTGAATATTTTTGCAAGAAGCACTAATTAAGTGTCTCTTCTCAAAGCAATCTTAAGTATTTTAAAAGTTCTAAATTATTTTTTTTACTCTGTTACTAAAGCCATGTTTAGGAATAATTTTGGTACCAAACATGCCCTATATACACCATAAAAAGTTTGAAAAGTGATTTTGATTGGTTAAGAAAGTTTTTCACCTTGGTTGATTTCCTCCAATACAATCTATAGAATTAATTCAAGGAATTCCTTGGAAGATAAGTTTGAATTAGGACTTATTAGCGTCACTAAACTCACTGTTACCAATAATTTATATATATTTTTTTTTTGTTAAACGTACGGACTTATAAATTTTAATGCAAGGTTGGATATAAAAAGACATTTAAGTTTAAACAAGTGCGAAATTTCAAAAATATTTTGTAAAAAGATATAGAAGATAACGAAAAGATTATTCAATATGGATTCACCTTCAAGAAGAAATTATTTGCAAAAGTTTTGTTATTATTATTATTATTTTAACGTGTATAGAGAAAGTCAAAAGAACAATAGCAAATCTTGTTTTAGGGTAAATAGTAAGATGAAATGAAAGAAAGATAATATAATAATAATACCATATAAGCTATGGGCGCCGTTGTTTGACAATAGTCAATACCATGGTCTGTCACTTTGTCTTTTTTAAATGATAGTCTTCGTAATTTATTTTTTGGGTTTTAACATTAAAATTTTCTGAAATTATTATTATTATTATTTGTACCTTTGCACTCAGTCGAGTGTAAGATTTTGATTTCATTGATTTTAACTATGAAGTTAAATTAGAGGTAAAATTAATATCTTCTATTAGTGGAGTTTCCATTGAAAGATTTATGGTTTATGAGTTCTTTTTCCCTGAAAAAAAAAATGTTTTTCTAAGTACAGATAATTGTTTTAGTTGTGATGGATTTTTTTTTAAAGGTTGGATTTAGACATTTTCGTGTTGAGTTTAGATACTCTTTTATCTACTCAATTTTGTAGCAAGCTAAGGTCTTTCCTTGTGGTTAAATTTGAGCCTTCTGTGACTTGATTTTAGATATGTTTTATTTTTTGAATTTTGCTTGATTAATTGGATGGTTCATGAACCATTTTTAAAATTGATTTTGAAGAGGTATTAATTCACCTTTGATTTATGTTTAGTATTCATATTTAATGAAAATTTAAGTTTAATGTTAGAGTCCAGTTAAAAAAAAAAATGAAATTAGTTTGCTGAACTAGGAGGAATAAAAATGGTTAAATTACAAATTCAGGGATTCATGTTTGTGTTTAAATGGTTAAATTACAAATTCAGGGATTCATGTTTGTATTTATTTGGTATCTGAACTTTAAAAAGTGTCTAATAGGTCATTGAATTTCCAGATTTGTGTCTATTTGGTCCATAAAAATTAAAAAGTATCTAATAGCTCTCTAAACTTTCAATCTTGTGTCCAATAGGTCCCTAAATATTTAATTTTGTGCTTAATAGGTCATTGACCTATTCGACGTTTTTTTTAAATTCATAAACTTACTGACACAAAATTAAAAGTTTAGGGTCCTATTAGACATAAAATTCAATTTTATATTTAATAGATTAACTAATTTTTTAAAAATTCGAATATGTCAGGGACCTAATTAGACACAAAATTAAAAGTTTAGAGAATTATTAAACACTTTAAAGTTCAGGGACCAAATGGACACAAACTTGAAAGTTCATGGACTAAATTTGTAATTTAATCTTTTATTTTCTAAAATTAATTTTTGGGTAAAATACACTTTTGATTCTTGGGATTTGAACTTAGTTTCTATTTGGTTCCTAGATTTTTAAAACTAACACTTTTGGTCTTTGAGAATTTAAATTTTGTTTCTATTTGGTCCTTGAAGTTTCAAAAGTGACATGGATTTCTAAAGTTTGAATTTGATTTCTAATTAGTCTTTGAAGTTTGAAATTGGTTTTTAAATTGTCTCTAGTAAAGTTGACATTCATTGACTTATTGGAATGATGATGTGATAGCTAACATATGCTAACTAGACTTTGATGATATATATTTTTCTAAATTTTTTTTTTATATATTTTATTTTTTATTCTTAAGGATTCTTTAGAAACCAATTTCAAAGTTTAGAGACCAATTAAAAATCAATTTCAAACTTTAGAGACTAGTTAGACATTAAATTCAAACATTGAGAACCAAACATGCATGTCATTTTTGAAATCTCAAAGACCAAATAGAAACTAAATTCAATTATCAAGTACCAAAAGTGTTAGTTTTGAAAACTTAGAAACCAAATAAAAACTAATTAAGTTAAAATTCCATTTTTTTTTTTTTTTTTTTTTTTGGGAAAGCAGAGGGTTTTCCTATAATTCAAAAGAAAAGACGGAAGAAAGCTAACGACCTGTTAGTTAATGGAAAATAAAGAAATAGGATTAAAAATTCTTGAAAAATTTAAAGAGGGCATCATACTAGACCTTTTTTTTTTTATGATTTTTAGTCAAAAGAAGACCAGCCCATATAAAACCTATTATTGTAGATTAACAATATAACCATCGTATATATAACCATTAATTTTAACAACGGAAACAATGAGTGAAGTACTATATTGCAACAAATACATCATGCAATTTCTTTTCATGCAAATTTAAAGATCTAACTTATGCGAACTCAAAAAAAAAAAAAAAAAAAATTAACTTATGCAAGGGAGGGGTAAAATAAACTTTTAAAATAATAATAATAAAGACAATTAAGGATAAAGATTGAATAGATATTTTAAACTAATTAGGTAATTTTGGGCCAATTGAATTTTCTTTTTGGTTGTTGCAAATGTCTTTCGTCTCGTGTTGCACCATGTTGGCACCTAATGCGGTTCGTCTCTTCAATCCATACTCTTGTTAGGTGGTGGATTCGAGCATAAACAGTCCGTTTGTAGAAATGTCTTGAATATGTTATTTGGACTTTTTGAGCTTATTATGTATTAGGATTTAAGAGGGGTGTCATATATAAATCTTCTAAACTCTTAGCTGAAAATTCTCTGTATTATGTACTCAGTTTCTTCTCAAGTTAATAAAATTCTCTCTCCCTCTTCCTGTGGACGTAGCTAACACACCGTTAGTGAACCACGTAAATCTATGCATCGTTTTTTTTTCTTCTGTATTCTTTTGTTTGTTGTCTGTTTTCTGTTTTAACACTGTTCACGAACTACACCATTGGAGCTACAGAGTAAATGAGTGAATCTTTGAATGAAGCTTTGACTCTTCAATCGCTTGACTGCGCCTTCCATATAAAAAAGAATCTCGTCTTTCACCTATTTATACTAGTTCTTATATAAAAGCTAGTTATATATTTCAAACGAATAACATTTTATTGATGGAGAGAATTTTAATTAAAGAGAGGCCATTTAATGACTAAATGAAGAACAAATGAAAAAAATAAAATATTGTGCCAACATTTAAATTAGTGCAAGAGGAGGAAGCGTTCAGAAGATCAAGAGAGGGGCATTATTTGTATTGACGTTCTAGGAACTGTTAAATGAGTATCACTGACATTATGCTTTTCTAATATATGAAAGGGTCTACTACAATATCTTTGAGATACAAACATAATTCCAGATTAGTTAGAAGTAGGGAACTAGGATATATGTTATATAAACAAGGGCATTGCTACATAAACATTTTGAGTTAAAATAAAAATAAATCTATGCAAGTATAGTCTGAAAGTGAACAACATCACACCATTATAAAAATGTAGAAAAGTGAGTTGTCCGACTTAATACACACATATAATATAAAAAAATATATATACACTTTTAGTCTGGTTATGTATTTGGGTCCTTGAGTTTTCAAACTCAACAATTTTATTCTTGAGGATTGCATTTGATAGCATTTTGGTCCATCTGTCACTTTTTCTGTTAATTATTAACGAAAAGTTGACGTGACATTTGTGTAAAGGAACCTCATCTCAACAAAATTGGCAGCAACATGCCTTTACAAAACAAACAGCAGACTCATGAAGACAGCAAAGGCCATTCCTTCATTAAACCAGTTCAGCACATTTATCAACAATCACCAACTCAGCATAACATATCGATCAATAACACAGCAAGGCCAACTCACCTAAGTTGACATTTTATAATGATATAATTAGTTGGCAATCTCCTTAATTTTAGGATTGAATTTTGGCAACAATCAGTATCAAATTTCTCTCAAAATTGATACTGATCTAGAGTCTTAATTAGCCACAATTCCCTCCCTTCCAAATCAGTATTCAAGGCTAATTGCTATGATTTTTACTTTCCTTTTCAGTTTATCTCTATGTGCAATATTTGTAAGGAGATCAAACACCAACGTTTGTATCATCTTCTTCTATTTTTAAGCATTGTGTATAGAATTGTTTTTGGCTCAATCTTGTTGTTCTCTTTATGGTATCGAGCTAGCACATAGAGAAAATCAAGATCTTGAGGAAAAACAGCAGCAACAAGTCATTCACATGGCTAAAAACGAACCAACAATCACAATTCAATATTTTCACCAATGCTCTAGCTTAATCTCAATAAAGCTGAGCTCCACCAATTATCTATTATGGAGATCTCAAGTATTGCCTCTGGTTCGAAGCATGGGCCTTGAGCATCATCTACTTACTAAAAAGTCACCAGATGCAAAGATCAAGAACAAAGATGGGAAAATTGTTGACAATCCTCTACATCAAACTTGGCTCAATAATGATGGCTTGCTAACTTCATGGGTATTAGGAATCATCACTGAGGAAGTTTTGGCTATGCTAGAAGGATTGGATACGGCTCATCTAGTGTGGAAATCATTGGAGGAAACACTCCTTGTCATTACAAAAGAAAATGAGATCCACATCAGTGAATCCTTACACTGCTTAAAGAAAGGTAACATGTCTCTTGAAGATTATATCAAAAAGTTTAAATCTTTGAGTGATAAATTGGCAGCAATGAAGAAACCGATTGACGATCTGAGCAAAGTGTTTACACTGGCACGCTAGTTGGGTCCACACTATAAAGAATTCAGAACAACAATGTTATCCAAAGCCCCTTATCCAACATTCAATCAGTTTATTCTTGCACTAAAGGCACATGAACAAATGAATCAAATTGAGGTTGAGAAAGGAAAAGGTGCTGCCATCGACATAAATCAAGTCTTTTTCACTCAAAGAGGAAGAACAAGAGGAAGGGGCAGATCGTTTAACTCACGCGGTAGAGAACTCCAACAAAGCAGAAACTTTACAACACACCACAATCAATCAGAAATTCAAGTGAAATCTAGCCCTTTCAAACAACAGCAACCAAAATCAACTCAATCCTCAAACCAAGGTATTCAAAAATTTTGTCAAATTTGTGGAAAGCCTAACCATACTGCTCTAAAGTGTTGGAACATATTTGATCATTCATACCAAAGTGATGAAGTTCCAACAGCCCTAGCATCTATGACATTAAATGATGAAATTGATCCAATACTTTATGCTTATTCTGGAGCAACTTCCCACATTGTGAATGACACAGGTACAATCTCTTCCTTGCATTCTTATAAAGGAAATGACAAATTATATGTAGGCAATGGTGATGCATTAAACATCTCTCATATAGGCCAAGGTAGATTGCATACTAAAAATAGCACACTCCAACTGAAAAATGTATTAGTTGTTCCCAATATTAAAAAGAACTTCATATCTGTAAGCAAATTGACCACTGATAATAATTGTAGCATCATTTTTAATGTTGATGGCTTTGTTGTAAAGAACAAACAGGGACAAACATTGGCAATGGGAACTAAACGCAATGGATTGTATGCCTTGGATAATTTTGCTACTGCTACTGGCAAAAACCAGAATGTGTTTTCTACCTTTAATGCCTTTTCTGCTACAAATTCCTTAAATAAAGTGCCTGTTACTACTTGGCACAAATGCTTAAGACACTTCAGTGTTATTTCCATTAAGCATTTGAGTAAGAATGAGATGATATATGTATCCAATTGGAAGAAAGATGAGAATGTTTGTGAAATTTGTCAAATGAGTAAGAGTTGTAAGTTGCTTTTTCTTTAAACAATAAAGCAAGCATGTTTCCGTTTGATAAAATCCATTGTGATTTATGGGGTCCTGCACCTATTTTATCTTGTCAAAACTTTAAATATTATGCTAGTCTTGTAGACGATCATACTCAGTTTACTTGGATTTTTCCTTTAAGAAGAAAATCAGATTTCATAGATTGTTTCATCAAGTTTCAGAAAATGATTGAGACTCAATTTGAGAAAAAGATCAAAGTGTTTCTGTAACGACCCTATAGGCTCAACACGCTACCTAAGAGTCATTACTAAGTCACGTCGCTATATTACCGAAAATTTCTGCAGCATAACGACGTAACTACGCGAAAACCAAAAATTGGACCCTTACCTGATAAGACATAGAAAAACACACTTCTAAGATTTTCTAACAACCTTCTAGCATCCAACAAACTTCTCAATATGATGCTAGGGTTCAGACAGCATAGACCAAGTGAATTCAAACATAGAAAGCCAAATACACGTGCACGATTTACAAAGAAAGGTTAAAAGACTTTGAAACATCCTCCTAAACATTTAAAAACTCGACATGAGTTCTATGTACATCCAGAAACATAAAAGAAGCGGAATAGCGATCGGTCGGCTCCCATGACTCGAGTAGCTGATCTCCGGTCACGCGCTAGGGCCGATCTTAGCCTTACCTGAAAACATTTTTAAAAGGAAAAGGGTGAGTATTAACGAATAATACTCAGTAAGTAACTCATAGTTTCAAAGCAAGAGTTTCAATCGCATGCAACATGTCATTTTAAATCATAAAACCATCGTAAACCATCGCTTTAGTAGGGGACCTAAAATTCGTTTTATAAACCATGTACTTTTCCTCGCAGCTCTCGTGAACGATTAAATTCTCCCGAGGGCCTCGTGAATAGTCCGAAGACATAGTTTTTCCATCGAATAGAGTCGTCCCCTAACTCTGAGAGTTGAGCTCGAAAGCTAATATACATCGTGGAGTCCGAAGACTCAGCCCGAAGGCTACCATCATGGAGTCCGAAGACTCAGCCCTAAGGCTACCATCGTGGAGTCCGAAGACTCAAGCCCGTCGGCTACCATCGTGGAGCACTCTCGAACCCCGGGAGCATAGAGAGTCCGAAGACTCGGGTTCCCTCATAACCCACATAAAACTTTTGGGAGAATTATCGTCACGACCTTACATAAATCTTTTCATGAGCACACAACACATGCATGAGGTCCCACTCGTTTTAGAACATACTCATGAATGCATGAATCAAGACAATCGCATTTCAAAGACATACATATCATTTCCATTCCTTTTTAACATGAAAACTCAAATAGAACTCATGGAACTAGCGTATAAAGGAATATACATATAAAACACTTTCTTTCTTAAATACTTAACATGAAAACATAAACTTCAAAGTAAATATAGAGCTAGCTTTAGGTTTCGAAAACTTCTTTCGTTGTGAGATCCCTTACTTTAAATCTTTACTTACTAAAATACCCTTTCTCCACTAGTAATGATCTTCTCGAGTCCCCACTCCAAGTACAATCCAAGGTCCTCGACAAATCACCTAAAAAGTTTCCTAAACGTGTCTTAAACCATCCGAATTATGCTAAAACACATTCTAACATTAATAACTCGACGAAACGGACCAAATGGCAATTTTTACCCAACTCCGGCGAACGGCGGCGCGTGGGCTTCACGGCGGCGCGTGGGACTTCCGATCGGCGCGTGGACTTCCTATCGGCGCGTGGGGGTTCGTTTCTGATGTGTTGCAGCCCGATCTACAAGAATTTGAGGTCATTTTGCTGAAAATCAATCAAACTCGAGCCCAAAACGCCAAACATCTCACGGAAAAGAAAAACCACCTTGAAAACGCGGCTGAAATGGTGTTTTCCGGCGAGCTTAGAGTTCAAAACCACCGATGGTTGTAAACATAAGAGCCCTCGTCGACCGGCGTGCACGTAGCGAAGCTTTCGTCAATCGGAGCCTTCGTGCGAGCTGTTCGGATGACAGACGAAAACACGGCGGCAAGCTTCGTGCGGCAGCTTGCTCGCGAGCAGCGGCGGGCAGCGGTGGGCGGCGGTCGTGCCGCGGGGTTCGTGGCTGTCGGAAGAAGAAGAGAAAAATGGATGGGTGATCGGCGGGAAAGAAGAAGAAGAAAGCGGCGATGGGGATGGGTATTCGGTTGGAGAGAGCGAGAGAGAGAGAGAGAGAGAGAGAGAGAGAGAGGGGGGCTGCGCGAGGGAGAGAGAGGAAAAATTTTCTTTTTTTTAAAAAAAAAAAATAATAATAATAATAATAATAAAATCAAAATATCTTCTCCCTAAAAGACCATAATACCCTTTCCTTTTCCAAAAATCACCAAATTACCCTCAAAATAATTAAATTCATAATAAAACTTTACCAAAACAACATTTTAAACTTACCCAAAGAGTCTCGGGTGTTACAGTTTCAATCAGATGGAGGAGGTGAGTTTACTTCCCTAAAATTCAAAAGCCTCTTAGAACAACATGGGATAATTCATCACATGTCTTGCCCTCACACACCCCAACAAAATAGAGTGGTTGAGAGGAAACATAGACATATAGTTGAGACTGGTTTAACTCTAATGTTTCAATCAAATATTCCTCTTAAGTATTGGGTTGATGCTTTTCTAACAGCTACTTTCCTAATAAACAAAATGACATCTACATCTCTTGAAATGAAAAGCCCTTTTGAGAAACTTTACTCCAAGAAACCAGATTACAGTAGCCTAAGAGTATTTGGTTGTAGATGTTATCCTTATCTAAAATATCAAACTAGGAATAAATTCGATAAAAAAACTTATCCTTGTATTTTTGTTGGTTATAGTCCCTCACATAAAGGATATAGGTGCTTAGACCCTATTACAAATCGTATTTATATCTCTAGACATGTCATTTTTTATGAAAATACCATGCCCTTTGTGAAACACACAACACATACATCACAAGAACAAAATTCTCTAGATATCACCACTTTTGCAGATACAGAAATATGGGAAATGCCAAACAATTTGTGCCCAGATCAGAATCCAAAAACTGCTCCAGCGAAGGTCTCTTCAATCCAAGTTGTGCCTTGGTTCTATTTAGAAGACAGTGAGAACAACATCAATAACATTTCAAGCGAATCCCTAAGTCAACAACATCCTCAGCTTCATATTGAAACCATACCAAGCCAGTGCTCAGAACGAATGACCACCTCATATGGAAATCAAGACACTGTTCAAGGAACTGAGGCACTTGCAAACTCAGAACAAATAATTGGTTTGAAGGAAAATCAAGTCAGCAACACTAAACAATTCTTGGACTCATCAGCAACCGCAGACTCAACATTCTCTCAGAATGAGCCTTTTAACCTTTTGACTCAATTTGAATTAAATTCATTACTTGATATTAGTGGTTCTTTATCTATTGACTTACCATTTGAAGTTTTTGCAGGTGATCCCAACACATGATCCAACGAGCGTTTAAGTCCAATAACACTTTCTGATGAAACAAGCTCACAACAAATGCAACAAGAACCATCCATCTCACCAACCATCACTCAGACCTCTTTTCATCCCATGGTCACCAGATTCAAATTAAGGCAACAAAATGGTAAAAAAGAGCAACAGGAAAGACCTGAGATTTTCCGAGCAACAATAAAAGCTTCAGAACTAAAGACCTTTAGAAGTGCCCTTAGAATCCCAATCTGGAAACAAGCCATGGAAGATGAAATCAAGGCCCTTCATGACAATGAGACATGGGAACTTGTCCCCAAACCGCCCAACACAAACATTGTAGGCTCAAAATGGATCTTTAAGACCAAATTCAAGGAAGATGGATCAGTGGAAAGGCACAAGGCTAGTCTTGTTGCACAAGGCTATTCTCAAGTAGAAGGATTGGATTATGAAGAAACCTTCAGCCCAGTCATCAAGCCTACAACAATTCAATTAGTTCTTGCACTCGCAGCATCCTACAATTGGTCCCTTAAGCAACTTGATGTGAAGAACGCCTTTTTACATGGACATCTCAAGGAAAATGTCTACATGTTGCAACCGCCAGATTTTTCTGATCCTCTCTTCCCTAACCATGCATGTAGATTAAAGAGATCCCTTTATGGCCTAAAGCAAGCTCCAAGAGCATTGTTTGATCGCGTCTCCCTTTTTCTTATTCACATGGGATTCACTTGTAGCAAATTTGATCCATCGCTATTCATTTTCAAACAAAACAACACTTTAGTTCTTATGCTTATATACGTGGATGACATCATTCTCACTGGAAATGATTCTCTCTATATCACTAAATTAGTGGCTAACTTGAGTCTTGAATTTTCTGTGAAAGATTAGGTTCCCTAAACTATTTCTTAAGTATTGAAATGCAAAACGTTCCAAATGGATTCCACATCACACAAAGCAAATATATAAGGGATATTCTACTAAAAGTAAAGATGATGGAGGCTTCACCTATCTCAACCCCCATGGCAACTAACAAAAATAGGTGTCAAAATGAAGATGAACCAGTCGATCCTCAAGCTTATAGAAGCTTAGTAGGTTCACTACAGTACCTCACACTCACAAGACCAGACATTGCCTACTCGGTCAACAAAGTGTGTCAACACATGCAACAACCACAATTGCAACACCTAAGGGATGCAAAACGAATACTTCGTTACCTTAAAAAGACCATGAATCATGGCATCACGTTTCTCAAAAATAGCTCACTTAATCTTTATACCTTTTGTGATGCAGATTGGGCAGGATGCAATATAACACGACGAAGCACCTATGGTTTCTGTGTCTTCCTTGGGTCCAACCTAATCTCTTGGTCCTCAAAGAAGCAACCAACCATCTCACGTTCAAGCTCAAAGGCTGAGTATCGATCCATGGCTAATGCTACTGTCGAACTCAATTTGATCACGTTTCTCCTACGTGACATTGGGATCCCACTGCTTAAACCTCCAGAACTGTTTAGTGATAACATGAGTGCATTACACATGTCAATCAACCCGGTGTTCCATGCCAAAACGAAGCACATCGAGTTGGATTATCACTTTGTTCGTGAGAAGGTTTCACTTGGCTCTTTAATCACACGTTTTGTTCCCTCTCACGAACAACTTGCTGATATTCTCACAAAACCACTCCCTAAGGCCATGTTCCATGATTTCAAGTGCAAACTTGGCGTTCGGTAACTCCCTACCTCCAGTTTGAGAACGAATGTAAAGGAACCTCATCTCAACAAAATTGGCAGCAACATGCCTTTACAAAACAAACAGCAAACTCATGAAGACAGCAATGGCCATTCCTTCATTAAACCAGTTCAACACATTTATCAACAATCACCAGCTCAGCATAACATATCGATCAATAACACAGCAAGGCCAACTCACCTAAGTTGACATTTTATAATGATATAATTAGTTGGCAATCTCCTTAATTTTAGGATTGAATTTTGGCAACAATCAGTATCAAATTTCTCTCAAAATTGATACTGATCTTGAGTCTTAATTAGCCACAATTCCCTCCCTTCCAAATCAGTATTCAAGGCTAATTGCTATGATTTTTACTTTCCTTTTCAATTTATCTCTATGTGCAGTATTTGTAAGGAGATCAACACCAACGTCTGTATCATCTGCTTATGTTTTTAAGCATTGTGTATAGAATTATTTTTGGCTCAATCTTGTTCTCTTTAATTTGTTTTATATTAAATCTTTTTTTCCTATTTTTTAGAATTAAAAAAAGATTTTAAACTTTTTTCTTTTTCTCTTTCTCTCTTCTTTCTCCCTCCTCCTCCCATCTTAAAAATAGGAAAAGGAAAAGTAAAAAATAAAAATAAAAATAAAAATATTTTTTATTTTAAAAATAGAAAAAAATTAATAAAAAACAAATGTCACGTCAGCTTTCTGTTAGTAATTAACAGAAAATTTACTGATGGAGGGACCAAAATGCCACAAAATGCAAACCTCAAGGTTAAAATTGTTGAATTTCAAAACTCAGAGACTCAAATACAACCAAACCCAAACCTCAGAAATTAAAAGTGTATTTTTCCCTATAATATATACAGTTGAAGAATAATGCAATGTTTTTACTAACTTTTAAAAATTATAATTATAAGGCCTATAATTTTAGTTTGATGGGAAACTGATTAGCTTAAAAAGATCCATCATCCATCCAAACATATTAAATAATTTATTATTTATTTAATAGTTAAATTCTATTGAATTCTATGAACGCATATATAAAAACCAAACACATTTTGAAAACAATAAGTGGCTAGTAAAACTTTATCAAAACCCAAATTCGTAAAAATTATTTCAATAGAGTTTCTCCTGTAAATTTGATCAAAACATTCCTGAAAAAAAGAAATATATGCACTTCAAAAGCATTTTATTTCAAACTCCAAAACTCTACCATAAAGTGTGCCTCATCGCACACAAATCACCACTTTAAAAATCCAACAATCACAACCTAGCCAAAACTCACTCATGAAAAAGTATAGAAGTTTTGATTTCGACCGTCATAAAATTTCAAATAGTACGATGTTATCAAAAAGTGCTACTTTTAAAAACAAAGTATCAATACTCCATGTACATGCAAAATAATATGCAACCTATGCAAGGTCGGTGGTAGTTCTCGATTTCAATAAGGCTCATTGGAGACTCCAATGCTACCTAGTAGAAAAAATTAAGAAAAGAATGAACTAAAAAGCCCAGTGAGTGGCAAGAGTTCGCAAGAAAGTAATTTGACAGAATCATAAACATATTAAAATCACCAAAGTTAGCTCATAAACATGAAAAATATTCTTGCATGTAGGAAACCTTCAAATTCTTGTAAATACACTTGCAAAATAAACAACTTAAAATATTTGAGACAATGAAATCTTTAAAACGTATTTAAAATATAATAAATCGCATGGCTAGAAAAATTCATCACTAAACTTGTACCTGAATCTGGTCATACTGACGCAGAGTAATCTCAATACACAGCAAAGTAAAGTTGGTCATACTATATACGAAAGATCTCGATGTATATAGCATAGCAAACTGGTCATACTATGCATCGAGTAGTCTCAAGATACATAGCAAAGCAAATTTGGTTATACTTCACACCAACTAATCTCAAGATGTATAGTAGAACAATCATAGTCATACTAGCACAAAATAATCTCAATACACACAACAGAGTAACTGGTCATGCTATATACGGAGAGTCTCGACGTATATAGTAGAGCAAACTAGTCATACTATGCACCGAGTACTCTTAGGGTACATTGCAGAGCAACTAATAATACATACACTACAGAAACACATTCACGTAAGTGTATCGAGAAATCACCATGGGTACAACATCTAGTTGTTTGAAAACAATTTCTATATAATAATCATTGTAAGTTTTCAAACCTTGCACATTCTCAAATCGAGGTTTTATAACTTTAAATTCATAATTGAGAAATTCCTTACCATAGTTAAAATTCGTAATCGACTATAAACCTTTGAAAATGATTGTAATTCACAATTAAAACCACAGCTCGATAAAAATCACTTCAAAATTCACATACTTGTGAATCTTCGAAAATAGCATAAACTTGACATATACGCTAAAATAAAGAGATTCATAAATTCAATGATTCACAACCTCAAACAACATTGAAGAAAATCCATTGTAGCTAAAGTCCATAAATAAATATACAATATTGTAATTTCCGTAGTATTAGTTCATAAATTTCAACTTGGTAAACTCAAATCACTCTCATCACGATTAAAATTTCATTTCTTCCAATAATTAATAAATCAATCAATAAATAAACACTATTTTCCTTAAATTGCTATAATTCTCAACAATTAAATTATTTGCATGGACATAAACCGTAATTGATTTCAAAGCTCAAAATTAATCAATTGTTAAAATAGTAAAAGTATTTTGTAAAATAACCACTCACAAAATTATCGGTGAGAGAATTTCGAGTTGCAATTAGTCATTCCAAACTCCGCTCAACCTGAAATTCCAATAACCATTTAACAATTTATTCTTCAAATCATATAATTAGAAAACCAACTTTCCATCCTAAAACAAAGTTCCACATTTCCAATTCTTTTCCAATCCCTTTTCTTTTCATTTTATTACAAGCTCTCCTTAATCTAAAATTTTCAAAATCAAACAATCAACATGCCATAAATACCCAAATACTAGAATATCAAAATTGGGTCTTACAAATTATTACTCTCTTTTGAGAATTTCGTCCTCGAAATTCAATTAACAAGTGCATTCAAACTTTACTTTTCCATGTTTATACCATTATTTATGGGTGTCTTTGTTGGGATTTATTCCCTAAAGACTCGTAATTAATGATTTATTTAATAATTAATAATTATTTTGATTATTTTATTTGTAATATAATATTATCCATTATATGAAAAATTCAAGGTTATTAGTATAATCTTGAACAGTATGTGGTTGACATACATGAAGATCATGTTCAAGAAATAACCTAAAGGGTCATAGTATATGGATAAGGTTGTGTGCCTTATCCTAATAACACTATTGATACAGTCCACTTTGTAATAGTTTCAAATGATTTGATCCAAATCATTCATGTGGAGACATGTGAGTGGGGGTATCTTATACAATGAGTTTGTGTAAGACTGGACCATGAAATATTTAATATTTCTTTATAAATCCGTTAATTGAGAAGATTAATATTTCATCAAGATGATGCGACTCGATCTTAATCTTGAGTGAGTTATGAATTCCTACCTGTGAGGGCTTGTCCCTTGATTTGCATGGGTGAGAGTGACTTTTTTAGTTGATTCAATATGCTTACTATTTTGGGGACTTGACCAAATAGGGAACTCGGAACATATTCTCACAAGATGGAATTCACTCCTTCCCATATAGGGTAAGTAGATGAGCAGCTCCCTTAAGTGCTAATTTCAAGCCTTGAACAATGGAGCCCCACCCTCTCATTGCCCAAAAAGGGACTTAGTTTATAATTAGATTATAAATAGATTGTTCATTAGAGAATCAATGGTACTTAAGGTGCAAGATGTAATTATAGGGGTAAAACAGACTTTTGACCCAGCTATAATTACAAACAATTTATGAAGGATTGACTTGCATGTAATGATTATATTTATGGACACAACTTGTCATACAGTACATAAGAGTGTAACTTCATGTCTATAGTGGAGTAACCTATAGTTAATGAATGAAAATTAATTAATTAAAGAGTTTAATTAATTGATTTTGTATCGTTGGAGCTTATAATCTGTAGGTCCGTAAGGTCCTCTTGCTAGCTCATAGTAATGCTAAAAGATCAATTTAATTGAAAGAAAAATTTGAAATGTTCAAATTAATATTTAATATATTGATATAAATATATAAGAGGAAAATATATTTATTGTATTTGATACATTAAATATTAAAATAATTAATGTATATTAGATACATTAAATAAAAGATATTTATAAAATTTGAATATGATTCAAATAAATAAATATCGTAGGAGATTTGAATGAGATTTAAATAAATATAAGATATATTTTAATATATTAGATATTAAAATATAATATTTTAATTATGGCAAAGATTTTTCCTTGGTCTCTATAAATAAAACCCTTAGGTTGAGTCATTAGAAATGAACTAGAGAATTTTCTCTAGAACTCTTCCTCTCCAATCACTTGTGGATTTTCTTTCAAGAGGCTCCCAGAAGCCTTGGTCCTATGTTCGATTCATAGCCAAGAAGATTTTATGGAGGAGATAAGATCCACTAGAAATATTTCCATATTTACTCCAAGTAAGTTTGTTTAATTTTAATTTTTAGTTTAATTTTAAATAAAATCAAAGACAATCCAATGCTTCCGCAGCAGAGTGAAACGTTCATTCCTTCAATTGGTATCAGAGCAATCTTTGAGTTTTATTTAGAATTAAAGTTTTGTGATGGTGGGTATTTTAATTTATCATATATGTTATATATTGTGGTTTGCAAATTGATTGTTTAGGCTATTTGGCATTAGATTTATTGCTTTGATTAGATCATTGTAAAAGCCATAAGGGTTAGGATTTCATGTATTTTACTTGAATGACTATGATTGCTGCAAATTTTGATTATATGGGCTGAAGAAGTCGATGACAAAAAATGTTCACAAAAAAAAAACGTGAATCGAAGTCAATATTTCTACTAAAAAGTTAATAACAAAATTCGAAAATTTGTGATGGTTCATTAGTGAAGGGATGTTTGTTATTATACTCCAAGTCCAAGGTTCGAAACCTGGGTAATGTAGTGCTTTTTTTTTTTTACTTTTTTTTAATTTATTTCTGCGGAGGCTGGTGCTATAATTGGAAGACAAGATTTAAGTTGGTTAAATTATCAAAAATACCCCTGAACTATGGGGTTGGTTTCAATTATACCCACCAAACTTTGAAAAGTTTCATTTTAACCCTTGAACTATAATATTTGTTTCAAAAATACCCTTGAAGGCTTTTTTTCATTAAATTTATGGTCGGAAAATGATGTTTTTGCATTTGTATTGTTGCTTATGTGAACATATTTGAACATATACGTTGAAAAAAAAAATCAAAACATATGCAAATACGTCATTTTTCTTCCATAAATTTAACGGAAAAAAACTTTAAGGGTTATTTTGAAACAAACTTCAAAGTTCAAGGGTTAAAATGAAACTTTTCAAAGTTTAGTGGTATAATTGAAACCAACCCCATAGTTCAGGGGTATTTTTGATAATTTAACCATTTAAGTTTCTAAACTCTAAATTTGGATGGCCAAACAAGGAAGATATTGAAGACCAAGATATGTCTTGTATTTAAATTATTGTAATTTAAATTATTTTCAATTTCTTAGGATATGCCAAATATGCCGGTCAATTTTTCTATTTTTAATTTAATTATGCATGAGATGCATGTTTCAAATTGTTTGATTGATGCATAAAGTATGTCATTTAAATTTAAAATCTCACCATAGGTTAAGCATGATCATGCATCTTATCTATTTTTGAATATAATTGTTATATTTGAAAATTTTGATTAGGTTGTTTCCTAATAAAATTAAGATTAATTTTTTAATATAATTGTTATATTGGAAAATTTGATTAGGATATTTCCTAATAAAATGGACATAATTTCTTAATACGTTTATATTTTCTATATCTTTGAATTTAATTGTTATATTTTGAAAATTAAATTAGGATATTTTTTTTCTTAAATGAAATTCATGTTTTCCTAATAGGATTATGATATATCCTAATGAGATTAGGATTTCCTTAAAATAAAGATATTTCTAATTCATGCTTTAAATAGTTTGAAATTTGAATTTAATATATATTTATTTGTTTCTAATAAGATTAGAATTTAGGACAATCTTTTAATTTAGTTTTAAAGAGTTTAAAACGGTAGAATTTCAATATTATCCATGGATTAAAAATTGAATTTAATTCATCTTTATTTGTTTCCTAATAAGATTAAATTCTTTTAAAATAAGATTAGATTTTTTAATTTCAAAATAAGATGAGATCTTTTAATTTCCTAATAAGATTAGGTCTTCTAGAAATAAAGATAATTTAATTCAAAGATAAAATAGTTTAAGTTTTGAATTTAATTTATCTTTAATATTTTTCTAATAGGATTAGAATAAAATATTCAGGATTATCTTTTAATTTGTTTTAAAGGGTTTTAAATGATGGATTTTTAAGACTATCCAAGTGAATTATTTTTTATTAGGATTAAAAACATTTATTTTTAAATTCACTTATGTTAATTAATCTAATAATTAATGGTTAATTAAATATTAATGAATTTGAAATAAAAATTGACTATAAGGGAACTCTGTCTATAGAAGGTTCTATCTAAACTAGGGTATTTAAGTTGATCGAAAAGGAACATCTCTAATTGAGAACCAACTTAGGAGTTGAATTAGTCCAACTTTATTTAATTTCACTATGCATGTTCATAATGTGATTAATTTTTTTTAAATAGTTTAAAACTTAGTAATTGATATTAAAATCAATCTAACAACATAAGGGTTATGAAAGGTAGATTGAGGAACTTAGATAAATGAGGTTAGCCTAATTTGTCTAAGTAAGAGAAAACCCTATTTCAAAATAGTAAGTGGGAGAAGGAAATGTGTCAACATATCCTGCGGTCTTCATCATTGGTTAACATAGTGAGATTCATGCAGAGCCTCGTGGCGGCTTTTGGACCGTCCTCCTACGGAAGGTGTTTGCATGGGTCAATATCAGGGTGAACTCCTGAGAATGATAGGATTGTAGTTTTGTTTCCAATACTTGACCTACCCTACGACGACACTTATTGGGATAAAACTACGAGATCTAAAATTATGGGCCACACTTACAAAAGGCTTATTAAAGTTGTTAATGATGTTCTTGACCAAACTAAATATTATAGGAATAAGAGTTATTTTGGTATAATACTTGGTTGAGATTGTCTCAGTTTAGTGAAGAAATACTTGACCTACCCTACAGCAACACTTGTTCTAATTCATTAAAGTACCATAGCATTAGAAATGATTTATATGGTTCATTTTTCTAATTGTTTGATTTCTATGCTAAAATTGAATGAATAAGTGTTTGCATGATGTTAAACTATATATATATATATATATATATATATATATATATATATATATATATATATATATATATATATATATATATTTCTATATTACACCAGTTTCTCTCATAATTTTTAATTTTATTACTGATAAGTCAAAATTGAGAAATTTTATTACTTGAAAAAATAAAGTTAACACTATAATGGCGATGTAAAATATTTATTTGTCTTTATTGAGAAATGTTCTCAAAACCTGTTGCCAATGCTAATCGAATTGTTCGTGAAGCACATGATTAACGAATCAAAAGTAAACGAGATAGCTTGTACGTATCTCCTGTTGAGGATCCAACATTGAAAAAATGTAGAGAGGCCTCACAATTTATAACATACATGGGCTACTCCTCTCATTTCCAATTGGTTTTGAGATGGAACCCCATGTAATCTAATATGGTATCAGAGCCCATGAAGCCCAAACGGGTATTCGATCCAAAAATTGGGATCTGCCCCAAGAATGGTTAACCCAAAGAGGCACCATCTTGAGGGGGCATGTTGAGGATCCCACATTGGAAAAATGTAGAGAGACCTCACAATTTATAACATACATGGGCTACTCCTCTCATTGTCAATTGGTTTTGAGATGGAACCCCATGTAATCTAATATCTCCTAGTTGACATGATAAATGTCAAGCTTAGGAGATAAAGAAAATGACATCAACATATGAAATATTAAAGTCAACAGCAGCTAAATTTAGAAAATTGTCTAAATGATCTTGAAGATTAAGTATTACAAAAATCCAAGAAAAAAATCAAATGACTGAAGCTACATAAAAGTAAATAGTTCCTAAATTAGCTAGGACAATCATAGTGAGATGAATTTTTGAAATATCTCTCTCGGAAGAAAAATATGAATGAAAGTAAATTTGATTTACTAGATTTTTGGTGTAATATAAACAACGCCACCTAGATAGTCGATATAAAATCTACTATCAAGATTTACATTTAATATGTAATTCTTGGAAAATACTAAACGTGTAGCATAGTTTCTACAAGTTGGCACCAGAAAGCCCATCTCAATTAGCATAGTGAGAGACATTAAGATGTCATTAAGTAATAATTGTTAATTAACGTTGAATGTGTTGTTTTATTACCACAAGAGAAATTCAATTTCCCAAACTTTATTACTAAAAGGTTCATATAGTATGAATTATTTTTTCAAAATTGTTTGAAAATACATTCAGCTGAAAATAAAAACAATTTGTATATGTTAAAATGTTGACATATATTATACTGCAAAATACTGAGATATTCAGGATTATAGAATCCAGAATAGAAAGACATATTGTTTTTTCCTAAAAGACGATACTTGACTTTGACATTTAAGGTGTCTTTCATGCAAGATAATCGTTAGGGCTTTATTAGATAAGGCTAGAACGCCAAAGAATACTTTGGGGTTAAACATTATAACCCAAGTGGTCTGGTGAATGTAAAGGCCAAATAAAGTCATGAATATTTCGTCACTCTAGTTGCTGATCATTTAAGGTACAAGTATCTTTACCTAATAAACATAAGTCTAAATTTTTTGAAAAGTTCAAGAAAATTAAGACTAAAGTTAAAAATCGATTAGGTAATTAAATCTATCAAGACATTATGATCAAATCATAATAGAAAATACATGAACCTTACGTACTAAAATTAATTGATAGAAAATGGGTTTTTATCCCAATTATCTTAATACGAAGTACAATTTTGTGAAATTGTGCTGCAAACGGAGAAACATGACCTTATTAGATATGGTCACATCAGTAATGAACTACACACCATTACCATAATGCAATAGAGATTACATGGTGAACATGATTCCTTCCAAAAGTGTTTAGGAGACAATTTTAAAGATTATAGAAGAGTAGTAAAGCTGGTTTAGAACACTTCACCATTTGGGAATATTAAGCTCATGTGCTGAAACAAGCCTAAAAAGCTTGTATATGTTTAAAGATAAGCCTAAGTATAGGCCACCCCTAATGAGTATAAAATGGTCTTTTATGTAGTCCTAAAATAAATAAGGTATTTGTTTGACAAATATCTTTTTTATAAGAAATATTAAATAAAATACTACAAACCTTTAATAAGGTGAGATAGTGTTAATAAATTGGTTCCAAGTGAAGCCACTAAATAGTTAACAAAAGTTGTTAACAATTTAATTATATTTGAAAGTCAAATGAATCCTAGTCATGAATTGGATAAGCTTCATCGTAGTGGGAGAGTTATGAGATGACTCAACCTTTACAATGACTTAATTGAAGCCCAAATTGTCATGTTAGATGACAAAGTTGAAGGCTTATTACCTGCAAAGCGAGACTAATGGCAAAGAGTTAAACTTAATAGGAGAAAGTAGACTACGAGTAAATTTTCTCACTTGTTGCCATACTGAAGTCTATAAGCATTATTTAATTCATTGTTGCATATGTGATATAAAAACAAATGTTTATAATTCTTTTATGAAAAGAAATTTTAGATAATGCATCTATACAAATCAATCAGATATGTTTATTTTCAAACATCAAAAGCAAAAGGTTTGCGAAATAGTAAAGGTTCATTTATGAAATGAATTTTACCATTGGATCTATGAATATAAGGTTTGATAAAAGTATCAAAATCTATGACTTTGGATAAATATTAATGTAGCTTGTATAGACAAGAAAATCATTAATTGCTTAGTGAATTTTTCTCATGTTTTATGTTGATGATATTTTAACCCATTATGAATGATGTAAGATGTCTAACATAAAAAGTTGATTAAGTAACCAATTCCAAATAAGTGATTTGGAATAACTCGGTATATTTTACATGTCCAAAATAGAGATTTTAAGGACAAAATGTTAACTTTGTCTTAAACATCTTATATTGACAAAATTGTTGTCAAATATTTGATATTTATGTCTAAGGAATAGTATCCTAAGACACCTAAAATGTTGAAAGTATATGATATGCATAAATGAGATTGAACATTTAATATACAATTGATTAGCATATATCAGTTAAACAAATGGTATGACCATTGAGTAGAAAATCAAAAACTTTCTCAAATTATCTATGGATAATGAGAATTTTTTGTGTATGGAGTTAAAGATTTGATCTTTACAAGATACACTGGTTCTTACAAAGATTTAAGAAATCTATGTAAAGATAAATTTTAACCTAGGTGGTGGAGTATGGTATACAAGTTAAATTGTTTTGCTTGTGAAGCAACAAAATGACTTGTATGACTCAAATAGTTCTTTAAAGATCTAAAAGGTGTTTCAGATATGATTTAGTTTACCTTATTTATTATGATAATAATGGTGCAAAAACTAATATTCAGGAAATTAGAAAATACCAACGTACAGATAATCATATCGAGAGAGAAAAAACATCATGGTAGTGACTAATATGGCTTTTAATGGCAGTCGTTTGGATCTATATAAAAAGACTCTTCAGGCTAAAGTGTTTGAGGGTCACTTAGAATATCTGAGATTATGAGACATGTCTCATATTTGCTAGGGCAAGTGGGAGAACATGTTGGGTATAGAGTATGTCATAGGATACATGTCTCGCCGGCTTTAGAGCAAGTGAGAAATTGTTGGGATTTATGCCCTAAAGCCTCGTAATTAATGATTTATTTAATAATTAATAATAATTTTGATTATTTTATTTGCAATATAATATTAACCATTATATGAAAAATCCAAGGTTATTAGTGTAATCTTGAACAGTATGTGGTTGACATACGAAATGATCATGTTCAAGAAATAACATAAAAGGTCATAGTATATGGATAAGGTTGTGTGCATTATCCTGGTAACACTATTAATATGACCCATTTTGTAATAGTTACAAATGATTTGATCCAAATCATTCATGTGAAGACATGTGAGTGGGGGTATCTTTTGCAATGAGTTTGTGTAAGACTAGACCATGAAATACTTAATCTCTCTTTATAAATCCGTTAATTGAGAAGATTAATATTTCATCATGATGATCATATGTGACTCGATCTTAATCTTGAGTGAGTTATGAACTTCTGCCTGTGAGAACTTGTCATTTGATTTGCATAGGTGAGAATAGCTTTTGTAGCTGATTCAATATGTCTACCATTTTGGGGACTTGACCAAATAGGGAGCTGGGAACATAATCTCACAAGATGGAATTCACTCCTTCCCATATAGGGTAAGTAGACGAGTAGTTCCCTTAAGTGCTGATTTTGGGACTTGAACAATGGGGCCCTACCCTCTCACTAGCCCGAGAGGGACTTAGTTTATAATTAGATTATAAACAGATTGTTCATTAGAGAATCAGTGGTACTTAAGGTGCAAGATGTAATTATAGGGGTAAAACGGACTTTTGACCCAGCTGTAATTACGAACAACTCGTGAAGGATCGACTTGCATGTAATGATTATATCTATGGACACAATTTATCCTACAGTGCATAAGAGTACAACTCCAACTCTATAGTGGAGTGACCTATAGTTAATAAATGAAAATTAATTAATTAAAGAGTTTAATTAATTGATTTTGTATCATTGGAGCTTATAATCTATAGGTCCATAAGGTCCCCTTACTAGCTCATAGTAATACTAAAATATCAATTTAGTTTAAAGAAAAATTTGAAATGTTTACATTAATATTTAATATATTAGATATATTAAATATATAAGGGAAAAATATATTTATTGTATTTGATATATTAAATATTAAAATAATTAATGTATATTAGATACATCAAAAAAAAAAGATATTTATAGAATAAGAATGAATAAAATAAATATCATAGAAGATTCGAATGAGATTCAAATAAATATAAGATATATTTTAATATATTAGATATTAAAATATAATATTTTAATTATGGCAAAGATTTTTCCCTTGGTTTCTATAAATAGGACCCTTGGGTTGAGCCATTAGAAATAACACATATCTCCTCAATAGAGGACTAGAGAATTCTCTCTAGACCTCTTCCTCTCCAATCACTTGTGGATTTTATTTCAAAAGGCTCCCACAAGCCTTGGTCATGTGTTCGAGTCATAGCCATGAAGATTTTATGGAGGAGATAAAGATCTGCTAGAAATATCTTCATATTTACTCCAAGTAAGTTTGCTTAATCTTAATTTTTAGTTTAATTTTAAATAAAATCAAAGACGATCAAATGCTTCCACTGCGAAGTCAAACGTTCATTCCTTCAGTCTTGTGTGCTCTTCTATAGTTTCAACATATGCTGACATTATGTCAATGAATATAAACACAATTTGTATAAATAAGAATTGACCAGCTTATTTGTAAGATCCATAACTTTCTTGGTAAGATCCATAACTTTCTTGATCCTTGATAAACTTGAATTGCGTAACAATGAACTCACAGTACTTAGAAGGAAATCTTTAGTACATATGCTTCTCAAGTATTGGTATCCTAATCACATGACAATTTTAAAACATGTAGAAGAATCCTTGAGTTAATCAAACATGTTCTTTATTGAGGCAACAAATACTTATTATGTACAATCACCTTATTTAAATGATTACAACAATGCATTGCCTCATTATTTCATCCCCATTTCTTTTCCAACTATTAATATAGTCGTGCCCATGTTATGGTGGTCAGGTCTAATGTAATCCACCTATCGCTTGTTGTTGGGATTTATGCACTAAATGCTCGTAATTAATGATTTATTTAATAATTAATAATAATTTTGATTATTTTATTTGTAATATAATATTATCCATTATATGAAAAATCCAAGGTTATTAGTGTAATCTTAAACAGTATATAGTTGACATACGGAACGATCATGTTCAAGAAAAAACAAAAAATGTCATAGTATATAGATAAGGTTGGGTGTCTTATCCTGGTAACACTATTGATACGACCCACTTTATAATAATTACAAATGATTTGATCCAAATCGTTCATGTGAAGACATGTGAGTGGGGTATCTTATACGATGAGTTTGTATAAAACTTGACCACGAAATATTTAATCTCTTTATAAATTCGTTAATTGAGAAAATTAATATTTCATTAGCATGATCATATGCGACTCAATCTTAATCCTAAGTGAGTTATGAACTCCTGCCTACAAAGGGCTTGTGCTTTGATTTGCATGTGTGAGAGTGACTTTTATACCCAATTCAATAAGCCTACCATTTTGGGGATTTGACTAAATAGGGAGCTAGAAATATAATC
Organism: Trichosanthes truncata; assembly: GCA_033996785.1. NCBI lineage: Eukaryota > Viridiplantae > Streptophyta > Magnoliopsida > Cucurbitales > Cucurbitaceae > Trichosanthes > Trichosanthes truncata. The sequence goes on from JAWPNB010000010.1 coordinate 53,460,519, forward strand.
TCACAAGATGGAATTCACTCATTCTCATATAGGATAAGTAGATGAGTAGTTTCCTTAAGTGCTGATTTCAGGACTTGAACAATGGGGTCCTACCCTCTCACTGGCCCATGAGGGACTTAGTTTATGGTTGAATCATTAGAGGATCAGTGATACTTAAGGTGCAAGATGTAATTACAGGAGTAAAACGAACTTTTGACCCAGTTGTAATTACGAACAACTCGTGAATGATCGACTTGCATGTAATGGTTATATCCATGGACACAACTTGTCCTACAGTGCATAAGAGTGCAACTCTAGGTCTATAATGGAGTGACCTAAAGTTAATAAATGATTTTTTTTTAATTAAAGAGTTTAATTAATTATTTTTGTATCCTTGGAGCTTATAATCTGCAGGTCTATAAGGTCCTCTTACTAGCTCATAGTAACACTAAAATGTCAATTTAGTTGAAAGAAAATTTTGAAATGTTCAAATTAATATTTAATATATTAGATATATTAAATATAAAAGAGAAAAAATATATTTATTGTATTTGGTGCATTAAATATTAAAATAAATAATGTATATTAGATATTTATAAAATTTGAATAAGATTCAAATAAAGAAATAAATATCACAGGAGAATTTAAAAGATTTGAATAAGATTCAAATAGATTAAATATATGTATTTTAATATATTAGATATTAAAATATATATTATTTAATTCTTGCAAAGATTTGCGTCAGGTCTCTATAAATAGGACATTTGGGTTGAGCCATTATAGCACATATCTTCTCAATAGAGAATTACAGAATTCTCTTTAGATCTCTTCCTCTCCAATCCCTTGTGGATTTTCTTTCAAGAGACTCCTACAAGCCTTGATCCTATGTTCGAGTCATAGTAAGTAGGCTTTATAAAATTGGAGTTTTAACCTTATTGGAGTTGGAGCAAGAAGATTTAAAGACCCGCCATAAATATCTCTACAATATACAATTGCTTAATCTTAATTTTTGTTTAATTCTAAGTAAAATCAAAGACGATCTAATGCTTCTGTTGTGGGATGAAGTGTTCATTCCTATCACTTGTAATATTATTTGTACTAGCTAAAGTGCCATTTACATTCTCCAATGGTCCTCTAGACTTCCTCATTTCAATCATACTCTTTTCAACTCTCATTAATTTTTCTACTCACTTTCCATTCATTCCATTTCATTAAACAAACATGAACTTATCCTTGACCATCCATCCCCTTACACTTAGTAAGAACTTTCTTACTGATGATGACAAACTTTAAAAGGTATCATACATATCTTTCAATACATATCTTTAAAGACTCACTTTGTGTTACATCCATACGTTCACAAATAATACTCTCCATAAAATACGTCCTTGATATCATTTACTTTCTCCATAAAATTATGAATTTTAAAAAATTATATTGAAATTCCAGTATTTTATGTTTTTAGATGGAATTATCATTTAAGTAATATTTGAGGTATTTTAATGTTATTTGAGAAATCAGAAAGGTTTTGATGTTTGTTGAGAAGATGTTCAACCAAAATTGAAGACCAATAATCTCTCTTTTATCTCTACCAATCGAGCAATTAGCTTGAACTTGGAAGGTTCAAATTCATTTTGTGGATCTCTTTGATTCTTTTTACTTGTTGAAAGCTTGTGTGAGTTTTCTTTGTATTTTATTTTGCTAAGTTTGACAATGGATTTCATAGTTTAGTTGGAATTTATTGTTAGCACACTATGTCCTAGGTTGATTAGGGTAATCTAGGGCAGGGCGTGACATGTTCCGTTCCATTAGCATTCTTCTTTGATGTTTCAAACCCTTCAAGTTGACTCTCCCAAGGATGAGGTCGAGGTGAGCTCTTTCAAGTCTAAAGAAAAGGTGGGGCCTTCCCAGTCAGAGGTCGATATACTTGCAAATTTGCAGCTGGTTGGAAAACTCCTTATCTCATTTGATGATCTTGATCAAAACCATCTCTTTTTATGCCCTTATACTTTCTTTTTCATCCTACGAATCGATGTGCAAGTTTTTTGCAAAAAAACTCTCTCAATCCCCATAGATGATGATAATTCTCATTCTTGACGATTAGTTATCCCCATTAAACTCAAGTAATATTTAAAATTCCATGAAAGTATGTGTATGAGCTTAGGAAAAATATTTAGTGAAAGTTAGTAAGTATGTTAAAGATGAACCAAATGAAGACAATAAATGGAAAGAAGGAAAAAGTGGCTGAAAAACTTTGTTTTGATGCAGGAAATTGATGTTGTGAAGAATTGCAGTTGGCAATTACGAGCTTGTCAAATATAGAAAGAATCCCAAAAATCTGCTGCATCTTTTTAATAATCACTGGCCCGAGAGGGACTTAGTTTATGGTTGGATCATAAACAAATTGTTCATTAGAGGATCAGTGGTGCTTAAGGTGCAAGATGTAATTATAGGGGTAAAACGGACTTTTGACCTAGCTGTAATTACGAACAACTCGTGAAAGATCGACTTACATGTAGTGATTATATCTATGGACACAACTTGTCCTACAGTGCGTAAGAGTACAACTCTAGGTCTATAGTGGAGTGACCTATAATTAATGAATGAAAATTAATTAATTAACGAGTTTAATTAATTGATTTTGTATCATTGAAGTTTATAATCTGTAGGTACATAAAGTCCCCTTGCTAGCTCATAGTAGCACTAAAAGATTAATTTAGTTGAAAGAAAAATTTGAAATTTTCAAATTAATTTAATTTGAAGCGTTCAAATTAATATTAAATATATTATATATATTAAATATAAAAGAGGAAAATATATTTATTGTATTTGATGCATTAAATAATAAAATAATTAATGTATATTAGATACATTAAAGAAAAGATATTTATAAAATTTGAATAAGATTGAAATAAATAAATATCGTTGGAGATTTGAATGAGATTCAAATAAGTATAAGATATATTTTAATATATTAGATATTAAAATATAATATTTTAATTATGGAAAAGATTTGCCCTTGAACTTTATAAATAAGACCCTTGGGTTGAGCCATTAGATACAACACACATCTCTTCAATAGAGAATTATAGAATTCTCTCTAGACCTCTTTCTCTCCAATCCCTTATGGATTTTCTTTCAAGAGGCTCTCACAAACCTTGGTCCTGTGTTTGAGTCATAGCAAGGAAGACTTTTGTAAAAGCCTTGGAACATGAGAAGTAAAGAACCGCCGGAAAATATCTCCATATTATTTTCAAGGTATGTTTTGCTTAAACTTAATTTTTATTGTTTAATTCTAAATAAAATCAAAGTCGATTCCAACGCTTCTCTTGTGGGTTTAATTTGATTATTCCTTTTAGTGGCACTGTAAGTCTGCAAACAAGAGGAATGGACAAATAGTTAGAATAAGGGAGGGGGTAAGGTAACAAAAGGGGAGAAATGTTGCTAAAAAATGAAAAGGATGTTAAACAATCTTAGAATGGACAGTGAGTACCTTACGGATGTTATCCCGTTCGTGTAGTAGTTGTCCCTATGAAGGAGAACAAAGCATTTAACTCCACATGCCCTCAACCACCTCATAAAACAACATGTGAAAAAAAAAACACATTAGTTAATGAATAAGGGTACATGAGTAAGTTAAAGAAAAAAGTGTAAAAAATTTAAAAAATAAGAGATAACACATTCAAAAGTATAGCATACCACTTCCAGAAGAGATGAAACGGTGAAAAGTAGGAAAAGCTAAGTGCCTTTTATAAAAAATCTTGATAGGGAGAGAGTTTACATATTAAATATGATGAGAGATGATGATGATGCTAGCATAGGGGCGATTCCCCCAGAGCGATGAGAGATGATGATGATGCTAAGTGTCACGGTCATGCTTGTCCAGAGCGTGTTGCCCGTGGCCGCATGCCCATATAAACTCCTTTTTATCATGCTTTCATTGTATATAGTTCATTTTGCTTAATAGTTAGCTTTCCTTGTATTTTTATGGGTGTATGACTCCTCGCCACTTTTCATGTTTAAGCCTGTCAAAGGCATAAATTCTAGAATATACTATAGAGGATATGACTAGTTGTCCAACCTTCCTACCCGGAGTTATATGCTATTAAGACGTTGTTGTCCCTTTCTTTCTTTCTAGTGTATAACAATATTATTTCCAAATGTTTTAATGTAATTTCTCTCGCACGTTTTAATAAAACATTTTCTCTCGAGATGCAAGGGGAGGCTAGACCATTACATAAGTAGTCCGCAACTTCCATTTTTCGTACGGCTGACTTGCTCACCGGGTTAGAGCAAGTGCCGCAGAATCGTTGTCCCGTTGCTAAAGAGTGCGATTGTGACAAGTGGTATCATAGCCTAGTTGGCTCCTCGAATTGAAAAGTTGCGATCATGTCCGTGACAGAAAAATTGGGCAAGGCCCATGTCGACCGATTGGCTGAGATAGAAGAGCAAATGTTCTTTCTAATAGAAGTACCGGATAGTGTGCGGTTCTTGAAATCTCGCCTGGATGGGATCACTGCCAAGGCCGACAAGATTGACGAGGTGGCAGGCCGCTTAGATGGGATGCTCGTCCATGAATTGGTGGTGAGGGTTGAGGCCCTAGAAGACAAACCACTTGACCAGTGGGCTTCGAGCGTGGGGATAGCTCGTCGGGTTCTGTTGCTTATATAGATGAGCACTTCAAAGGTATAGACAGTGCCCATAAAGCAATGGTTCAGATGGTGACTGAATTTTCTGAAGATGTGAGAGCTTTCATTGATATTATCAGGGCAGAGGTGGCGGATTTGAGCGATCGAGTGAATCTCACCATGAGAGCGGTGGGAAATCAAGCTCTAGCTGGGGGCATAGTATAATTAAATAAGGTGAAAGTGCCTGAACCGAAGCCCTTATGTGGGTCTCGTGATGCAAAAGCCCTGGAGAACTTCATATTCGACATGGAACAATCTTCAAGGCCACAAGTACAGTGTCCGATGAATCAAAAGTTACCGTAACGACAATGCACCTGACAGACAATGCTAAATTGTGGTGGAGGTCCCGATATATGGACATTCAAGAAGGACGGTGTGTCATAGATACATGGGAAGGGTTGAAACAAGAACTTCGTTCTCAATTCTTCCCAGAGAACGTCGAGATCCTAGCAAGACGCAAGTTACGGGAATTGAACCACACTGGGACAATTCGAGATTATGTGAAGCAATTTGCTGGATTAATGTTGGACATTCGAGACATGTCAGAGAAAGACAAGGTCTTTTGCTTCGTTGAAGGGTTATAACCATGGGCAAGGTCCAAACTGTATGAATAAAGGGTACAATACTTGTCGGAAGCCTATGCGGCTGCAGAACGTTTGTTCGATCTAACTACCGAAATAAGCAATGAGCCGTCTCAAGATGCGAGACGAGGCCAAACTTCCCCAAGTAGAGGTAACATAAATTATCAACCTGGCTCTCCCAAAAGTGGGGGAGAGAACGAGCGGAGAACTGAGGGGGGAGATCGAAGGCCTTTCCAACAGAATAGGGGAAACACATGGCGAGCGTCGGCTCAACAGTATAACAATAGTCCAAAGCCCTCTTCATGTTATCTGTGTCGAAGGCCCCATCGAGTGTATGAATGCCCAAACAGAGCTACCCTGAAAGCTTTTCAAGCCTCATTGGCAAGTACTTCAGAGGCCAAGGATGAACCCTCTGAAGAAAATGGGAGCGACACTCGCATCGAAAAGCTGAAATATCTGTCAGCCTTACAGAAGAGAGTGGAGGGAAGTAGACAATCTACTCCATGTGGTCTTATGTACGTCGACACATGGATCAATCAGAAACTCACGAAAAGTATAATGGTCGATTCAGGAGCAACCCATAACTTCATGATTGGAGCATAAGCTCGATGGTTGAACCTGCGTTGGGTTACAGATACGGGGAAGATCAAAGCCGTCAATTCGACAGCCCTACCCATCGTGGGGGTCACAAGAAGAGTGTGGGTAAAGATGGGCGATTGGAATGGTCAAACAAACTTTGTGGTCGTCAAGATTGACGACTTCGATATTGTGTTGGGGATGGAATTTCTCCTCGAACACAAGGTAATACCGATGCCGCTGGCAGAAAGTTTAGTAATCACGGGGTCTAATCCCACCGTGGTCCATGCCGAGTTGAGACAACCAAATGGGGCGAAACTGTTATCAGCCCTCCAACTGAATAGAGATCAAGATAGACGTTGCGACACCAAGGTCCATGTCACTGATCAACTTTGGGGGAGAAAGAATCACCACACTTATAACTCCTCTATGGAGTGGAGGCCTAAGCCAGAAGTTGCTCGAGAGTATGCAAAGGAAGCACCGAGGTGCTTAAAAGAATGGGTCAAGCAGAAACAACCTTATTCGATGAGAAGACAGAAAGCGTCGATTCCACCAATCACCCTGAAGAACGCTTTTGAGGCATTGGCCGAGAAGGCACCTCAAGAAGGCAATCAAAGCCAGAGTATGAAGAAGTTCCTAGAATAGTGGAAGAGCAGTTAGAACTCAGAGGTCTGTTGGGACCTCCTTGAAAGACCTGAAGACAAACTACTCGTGAGACTGCCGAGTTCGAGCAGAGTAGGTTGACAGGAACGTCAACCATTTAAGTGGGGGAGAATGTCACGGTCATGCTTGTCTAGGGCGTGTTGCCTGTGGCCGCATGCCCATCTTAACTCCTTTTTATCATGTTTTCATTGTTTATAGTTCATTTTGCTTAATAGTTAGCTTTCCTTGTATTTTTATGGGCGTATGACTCCTCGCCACATTTCATGTTCAAGCCTGTCAAAGGCATAAATCCTAGAATGTACTATAGGGGGGTATGACTAGTTGTCCAACCTTCCTACCCAGAGTTATATGCTATTAAACCGTTGTTGTCCCTTTCTTGCTTTCTAGTGTATAACAATATTATGTCTAAATGTTTTCATGTAATTTCTCTCGCACGTTTTAATAAAACATTTTCTCTCGAGACGCGAGGGGAGGCTAGACCATATACTATACGGAAGTAGTCTGCAACTTCCATTTTTTGTACGGCTGACTTGCTCGTCGGGTTAGAGCAAGTGCCGCACAATCTTTGTCTTGTTGCAAAAGAGTGCGATTGTGACACTAAGCATAGGGGGCGATTCCCCTAGAGCGATAAGAGATGATGATGATGCTAGCATAGGGGGAAATTCCCCCAGAGCGGTGAGTGAGATGATGATGCTAGCATAAGGAGCGATTCCCTAGAGTAATGAGCGTGAGGGTTGTTCTTCTTCTTTGCATTAGACCATCCTATGATACATGACTCGCAGGTATAACACGTGGTAATACCCAAAAAGGGAGTGAGCCTGAGGTAAGGTAAGTAGGCACATAGCTAACTGAAGTGATTATTGAGTTTGATTTTGAGCAGGAGTTTATGAGTTAAGGCGATGTCCTCCTTTGTATGGATTCGAACTTTGGACCCTTAAGTGGGCTACTTACTGAGTATGTTTATACTCACCCAACTACTTTGTTTGTCTTTGTAGATGCGCACAACTATGAAGTGGGTGATAAAGGCGATGACTTGATGAGGCTATGGAGAATCCACCCGTTTCTTTCCTGATGTTAGCTTTTAGTTGTGTATCTTAGTGCTTATAGTGCGTTGGTCTGTAAAGTCTAAATATGCTTTAGTTTCTGTGTATTTGGTTAGAGTTTCTTAGGGGGCGTTTGGTTCGCAGGTTTGGGTGGTTTGTTAAGTCTGTGTTTGAATGGTACAAAAAATAGGTTTGTTAAGTCTGAGTTTGTTAAACCAGTGTTTGGATGATGTCAATTCTGGGTTTGTTAAACCAGTGTTTGGATGGTGTCAAGTCTGGGTTTGTTAAGTCTATGTTTGAATTCTAATTTGTTAAACCTGAGTTTATTAAAAGTGTATTTCGTTGGTACATTTAAAATAATTTGTATAAATAATAGAAATTATTTAATTAAAGTAATAAAAACTATATATAAAATTATATATAAAATGTAACTTTTATGATGAAATTAGAGAGCATTATTTTAATAATAAATAAAATATTTTTAATACATTTGTCCACTCAATTTTCTTCCAATAATTATTTTATAGAATAAATATTTAATTGTTCATGAAAATATTTTCATATTATTTACCAAAGTGTGAACAAATATAAACAAAATTTTTTATGCAAATATATCCAACATAAAATTAACTATAAAGAAAAATGTTATCAATTGTTTATTTAATGATTTATAACTTGCTGTGCTAAGAAAAGTTATTTACTACTTATCATCAAGATTACTATTGAACTTAACTTTCTATATTTAACTAATACATAAAGTTATAGAGTTAAAGTGTTTTAAATAATATTATTTTAAAAGCTATTAACTTCAAGATACACTAACCAAAATAGTTTAATTAATTAATTTTACAAATATTATGTCTTTTATTGACTATGATAACATGATTTTTACATTTTCACAAGAAAATGAGTTTGGGAAAATTTTGGATTTAGAGAAATGGACTTTTTTTTTAATCAAATGGAAATTGACGTATTAAATTTAGGTTTATATAACGTGTGTGGTTTGGAATTTATAATAAATAATTTTTATTATAATTTATATGTTAATAAAAATTTTAAAATATAATAATAAGTTTCTTATAAATGATGAACTATTACTTTGTAAATGAATAATTTATTTTTTAATATTATTGTTAATCTGAACACTTTTTGAATAATTATTTTGTAAAACAAATGTTTAGTTAGTTTTGTAATTATTTTTTTCTAATATTTGTCAATGTAGGAACAAAATACAAAGAAATTCCTTCTTATAAATTTATCATTATAATTGCTCTAAAACATGAAGCATAACAAAGCCGACATATCGGTTTATGAATTAATTATTACTATTTGAAATTTGAACTAAATTTATTTATTATAAAGTTATCATTAATTAATTATTTTTATTTAACTAATATATTTTTATTAAAAATTTAATGCATTTTAAAAGCATAATTAAAGACAAAATATGTATTGTAGCAAACTTGGAGAGTATGAACAAAGTCCTGTAGCAAACCTTGTGAGTAAGGTATAAAGTACTGTAGCAAACCTGGGGCGTAGAATAGTATGTACTGTAGCAAACATGGGTTAACAAAACTGTCAACCAAACATTGGTTTGTTTAAACAAACCCATACTCCCCACTTCCAAAACAGGGAACCAAATACCCCCTTAGATTCTTGTGTCTGATGGTTGAGCTCAGCATATCTTGTCGTAGTTTGTTGGATGCTGAGTGTTATATCTGAGATATATAGAATTATTTTTATTCTTATCAAGTCGTTGTAAATTTTTGTTCTCTCACAGTTACGCCATCATGCTGCCGAAATTTCGGGCATGAGCGAAGTAACTCAGTCGTGCTTCTGCATTTAGAGAGTCTTGTGGGTCAGGGTCGTTACAAGACAGAAGTGATTGACGTGAGAAGACGAGAGAGAGAGAATACGCATGAAGACAAGGATACCCTAGCGTGTTTGCACTATTGTAACCTGTGGGGTTGGTTTTTTCAACCTCGAGTTATAAAACCAATGGTCCAAACGTGGTTATGGGTTCCAAATCCAAAACCACTCCAACCCAAACCGGCAGGCTAAACAGCCCTTTAGTGTTTAGTAAATTTCAGTTTAAACTTGAAAAAAGTAGGTTATAATATTTGGTAAATAAATATTAAATTGTTATGATTTAGCTACAATGACTCAAATAGACATACTATCAAAATTTGGAGACTTTTATTTTTTGATCATTTATAGTTTTTTAAAATGTAATAGTTAAAAATGTTATATACTTTCAATTTAAATTTTTATTTTGTTTGATCTATATTATTTGTTAAATATTAAGAGAAATAGTTGTATTTTTTTTTTTATAAAAATATTTTCGTATTAATTATTTTAAAAGATGGTTGCATTCAACTCATCAATTTGAACATTTTGGTTTCGTGTGAGAAAGATAGTATATATATAAAATAAATTTTATGTTTTTTGAAAGATAAAATTGAAAATATGTTAATAGCTTAGATACCCCATTCCTTTCCATGGGTTTTCTCATGGAATTGGAATCAAAAGGACTGAATCAGACTATATCAGGGCTGCAAGGGCCAAGAGACGAAGACAAGGCCCAAAAGTGGGCCTCGTCATGTGGTCGGCCTCTACCTAGGTAAAGGTCGACCACGAGCCCAAGCCCATTTCTCCGTCTTGATTTGTATTGGGCTTCTTTACTTCGTTTTAGCCTTCAATCGTCATGTTGTTCTCAACTTGTTTTGGTAGTCTAATTTTACCCATAACAAAATTATTTAAATTGTACTACTCATTTATAAATTATAAAATTAAAAAAATAATAATAAAATAAAAAGGAAAAAGAAGAGAGATCTACTACGAACTATCCTCCTAGATTTGCTAAACCCATGTCCAGATTTGGTTAGTTTATAGTATGAACTCACAAAACCATGGATCGAAATTTCAAAGCTATGCTAAATTGCTAATCCATGGAAGCACTTTTTTCTTTTCTTTTCTTTTTTTTTCTTTTTCAATGGGCATGGATAAGAGAACAAAGCGAATATATATTTTTTAATTAAGAAATTAATATTTGAAAATTTAAAGTAAATTTTTAATAAGACTTGACTAAAAAATATATCGTCTAAAAATTTTCTTTGGTATCCATATAAATATATAATGTAGACATCATATATTTTCAATTATTTCATACAAAAACATTATATTCTTAGACATCATATATTTTCAATCATGCATTTCTTCTCCAAAATAATAATAATAATAATGCTTTTTTTTTTATTCACAGGTCCAAACTTTTTTGGTTGATTCTTTTTGGCATTTGATTACTAGCCCATCTGTATTTATTTATTTATTTATTTTTATTCTCATTTACGTTAGCAGTTCAAATCCTGGGTATTAAATACTATTATCAATTCAAATCCCATTTGCCTTCTTCAAAACATTGTTGCTATCATTTAAAAAAATAAATAATCCTTGAAGAATCTATAAAAGCATCATCCTTCCTGCTTCTCTCTCACAACTCAGAGGTATCAATTATCATTTCTCCACCAAAAGAAAAAGAAAAATGTCTGGCTTTTTCACCTTTCTCCTCTTCTTGCTTGCCTCTTCGGCTACTGCTTCATTTCCTCCTTGTAATCGTTGCGTTCATCAATCCAAAGCGGCTCATTACTACGAAGATTCACCTACATCATGTAAAGATTTAGTTTTCAATTTCATATTATTTTTATTTTGAATGATTGAATAAGTTTTAGATGATTTAAGTATATCATAAAAAGTTCATTTTAATAGATGAAGATAAATTTATTGAACGTGTTTGATTTGATATAGATGGAGGTGCTTGTGGTTATGGAAATTCGGCGTTGCAAATCTCCCAAGGGTACTTTGCAGCTGCTGTACCTTCCCTTTATAGACAAGGAGCAGGTTGTGGTGCCTGCTATCAGGTATAAAGGTTTTTTTTTTTTTTTTCCTTTCCCTCAATTTGATTTTGTTTGAGTTGCTTTTTTTCTCGATACATATATTATTGATTGTAAATGAATTGTTTTTTAGGTAAGATGCAAGGACAAACGTCTGTGCAATACAGCAGGGACTAAAATAGTTTTGACAGATCAAAATAATGACAATAGAACAGATATTGTTCTAAGTAAGAAAGCTTTCTCTGCAATGGCTTTAAAGGGAAAAAGCCAACAACTTTTGAATACTGGAATCGTTGATGTGGAATACAAGAGGTGATACATACATATGTTAATTAACTAATTAAAAGAAATCAACTCAATCTTGTTGTTTTTCATGTTTCAGGATACCTTGTGAATACAAGAATAAAAATCTGCTGGTGCAAGTGGTAGAATGGAGCCACAAACCGTACTATTTGGCCATCAAATTTCTATACCAAGGAGGTCAAACAGACATACAAGGAGTTAACATAGCTCAGGTTCAGTTAAAAATTGCAGTAGCTCAATAGATATAAAAATGATGATGATTTAATTAATATTCTCCATTCAAAATGCTTAATTACACTATATATATGTACATCTATTAAATTGGTAGGTTGGTTTTCCAAAATGGCGCCCTATGAAAAGGAATTATGGAGCTATCTGGGATATCAATTCTGTGCCTGAAGGAGCTTTACAATTGAGAATGGCTGTAACTTCAAGATACGATAATGGAAAATGGATTTGGGTAGGTTCTGTGCTCCCTGTTGATTGGAAAACTGGAGAAATTTACGATACTGGACTTCAAATCAATCATATTGCTCTAGAATTTTGCGCTCCTTGGCAATGTGGTGATGGACAGTGGAATTAAACAAAATATATAGACAAGTTTAATTCAATGCTCGCGTTTGGAAACTCTATGTATTCCCTTTTGAATTTTTACGTGTGTATTTCCTTTTTATTTTTATATATGTGTTCCAAGAATTCAATAGAATTCAACTATTAAATAAATAATAAATTATTTAATATGTTTGGATGGATGATGGATCTTTTTAAGCTAATCAGTTTCTCGTCAAACTAAATTTATAGGCCTTATAATTATAAATTTTAAAAGTTAGTAGAGACATTGCATTATTCTTATATTATAGGAAAAAAATACATTTTTAGTCCTTAAGTTTAGGTTTGATTGTATTTAGGTTTCTGAGTTTTCAAATTCAACAATTTTATTATGAAGTTTGCATTTTGTAGCATTTTGGTCCCTTCGTCAGTAAATTTTCTATTAATTACTAACAGAAAGCTAACGGGGCATTTGTTTTTTAGAAAAAAAAAATGGGGTAAAATTGTACTTTGGACATAAACCTTTGTTTTTTGTTCTCCCAAAATGTCTCATACCAATGAAGATAATTGTCATCACTTATATACCATAGATCTTTTCCTTCCCTAGCCAATGTGAGACTTTGTTAGCACTCCTAACAATTCTCCCCTCGAAAAAAGTACCACTTGAGCCTTCTCTCAAACAAATTCGTATACTCCAACGGATCATTCACATTGTGGGATATTCTTTGATGATGACGATCACCTATCACACCATCTACCAACTCTTCTCCCCTCGAACAAAGATCTACATTCTCTATCAGGCAGACATATGATAGAGTTATGCTTGCTTGTCGCCACAAGCTCTTTTTGTTTGATTTGGAGATTCATCCACAATGTTGTATGAGGCTCACTAATCTTTGTCCCACTTTAAGGATTTCTCTTACACACAGCTAGGTTTAAGAGCATGGCTCTAATACTAATTGATAAGGACAACGATCCTCGACATATCTCCACAATGGTGAGCTTGAAAACTCAAGGGCCCAAATGCATAACCAAACCCAAACCTCAAGGACTAAAAGTGTATTTTTTTTCCTATATTATATGTGTGGGTTAGGTTGGACAACTCACCTTTCTACATTTTTATAATGGTATGATGTTGTTCACTTTAAGACTAAACTCGCATAGATTTATTTTTGGTTTAACTCAAAATGTTCTGTAGCAATGCCCTTGTTTATATAACATATATATAGCCTAGTTCCCTACTTCTAACTAATCTGGAATTATGTTCGTATTCTCAAAGATATTGTAGTAGACCCTTTCATATATTATAAAGCAATCAATATTGATCCTATTTGTAAGCTTCTAGAGAAGTTTTATCCTGAAGATTTTGCTGAACAAGATTTGATTCATTTGCGATTTCAGTTACAACATTATGAGTTAGATGTACCTCACCATCCCGATCTGAAAAGCATATCCACAATTTCTATGTTATGTCGTGGGTTAGTTGAAACGGAAAAGTCAAAAGTTTATTATTTGATTGATCGACTTATTCGTTTGGTCTTGACCCTACCTATATCAACAACAACTACAAAACGAGCATTTTCTGCAATGAGAATTGTGAAAACAAGGCTTCGAAATAAAATGGAAGATGAGTTTCTTGCAGATTACTTGAGTGTCTACATTGAAAGAGAAATTTCTAAGACTTTTAGTTTGGAGTCGATTATAGATGATTTTTACTCTATGAAAGAACGTCGAGAACAACTTTAGTTAGTATTATAATTATTTTTATTTGAAATTTTGATTAACTTTGTTTCTTGTATCTTCAGTACATTATAATCGTTTTTGTCTATTTATTAATACTTAATGTTATTTTTTGGTGCCCCCAACCTATATGGTCTAGATCCACCCCTGTCCATCAGTAAATTTTTTGTTAATTACTAACAGAAAGCTGACGTGACATTTATTTTTTATTAAAAAAATTTCTATTTTTTAAAATTAAAAAATATTTTTATTTTTATTTTTTACTTTTCCTTTTTCTATTTTTAAGATGGGAGGAGGAGGGAGAAAGAAGAGAGAAAGAGAAAAAGAAAAAAGTTAAAAATCTTTTTTTAATTCTAAAAAATAGGAAAAAAAGATTTAATATAAAACAAATGTCACGTCAACTTTCTGTTAATAATTAACAAAAAAAGTAATAGATGGACCAAAATGCTATCAAATGCAATCCTCAAGAATAAAATTGTTGAGTTTGAAAACTCAATGACCCAAATACATAACCAAACTAAAAGTGTATTTTTTTTTCTATATTATATGTGTGTATTAAGTTGGACAACTCACTTTTCTACATTTTTATAATGGTGTGATGTTCACTTTAAGACTAAACTCGCATAGATTTATTTTTTGGTTTAACTCAAAATGTTTATGTAGCAATGTCCTTGTTTATATAACATATATATAGCATAGTTCCCTACTTCTAACTAATCTGGAATTATGTTCGTATTCTCAAAGATATTGTAGTAGACCCTTTCATATATTAACAAAAACATAATATCAGTGATACTCATTTAACAGTTCCTAGAACGTCAATACAAATAATGCCCCTCTCTTGATCTTCTGAACACTTCCTCCTCTTGCACTAATTTAAATGTTGGCATAATATTTTATATTTTTTCATTTGTTCTTCATTTAGTCATTAAATGTGTGCCTCTCTTTAATTAAAAGTCTCTCCAACAATAAAATGTTATTCGTTTGAAATATATAACTAGCTTTTATATAAGAACTAGTATAAATAAGTGAAAAACGAGATTCATTTTTATATGGAAGGCGCAGTCGAGCGATTGAAGAGTCAAGGCTTTCATTCAAAGATTCACTCATATTCTCTGTAGCTCCAATGGCACAGCTCGTGAACGGGTTGTTTATGCTCGAGTCGACCACCTAACAAGAGTATGGATTGAAGAGACGAACCACATTGGGTGTCCAACATGGTGCAACACGAGACCAAAGACATTTGCAACAACAAATGGAGATGAGTTATATCTTGTAATCTTTTTGTTTTTTGTTTTTCATTTATATCTCAAAAAAAAAAAAAATCAATTGGCGCAAAACTTAATTAGTTTAAAATATCTATCCAATCCTTTATCCTTGATTGTATTTATTATTATTACTTTTTTAAAGTTTATTTTACCCCTCCCTTTGCATAAGTTAAATCTTTAAATTTGCATGAAAAGAAATTGCATGATGTATTTGTTGCATTGCAATATAGTACTTCACTCATTGTTGCCGTTGTTAAAATTAATAGGTTTTAAATGGGCTTGTCTTCTTTTTATCAAAAATCACAAAATAGGTCTTGTATGCCCTCTTTAAATTTTTCAAGAATTTTTAATCCTATTTCTTTATTTTCCATTAACTACCAGGTCGTTAGCTTTCTTCCGTCTTTTCTTTTGAATTATAGGAAATGATTCAATCTCGAACTACACCTGATTATTCAGTTGAATTAATGATAATACTGTTTCAATGTTGCCAAGAAAACCCTCTGCTTTCCCTCAAAAAAAAAAAAAAGTTATGGAATTTGAACTTAATTAGTTTTTATTTGATTTCTAAGTTTTCAAAACTAACACTTTTGGTGCTTGGTAATTGAATTTAGTTTCTATTTGGTCTTTGAGATTTCAAAAATGACATGCATGTTTGGTTCTCAATGTTTGAATTTAATTTCTAACTAGTCTCTAAAGTTTGAAATTGATTTTTAATTGGTCTCTGAACTTTGAAATTGGTTTCTAAAGGATCCTTGAGAATAAAATTATATTTTCCTGAAAATTATATATATATATATATATATATATATATATATATATATATATATAATTTTCAGAAAAATATATATCATCAAAGTCTAGTTAGCATATGTTAACTATACAACATCATCATTCCAATAGGTCAATTAACGTCAACTTTACTAAGGGCAATTTAAAAATTAATTTCAAACTTCAGGGACTAATTAGAAATCAAATTCAAACTTTGGAAACTCATGTCACTTTTGAAACCTCAATTTAAATCTCAAGGACCATAAAAGTGTTAGTTTTAAAAATCTAGGAACCAAATAGAAACTAAGTTCAAATCTCAAGAATCAAAAGTGTATTTTGTCCAAACATGGTGCAACACGAGACAAAAAACATTTGCAACAACAAATGGAGATGAGTTATATCTTGTAATCTTTTTGTTTTTTGCATTTTATTTATATCTCAAAAAAAATCAATTGACGCAAAACCTAAGTAGTTTAAAATATCTATTCAATCCTTTATCCTTTCGATTGTCTTTTCTTTTTTTTTTTTTTTTTTTTTAAAAAAGGTTTATTTTACCCCTCCCTTGCATAAGTTAAATCTTTAAATTTGCATGAAAAGAAATTGTGTGGTGTATTGTTGCAATATAGTACTTCACTCATTGTTGCCGTTGTTAAAATTAATGGTTATCTAATATGATGATTATATTGTTAATCCACAATAATAGGTTTTAAATGAGCTTGTCTTCTTTTAATTAAAAATCACAAAATAGGTCTTGTATGCCCTCGTTAAATTTTTCGAGAATTTTTAATCCTATTTCTTTATTTTCCATTAACTAGAGCGTCTTTTCTTTTGAATTATTGGAAATGATTAAATCTCGAACTAAACCTGATTATTCAATTGTAATGATAATATTGTGTCAATGTTGTGAACAAAACCATCTCCTTTCCCACAACAAAAAAAATTAAGGAAAAAATACATTTTTAATCTATAGAATTTGAACTTAGTTTCTATTTGGTTTTTAAGTTTTCAAAACTAACATTTTTTGTCCTTATAATTGAATTTGGTTTCTATTTGGTCTTGAAATTTCAAAAGTGACATGCATGTTTGGTTCTCAAGATTTGGATTCAATTTCTAACTAGTCTCTAAAGTTTGAAATTGATTTTTAATTGGTATCTAAAGTTTGAAATTGGTTTCTAAAGGGTCCTTGAGAATAAAAAATAAAAAATATATAGAAATTTTCAGAAAAACGCATATCATCAAAATCTAGTTAACATATGTTAACTACCACGTCATCACTTCAATAGGTAAATTAACGTCAACTTTACTAAGGACAATTTAGAAACCCAGTTTCAAACTTCGGGGACTAATTAGAAATCAAATTCAAACCATGTCACTGTTAAAACCTCAAAGACCAAATAGAAACATAGTTTAAATCTCAAAGACCGAAAATGTTAATTTTAAAAATCTAAGAACCAAATAGAAACTAAGTTAAAAAAGAACGCATAAACCACAAATCTTTATTAATAGAAGATATTAATTTTACCTCTAATTTAACTTCATAGTTAAAATCAATGAAATCAAAATCTTACACTCGACTAAGTACAAAGGTACAAATAATAATGATAAAAATTTCAGAAAATTTTAATGTTAAAACCCAAAAAATAAATTAAGTAAGAAGACTATCATTTAAAAAAGAAAAAATGACAGAGCAGGGTATTGACTATTGTCAAACAACGGCTCCCATAGCTTATATGGTATTATTATTATATTATCTTTCTTTTATTTCATCTTACTTTTTACCTAAAACAGGATATGTTATTGTTTTTTTGACTTTCTCTATACACGTTAAAATAATAATAATAAAAAAACTTTTTGCAAATAATTTCTTCTTGAAGGTGAATCCATATTAAATAATCTTTTCGTTATCTTCTATATCTTTTTTACAAAATATTTTTGAAATTTCACACTTGTTTAAACTTAATGTCTTTTTATATTCAACCTTGCATTAAAATTTATAAGTCCGTACGTTTAACAAAAAATATATATATTATTAGTAATAGTGAGTTTAGTAACACTAATAAGTCCTAATTCAAACTTATCTCCCAAGGGATTCCTTGAATTAATTCTCTGGATTGTACTGGAGGAAATCAACCATGCAAGATTTTTGGAACAGTGAAAAACTTTCTTAACCAATCAAAATCAGTTTTCAAACTTTTTATGGTGTATACAGGACATGTTTGGTAACAAAATTATTCCTAAACATGGCTTTAGTAACAAAGTAAAAAAATAATTTAGAACTTTTTAAATACTTAAGATTTCTTTTAGTAGTGCTTCTTGCAAAAATATTCAAGTGACTTAGGATGTTAAGTTTATTTAAAAATTAGTGTCTTAAAGTTAAGAGTGTGAATGTAGGGAAAGGAAATTGAGATAAGAAAATGGCTAGAGTTTACATTAATATTTGCTTCTCAATAAATACATAATATTAATTAACTATCTGTACTAATAAAATATAGATAGAAGACTAGTCTAACAGTATAAGAAAATCACAACTTAAACCTTAAAAAAACATATAATTCTAACTCAGGTTTATTTCAAAACATATATATTTTTCAGAAATGCAAAAGTTTAACAGAGAAAACAAAAAGTTAGTCCTGAAAAAAGTATTTAATTATTATTTTTTTTTTTTGCCTTTGATGTGAAGTTCAAATCAACTAGCTAGCCGTAGAGCTTCACTCAATCTGCTGACTCAAGAAGACGGATTCTTACTTCAAAGTTCAAACAGCGTTGATTAGGCGCAGACTTCCATATTTAGACAGTTTCTTTTGCTCGTTTTTTCTCACATAGTCTAATCAACGATTCGTCTTCTTCATTCTCATCCAATCTCCAATTCAGCACTTCAAAATCCATCTACACAAAAAGCAAGTCCTATTTGTCTTAATTAAATTAGGCACATTGCCAGAAGTTATCCGCTCTTTGAGTCACCTATATAATATAAGTATCTTCATCCCTCATACTCATCATCATCCCCACAACCATCAAATAATTTCCTAAGTAAAATGGCTTGGTTTCTCGGCTTTTTCTTTCTCTTTTTCATCTCTTTCGCTAGTGCTTGTGATCGATGCGTTCATCAATCTAAAGCTAGTCATCTTTACGAATCACCTACTACATGTAAAAGATTTATGGCTTTCATTTCACTTTCCTTTTATCCTTTTTGGAGTCATGGCTCTTGATTAAGACTGTCAAAATATAATTGTTTTTTCTATCATTTAATCACACAGATGGGGGAGCATGTGGCTATGGAAACTTGGCTTTGCAATTCTCTAATGGCTTCTTTGCAGCTGCCGTGCCTTCTCTCTACAAACAAGGAGCTGGTTGTGGTGCCTGCTATCAGGTATACATCTACTTTTTTTTTTTTAATTTTTAAATATATTTTATGCTGAAATTTTGGTAATCGTCTAGTGTATTAACTATATTTGTAGGTAAGGTGCAAAAATAGAAGATTGTGCAATACAGCAGGGACGAAGGTAGTACTGACAGATCAAAATAATGACAACGTAACAGACCTTGTTCTAAGTAAAAGGGCTTTCTTTACCATGGCTCTCAATGGCAAAGGTGCAGATCTTTTGAATCTTGGAGTTGTTGATGTTGAATACAAGAGGTGAGCGATAAAATATATATATATATATATTTGATAATATTCAACACGTACCCTAAACATATCGTTACCTATGTATATGAAATAAAAACAAATATTTTTTTTTTGTCTATTTTTGTAGGGTGCCATGTGAATATCCAAGTAGAAATTTGTTAGTGCGAGTGGAAGAATCAAGTTACAATCCATTCAAATTGGCAATAAAGTTCTTCTACCAAGGTGGGCAAACAGATATAGTTGCTGTTGATATAGCTCAAGTTGGAACCTCGGATTGGAGCCATATGAAGAGAAGTTATGGAGTTGTTTGGGAGACCGAGAACGTGCCTGAAGGCGCATTACAGCTGAGAATGGTAGTAACTTCAGGATATGACGGTAAATGGGTTTGGTCAAAGTCTGTGCTTCCTGCTGATTGGAAAGTTGGGATGATCTACGACACTGGAGTTCAAATCAACGATATTGCCAAAGAGAGTTGTCCTCCATGGCAATGTGGTGATGGCCAATGGAAATAAGGAACCTTCATGAAAGTTTTATCACAAAACTTCGTCACCTCATCCCATCCATTACCATCCTTTCTATGAAAAACTTATAAACATATGTAATATGGTGTTAAGACGATGAGAATCAAATGACTCATCTTTTCAATAAAGAATTCATTAGAATTCTATTATTAAATCCAATAATAAAATATTTTAAATATATATACATAAGTGTTTTTTCTTTTTATCCTATGCCAAATCAACATTATTATTTTACATATATAATTTCATCCCTCAATAATAAATTTTGACTATCAACTATGCATTTAGTATTGTTAAAAAGAACATATATAGGCACTTAGTATTAATTCCAATACTAAAGTTCTAATCTAACACACTTTCAACTGTATTTTTAGCCAAATTGAGCTTAGTTTAGTAGTAATTGGCTTGTACACCATTGACTAAGAGATTTTTTTTTTCTTTTTGAGTTCAACAACAATTGAAAGTGGAGGGATTCGAACCTTTAACTTCTCAGTCAATGGTAAATGTCAATTACCGTTAAGCTAAGCTCACTTTGACAATATTTCTAAATTTTTTATTATCTTTAAATAAACGTTTTTTTTTATGTTCTTAGTGAACATGAATAGTCATACTTAATCTAAATAGAGCATAGATTTTTATCAATCAATTTAAAATATAGCCAAAATTTTCTCTTGATATGGCAAGTGGTTAAAGTTCAAAAATTCTTCAACTTTCTTTTACCTATTAATTAGCAAAAAAGAAAAAAGAAAAAATGTACATCTTAATTAGTTCACTTAATCATCGCATTAAGAAAAGTTGAAATTGTACTAGATTCTAAAAAATAATCGCTCATTATTAACTTCCTATGCATTATATGATTGGAGTCTAGATAAAGGGTCTAATCTAAGCTAATCAAAATCTTGGAGGTACAAACAAAACTTTTAAAACCCTTTAGCTGAAATTAAAACTAGTTGCATAACTTTCTATGCAAAATGGAGACAATGAGAGATTTTACCAACACAATTTACTAGATTTATAATTCATCCAAATTTTCTCACCCCCTTTTATACAATGCAATACTTCCATTAATTAGATGTATATTATCAGATCAAGTTGATATTTATAGAGGCAAGGAAAAGGCATTATGGTGAAGTTATTTGATTAACTCTTTATAAAGATGATCAAGTTTTGAAGAATTTGAGAAGGTTTGGACAAACACAAGCACAAGAGTTCCCCTAAATCCTCTAACCCATGTCCATGTTTTGGAGATTTACAAAACCCATGGATCAATATTTCTATACTATATATGCTAGTCCATGGGATTTCTCTTTTATACCATGGGCTTTGGATAATAGAAATGGGGAGAGAGATTATCTAATTAACTAATTATATATTATTAATGACTCATCTATTTAATTATTAGCTGTTAACCTTATTAACTTTCAACAATAATTTTAGGCAATTTCTAAATAAAATTTTTATATTAATAAATTTAAGTTTTAGAAATCTCCAGAGATAGATCATCTTATAGCATATCTATGTAAATCGAATTCATTACAATTTGATATTCAAATATTTTTTTCAAAGCATTTGACCATTATATATAGCATAACCAGAAAATCAATAATAAAAATAGTCTTCGGAGAAGTAAAATAAATAAATAAATATAGTTACATATGGAAAATTCTTGAAAAATCATTAACCTCAATTGGTATTCACATCCCATTGACATTAGTATTAGTATAGTATTTGCATTGATATTGACATCAGCACTAGCATTAACATTTTGATACTGAAATAAACATAGGTGACACTTCTATAAGAAATTGGCACGACATCTTGCTACAAACCATAAGGTTATTTAGCCTCATAGCATCACACTTTCTGTCATTTATTTAACATAAACTTGCAATAGGGCAAAGTGAATTTGAGAAAGATGGTAAGCTATATATTTTTTATTTTTTAAAGGGAAAAAAATCATTTTTTTAGGACAACAAATGCAAAGCATGGGAATTTGAACCTCCGGCCTAAAAGAAAAAAATCAATTTATATCCCTAAACTTTGAGAGTAGTATCACTTAATTAAAACCCTCAAACTAATAATTCTATCAATTAATAAATCCTAAACTTTCATAATTAAATTAATTTAGACCCTCTATTAGCATTCTATGTTAAAACTATTAATACATAATTTTCACAAGTGTATCAAACTTTTTTAAATCCAGTGACTAATTAACGTAATATTGGAAAGAAATGTTAGAATCAAGTGAAAAATAGTGGTTTTTTTTAATCAATATGAGAGGTTTTTCATCTTCTCATTTTTCTCTATTTTTCTCTACTTATTTAAGAAAAGTTACATGATAATTTTTCTTACTACTATGGTAGGATTTTGGCAGAAGAATAATTTTATTTGGGTAACTTTAAGCCGATTTGAAATGGTATCACGTGAAAATAGTTATAAATCACTAAGAGAATCTATAAATTGATTCACTTAATAAAAACTTTATGATTCAAATTGATACAATTTTTAGTTTGAGGGTTTAATTGATACAACTCCAACTTTGGAGTTTAGGGATATAAATTGATTTTTTTTCCTTTTAAACTAAGTTTATTTCTTGTTCATCTAATTTAAATGGTGGTTTAAAGTATGTCTTTTTTTTTTTTATGGATGGTTTAGCCCTTCATTATATGTTTTATTAGTACAAAAAATGGATATCTGTTCAATAAAAACTGTAACTAATCTTCTTTTCTTTAAATTTAACCTTGTCCTTTTTCCTCTCTCTTGGTTTAAATTACTGTTTTTTAGTTCAACAAGGTGGGATGATAGTCCCTTGAAATGGAAGTAAATTGTTGCATTTTCATTCTTAGATGTAGATAAAAGTTGCATTATTTGCATTCTCTTGTCAACTTTGTGACTCTTAATTGTTTATTTGATTAATCAAGCATGAGGATTAAAAAGCCATCTATTTTTCCTCTATTCCAGTTTATTTTTCTCTTAATTGGAAAGGTTTTTCCTGGAATTCAAGTTAGGCTGAAGAAATTTTAGGTTGTTCGGCTTTTGAGCTAACTTTTGTGAGCTGGAAGTCATTGCTGGAAATAGAGTGTTACGCAAAAATTGGGTCTTACATCAACTTTGGAGTTAGTAAATGTTAAAAGGATGGTCAATAGTCAGCAGCCACGTAGAGGGAGAAAGCCAAATCAACCTTTAAGGGGAAAGAAAAGAAAAATGCCTTCATGAAAGCTTGGAGCGAGTAGCTGATAACTCTTAAAATAAGAGTTATGGGCTATTATTTTAGGACTGAATTGTCATATTTTATTTCAATTTATCTTGAAAATTCCCTAATTTTGATTGCTTTGCTCTAGGTTTGATTTTGATTTAGTAACAATCTTATTAGAGCAAGATTATCGTAATTAATGAGTTTTATGTGATTAATTTAAGGTTGGATTTATGGAGGACTCTCGAAGTTAAGGGCAGCAGTTATACAACGTTTTGCTGAAGCAAATCTGATAGTTCAAGACAGCACAAATTCTGCACGTGAGAGATGCAGCTTATTAAATGAGCTGGAAGTTGTCAGATGACCCAACCTGTTTTGGCCAATATCATCTTGCCACATCGTGGGACCTGTCTAATCAGCCCTTATTTGCACAAACTATGAGACATTTAAGGAAGGGCAGCCATTTTTAAGGAGGAGGCATAAAAGAGAGGGGAGGAGCACGAGAAAACGGAAAGAAAATGAGAAGGGAGTTGTATGATAAGGGAGATGCCGGAATATTTCTAAAAGAGGAAAGGTCTTCCATTGGAACTGGTGCCGAATGTTGTTTCAACCTTTTTGGGGCAACATTTCGGCTACTACTTCTTATTCTTTCTAATTTCTTAGCACTATTTTACATTATGGCTGTATTTCGATTTATCTTCGGTATTTCTTGCACTATGAACTAATCACCTTTAAGGTGAGGATTAAGGGCTGATTGTTTTGATTAATTTTATAGCTGAGTACATTTCATCTATCTCAATTTGATTTTTAAGAGTTTTTTATCTCTTTAGCTCGATTCCGTTTGGCCAACTGTTTCGTAGCAGCGTTTTTCTAATTTTCGGGAGGAATAGGAGGAGTTGATAGTTTAAAGACTAGATTAGCCTCGTGTTAGGGTTAGTAACTAACTAAGTAAGGAGGTTGGGGATAATGACTCACCTAATGCACACACATTACAGTGGGGTTAAATTTTGTTGTAGTAATGTGAATGAACCAATGTATTTCAAGTGATTCGGGAGAATGCGGTGTAAACTGTAGTGGGTTGAGAGAAATGAATATGTACTTAAGTTGTAGAATCGATTAAAACGGAAATTACCCATAATCCAAGCATTTTAATTAGTTCAAAGTACAAGTTTAGTCGTTCTCTGTTTATTTACCTTTCCCTTATTGAACTCTATTTTAGCAAGTATTTTGTTCCAACATTGTTATTTTATTTTATTTTGTTTCCTTGATGACTTTTATTGGTTATAAATTGAGTTTATTGAGAGTTAGTTTGTGGTAAAATAGAATATTACTAGTCTCTGTGAATACGATAATTTACTTAACACTTACTACAAATGTATGTCTACACTTGTGCATAGACGTACACCATATTATTGTTGAAATATTCACATTACTCTAGCATGTGTTAGTAGCCAAAAAGGGAAAAAGAGGACCAAAAATGAAAAGGAGAGGAGAAGGCTGCGATTTCTCATGTTGTCATAGAAGAGAAGAAGAAGCTTCATCTTCGTACATTCTCAGCCTCCATCTTCATACATTTTTTCATTCCTTTGTTTTTTTTCTAGTTTTACATTCTAACTTGTTGATTTTGTATTGCTCTTAGTCATTTTAAGCTTTGAACTAGGTTATCATACTTTTGTAGCCATTTTGGTGAAAATCTTAGATTAAGCTCAAGATGTTTGTTGTTTTTGAATTCAGTGGGTTTATTTTCTGTTTTGAAGTTATGGGCTAACTTTTTTTTGGGGCTGAAATTTAAGGATTGAAGTCAATGTTTGAACTATTTTGATTCAATGCACTTTTAAAAAGTTATACATTTATTTATGGTGTTTATTGCAAGTTCTTGTTTGAGTTTGATCACCTTAGGTAAGGCACAAGCTAGTTCTTAATACTGAAAGGGTTAGGAATTAGTGGATAAACACAAATGGAGCAAGTAATTTCTTCTTAAGCATAGAAATTGTTAGAGTGTAGACATATATTCTAAGCTTGTGATTTTGGAGAAATTTGGTCGTATTAATGTTCATTAGCAGTGCGTTTTCATACACATATGCTTAACTTAGTCATAAAGGCAAGAAAAATGAGTTTGATAAGTTTTCAGGTTGGTTTCATGTGAATTTTCCCTTTTGTATAACATTGTTTTTGTCAAATGTTATAGCATTACTAACCTCAACTAGGCAAAAACAACCACTGATTTCTTAAATGCCAACTCTCTACTTTATCATTTTAGTACGTGTTTTAGGCTCTTAAGTCTTTATTTAAATTCAGCATTTTCCTAATTAAATCTCTCTTGAGTATTAGTCACTTTCATGTTGCTTATATTCAATTTACGGGTTTAATTTCGCTCTTTATATTAGTTTTGCAATAGTGAACTTGTGCTTAATTGCAACAAATTTGCATACTTTAATCCTCGTGGGATCGACCTTATTTATCATTTACTACCTACGATTGCTTATGCTTAATTGCATAGTGAATTTTTACACAACATGGGGGTAAGAATTAGAACAACTAACTTTTAAGGTAATTGTATAATAATGTTTTAACTAGTTAAGTTATGTTTTGGTTTTCTATTTAAATTATTAATTTAAAGGTCTAGTATATTATTTATTTCATTCATTTTGTTATTAAATGTAGGTTAAAAAACACTTTTAGCCCCTTAACTTTCATGAAAGTAACAATTTAATCATGTATAATAATTCGGTCTTGTACTTTCAAATTTGTAACAATTTAGTCCTTGAATTTAAGTATATGTAACAATTTAGTCCATGTACTTTCATATTTGTAACAATTTAGTTCATGTATTTTTAGATTTGTAACAATTTAATCCCTGGCATAAAAAATTCTTTCAAAATTAAATGATCTTTTTTTTATTGCTTAACGATTTTTAGACTTTTTACTTTTTAGCTTATAAACCTATTGAGTTCCTAATTAATTTATTGATCTACCTATATAAAAAATCTCATTAAATCTTACAAATATATTTCATGATAGGACTAAATCATTACAAATTTTATAAAGTACAGGAACTAAATTGTTACATACTAAAGTTTAGGGACTAAATTGTTACAAAAATTAAAGTACAAGGAACTAAATCGTTACAATCTAAATTGTTACAAAAATTAAAGTACAAGGAACTAAATCGTTACAAATCAAAGTTCAATGACTAAATTGTTACTTCCATAAAAGTTGAGAGACCAAAAGTGATTTTTAACCTAAATGTACTTACCACAATTGTTAAACGCGCTAGTCTTTTTTTTTATTAAAATATAAAATACATTTGAGATATTAGTGCTTAAATTCAATTAATCTCCTTTGTAATGCAGTGTATAAAGCAAACGAATTTTTTTTGTATGGACCAAATCACTCTCTAACTATCTAGTAATGTATCATTTATATATCATCAAGCTATATCAAATCAATCAATATTTTTTTGTAAATCTAAACATAGCTTGATTGATTGAGGCATCAAGTAAACCTAGCTAAAAGTGAGAAGTTTTCGAATCTTAATGCTACTTTGTATCGATGGTTAATGGTATTAATGATAATAACTACATAATTCAAAATTCAAATACATAATTAAAATCTTTGAACTTTAGGGATCAAATAGTGATAATTCTCATTCATGAGGATTATTTGGCCTTTAAACTTAGTTATATTTGTGATTTTTATTCATATTATTTGATGAAAAATAAAAAAAAAATGCTTGAATTTAATCACATGATTGATGGAAGACCTTTAAATTAAGTAAGTTGAGAAAATAAAACAAAAGAAAAAAAAATTCACACTTACTTAATGTAAAGACCCGAACCTACTACGACACGCTAGATGCGGAAGCACGACCTAGTTACCTCGCTCATGCCCGAAATTTCGGCAGCATGACGACGTAAATAGGAGAAACCAAAATTTTACCACAACCTGATAAGAATGAAAAACACTTCTATAACTCAGATAAAACGCTCAGCATCCAACAAACTACGACAAATATGCTGAGCTACACATCAAACACAGGATTTTAAGAAACCCTAACCAAATACACGATACTAAAGAATATTTAGAATTTACATATCAACACTACAACAAAGAACAAACTACAAAACTAAGAGTAAACAATCAAGGAAAGGAAAACTAGGGGAGTCTCCATAGTCTCGTCAAGTCGTCGCCTGCGTCATCCACCTCGAACATGTGCACAATCTGCAAAACCAACAAAGTAGCAAGGATGAGTATAAATATACTCAGTAAGTAGCCCACTTAGGGGTCCAATGTTTAAAGAAACCATTTAACTTTCCACAACATTCACTACTAGCCAAACCTAACTTCGTGTCATACCTGTGAGTCCTGTAACATAGAACCCAACCCTGTGAAGGTATATAACCCTCACACTCATCTCAACAGATAAATCACCCCTAGGCTAGCACACAGGCGTTAGGGAACGCATCCCTACGCTCAACATACTGGGGAATCATCTCTCAGCTAGCACACGGCAATAGAAAACGCATCCCTATGCTCAACACAGTGGGGAATCACCCCTAAGCTAGCTCACAGGCGCTAGGGAACGCATTCCCTACGCTCAACATAAATCTCTGGGGTCCTCGCCCCTATGCTAGCACCCACGGCAATAAGGATCGCAACCCTTATGCTCGTCACAAATCTCTGGGGACAACGCCCCTATGCTAGCCTCATCAACACTCTAGGGGAATCGCCCCCTAACTCATTACTCTGGGAATAACGCCCCTTTACTAGCATCATCAACACAAAAGTTGTCCTGGCACGTACATCTGCTTCTTAATCTCAACTCATCAACCATCCAACTATCGCTCTCACACTCTACCTGAGCCCATCCCGGTAAGGCATTGTCTCGAGCACTACCAACGAGCCATATAACTTAGGTTGACTAAGGCCGTGAAAGCAAATAACTCTCATGCCTACATACAATAGAACATCACCCCTCTATGCTAGCATACAGGCAATAAGGGACGCATCCCTTATGCTCAACATACTTGGGGAATCACCCCTAAGCTAGCACCACAGGCCATAAGGATCGCAATCCTTACGCTCAACACAGTGGGGAATCACACATAAGCTAGCACACAGGCGCTAAGGATCACAATCCTTACGCTCAACATAATTGGGGAATCACCCCTAAGCTAGCACCACAGTGAAGGAACACAATCCCCCACTCTCATCACATCTAGTCAACCTAGAGTTACAGACTCGCCCAAGAGAGACATAAGGTCAGGTGGCTCTTATTTTATCAAGCTCCTTGCATTTTCGCACCACTTTTGGAATCTCGAGGGTAATCTACCATACCAAAATCATTTGTTATATCCGGACCACGTTCACAATCTGGCCCATAGTTCACAAGCACATACCTGTGCTAGCGGCACATAGCCCTCCATCCCCTTTTAATTCAGAATTCAGTTCCATAACCATTCTAGAAATCAGGACGACCAGTAACCCTCTACTCACATTCGGACCCATCCAAAACTTGTTAAATCAGCCCAAACATAAGGCCATTCTGAACACATAAAATACGGTCCCCGACCCTGAGTATGGCATAACTTTAGGGTGCTCTACTACAGCCCCTAACTCAACCTGAACCCAAAAGCATTGAACCCAATCAACCAATCAATCTAAAATTCAAGTTTTCTGCACTCCACAGCTAACCAAACATCTCAGAAGTCCAAACGATTACAACTGTTTAGTTTAACACAACTACCCATATAAATGCTTATAAGGAAATACTATAATCACATTCATTCATAACCTCAGGCACATTTTCATCCATTTATTTGTAACTTTGAATCCCGTAACGAGAATCGCAACAATTTCAAGCAACCTTAAGCCCAACACGATAATTCTCATATTAATTTAACCAACCACGACATCTTTCACATACTCAAATTTAGGTAAGCATCAATGTTCACAATTAACCACAAACGTGTTCAAACTCTCCCAAATATAACTTTGGGCAGTTCTTAAGGTATTCCATATGTCAACACAATAAAATCATAACTCTGAGCCCCAATTTTCATTATAACCACAACTTATGTCAATTGAGCTCATAACTACTTTTGAACGTATCCATTAACCATTACATGCTTCCTAAATACGGTTTCCAAGCATATTTCCACAATTCACACATTAATCAACATAAATACAAAACATTTAAGAACTTAAGGGGCTTAAAGTCCAAATAACTAGTTACTTCGAATAGAATAATTAATATTATTCTAGCAGTGAGAATCTCCTCCAAACTCTGGTCTTCCTGCTTAACCTTCAATAATTCAATAAAAATAAGGATTATAAAACTTGGTCCAAGATTCTTGAAATTTCATAATTGATCTCCATTTAGTCCTTTTTATTTCCTTAGACCGATTTTAATTTAGCACAATATCTCACCCAAATAAAAGTGACCGTGCCGAACCTTTAACTTTGCTGAAAATTTATATATTTGTCTCCAATTCCATAGTTTGATTCTCAAATCAATATCCTGAAAATTAAATCCATTGATTAACGATCGATCCCATTTAAAGTCCTTAATTAAAAACAATTGAGTAACGAAATTACCCAAGTCCGAACACGATCGTAACCGGGACCGTTCGAGCTCGAAAATTGGAATCGGAGACGACGGCGCGTGGCAGGAACACAAAGGCGCGTGGGCGCGCTTGGCAGGCTCGTGAGGACTCCAGTTAGCGGGTGGCTCGCGGATCTGGACAGATCTGGTCTCGGCGGGTCAGATCTGAGCTTCGTGCAGCGTTTTCCGGTGAGGTCTGAGCTGCGCAGCTTCGGGTTGGATGGAAAAGGCTTCCGGCGAGACGCCACCTGCGAATCCGACACCGGCGAGGCTAACGCAGACGACGTCGACCGGCATTCATGAGCTTCGGCGAGGCTGAGCGTGACGAGGATGTTGGTCTGAGTTTCCCGGCGAAGAAGCTCACGACGAGGCTCGAAGCTACAGCACCGCGTGTTCAGAAACTCCGGCGACGCTACGGCGTTACGGTTTGGACGAAAAAACTTCCGGCAAGATCCTTAACTCCAACGTGCGGCTGCTGGGTGTGCGGCGGAGACGTGGTGCGGCAAGGGGAGTCGAACGGCGGAGGTTCATCCTCTACGCGGCCAGCGTTCACGAGAGAGAGAGAGAGAGAGAGAGAGAGAGAGAGCATTCGGTGAGGGAGGGAGGGGCTGTCGGGAGAGGAAAGAAAAAAGAAACAAAAAAAAAAGAAAAAAAATCTGAGGAAGAAGGAGGAGGAAGAAGATAAGTATGGTATATTTTTATTATTATTATTTTTTTTTTTTTTTTTAAATTACTAAAATGCCCGTTTACCAACTTATCATTCCCAAATTGCCCTTCTAACTTTCCAAACCTTCAAATTATCCCAAGTTAAAATTGCAAAATTGAGAATTATTTCAAATTAACCTAAAAATTTAAATTACCCAATGAAAATCATTCCAACTTAATTTCCATAATTTAAAATTAATGCCTGTAATTAAGCCGGGCGTTACACTTAATGTTTTGATGTAGGATTTTGGTGGAATGCAACTGCAGTGCAATTGCTATGCAATTGCAATCTGGCAAATCTGGAATTTAAGTAAAAAACGAGAATTTCGGGATTTTGAAGGAAATTTGACCCACGAATTCAGCAAGATGATTAGCCATGATTGTCCATCAACCAAGAGGAAAACCCTAGCATGAGATCCCTATAAATATTGAACAAAGAAGCCGAACAAAGAGAGCTCGATTGGAGAAGATTTTCATTCACGTTTTTTTTGGGTTTCCTTACTTTCTGCACTTTTCATTTTTAGTTTTTTTGTTGCTGTTTGTATTCATTTCTTCTTCATCTTAGTCCGAATCTCTTCCTTAATCCCATCTCAACGAAGTGGATGTTGGTAAAGAGCAATCCTTATTCGATTGAGCTAGATTTTAGAAGATTTTCGTTTATGTTTTCTGGGTTTCTTCACCTACTACAGCAGAATTTTTTTTATGCTTTTAGTTGTTGTTTTTGTTGTAATTTCTCTACATCTCCATCTCTAAACTCTTCTCAATCCTATCTCTATAAGTTTTGGATGTAGTTATGAACAAACTCTTGTTCGATTGAGCCAAAAAGAAATGGGTTTTTAGGATGGTTGAGTTTCTTCGATTTCTGCACTTCGTTCTTGAATTTCTGTTAATTAGCTACTGATGTGTTTTTCAATTTCAGTAAATTAGTTTCTGTTATTTGAATCTAGGAAGAGCAAATTTAGCTTCAGCAAGTTTAATTTCAATTATTTGAGTTTAGTAGCTATGGGATCATTGCATTGTTAATTCAGTAATTGTAAGTCAGTAGCAAATTTTTATTTGGAATCCCACTGCATTTTGATTTTTGCATATACAAGCTTCTTTAAGTTAATTTGTAAATTTTGACATTGTTTCTTTAAGCTACTGAATTGCTTTGTATTTGCATTTTGATTGCATTGTTTACCTTGATTGTACCAATGAATTTTACTAATTTACAATTACTGTTTTCAATTTATTCCATCATGAAGAGCTAAATTTCCTTTGGGATTCAAGTTTGTGAATGCCCTAGAGGAAAGATGTAAAGCTCGAGAGTAAAAAAAATCTAGCTAATTCTTGAACTCTAGTTTGCTTTTGGTGAGTTAATTGTTGGGTAAACCTAGTTGGTCATCTAGTGTTGCTTGCCAAGCTATAACTTAATACCGAAAGGGTTAAGGGAAGTGGATGTCGCAAAAGTAATGGAGGAAAAGGCTTAGACATAAGTCTGAAACATCGACCTTAGACATAGGGCGAGACTCCAAAACCACTAGAATTGTGCGCAAAAATATCTAAGTTAGATTAGTCATAGAAATATAGGTTTAATCACTTAGTCTCCTAAAGATACTTCATAGAAGGTCGAATAGGAGTTGAATTTGGTTTACTTAGTTCTTGAGTTAGCTACGATTGCAATTGTTTTCTTGTTGCATTTTCTTTCCAAATGGGCATTAGCAACTTGAATCCCTTTTTCATTTCCATTGAATTTTCAAATAATTTTCTTTTAGTGAAAACATCTCACAAAACTTTTCACCCACGGTTACCTTAAGTTGCAATTTGTCAACAATTTTGTGCCAACAAAATTCGTTTTATTAAATCCCGTTCCCTTGGGTACGATACTCTGAAATACTTCCAGTTTCTTTATTATTTCGATCACGTGCACTTGCATGTAGCAAAAAGCACCGATCAAATAGACACCACCATCAATAAATAGGACTAAAATTGTAATTACAACGACTTGACCAAAATTGTAATTTTTAATATTAAACCCAAAAATTAAATAATTTAAGAAGACTATCAATTCAAAAGAGACACAAAAAAGACCAACCCAGAGACCATAGTGTTGAGAAACTACGGCTACGACAGCTTAACATAGTATTCACATTTTTTTATACTCTCTTTTCTTTCACCATGCTTCTTTTTTTAATTTGTCAAAAACTATATTAAATAGCAGCATTTGAGACAAAAGATTTTAAGTGCTATGTTTAAAGTAGAAGAAACTATATTTAATAGTAGAATTTACTCAATCCATTGACTCCTGAACATGGTTTCTTAATTTCTTCAAATTAACATGACACAAGTTGATTAAGTGCAGACCAAACTTGCCTGACTTCCCATTGGACTCTTTCTTGAACCTTTTCCTCACACAGCATTAGCAGTTCATATTCCACTTACACAAAAACATAATCAAATTCATCAAAAAGCATTTCCAATTGGTCTGTGTTTTAGGCATTAATGCCAATTTCAATATGTTATCTACTTATTTGCCCACTTTGTTTCACCTATATAAGCATCATTGTCCTTGCTTCTTCCTCACACTCATCAAACACAACATCAGCTTTCTTCTCTCTTAATATGGCTTGGTTTGTTGGTTATCTTTTTCTCCTTTTCATCTCTTCTGCCACGGCTTGTGATCGTTGTGTTCAACAATCAAAAGCTAGCCACCTTTATGATACACCTACTTCATGTAAACGATTTCATTTTTATTTCATCTCACCCTTTTATCTTTTATAGCTTGATTAAAACTATCAAAATATGATTATTCTATCCATTTTGACATAGATGGAGGAGCCTGTGGTTATGGAAACTTGGCATTGGAATTCTCTAATGGCTTCTTTGCTGCTGGTGTACCTTCGCTTTACAAACAAGGAGCTGGTTGTGGCGCCTGCTACCAAGTAATATTATTTCTTTTAATTTACTTCTTGTATTATAAATGTTGAAGATTCCACATCATAAAGATGAAGAGAGATCTCACAACTTTTAAGATACATAGGTTTCTCTTCTCATTACCAATTGATTTTGAGATGGAATTTCATGTTTATCTAATACAGTATCAAAGCCCATAAAGTTTAAACGGGTATTTAGTCCCAAAAAAATTGAAATTCAACCTAAGAATGGTAAACTCGATGAAGAGAGACCTCACAATTTATAAGATACATGGGCTACTCTTCTCCTTGCTAATTGATTTTGAGATAAAGTTATCTAATAATGAAGATTTTTACATTAAGAAGTTGTTAATTAGTGAATTGACTATTTTTATAGGTAAGGTGCAAAAATAGAAGGCTATGCAACACAGTAGGGACTAAAGTGGTGTTGACAGATCAAAATAATGATAATGTAACAGATCTTGTTCTTAGTAAAAGGGCTTTCTTCACAATGGCTCTCAATGGCAAAGGTGGAGACTTGTTGAATCTTGGAGTTATCGACGTAGAATACAAGAGGTAGGCTTTACAACATTTGAAATGTATGTCCGGTAAATAAAATAAAACATAAAAATTTTGCATCATAAACTTGCAGGGTGCCTTGTGAATACAAAAATAGAAATTTGTTAGTACGAGTGGAAGAATCAAGTTATAACCCATTTTACTTGGGGGTTAAATTCTTGTACCAAGGTGGCCAAACGGATATGGTAGCGGTCGACATAGCTCAAGCTGGTACTTCTGATTGGAGTCATATGAAAAGAAACTATGGAGCTGTTTGGGAAACCAACGACATACCTGAAGGAGCACTGCAATTGAGGATGGTGGTGACTTCAGGATATGATGGAAAGTGGGTTTGGGCAAAATCTGTGCTTCCTGCTAATTGGAAAACTGGAGCAATTTATGACACTGGAGTTCAAATCAACGATGTTGCCAAAGAGAGTTGCCCTCCTTGGCAATGCGGTGATGGCCAATGGAAATGAAAATAAGGGTTCCAAACGTTTGAATAATGGTCGTTTGAATCACATAGTTTGTGATTTGTGTGTGACTTGTCCAATAAAGGTCTAATATATAGATGCTTTGTTGTGTCTCTACTATAACATAAATAAAATGTTTGGTCAAAGTTGTTTATTATTTCCACAAGTTGGTTATTTGGTCGATCGCTATCACTTCCCTGTTGTATTTTGGCCTTTATGATTCTATCTTAATGATAAATTCAAGGGGTAACTTCCAACACGGTCACCTTGTCATGACCTTTTTATTTTTTGAATTCAACAACATTTTAGGGAAAGAAATTCGAACTTCTGACCTCTTGATAGAGGGTACATGCCAACTATGACCATTTATCTTTCTATATCGCTTATAATGATATTATCATTTTTTTTTATTTTGGGTCAAAACCCATATATAGTTTTCTTTTAAACTCTACTTTAAATCATCAATACTCATATGTGGTTTGCTTTTGAACTCTATGATCTGAAAGGTCTTATCTCAATCATGATAGATTAAGTTTCAACAGTATAAATATTCTTTCAAGTTGTTCCCTTGTGGAAGATTATTTTGAGGAAGAGACTAATATTTTGACAGAAGTTGGGTTGATCAATTGCATTAGACCTTTTCCATATTCTATTAATCTGTTTCAAAGTGCCTCATATATATAGAAATGTAAATGTAGTAGGTTATTCTCTTCCTGTGATAGTTGAGTGAGAAAGTTCTTATAAATGTAGTCAGTTTATATCCCTCTACAATCCTGGGTGAAATCATTTTTGTATTGATGTGGAACAGATTCTTGGTCTAAGCCTTGATATAATATCTTTAAAAGAAAAATATTTATTTGAACTTTTAGAGAAATAACAAACAAAATATCATTAATAATGAATTTACTTGAACTTCAAACAACTAATTATTTTATTAAAAATATATATAACATAGTTAAAATTAAGGAGAATTGTAATGGATAGCAAAAAATATTAGGATATTTGCAAATCTAGCCATGGTTTTTGAGATTTGCAAATATAGCAAAAAAATGTAAATCTAACTTTTATTCTTTTTATTATTTCAATTTTATTTTCATTAGTATATCAGCAGGTATATCAATATTATATCTAATATACTTTATATTTGTATATCAATCAACTGATATATACCTAAAACAAAATATATTAGTAGTATATTACTGATATACTACTGAAACACTTCTTTTTAGGTATATCAGTTAAATGATATACTCTACATGAAGTATATATCAGTAGCATATTAGGGATATTTTGCATATTTGGTGTATCACTGATATACTTCATTTCAGGTATATATCATTTCACTGATATATCTAACATTGAGTATATCAGTAGTATATCAGTGATATACTTCATTTTAGATATATATGATATACTTAATATGAAGTACTGATATGCTATTAACATACAATATTCAGTATACCATCAATATATATACTTCATTTTAAGAAAACAAATCACTGATTTACCTAAAATAAAGTATATCAGAGATATACTACTGATATACCTAAAATAAAATATATCAATTAGCGGTGCAAGTAAAAATCGAAAAATCGAAAAAACTGCTTAAACCTACCGAAACCGCCGATCGATTCGTGTTAAAATTGGCTCGGGATGGCTGTTACGGTTTAAGTTTAATCAAAACCAATAATATTCGATCAGTTTCGGGTTTGGAAAAATCAGACCAAATAAATAGAGATGTCCACAGGGGCGGGGCGGGGCCGGGGAATGGATTCCCTGTCCCCGTCCCCGCCCCCCATTTCATTCCTCGTCCCCGCGAAATTTCCCGTTTAATTTCGCGGGGATCGGGGCGGGGATTCCCCGCGGGAAAATTTTCCCCGTTCTTTTTTTTTTTTTTCTTTTTTTTAAAATTTATTCTCAACCATAATAAAAATTATTTCTAAATGAATAATTTTCAATATAATTCTATTTAAAGTAAATGTTATAAAATTTCCTAATAAAAACAATAATATACCATAAGTAAAAATATTATAATGTCGAAACAACTTAATTTCTAAAAATTCAAATTTCAATATTACAACATAGACTTTAAATTTTTTTTTTTATAACGAAATAGTCTTAAACTAATTCCTACTATAGTTTTTTTTTTTTTTTAAAAATTCTATTTATAGGTAATAATATATATATATAATCGGGAATCGGGGGGGGGGGGGGGGGGGGGGGGGGGGAATATATTCCCCGTCCCCGTTTAGCCAATGGGGAAAAAAACTTCCCCGCTCCCTCCCCCATTCCCCATGTAATCGGGGATTCCCCGCCCCGTTCGGGGCTGGTCCCCGCGGGGCCCCGGCCCCGCGGGTTAAATGGACATCCCTACGAATAAACCTGAGCCGAACTGAATCGTATTAATATTAAAAATAAAGAAACTTATCAAGTTACATTAGTTGTCTCATTGGCTCTAAGGTGAGCCTTGCAAACTCTAGGTCTTGAGTTCGAGTTGCACATTGAACACTCCTTTGTTTATTTTTGGCTCCATTTTTATACATTAACCGAGCGTTTGCACCCCTAATGTCAATAGTATATCAATTATATACTTTATTTTATGTATATATGATATACTAAATAATGAAGTACTGATATACTAAAAATCAAAAAAAAAAAAAAAAAAAGTACTGATATACTGTTTATATATTTCATATAAGGTATTTCAATGAAATGATATATCTAAAATAAAGTATATTAGTAATATATCATTGATTTACTACTCATATACTACTAAACAAGTGTATCAATTAAAAGTCAGTGTATCAACAAAGACTAGTGACTAAAAACCATTGATAAAGTCAAGAACTAAAAATGGTTTCACAACTTGATCCCATCACAATTTGAAATACATAAAGGTGAAGGAGAAACGAAACCAAAGAGACGATGAAGGTGATATCTGTGTATCGTGTGTCTATCAGTGGTTTAAGTTCTGAATATTTTTTTCAAATGCTCGCATTTAATTGTAATGAGGCAAAACAAAGAGAAATGAAGGTGATTGAATTGGAAAGAAAAAACAGAAACGCTTGACAAAAATAAAGTATATCAGTAGTATATCAGTGATATTCTTCATTTTAGGTTTATCTAATATACTGCATATGAAATACTGATATATTGTTGATATACTTCATATTAAGAATATCATTCTACTAATATATCAGAGTAAAATATATTAGTAGTATATCAGTGATATACTTCATTTTAGGTATTTTAATAGTATATCACCAGTATATCTGGTATACCACTGATATATTTAATAATAGTAAAACATACGTGAAAATATTAGGAATGGTAGTTTAAACTTTTTCGATTTAGCTTTTGGCCTGGGCCGAATTTTTTTGCTAGATTTGCAAACTGAAAAAAGTGAAGGCACACCTGCAATAACCCATAAAATTTTGTCATATCCTTGCAACCAGCTCTAAAATTAAATCCATTTTCTGTTTTTCTAGAATAATGACATTACATTCTCAAGCTTATCATCTCATGCCGACAAACAAATAATGCTTCCTTTTAGAATTTAATTTCAAAACCCATGGCCATGTTTGGTAAAGTTTATAGTATGAATTTTTAAAACCCACGAATTCAAATTTCTAAACCATGCATGGTAATCCATGGGATTTCTCTTTTATTCAATGGGCATGGATTAAGAAAATAAAAGGGAGAGCCTTTTATTAATAAAGTTGTAAGTAATTATAGTTAGTTTGATCATATTAAAAAATGTAAAGCAATTAATTAGGCCCGTTTGATGACCATTTGATTTTTAGTTTTTAGTTTTTGAAAATTAAGCCTATAAATACTATCTCCAACTCATGAGTTTTCTTGTTCTGTTATCTACTTTTTACATATATTTTCAATTTTGAAAACTAAAAAATAATAATAAATAAATAAATAAATAGTTTTCAAAAAATAATTTTTGTTTTTAGAATTTAGCTAAAAATTCAAATGTTTTCTTAAAAAAGATGAAAGTTATGGTAGAGAAATGATGAAAAAACAAGTATAATTTTCAAAAACCAAAAACTAAAAGCTAAATAGTTATCAAACGGAACATTAATTATTAAAATTAACTAAAAGATCAATTGAAGTTATAAGATCTCCCATCTATCAATTAGACACAAGCATGGTCTTTTTTCTTTCTAAGCATTTGATCTGATAATGTATCATATAATATAAAATAAACATTAATTTCCTCTATTTTCAATTATGTTATTGGTAATATACTAATGGGATTGAATATATTAATACTTTTCCGCATCTTATTTTTATCTTCCAAAGTAAAGCAATTCAAATCCTGCGTACCAAATATTATCATCCAATTCAAATCGGATTTGCCTTCTTGAAAACGTTGACCTATTAGTTGTTATCCATTAATACTCTTCTTTCTAATATTTGAAGAAACTATATAAGCATATCATTCTTCATGCTTCTTTCTTACAACACTTAATTAGTTATCATCATTTCTCCACAAAAAGAATAATGAAGATGGCTTGGTTTTTCACCTTCCTCCTCTTTTTCCTTGTTTCTTCGGCTAATGCTTGTGATCGCTGTATTTTTCAATCTAAGGCTGCTCATTACTACGAAGATGCACCTACTTCATGTAAAAATTTGTCTTTTATTTACTTGTATTTTTCTTTTTAATTAGTTAGAAATTTTAATCTATTAGATAAACATGAAATTTCATCTCAAAACCAATTGGTAATGAGATGAGTAGCTCATGTATCTTATAAATTGAGACGTCTCTCTTTCTTTTTCCGACATGAGATCTTCAACATACTCTCTCAAGATGGTGTCTTTGGATTCACCATTCTTGATAGTCGGATAAGATTCCATCTCAAAACTAATTGACTATGAGAGAAGTTGCTCATGTATCTTATAAAGATTGTGAGGTCTCCACATCTCAAAACTAATTGGTTATGAGAGCAGTAGCTCATATGTATCTAATAAAGATTGTGAAGTCTCACCATCTTTGAAATGTAGGATTCTAAACATGCCCCTTCAAGATGGTGCCTCTTTAAGTTCACCATTCTTGAGTCGGATTCCAATTTTTGGATCGAATATCCGTTTGGGTTTAATGGACTCTGATACAATATCAGAGAAACATGAGATTCCATCTCAAAATCAATTGGCAATGAGAGAAATAGCCAATGTATCTTATAAATTGTGAAGTCTTTCTTTATCTTTTCGACGTGGAACCTTGTGATAAATCCTAATGATAAATTTATTGGGTGTGACAATTGTGTTCGTGATGTATAGATGGAGGCGCATGTGGGTATGGAAATTTGGCCTTGGAAATGTCCCAAGGGTATTTTGCAGCTGCTGTTCCTTCAATCTACCGACAAGGAATGGGTTGTGGTGCCTGTTATCAAGTATATATTTAATTTCCTTTCTCTTCTTAATTCACTTCTATTTTAGTAGCTTTAATTTTTCTCAAAAACTTCATTGACTATGGGTGTGTATTGTTTTTGCAGGTACGATGCAAGAATGAAACATTGTGTAACACAGTAGGAACAAAAGTAGTTTTGACAGATCAAAATGCTGATAACAGAACAGATTTTGTGATCAGTAAAAAAGCTTTTTCTGCTATGGCTTTGAAGGGAAAAGGCCAAGAACTTTTGAAAACTGGAATTGTTGACGTGGAATACAAGAGGTGAACCATACTTGTACTACTTGATATATAGTACTATCAAAATGGACTAATTTTTTTGGGCTTTCATGTTGCAGGATACCTTGTGAATACAATAAAAATTTATTGGTACAAGTGGTAGAATGGAGCCACAAACCATATTATTTGGCTATTAAATTCCTGTACCAAGGAGGCCAAACAGACATAACAGCAGTCTACATAGCAGCTCAGGTAAGCTAGAAATTGATTATTGTGTTTGAAGTAGGATACGTTTGGGAGTGACTTTGAAATGGTTAAAATCATTTTTGTCATATTCAAAATCACTCAAAAACATGCTTTTAATTATTCCAAATCAATTTTTATAGTATCAAAATCGCGTTTAAAAGTGTAAAATCAAACATTAAGTTGATTTTGAATGATTAAATTAAGCATGTTTTATAATAGTTTTGAACATAATAAAAATGATTTTAACTATTTCAAAATCAAGAGTGATTTTGGAATGGTTAGAATTACTTTTGTCGTATTCAAAGTCATTCTGAAACATGTTTTTAATTATTCAAAATCATTTTTATGGTATGATGTAAAATCAAACATTAAATTAATTTTAAATGATTAAAAACATGTTTCAAAAGAATTTTAAACATAATAAAAGTGATTTTAACCATTTCAAAATCACTCTCAATTAAAACCACTTTTGTCGTATTTAAAATCACTCTTGAAACATACTTTTAATTATTCAAAATCAATTTTTATAGTATGATGTAAAATCAAACAGTAAATTGATTTTGAATGATTAAATTAAGGGCATATTTCAGAATAATTTTGAACATGACAAAAGTGATTTTAACCATTTCAAAACCACTCCCAAACATGCTCTTAATTTGCATAACTCCATACTAAACGTTAGTTTCTATGCATCGAATAAATTTGGCATAGGACGGTTCGGGTGACGGGCACTACATGAAAAGAAACTATGGACCTATTTGGGATACAAATAATGTGCCTGATGGGGCAATTAAGCTAGTGGTGGTGGTTGTTTCGGGATACAATAATGGGAGGGGGGACATGATAAATTATGCACTGCCTGCTGATTGGAAAAATGGAGAGATTTACGATACTGGAATTCAAATCAAGGATATTGCTTCTGAGTATTGCAATCCTTGGCGATGTGGTGAACAACCATGGAAATGAAGCAATTAAGTTGCCAAATTTCAAAGTTTAGTTAAAAATAAATGTGTGTATGTGTATTCCTTAATTAATTCCCCCCCCCCCCCAAAAAAAAAGTGTATATTGTGAGGATTGAAAGAATTCAGTAGAGTTCTATTATTAAATAAAAAGTAAAATATTAATATTGTGTGAATGGATCTTTTGCAAAATAAAACAATAAATTAAAGTTTTGGTGTGCTTGGCTTCTTATTGGCGATAATTGTTACCTTTGTACCTGAATATATATTATTGTTTTTAGCAACGATTTGGTCGTAAAGTTCATCACTAGTGTAAAGTAAGCTTGTGATCTTCTTTTGATTCAAATGATGAATACAACTTTTCAATCCCTCTTTATATCGTCATACAAAATGCAGAATTTTGAAATTTTCGTTATAGTAAAGTACTTCTCTTTCTTCATCTATGAACTTTTCACAAAAAAAGAAGATAATTTTAATATAGAAATTTGTTTAAAAAAATATTAATCACAAAAATGGCTTTGATATGGATGATTGGCATATTTTGGGATTATGTGATAATGGTTAATTTATCTCATCTTTAATTACATATGAATTAAGTATTTGTTTAGATTAATTTCTTAAATGACTTTAAACAGCTAAAAGTGTTTAAAAAAAATATCTAGAGTAGTGTTTGATAACAAATATAAATCGTTTTGAAATAATCAAATTAGTTTTTAAAAAATTAAAAAATTCTTTTAAAGTTATTTCTCCAAAAATAGTTGACTAGGAATCACTTGATAATCACTTTATAATTATTTAACATATTTAGAATCACTTTTAAAATAGTGCAACTAACAAGAATTAGAATTTCTTTTAAGAAAATATAACCAAATACAAAAAATAATAATAATAATAATAACTCAAACTATTTTCATAAAAAGTGTTTTAAGAATCAATACCTCTTTTTTTTTTTTGGAAAAATGTTTAAATTAAAAGTTATGTTAAAATCATTCTAACCATATAATTACAACAATATCTAAGAAATAGTCAATTGATCTAGTTATATTCAACTTTTCATTATATTCACAATTATTTTTAAAGTTATTGTGTATTGCAATGTTTTATCTAAATTTCGTTAAAAGTAATTTAACATTCAATCTACAATTATACTTTAATAATATTAAATCCAAAAAGTAAATAACATAAGAAGACTATGATTTCAAACCAAAAAGATATGAATAATAATAATAACAAACAAACAAACTGAGACCATGGTGTTGTCAAACTACGGCCATGACAGGCTAACATACATTATCAATTATTATATTCTTTCTTTTTCTTTCACATTGCTTTTCAAAAACTATATTAAATGGCCGAAAAGAATTAAAGCCATCAGATTTAAGAGCCCCAATAGAGAAAGGTTAACCGCCTGTTTAGTATAAATCAAATTAGTCTTCTTGATTCAGTAAATATCTATTTGGTATTTCAAAAAAAAAATCTATTTGGTGTATTTGTTTCTTAAAATAGTTTTTTTAATTACTTTAAAAAAATAGTTTTTCAATTCTGTAATACAAATAGTAGAAATGTTGAAAAATAACATTTTTATGCTTTATGGTGTTTCAGATTTTAAATTTTAAAATTGAAAGTATAGAATTATACTCTTAAAAAAATAATGGTTTTGTTTCCCTAACTCCAGATAAACCTACAATGTTTTTGAAGTTTTTTTTTTTTTCTTTTTTTTTTTGTTAAATAAAACATATTTCATGTAAAGTAGTTGGAGCATGACGTGGTTAAAATTGTTATACAATAAAAACCTCGATAAATATAGGATCTCATATTATAAACTCATTTCATTTTTGTTAAAATGAAAGCATAATATATATTATAAATCAAGTATATACTATAAATTATGCCAACACAAGATCATAGCTCAACTTGCATGAAGTATGTGCTTATGACTATTGTTGGGAGTGCGACTAAAGTCCCACATCGACTAGATAAGAGGAAGATCATAGGTTTATAAATGTGAGACACTATCACCCCATTGGTATGAGACTTTTTGGGTGAGACCAAAACAAAGTCACGAGGGCATTTATGCCCAAAGTGGACAATATCATACCTATGTAGAGAGTCGTTGTCCTTAACAGTGGTATCAGAGCCATGCCCCCTGAGCTGTAGTCGGTAGAATCTTAGGGTGCCGAACAAAAGAGGCGAGCCTCGAAGGTATAGTCATGGTGTACCACGGATAGATGACTATTTGGATTGTTGAGAGTGCAGGGACACTCTCTCCATTAGTATGAGGCATTTTGGGTGAAACCAAAAATAAAGCCATGAAAGCTTTATGCCCAAAGTGGACAATATCATACCTATGTGGAGGATCGTTGTCTCTAACAACCATGAGGTCATGGGTTCGAATCCCCCACCCCAAATGTTGTTGAACTCAAATATATATAGAGAGAGATATAGATATATATATATATATATATCATAACATAATAAATATTGTAAAATAATAATTATACAAACTTTATGATATAAAATTTATTAATAAATTTATTAATAAAATTTAATATTCAAATTTAATAAAATTTAATCTTGTTGGTACTCGGTAACTACAACTATTTTTTGAGTTCAACAACATGTAGAATGGAGAGATTCGAACTTCTGATCTCTTGGTTGATAGTACATGTCAATTATCAGGTTAAACTATACTCACTTTAGCTATTTATG
The DNA here is from genome assembly GCA_033996785.1 of Trichosanthes truncata. Taxonomy (NCBI): domain Eukaryota; kingdom Viridiplantae; phylum Streptophyta; class Magnoliopsida; order Cucurbitales; family Cucurbitaceae; genus Trichosanthes; species Trichosanthes truncata. Next base: position 53,504,692 of record JAWPNB010000010.1, read on the forward strand.
AATATATTACTACACATGGTTTGAACTATTTCTTAAATTGAGATCCAGTTTATATATCTTCTCCCAAAAACATAAGCACTAAAAAAATATAAAACGTTATTTTTCATTAAATTCTTTAATTTCTAAGTTTTGTTTTGAAATCGCTGATCAAATGTGCACCTTAAACATTAGGGGGGCGTTTGGCCCCCTGAGTTGGATTTTAAACTCAACTCATTGTTTGGCCCATGGAGAAATTAACTCCCCATAAAAAAATCCAACTCTACCGACTTACTACAGTGTTAAGATATTAAATTCATCGACTTGTACAGTAACTCTATTAACATATTTTATCGCCACTTCTCCAACAATCGACAGCCACTGTCGGCGACCAGCAACCACCACTGGTGACCTTCTCCAACGATCGATGACAATTGTTGGCGACCATATCCAGCAACCGACGTATCGTCTCGAACGACTATCACCGGCAATAATTTCTAGCAACCGACGATACTCCCATGGTTCAAAATAATATGAAATGCACATGTACATAGTTGGTCTAATTCTCTGCTCCAACAAAAAGCAGGTCCCATTTTGTCTTTAATGATCCTATCTCCGATTATTCTCCACTCTTTGAGTCACCTACATAAGGTTCACCATCATCCTTCCTTCTTCCTCACACTCATCCTACAAACATTCATTTTCCAATTATTTCAAAAATGGCTTGGTTCCTCAGCTTTCTCTTCCTCTTTTCCATCTCTTCTGTTACTGCTTGTGATCGTTGTGTTTTTCAATCTAAAGCTAGCCACCTTTATGATTCGCCTACAACATGTAAAAGATTTTATTTTTATGTCTCTCACTCTTCGTATATCTTCTTAGAATAATTGCATTCATATTGTTATAATCTGCATGGCTTTCTTATCCATTTGGAACAGATGGGGGAGCATGTGGTTATGGCAACGTGGCATTGCAGTTCTCCAATGGCTTCTTTGCAGCTGCTGTACCTTCCCTTTACAGACAAGGAGCTGGTTGTGGCGATTGCTATCAGGTGTTTATTTTCTTTTCTTTTGATTTCATTCTTTTCATATAGATTTCTATGATAAGAGAAGTTGGCAACTAGCTAGTAGTATATTAACTATTTTTTTATAGGTGAGGTGCAAAAACAGAAGGCTTTGTAACACAGTAGGGACTAAAGTGGTGTTGACAGATCAAAATAGTGATAACGTGACAGATCTTGTTCTTAGTAAAAGAGCTTTCTTTACAATGGCTCTAAATGGCAAAGGTGCAGACTTGTTGAATCTTGGAGTTGTCGACGTTGAATACAAGAGGTGCGGCCTCACCATATTTAGTTATACATAACATAATTATCTTAATGTATCATCTTTTCGATGTGGGATCCTCAACATGCTTCCTCAAGATGGTGCTTCCTTGGATTCATCATTCTTGTGTTGAATTCTTTTTTTTTTTTTATGAGTTCTGATACCATATTAGATAAACATGAGATTCCATCTCAAAATCAATTAGCAACGAGAGGAGTGGTCTATGTATCTTTATAAATTGTGAAGTCATTCATCATCTTTCCAATGTGAAATCTTCAATATATATTGAAATGACCTAATTATCAATTTGTTTAATTTTTCTCGTTGGAATAATAATGTCTATTTTATATTTATTTATTTTAATTGCATGAGCGATCCATAAAAAAGCTAAACATATATGGTTGTCAAAGACATGCGGAAATATGAAAATAAATGAACACACAATATTTTTAACGTGGTTCGGTTTCCCAACCTACTCCACGAGGCCACGCCCAGAGATTAGATTATCAAAGGATTAGTACACAATATAAATTGTTTTATGCATAAAATTAAAAGAACTCCCTTCTTGGATTTTATGCCGCAATCTTGCTCCCTTTGACAATCCACATTCACAAGCTCCCCTTGTGAAATGTGTAGTGTGTTCAACAACCGTTCAAGTAGCTTACAATCTCCAATTGAAGCACGTTCTCAAGAATTCAATATGTAACACAAAAAACCACAAAAAGATAACTCTTCAAGAGTTAACTAGAATTGTTACAAGGTTTTTCTCTATTCCATCAACTTTAGCAAAATTCAAATTTAAAACAAAAATCACTCAATCAAATATGGGAAAGATCCCATTAGTCAATCAAAAACAAGGCAACTATTGATATAAGGAAAGATATACTCAATGACATCTTTAAAAATATCAATAGCCCATATATGATAAAATCACCTTACCATTTATTTGGTCATTCTACCATAAAAGAGAAGATATTCAAAATATTGGAATATAAAATAATTGCAATAGTCAATGAGAAGATTTTTCCATTAATATGATGCTCATAATTAAAAGATATTAATTAGAGCATTTTAAAAAGAAACAAAAATAATATCAATGAATTAAAAATAAAGAGAGAATAAAAGATATTTAGACAAACAAAAAATAATGTCAAATGATTAAACCTTTCATGTATGACTATTAATATGAAACAAAATTATCCTTTCTGCAGGGTGCCTTGTGGGTACAAAAATAAGAATTTGTTGGTGCTAAGTGGAAGAATCAAGTTATAATCCATTTTCCTTGGCTATTAAATATCTGTACCAAGGTGGCCAAACAGACATAGTAGCCGTGGATATAGCTCAAGTTGGTACCTCTGATTGGAGCCAAATGAAGAGAAACTATGGAGCTATTTGGGAACTAACAACATACCTGAAGGAGCACTACAATTGAGGATGGTGGTATCTTCAGGATATGATGGAAAGTGGGTTTGCGCAAAATCTGTGCTTCCTGCTGATTGGAAAAGTGGAGCAATTTATGACAGTGGAGTTCAGATCAACGATATTGCCAAAGAGAGTTGTCCTCCATGGCAATGTAGTGATAAGCCATGGAAATGAAGAAGGGTTCACATGAATTGTGATTTTATTCTCTAATATCATGTCTAATATTGAGAAGTTCTTATAATCTAGAGGATGAGAAAATAAATATATATCCATCTATGTATTAATAAAGAATTCTATGTAGAATTCTATAATTAAATAAAATGATGAAATATTTTAAATATGATTGCATATTTGGTCTTTTAATCCTTGACCCTTTCCCACAAAATAAGCATTTATCATTCGACATGATTTTAAATTGAAATGTACTAAAAATTAATTTTATTAACAAAATAAAAATGTAAGAGTTTTGATATAGATGTGATTAGAGATGTCCACATGGCAGGAAGGTGCAAAGCTAGGAATGGCTTCCCTCGTCTCTGCCCCCATTTCATTTCTTGTCCCTGTGAAATTCTCTATTTAATTTTGTGGAGATCAAGGCAGAGATTTCACGTGGCGAATTTGCGAGAATTGGGTTCTATGCAAAAAATTATTCTCCGTTTAGAATTTTTTTATTTTTTAAAATTTTTAATTAAATAAAATATTTTTTTAAAAAAAATTCTATTTAAATTATTAATTTCTAATGAGAAATTTCTATTTAAAGAGGAAATTCTTTAATTTTTTTAGAAAAACATATATATATCCTAAATTTAAACCTTTAGGTGGAGAATGGGAGAGGGAGTGGGGATCAATTTTTTTTTCGTTAGCTAAATGGGTGTATTCTCCGTCCTTGTCCCTACTCCATTCCCTGCCCCATTCTCTACCTAAATGGAGATTTTTTGCCCCATTAGGGGCGGGGCCTACGAAGAAAATGAACATCTCTAAATGTGATGCACATGAAATGGGTGAACATTATACCTTTTTATAACATAGTTAAATTAATTATTTTAACTTTAGCTAATTTAATTTTTTAGTCCAAATAAGTATTTGGGAAGTCTCTCTAAGGTCTTAATCAATCAAATTATTTTTTAATGAAAAACTTTTTTACCTAACGTATCTTATAGTCTATCAAAATATCCAACAATCATTCCAAAGTTTTTAGTAATAATCACATTATACTCATTAATATGTTTTTCATATTTGCTATCGTATAGGAGTACTCAATCATTATTGAAACATTCTATTAATCATATATCATGTCAAATAGTTCATGTTCAATTCAGCAGTTTGTTTTAAGTTAAAAATAAGTTTGCTTAAATTAAATTCGTATATAAAATTTAATTGGAGAAACATATCCTTTTAATTTCTAAATTTTTAGTTGAATTTCCACTTTTTCCTCTATGTTTCAAAATGTTACACTTTTACCTTCAGAATTTTGAGTTTAATTTCAATTTGGTCCCTAAATTTTAAAGTGTTACTTTTATATATCCTCGAGTTTTTATTTTAGCTTCCAATTTAATCCTTAAGCTTCAAAATATTGCACTTTTACCCTAGAGTTTTCATTAATGCTCAACCCCGATAAAACAAAACTGTCAGTAACTCTAACAAAATGCTTACTAGGATGTTAACAGGTACATTGGTTGTCGGTTGCCTCCCACATCTTTCGGCCATCGACCTCTCTTCCCTTACCTCTATCTCACACTGCCACTCTTTCTTTTCGATACAATCAATATTGGTGGTTTGATAACCCCTAACACAAATTGTTAATAAGAAATGAGCTTTCGAAACAGGGAGGACCATAAAAGGGCCCTTTCATTACATTTTAAAAAAAAAGTGACCTATTGGTTGGAATTTATCAACGAGTTCAAATCGAAATAAATCCTAATAATAATAATATTACGAAGCAAACTTATTTTAAAAAGTTTTTAAAAAAAATCTCCAAGCCCAAATTTTCACACACAGCAAAATAATTGATAAGATAAAAATAATAATAATAATTGAAGGAGAAGAGAAGGGGAAGAGGAGAGAGAAAGTATAGGGTGAAGGAAAGAGAGTTTTTTTTTTGTCTCATCACCTATTGAAATATTAGAAAAGTAGATATTTTTACCAAGTATTAAAATTAAATAATATAAACCAATATTAAATAGACACGCCAACATTCTAGTTAACATTTCGTTACAATTACAAAATGGTTATATTATGTGAGGGATCAAAAATGAGTATTAGCAAAAACTTCAAGTAAATATGTAACATTTTAAAACTTAGGAAACTATTGGAAATTAAACTCAAAAACTCAACTCAAAATTCAGAAATAAAGTGTAACATGTTAAAATCTAGAAATGGAAACTAGATTTCAAATTCATAAAGGGCGCTTTTCCCATTTAACTGGTTTGAATTGATACACTAATAAATTCATATTGATAGATATATTAATTAATTTTATAATTTTAAAGTAATTAAAATTTGTGTTAAAATATAGAATTAGTTAAACTTTCGAATATAATATTATATTGTAAGGTTATTGATGTTATATTAACATTTTTCTTAACAAATTTGCAAAACAAGACAATCACCTAATTATTCTAGTCAAATAAACTCACAAATTTTCCTTTTTACAGAACCATTTCAATTGACTAATTAAAGATGGATGTTGAGCATCTAAATTATCATAGTAGCTAGTTAAGGAGTAATTGTAATTTTATCTAATATATATTTTTTTAGTTGAACCATATATTAGATAGGGGATTCGAATTACTAACCTCTTAGCCAAATGACATATGTCTTAACCAATTAAGTTATGTTCAAGTATTGGTCCTTTTATATTTATTAAAAAAATCATACATACATACATACATATATATATATATATATATATATATATATATATATATATATATATATATATATATATATATATATCAATTTTCTATTTCTCATCTTTAATTTTATAAGCATTGAGGCGTTGCTATTCTTATAATTTTTTAGCTTACAAGTGACAAAATATTAAAAAGTTAATGTCTCATTTGTTAATAATTTTGTTTTTAGTTTTCTATTTTTGAAAATTATGTTTCCTTCCACATAATTACTTTGGCATGTTTTTATCTGTCTTAAAAACATTTTTGAATTCTTAACCAAATTTTTTATAAAAAGACAGGTTTTTAAAATCTATCTTTTTAGTTTTCAAAATTTTGCCCGGAATTTAAAAACATTTTTAAAAAAGTAAATAGAAAAAATGAAAAAATAAACATGTATAAATGGTGTTTATAAGCTTAATGTTCTTTAAAAAAATAATAATGAAATGGTTATAAAAGGAAACAAAAAAAAAGATTAAAAATATATATTTTTTAAATATTTTATTTTGAAAAATTAATTGTCTGGGGAAACTTTTGATTACAAAATCAATTTGTCTCTTTTTCAGGAAAAACAGAAACAAAAAGAGAGTACCAAAAAAGCAAACATACTTATCCAAATGGTTTCCTTATAAATTTTCTACTTTTTTTTTCTTTCTAAAGAAAATTAAAATTTAAGAATCCCTCTTTTAACTTTTTCATGTATGTCAGACAATCCTTCAAGCTAACTCTGGTAAAGGGAAGTTTATACTTCAAGGGCCAATTTAAAATTTCATTATAGTTTAAGGAAAGAATTGCAACTTGTGTGTAGATTAAAAAATAAAATTAAGATGAAGAAAGTTGATGGCAACTCATGTTTTTGTCAATTTTTTAATGGTATTGGCTCGAAGAGTTATTTTAAATATTAAGATAAAAGGTACAATTTAAATTTTTTTAAAATATTAACAACGTAATTAAATTAATTTATCTCGTATGTCAAGATTGTGAAACTTAATCATCAAATAAGATCAATCAAAATTCATTTTGAAGCTTGAGAGAAGCTAAAGAGTAGATATTTGTGAAGGCAATTCGGCACAACAGTACGAAAAAAAGAAAGGGAATTGTACATTAATAAATGGGCGTGAGTTAAAGGATAATTTATATGGAGAAGGAAAAAATATCCAAACAAGACATCCTATGCAAATGTTTGGCTAAAATCTTCATCATTGGAGTAAAATCATCAAAATCTACATAAAATAATACATAATTCAAGTAGTGGTGAACATATATATAAATATTCCACCTAATTTTTCTTTCTTATATTTTACTTCTTTCTCTTTTATAATCATCATTCATCACTCCAATATAGAAGCAAAACTTATGATATTACCCACCTTCAAATCCCACTAAAACTATAATTCACTCCATCATAAAAGTAAGACTATCAAAATATCCCCTAATTATTTATGTATCTCTCTTTTTTTTTTTCTTAGTATTTCAAAATTCTCAATTATTTTATTAACCAATTTAAACATGTGACCATATCATTCAAACGTTACTTGACACGTAAAACTCTAACTCATTTATCAATAAAATTCAACTAACTTGTTAAGTTGAGCATAACTCAATTGATTTAGGTATATATTCTTGACCAAGATGTTAGAGATTCGAATCCCTCCATACCCAAATGTTGTTGAATTAAAAAAAAAGAAAAAAAGAAACTCAACAAAGTCAGACCCACCTCATCAACAAAATCCACTTATCTCTCAAGTGACATGCCCACATGTCCAAATATGTTATCAAAAGAGTAATTTAATAAAACAACATCTTATTAATAACTAATTTAAATACTAAATCAAGGAAAAAAAGCTTAAGAGATTAGATATTATTACAACAAATTTAAGAATATGGGAATTTGAACTTCCGATTTCAAGAGAAGGAATAGATGTCAATTACTATTCAACTATGCTCATGTTGGCCAACTGTTTGGAGCGTTGAGTGGGTTATAACAGTTTGTGTTATAATAGTATGTGGAGTTATATAATTTGTATTTAGGATGCATAGTTATTTAGTTTTAGTTATAATAGTTTGTATTTGGAGTGTAGAATATTCCACAGGCTATTATAATTTACGCCTCAAACAGTCCCTAAATAACTTCGGTCCAAAATGAAAATAGAATACTTGAAGATATTGGTGCATCGTCATTCCCCAACAAAAGGGCTGGGCTCTCTCAAATTGATTCTAGGGAAATTATGGCAAAGAGCACGTTTTCACCTATATATTTCATAAATGATGCATTATTAAAAAAAAATTCAGCTCTAGCATGACTCACATTTATGAGAATATTTTATTCCATTGATGCCCTTACGATTTTTTCTCATTATTGTAATAATGTTATTATTATTATTTATTGTTTCCATAATCATATCATTCAATTTAGGTTATTTATTCTTTCCATAACCATATCATTCAATTTAGGTAAATAAATTTACCATTAATTACATAAAGATATATTTTAGATTGATAAATATATTTTATTCTCCAATATATTGATATTCAAATTATGTTTTAATTTTCTTTATTGTTTATTGACTTTTATTTACTTTTTTTTTTAATTTATGTTTTGTTTTATTTGAAAATTTCTTTTGGTTCATTTTTAAAATACTTGACGTCAAATATATAATATTAAGTATATTGTAAAAAACAAATATACATAGAAGTATATTATATATACATCTGTATATAATTCTATTATATTCTATATAGGCAATAAGCATAGTTATATTCACAAACATATATTATATAAACATAGGTAAATAATCGTCATATGCTTTGTTACATCAGCATGTAATCATTTTATATGTTTGAGATGACATGATACTTCTATTATATTCTCAGATATATATTATATATACCCCTACTATATTCTCAGATATATAATATATATTCCCCTACTATATTCTCAGATATATAATATATATACCCCTACGAATGGAATCGTCGATAATGGAAAGAGTTGTCTAGTTTTTAAAATCCCTAGATTTTAGGAGAAAAATCGTGAAAATTTTTCATCTATTTTATTTCTTATACAAAATTAATAGTGTTTGGAGGGAAAGATATATGTTTCAACGTTTATGGAAAGTATCAATATATTTTATTTCTTATATATATATAGCAATAAATATAGGGGTAAATGAGTAATGTTCCTCTAGATTTGGCTTATATTTGGCTTAAAAAGTGATAAAGCCAATATTAATAACAAAACGTGCCATTTGTGTAAAATTTGGTTCTAAATATGCTATTCATGTAGTTAACCATTGATTCTAGTAGTTCTTAATTAGTCCACCTAATGAAAAAGACAAATTTAGAATAGTCCCAATAGGCCAAGCCCATCCAAAAAAATGCCACGCACAGCTGTTAGTGCGCAGGCCAAAAAGGGTCGGTGCGGCACTGCCGCCAGCCACTCACAATTTCATTCAACTCTCAAATTTCCCTTTCTCTTACCGCGTTTAAATCTCATTTTTTTCCTTTCTCATTCAAGGCCATCTCAACTAACAATTCTCATCCATTTCTTTCAAAACCCTTTTGGGTCCACCTTCCCAATTCCTCTTTGGATGCGAATATAAATCTCACATCCATTTGAAAATTTTTGTTTTAAAAAAGGAAAATATCAAACATCTAGTAAATGCTTCTTAAATCTTTTAGGTCATTTTCAATTTTACTTTTGATGTAGTAAATATTCTCAATTATATCAATCTTTTTTTTTATAAAAAATTTGTATCTTGTTAATTTATTGTTTTAATAACATATTTGGCCCTCTGAATGTGTCTTTTAAATGCTACTTGACATGTAATGACATATAAAACTTAAGTTGCTAATCAGCAAAATTTGATCCACCTATCAACAAAGTTCATTTCTTCCACAAGTGGCGTGTTCGTGTGTCCATATGTGTTGATAAAATAATAATTTTACAACACACCAACTTTATAGTAACAAATTTTGTCATGATTGTAATTACGGAAGAACTTTATTGAGAATTTTTAATTAGTAAGCATAAACAATAATCAAATTGAGAATTACCCACATCAAAATTAAAAATAAAAAAAAACAACAACATCAATTGGTACAACCAAAAAACATCACTATTGGGCCATGTTTTTATGTGAGATCAAAAGTAATTCATCCAATCTTAAATCAAAAAACTCAAAGTGGATAACACCATGTCATTGCCAAGACACAAAGAAATGTGTTAATATCTTCCCTTTCCCCCTTTTGCGAAACGCCACCTGTTTTCCACCATTGCCCATTCAGCACCTATATAAACCTCCCCCTCCCCCTTGCTTCTCCCTCACTCCAAATCCCCTCAAAAAAATGCCTTTCTTCCTCTCCCTTCTCTTCCTCTCTCTCATTTCTTCTTCCTCTGCTTGTGATCGTTGTGTTCATCAGGCCAAAGCCGCCTTCTACCAGGACGAGACCGCCGGTGCATGTACAATCTCAATCCCTTCCCTTTAAATTCTTCAATTTTTCCATCATTAAAGGCCGTTCCAACCCCGACCCAGATGAAATTTTCACAATTAACCAATTGGGTATGTTTCCTTTCTTGCAGACAGAGGCGCCTGTGGCTATGGCGATCTAACATTGGAGCTCTCTAATGGCTACTTCTCCGCCATCATGCCTCCTCTTTACAAGTACGGCGCTGGCTGTGGCGCCTGTTTTCAAGTAAAGCTTCTAAAGAAGAAGAAAAAAACAATCCCTTTATTTCCCTTGATTTGAATCTTCATTCTCTGATCTGAAATTGCTCTGTTTTTTGCAGGTAAGGTGCAAGAATGAGAAAATTTGCAGAAAAGAAGGGACCAAAATTGTTGTGACGGATCGAAATGACAACACATATACAGGCCTTGTTCTTAGCCAGAAGGCTTTCGCTGAAATGGCAGTGAGTGGAAAAGATGGATTGCTTCTAAGTTATGGAGTCGTGGACGTGGAATTCAAAAGGTTGGCTTGGTTTTCCAATAATGATGGTTCTGTTAGACCTACCCTTTCGATTGATAAATTTAATCACCCACTTTGATGTTGACCAATTAAAAAAGTGTTTATCTTAACTCTTATCCACTTGTTAAGAGTTGAAAGGCTCATAATTCTAGTGGGTTTTTCTGTTTTTGTAGGATTCCTTGTGAGTACAAGAACACAAACTTGTTGGTTAGAGTGGTTGAGTGGAGTCAATATCCCAATTATCTAGCCATTACATTGCTTTACCAAGGTGGCCAAACCGAAATAGTAGCAGTCGACATAGCTCAGGTGATCTCCAAAACAATCTTCAATAGTCATTTAAAAAGAAATTGGTCTTTTTTAACTAGTATTGACCAGTTGAAAATGTACGGCAGGTGGGTTATTCGAACTGGGATTATATGGGGAGGAACTATGGAGCTGTTTGGGAGACTAAAAAGCCAGCACCGAAAGGACCATTACAGCTGCGATTCGTGGTGACTTCTGGATATGATGGAAAGTGGATTTGGGCAAAGTATGTACTTCCCGCCGATTGGAGGCCTGGACTGACTTACGACACTGGAGTTCAAATCGACGACGTTGCCAAAGAGGGTTGTCCGGCGGAGCAGTGTGGTGATGGACAATGGAGAAGACGATAGATATATATTATATATAAAGTTGTGGAATTTGATATGTAATACCATGTAGTATAAGAAAAGGAGAAATAAAAAGATGAATGGACTTGTATTATAATTATTGAGTTTATAATAAAGTGAATAAATAATTAATGATATGATATTTAGTTGTTGTCATGGGTTCCAATTGGATGGTCTTTTTTTTTTTTTTTTTTTTCCCTCTCTTTAAAGCTGTCTTGTTTGTTTTCCCCCACCTAGTGGATCTGTACAAGAAGTAATAATAAATGTTTAGTCAGGAATAAGCAACTAAACGCACCGTATTGACTGTTGATGTTTCTTTTCCCAACGGCTATAATTTACAGATGCTATCAATAAATGATTGTAATGTCTGCAAAAATTTTGTTGGCCAAATATTGTCACTCAGTGTCAGAGTGAGCATAGTTCAGCAATAATTGATATGTGCGATATGTACCTTGAATCAAAATTTTAGATATTTAAATTTTTTTACTCTCAAATGTTGTTGAATTCAAAAAAAATATATATTACCTCTTTTAATGTCAATTTTTTTCTTTGAGTTTAATAACTGTAGGGTGAAAGTTCGACTCCTAAAATTTTGGATAGTTATAAGTGTTTTATCCATCGAGCTATTCTTAGATTGATAGTGTAAATTCTTTTTAAAACTTTTGTATTGGGTAAGTTAAATTTAATCTTTAAAATTTTAATTTCATCATATGAATTAATCAATAAAGTTGATATCTTCGGTTAATTCAAGTTTTTATGTTTTAAAAAAAATTATAGTTAGATATGAGTGTTCTTATCCACAAGGATACATTTTTTAGTACTTTGTTCTCCTTGTTATGTTGGGCTCCTTGGAATTTTTGGACCTAAATGTTTTTCCTTTTGGAAAAGAGGCCCAATTTTTAAATCTAAGTTTTTTTTTTACCCCTCTTATGTCAGGAGAGAATGAAAATTCTGTTATGCCCTTATGTTCTTAAAATTGAGGTTTAAGAAAAAACTTCACTTCTAACTCCAACCGGTTGATTTTCATTTGATCGAGTGAGCTTCATGATTCTTTTTGAAACTCTTCAACTACCTTTCACTTTTTAAAATACACTCTCACTAATTTTCTGCCAACTTTTTTTAGCAATTAAAACACAACTTTCAACTCTTTTGGTCAAATTTTGTTTTTCATTTTTGAAAATGTTGTTAGAGATTTTGGAAGATTTGGATTTTAGGAATTAAAGTTAAAAATAAAATAAAATAAAATAACATGATTCATGCCATTGTGGTAGGATTAAATGAATCTCCGCTGAAATTCATTTAATTCCAACTGGATTAAATGAATCTCATAGGAATGTGGCTGGGATTCATCTAGCTAGCAAGCATGAAGCTCGGTCGGAATTTCGGTCAGGCTTCATCATTTTTTTTAATTTTTTCATTTTACATAAATTATTTTTATAAGATTTATTAGTTTTTTTAATGCATAAAGCAATACATACATACATATATTTAAGAATTTTTAATAAATTTCATAAAAAAAAATAATTTCGAATTATTTGAATGAAGGAAATTGCATCAATAGATTTACATTTGGATTAATGAATTTTTCAAAATCATTATTCTAAATCTCACCTATGATTAAAGATAAACTTGATAAATTCTAAAAATCTTTTAAATCTTTCCAAATAAAAAAGTTAATAAATTTTGGTAGGTAAAGTTGTAGATCACGTAGGGTTAATTGCTTATTAACTTAAAAAATGTGAAAATGTATGTTTTATAGTTGGTTATCTAATTTTGGTAGGTAAAAGTTGGTAAAAATTGTATAATTTAACCAATATAAAAGAGAGGACATAAAGGTAATTTCCGTTCCATGCTTTCCTATGCTTACATCATAAACATTAAACATCACTAAAGGGGCCAAAAAAAAGAACTTAGATTTGAAAATTGGGCTTATTTTCCAAAAGTGAAAACATGTAGGCCCAAGTTTTAGAATACCCTTTTTTAGCTAGATTTGAACATTTTAGTTGGTACTAGTACTCTTTAATCTCCTTGATTTTGTTGTGAGATAAAATTTGGTCTTTTGAATTTAACAAATGTAAAGATGATAGATCAATGTTTTAATTAGGGAAGATAACAAATGACTTATTCACTAAACTATATGTTCAGATTTTGAAAATACTTCAATGAAAAATTATAGTTGAAGTTAAACTTGAAAGCTTAGAATATTAAATTTACTCATAGGGGCAAAAATGAACTTTTGTTTAAACTATTTTGAATAATAATAGTTATTTGCAAAAGGGGTGATAAGATAGTAAAGTTTAGAGTAATAATGGCAAGAAGTTTTTTGTTTAATAATATCTTTTAAAAATAGAAAACTGTATTTTAAAAAATATATATATAGATAGGTAGATATAGAAAAAATATTATTTGTTCACAAAATTAGCTTAGTATTTTTTTAATATTTTTTTTCTAAAAAAAGTTATTATTGTTTTTTAAACTTTTCTAAGATTTCAAGTTTAAAAAGAAAAATAAATAGAGAAAATTAGTGAAAAATCTTATCTTTAGGCAAAAAGCAAAATTATCATCACATGTGAAATCATATATCTTTTTTCATTTTAACTAGAGGTTAAAAAATGAGATACTGTTTTGCTAAAAAAAAAATAGTAATAAATAAATAATGTCTTGACTAGTTCATCAACCATGCTTAGATACATTGACATTCTCTTTTAAGAGTTTAAAGGAAAATAAATAAAATACAAGTTAAATTATAAGTTTGGTCCCTAAACTTTCAAGTTTTTTTTATCTATTTGACCCTTAAACTTTAAAAAGTGTCTAATAGGTCTTTGAACTTTCAAATTTGTGTCTAATAGGTCTCTTGAATTTTAAAAAGTGTCTAATAAGTTCTTAAACTTTTAATTTTTGTGTCCAATAGGCTCCTAAATTTTAAAATTTGTGTCCAATAGGTCATTGAGTTTTCAATTTTGTGTCTAATAGGTCCTTCATCTATTCGATATTTTTTTAAATTCACAAACCTAATAGACACAAAATTGAAAGTTTAGGGTCCAATTATATTAGACATAAAATTCAATTTTATATATAGTAGATCATTTTTTTTTATAAATATCTAGTAGATCAGTCAATGTTTAAAAATTTCAAATACATTAGGGACTTATTAAACATAAAATTAAAAGTTCAAGGACCAGTTTAGACATTTTGAAAGTTTAAAGTCCCATTATATTAGACATAAAATTTAATTTTATATCTAATAGATTGGTTAATGTTTAAAGTTTTTAAATATATTAGGAATTTATTAAATACAAAATTGAAAGTTCAAGGACCGTTAGACATTTTGAAAGTTTAGGGTCCCATTATATTAGACATAAAATTCAGCTTTATATCTAACATATCAATTAATGTTTAAAATTTTCGAATATATTAGAGATATAATTCAACACAAAATTAAAAGTTCAACAACCCATTAGATATGGAGTTAATTGAGAATTTTTAATACAATTGAGAATTTTAAAAAATTCCAAATTAGAATTGCATGAGAAAGTTAGGGCCACATGGCGTTGAATATTATTTTTTAGTAATTTTAGGCTTTTTTAAAAATCATTATTTTCAATTGAAGATTTGCTTATTATTCTTTTTTTAGTGGACCTAGCCAGGGATGGTCCAAAAATTATTATTATTATATATATAGAACAATACTTAGTTGCATACGAATGTACAGTATCTTTCTACACCACCATTAAATTTTTGACAGATAGGAGAGAGAAAAATGAAAAATAAAAAATTCGAACTTTTTTACTTCCTCTCTCTTATCTGTAGAAAATTTAATAATAGTGTATAGGAAGATACCTACAGACCGGTCTACAGTTAAGTATTGCTCATATATATATATATATACACACATAATATGTTTTCTTTTATAGCTATTATTTCCGTTTTAAATTCTTGTATAGCGATATGGTTTAACACATTCATACTATCGTAATTAAGTTTATTAAATTAATCAATTTGTAAATATCTCATTTTCTTGGGATTTTAATTCTTAAAAAAAAGATATTCTTTAATTATATAACCATCTTCTTAAAAAAGTAAATAATAAAAGTCTTAGTTATCGACAAAAAAAAAAGTACTAATATCTATGAGAATACTAGACAGAAAGTCGACATGGTGGGGATCTAGAACAATGTGATAGGTAGTGGTTGGGACGCTTGCTTTGATCAAGTACGAAAAAACAACATTCCGCCACATCCAATTTTCATTGAAGATTCTAACGAACTTCTATTTCAAGTGTAGTTTTGAAACATTTATGAAGGATCAAGGGTAATACTATAATTTTAAAGAGAATAGAGATATTTTTTAAACGAATGCTCAACTTTAGAGGTATTTTTCATAATTTAACAAAAAAAAAAACACAACTATATTTTTGTTTTTGGGAAAAGAATAAAAAAAACAGAATTTAGAATTTTTTTAAAAAAATCAGGAGCCTCCTGATAAAAGAGAAAAGGCCAAAAAAATAAATGAGGAGCAAGTACAATTAATGCGGAGCGTTTCCTTTTGCGACTTCCCGAGGATGGATACTTAAGAGCCCATTTTTTTTCCTCATATCAAAAAAAAAAAAAAAAAAAAAAGAGCCCATTTTTTCCAAAACAATAATAATAAATAAATAAATAAGAAAAAAAAATATAGGTTAAACTATTAGTGTATAAACTTTTAAATTTGTGTCTATTTAAAAAGAACTTTGAAAATGTAAAAGCTGCATTGAAAATATTGAAATTATTATTATCAAATTTTTAAAAATAGCAAAATACAATGGAGAAACAAAATAGAATCATAACTTTGAGTTTGCTTTAATGGCGTTGAATCTAAATATAGAAGAAATATCGATAGTATGAAGTTGAATAGAGAAAAACTATCGTGAAGAAATTATCGTATGGGTTGGCTACAATTGGAAATAGATTTTTTGAAACTTGAAATCCTACCAAATCCGATCTATTTGGAACGAAATTTTTTTTCAAAAAAACAAGATTTGAAATCATAAACGATTTCAAATCCCTCACTTTTTTTAGCATCCAAACGTGTGAAATGATTTCAAATCATAACTATTTTGAAATCATCCCAAATCCAGGGGTTCCAAATAGGGGGTCAATGAACGTCGAATTGAAAAAATTGTAGCCAAGCATCGGGTGAAGAGAAAGGAGAGTGGACGAAGGGAAATCTTGTCCATTTTCGGATGTAGATATTGAAATATCTTATCAATATTTATTTTTCATCTATTGTAAATATTTTTTTAGGTATTTGTTTGTTACATTCGGATCAGATTTATTAGTTTGTATTTATCTTATCCACATCCTTAGTTCTCTGTAAGTTGGAGACGAATGATAAATATTTTTCCTTTATTTTTTTCTATAACAGAGATCGCACTATTGCAAGTGTTTTTCCTATATTTTTTTTCTATAGCCCTTAGAAGTGTTCAATCAAAGCATGTGTGGAGGAAAAAGTTTGTAAATGGGAAAGCGCATAAAATGTCTTGATTAAGTGAGAGGAAGATCAATAAGTATTGTCTTTTTTTCTTTTATTTTTTTATTAAAAAAAATCAATCTCTCTTCATTGTATTTTTTTTCTTCTAATTTTCCAAATTCTCCATATATCTTTTGGGTGTTGTTGAGTGTGATGGAAAAAATAAGATTTTGTGTTTAATTAGTATTAAGTTTTATGCTTAAATAAGAATTTGTTTTTGTGTTTATCATCTTAGTGTTTAATTTTGTAAATTGATTAAAACAATCTTATCTTTCAAGACAATAAAAGAAAATTTTTATATGTCATATTTGCGCTTTCATTATAATTTATTTGTCAAATTTTTGTTATTTTTATAAAGTTGTAAATGTGTAGTTATATTCACAATAACAAATTTTTGTTTTTCTATTTGTGTAACTACTTTATTTGAATTTAATTTAATAATTGAATTCTCATGAGACCAAGTTAAATATTTTGAATTTAAAAGATGCCGAAAATAATTTTAAAAAATCAAAATTTAGAATTGAAAGAATTGGTTTTAAAAACAAGTAAAAGATTTGAAGCTAAAATATCATTAAAAATAAATTGGAATGAATGATTTTAGATACACGTTTTCAAAATTTTAGTTTATAAATCTTAAATTAAATTTATATACCAAAATCTCTATTCTTTTTAAATCTTTTTGTCGAGAGAGAATCTTTTTCACGGTTTATTCCTTTACTATTAATTTTTTAATTTTTTAATTTTGTTCCTTTTTAATAATTGCTATTTTAATAAATAAAATTAGACATGAACATTAGTTTTTTATTAACTTTTCCATTATAAATTATTTAAAGAGTTTATTCTCTTTTATTTCACAACTATTGTAAGGACACATCCATCTTTTGGCTTTTTGTTTAGGGATAAAAAAAGAAAAAAATGGAAATTGGATTGTTTAAAAAAAAGAAAAATAAAAAAGAAACAGTCGTAATTAGGTATGACAAAAATACCCATGGAGTTGGGTCCCTCAATGGGACGAAAAATCTCTAGTTTGACTAGGTATGGGGGCAACCCGTCTCCGAACCCGCCCTGAGTAATTTATTTTATTAATTTAAAAAAAAAACATGATATATATTATAATTATTTGTAATAATAATATTATTAATAACATTATATATATATATATGTTTAAAATCCTTAAACAGTATACACTATATTGTTTTTAAATTCATAATGTAATAAGTTTTTATATTAAATATTTTTCAAAATTAATGATTTAAATAAATAAAACAATAATAACACTTAACTTTATATGATTTTAATATAAATTTTAATTTTTAATAAAAAATCATTTAAAAAAAAAGAAAAGAAAAATGGAAAATATTTTCTGGTGGACTCAATCTCCAATCAGGAATTTCCCGACCCCGATCCCAATTCCCTAAAACGAAGAATGGGACGGGGAAGGGGAGTGCATCCCCGGCCTCACTCCGCCCCATTGCCATCCCTAGTCATAATTTTGGGGAGGAGTATTTGGTGGGTATGTGTGTGTTGGATGAGTTGTCACAAAATTGAGGGAAGATGTGTAAAGATGAGGTGGTTTGTGGTTTGGGTTTTAAAGGAATTAAAAACAGAATGAACTACTCTTCCCTTTCTTATCAAGAAATTCCTAGGTTTTGAGAAAGGAGAAGGAGAAACAACTCGTAGAGAGAGTTTAATTTTAGAGATTTGGCTTCAATTATTTGCAACTTGGAGGTGAAGGAGTTTTACAGAGTCAAGAATCCGTAATTTCAGGGATTATATGGAAAGATTGTAACTTATGGAGAGTTTTCTTCTTTGAAACCCATGTGTTGGGTGTGTTTAATTTGAGAAAAGAATGAAGATTAGTTTGGGGGTTTAACTATATGGAGTTAATGACTTGGAAATAAAAAAGAGAAAATTTATATTTGTGTTGGAAGGTGTTAATTTACCAAGCTCTTTGATGGAGAGAAATTATGGTGCAAAAGTTTTGGAGGAGAGCGAAAGTAGTAGAGAGAGAGTAAGATGGGCTATTTGTTGTGTGCCAAGAAGAAGGTTAAATAAGAAATTTTATATTGAAAAAGAAAAGATGGATTGCATGATACAAGTACATCATACTTGAGGAATAAAGAAATTGTTAAATAATGAAAAATAGTAGAGAAGTACATGTAAATTTTTTTTTGGGAAAAATACCTTTTTGGTCCCTCAGTTTGCAGACCAGTTTCTATTGAGTCCTTGAGTTTCAAAATCGAACAATTAAGTCCTTTAATTTGGTGAAATAGTTCAATTGAGTCCTCCACATCAACCACCGTTAATTTTTTTAACAGAATGCTGACGTGGCAATTTTTAATATTAAAATAATAATTTTTTAAATAAAAAATAATAATTAAAATAAAATATTAATATTAATAATATTAAAATAAAAATAAAAATAACTCTCCCCTCTTAACCCTCTCCTTCCCCTTCCCCGAACCTCCCTCTCTCTCTTTTTTAATTTTCTTCTTCTTCCTTTTATTTTCACTTCTGAGTAAATCAGAATGGGAAAGATTTTGATTAAGGCAGGATCAAACCCGTGGGTGGTGCGGCGGCAGGGAGAGGGGTAAATGGTGTTGGATTGAGAGTCGTTGCAATGACGGATGTAGACGGAGAAGAAGGCCATGAAGAAGATGGTGGCGATGAGGATGACGATGATGACGGCCACGAAGCCATTGAGGCGATACTGGTAGAGGTCAGATCTGGGGTCTAGGGAGAGTTGAGACTGGGCGGAGACGGAGAGGAAGAGGAGGAGGACGATGATGACGGCCGCCGTTCACCTCGCTTCGCCGCCATTCCCAACGTCGTTTCACGAACCCACATCGTTTCAGATCTGGGTTTCAAACCCAGATCTGAAAATAAGAAGAAGAAGAAAATAAAAAGAAGGGAGAGAGGGAGATTCGGGGAAGGAAAAGAAGAGGAAGAGGACGATGATGATGACTGTCGCCGTTCATCTCGCTTCGCCGCCACTCCCAACGCCGTTTCACGAACCCACGTTGTTTCAGATTTAGATTTCAAACCCAGATTTGAAAAGAAGAAGAAGAAGAAAATAAAAAGAAGGGAGAGAGGGAGATTCGGGGAAGGAGAAGAAGAGGGTTAGGAGGAGAGAGTTTTTTTTTATAATTATTATTTTTTATTTAAAAATTATTATTTTAATATTAAAAATTACCACGTCAGCATTCTGTTAAAAACATTAACGGTGGTTAATGTGGAGGACTCAATTGAACTATTTCACCAAATTAAAGGACTTAATTGTTCGATTTTGAAACTCAGGGATTCAATAGAAACTGGCCTGCAAACTGAGAGACTAAAAATGTATTTTTCCCTTTTTTTTAGTTCAACCATAAGTGGAGTAGGGGGATTCGAAGCTTTGACCTATTGGTCGAGGACACATGTTTTATATCAGTTGAGCTAAGCTCAATTTGAGCTTACAAGTGAATTTATGATGAGAAGGAGAGAGAGATTGGATTTGTGTTATGGTTCAAGTGATATGAAAATTATAGAGAAATTGAAAAATTGAGTTTTATAGTACAATGGAATAAATTAGGAGAGATAAGAGATTTGATAATAGGTTTCCTTTAAGTATTATACTTGGTTTTTTTTAGTGGGTCAGGTGGTGATTAGTTAGGTGTTTGATATGAAGATTAAATTAATATTTAAGGATAAGTGGAGATCAGGACAATATATCATCCAAATTTCTCACACCAAAATTAAAATTCAGTGAGTGGTTTATTTTACGAAATGTTTCATTATTTAATTATTATTATATTATTATAGAATTTCATGAAATCTATAATTATGTATGCTTTTGGAAATTTTTGTGAATCTTTAGTAATTCATGAATTTAGTTGAAATTGTCGCTTTGGAGTTATTTGAGATATTTTATGATGATATGAGAATTCATAAAGGTTTTATGTGATTAAGAAATGTTGTGAATTTATGAAATATGTGTGGAAATGGCATGATTTCAAGTGTGGGTTGAGGTTTGATAAGCATTTTTCAGAAATTGATTTCAAACCACTAAAGTTGTACCTATGGTGATTTTTCAATATGCTCACGTGAATGTGTTTCCATGGGGTATGTATGAGGTCTTTGGGACCCACACACTTAGGCACACACATAGGCTTTGGGCCATGTATCAGAGTGTTTTGCCTTTTGAGGGCTTCTCTGCGCGCATATGACCATGTTTTCTCTGCTATACATCTAGAGATTACTCGGTGTATAGTATGACCATGTTTTCTCTGTAATGTGTCTTGAGACTCGATATATAGTATAACCAATTTCTCTACTATGCGTATCAAGATTTCTCTGCACCAGTTTGACCAGTTTTAGGTACAGCCGTACAAGTTTGGTGATGAATTTTACAAGTTTATGTATTTGATATCAAGAGTTATTGTTGTAGTTTTCTTTGTGTTTAAATTATCGTGAGTTATTAAATTATTCATGATTTACGTTGTTTTACAGAACTTTGAACCTTTGTTTAATATGAAATTAGTTTTCACGAAAGTTATTTTATTATTTACTCACCACTCATTGGTCTTGTTAGCTCATTCTTTTATACTTATTATTGTTCTACTAGGGAGCACTTGAGTTTCGAGCAAGCCTTCTAGTTAGGATCTACCACAAGTCTCTTCCAATTTTTGCACATCATCTTTTTGTATGTTCATATAGTTTAGACACTAAAGTCTTGTAAGGAGTGGTTGTGTAATGCTGCTTTGTGCATTTTGGAATGTTGTTCCACAAAATTTAAAAATATACACATGTTGTTTTTGCCTAGCAAGTCATGTTTATAAATTAAGTTTGATATAAGCTAAGTTAGAGAATTGACAATAGATTCCTTTGCACACTCAAGATCTATTGTTGTCTCATCTAGTCCTAGATTCAGTGGGTAATTTGGGGTGGGGTGTGACAACCATGCTTTTCTCTCACTCTAATTCTTATTCTTCATTTATTGCAATTTTTAATATGTATTATATTATTTAAAATATATATTTTTTAAATATAAAAAATTTAATTATTAATAATCAATTTAACATAATAATTAATTCTAAATTTTGATGAGTGTAAAGATCAGTATTTAAAATATTAAAAATATGAAGAGACATTAGATTGAGTTTTGATATTGCAAGGAATAAAATATAAATAAAATGGAAAGATAATACGAGTAAATCATTAGAGAGAGAAAAGATTGAGAGAAAGATTACAACAATGGTTGTCCATGGTTGTTGTCGTTGGGCTCGACCAACAATAGACTCCAAGGGTCTTAGATTGGCCAGTGAGAAATTATGTTAGATTGTCTCCTAATTAGAGAGACTTCTAAATTTGGTTTAGGATAATTTTTCATATTTTGTTTAAGTTTCTCAATGTCTTTTAAGTCTCTCATTGTTACCTTCAACTATCTTGAAATTTTGAAGAAAGATTGAGCAATAGGTTGAAAAGGAAAATAGAAGTATTATTAAAGTTTGATAATTAATGATATTTGGATTATGAGATAGTGAGCTTTTTTATTATTACAATTCAATATATTTTTTTAGCATATTTTCCAAATTATCTATCATCTCATTCCTTCTAATAATACAAAATCTTTATAAAAGTTTGCATAATTACAAATGAATAAGAGTTAAAAGAAAAGAAAGTAGAAAAATATATATTTTAATAGTTCAACGTTTTTTTTTTTTTTGGTCTCATTTCCTTTACTCACATGTCAATTCCTATTTCTTTCCCTTAAGGCTAATAAAATATTTTAAAAATCGCAATAGAATATTTTATCCCAAAAAAAAAAAGACCACCAGTGTGACAATTAATTTAACGTACTGTGAACAATAAAAGGATAATATATTATATTTTAATAGGTATATAAATAAGTAATTTTAAATTATAAAATAAATATATGTCCATTTTTTATAGAAAAAAACATAGTTTTATAATATCGTATATTGGAATAATTAAATTATTATTTTTGAATATCAACATTCCCAAAGTTGATAAAGTTGTATGGTGACCAAACGACAGGAAGCCCGCCTAGTGCTGGGGCTAAATCCTACGACCCCTCCAATCAAACATAAAAAAATACCCCACCCTATTTATATGATTTGCATTTTTTAAAAAAACTTATTGTCTATTTTAAAATTAAAATTTATTATTTATTGGCTAAATAGATCACTCTATTAGCCACTTTTCAATTTTTTTCATTATTTTTAAAAGTCTTAGTTTTAATTTTTATGATTATGTTAAGTTTCAAAATTCAATAATGATGAAATGGTGATGTGACCCATGAGTTTGATGTATAAAACTCATCCAATTGAGAAGAGCTTTTCTTTCCAACTTTGAAGTGCTTCCATTTTCGATCTTTGACATTATAAAAAACTGTTTTTGCTTCCGTCTTATTTGAAATGGTATTCTAAGGTAGTGCCCTAGGGACTTAGTTAGCGGGACTCCTAGGATTCTGTTAAATTTTGCCGCTTTGCCTATGCTCACGTTTTACTGACCATGAAAGCCGATTTATAGAGATTAATTGTTTGGCCAAAAGCTTCTTCATACTCTTTTAAAGTCTTCTTTATCGTCACGATCTTTCCTTGTCACTTTAAAGAATATCAAACTGTCATCTGTAAAAGAAATTAAGGGTGATGTATATAACTCATGTATGAGTATAATTTAACTGGCTTGATTCTAAATTTTTAGAATGGTATCGATTTAGTTTTTGTACTTAAATTTTTAAATAGGTTGCTGAAATTTTTTGATATCGTGTTTATATGATCTTTGTATTTTAAAAAATTTCTAGTAAGTTTATGAGCTTTTTATCTTTGTGCAATAGGTCACTATTATTAATTTTATAAGTTCAATACCTTACAAGGCACTTGGGTATAATATTTAAGGATTACGAGGTACATTGATTTTAGATAGATTCAAATGTTCGGTGACTTTAAGTATTAAATAGATGGAGCTAATGGCTAGGACTCTAGTACAATTGAAAGTCCAGAGTCCATTAAAATATTTTTACAGTATAAAGACTAAATAGCTAACACGAACTTAGTTTAGTAGTTAAAACATTCATTCCTTGTATCAAGTTTCAAAGTTCTACCATCACATTTGTTGTACGGAAAAAGAAAGAAAAACATATGAATCTATTATAAACATATTCTAAATAGCATGAACTAAACAAATAAAACTTTGAAAGTTAAAACAACATGAAACATCATGGCAATCTCATGTTAAGATTAGAATATTTAATAATATTCTATCTTATCCTCATCTAGATTCAAAAATAAATTGGTCCCACCCAGAAAAAGAAAACTCATTCAACAAGGCATGATAGAGCGGAATGCTTCACATTTTACATGATTAAAAGAAATAACTCATTTTGGTAAGTTAGACACTTCATATTTCACTTGACCAACCCACTATTTGAATATAGTAATTTAGGGGGTGTTTGGAGTAAGAAGCTACGTGAAGTAGAGTTAAGCTACGTAAAGTGGAGTTAACAACTCCACTCCACTCCTTGTTTGGCTTAAGAGTTTTTTTAAACGCATCATGGGTTTCACAAACTTATTAACTCTTATCCCAACTCCCTATTGTGAGGCTCACAAACTTATTAACTCTGTAAAGCCCGACTTAATTACAGGCATTAATTTTAAATTATGGAAATTAAGTTGGAATGATTTTCATTGGGTAATTTAAAATTTAAGGTTAATTTGAAATAATTCTCAATTTTGCAATTTTAACTTGGGCTAATTTGAAGGTTTGGAAAGTTAGAAGGGCATTTTAGTAATTTAAAAAAAAAATAATAATAATAATAATAATAATATACCATCCTTATCTTCTTCTTTCTCCTTCTTCCTCAGTTTTTTTTTTCTTTTCTTTCTTTTTCTTTCCTCTCCCGACAGCCCTCCCTCCCTCACCGAATGCTCTCTCTCTCTCTCTCTCTCTCTCTCTCTATCTTGCGAACGCCGGCAGCACGAAGCTCGACGGAGAGCTACCGTCACGCGAGTTTCCCACGCCTCGCCGGAATTCGGGAGCTACGTCTCGCCGGAAGCCGTCGACCTGCACGCCTAGCCTCGCCGAACAGAGCAGCTCGCTGCCGTGGAGGGTTCGAAGCCGTCGCGCACGCCCTCTCCACAAGCTTCAGTTTCCGTTGGTCATCGCCGCTCTTTGGGTTTTGCTCAGCTCGTCGGACTGCTGCACGCCGCCAGCTCCGTTGTAAAGCGCCGCCGCTAGTCCACTGCGCCAGTCCACTGCGCCGCCGCTCAGACCACAATCGAGGCTGCTGTAATTCTTCTCTCTCTCGCGCGTTCTGTGCAGACAGCTAGGAAAATGAGCGTTTTGGGTCAAATTTCTTGCAAGCTCGGGATTGTATAGGTCCGTTTGGATCCGATTCATAATGGGTAAGTGTTCTCACAACGATTCAAAGTGATTTATGTGTAGTAAGGTTAAATTAAAGAGCTAAATTGGTGATTTGAAACTTACCCACAATACTTTGGATTGTATTTTAGAGTGCCCAAGGTGATTGAAGGTCGAATTAGGCGAAATTGGAGCGCTAAAGCTGCTGTCCAGTGGACTTTGGACTTGGTTTTGTGGTAAATTCTCTTTGGGTGTTATGGTTTTCATCTTAATTGAAGTTAGGAATGAGATTGGAGATAGTTGGCACATGTTTTAGGAGTTGTTGATGTGTTTTAAGGATTGTTGTAATGTTTTAAAAGTTACCCATAACGTGTAGGCCTTCGTTGGACGACTCAAGATCAAGTATTCGAGTTCGGGCCATTTTGAACCTTGGGATAAAATTGAGTAAGTAGTCATTTGGATTTTAAGCCCTTAAAGTTGTTCTTTGAAGTTGATAATTGTTTGAAAATTTATGAATTGTGAAAGCTTGCTCAAAATTTGTGTTTATGAAGCATGTAATAGACAGTGGATATGTTCGGGAGATGTTTGAGCTAAAAGCTACCTTAGTATGTAGCTAGTATGAAAATAGGGGCTTAAAGTTTCGAGTTTATTATGTTAGCACATGAAATACTTTAAGAAATTGTCCAAGGTTATAACTAGAATAGTTTGGACATGATTGTGGTGATTTGTGAATAATCATTCTTGCTTAAATATGGGTATGTGGAAGATGACTTGGTTGGTTAAATTAATATGAATTATCGTGATGAGCTTAAGGTTGCTTAAACTTTTAGACTGAATGGTTGGCTGAGGTTTAGTTTTATTGGGTTGTGGATGAGTTGATTGTGTGCAGAGCACTGGAGTTATTGGTTTGGATTAGTGACTGAATTAGAACACCTTAAGGGTATGCAGTACTCTGGGTTGTGGACCGTGTTTCGTGTGATCAGAATGGGCAGGTGATTGGGCATGTGAAATGTTTTCAGATGGGTCCAAGTGTGAGTGGAGGGTTGTTGGTCAACCTGATTTCTAGTGTGGTTAGGGGACTGAATTATGGATTAGAGGGATGGAGTGCTATATGCCGTTAGCACATGTAAGTGCTTGTGAACTTCTGTTCGGGTTGTGATTATGGTTCGGGAATAATGAACGATTTTGGCATGGTGGTTTACCTTAGAGGTTCCAAAAGCATTGTGAAAGTACAAGAACTTGATAGATTAGTGCCACTTGACTTTGTGTCTCTCCTGGGCGAGTATGTAACTCTAGGTTGACTAGATGAGATGAGAGTGAGGGATTATGTTCCTTCACTGTGAGCTAGCTTAGGGGTGATTTCCCCAATTATGTTGAGCATAAGGATTGTGATCCTTATGGCCTGTGTGCTAGCTTACGTGTGATTCCCCAATTGTGTTGAGTGTAAGGATTGAGATCCTTATGGCCTGTGGTGCTAGCTTAGGGGTGATTCCCCAATTGTGTTGAGCATAAGGGATGCGTCCCTTATTGCCTGTTTGCTAGCATATAGGGGTGATGTTCTATTGTATGGAGGCGTGAGAGTTACTTTCTTTCACGGCCTTAGTCAACCTAAGTTACATGGCTCGTTGGTAGTGCTCGAGACAATGCCATACCGGGATGGACTCAGGTAGGGTGTGCGAGTGGTAGTTGGATGGTTGATGAGTTGAGATTAAGAGGCAGATATACGTGCCAGGACATGAATTGTGTTGATGAGGCTAGCATAGGGGCGTTATCCCCAGAGAGTTGTAACGAGCATAAGGGTTACGATCCTTATTGCCGTAAGTGCTAGCATAGGGGCGAGGACCCCAGAGATTTATGTTGAGCGTAAGGAATGGCTAGCATAGGGGCGTTATCCCCAGAGATTTGTGACGAGCATAAGGGTTACGATCCTTATTGCCGTGGGTGCTAGCATAGGGGCGAGGACCCCAGAGATTTGTGTTGAGCGTAGGGAATGCGTTTCCTAGCGCCTGTGAGCTAGCTTAGGGGTAATTCCCCACTGTGTTGAGCATAGGGATGTGTTTCCTATTGCTGTGTGCTACCCTAAGGATGATTTATTTATTGAGATAAGTGTGAGGGTTATATACTTTCACAAGTTTGGGTTCTAGATAACAGGACTCGCAGACGTGACACGAAATTAGTGTCAGGAGGTGGTAAAAGTAGAAGGTGGTTGAATGAGCATTTAAATAACTGAAGTAAATATTTGATGTAAATATTTGAAGTATGAGCACGAGAATAAGTAAAGAAAGTTTGCCTTCGTGGTAGGTTTTCTTTAAGTTTTGGACCCTTAAGTGGGCTACTTACTGAGTATGTTTATACTCATGTTTGCTACTTTGTTTGTTTTGCAGATTGTGTACAATCTCGGGGCGGATGACGCAGGTGACGACTTGACGAGACTAAGGAGACTCCATCCAATTCCCTTTCCTTGTTTTTCATTCTTAATTTTGTTCCCTTGTTCCTTGATGTATGTTTGGTCTGTAAATTCTAAATATTCTTTAGTTATCGTGTATTTGGTTAGGGTTTCTTAAAAAAAATCCTGTGTTTGATGTGAAGCTCAGCATATTTGTCGTAGTTTGTTGGATGCTGAGCATTTTATCTGAAATATTGAAGTGTCTTCATTCTTATCAGGATGTTGTAAATTTTGGTTTCTTCTAGTTACGCCGTCATGTTGCCGAATTTTCGGGCATGAGCGAGGTAACTAGGTCGTGCTTCCGCATCTAGAGTGTCGTAGGAATTCGGGTCGTTACAAACTCTTACCCAACTTAATAGGCTGATAAGTTCATTTTATATTTATTTATTATATGTTGTTTAGGTTGTTTTTAGTTAGTTTTCCTATAGTTTTTGAATTTTAATTAATACATTTTTTTTATTTTTATAGGTGATCAAAGATTTCATTTTAAAGGTCAAAGTTTGAAGATTTTCAAGTTAAAGTCTAAAAATAATAATGATAATAATAATTTACAACGCCTAGGCGCCACAGATAGTGCGGGAGGGCATAATAATAGCGCCTAAACACTGTTTTGGGCGCCTAGGCGTTGCGGTACTGGTTTTCACTCTTTTTGACAGTGCTTAGGCACTGTCTATGATGCCTAGGCGTTGCGTCGGCTGCCTAAGTATAAAATGTCATCTTTTAGTCGTCTCAAGAGTTTGAAAAAGAGAGATTTAGAGGCAAAAAAAACGGGAGAACAGAGCTAATACGCCACTTTGGAGGACCGGAGCAACCAAACGAAGCGAGAGCTACGCTTGGAAACTTGTTTAATCTCTTGGATTTGTTTCTCTTTTCACTTTTTCCTTCTCCTTTTCTGTTTGTAGTGACTCCATTGATACTTTTAGCTTAGCTTGTTAAATCCTACATTATGAGCTAAGTTTTTCTTTCTAGAGCTTTGATGTAACCGATACTCGAATCCTACTATTTCTTAGTTAATAGACGATGTTTTTATTTCAATTGTGGTTGTGAAAATTCTTCTGAACTTAATGCATGTTTAGATCTGGCCATTATTTACATTATTTTTGTGTCAATAATTTGAGGTTGACAGACAAGAATTGTTGATGAACTGAATTGTTTTCCCAAATTTATACTTGAGATAGAGATATCATTGTAGATTTTGTGGCAATATTATGTTTTACGGGTTTAATAATTGAATTGTTTGAATTGTCATAGAGATATAGACAATTTACTGTTTAACGAATATCGTTATTTCTTGAGAAAGAATATCAAGTCTATAGAGTTAGAGCTTGCCAACAACATAGAAATAGAAGAACACATTGGCTATTAATGAACAAACAGTAGCAGTAGAAAATGGTGAAGTCATTGCTCTAGAGCTCTTACCAATTAAGTATAATCCTATGTTTTTAGTCACATTTATTTTTTTTCAAGCAAGTTAAATTTTATTCATCTTTAAGAATTCGGTGCTTAGATAAAATTAAGGCTAGAGAATTTGGTAATTGGTAGAATTCACTCCCTGTGGAGAACGATCTGTATTACTTGTAATGATTTGTACACTTGTGAATTTTAGCAACATGGGTCTCACAAGTTATTAACTCCAACTCCAACTCTCCTTTGTGGGCCCACAACTTCCCTCTCTCATGTTTTCTTCATCTCACTCCTACCTCCTTCTCTCTTCTTCACTCTTTCTCTCCATTTCTTTTGCATAATTTTTTTAATTCATTAATTTATAATTTTTTCTTTATTTTTTTAAATATAAATCTCATTATTATTACTAATTAATATTTTAAATATAAATAATTATTAACAAACATATTTTTATTTTTATTCTATAATTTTAATAAATTTTTTTTAGCAAAAATCAAAATGTTTTAGATATGATGTTATTATTTGAATTGAAGTTTTAATATAAATTAAAGTACTACATAATAATTTTTTTAATTGATAAATATCTTTCTATCTCACTTCATCCACATGTTATCTACAATTTTTTTTTTTAACGTTTAAATTAAAATTACTTATAACAAATAACAATCTTATCTTTTTTTTAAGCTTGTTTTTTTTTTTTTTTATTAATAGCTCAAAAATATATATAATTTTAAGATTTTAAGATAATAAAAGTATATTTTAGACTAACCCGTATTGTAATTTAAGAATTAGTATTTAAAAAAGTTAAATTATTAAAATAAAAAATATTTGATTTTAAATTAATCATATTCAAAATAAAAAAAATAAAAAATAAACAGTTTCTTCTTCCAAACTTAATAAAATAAAATTATTACAATAAATAACATAAATATATAGTATTTTGAACAAAAGTATATGTATGATATTCATTTTGAACTTAATTATATTAAAATAGCGTACATATTTGATGTTTTATTTTTATCTTAGTTATTTTAAAACTTTAAAGAATATATTTTATTTTAAAATTAATCAAACTTTAGATAATTCCTTTCATTATTAGTTAGAAATTAAAATCTTAAATTATGAAAAAAATATTATAACTTTTATTAAGCTTGAAAGATAAATTTTACATTAAAATTTTAAAATTGATGGAAGCAAGTCTTTATTTTAAAAAAAAAATTAAAAAAAAAGAGCAAATTTATTTTATTTATCTTAATCGAAATTGATACATTAACAAAATTGTAAAATATTTATGAAATAATACAACTTAAAATCTCAATTTTAGAATTGATGGAAACAAATCTCTATTAATTAAATTTTGGAAGAAAAAAAATCATTAGAATATAGCTCTAATTGTATAGTATAAAACTGTTAAAAAAAATCATACTTCACAACTCTAAGTTAGACAACTCTACACTCCAAACACAAACTTCATAACTTCAGACTAAATAACTCTTTGTACCCCAAACTAAACAACTCTATACTCTAAGCACATACTTCATAACTTTCTAGACTAAATAACTCTCTATACTAAACAACTCTTCACTCGAAACGCTCCCTAAAAAACTTTTTTCTTAATCAAAGATTCAAATTCCAAAACCTCTATTCAAATCTACTTTTCCTAAAAACTTTGCCATCACTATCTCATTATTCAATTGGAAGGCATTATTAACAACATTCCAATTCCCATCGAAGGATCAAGGCTATGGTTTGGTTTAGTAAATAGCAACATCATGACAAACTCATGTTAGATTAGAATATTTAATAATATCCACTTATCCTCATCTCGATTCAAAAAGTCGATTGATCCCACCTAGAAAAAGAAAACTCATTCAACAAGGCACTTTACATGATTAAAAGAAAGAACTCATTTAATAAGTTAAGACACTTCATATTTCACTTGCCCAGCCAACTATTCGAGTATACCAATTAAAAATTTTCTTTCTAGATTGAAGATTCAAATTTCCTAACCCTTTATTCAAACCTACTTTTCCTAAAGACTTTCACATTGCTATCACATTATTAGCAACATTCCAATCCCCATATATAGGGGTCAAGGCTATATATGGTTTGGTTTAATAAATAGCCAATGTTAAAAGGCAAACAAGGGAATGAATATTATTATAAACCCATAGAAGAAGGGAATGAAAGTTGAAAAAGATGGCAGCGAACCGCCGTACTGAGCAAAGAGAAAGCTGCCATTGTTAATGCCATTAAAACCTCTCCTGCTTCTGCTTCTGCTTCTGCTTCCACTGTCATCATTTTTTTTCATTATCAATCACCAAACAAACCAACAACCTACGCCATTTCTTTTTGCTTCTGCTTCCACCGTCGAAGACTAACTATAAATCTTCCACTTGCTTTCTCCGGCTATCTTATTCTTTGGTCTAATCAATGATTTGACTCTAAACAAAACCCTTCACTCAACCAAACCCATTAAAAAAAAAAAAAGTTAAATTACAAATTTGGTTATTAACTTTAAAAAGTGTCTAATAAATTTTTATGGCTCTATTTGATGATTATTTATGTCTCGTTTGATAATTATTTGATTTTTGAAAATTATGCGTATAAAGACTACTTTCTCCTATGAGTTCCTTTGCTTAATTGTTATATACCTTTTTACATATGTTTTAAAAAATCAAGTTAAGTTTTGAAAACTAAAAAAAAAATAGTTTTCAAAAACTTGTTTTTGTTTTTTGAATTTGGCTAAAAATTCAAATGTTTTATTAAAAAATATGAAACTCATTGTAGAGAAATTTGGAGAAAACAGTTATCAAACGCCTTTGTTTTTTGTTTTCGAAAATTAAACTTGTTTTCTCACAATTTCTTTACAATAGTTTTCATATGAATTCTTAGCCAAATTTTAAAAATAAAAACTATTTTTTTTATAACAATATGTGGGATGTGAGATTTGAATCTCTTACCTCTTGGGCGATTATGTCAGTTGAGTTATGCTCATGTTGACTATTTTTTTAGTCTTCAAAACTTAGCTTGAATTTTGAAAACATTTGCAAAAAGTTAATAACAAAACAAATAAACTCATAGGTGGTAGTTTTGTTTGTAAACTTAATTTTAAAAAAAATCAAAAATGAAAAATCAAATGGTTATCAAAACAAGGTTGAGCTTAGTTTTTTGTTTTTAGTTTTTGAAAATTCAACTTATAAATATTACTTCTACCTATAGGTTTCTTTGTGTTGTTGTCTACTTTTTACAAATTTTTTCAAAATCCAAGTCAAGTTTAGAAAACTAAAAAAAAAAGTAGTTTTTATTTTATTTTATTTTATTTTTAATTTGGTTAAGAATTCAAATGTTTTCTTAGGAAAGATGAAAATCATTGTAAAGAAATTGTGGGAAACAAGTACAATTTTCAAAAACTAAAAACTAAAAACTAAATGATTATCAAACTGGACTTAAACTTTAATTTTAATTTTGTGTATAATATAGGTTTTGAGTTAAAAAAGACGTTTGATAAATCCTAAAAATTGTTAATTTTGTATCTAATAAGCCTTTGACCTACTCTATATTTTTTAAAATTTATGAAGCTATTATAAACATATTAGAAAGTTTAGAGTCTTATTAGACACAAAATTCAATTTTATGTCTAGTACCACGATTAATTTTTAAGAATTTCAAATATGTCAAAAGCCTATTAAATACAAAACTAAAAGTTTAGGTTTCATTTGATAACAATTTTATTTTTAATTTTCTATTTTAAAAAAGTGTGCTTATTTTCTTACTATTTCTTTATTATGATTTTCGGCTTTTTTAAAGAAATGTTTGAATTCTTAGTCAGATTCCAAAAAAAAATATGTTTTTGAAAACTATTTTTTTAGTTTTTAAATTTGACTTGGATTATGAAAATATTTAAAAAAAAAAGATTAAAAAAAGATAAATTCATAGGTGAAGAAGTGTTTACAGATAATTATCAAAGGGAAGTTGGGAAGGGATGTTCTTCGATTTTTTGTTTAATAAAAAGTATTGTAAAATTGAGTCAATGCAAGGAAAAAAAAAAAGAAGAAAAGGTAAGATAAGAAGAATAGTGTATATGGCGATAGTGACACAAAAAAAAAGAGTAGAAAATTGAAAAAGAAATGAAGGAAATAAAAAAAAAAATAGATCCATAAAAAGGGGAAAAAAGAAGAATAGAAAGAGAGAAAGTTGAGAAGGGAGAATGTAGAAATTGGACGACAAAATGTTTCAATTTTGTTTGATATGTCTTTTGGGTTTGCTTTGAATAATAAAAATTCAAAGGCAGAGAAAGTTGATATGAATATTTGACCGCCAAAGAGAGCCTATAGAAACACACACATTCATCAGTCATCACTCTCTACTTTTGTTCAATCACTTCTCAATCCTCTTCCCTCTTTACCTCATCTCATCTAAGAAAAGTCTGTTTTCTTTATATTTTCTTTTAATAAAGTTGTATGAATGAATATATAATTATGAATAAACTTGTAATTTAACCAACAAGAAGAAAAGGGTGATTTTTTCCCATTACCCATTTTAATTTATTATATGTATAAATCAAAGCAGAAGAAAGCTAGAGGTGATGTCTAGTAATGATAGCTAATGATTGTAAGGAAGGAGAGATGATGTAACATTCTGCAGACAAATTGCTGCAACTTCATGCAATGCCTATTTCAGAAAAATGGGTTTCTTTCAAAAAAACAATTATTATTTATTTTTTTCCTTTTGTTTCTCTATGAATGGGCTGGCCATTGCATGGAAAAGCTCAATCTGAAGATATCACCTGATTTTTTCTTGTTAAAGCGGATTTGGAAATGTGATTTATTGGGTTTTGCTTTTTGGATTTTGGGTTGGTTTTGGTTCTGCAAATTAATTGGGGAGAAAAAACACAGTTTTTGGCTTTGCTTTGCTTGTGCTAAGATTGTTGCTTTTCTGTGTGGATAATAAAAAGGAGCTGTTTCTTCTCCAACACCCTAACCCAAAACATGCCTATGCCTACCTAGGGTTTCTCCTATTTATGTATATATTCTTCACTAATAAGTAAGAATAATGACTTTTGTTATGCTAAATATATAATTTAATCTTTAATGTTTAAGGGTTTTTTCCCCTCCAATTTAGTCCCCATTGGTTAAAATGTTACAAATTAATTTCTTATGTTTTAACAATTTTCAATTATGTCGCTTCCGTTAGTAAATTTTGAAATTGATTGATGATAAACTTACGTGTATGATACTAGTGAGATGGTAGAAATTTAGAGAAGGAATTAAACAACTAAAAGAAGAAAAATCGAAATTTCTGTCAAACTTCTTGTAAATTCCAAAACCTTCTAAATCTATGTCAACTCACTAAGTATCATGCTTTGTAACTTTTTTTTAACAATATATGAGAGTAATGATTCAAATTTTTGATATTTTGGTAGAGAATATATATGTTTTAACCAATTGAATTGTAACCGGATTATCCATGCTATGTAAGCTTATCATCAACCAATTTTAACATAGGCTAAAATTAAACTTTTAAAATAATAGGAACTAAAATTTAAAAAGAAAAACACCCAAATATTATATTAGGGACTAAAAGATATGTTTAGCCTTGCAAATAAATAAGGGGTTGTTTAACTCTTGGGTTAAATTTTTTATATCGTAATGGCTAGGCTAAAAAGTGAAATCTATGTTAGGTGTGTGTTTTCTTATCTCATTTTGCAGATTTTCTAATCCCAAGAATTACATAAAACTCAGATTTATAAAACTCATAGTATTATACTACATAATAACATTTAACTAATGATAAATTCGTGTAAAATTATAGACAAGTTACAAAACTAAAGTTTCTATAACCTATTTCTCTTTATAAGAACCAAACTTAAATCCAGGGTACTTCAAATCACAAGTCAATCCAGTCAATGATTTGTGTCGATTTGATAACCTTCACATATCTCAGTACATTCTCCAAGCCTCTCATCGACATGATATATAGCTCAATGTTTAAAACATTTTTACTTCTTTAAGAGATCGTAGTTTCAACTCCACCCGGTATTTGTGGCATAATTTTATCCAAATGAAAAAAAAGGTAGGGTCTCTCTTATCTAGCCCATTAAATTCAAAGAAAATATTCAAGTAAAAAAAGTACTAATTAACTATTAACTTTTCCAATAACCAAAAGTATCAAAGTATGTAATTGAGACAATTAACCAAACATTGAGACCACATTGACCCATGTTGGAATTTTCAGTAATATATAAACCAAATCAACAAAACAAACTTAAACTACACCGACTAAAATAGTAATTTAACTTTTACCATTTATGTCCACTAACTTTTTTTTAAAAAAAAAAAAGAAAAAGAAAAAGAAAAAGGGAATTGTAGTATATATAATACACTGTCAAACCCTAATTGTATGATTGAGTATTAGCTTTCATTTCCTCTTCATTCCCTTTTCACCTTTTCATCTAATTCCATTGATTGGACTATACTCCCAAAAGCTGGTTTCCACTCTGTAACTCTAAACCCTAAAACTAATCTTAAGAGAATTACAATAAAAATAGGTTCTGCACGTGTTTAAGCCCACCATTGTTATGATTGCGTGCATTAATGGGGCTCCCCATAGAGATAGAGAAAAATGAAGAAGATGACTCTATCAGCTGACTGACCCAGCTACAGATGTCTTCTCTTCTGGTGTGATCTTCGAGGACCTCACAAAAAAAAAAACCTTTTTCTCTAACCATGTTTTGACACGTGTGAACATGGGGATTGTAATTTCTTTTCTTTTCTTTCTCTTTCATTCCCTTTTGCCACTTCCAGCCAAATGCCTTAACATTTTATTCACTACTAGAATCTTTGCCCTAAGCTGCTGCATCTTCTTCTTCTTCCCTTAGATAAACTTAACATCTCTGTTTAGAATTTTGAGAGAAACCTCAAGAGAGAAAAAAGTAAAAAAAAAATGGAAGCAATAAGTGATTTGGGGAAGTCTAGATTCAAGAGGGTTTGTGTTTTTTGCGGGAGTAGTACTGGGAAGAGGAATTGCTATAGAGATGCTGCCATTGAATTGGCTCAAGAACTTGTGAGTTCTTTTTTTTTTTTTTGTTCTCTTTTTGAAAATTTGAGTTTTTTCTTTTATGGGGGTTTTTTTTTTTGAGTTTTAATCTTTGTTTCCATCTTTGTGAAGGTATCAAGGAGATTGGACCTTGTTTATGGTGGTGGGAGTATTGGGCTTATGGGTTTGGTTTCTCAAGCTGTTCATAGAGGTGGGAGAAAAGTTATCGGGTAATTTTAAAACTTTGAACTTTCTCCCAATTTTTGTGTTCTTTCTCACATGTATCAGAGCCCTTCAAACTCATATAATGTTATTTTCTTAGTGCTTTTATCATGGATTCTAAAATGGGGATGTGGGTTTGGTTTTTGTAGGATAATCCCAAGAACATTGATGAGCAAAGAGGTAAATTTGGAGTTCTTGTAGCTCTTTCTTCAAAGTAGATGATGATTCTGAGTTTATTTTGGTTCGAAGTTTGAAACTTTACATTAAGGGGTTTTGATTCTTGAATGAAATATTTTGCAGTTAACTGGCGAAACAGTTGGAGAAGTAAAGCCAGT
Source organism: Trichosanthes truncata (assembly GCA_033996785.1). NCBI lineage: Eukaryota > Viridiplantae > Streptophyta > Magnoliopsida > Cucurbitales > Cucurbitaceae > Trichosanthes > Trichosanthes truncata. The sequence continues at coordinate 53,541,226 of JAWPNB010000010.1, forward strand.
GGCCGACATGCACGAAAGAAAAGCAGAAATGGCCCGCCATTCTGATTGTTTTATAGCTCTTCCTGGTCTCTCTCTCTCTCTCTCTCTCTCTCTCTCTCTCTTCATTCATGCTTCTCTCTCTAAACTTCTATTTATCATTACCATCAATCAAAAAAACAATCTCTTCAGGCGGCTATGGAACTTTAGAAGAGTTATTAGAAGTCATCACTTGGGCTCAGCTTGGGATTCATGATAAACCAGTTAAGAACACTAACAAAATCTTCTCTTTTAGACTTCAAAGTCTCTAAAGTTGACTGTTTTTTGGTTCAAATTTTGTGTGTTTTTTTTTTTCAGGTGGGTTTGTTGAATGTTGATGGTTACTATAACTATCTTTTAACTTTCATTGACAAAGCTGTGGATGATGGCTTCATAAAGCCATCTCAGAGAAGTATCATAGTTTCAGCACCAAATGCCAAAGAACTTGTTCAGAAGCTCGAGGTGAATAACTTTTGTTTTTCTTACCCCCCTTTTCTTCAAAACCATTTTTGTCCCTTCTTAAATGTTTGTTCATTTAGGAGAAAGAATAACTGTTTCTTTTAGCTTTTAGCTTCTGTTTAACTAGTTTGGTGGGTGGAATCCATCAAACCCCTATCTGTGTTTTTTGTTCAAATTTGGAGAAAAGAGAATATAGGTTGGTTAAAATACTATTCGAGACTCCTATTTTGGTTTTGCTCTATCCTACTTTTAAATGTTCGAATTTATTATTTGTATTAGCAAGAAATCTTAAAAATGTTGGTTTGAAGTTGACTTCCAACTAAAAGGAAAAAGAAAATGTGTCTCAATAGACTTTCTGCCTCAAAATTTTTGAAACACGTTTCTTTACTTGGGTGAAGGTTATTAGGGTCTCATTTGATAATCATTTGATTTTTTAAATTTATGCTTGTTTTCCTACAAATTTTTTGTTTTGGTTTTTACCTTTCTCAAAAAAACATATGAATTCTTAGTTATAGTTTTCAAAACTTAGACTTAATTTTTGAAAACATAAATGGAAAGGAGAAAACAAAACAAAGAATCTCATAGCTAAAAATCAGTGCTTATAAACTTAATGTTTATAAATAAAAAGTCAAAAGATTATCAAACGTTGCCTAAATTATTACTATTATTTTGTGAAGTTGGATAAGAATTAACATTGAAGTAATGGTGAGTGACTACTTTATAGATTTATTGAAAGTGCATGACTAAATATGAACATTTACAAAAATGATATCTTTAAGGAAATTTGTTTAGTTTGTGGGTGTGTTTGGCTACGAAGACTAACACTATCCTTGGGTGAGTTAGGAATATGTACCTGTGCATGATGGGGCGATAGCGAAGGCAATGTGGGAAGTTGGGCAGCAACAGCAGCCACAAGTGGGGTTCAGTGCCACCACTATGCAGACCGAAATAGCTCTCTAAAAAAGAGACATAAAAAAAGAAAAAAGAAAAAAAAATGATTTCTGGAGCTTTCTTTTTTTTTTTTTCCTTAGTTTAATCCCCTCTGCTTTTGATATGATTTTGGGTATCACATCAATCATTCCTTAGCCGATATGGTAAGCTCGAAAATTAAAAAATCGACCAAACAAGAAATTGCTACTGCATCTCTTTCTCTCTCTTTCTCTGTACTTTGGACTGTATTTTGTAGTTTGGTTGTATTCGGCTTACTAAGCTTGTATTTTGATGCCTCTATGTACAAAAATATTATATATAGAAGGAACCAAAAAAAAAGTCCAGAACATTAGCACTATCTTTATTCGCCTCTCGCTCGGGAAAATTTTCTATTCCTTCTGATAGCATGGATACTACTTTCGTCAATTATTAGTGTGATTACAGGAGTACGTATACCATGGAAGTAACATAAATTTTCCTCTAGTTAAAATTTTTTAAAGAAAGTTTCTAATACACATGCTACCATTTTTAAATGTGTTCGACTTTAGTCTCGAGACTAAATGTTGTTGATATGATTGATAATAGTGGAAATTTGAAAAACTCTAGTATTACTTGCTCATAATTCTTAAATGTTTTTGGACTTTAGCATATGTAGTAAATGTTACTAATATGATTGACAAGAATGGGGAGGTAGTGGGAAACTTTTTCTCTCTGAGTCTTTTTTAAAGAAAAGTTCTAGTACTCTCATAAACTATTCATAATTCTTGAATGTTATTGGATTATAACATTAGTACTAATGTTGTTGATATGATTGACAACAATGAAGATAGAATTTTTAGTACCCTATTACCTACTCACAATTCTTAAATGTCGATAGACGTTAGCATTGGTACTAAATGTTGATATGATTGCCGATGAACGATAAAGTGGGAAATTTGTTTAAAGTTTGATGCTTTTGCAATGAATGGTAGTGGGTGAGGGGGTGAGGGCTATAGCTTAAAGTGACCCACATTTTTTTTTTCATTTTCTTTGAAGTGAATGTGGGGGTTGGGTTTTGAGAGCTGATGATTGATTATCAATGTAGTAGTACCACCAAAGCAATAGGTTCATTTTTGCAGGGACAGAGATATTTGTTTTTTTAACTGTAGCCTATGGCTGCTTTCTCTGCTGCTTTCTGAAAAAGCACTCTTCTGCAAATTTGCAGAAAGAGAGAGAGAGAGTGAAGGGGTACGTATACGATTGCTTTGAAAAACAAGAAGAGAGAGAAAGACTGAAACTTTATGTTCAAAGTGATCATATGAGATGATGATTCATTGCTCAAGTTGGTTTTTGTTTGTCGCATTTGCCCAATTTGCAATGCTATGTTTTAATTTTTGGGATGTTATTGCATTCAAATTCAATCGGGTAGTTGATTTTTAGTGGAAATTTGTTCTCTAGCTTGATCAATTGTTGAGAGATGAACAAATATTTTATGTTTTTTCTTTTGATGTACCATAGTTTTGTAAGCCTAATTAACACATTTGAAACAGCTTATTTCAATCAAACCTATGTTTATTGAATTGGAAATAGAAAAACAAAAAAAAAAAAAAAAAAGAAAAAGAAAAAGAAAGAGAAAAAATCAAGAGAAACCAAAGAGAGTTTTGGGTCACAATCTTTTCTATGCATAGGTGATGAAACTATTGTTACTAAGAGGAGAGTTTCTAACCCTTCTAAAACTATCATCTTAAATTTACGTATTAATTACTATTTGATTTTTTTTTTCTGGTTTTTGAAAATTAACTTCATAAACCGTCTTTCCACCGATGAGTTTTCTTTGTTTTGTTATCTACTCTCTTAAAATGTTTTCAAAATCCAAACCAAGTTTTGGAAACTAGAAAAAGTAATTATTATTATTTTTTTTTTGGAATTAAATGTGTTTAAAAAAAAAAAGTGAAAATCATAGTAAAAAAATTGTAAGCAAATAAACATAAATTTCAAAAATAGAAAACTAAAAATGAAATCATTATCGAACGAGGTATAAACTTATATAATCTAGACCTATAGGCTACCGAACCTTTTACATTTGTAACTTTAGTTGCACAGAAATGTTAGAATAACAATGGATCTAATTAAAAGATCTTGTATCAAAGGAGATGTTCTCTTTTACTTTTCTTTTTTCTTTTTTGAGTTCAACAATTGTGAAGATGGGTGATTCAATCATTGACCTTTAAGATAATAGTATGTACCTTATCTATTGAGCTATACTTGAATTAGTAAGAAGTAATATTAAGAATAAAGTGTATACCCTCGATCAGGAGCTTAGAGGTTCGAATCGAATCCCTCACAATTTTTCTTTCTTCTAGGTAATGTGAGACTTTATGATCACAAAAACATATCAGATAAGGTACGTCCTCAAACATGTGGGTGGGGATAACTGATAAGGCATCGTCATTGGGCGGCCCTTGTGGAAAAAAGGGGAACTGGGAAAGTGGGGTTGTTCTGTTGTACCCTATCCTTGCGTTTAGGGTCCATGAAAGACACGTAAAGCTCTGTTCCCTGGGGTAAACAAACCCTAACAAAGTATGTCCAGGCAGAAGGGTCCTTGTTTTTTGGGGCAACGTGACCTTAACTGGGGGACCCTTTTAACTTTCCTCTCTCTCTCTCTGGCTGTGTCTCTTATTGTCAACTTGGTGTGTGGTGTAGTGGTCTCTCTCCTAGTCTTCCCATGTTCTTGTTTAACCCTAATGGCAATCATGACATAGTGGCAGCCTCTTCTTTGGTGTCTTTGCCCTTAAAAGATGTTTGGAATAACCGATCCATTCATTGTTTAACAATCATTGATTGCATACCAGTGTGTAGAAATCTCGCTGCCTCCACCATTCAATTGTTAACAATAAGGAGGGAGAAAATATTTTCCAACTTTCTCTCTCCTAACTGTGTTTTCTCTCTTCTTGTTGTCAACGATTGAATGGTGGGGGCAGAGAGATTTCTGCATACTAATACCGTGGTATGCAGCCAAATATTATCCTTCATTTTTTCTAGTTAGGTCAACCACAAGAATAAGGGTAGGGTAATAAATATTGGGATAGTTTTTGTTTGGGACCAGTTTTTTAACTTCGGTTGTATTATTTCGAAAGTGAAAGAAAATTAGTATGTAATTATGGATGTTGGTAGAAGCTTTCTGTGTGTTATAATGGGCCATGAGACAGGGCATTTCACCATGTGGATAAATCTTTGCTAGAGTTGGATGGACACTTGAATGTGAAAGAAAAAAGAAGTTAAGTTGAAAAACTTTTTATATATTAATGTTGAATGATGATTTATATAGACTAAATGAATTACAAGTAGGCTACAAGAGGATATTAAGAACAACAGGACATCCACTTATCTCCATAATGGTATGACATTGTCCACTATAGGCATAACTCATAAGTCCTCATGATTCTGCTTTTGGTTCTAACCAAAAAGCCTTATACCAATGGAGATAATTGTCTTTACTCATATACTCATGATCTCTCACTTTCCTAGTCAATGTGATATTTTATTTGCACTCCTAAAAGATGAACTACCTAAAGGAAATATACAAGACAACCTCCAAGGCACTAGAAATAGAGAATGTAAAAGAAATTAATGACGGAGCTCTTCAACAGAGAAAATGAAAGTCCCACAAAATAAGCACTTTTGTTCATTTCTTGAAAATACAAAGAAAATACAAAATAAGAACTTTTGTTCATTTCTTGGAAAATACAAAATAAGCACTTTTGTTCAACATCTAACTACACCTTGTCTCTCTAAATAATTATTCACTACTCATTTTAAAGTCTTCAACATATAACTTCATTGTTTTCCAATTTCATCCTTTCTAGAGAGCTTGTTAGTTAAGTAGGGGTATTGAGGTTTTTATGCTTAGGCGATGATTTGACCTAATTAAGATTTCCCTCCATTATGCTTCCTTATCTTTTGTAATTACCGTCAAACTCTAGATAAGATTTTAGTTCTATCTCATGTGTTCTTACCAAGATGACCTTTTTCATAACAAATTAAAAGATTGGAGGTAAATTGAAAACTTCAACATATTAAAACCCTGCTTGATAACCATTTAGGCTCTGTTTCATAACCATTTGGTTTTTGGTTTTTAATTTTTGAAAGTTGGACTTGTTTTTTCTCCGTTTCTCTACAATGGTTTTCATCTTCTCTACAATAGTTTCCATCTTGCATTTGAGTTTCTAGCAAAATTCTAAAAACAAAAACAAGTTTTTGAAAACTATTTTTTTAGTTTTCAAAACTTTACTTGGTTTTTGAAAACATATGTAAAAAGTAGATAAGAAAACATGGAAACCCATAGGTTTAATTTTCAAAAATCAAAAATAAAAAACTAAGATCCCGTTTGATAACCATTTAGGCCCCGTTTGATAACCATTTGATTTTTTGTTTTTTGTTTTTGAAAATTAAGCCTATAAATAATATTCTCACCTATGGTTTTACTTGTTTTGTCATCTACTTTTTACCTATGTTTTCAAAAACCAAGCATTGTTTTGAAAACTAAAAAAAGTAGTTTTCAAAAACTTGTTTTTGTTTTTAGAATTTAGCTAAGAATTCAAATGGTTCTCTAATGGAGATGAAAACCATTGTAGAGAGAAATTGGGAGAAAACAAGTTTAATTTTCAAAAACCAAAAACCAAAAACCAAATGGTTATCAAACGGGGCCTTAGTTTTTAGTTTTTGGTTTTTGAAAGGTAAGCCTATAAATACTACTCTCACCTATGAATTTATTTGTTTTGTTATCTACTTTTTACCTATGTTTTCAAAAACCAAGCCATGTTTTGAAAACTAAAAAAAGTAGTTTTCAAAAACTTGTTTTTGTTTTTAGAATTTGGCTAAGAATTCAAATACTTCCTTAAGGGAGATGAAAATCATTGAAGAAAAATTGTGAGAAAACAAGCTTAATTTTCAAAAACCAAAAACTAAAAACTAATGCCCCGTTTGATAACCATTTGATTTTTTATTTTTGGTTTTTGAAAATTAAGCTTGTTTTTTCCCAATTTCTCTACCATAGTTTTCATCTCCCTTAAGGAAGCATTTGAATTCTTAGCCAAATTCTAAAAACAAAAACAAGTTTTTGAAAACTATTTTTTTTAGTTTTCAAAACATGGCTTGGTTTTTGAAAATATAGGTAAAAAGTAGATAATAAAACAAGTAAATCTATGGGTGGGAGTAGCATTTATAAGCTTAATTTTCAAAAACCAAAAACTAAAAACCAAATGGTTATCAAACGGGGCCTAAATGGTTATCAAATGGGGCAATGGTTATCAAACGGGACCTTAGTTTTTGGTTTTTAGTTTTTCAAAATTAAGTTGATAAATACTACTTCCACCCATGAATCTTGTTTTGTTATCTATTTTTTTATACACATGTTTTCAAAAACCCAAACCAAGTTTTTGAAAACTAAAAAAATAGTTTTCAAAAACTTGTTTTTGTTTTTGAAATTTGGCTAAGATGAAAGGTAAAATTTATTGTAGAGAAATGATGGGAAAACATACACATTTTTTAAAAACAAAATAGTTATCAAACGAGTTAGAAGAATGCGTCCTTATATTTTGTTACCATCAACTATAAATAAGATTAGTGTTTAGTTTTGGTGCTTAGTTTTGTTGCTAACTTTCTTATAAGATGATCTTTTTCATAACAAATTAAAACACAGAGCTAAATTGAAAAATTTAGTGGGCTATTTGGAGCGTTGAGTGAATTATAATAGTCTATAGGTTATAATAATTTGTAAAGTTATATAATATGTGTTTATGATGCAGAGTTATTTAGTCTGAGTTATAATAGTCTGTGTTTGGGGTGTAAGAGTACTCTACAGACCATTATAACTCAGACGATCATAACTCACGTCCCAAACATCCCCTAGAAGATTAAAGAAAAAAATCTAAAATGCATTTGGTATAATCTAGCTTTTTTTCTTTTTTTTTTTTAGTTAAACGGCATGTGGGGTGAATAGATTCGAATCATTAATCAGTTGAATTATATTTAGGCTGACTGACATAATATAACTTTATAAGTATAACAAAAGGCAAAGAGAAGATATTTTGAAATGAAATGTTGGGGATATGGCTCCCCAAAGAGGAGAAATGGGGAAGTTCCCAACCAACCAACCACTCAAACAAATAAAGTGGGGGAACAGAGAGAAATAATGATGGTGAAACAGTGGCCAAAGTGGATGGTGATGAAAATGATGCACATAATTCCTCTCTAACTTTATAAAAAGAAATAAATAAAAAAGAAGAAGAAAAAAAAAAGGTCTCTGAAACTGCAATTCCATCCCCACCAAACCATATTTTTGCTTCTCCCACTGACAAACCCCATCTTCTTCCTCTTGTCTGTCTCCTCCATTCCCTTCTCCTCTTCATCCGTACACCTGATCTTTTAACCCCCACATTCATTTGGATTCATCTCTCTCTCTCTCTCTCTTCAAATCAAACCTCTTTGGGAGCTGCCTTTTGACTCTTGTACTCTTTGAGTAGTTTCCACATGATCATTTCAACCTAGGGCTTCTCTTCTTTTTTTTTTAACCTTTTTTTTTCTTGATCAGCTTTGGTATCAAGTCCTCCACTTTATGATTATATGAGCTTTAGGACACAACAAGAGGATGTTTGGTTTACCAGCCGGGTTTGAAAGGTTGTTCGTGTTCGTGTATTCTATCGTTGTAGAAGCATGAATTTGTTGGTGTCCTGAATTGTACATGGGGAAAACGAATTCAGAAAACTAAAGCCTCGTTTGATAACCATTTGATTTTTCGTTTTTAGTTTTTGAAAACTGTATTTTTTCTTTCTTATCATATTTTTCTACCATGGATTTCATCGTTTCTTAAGAAAACATTTGAATTCTCACTCAAATTTCAAAAACAAAAATAAGTTTTTGATAATTACTTTTGTTTTTCTTTCAAAACTTCACTTGGTTTTTGAAAACATATGTATAAACTATATAACAAATTAATAAGAAAACTCAAGGTGGACGTAATATTTATAGGCTTAATTTTCAAAAACCAAAAATAAATTTGATTTATAGATTTGTTATTCATAAATGTTAGTTATGGTAAACAAATTCTAAACCTACATGTCAAATGAAAAAAAAATTGTAATTTTGTCAACTTGAACATAGTTTAACTGATCAAGACATTATAATCTTGATTGAAAGGTCAGAAGTTCAAATCCCAACACAACCAAAAAAAAAATGCAACTTAAGTCATTAGTAGCTTATATAGCCTATGAGTCAAATATCCAAAAAGATTTTATTCCATTTAAAAAAATTTCATATAATTAAAACCCTTTTGCAAGCTACCAGGTTTTCAGATTTACCATGTGCCTGGGTTTTGTTGTAACATTGACTTTGCCCACAATTGGGCAGCCATAGAAAGTGCATATGGGTTCTAGCTATTCTAATCTCTCTTTAATATCTCTATATACATATTTTTTGAGACTATATACTATTTAATTTTTGCCAAATATATGACTCGTAAGAAAATTGAAATATGTCTTAAAGATGTTGATATGTTGGGGGTCATTTTGTTTGAGATTTGTGTGACATGATAAGTCAATATTATATTAATAAAATATGTGAGGCTGATTATGGGGTTATTGATCCTGAAGGTTCTGTTTTATTTATCGCAAATTGGGTAGATGATAGAAATGATATCAAATGACTCTATCATTGGATAGAAATGAATAAAATTTATAGATACTCAGCAAAAAAGAAATAAATTTAGTAATTTGATATAATAAGATAAACTACAGTTATGATGAATATAACATAATTTGTACAAGAGAGATAGTTACTTCTTAATCATAAAATACTTATTCAAATCGCTATACTAAATAGGAATTTTCTTTATATAATTTCCGATGAGATCATAGAATTGATTGGAAAGAATGTGGCAGAATGCTTAAAAATAGAGTTATTTGAAGAATAAACTTCGAGAATGTAACATTTAATGGACTGTTGTTTCATTCAAGATCTTGGCAGCAACTTTCAAAATAGTTCCCATAAATTTTGACAGAGGCAAGTATGTATAATTGAGGTGTATTGTTGACAAACGTAATTTAGAATATTATTATATATTATGTGGACATAAGGATGATGAATTTACTTTTTTTGTTTTTTAAGTTCATCAATATATGGAGGGAGATTCGAACATTTGACCTCTTGGTAGAAGGTACATGCTTTATGCCAATTGAGCTATGCTCGTGTTGGCATGATCAATTTTACTTTAGATGTTAACACAATGGTATGTACAATTTAGTTACACTACTTAAAAAAAAAGGATATGTGCAAGAATGTTGAGGATCAATGAATGAAGAAACACATGAATAAACCAATATCATATTGGAATTTTAGAAATTATGAGACAATATTCAAGTTTAATTTGAGACAATATAGTCAATAAAGTTTTAGAGAAAAATACAATTTTAGTCCCTGGAGTTTGGGTTTAGTTGTATTTGGGTTATTGAGTTTTCAAACTTAACAATTTTATCCTTGAGTTTTGGATCTGGTTTCATTTTGGTCCATCTGTCCATTTTTTCATTACACTGTAGCCGATGAAAGTTGATGTGACATTTTTTATATTAATATATATATATTTAATTTTTTTAAATAAAAATATATTAAATTAATAATATTAATGTCTTTTCTTCTTCTTCTTCCACCACAATTTTCCGCCGCCGACCACCACCGTCCCCCACTTGCTACTGCTTGCAATTTTTTTTCTTCGTTTTTTTCCTTCTTCCTCTTTCTCTTATTATTCTTCCTCCTCCTTTTCATCTTCATCTTCCAATTTTTTTTACAAAGTACGACTGAAATCGAGGTAGATGTAAAAAAATGACACGTCAGCTTCCTTAAGCTACAATAATGGAAAAATGGATGGAATGACCAAAATGAAACAAAATCCAAAACTCAGGGGGTAAGATTGTTGAGTTTGAAAAATCAGGAACCCAAATGCAACCAAATCCAAACCTCAGGGGCTAAAAGTGTATTTTTTTCAAAGTTTTAAATAATTAATAGGTAAATTACAAGTTTAGTCCCTAAACTTTCAATTTTGTGTCTAGCAAGTCTGTAACATATATGAAATTTTTAAAAATTAAGACCTCATTTGCTTTGTGATTCAAAAATTTGTTTTCAAAAATAAAGAATTTAGCAGAAAACAAAAACAATTTTCTTATTTTCACTATATTTAAAAACATATTTAGTTCCAATTTAAAAACTTTAAATTTGAATTCAAAATTTGAGAACTGTGTTTGGTTGGAATTTGAAAATGCAAGAACAGATTAATATATGTTTCATAGAATCAATTCTTTAGGAAAAAACTAATTAAATATAATTATTTCCGCAAATTTGAACTTATTGTTGCCGGAAAGAGAAAGGAAAATAGTGGAGGGAGAGATTACTAGGGGAGAAAAGATTTTTAGTTTCTTGAAATATAAGTGGTAAGATTTATAAGAGGAGAAGAAATTCTTTCCAACAAGAGAAAGGAAAATAAATTCTTTACGGCAAGAGAAAGGAAAAGAAATCATTTATCGAAAATGAAGATATGACAAATTCTTAAAATTAATGTTTATACAACATTTTGTTAGTTATACCAGTAGTATAATCATCTATAAATATGTTCAATAACTTTGGTCCGTTGATCTTTGTTATTTGTGGTTTTTATAATAAAAATTTCTTCATAAAAATTTGATGAGATCCACTTTGTAGATAAAAGTAAGCTTAGGAGTTTTGAAGAAAAAAAAGAAAAATCATAACATTCAATTTGTTGTTGACGAAAACGTATTTTTTGAAGAGTGTATTTCTTTGTTTTCATAATTTTTAAAAATAAAGAAAACATCAATTTGTTGTTTCCGAAAATAGACTATTTTAGGAGTTGCTTTTTAAAACCGTTTTTGAAAATAAGTGTACCAAACGTATTTTTATCATTTTTCTTGTATTTTTTATTTTTGAAAAAATAAAAATAAAAATGGATCACAAACCAAACGAGCCAATTGATCTATTAGATAAAAAAAATTTGAATTTTATGTCTAATAGGAGCATAAACTTTTGATTTTAAAATTTAGGGACCAAATAGACACATCTAAAAGTTTAGAGGCTAAACTTATAATTTAACCTAATTGATAAGTACTACTTATACTAATAAAACAAACATTTGCACTTGGTAGCTCATTCACTAGAAATTTCATAATTAAACATGCTTGACTCAGAAAAGTTGTAAGTTGAGTAGCTTAGAAAGTTTAAGGCAGCATGGGAAGGAAAATATGTTGAGAGCAAATTATGTTGGTTTGTAGAGAGTCAATTTCAATCTCGAATTTTTTTTTATGTTTGGGATGCTAACAATATGTAGTTCACCCCGTCCCCACCCCCATTTAATATTCTTCGTTTAATTTTATGGGGATTGAGGGATTCCATATAATTTAACCTAATTGATCCTCATTTATGATTATTATTTTCTTAATCTGGATTAAATCAAATAAAATTCTTTTGAAAAACTTCTATTTAAATGGTTAATTTATAATAAAAATTTATCATTTAAAGAGTGTTTTTTTTTTTAAATTTTCTTTAAAATCAAAATAATATGTCATAAAAGTTTAAATTTAGGATTTATTATATATATGTATAAAGAAATCGAGGTGAGGACGACGGGGAACGTGGGACGGCGACAAGAATTGTATTCTCTGTCCCTGTCCTCGTTTAGTTAACGAGAAAAACTTTGTCCCAAGCCCAAATCCCTTCTTCACTCTCCGACTAAATAGGAATTCTTCGAACCCTATAGGAAAAATGAACATCCCAAACAATATGAGTTATTGTCTATTTTTATTAATTTCAAAATAGGAAAAAATACCTTTTTAGTCCCTGAGTTTTCAACAATTGGTGCATTTAGTCCATGAGTTTTCAAAATTGACTTTTTTAGTCCCTGAGTTTAGGGAAAAATACTTTTTTGGTCCCTAAGTTTTGGAAATAAACCTTTTTAGTCCATGGGTTTTGAGAAATAGGTTTAAAAGGTCCCTGTATTATTTTTAAATTTTTTTTTATATAAAATCAATATTCTTTATTAATTTTTAATATTAACGATTTTTTAAATTAAAAAAAAAATCTCTCTTCCTTCTCTACTTTATTCTCTCTCTCATCACTCCTCCATCTCTACCCCATTCTCTCTCCTCTATCCTCCTTCCACCGTCTTTCCGTTTTCTTCATCCTTTCCCCTTCTCCCCACCATCTTTTTCTTCCTCTCCCCCTCTCTCTCAATACATCAATCAATCTTCATAAAAAAGATAAATGATTTTTTTCACCATGAATCTTCATAAATCTCCAAGATTTCTTATCATTCTCTACCATAATCTTTCCTCAATCCCCAAACTCAAAAGACCAAAAAAATGGCCAATGGCTACTCCAAAATCAAAGCCACCGCTAATGTCGCTGCAATGTATTGAGAGAAGGAGGGGAGAGGAAGGAGGAGATGGTGGAGAGAAGGGGAAGAGACAAAGAAGAGGGTCGGAAGGTGGAAGGAGGAGAGAGGAGAGAGAATGGGGTAGAGATGGAGGAGAGATGAGAGAGAGGATGGGGTAGAGAGGAAAGAGAGATTTAATATTAAAAATTAATAAAGAATATTGATTTTATATTAAAAAAATTAAAAAATAATAATAATACGAGGGACCTTTTAAACCTATTTCTCAAAACTCAGGGACTAGAAATGTCTATTTCCAAAATTCAGAGACCAAAAAGGTATTTTTTCCTAAATTCAGAGACTAAAAAGGTCTATTTCCAAAACTCAAAGACCAAACACACCTATGGTTGAAAACTCAGGATCAAAAAGGTATTTTTCCCTTAAAAATATTCAAGAAGGATTGATGAGTATATTAAGATCGGGGCTACTATACACAAACCATTCTACATATACACAAGGAGGAAAAATCATTCTTAGTATAGAATAATCATGCAAAAAAAGGGATAACAACGTAAATGGTCATACTTAATTAGACATTTTGAAATATGGTCAAGTTAACAATAAATTGACAAATTAATTGAGATAATATAATTAACTAAAATATCCTCCCTATGAAATCTAATAATTGGATAAACTAAAATCAAAACAACCAAATCTCATAACAAGTAAATAAGAAGATTTAATGTACGAGTAATTAAACAACCAAATCCTAAAAATAGAAATCATACATTATTATACTAATTTTCTATTAAATCAACATTAAAAATTAAGAAAACTTACTTCTCAGAATTCAAATTTTAGACATTAGGCCACATAAATACTTTGTATTCAAAACAGTATTCAATCACCCAAACACACCTTCATTCCCTTTGAAAACTCATAAAAAATGAAAGTATATATTTAAGATTAAAAATGAGAAAAAAAAAAAAAGTTAAAGCTGATTTTTTACAAAATCGAAATTAAAAATTAAGAAAATTTAGGCTCCGTTTGATAACTATTTGGTTTTTGAAAATTAAGCTTATAAATACCATTTCTACCTACGAGTTTCTATTTTTTTTATCTATTTTTTACCTATGTTTTTAAAAACCAAGTCAAGTTTTGAAAACTAAAAAAATTAGTTCTCAAAACTTTATTTTTGTTTAGAAACTCAAATGTTTCCTTAAGAAATATGAAAATTATTGTAGAAAAATAATGAGAAAACAAGTACAATTTTCAAAAACTAAAGACCAAAAACCAAATAATTATCAAATGGACCCTTAATGATCAAAACTCAAATTTTAAGGATTGAACCACGCAAATACCTTGTACTAGCAAACAACTAACTTCTTTCTTATGACTACTTCCATATTTATTGAAAAACCAAACCATCACTTCTTCAACAAGCACATAAGATCTCAAAATCAAATTGAATTGAAATAACATATAAAATCTAGTTCGTAAAACAAGATAATTAAAACTCATTAAAAAAATGAAAGCAGATGCTAAAAACTAAAATTGAAAAAAAAAATCAAAGTTGTTTTTTTACAAAATAAAAATTAAAAATTAAGAAAATTTAATGCCAAAAACTCAAAATTTAAACATTGAACCATACAAGCACCTTATCTTTATTAGGCGGCTATCCTTCTATCTCCATTGTAAAACCAAATCATCCAAGCAATCATGTAAAATCTAGAAATCATACAAACAAGATAATAAAACTCACTAAAAAAATGATAGTAAATGTTGAAAACTAAAAATGAAAAAAAGTTTAAATTGGTTTTGTACGAAATCGAAATTAAAAATGAAAAAATTTTAATGCTCAAAACTCAAATTTTAAGCATTGAGTCACGCAAATACCTTGTAACACATGTAGATACCTTGTAATAAAAAATAGCAAAAATCTTCTATCCTTTGTTTCAACCTTTGTCCACACCCCACGTAATTACTCATAGAACCTTCTCCATCTCTCTTATGCCACGGTAAATTATACCAATTATAGTTGCCTTTTCAACCCATAAAAATGGTGATCCTTTGTAGAATAGTTATTATCGAACAACACAGTTTCAAATCTCTCACACGGTACAGATTCATATATCATTTAGTAACTTATGTTCCAATTATGGAACTGTTTCACAATGTGTGAAGGCAGTCCGACTCTAGAGTCACCACAAGAAGTACTTATTCGTCGATGAAAATGAGAAGTCTGTCACTCAAAAACTCAATGGATTTTTGAAGAAAGCAAGATGGAGCAAGATTTTTAATGATGCACAATTCAAATTTGAAGTTTAAATTTGAATCTTCGGATAAGACATGATTTTCAGAATGACGGTGTATATGTAGCTATTCAATACAATTTCTCAAAGTTCTAAGGAATTGGGTTGCCTCAAACCAAATTAGGAAATAGATTGTTGACTTTTTAGAATTATCTCAAATAACCATTTTTTTATACTTCATTTAAGAAATAGCCACACTTTTATGACAATTGTAAGTTAAACTATACAAACTACCTCTGAACTTTGAGACAGATTTCAATTATGCTCTTAGACTTTGAAAAGTTTTCTTTTAACTTTTGGACTTTGAAATTGTTCCAAAAAATATCCTTGATGAGTTTTTTCGTTAAAAGGATGAATGGAAAAGAGAGAGAAGGGAAAATATTAAAAAAAAAAAAAACACAAACACCTAAAAAGAAACTTGGTGGTGGACACAAGAAATTGTGCGGCTTAGGGAAGTATTTTCCTAATTAATATAATTCCCATAGTAAATATAGGGTCAATTGCATTTTTTGGACCCCTTTAATTTTTGCTTTGGATTTGAGACCCCTTTTTTAAAAGCTGATTATTTTGGACCCCTTGATGATGAAAGTGATGTAAGAAAGAGAAAATTTGTGAGGTGAAAGGACTCTTGTGCCCTCATTATATTAAACACACTTCATACAATTAATTACACCCTTCACCTACCTAACCACCCCAACTAATGAATTAATTTCAACCCAACTAACACTAATTTGAAACAAATTTTTATATACCATCCTTTTATCACAAAAAAAATCAAAAGTTCTAAACTCAAAGGTCCCACATTCTACTCTACAAGATCTCTTTTTGTTCAACCTACACATTTGGCCCCACAACGTTCAAGGACAAGTAAGTATACTATGTCATTTTCCAATGCATTCATTACATTTTAGTATCGGGCATGAAAACCGTATGAAAAAAAGTAGTTTAAAAGCATTCTTTTCGAAAAATTTGGCCAGGTCTCAAAGTTTTTCAGGTAGTACTTAAATCTCGATCGGGAACTCATGAATTCCAATTGAGAAATTTTCCCAGTATGAAAGAGCCATCGAAAAAGGTTCTTGGTTTGGAAAACTGACTAGGAATTTCGGTAGTTTTTTGAAATCTTCCTTCCTTTCTATTTTTAGTTGCTTATGCATTTTTCTTCTATCTTTTGTAGTCATGTTGCATGTTTGGGTGTGTTTCGAGGGTACGTGGAACGATAGGGAAAAGGATTATGATGGTGGTGAAATTAGAGGGTTGGATGTAGGTGTTGAAATTACATTTGAAGAGTTTTTAGGTATGGTATATGAAATAAGCTGTATAGATTGAAATGAGTTCAACCTTATAATAAGGTGTCTACTCCAATTGAGATCCAAAAGCCCCTGCATTCATTATTAGAAAGGACGTAGACTTGAAAAGTTTTCCAACGTGGGAAGAAGTATCCTCCATTCCCCTTTATATATCCACAGTGTCGAAGTTTTCTAGGAGCCATGCCTTTCGACCATATCCCATTCCATGCACTATACCAAATACTCCATATATGGGAGTTCAAAATTTCTCATACGCTCCATCTACGTCCACAGCCTTCCCACATAACATAGGGCATGAAATTCCATCATTCTTCCCATATTATGAAGTGAAACATATTCCCACATACATGTCTACACCCACGTACATGCCCTTTATGTCTCCATATATGGGAGTGCAAGATTCCTCATACCATATACATCCACATCCCTCCCATATGACAAAATTAAAGAAATTCCATATACATCCACATACTTCCCACATAATACAAGTGAAGAAGTTGTTTCATCAACCTCCCCTCACAATAGGGCTGAAGAAGTTGTTCCATCGACCTTCCCACATAATGACGGTTCTGAAGTTGTTCCATCTACCTTTCCATATATGCTCTCCACATCCACATATATGCTATTTACATCCATGCTTGGGGATGATGTGAACTATTTTCATGATTGAGGAGAATATAACTTGGGGGATGATGAGGTGAGGGAGGAAGGAAATGAGGCGACATATGGAGGAACTCAACAATCAAATGAAACAAGAGATGAGGAGCTGGAGGAGACAATGTATGATGTGGTAGAAGAGACAGAAGATGATGAGCTTGAAGAGGCAGACGATGATGATCATGATCATCCAACATATGATGAATATGGGGTAACCGACGGTGATGTTAGAACGGAATCAGAACATGTACAGAACACAGATGTCCACACTGATGTACCTGGATCGTTAAGTAATCCAACTGGCGCCATTGCCGGGGAATGGCAGTTTAACAAAAATTTTGTTTAACAAAAATTGTAAGAAAAGATTGCAACAATTTCTCCTATCTGCGGGAGGAGCTCGATTTCACTTGTTGAGGGAGAGAAATTGTAGAAAGACACAATATAGGGTTTGATTGCTTGAGAAAATCCACAAGATGGAAGAAGACATCATTGCAGCATTGAGCGCACAAGTTTCATCCTTAAGCTACGTGTTGGAAACTTTGATGATGGGAAATCCTATAGCTCATTTTAACCCTATCTCTTCTATTTCTTGTGTTTATTGCAAAAGAAGTCATTCATTTGATAATTGTCCTTATAATCCTGATTCTTTATGTTATGGATTTCTACCCAGGTTTACAAATCAACATCAGTACCAGTGCTTCCAGCAAGGGAAGATGATTCCAAAAGAGCCAAGCATCGAAGAACTTGCAAGGGAATATAAAGCAAAGAAGGATGTTGTAATGCAAAGTCAAGCCGCATCTCTACGGAGTTTGGAAATCCAGGTGGAACAAATTGCAGATGAATTGGAGAACATGTCCCAAGGAATCTTGTTCGAGGACATAAAGACTTCAAAACAAGAAGAAGAAAAATGTGAGGCGGTGACACTAACTGAATTGGAACATGAAGACCTTAAACTCCCAATAGAAGTAGAAAGCACTCCAACACTTGACAACATTAAGGAGCTAGAAAGGAGAGAAGAGACCAAAGAAGAACCACCTCAAGAAGAGAATGAACCACAAAAGAAAATTGCAGTGAGCTATGAAATCGCAATTTCACAGCAATTGACATCCAAAGTGCTCCCGACGCTGGAATGCCTTGCTTTCACTTATTGCAGCTTGCAGGAAACATTATATGAAGAAGCATGCATAAAGGAGAGCATGGAGGATGGCAACATGCAGTTTGCGACATGGATTGCACCCACAATATTTACTTCCAAAGAAACATATAAATCTCTTGAGTCATCAAAGCTCGTTGTGATCAAAGCACCTTAACTACGAATGGAATCTCGTCCAACATCGAGACCTAGGTGCAAAATGAAAGAACATAGTTGCGGTCTCTCCACTGGAATAGGATAAGTTTTATCTTTGCGTTCATTTTCTTTAAAAAAAAACAAAAAAACAAAAAATTAAGAGAAACTTTCAACTTTTGAAATTCCAATATGAATGAAGAAGTTGATTTAGAAAAGCTCTGTCTAAGGAGAATCCTGTCTAGGCTGAGGTACTTAAGTTGACCGCTAAGGGAACACCTCTACCTGGGGATTTACCTGGGAGTTTGATGAATCAACTTTGAATTCAAAAATTGGAATTTCCAAAAAGTAACTTTGCATTGAGAAAAACTGTGTGAACTTTTTGATGCTCTACTCTTGAGTTTTAGGAAAATATAAGAAGAAAGAGCGGGAGGAAGAAATTGTAGTCGCAATTGCGACAGCAAATTGCAATTGCAGTTTCAGGAGAATTCTTTGTCAAAGACTCCAACTACCCCGAGGACAGTAATGGCAACAACACATTTTTCTCTGCATAGGGGAGTCTCTCTTTAACCTATCTTTCCAACTTTCTTAATTGTTATGTTTTTAGTTTGAGACTTAGTTAAGTTCTTTTATCCTTATTTAGTTTATTTGCTTTCAAAAAAAAAAAAATTCTATTCCTCGCACAAGCATGCCATAAAAATCATGTTCAAATCAAGTTTACAAATTGTTTTCTTTGGTGTTTTGTTAAAAAGCTCTTAATTATGATATCTAAAGTTTTCTCAACTTTCAAATGCTTTCACACACAACTTCAAGTTTTCAAAATCATAAAACTTAATAAATTATTTTTCTCCATAAAACATTCAAACCCAAACTTCCCTTGTGTTTATCCCATCTAATGGATTAAGGAGAGTTTAACTTCGATGCTTAGCATGTTAAGTGACCCAAATATGTACCCCAATCCTGTTCTTCTAGTTCTTAGTCAATGGGGACATTGACCCATTTAAGTTTGGGGGGGTGAGTTTTGTAATACTACCGTTGTAATATTATGTCATTGTAATAGTATGTCGTTGTAATAGTATGTTGTTGTAACACTAAATTGTTGTAATAGTATGTTGTTGTAACACTAAATTGTTGTAATAGTATGTTGTTGTAATATTATGTTGTCGTTGTAACAGCTGCTAGGACTTCAAAAAAAAAAAGAAAAAAAGAAAAAAAGAAAAAAAGATACTCCTCCTTCTAGAGTTAACTAAGTAACCAGAGGTAGTCATGACACCTATGATTTCCTCTGCATGAAAGGTTAACTTAAGAAGTGAGTATGTGAAAACGGTCTTAGCAGTGATTTGTGCTCGTAGTCAACTACTTTCACCACAAAGTGTTAGTAAGTTGGAACGAAGGTACAAGTGACAGTAAGACTCTCATAAAAAAAAAGTTCAAAAGAAAAAGAAAATGAGGCCTAGCAGCAGCTTTACATAAGTTTGGGGGAGAAAGAAAAAGACTTATAATATGAGTGAGCTTAGTATGTTGAACAAAGAATATCACCCTAGACTCTATGACTATGACTTAGGTAGGATAAGCATAATAGGTGGGTTTGCATAAGAATGTTTTATCTTGAAAAAGAAAAGTAAAAGTTTTATGTGAGAAAATCTTGGAATTGTGTAAAGTGTTAAAAGTTTGAGACCTCTCCTGAACAACATATTCCTTTTTTCAAAAATACCATTTGAAATCATTTTGTGAAATGTTTGCTTATGTATGTTGCTTTGGTTTCTAATTGCTTGAGGACAAGCAATATCTTAAGTTTGGGGGTGTAAAAACTTGATCAGTTGTTACACGCAAGCGCACGCGATCGAAGTAATATAAAATGGTATATGAGTACCAAGTATCGAATCCCACAGGGAACGGAGTAACAAAAATATTGTAAAGCAAAAGTGTAAGGAAAATTGCAACTAGAAAACTAAAATTGCAAAAATAAAGTTGGGTTGGTGTGTTGGTGAAAAATTGCATAATCTAATTGCAGGATCTAGAATGGCAATCAGCGAAATAACTAAAAATTGCATAATTGAATTGCAGAATCTAGAAATGGCAATATTGAAATAACAAACTAGATAGAATTAGAAAATAAAATTGCAAAGAGAATTTAGATAAAAATGGGGCTCGAAAATGTCATTGCCCTAAGTTGTAATTGCAAGCCAAAATTGCAATTCCAACCTACTCCACACTCAATTGTAAACCAAAATTGCATCTCCTATTTTGTCACACCCCTTCCCAGCTTACTTGCCTACCCTAGGAAGAGATGTAAAGACATAGACAATCAACCCTTTTACTAGCTCTCTCTCTGACCATCCCAACATATATCTGAAAATGAAGGTAACACAACACGTTTGAACAAGTAAGTTTGGAACGCTCAAATACACATATGAGCAAGACCCATTAACTTTCAGTACTATGTTCTTTAACAAGTCATAACATTTTATAGTTATTACAACCCCGCTAAAATGCTTTTACTACAAACTATATACATAAGAAAGTGTATATACAAGGAGCTAAAACGGCGTGGTGGCAAACAGGTCTTGTCAAGGCTAAGCACCGGGAACTCGTCTGCTACCTGGGAAGAGAAAACATAATAAAAACGTGAGCTGGGAAGCCCAGTGAGTGTCTATCTTAAAAACATTATAAGCTCAAAGATGAAACATAATGATGGACAAGCTACAAGTTAGAGATAACTTATCACTTATTTGTAAACATAATCAAACCATGCTACCCATTTACAGGTTTAAGTCACCACATTATGTATAGCATAGAAACTCATAATGTAGTATCATACTGAAGAATAGACATTTCAAAAGCGTAGAAGCTCATAACAATAAAACTCATATCATGATACCACTTTCGAACCTTAGCTGTGGTAGAGTCATCTCTATACCAACAACGTTCATACCTCTCTCTCGTGCGCGTGGAATTCCATTGACACACTGGTCTTCCCTAATACCTTCTCTATGTCCTCAGTATTGGGTTAGACCAGTTACTACCCGAATACCTTCTCTTTGTCCTTCAGTATCGGGAAATCATAATTCCTCCCTCCCAAGTACCTTCTCAATGTCCTTCAGTACTGGGGGTTAACAACATACCGGGGCATACTTTGATTACCTTGGAAATCATGTTTTGATAACACAAACAACAAATTCTCAACATTTGCACTTTTCCTTTCTAAACATGTTTCCAAGTGGATTTACACAAAGCATTTTCTAAAGGAAGTCATACTTCCATAATTTAGTTTCCATGTTTGAATGTATAGTTACAAACTAATTCAAATCATGCTTAAGTTTCATCAATGACATTCTATTAAAAGCTCCATGAAAAGTATACAAAAGTAAGTCAAGCATGTTTCAATGATCAACATTTATGCTTTTGAAGCAAAACAAAGGTCAAGCATAGTTCTAAAATAGATTCACTCACAATCACCAAAAGGGTTCCAAGGATTATAAGATATTCCTATCTCCGTTTGCCCTGAAAAAAGAAATTAATAACATTAATTCCTTTCCTTATACACCTTAAAAACATATCTAATTCAGTCCCATAACTCAATTCATAATAACCATATGCACTTGGGTGTAAGGTATAAAGAAATGGAAGCACATCTCCTTCAATCTCTTGCTAGCAGTTTTTTTTTTCTTGCACCTAAAATTCCAGGTTCAAATTTCAGCTTGGGTTCCTCAAAATTTAGCAAAACAACCACCTAATATTTTTTGATAAACCTTAAGTACAACATCTTATCTTACTTACCTCAAAGTTTCAGCTTCTAATTCCTCCTCAAGAGCTCAAAAGAAACGGATTTCTTCACACTGTTCTGCTACCCGAGAATTATGTACCCTAAAATTCCAGGTTCAACTTTCAGCTTGGGTTCCTCAAACTTTAGCAAAACAACCACCTAATATTTTTTGATAAACCTCAAGTACAACATCTTAGCTTACTTACCTCAAAGTTTCAGCTTCTAATTCCTCCTCAAGAGCTCAAAAGAAACGGATTTCTTCACACTGTTCTGCTACCCGAGAACTATGTACCCTAAAATTCCAGGTTCAACTTTCAGCTTGGGTTCCTCAAAATTTAGCAAAACAACCACCTAATATTTTTTGATAAACCTCAAGTAAAACATCTTAGCTTACTTACCTCAAAGTTTCAGCTTCTAATTCCTCCTCAAGAGCTCAAAAGAAACGGATTTCTTCACACTGTTCTGCTACCCGAGAATTATGTACCCTAAAATTCCAGGTTCAACTTTCAGCTTGGGTTCCTCAAAATTTAGCAAAACAACCACCTAATATTTTTTGATAAACCTCAAGTACAACATCTTAGCTTACTTACCTCAAAGTTTCAGCTTCTAATTCCTCCTCAAGAGCTCAAAAGAAACTGATTTCTTCACACTGTTCTGCTACCCGAGAACTGTGAACACCTCTCGGTTTTCTGCTATTTTCTTCTCCTTCCTCTTCCTATTTTCAAAACAGCCACCCACTTTCGTATTCTACACTCAATTTATGAGATTTTGACTCAAAAATCATCGAATTTGGTGTAGTAAATTAAGAGATATGGCTGTTTGAAGTTGATCCTCTTCCAGAAGCTTCGAGCTGGACAGCACCCACTTGTCAAAGACAAAATCGTGGCTCCACAAATTTTTGCCACCTCCTACTTCCTTATTTACATCTTAATCCCCCTTTTTAAAAAAAAAAAAAAACAAAACAAAGACAATATATTCACCTATCACATTTAGTCAACTTTACTTAAGTTTGTGAGAAATAAGAACTTTCATTCAATACATAATGCACCTAAAATTTACCCAACTTGTTAATGACCTTAACTTACTTCAATTCAACTCTTAGTATGCTTATTCAATGGCTTACCTATCTCCTTATGAAGCTTTATACACATTATAGTTCACAATCCAAAAGATTCCCAAATCTCATCACGACATCTTTTAGTGCAACCTATATCAATTTGCATATGTCAAAACTTCAAATATGAGCACAATATGATCAAAAGAGAGTTTAGGGCTTACAATTTACTACCCCGTTAAGAGGATTTTCGCCCTCGAAATTCAGCAACATCATTTGTATGAGAAAAGTTGTGGGTACTTTTCTTTCATTTGATCTTCGCTCTCCCATGTTGCTTCCTCAACCTCGTGATTTCTCCACAATACTTTTACCAACGCTATTGTCTTGTTCCTAAGTACCTGTTCCTTCCGATCAAGTACTTGTAGAGGTTCTTCCTCATAAGATAGATTCTCCTTAAGTTGTACTGGTTCCGCCGTGAGCACATGTGATGGGTCAGAAATGTATTTCCTCAACATTGATACATGGAAAACATTATGTACCCGAGACAACTCTATAGGTAAAGCTAATCTGTAAGCTGATGGCCCTACACGTTCCAGAATCTCGTAAGGACCTATATATCTCGGGCTCAGCTTCCCTTTCCTTTCGAACCGTAAAATACCCTTCCACGGGGACAGTCTCAAGAAAACTTTGTCTCCGATTTCGAATTCTAAATCTCTCCTTCGCTTATCAGCGTAACTCTTTTGCCTATCTTGCGCTGTTTTCAGCCTTTCCCTGATAAACTTAACATTTTCTGAAGTAACTTGGACTAACTCTGGCCCTATTAGCTTTCTTTCCCCTACCTCACCCCAACATATAGGGGTTCTACATCTTCTTCCATACAATGCTTCGTACGGTGCCATTCCATTGCTAGAATGATAGTTGTTATTGTATGCAAACTCCATCAATGATAGATGAGTTTCCCAACTTCCTTTATACTGCAACACGCATGCTCGAAGCATGTCTTCAAGGGTTTGGATGGTCCTTTCTGACTGACCATCAGTCTGTGGATGAAATGCTGTGCTGAAGTGCAGTTTAGTTCCTAAGGCCTCTTGAAGGCTCGGCCAGAACTTGGAAGTGAACCTCGAGTCCCTATCTGACACAATTGATACTGGGGCTCCGTATTGGCATACAATCCTGTCAACATACAATTTAGCAAGTTTATCCAAGGTGAAAGTTACCTTAACTGGTAAAAATCGAGCAGTCTTGGTAAGTCTATCAACTATCACCCAAATCCCATCATAACCGCTCGGTGTCCGAGGAAGTCCAAAAAGGAAATCCATGGTTACATGCTCCCACTTCCATTCAGGTACTGGGAGTGGGTTTAGAAGTCCTCCTAGTTTCTGTCGTTCAGGCTTCACCTGCTGACAGATAAGACATTTAGAGACATACTCTGCTATCTCTCGTTTCATTCCTGGCCACCAATAATGGCTCTTCAATGTCCGGTACATCTTTGTCCCTCCTGGATGCATCGCATAAGCCGAACTATGTGCTTCCTCCAGTATTGTGTTTCTCAAAGCTTCATCTTTAGGTACACAAAACCTACCGCACTTCATCAACGCCCCATCATGCCTTATTTCGTAATCTGCTATCTGCTTCAAGTTCACCTCTTCCATCAATTTCTTGAGGACAGGGTCTCTAGCTTGACTTGAGATAACCTCATTAATTAAAGTAGGTCTTACCTGAAAATAAGCTAACAAATTCCCTTTTTCACCAACCGACACTTCTGCATTAGAACTCTTGAGTTCCTCAAACAGAGCCACTCTAACAGCATTAAGTGAACTCTTAGGTTGCTTCGACTTCCTACTAAGTGCATCAGCTACAACATTAGCCTTCCCTGGGTGATACTCGATTGTACAGTCATAGTCTTTTATCAACTCGAGCCACCTCCGCTGCCTCAAATTCAACTCTTTCTGCTCAAAGATATATTTTAAACTTTTATGATCTGTGTAGATATGACATTTCTCACCAAACAGATAATGCCTCCAAATTTTTAAAGCTAACACAACTGCGGCGAGTTCCAGATCATGAGTAGGATAGTTACACTCATGCTTTTTCAGTTGTCTTGACGCATAAGCGATCACTTTCCCATCCTGCATAAGAACACATCCAAGGCCCTGATGTGATGCATCACAGTAAACCTCAAACTCTTTTCCCGTGGTAGGTAGAGTTAATACCGGTGCTGTCACAAGTCTGTTCTTTAACTCTTGAAAACTTTTTTCACACCCTTCACCCCACTCGAACTTCGTGTTTTTCTTTGTCAAACTGGTTATTGGAAGAGCTATCTTTGAAAACCCCTCGATAAAACGTCGGTAGTATCCTGTAAGTCCCAGAAAACTACGGACTTCTGATACTGAAGTGGGTCGTTCCCACTTGACTATAGCTTCTGTCTTCTGAGGATCCACTTGAACTCCGGTTGCTGACACTACGTGTCCGAAAAACACAACCTGCTCCAGCCAAAACTCACACTTACTAAATTTAGCATACAACTTCTGATCTCGTAATGTCTGTAGCACTATTTTGAGATGTTCCGCATGCTTCTCCTTACTTTCTGAATACACTAATATGTCATCAATAAATACTATCACGAACTGATCAAGGTAAGGATGGAAAATTCGATTCATGAGATCCATGAATGCTGCTGGGGCATTTGTTAACTCGAATGGCATTACCAAGAACTCGTAATGCCCATACCTTGTCCTAAAAGCTGTCTTTGGTACATCAAAGTCATTAATCTTCAATTGATGGTACCCCGATCGCAAATCAATTTTGGAAAACACCGAGGCACCCTTTAGGTGGTCGAACAAGTCATCTATACGGGGTAAGGGATACTTATTACGTATTGTTACTTTATTTAATTGTCGGTAATCAATACATAATCGTAATGTCCCATCTTTCTTTTTCACAAATAACACAGGTGCTCCCCACGGAGATACGCTTGGTCGGATATAACCCTTATCCACCAACTCCTGCAACTGAGTTTTCAACTCCTTCAATTCCTTCGGTGCCATTCTATACGGTGCTTGAGATATTGGCGCCGTTCCTTGAATCAAGTCTATGGTAAACTCCACCTCTCTATCAGGTGGCAACCCTGGTAGCTTCTCTGGGAAAACATCTAAAAACTCACATACTACTAGAATGTCCTCAGGTATCAATTTACTCCCCGGTGCACAAACTACATATGCGAGATATGTTGTACAACCTTTATTCAATAATTTTCTAGCTTTAATAGTTGATATTATACAAGTAGGCAATATCTTCCTATAGCCCTTAAACATGACTTCAATGTCGCCTGGCTTTCTGAACACAACTTCCTTCTTATGACAATCCATAGAGGCATGATACCTAGACAAGAAATCCATCCCCAAGATAACATCGAACTCTTGAAGATCTAAGGGAATCAGTTCGGCTGTCATAGTCATACCATCTACTTCTACCATACAATTCCTATAGAAGCTACGGACTATCAACATAGCACCAATAGGAGTATATATGCACAGTTCTTCAGATAGAGGTTCTAATTCGCCCTCAATATTAGTAGCAAACATATAAGAGATAAAAGAATGTGTAGCTCCTGGATCTAATAACACATGTGCAAGTTTACCACAAATAGAAAGTCTACCAGAAACAACTTCTGGTGCATCATCTGCCTCCTGCTGTGTCATGGCATAGATCTTCCCCTGCTGTCGGGGTCGGCCTACAGGTCCCTTCTGCATAGCCCTACTAGTGCCTTCTTCTCCAGCTACCCCAATCGTTTGCTGTTGGTTCACAGTCTGCGACGTAGTTCTCTGTCCTACCTTGTTCTCCTGAATTAGCTGGGGGCATTCCATCTTGAAATGACCTTCTTGCCCACAATTAAAACATACATTACTCCCACTCAAACATCGACCCCAATGATACTTTCCACAAGTGTTGCACAATGGTTTCCTAGCTGAACTAGCTACCGACTCACCGGGTTGTCCTGTACGAGAGTCTCTTGCTGATCCTGTCGAAAAACTCGATCCCTGCTGTCTCTGTCTCTCCCTACCTCTACTCGTACCAGTCTTGGAAGTAGACTGCCCACCACGATGAGATTTGAAGCTCCCTTTTCCAGAAACTCTTGGGGTGAATCTCCTACTATCTCCTGGTTGGAGCCGATCTCGTGATGAACTAACCGAATAACTGGTACGTCCATCACCTATAACACCTCTTCCCGATCTTTCCTCTACTAGGCTTCGCTCCACCCTTAGCGCTGTCTCCACTAGTTTGGAAAACTCAACCCACTCTGAACTTGTTGTCACAGGCGTTCGGATCTCTGTTCGTAGACCATCCTCGAACCTTTTGCATCGATCTATCTCGCTTGCAACAATAGTGCTAGCATACTTTGATAACTCTGTGAACTTCTTCTCATATTCTGCTATTGTCATTGATCCCTGAACAAGCCCCAGAAACTCGTTCCTCTTCGCATCACGATAAGAACTCGGATAATACTTATCTTCAAATGCCTTTCGAAACTCTTTCCAACTCCATGCTTCCCCTTTTCTGCTCTCTGTTATCTTCCACCAATCATCTGCTCCTTTCTGGAACAAGAATGCTGCTAAATCAACCTTTCTTTCCTCAGGGCATCGCATAACCCTGAAACACTTCTCAATCTGATTTAACCAAACCTCAGCATCAGCGGGATCTGTCGTGCCCTCAAATGCTGTTGCACCCAAGGCCTTTAGTCTTTCAATGCCATACTTTTTTTTCTGGGTCTGTTTGTGTTGATCTAACACTTTCAGCTAATCTTTGAGTTATCCTCGTAAAAATCTGTTCCTCCAAATTCACCTCTTGCTGAGGATGACTAGACTCTCCCTCTGATACCTCTCTTCCTCTATCGCCAGTAGCTTCTTGAGTTCGGCCTCCACTCGCCTGCCTCGTTTGCCACCTCGAGCCATGGTCCTAAATTATACAATCTTGTTAAAATAATTAAGACAACAAGCTCCTAGTTTAATGCGTGAACTTAGTTCCCTTCCCAAAACCTTTTGCTCTGATACCAAGTTGTCACACCCCTTCCCAGCTTACTTGCCTACCCTAGGAAGAGATGTAAAGACATAGACAATCAACCCTTTTACTAGCTCTCTCTCTGACCATCCCAACATATATCTGAAAATGAAGGTAACACAACACGTTTGAACAAGTAAGTTTGGAACGCTCAAATACACATATGAGCAAGACCCATTAACTTTCAGTACTATGTTCTTTAACAAGTCATAACATTTTATAGTTATTACAACCCCGCTAAAATGCTTTTACTACAAACTATATACATAAGAAAGTGTATATACAAGGAGCTAAAACGGCGTGGTGGCAAACAGGTCTTGTCAAGGCTAAGCACCGGGAACTCGTCTGCTACCTGGGAAGAGAAAACATAATAAAAACGTGAGCTGGGAAGCCCAGTGAGTGTCTATCTTAAAAACATTATAAGCTCAAAGATGAAACATAATGATGGACAAGCTACAAGTTAGAGATAACTTATCACTTATTTGTAAACATAATCAAACCATGCTACCCATTTACAGGTTTAAGTCACCACATTATGTATAGCATAGAAACTCATAATGTAGTATCATACTGAAGAATAGACATTTCAAAAGCGTAGAAGCTCATAACAATAAAACTCATATCATGATACCACTTTCGAACCTTAGCTGTGGTAGAGTCATCTCTATACCAACAACGTTCATACCTCTCTCTCGTGCGCGTGGAATTCCATTGACACACTGGTCTTCCCTAATACCTTCTCTATGTCCTCAGTATTGGGTTAGACCAGTTACTACCCGAATACCTTCTCTTTGTCCTTCAGTATCGGGAAATCATAATTCCTCCCTCCCAAGTACCTTCTCAATGTCCTTCAGTACTGGGGGTTAACAACATACCGGGGCATACTTTGATTACCTTGGAAATCATGTTTTGATAACACAAACAACAAATTCTCAACATTTGCACTTTTCCTTTCTAAACATGTTTCCAAGTGGATTTACACAAAGCATTTTCTAAAGGAAGTCATACTTCCATAATTTAGTTTCCATGTTTGAATGTATAGTTACAAACTAATTCAAATCATGCTTAAGTTTCATCAATGACATTCTATTAAAAGCTCCATGAAAAGTATATAAAAGTAAGTCAAGCATGTTTCAATGATCAACATTTATGCTTTTGAAGCAAAACAAAGGTCAAGCATAGTTCTAAAATAGATTCACTCACAATCACCAAAAGGGTTCCAAGGATTATAAGATATTCCTATCTCCGTTTGCCCTGAAAAAAGAAATTAATAACATTAATTCCTTTCCTTATACACCTTAAAAACATATCTAATTCAGTCCCATAACTCAATTTATAATAACCATATGCACTTGGGTGTAAGGTATAAAGAAATGGAAGCACATCTCCTTCAATCTCTTGCTAGCAGTTTTTTTTTTCTTGCACCTAAAATTCCAGGTTCAAATTTCAGCTTGGGTTCCTCAAAATTTAGCAAAACAACCACCTAATATTTTTTGATAAACCTTAAGTACAACATCTTATCTTACTTACCTCAAAGTTTCAGCTTCTAATTCCTCCTCAAGAGCTCAAAAGAAACGGATTTCTTCACACTGTTCTGCTACCCGAGAATTATGTACCCTAAAATTCCAGGTTCAACTTTCAGCTTGGGTTCCTCAAACTTTAGCAAAACAACCACCTAATATTTTTTGATAAACCTCAAGTACAACATCTTAGCTTACTTACCTCAAAGTTTCAGCTTCTAATTCCTCCTCAAGAGCTCAAAAGAAAAGGATTTCTTCACATTGTTCTGCTACCCGAGAACTATGTACCCTAAAATTCCAGGTTCAACTTTCAGCTTGGGTTCCTCAAAATTTAGCAAAACAACCACCTAATATTTTTTGATAAACCTCAAGTAAAACATCTTAGCTTACTTACCTCAAAGTTTCAGCTTCTAATTCCTCCTCAAGAGCTCAAAAGAAACGGATTTCTTCACACTGTTCTGCTACCCGAGAATTATGTACCCTAAAATTCCAGGTTCAACTTTCAGCTTGGGTTCCTCAAAATTTAGCAAAACAACCACCTAATATTTTTTGATAAACCTCAAGTACAACATCTTAGCTTACTTACCTCAAAGTTTCAGCTTCTAATTCCTACTCAAGAGCTCAAAAGAAACGGATTTCTTCACACTGTTCTGCTACCCGAGAACTGTGAACACCTCTCGGTTTTCTGCTATTTTCTTCTCCTTCCTCTTCCTATTTTCAAAACAGCCACCCACTTTCGTATTCTACACTCAATTTATGAGATTTTGACTCAAAAATCATCGAATTTGGTGTAGTAAATTAAGAGATATGGCTGTTTGAAGTTGATCCTCTTCCAGAAGCTTCGAGCTGGACAGCACCCACTTGTCAAAGACAAAATCGTGGCTCCACAAATTTTTGCCACCTCCTACTTCCTTATTTACATCTTAATCCCCCTTTTTTAAAAAAAAAAAAAACAAAACAAAGACAATATATTCACCTATCACATTTAGTCAACTTTACTTAAGTTTGTGAGAAATAAGAACTTTCATTCAATACATAATGCACCTAAAATTTACCCAACTTGTTAATGACCTTAACTTACTTCAATTCAACTCTTAGTATGCTTATTCAATGGCTTACCTATCTCCTTATGAAGCTTTATACACATTATAGTTCACAATCCAAAAGATTCCCAAATCTCATCACGACATCTTTTAGTGCAACCTATATCAATTTGCATATGTCAAAACTTCAAATATGAGCACAATATGATCAAAAGAGAGTTTAGGGCTTACATATTTACCTTGAATTTAGGTTTTTAGGAGGCTAAGTGAGAGACCTATATGTCTATAGTCCCTCTATCTTAGGTAGTTTGGCTCACAATTTTTTGGGTTTTGGAGTCCTGAATCCCTATGTCTAGGGTAAGGAATTGGCTTATGTCTAAGCTCTTTTTCTCCATCACTTGTGTGAAATCCGCTTGTCACTAACCCCGTCGGTATTAGATCTAAGCTTGAGTTGATACCCTAGTTGATCAATCTAGGATCTCAACGGAATTTTAATCAACACAAGCAAACAATTGAGATGTAGGCTTGGTTTTTATTGGAATTTAGGCTACAATTACTTCTTAGGGAATTCACATTTTTGAACCCCCTAAGAAGTTTTAGCTCATATTAAAACCGAAATTATTAAAAATAATTTTTGAAAGAAAATTCATGTTAGAAGTTATGCAATTTAAATGCTTAAAACAATGACTTATAATATTATTCTACTAGGAATTCAAGGGATTCTTACTGAAAATTAAAGAAAAGTTCAAGGGCAATTAAGTAAACTTTTTTTTTCCTTCCTTCTGCCATAAAAACTTTATCCTTCCCACAAGCTTAGTTTGAATAACAACACACTTTCACAGAAGTTAAATTGAAGAAAAACAGGGGCTAGAAAAAATTCAATTCATTAATCGACACAACTCCTTCTGATCCAATCGACTCAATCTCCTCCACTTTTAGGAAACAATTGATCTTAACGATTCAAGAAACTCTTGAATCGGACCGGATAACTGAAGAAAAGTGCAGAAATTACATGGGACCATCTTGCATCAATATAAAGATGAAATCAAGAACGAATTCTAAAGAAGCTTGCAAACGACACTGGATTACCCCACAACTTAATTCACACTTGAATTCGACTGAGAACACGGGGAACTCCCACAACCATTCGGCAATCAAGAAAAGAATTAACGAAAAACAGTAACCAATTGTGAAAAAAGAAGCAGGAAAACAGAGCAACATATATTGAAATAAACCCACCAATCTTACTTGAATTTAAACTCAAGACTAATTCAAAAATACATCAATTGAAGACTAGAAAAAGTTCAAGCAACCTTCTGTAATACAAACTAAAGAAAAACCAAGATTAAACTTGACTATCTTGGCCAAAAACAGAAGAAATAGGAAAAACAGAGGTTCGCAAAAAACGTAAAAACCCACGAAATTGATCCTTGAAATCGCTCCCCAAATCCCAATGCTTAGCTCCAATTCTTCTTCCCCATTTATAGGCCTCCATTAGGGCTTAAGATTGCCCAAATTTCGTGCTCCAATTCCTCCAAATCGGGCTGTAATTGAAGATTTTCGGAATGGGTTTAATGCAGATTTTTTTCCTTTTTTGAACTTTTCTACTGCTCCAGAATTGCAGAATCCGATTTTGCAATTTTTACATTCCCTGCTCTAGAAACAATTGCAGAATCACGATTTTGCAATTTGATTTTGCAATTTCCACAATTTCTGCAAACAAGATCAATTTACTTAGAATTCTATTCCAAATGTCATCACATTCATTTCTTCCTTAAATTCAAGCAATCTTCCACTATTTTCGAATGATCTTAAGTCAGAACAAGAATATTTTAAGCAATTGAGAGTTAATTAAACCTTAATCCTAAGGCTTATCACCAACAATCATGCCATATGAGTATTCTTTAGTTAAAGATGTTAAGGTTGGAGATATATTTTTATCTAAAAAATATTTGTGCATGAGGTTGTCTGTATTGGCAATGAAAGCTAACTTTGAGTTTAGGGTTAAAAGTCAAATCTAAAATTGTACAAAGTTGTATGTATTGTTAAGGAATGCACATGGAGACTTCGAGCTATGCAGATAAAGGAGAGTGGTATATTTAAGGTGTCAAAGTACTCTAACACCCATACATGTCAGCATCAGATTTTAACACACGATCACAGACAAGCTAGAAGTTGGGTTATTAGTACTTTGTTAAAATCGAAGTTTGAATAACTTGGTCGTAGTTATAGGCCGAAGGATATTGTAAGTGATATGTGACAAGAGTTTGGTGTTAACTTAAGTTATGACAGGGCGTATAGGGCAAGAGAACAAGCATTAGTATTTGCCAGGGGGTAGCCAGAAGAGTCCTTTAAACTGTTGCCAAGATTTGGTGAAGCTTTGGAAATCGAAAATCCAGGTACAATATTCAACTTGGAACTTGAGGATGGTAGGTACTTCAAGCATGTATTTATGACATTAAGTGCTTCTATTAGAGGTTCGTGAGTAGCCTTCGACCAGTACTAGTGGTAGATGCAACCCATTTGAGGAAGAAGTATAGTGGTAAGCTTTTTGTTGCAACTGGTGTGGATGGTAATGGTCAACTCTACCCAATCGGGTTTGCAATAACTGATGGAGAAACAAAAGTAGCGTGGTCGTATTTTTTTTGACAAATGAAATGTGCGATAAAAGATGTTTGTAATTTGGTTGTTATGTCAGACAGACATGTGAGCATACGCAACACAATAGCAAAGGAGATCGCTGATGCATTTCACTGTATATGTCTCCACCACCTAGGTGATAACTTGATGAAAAAGTTAAAGAGTGAGGACCTTAGAGGCATTTTTATCCTTGCAGCAAAAGTATTTCGAGAGTCAAAGTTCAATACTTATTGGGAGAAACTTCCAACGGCTGCCAGACAATACTTAAAATGTATCAAGGTACAACGGTGGGCTCGAGCATTCCAATATGGGCGAAGATACAATCAAATGACAACAAACCTTACAAAATGCATGAATTCAGTGTTGAATTATGCATGAGAGTTACCAATCACTACCATTTTGAATCACATTAGAGGGTGACTTCAAGCAAAATACTACAACCATCGGACTAAGGCCTCCAATTGGCCACATCGAATAACAAAGTACGAATGCAAAATTATAGAGGCAGCAGGAGATAATTCAAGGAGACATGTAGTTAAGCCGGTTGTTCATTTCAAATTTGAGGTAGAAGATGGCTATTTGGGTGGACGTGTCAATATTCAAATGAAAACTTGTACATGTCGAAAGTTTAACTACTATGAAATTCCATGCTCTCATGCAATTGCATAATGCACATTCTGTAATGTAGACGCAGTCACACTTTGCTTCGAAGTCTACCATGTGGTTGGATGCATATGCGAGTCCCATACATCCACTTGGCCACATGTCGGAGTGGAAGAGATCACCAGAGTTTATTGACTTCAAAGTTTTGCCACCTAAACAAGTTTTCAAGGTAGGTCGTTGTCAAACGTTGAGAATATCATCAACATGAGAAGTACGATGAGTCCACAAATGCACTCGATGTGGTAATCTCGGACATAATAGGAAAACCTGTCGACAACCACTCAACATTGTGTAAACCACACATTTCCCATCTTGCCATGTAATATGTTAAAATACATTATGATGTAACCCATAAGGTGTATGTTCATGTTTGCTTAATGATGTCCAATATTTAAACTTATGTATTATCTAGGTTCATGGATGGCAGGTGAAAAACAGGAAAAAAGTATGTGGCTCTAATTTTTTTTCCCGGTCTCAAGGACAATCGGGAATTCGGTCCTTGATTTCTCGATTAGATAAACTTACGGGAAATCAAGGACTAGATTTCCGATTGTCCTTGAGATTGGGAAAAAAACCAGTGCCACCTGCTTACCCCTGTTTTTCACCTACATTTCACTATATATAATACAACAAAAGCAGCAAAGGCAATTAACCTAAAACCTTATATTTGGTTGCATTCATTCAAACAAATATTGAAATGAGTTCTGAACAACGCATGAACTAAAAAAATGCTATGTTCGCCCAAAATTGTACAACATGTTGACGTTTATAAAAATCTATCCTATCTTGACTAAGGGTATTCATATTGGATCCCGTTACATCATATTCAAAAAACTTTGTAGTGAATATACCACAATCCCCACTATCAACCTGTTGAGGTACATCGAACCTTCTGTGAATCTTCTAAGGTTTTCGTGGAAGTGAGGGACGTTCCTCCATGACGTCACATCTCGCCAATAAATGGGGTAATATGGTATACACAGTCTTTAGCTCTTGCTCCAACTTTGCGTCCATACTAAGTGTCATGAGCAAATCTATCATGATAAGCTCTCATGTATGCAGGTCAGCACATAGCAACACCCAGTGCATTTGAATACGTTGAATGGCACATACACTGCATCAACTGTGCTCAATGCAACATTATGGTCCTAGTGTTTGCCCATAACATAGTTTATGACTCTGTTGAATCAATTCCAGCCAAACTCTTAATTAGTTTGCCCACTGCGAATGAAGTGTTCGTAGACATCGGTTCATTTTAAAAAGTCCTGTGCCATACAATTGGTTAATTAGTGAATGTGAAAATTGAATACACAATGACAAACTTCTGACGACATAAGTGGGGGTGGATGTTCATCTTCGTCCAAACGAACAAGAAAAATGCGTCAATTACCTACACAAGAAAGTCATTAAGTAGTTACTCAACACGCACTATTTCAAACATATGAAATGTGGCAGGTAGGTTGACTACGTACCTCGTCACTCATCCACTAGGATGAAGTCAACAAAGTTTGAAACCAACATTTGTTATGGGTTGCATAAACGTTCGTGCACTCTTTATGATCTATGTTCGGGTCATCTAACCACTTCTGAAACTTATCATTCGCACGTTCAGGTATGGGGCACATTGGGTCATAAGTCTTTACCTTCATCTTCTTACCATTTGGCCTTATGTCACCCTATGGAACGCGCGATTCATATGCAAGTTGTCACTTATGCTTCCCCCGACGAGGTGCATCTTTGCCAAGTGTTGTTACCTCCTGAACTGAGTTCGAGTCGGCATCCATGTGCTAAATGGACATGAGTATAATAGAGTTAGGGAATTGAAATGACAAGTGACTTAAGTTCGAAAGTGGTTACCTGGATCTTTGGTTGGATGAGCTTGTTCGATCCAGTTGTCCACTGTTGATTGGGAACCTAGAACCTGAACATCAACCTACAAATTCAAAATTGGTTAACACATTAGTTGGTATAACCCTAGAACAATTAAACCACAAAGTTTGTTTATCGGTTTGGGCTCTGCGTCTGAATCATCTTTGGATTCAACACGTCCCTGGAAACACTCCACATCAACTCATCAACATTCTCCACATCTTCGATGAGTGTTTCCCTATTCTCATCATCCCCAACATTGGGATTGTTGGCTCTATCAAGCTCTTCAGATGGACATCCCTTGTCAGATGGACCATCTCTCGCATCGGGATGTTCGACCCCGTCTTCTCTTGCATTGGGATCTTTGGCCTAGTCTTCTCCCTTGCATGGGCTGTTGGGTTTTGTGTCCTAAAACTCGTGCTTTTGTAAACTGAATGTATATTCTATTTTACAATAAAGATGTTATTGAGGTTTATTCAGTAAATGTGTTATTGAATAAAGTGAATTGTGTATTCTATAACCCAAATCCAATGAACTAAATACCCTTGGCTATAGTATGTATACTTGAACTTTATGTATGACATAAAAGTGGATCAAGTTCGAGTTATAACCAGAACGGTCTATAGTATATGGATAGGGCTGGGTACCTTATCCTGGGGACACTATGGACGCGGCCCACTTTGTATAGTACTAACGATGTGATCCTAAATCGTTCATGTGGAGACATGCGAGTGGGGGCGTCCTATGCAATGAGTTTGCATAAGACTGGACCGCGAAATAGTCACTTAGACTTTTTAACTCCGTTTACTGTTTTAACTGACTATATTCATACGATGACCTAGGTAACTCGATCTTAATCCTGAGCGTGCTATGAACTCCTGTTTATTCGAGATTATCCTTAGATTTGCATGGGTGAGAGTGGCCCGAGATCGCCGACTCAATAAGCCTCCCATTTTGGGGATAAGACCGGATAGATAGTTGAGAACATAGTCATGCGAGATGGAATTCACTCCTACCCGCTTTAGGGTTTAGTAGAGAGGTTGTTCCCTTAAGTACTGACTCCAGGTCTTGAACAATGGGCCCACCCTCTCGTTGGCCCGAGAGGGATACGGTTTGTTGGTTGGACCACAAACCAAATTGTTCATTAGAGGATCAGTGGGACTTAAGGAACAAGAAGTAATTACAGGGGTAAAACGGTTTATTTGACCCAGCTGTAATTACGAACAACCTGTGAATGATCGACTTACTAATCATGGTTATATCGAGTGGACAGAAATATATCTACAGTGAGGAGAGTGCAGCCACTGGGCTTTAGTGGAGTGTCCCGATGGTTAACGAATGTTGATTAGCTAGGCTAAAGAGTTTGGCCGGTTAATCTCGTATCGTTGGAGCTCATGATCTGTAGGTCCATTAGGTCCCCTTACTAGCTCAGACTAAGCCTTGGAATAATTTGAGAGAAAAGAATTTGAATTGTTCAAATTCGAATTTGGGAGAAAAAGTTAATTATATGTGATATACTTAACGTATCATAGCTTAATTATGAATTAAACTATGATAAAGAAGAGGTGGAAATATTTAAATATGATTTAAATATTCGTTCGGTTTAAAACATGAATAGGGATTCATGTTCGAACGTTCGTTTTGAGAAATTAGGATTGGTCCAATTATTTAATTTGATATTTGATATTAAATTAAATATTTATTTAAAATTAATTAAATTGTTTAATTAATTAAAAATTGATTTTAATTTAAAATTAATTTTATATTAATTTTGAATTAAAATTAAAAAAGAATTCAAATTCATTTGGAAATGAAATATGGACCAAGTTCATAACTTCTTCACCAAGCTTATTGTTTGAAGCATATCTTCTTTCAATTGGCTTCTTCACAAAGCTTCTTGTTTGAAGTTTATCTTCATTCAATTGGCTTCTTCACTAAGCTTGTGGCTTTCTATAAATAGAGAAGAAACACAATAGGTGAAGAGATTAGAAAAACAAGAGATTTTTGTAGAAAACTCTCTAGTTTTTTTATTTAGATCTTTGCTCATTCTTCTCCCAATTTCTCTCAATCAAAGATCCCACAATCCATTCCAAGGGCTGAGAATAGTAGGGAAGACTCTAGTGGTGGTCCAAGTAGTGTTGGTGATCCAAGATTTGCAAAGGATCAAGAGAATATTGAGCTACAAAGGTTTGTGTTCTTATTCTCTGTTTTTCCAGTTTTGAGCATGTTTTTTGTTTGATAAAATTGATCAAATTAGAGTGCTCAAGATCCAAAATTGCTTCCGCTTTCTTAATATTAACCCCTTCATGGGCCACCCTTGTCAGATGGATCATCATCCAACTCAAAGTACTTGGTCGGGTCCACAACTTGCATTTGCACAACATTCAACGTATTAATAACATGTTCATTCAAACGAAAATTAACATATTAGTAACACGTACCTTGGAAAGTCGTCTCAAGAACCTCTTGATGGCCTTCAAGTCCGACTTCATACTCTCGACACGTCCATCAAGCTTCTTTATGTCCGACTCCATACTCTCGACACGTCCATCGAGCTTCTTTATGTCCGACTCCATACTCTCGACACGTCCATCGAGCTTCTTTATGTCCTACTCCATACTCTCGACACATCCATCGAGCTTCTTTAGCCACCTACTGCATCTGAAACTCCTCTCGATCTTCTTCGTCTTCTTCTTTTGTCTTCCTGGTCTGGCCATCCTCTTTCACAGTCTCCTTTTCCGTATCCACATCCATGTCAACACGTACATCCACAGGAACATCATTATGTATTTCCACATCCAATCCCGACACCTTCTACTTCTCTATCGCCTCCTCGTTCACTTTCTCCTTACCTTTAGCATTTTTAGAAACTTCAGGTGATGCAGGTAAGGACTGAAAATGTATGGACCCCACTACTTCATCAATGGGTTGCAGTTCAGTGTCTTCGCCCATTTCAACTTTATCAGGGGTATGAGCCGGTGATGGTGCACACGGGGGTTCCATCTTGAGGTTCATAAATTAGATCTCTTCATCATAAGGGACAAGATCCATTATGATTGTAGTCTGTGCCAAAAATGTTGGTGTTTATGCCCTAAAGCCTAGTAATTAATGATTTATTTTATAATTAATAATAATTTTAATTTTTTTATTTGTAATATAATATTATCCATTATATGAAAAATCTAATGTTATTAGTGTAATCTTGAACAGTATGTGGTTGACATACGGGATGATCATGTTCAAGAAATAACTTAAAGAGTTATAGTATATGGATAAGGTTGGGATGCCTTATCCTGGTAAAACTATTGATACGGCCCACTTTGTAATAGTTACAAATGATTTGATCCAAATCGTTCATGTTGAAACATGTGAGTGAGAGTATCTTATACAATGAGTTTGTATAAGACTGGACCACGAAATATTTAATCTCTCTTTATAAATCCGTTAATTGAGAAGATTAATATTTCATCAGGATGATCCATGGAATTAAATGTCGTGTTGACCGATATAAGTAGGAGAAAAATTGTTTTTCTCCCATTATCGACGATAATCATCAAAATATCGACATTTCGCGATATTTCGTTGACATTAATGAAATGTCCACAAAATATCGCCGCTTAGATAAAAGTTTTAAACTAATAACAATACCCTAGGCCCATACTTTCAAGACCCAATATGCTTTGCTGCTGTGGAACACTGGGATAGAGATGGGAGAGAATTTATAGATGCTTTTTGGTTCCACCCCTCTCATTCTCACCGATGATCGACAATAAAAAATAGGTTTTTTTTTTCAATTTTCTTTTTCGCTATGCATCTTTCCATCAATTCCTCCTTTCCAATTTCCAAGCTGCACGTCCTATTAATTTTCATTTATATTCCCATTTTCTTTGCTTAAGAAAAATATATATTCTCCATTTCTTTTAGGCTTTTAATTATTTAGTTAATTATTTTATTTATATATTTTAATTTTTTAATTAAATGAATGAATTTCTTTTTTTATTATAGTTATTTTTATTTATTCTTTCATGGAGTTACAATATTGATATGAAAAAAAAATAAAGTTCATTTTATAAAGGTGATAGAAATGTCAACAAAATATCAATTTTGACATATTACTATATTAATTTTAATAGTAGGAACTAGTTTTAACTTTTAAGATATTAAAAGTACATGGACTAAAATAGAACAAGTCCCAAACCAAAATGATATTTTGATCTAATTTTTTAGCACTTTTTACCATCTAATATATATATTTAGTTATGATGATTAAAAATTGTCAATTATAGTATAATGAAACCACAATTAAAGTTTCATTTAATATTTCAAACAAATTTCATAAATCTCTATAATTTTTCCAATATTTCTGTTGTCATCAACATTTCGATTGACATTTACATATAAGCATATATATTTTTGAGTTATGATGATTAAAAATAGAAAATTATAGTCTAATTTAGTCACAATTAAAGTTTTATTTACCAATTCAAATAATTTCTATGAATTTCCATGATTTCCATAAATTTTCCCAAAATTTCCATCGACATCAAAATTGTTGGGATTTATGCCCTAAAACCTCGTAATTAATAATGTATTTAATAATTAACAATAATTTTGATTATTTTATTTGTAATATAATATTATCCATTATATGAAAAATCCAAGGTTTATTGTAATCTTGAACAGTATGTGGTTGACATACGAGAGGATCATGTTCAAGAAATAACCTAAAGGGTCATAGTATATGGATAAGGTTGGGTGCCTTATCCTGGTAACACTATTGATACAGCTCACTTTGTAATAGTTACAAATGATTTGATCCAAATCATTCATGTGGAGACATGTGAGTGGGGGTATCTTATACAATGAGTTTGTATAAGACTGGACCACGAAATATTTAATCTCTCTTTATAAATCTGTTAATTGAGAAGATTAATATTTCATCAAGATGATCATATGCGACTCGATCTTAATCCTGAGTGAGTTATGAACTCCTGCCTGTGAGAGCTTGTCCTTTGATGTGCATGGGTAAGAGTGGTTTTTGTAGCCGATTTAATATGCCTACCATTTTGGGGACTTGACCAAATAGGGAGCTGGGAACATAATCTCACAAGATGGAATTCACTCATTC
Source organism: Trichosanthes truncata (assembly GCA_033996785.1). Classification (NCBI taxonomy): domain Eukaryota; kingdom Viridiplantae; phylum Streptophyta; class Magnoliopsida; order Cucurbitales; family Cucurbitaceae; genus Trichosanthes; species Trichosanthes truncata. The sequence goes on from JAWPNB010000010.1 coordinate 53,582,339, forward strand.
CCATATAGGGTAAGTAGATGAGTAGTTCCCTTAAGTGTTGATTTCGGGACTTGAACAATGGGGCCCCACTCTCTCACTGGCTCGAGAGGGACTTAGTTTATAATTAGATTATAAACAAATTGTTCATTAGAGGATCAGTGGTACTTAAGGTGCAAGATGTAATTACAGGGGTAAAACGAACTTTTGACCTAGCTATAATTACGAACAACTCGTGAATGATCGACTTGCATGTATTGATTATATCAATGGACACAACTTGTCCTACAATGCATAAGAGTGCAACTTTAGGTCTATAGTGGAGTGACCCTATAGTTAATGAATGAAAATTAATTAATTGAAGAGTTTAATTAATTAATTTGGTATCATTGGAGCTTATAATCTGTAGGTCCATAAGGTCACCTTGCTAGCTCATAGAAAGGCTAAAAAAATCAATTTAGTTGAAAGAAAAATTTGAAATGCTCAAATTAATATTTAATATATTATATATATTAAATATAAAAGAGGAAAATATATTTATTGTATTTGATACATTAAATATTAAAATTTGAAATGTTCAAATTAATATTTAATTTGAAGTGTTCAAATTAATATTTAATATATCAGATATATTAAATATAAAAGAGGGAAATATATTTATTGTATTTGATTCATTAAATATTAAAATAATTAATGTATATTAGATACATTAAATAAAAGATATTTATTAAATTTGAATTGGATTTAAATTAGGAAATAAATGTCCTAGGAGAATTTTAAACTGTTTGAATAAAATTCAAATTGATTAGATAAATGTATTTTAATATATTAGATATTAAAATATATTATTTAATTATTTTCCTTAGACCACTATAAATAGGACCCTACGGGTGAGTCATTGTGCATTATTCATATAACACACATCTCCTCAATAGAGAGAATTAAATAATTCTCTCTAGACCTCTTCCTCTTTAATCCCTTGTGGATTTTCTTTCAAGAGGCTCCTACAAACCTTGGTCATGTGTTCTAGTCATAGCCAGGAAGACTTTGTGGAAGAGATAAAGATCCGCCAGAAGAATCTCCATATTTATTTTCAAGGTATGTTTTGCTTAACTTTAATTTTATTGTTTAATTCTAAATAAAATCAAAGGCGATCTAATGCTTCTGCTGCGAGATGAAGAGTTCATTCCTATAAAAAAATTCCATTGACATTTTCGTAAAATCTGGATCTCGATATTTCCATCGACATCGACATTTCGAACATTGAGATGATCATATGCGACTCGATCTTAATCCTGAGTGAGTTATGAACTCCTGCCTGTGAGAGCTTATCTTTTGATTTGAATGAGTGAGAGTGGCTTTTGTAGCCGATTCAATAAGCCTACCATTTTGGGGATTTGGCCAAATAGGGAGTTGAGAACATAATCTCATAAGATGGAATTCACTCATTCTTATATAGGGTAAGTAGATGAATTGTTCCATTTAGTGCTGATTTCGAGACTTGAACAATGAGGCCCCACCCTCTCACTGGCCCAAGAGAGACTTAGTTTATGATTGGGTCATAAACAAATTGTTTATTAGAGGATCAATGATACTTAGGTGCAAGATGTAATTACATGGATAAAACAGACTTTTGACCCAATTGTAATTAAGAACAACTCGTGAATGATCGACCTGCATGTAATGATACAGTGCATGAGAGTGCAACTCTAAGTCTATAGTAGAGTTACCTAAAGTTAATGAATGAAAATTGATTAATTAAAGAATTTAATTAATTAATTTTATATCATAGGAGCTTATAATCTGTAGGTCCATAAGGTCCATTTGCTAGCTCATGGTAACATTAAAAGATCAATTTAGTTGAAAGAAAAATTTTAAATGTTCAAATTAATATTTATTTATTATATAAAAGAGGAAAATATATTATTACATTTGATACATTAAATATTAAAATAATTAATGTATATTAGATACATTAAAAAAATATTTATAAAATTTGAATAAGATTCAAATAAATAAATATCATAGGAGATTTGAATGAGATTCAAATAAGTATAAGATATATTTTAATATATTAGATATTAAAATATAATATTTTAATTATGGCAAAGATTTGTCTCTGGTCTCTATAAATATGACCCTTGGGTTGAGCCATTATGAATAACACACATCTCCTTAATAAATAATTAGAAAATTATCTATAGATCTCTTCATCTCCAATCCCTTGCGAATTTTCTTTCAAGAGGCTCTCACAAGCTTTGGTCATGTGTTTAAGTTATAGCAAGAAAGACTTTGTGGAGGAGATAAAGACCTGCCAGAAATATCTTCGTATTTACTCCAAGTAAGTTTGCTTAATCTTATTTTTTTAGTTTAATTTTAAGTAAGATCAAAGACAATCCAATACTTCTGCTACATGATGAAGAGTTCATTCCTATCAATAAAAAGACTTGGTTCATTTATCAAAAACATCAAAACATATGTCAAGTACGAAATATAAAAATGTGGATGGGAACTCTAACTAACCACTCTTGCCACAAACATCTCACTACAAAGTTGTGTGTAGGAAGGCGGGTAGGAACAAGACCATATGAGAATGCATGGGATGGCCGTGTCATTCAATCGAGCTGCAACACGTCTCATAAATGATGGAACAATCTTATATGCCCATACAAATGTCATGAATGCTATATGCAGTAATTAAATAGCTTCAAATTGTGCTAACCTAGAATGCATGTGGAAAACCGTAAAGACTATATGTCTTTTGCTTCTTCACTGCAATTTGTTTCTCCTTATATGACTCAGTTTTTCCCTTCAATGATTTTTGCAAACTTTTCATCGTCTTATCGAATATTGTCTTGCTCCAATCCTCACTACAGAAGGTTCCCCAATCATCAATTATATCGAGGAGGCTGGTATTTAGTTGTTGTTTTCTCTCCTTCCCCATCATCACCAGCTCGATGAAATAAAACAGGGCCACCTTAACAGCATCCTCATCATCTTGAAACTCAAGTGTGGGGAATAATTTATCCAAATATGCCCCTTTCATCCCTTATTTGCCACCCAAGTACAACTCTCTAAGTTTATTGGAAAACGAAGTCCTCCTTAAAGGTCTATTTCAATGTTTAAGCCCAGTTATCGAGTCAAACTCTTCCTTACCAAATGACACCTTCTAACCCAATAACTTGAGACTCATTACATTTGCCCTAGTCTTATTTACCTCCCTAGAAGGATATAATGAACCAATTGCCCATTAAAAATTATGTTCGCATCTAATAATGGGCCAAAGCATGTTTGCCTAAACATTGCTAGTTGGGTTGGAGTGAGTTTATTCTTTATATTTTTATTGGTTCTACCTAAGTGAGCACAACAAGTCAAGGGCGTAGGAAAGTGATCATTAGGAGGAATTTTCTCAACCAATTCCATTGTGAATCACTTATATATATACATTTCAAAACATTACCTCAATGGACAAAAAATTTAAAAAAAAAAAAAACAATACTAATTAATAGATGATAAAAAAAGAAAAAAAAACTGTTATTTTTCCCAATCAGAAATCCCGATTTGAATCTCGGTCTTCAAATCGAGAAAATGTTCCTGGTAATCTCGGTGAATATCGTTCATGGGGATATATGACGATGATGAAACCCGATCGGGATTCATCTTCTGTTTTGAAAAATACAGCTCGAATCACGGAAAAAAAAAATCGACCCTAAACTCATATCCAACACGTCGAACATACATTTAAAGGAGTTAAATGGGCATAAAACTTGGAATTACAGATTGGAGCATACAAAATTGAAGTTAATTTTGAAAAAAAAAAAAAAACCCCATCCTAAACCCTAGAAAATGCTATTAATGGATCAAAATACATACTTGAGGTCGATTTTTGGTCAATAATCGTTTCACCAGTTGAAAACCATCGAAAAGGAATAGATATTTGATAGCAATGAGAATGGGAATGGAAGAACGAACGGGAAATTGGTGGTGTTAAACTTTTCCCCCTTTTTTTAACATACAAGGGCAAAAATGTAATTTCACTTATCTAGGAATCCAAAATAATTAGATTTTAAAAAGGGGGTCTCAAATCCAGATAAAAACGAAAGGGGTCCAATGTAAGAAATCTTATTCTAATTTTTAAACCTATGGATCTCAACTTCTTTACTTTTTTTTTTTTTTTACTCTTTTCCAAATGCTAGTTAATAAAATCAATAGTTATTTACTATGCTTCTTCTCCTCTTTTTTTTTTTTTTTTTTTTTTTTTTAAATTATGATTAAAAAATGCTTTAACTTCCAAATGCTAGTAATTAGATTCCAATATATATATATATATATATATATATATATATATAACATTCTTTCAACTACAAAATTGGTCAGAAATGTAAATAAATTCTAGAAAAATTGGCCATTGAATATATTTGTTTAAAATGATTACTATAGAAGACTAACCATAGGAGTTAATTTAACTTTTTTAATGAAGACTCTTTCAATTAAAGAAATCAAGTGGTAAAAAGAAGAAACACGATAGAATAAAGGCAACAAGGAATAAAAAAAAAAAAAAGCAAAGCAAAGCAAAGCAAAAGTGAGAGAGAGAGAATTGGCATCTTGAGGGCCTATCGTTTACTTGGATAGATCACAAAGACTCCTCATCTTGTTGCACAAAGACTTCCAAGTCAAATTATCATCAATTTTTCTTTTTCTTTTTTTCTTTTTTTACTTTTTCTTTAAAAATAAAAAAATAAAAATGGTCAATTACTTGTGATATAAGAGAAAAATACCCTGGTTTGCTTTTTGATTGAGTTTTTTTTTTTTTTTCAAAACCAATTGAGGCAATTTTCTCTTAAGACTTGGTCCAATTGATTAAAAATCCAGGCTAGTTGATTGGACTTGAACTGTTTTTTTTTTTCAAAGGAGAATTCTTTTGATTCTAAACTCATGATGGCTTCATTTAACAACCCAAATTAATTTAATTATTTTCTAATCTCTTTTGTTTAGCAACCTTTTTGATCTGCCAAAAAGACATCTGATCTCATCATCATTTTAAAAGTAATATGGTATTTACACCCCTTTTTCTGAATCAGCTGAAAACCATTTCTAGTGTAAAAGGGAAGAAAATTCCAAGTCTGTCAGAAAAAAGATCTCAATCATATATATAATTAAATAAGGTAGTTCCTAATTTTTTAGGTAATTCTGAATTTAGTCCTTAATCTTTTAAAATTTTTAATTTTACCCTTAATTTATATAAAAAAAAATCATAGTCATTCCATAACAAAAAATTATTAAAATTTGTCAATAAAAAACTTATGTATCATTAAATTATTGTCTTAACTTATTTGGATACTTGGACATGCTATTTGAACATGTAACTTAGAAGAAGTGGATGTTAATGGACAGAGTATATTTTGCTAATATATGAGTTGAATTTCATTTATCAAATAACGATACGTTTATGTATTTAAATTTATTAATAGGATAAAAACTCAATAATAGATTAGCTTTTTGTTAACAAACTTCAACATTTTCTTCATGGAGGGGCCTAGTTGAGAATTTTTAATACATTAATGATTAAAAAAAAAAATTTAAAAGATTAAGGACCAAATTAAGAATAACTTAAAACATTATGAAACATTTGGGATATTTAGCCTGTATTTTAAACAACATTAAACTATTATAAATATATGAAGAGACTTATTTTCCAAGGAGAAAGTGATCAACAGTCTTCCAAGTGTTGGGATTCCAAGAATCAAGCAAAGACCAAAGATCACAAGACTGATTCAACCAAGAACAGAAAAATCAAACTGATCAAGGATTGAAGAGACTCAAGAATTGCTGAAAAAAAATGAAAAAAAAAATTTACCTTTGAAATTTGAAACTCCCATGTCCCTCTCACAAACAAAATCAACCAATATTTCTTTGGTTGGAATAGAAACTTGCCCTGAAAATTCCCACCAAGAATTTCCATGTAAAAGTCTCTGGACAAATCGTTTGGCAACAAACCAAAACAGCCCAAATTTAATGAATTAATGAGAAGAAGCCGTGTGGGGTCTACTTTCTTTCTTTTTTGGTCCCTTTTCAATTCCCCTTTTGTTGCCAAGTGCCCACATAAATAACTCAATTTTCTGTCCTAGAGTCTCTTGACCAAGTCTCAAGTCTTCTTTAACATCAAAAACTAAAAAATTTACCAAGATTTTTTTGTTTGTTTTATCTTTAACTTGGCTTATAAAATGTCTTTCATTTGCCTCACTGTCTGCATGGGCCAATATCTTCACAACCCTTGTAATAAAAACAAGCAGAAACTGCTTCACTGATCCACTGTTCATCACTCTAAACCAGCCTTTTGCAGTACTACAAAGAGAAAAATTATGACACAGGAAACCGATCTTCCTGGATTTAGATTCCACCCCACTGAAGAAGAGCTCCTTGATTTTTACCTGAAACATGTGGTTTCTGGCAAGAGGCTGCAGTTTGATCCTATTGGGATCCTTAATCTTTATCTTCATGATCCTTGGGAGTTGCCTGGTTTGTATTATTAAAAACAATGGCCTCTGCTAATTTGCAGCTTTCTTCTGAATTGTTTACTGTTCTGTTTTGATTCAATGAGTTGAAATTTGATGTGAATTATTGTGTTTTTTGTGTGTAGGATTGGCAAGGATTGGAGAGAGGGAGTGGTACTTTTTTGTGCCAAGAGACAGGAAGCTAGGTGGGGGAGGGAGACCTAACAGAACCACCAAAAATGGTTACTGGAAAGCCACGGGGTCCGACCGAAAAATCGTCCGTTTATCGGACCCAAAACGACTCATTGGATTGAGAAAGACACTTGTGTTCTACTTAGGAAGAGCAACTAGAGGAAGCAAGACTGATTGGATCATGAATGAGTATCGTTTTCCTGATAACTCTCCATTGTCAAAGGTATCTTAGCGTCTACTCGGCAAAACTTACGTTTTTGGTAACTGTTTCTTGTTATAGGAGAAATAAAGAATAGCTTTTAAACTAAAAAAACTGGATATAAACAACATGAAACGGGAAACAAGAACGTCACTAAATGAGGTCTTGCTATTCATCTTACTTTAAAGATGCTATAAGTTTTTGTAATCATACATTCATGTTCACATTGTTTGTAATGCAGGACATGGTACTGTGCAAAATCTACAGAAAAGCAACTTCCTTGAAAGTTCTAGAGCAAAGGGCAGCCATGGAGGAGGAAGATGCTAAGCCTTTCCAGGCTTCCTCTTCATCACCTCCATCACCCTTTGAGACCACTTCTATTTGCAGCCAACAGGAAGGCATGGATCCTTCTGGCCATGATGTTTATAAGAAAGAAGCAGAAGTGGCAACCATGGTGGATGAAAGAAAGGAAGAGAAATCAGTGGAGGCAAAACTTTCCTCCACATCTTTGCAAATTCCATCACAGCTGGACAAACTGACTGAGCTTCAAGTTCCAATGCTGAACATGGACTGGTCCCAAGACCTATTTTGGACCCAATTTAACAGTCCATGGCTTCAAACTTTGACCCCATATGCCAGCATGCTCAATTTCTAATGTTTAGACAGAACAATAGCCCATAGGCTAGCAAAGAATAAAAAAATATAGGTTGTAGATAAATTTTGGCCTCTAATTCCTGTTCACCGGGCAGGGACAAGGGTGACTTCTTTTGGGAACACATTAGAGGCTCCTTGTGGCCCCTCATTCAGAGCTGACTTGTCTGTAAATTTTCTTTCCTTTTCATCTCAGACGTTTTCGCTCATTTTTTGTTTGTTTGATATAATAGTCGGCTTTTAATCTTTATTAGTGGCTTTCTCCATGTATTGAATGTATGAAACTTCAAAATTAATCCAAATTTTATAAGGCGTATTGCATTTGTAAACAATTACATAAATCAAATTGAGCATTGGAAGTTTTGATTTGCAAGATCCAAAGACCTGACTTGTATATAACATTTTGACAGATATCATCTAATTTGGACCAAATCTTTACCCTGAAAATGACCAATTACATGTTTGATTCCATGTGTTTCATTCATGATTTGATTGGATCAAGACAGTTTTGAGATAAAAAATAGTAGATTCTTGCTCAGAAATTTGGAGGTGTTGCAAAGAAAAGTATCACTATGAACTCAAAATTTTTCAAAATTTGTGCCAAGAGGCACATGTGTGTATTCCTTTCCCGAAAAATCTACATTTTCTCAATTGATATCATGTACACTATTCATAATATTTTCATCTAGTTGCTGAGAATGTTGAGGAGGGAGACTCTAGTTTTGATCAAACGTCGAAACAGGCACTCGATTGTTTGTTCCAAATCTTGAATGCCTAGCTCCAACTTTTCAAGTTGGTTTTGGACATTCTCAACCACTTGAGTGTCTTTGCATTTGCTTGTCTTGTGGGATGTAACAGAGTTCAATGCATTGTCCATATTGGAAAATTCATTGAGATCTGCATCTAGTTCAGGAGAGACTTCTCTCTTGCTGTGCATTACACTAAGAATTGACCAGCTAGACTTTGTCTTTGTCTTCTTCCCTGAGATAAGGCAAAGTAAGGACTCAAACAGTCTAAAACTAACTGCTTCCACCTCCTTCAACAAGCTAACCATGGCTGTAGTGTCGTAGTCACTACCGTTGACCGTTGCGTTGCTTTTTCTTTCGATGCTCTTAGTAGTATCAAGGGCCTTTTGGATTGCCCTCTTTACAACCTTTCTAGAGGCCAAGTATTTCCTAACCTCATTTTCCATCCCAGATCTTCGTCGAATGGCCGAGTGGAGCTCACGGACACATTCCTTTGTGTGGATCAAAGCATCCTTGGCTGAGCTGCACATATCAAGCAGCCTTAGAGATCCATCCAACAACTCATCAACCCATTTCTCTCCACACTGTCTAACAAAAGCTTCTTGAATGGAGGGTAGCAAAAGTAACTTTTCGACGCATTCGTGCAAATCCTCGAGGCCACTTAGCTGTTGGCTTATGGATGATGATGAGGAGGCAGGGGTGAAATCAAAATCTCTTAGTTTAGTCAAGTGCTCATCACACTGTGAAATGAGAGGGTGCGGTCTAGACGGCAAGCTGTTCGAACGAGTATGGTATTTGGTTTTCTTGCTTGAAGGAAAGCCAGCCATGTTTCTATCTGAAAAGAGAGAGAGAGGCTTGAAGATGAAGGGAAGATTTAGATTGACAAGTTTGCGTTCCTCAATCAGTTCCTAATCAATATATATCAGTAGGTCAAGGAGATATTTGGAATTTCATTTGCTTCACCTCTCAATGAAAGATAAGAATAAGATATCATGAATGAGATTTGGATCTAAACCAACTGCTCAGCATTGTTTAAGCCATGTCTCCCCCCCCCCACCAAGTCTCCAACTCATTAACAAGCTAACCACTGCAAATGTCATTAATTATATATGATTTTCTTTTAGAAAGATAAACTAATTCAGCCTGGTCTGCCTCCATGGTGACAAGGAGGTTGTTCCACACATGAACACATGGGGGAAGATTGAGAATTCATCTTCTTTTTCTTTATCAAAGTGGTCAAGTGCAATTAATGATAACTCAGCATTGTTCTTGCCATGTCTCCTACCACTATGTCCTTCATTAGCTTCTTATCTCTTCAATATCTTTTGAGTAATCCACAAAATCTGCCACGCACGAGCAGGGTTGAAAGAGCTGCCTTTTTTTTAATAACAAAAAAAAAGACATGTTTACATTGTTTATCCTAATTATTTGTATGTGCACATGCAAAATTTGTTTTTTCTTTTTTCTTCTCATCTGGGGTAGGTGGGACAAAATTCTGACTCTTCAAGCAGCATATAAGCATCAATTCAACTGTCATTTTTGCCTCAATGTGAAAAAAGTGATATATGAACAAAATGGGCGATAAATTTAACCTGTTTGATATAATTTTGATATTCTTCATGAAATAAAATGATATCATACACACAGTTTTTCATGATATTTTCAAGCAGTCAGTGTGTTAGGAAGGAAGACTCCAGATTTTAGACAACTAAACAAGGAACTTGAGTCTTTGATCTAGATACTCTTTGCAATAAATCTACTGCTTCTCTCTGTTTCTGAACATTCTCAATCAACATAATGTCATTGAACTGATGTAGCATCAATTCATCTAAACTTGCTTCTATTTCTTGTTAAGAGAACTGTTCTCTCCATATTTCCACAATGATCTGATATCGTCTATTTTGAGCTTAAGCCAGCATGGTCATACTTTAGATTCTACCCAAAAGAACCATATAACAACAGGGACGTTTTTACTATTACACAAGAATCTTCCCCACTTCTAACCGATACTCTAACAATTCCTAAAATACTACTTGTTGGCTTTGCATCAGCATGAACACTAAATACCAACTAGCAGCCTTGGACTTTGTCATCTTTCCAGAATTAAGGCATAATAATGAATAATGATGATTCAAACATACCTATGTCATTGCAGTGCCATACTTTTGTTGCAGTCAGCAGGCTGCCTTTGCTTTCAGCTATTCACAACTTTGGATCCATCCATAACCTAGTAGATTGCTCATCTTTATACAACTATTCTAAAAGACAAGTACTTTATAACCTCAATCTCATGGCCGCGTTCAGCTCCAGAACTTTGATGAATGGCCAACCCAAGTTCATACAGACATTCCTTCATTTGAACTGATATTATCCTTGGCTTAGCTACAAATATCCCTCAGCCTCAGCTATCCATCCAACTGCTAGCTCAATAAGTAATCTCTGTGTGTTTTTCCCCTCTGTATCTGCTTAATATATATCAGTAAGAGCAAGGGAGACATTTGGAACTTCATCTGCTTCAACTTTTTAGGAATCAGTGCATGTTTAGGCATTTTCCATTGGGACTTAGACACTGATGTGGCAATGTTTCCTCTCTACCAAGTCTACAACTCCTATTTAAATCAAAACAAACCTGTTCAGATCTGTTTATATTATAAAGGATTAAGTTTGCCCGCCACTATGGATACAAGAAGGTTGATTCACACATGCACATTGGTGCAAAGCTTGATGAATCTTCTGTCATCCTACATATTAAATTGGTAATCTGTCTTCCATAACATCTCGACGTTCTTTGTGTCGGCTCTTCCACCATCAGTTCAGCTCATTGTTCATTATTATATGTATAATTGAATCAAACTGTCCCTTAGTTGAAAGACAGCTTATATAACGTTACATGAAAGTTAATCACAGGCTACTTTGTGATGCTTGTGCTTATCAACATTGTTGAGACAATTGGAATCTTTGACAGCAATGCTAATTTGAATACTTAACTTCATCAGGTAACCTTGGTTAACTAGTTGACCTCCAGTTAACATACCAGAGTTAAAGCCTTTAGGAAAAGATCATTTGGAAGAGAAAAACACAACATTTTTCCATTTCTTTTTTTCCAACAGTTTGCAATCTCTGATGGTTAAAACAATGAAAGTTTTAAGAGTTAAAAGACCAAAATGGTGAATTTAATGATGGGTAGTTTTTTTTTTTTACCCTCCTTTGTTCAAAGAGAGCACATGGTATGTTTGGATGCTGGACCTTTCCTTATATCTATAATATCGTGATACTGTTTAATTTGAGCTCAAATCGGCATGATTTTTAGTTGTAGTTTTACTTATTTATATATATCAAGGATCTTTTCCACTTTTTACTATTATGAGACTGTTTGCATCCCTGATAGGATCAACAATATTAATATTGCAAAAAGTTAGCTAGAAAAGAAGGTGATATTGAATTCACAATCTGGATTCATATTGCAAAATTGTATAAAAAGTATTTGTATATATTATATACATACTGTGGTGTTTACATTTACAAAATTGGATTCTCATGGAATTGGCTGTGATACTATTATCAAAGATTTCAGCCTTAGTGATTTAGGATGTTTAGAAATGAGACTCTATTCTTGATAAGACGTCGATATAGACTCTCGAGATCATCTTCAAGGTCATGGATACACAACTCCAATTTCCTCACCGAGTTTTGCACGTCTTCAACTTGTACAAGAAAATCAGATTTATGACTTGTGATTGAATATAATGCAGTATCCACCATCTCTACTTCATTTCTATTTGAGTCTTCCTCTTTGCAGGCTACTCTCTTGGGTTGCATCAGCTTGGAAACCAGAGACCATCTACTCATCTTTGATGCCAACTTTGGTCCGGCCATAAAGGACAATAAGGATTCAAGGCCTTGTGGATTGTCTTCTTCATCATCTTCCGTGAGTTCAAATACTTTTGAACATCACTTGAAATGTTATCTCCTCTTCTTCTGTGTAAAACGAACTCAAGTACATGTGTGCATTCTTTCATTTGTGACAATGCATCCTTTGCCATAGCACACAAGTCCAAGAGCTTGAGAGATCTTCCAACAAGTCATCAACCGATTTGTTGCAACAAGTGCTTGATGAGTGAGCGGCAAAAGAAGTAACTTATCAATGCAATCATGCAAATCCTGAAGGCTCCCAAGTTTTTGGCTCATAGAAGAAGATGAAGAAGTGGCTTCAGAGGCCTCCAATCTGCAGAGTTGTCCATCGACTTCATCGACGACTGGATGTGGCTTCAAGGGCAAGCTGTTCGAGTGGCTGTGGAATGATTTCTTTGAGTTTTCAGCAATGGAATCCATTTTTCTTGGAAAAGAAAAAGCCTAAGCTAATGAACCACAAAACAGCTAGAGCAGTTTCAACTTTCTTTTAACTTTTGGCCTTTAGGGAAGCATATTTATATTACTTGGCTGAGGGAGACATGAGGAATCTCAAGCTCATCTAACTATAATTAAATAATGCATCTGCAGAAGCAATTAGTTCAGCATTGTTCATGCCATGCCTCCCTCCTACCTCTTCCTTATCTCCACCATCATTAATGCCAGTTTCTTTATAATCAAATGGATGTATCTGATACAAAGCTAAACGTGCACATGCACAATTAATATTTTTTTTCTCCTCTTTCAGGGGGCACATTTCTGACTCTACAAGCTTACAAGCATCAAGTCAACCATCCCTTTTGCCTCAGTGATTCAAGCTTTTTCAGAATATATAAAGTGATGTAAGAACAAATGAGCAATATTATATCGATTTTGTGCCATTAAGATGCAAACATGTTTGATGCATTGTTTTATATTGTTCATGAAAAAAAATGGTATAATATACGCAGTGATTCATGTAGTTGGTGTGTTAATGATAGAAGAGTCTAGATTTTAGAAACCTTAACAAGGAACTTGAGTCTTTGCTCTAGATATTTTGGGCATGAATCCACTTCTTTTGACTGGTTCTGGAAATTCTCAATCACCAAGTCATTGAATTTGCTTATATAATTAATGTGAGTTAGATGTAGCATCCACACCAGAAAATTCATCAAGACTTAGCTTTTTTTTCCTATTAAGATAACAGGTCTCTCAATATTTCTAGAATGATATCATATTTTCCATTCTGAGTTTAAGCCAATATGATTTTACTTTTAGATTCTACCTTGAAGTCATGTACCATAGAGTTGTTTTCCTTACTTTTATAGCAAAGATCTCCCTCTAACCATGTGGAACTATATTCAGATCCTGAACGATTCTTGGGATATTGGTTATTTTCATTGCATCACCTTGAGCACAAAATACCAACTAGCAGTCAAGTCTCTCCAGAAATAAGAAACAGTAGTTATTCGAACTAATTGAGATTGACTGATTCCACAAACATCAATAGGCTAACCATGGCTGCAGTGTCAGATCTTTATAGCAGTCAGAAGGCTGTCTTTTCTTTCAGCTATTTACAACTTCAAATCCATATATGACCTAGTGGATTGTTCTTTTACAACTCTTATAAAAGACAAGTACTATATAACCTCAATCACAAGGCTGCTTTCAGCCACTGGTCTTCGATGAATGGAGAATCGAAGTTCAAACTGGCATTCCTTCATGGTTTATCTACAAACATCCAACAGCCAGAGTGATCCATTCAACTGCCAGCTCATTCAGTTATCTCTGTATTTTTCCCTCTGTCTGCTTAATATATATCAGTAAGCAAGGGAGACATTTTGAAGCTCATCTACTTCAACTTTTCACAAATCAGCACATGTTTAGGCTTTTTCCAGTGGGATCTAGACACTGCTATGGCAATGTCTCCTCTCTACCAAGTCTCTAACTCATATCTAAATTAAATTAAACCTATTCAGATCTGTTTATATTATAAAAGATTAAGTTTTGCTTGTCACTGTGGAGACAAGAAGCTTCACACTTGCATACTTGAAGATACAACTTGTTTAAATTAAACCTGTTCAGATCAGCTCATTGTTGATTATTTAAATCCTACATGAAGATACAACTTGATTAGCTTTATTATTACACATATAATTAAATCAAATTGTCTCTCCAATGAAAGCCTACATAGCATTGCATGAAAGTTAGTCACAGGCTTCCATGCTTGTGCTTATCACCAATTGTTGAGAGTTGAGACATTTGGAATCTTTGACAGCAGTGCCAATTTGAATACTTAATTTCATCTGGTAACCTTGGTTAGCTAATTGACCTCTAGTTAACATACCAGAGTTTAAGCCAGGAGGGAAAAAATCACTTGGAAAAGAAACACAATCTTCTTCCATTTTTTTTTCTCCAATCATCTGCAATCCCTGATGGTTAAAACAACAAAAGAGGTAAGTATCTATTGAACAATGGTAATATCTTCTTGATATGATATTGTTTACTTGGGACAAAGCCTGCATAGTTTTATTTTCAAATTCAACTCAAAGAGCTGTGTACCAATAAAGTTATTGTCATTGTTTACATACTAAGGATCTTCATTTCTATTCAATGTAAGGTTATGTTTGAATTCGAACAACATCACCAATGTTAATATTGCAAAAAGTTAGCTAGAGAAGAAGACGATATTGTATTCACAACCTTGATTGCAAAAAAGTTATAAAAGGTATTTGTATATATTATACATGTATTGTGATGTGTACATCTACAAAAATGGATTTCGATGGAATTGGTATCAGTGATTTAGGATGTTAAGAAAGGAGACCCTATTCTTGATAAGGCGTCGATATAAACTTTCGAGATCTTCTTCAAGGTCATGAATACTTGACTCTAACTTTCTCAGCGAGTTTTGCACATCTTCAACTTGGACAAGGAAATAAGATTTGTGACTAGTGATTGAATATAATGCAGCATCCGCCATCTCTACTTCATTTCCATTTGTATCTTCATCTTTGCTAGCCACTTTCTTGGGTTGGATCAGCTTGGAAACCAAAGACCATCTGTTCATCTTTGATGGCAATTTAGATCCTGCTGTAAATGACAACAAGGATTCAATGCTGCTATATGTGATAGCTTCTGCCTCTTTTAACAAACTAACAATTTCTGAACTTTCATCACTTTTTTGGAAACTTGGTCTTTCCATTCCCTTCAAGGCCTTGTGGATTGCCTTCTTTATCATCTTCCTTGAGTTCAAATACTTCTGAACATCACTGACGATGTCATCTCCTCTTTTTCTGCGCAAAGTCAACTCTAGTTTGTGTGCGATTTCTTTTGTTTGCAACAATGCATCCTTAGCCATAGCACACAAGTCCAAGAGCTTGAGAGATCCTTCTAGCAAGTCATCAATGGATTTGTTGTCAACAAGAGCTTGATGGGTGAGTGGCAAAAGAAGCAACTTGTCAATGCAATCATGTAAATCCTGAAGACCATCGAGTTTTTGGCAGAAAGAAGAAGATGAAGAATTGGCTTCAGAGGCCTTCAATCTGCAGAGATGTTCATCAACTTCATCCACAACTGGATGTGGCTTTGAAGGCAAACTGTTTGAACGGATGTGAAATGATTTCTTTGGGTTTGCAGCAAAGGAAGCCATCTTTTTTTACAAAAGCTTTAAGCTAATGAACTACAGAAGAGCTAGAGAAATTTAAACTTGCTTTCATCTTGACCTTCAATGAGCATATTTATATAACTTTGGTTCAGGGAGACATGAGGAATCTCAAGCTCGTCTAATTGTAATTAATTAATGGATCTGCAGAAACAAATAATTCAGCAATGTCCATGGCATGCTTCCTCCAACCTCTTTCTTATCTCCACCAATTTTGTTTATAATCAAATGGATGTATCTGATACAAATGCCATTTGTTTATTATTCATAGTTGTATTAGTAATAGAGATATCATGGCGATGTTGGCGATGTTCGTGTTGTGTTCCCCATCTCGAGGCTTTTCCCTATCACTCACTTGCTCATCTTCATATTTTGCAATAGATTGTGGAGCAATTTGTAAATTATGAAGCACACGAGTGCTGTTGACAGAGTAGGCATCAAGATGAGATACAACCTGATTAGCTTTATTATTATACATATAATTGAATCAAATTGTCTCTTAGATAAAAGACAGCCTCAATAATGTTGCATGAAAGTTAATTTCAAGCTTCCATGCGATTCTTGTGCCTATCACCATTGTTGAGACAATTGGAATCTTTGACAGCAATGCCAATTTGAATACTTAGCTTCATCAGGTAACCTTGGTTAACTAATTGACCTCTAGTTAACAAACCACAGTTTAAGCCTCCAGGGGAAAGTCACTTTGGAAGAGAAAAACACAACCTTTTTTCCTTTCTTTTTCTCCAACAGTTTGCAATCCCTAATGGTTAAAACAAAGAGAGTGTCGAGAGTTAAAAGATCAAAATGGTGAGTTGGATGATGGGCAGTTCTTTTACCCCTCCATTCAAAGAGAGCATAGGGATGTGTTTGGATAATGGTCTTATCTCCATGATATTATATTGTTCACTTTGGATTAAGTCTAGATGATTTTATTTTTGGATTCAACTCAAAAAGAGTCATAGCAATAGAGTAATTATCCTTATATACTAAGAATTTTTCTTAATTTTATTTATGCAGGACTATGTTTGCATTCCAAACAATATCAACAATACTAATATTGCAAAAAGTTGGTTAAAGAAGAAGATGATATTGAATCCACGATCATGGTTTGCATTGCAAAAAAGTTGTATGAAATGTATTTGAATATATTGTATATGTACTTTGGTGTTTACATTTGACAAAAATGGATTCCGATTTGGAATTGGCTGTGATACTACTATCTAAGTTTCCATCCTTAGTGATTAAGGATGTTAAGAAGGGAGACTCTATTTTTGATAAGGTGTCGATATAAACTCTCGAGATCTTCTTCAAGGTCAAGAATACACGATTCCAACTTCCTGAGCGTGTTCTGCACATCTTCAACTTGTACAAGGAAATCAAATTTGTGATTGGTGATTGAATATAATGCAGCATCCACCATCTCTACTTCATTTCCATTTGTCTCATCCTCCTTGTTGGCTACTCTCTTAGGTTTCATAAGCTTGGAAACCAAAGGCCATCTGCCGATCTTTGATGGCAACTTTGGTCCTGCTAGAAAGGACAACAAGGATTCGATGTTGTTATATGTGATTGCTTCAGCCACTTTTAATAAACTGACAATTTCTGAACTTTCATCACTTTTTTGGGAACTTGTTCTATCAATACCCTTCAAGGCCTTGCGAATTGCCTTTTTCATCATCTTCCTTGAGTTCAAATACTTTTGAACATCAAACACAATGTCATCTCCTCTTCTTCTACGCAAAGCCGACTCAAGTTTGTGTGCACATTCTTTCATCTGTGACAACACATCCTTAGCCAAAGCACACACATCCAAAAGCTTGAGGGATCCTTCTAGCAAGTCATCAACCGATTTGTTGTCGACAAGAGCTTGATGGGTGAGTGGCAAAAGAAGCAACTTATCAATGCAATCATGTAGATCTTGAAGACCATCAAGTTTTTGACACAAAGAAGAAGATGAAGAAGTGGCTTCAGAGGCCTTCAATCTGCAGAGATATTCATCAACTTCATCCACAATTGGATGTGGCTTTGAGGGCAAACTGTTTGAGCGGATGTGGAATGATTTCTTTGTGTTTGCAGCTATGGAATCCATCTCTTTTACAAAAGCCTTTGCTAATGAATTGCAAAAAGAGCTAGAACTGTTTCAACTTGCTTTCATCTTTTGGCCTTCAAGGGGGTATATTTATATAACTTTGGTTGAGGGAGACATGAGGAATCTCAAGTTCATCTAATTGTAATTAAGAAATAGATTTGCAGAAGCAAATAATTCAGCAATGTCCATGCCATGTCTCCCTCCCACCTCTTTCTTATCTCCATCATTATTCATGCTAATTTCTTTATGATCAAATTATAATTCATGGCTCTATTGTAATAGAGAGATGTAATGAGATATAAAGCAATGCCTCCTATAGTTTCAAGGCTAATATAGCTGCATAAAATTGAAAATTGGGCCTCACCCAATTGTCTTATTTTCTGTGGGATATTGAACCAGAAGCTCACAGGACAAGAATATAGGACATGAACAAGACATAACTTGTATATAGTGACCCGGCATTTTTTTTAAATCTTGGACTAGATCAAGATATGCAAGGACGTGCAATATACAAATTTTAAATGTATATACATAATTATTTGTAATTTCAGTGTTTTTTACACTAAAATTATCTTCTCGTTTATGAGCATTATACGTAAAAAAAATAAATAAAAGAAGTAATGAAATATCACAATTGCTTAGTCTTCCTAACCGCCAAAGTGAGGGGTAATTGACATGCACCCTCGACTAGGAGGCCGCAGATTCGGATCCCCCACCCTCAAATGTTGTTGGACTAAAAAAAAAAGTCCTGAAACCATTTTACTTTTTGTTTTCTGTTTTTAAAAATTGTTTGTAAACCTTACTTTCACCTAGGTGTTTTTTTGTTTTGTTGTCTACTTTTAACTAAAAACAAAGGTAGTTCTCAAAATTTTGTTTCTATTTTTTAAATTTGGCATATAATTTAAATGTGTTACTAAGAAATGTAAAAAATATACTTGATAACACTCATAATTGAGGTTTATTTAGTCCTTAAACTCAGGTTATTTGAAGTAATTCATGCTTATATGCCTATAAGTCCTAGCAAATTGATGTAAGAATAAGCCAAATCAGTAAAACTGCTCTTTGATCTTAAAATTCTAAAATGAGCTAAAAAGAGTTGAAATTTACTGATTTTGGGTGACTTGTGCAGAAACAATGGGCAATTTTGAAAAGCAATTGCAATTGTAATTTTGAAAAGTAGCATAATTTTGAGAAAACTGAGATTCGATTTTAAAGATATATTTCGAAGATTTTCTCCTGGAATCACGACTCTGAAGGATCGAATCATTCCTTATACATATTGCAGCATAAATCCTAGCTTTTAGAGGCTATAAATAGGCGAGGAATGCACCAATAAGCCGTAGATCGATTCCCTGCTCTAAAGTTCTACTGCATGTTTCTTTTGGTCAATTCAAGAAGATTCAAGCTGCTACACTTATACTGATCCAGTCCAATCAAAAGTCTTGGATTGTTACAACCCGGTTCTCCTTGACAACGATTGAGTCGAGTTAGATTGAGATTAAGTCCAGGAATTTTTCTTCAAGTCTCGGCATTCTTTATTGTTTTCGGAAGTCAAGTTCTAGGTTTGTTCACTACACTTTAATTTTTCTTTATGTTTTATTTCTTTGTTTTGGTTTTTAAGCTTCCGTTTTGTTACTGCACTTTAGTTTTTTTTTAGGTTTTATTTCTTTTTGTTCAGACTTCAAGTTAGTTGTACTTCATTCTTTACTTTGCAGCATTTGAATCAAAAAAGTTTAGTGTTCAAGTTTTATTCCAGCAAATGTATTTTTCTTTATGAAGTTAAGTTATGGTCTCTTGCTAAAAAGTCTGCAGTTCTTTCAAGTTTTTTTTATGAAGTTCTCTTTATTCCAAGTGTTGTTATTTTCTTCTTTTAATATGAGCAAATCCTATCTTTGAGATTCGAATATGTGAACGCCCTAGAGAAAGGAAGCAAGACCTAATATGTAAAAGTAACTTTTGCTTACACCATAGTATTGTTTGTTTTATTGATTTAATTATTCATTGTGACTCTAGTTTGATCACCTAGATTAACATACTAGAATTAAGTCTAATACTAAAAATGTTAGATAAGATTCGGTTTTCATAAAAGCAATAGAGGAAAAAAGCTTAGAAATAAGACTTTGTTTTTTACTCTAGACATAGGGCAAAGCCTCTAAGACCAAAAGGGTTTGTGTTTTGATTTAACTAATTAAGTTTGAATTAGCTCTAGACATAGAGGTTTATCTGCTTAGGCTTCTAAAGATGCTTCTAAGTAAAGTCAAATAGAAGGTGAATCCTGTTTACTTTGTTTTGGTATTTAAGTCAGAAATTGCAATTGCATATTAGGCCGCAATTCTATTTGAAGGGGCATGATCTAAAGATGCTCTAAAGATGCTTTTAAGTAAAGTCAAATAGAAGGTGAATCCTGTTTACTTTGTTTTGGTATTTAAGTCAGAAATTGCAATTGCATATTAGGCCGCAATTCTATTTGAAGGGGCATGATCATATATGAATCTCTTCTCTTTATCATTGTTATTTCCACTTTACATCTAGCATACAACCTTTCCAATTATCTTTATATTGGTTATCGAAGTTTCATTGTGAGAACGTCTTTGCCACTCTTTTGAATTTTGTTGTATCCGTTCCCTTGGGACACGATACTTGAAATATTTCCATTTACTACTTGCTTGACAGTGTGCACTTGCACTAGAATGAGAGTTTTTTCTATTTAATAGTTTTCTACTAAAGCCCACACGATTTTAGTCGATCAATACTAAAGAAATTGTAGGAAAGCAAGCAAAATCTTTTTTAAATAGGACATTAAAAACGACATCATTATGAAAGAGGCCTTAATTTTAAAAATGTTAAATTATATAAAATACTCATGAACTTTAAGGTAGATTTCAATTATGTTCCTAAATTTTTAAAATTTTTATTTTTACTCCTAGACTTTAAAATTGATTCAAAATAATCTTCCTATCAACTTTTCCGTTAAAACGAAGATGAAAATGTGACATGACAGTGAGTTGTAAAAATAGAGGTATACTTGGACACGGAGACAAATTTCAATTGTGCTCATGAACTTTGGGGTAAGTCTCAATTTTTTTTTTTTTTTGAATAAGAAACAAATTTTTTATTGATAAATGAAAAGATAAAAAAATGTTCAAGGATACAAACTCCCACATAGAGAAAAAAAAAAACAAAGAACGAAAAAAGTGAAAATATCCAAATATTACAAGAGTAAAAAACAATATAATGAAGAACAAAATACCTATGAAAAATTCGACCAACCAACAAGGCAAAACAACCAAGACTACTCCCTTCAAGTTGCTAACCAGAAGAAAATAACATCTAAAAATCAATTTTGGAAAGTGCACTAAAGTGCATATTTTGGAGTGATGGTTGAATTGCTAATTTTAGGAAAAGAGATTTAGGGCATGTGTTGGGAGTGATTTTGGAATGACCAAAATCACTTTTGACATACCTAAAATCACTTCTCTGCTAAAATTGTGATGTTTGGCAAAGGTGAATAAGTGATTTTTGAAGTATCCAAAATCACTTGAAGTGATTCCCGATCAATCACTTGGGAGGTGATTCCCAAGTGATTTTTGTGAAGTGATTGTGATTTAAAATGACTATTATTTGAATTTTTTAAAAAGTATACGTTTGGTGATGGGTAAAACCATCATCTTTGGTAAAAATTCATAAATTTCTACCAAAAAGTGTGTTTTCTCAAAAATGTCACCATTGAGTTCAAGACTTTTTTTTATTAATATTGTAAAAATCCAAACTTATTAGGAAAATATTGCATATTTCAAACTATTTAAAGAAATATTGTAGTTTTAATTAGCTGGAACAAGGTCGTTTCTTCTTCAAGAGACGACCTTGTTATCGTGGAAGCAAGTTGTCTCTTCAAGAGACGACCTGCACAAGCGTGGACAAAGGTCGTCTCTTGAAAGAGACGACCTTCACAATTTAAAATAAATATATATATTCCGATAGAAGGTCGTGAAGAGACGACCTTCATTAAAAACAACAAGGTCGAAATAACCTTGTTCTATTTTTTTTTTTTTTAAGTTTAAGTTTTTTAAGCATAATTTTTTTAATCATAAATTACTTAAATTAAGATAATTGAATTGAAAATTCTTCTATTTTTTTTTTATCTCGACGATTGAATAATAATAGGTTATTTCGAGAGTTGCTATGGTGAAATCGGTATACACGCTACTCTTAGGATGCAAAGCAAGAGCTGCTCGATTCGAGTCTGAGTGGCAGCATGCCATTTTTTATTATAATAAAAGTTCTATAATATAAATTTAAGTTTCAAATATTAATTCAAATAATTGCTTATAATATGAATATTTAGTTTTTTGAAAAATGTTTTATAAATGTTTTGAACGATGTTTGTTTCCAATTTTTTTTTTTTAAAAAAATTGAATGTGTTTACATAAATATTCATTTTAATTTGTAAGTAATTAATGTGTGAAAACAAGAAACAAAAACTTAAAATTAAATACTAAAAAAAGAATGTGAGCATGGAATGCCATAAGATTGCCACTTATTGCATGAACAATAATGAACTTCTCTATTTTCTTCTCGAGTTAATCTCAGAGATTGAATATTTCCTCCTTTAGCATTGAAGTAATATAGCCCAGTTTTCACATGAAACACACCGCTTTCTCGATCATATGACACTACTTCATGCTTACTAGATCTTGATGCCCACCTCACAATTTTATCAAGAGCATACCTAATATATATTTGATTGAGGATGATGAGTATATTGAAATAAGGTAATTTGACTAATACGAAAATAAGTTGCGTTATTACTTGGTATATTTCGCTTGTTGCTACAAAGCACTTCTTGTTTCTTTTCTTCTCTTCTCAAAGTATTCTACACAGCTATAGAAGGTAAGTTGAGCAAGTGCAGTGATTGGCAACATGCACCCTCCTTTAAGAACTCCATTTATGCTTTCTGACAGGTTAGTGGTCATCCACCCATACCTAAATCCTCCATCATGGGATTGAGTTCATTTCTCAGCACTAATGTTGTTGAAAAAACCCATACATGAGCTATTTATTACGTTAATCTTTTCAACACATTTGTTGTACTTACGAATTTGGTGTACTTACGAATTTGGTGTTGACACCCAACACGATAAACCAAGTTTTTCAACTTCTTAGACTTATATTTATTATTGAAGTTGCTAGCAATGTCGTAGCAAAACTTGTTATGAGATTTATCGTCTGCCCAACCGTTCTGCTGAGTGTTAACAGTAGAAATTATGCCACTATGTCGATCTGAGATCAAACACACTTCTTCATGTGTTACAAGTTTTCTCAATTGTTTAAAAAACCAGCTCCAAGTTTCACGACACTCCTCGTCTACAATGGCAAATGCAAGTGGAAGCAATTTTCCATTAGAGTCCACTGTTGTTGCAATTAATAACTTTCCCCTATACTTGCCATACAAATGAGTGTCATCGATTTGAATGATGGGTCGACATTTTTTGAAAGCCTCTATACAAGGACTAAAAGCTCAAAACACAGAAGTAAGGATGACATGACCTACACTTTCACCAAAATACTTTATTTTCCACTCTACATGTGTGCCAGGATTGATATGTTTCACCATGTACATCCACTTAGGTAAAAGCTTGTAGGAATCATCCTAATCACCAAACATTCTAGCTAAAGCTTTTCTTTTTCCTTCCCACACCCTAGAGTAAGGAACATGGTACCCAAACTTACTTTTTATGTCAATTTGTAGTTGTGATACACTAACTGAAGGCTTATTTTTCACAGTTTCACAGAATTCGATGGCAATCATTAAAGAGTCTAGTTGCACATGGCTCTGATTTAATTCTGAATAAAAACAAGTATGTTGCTCGATATATTGGGTGATTTCAAAAAAGCCATGAGATTTTTTTTAGTGGCACGAAGTCGCCATCTACACCCATCTTCCCACTTTCTGCATCGTATTGCACATATCGCAGGTGTTGACTCTATGACCTCATACGGTGCGTGACACTTAACAGCAAAACATTTCACCATATGTTGGAGAATTTCTTTGTTGTGCAGACTAACCCTTTATATAATAGGTTCCCTTCAACTACCACTAGTTCTTGGATGGGATCATGTTCAATAGTGTTATTTACTACATTGTTATCTAACTCCCTGAATGTATTTGAAGGGATAACATGTTCACTACCCTCAAAGTCCAAGTTTTCAAATTCATCATTTGTTTCAGTTCTAAACTTTTTATATGTATTATCTACCACCATATCTTCGTCATGACATGGTGGGGCAACTGATTTAGGGTCGGGGTCAACACATTGGCTAAGATCAACACACTGGCTAGTGTCACATTATAAGGGTTTCTCCTAAATTTTGTACATTCATGTCCACTCTTCGCACAGTGATATATAAATGCACTAAATTCGGAACTGGCATCGCAATTGAAAACATTAGGTTCATTGCTTGATGGTTAGGAATTGATATTGGCATATACCTTACTGGTCTTGATAGTGTTAATTCAAGGTGTCTATACACTATCTCTAACTGATTTGCCATCACATCTACACCAAGTGACAATCCTACCATTTCAACAAATTGTTCAAACACAACTCCACTATTAACGTTAACAGAAAAACCTCCACAGGTTGGTCGGTCATAATCAACCTCATCTACTTCATCAAGCATACAACCATTGGTATGCAAAACAAATCCCAAACACTTATCTCCCATTTTCTATGAAAAAATAAACAAGATATAAATTAAAACTAATTCCTATATATATTTCATATAATATAAACTTCATAGAATATAATAACTAACTCCTATATTAAACTCAATTTTAAGTAAACTAAAATTCAATTAAGTAAACTACAAAATGTTTTACATCTTAAAAAAATAATAATAATAAAAGAAAAATACATCTAAAAAATCTTCATAAAAATTAAAACCAAATCTTTTGAAATAAATTTAAACACAATGAATTAAACAAAAAAAAAATCAAAGTCTTGAAAAACCCAACACACAACTAACCAATCTTGAAAAAAAAAATACATTTAACAAATCTTAAAAAAAATAAAAAACACATCCAACAAATCTTAGAAAAAAAATATACAACCAACACATGCTATGTCTCTAATAATCAACAAGGCTACCAAATTTTATACTTATTCAACAGATCGACAATCAACCAACACATGCTTTGTCTCTAATAATCAACAAGACTACCAAATTTTATACTCATTCAACAAATCCACAATAAAAACAACTAATAAATCACAAGATACTAGTGAAAAACGTTTAAAGAAACTCACACAAAATATGGTGGTCCTCAAATGTGCTTTGTCTATCCAACGGCCAAAAAACACTTTGTTTGCTCCAATACCGACAAAGATTAAGTTTGCTACCTTGAATGGCGAGAAAAATTTGAAGTGGGGACTAAGAAAAGATTGTGGGGCTTCGATTTCTTTGTTTGGTTGCTGTAAAAATCGGGTGGTGGAAAATGAAGATGAAAGCTGTAAAACATACAGTGTAAATGGGGGGTTATATGGTCTTTGTGAAGGTCGTCTCTTCATTTAAATTGTTTTATTTTTTTTTAAAAAAATGTGGAAGGTAAAGCGTGTAAATAAAACAAAATTGTGGAAGGTAATGCGTGTTCAACAAGCGGCGTTTTAAAATTTTGTGCAATATATTTTTTTAAATTGTGAAGGTAGTCTTTTCAAGAGACGACCTTCATTTAAAAACTGCGTTACTTTTTTAAAAATTGTGAAGGTCGTCTCTTCAAGAGACGACCTTCGTCCACGCTTGTGCAGGTCGTCGTCTTGAAAGAAACGACTTGCTTCCACGACAACAAGGTTGTCTCTTCAAGAGACGACCTTGTTCCAACTAATAAAAACTACAATATTTCTCTAAATAGTTTGAAATATGCAATATTTTCCTAATAAGTTTGGATTTTTACAATATTAATAAAAAAAAGTCCTTGAGTTCATCCGTCATTGTTTACAAAATGACAATTTTTCTCTCTTTAATTTTTTTATAATGTGTATCTCTTACTTTATTATCTTTTTAAATTTTTATTCATTTTTCTCACTTTTTTTTCTCTTTAATGGTTTTAACTCTCTTTGATTTTTTTTTATTTCTAAATTTTTTGTTCCTCTCTATAATTTTTGCATTTTTTTTAACTTTTTTCTCTCTAAGTTTTTACCTCTTGCTCTACTTTTTTGTTCTTGTATTTTTTACCTCTTAACTTTTTTCTCCTCATTAAAGTTTTTCTTCCTAAATTTTTTTATCATTCTGCTCAAATTTTTTTGTTTATCTTTAATCGAACTGAAACGTGGGGCTTAAAAAATATTTATAAATTAAAACAAAGCTCCAGTCCAGTGCAAGTGCACACTGTCGATGCAAGTAATATAAAACTGGAAGTATTCCAGAGTATCGATCCCACAGGGAACGAATACAACAAAATTCAAGAGAATAAGCAAAGAAGTTTTCAAATTGCAATTGTGGGTAACCGGTGTAAAACAATAGTTGAGATAATTTTTGTTTTTGAAAAGAAAATGATAAAAGAGGGATTCAAATATGCTTTTGCTCTATTGAAAGAAATTGTGGCCTAATTGCAATTGCAATCATTTGACTCAACACTTAAGCTTTGTAAACCGAATTCAACACCTATTCGACCTTCTATGAAGTATCTTTAGGAGACTAAGCGATTAAAACGATATTTCTATTGGTAATATGAACTTAGTTAATTTTGAACACAATTCTTTTGGTTTTAAAGGTTTTTCCCTATGTCTAGGGTCAAAAACAAATTCCTATGTCTAGGCTATTTTCCTTTATTTCTTTTATGAAAACCAAATTTTTATCTAACATTTTCAGAATTAGACTCAATTTTTGTATACTAATCTAGGTGATCAATCTAGACTAATAATATGCATTAAAATCAATAAAAGAAAACAAGCTATAGAGGAAGCAAGGTTGCTCTCACAATTAGGCCTTTATTCCTATCTTTAGGGCATTCACATGCTTGAATCCCAAAAAAGGAATTAGCTCATTATGGAAGAAATGAAAATCAATGAATTAGAATATTGAAAATCCATAACAAAGTTGGTAAAGGGAAGGGAATAACAACTAAAACTATAATAAGGATTTGAATGAAAGACACTTTTATTGAATCAATTTAATACTCAACTACATTCAACAACTTGGAATACTACAAAAATTAAGCAACAAACTTTAACAATAAAAATGACAGTAACTAAACCTAAGAAAAACAGAAACTTCAACCAATGATTTGGAAAAATACCCAAACTAAACTAAACCTTTTTTGGCTCATGTCTCAATCGAACTCAATTCCTTCTCTTTCAAGAGGATTTGACTCATAACAACCTTCACTTTCGTGAGGAAGGATTGAGATTTTGAACGTTGAAGGTTTTTGAAAATGAAGAAGAAAAGAACAGCAGCTGGAAATAAAAAGAAAACATAATAAAAGAGAAAGAAAAAGCAGAGCAACGGACTGGGCATGAAGAAAAACCCATTCAAAAGTAAATAGACCTTCACCTCCTCTAACTTTCGTTGAGGAGGGATCAAACTCGAACTTTTACAGAGCACAAACAAAGAACAAACTGCTGGAAAATTGACAGAAAATAGAAACTTTGGACTGTGGGCAAGCAAAACAAACCCAGCCGCGTTTTGCTTCGTTTTCTCCATTTTTATAGGCATTGAGGGCTAGGGTTTCCATCTTTGTGCTCCTTCAATCATGGGTCAAGGTTTGGGCATGAGATTTGGCTGAAAAATCTCCTAGAAATCAAGTAGATTCCGTAAATCTTGGTGAAATTTCATGATTTCCGTAATAAATGATAAGGCCAGAAAATGCAATTGCATTTTCCCTCTTGTTCACCACCTTGCTTTTTTAAAGGAAATGCAATTGCATTTCATTTGCATTTTCTTCATTGCTTCAAATCTACACAAAAACAATAATTTAGCCAACTTTCCATTATCTTTTCAACTTATTTCTTCTTTTTCCATTATCCGACAAGCTTACATAAATTTATCTTATAAATGTTATTTTTAGCTTGCTCGTTATTCAACAAAACACACAAAAATAACAAGAACAACCTAGTTTAAGGTTAAATAATCCTCATAAATGAGAATTATCAATCTTTCTATATTTATTTCTCTATCTTTGAATTTTGCTCTCTTTATTAAAATTCTCTCTCTAAATTTTTTGTCCCTCCCTCTAAAATTTTTATCCCTCCATGTCTCTAACATTTTTTTTTCTCTTTGAAAATTTTCTCTAGCTTTATATTTTTTCTCTATTAATTTTTAGTTGTCTCTGTATAACTTTTGTCTACCACCTTTTATTTTTTTAAAATCTCAAATGTAATACTTTTTTTAGTAACTTGATGATTCTAAAATCACATTTGAAAACAAACATTAATCATTTTTTAAAAAAAATACTTTTAATTAAATTTAAATCACTTTTACAAATGTTGAATCAAATATTAAAATGATTTATAACTAAATACTTTAAAAAATTAATTGTAATTAAATCACATAGCTTAAAACACTTATTTTAAAGTTGCTCCCAAACATGCCTTTTGAAAATCACTTTTAATTGTATGAAAATCACTATTGAAAGTGTAGAACCAAACATTAAAATGATTATATGAAAATCACTTTTAATAAATCAATTTTAAACCAATCAATTGTACTAAAATCAATATTTCTAAAATCATTTCCAAACATGCCCTTAATTACAATTGATATTGTAAAATTGATTTTCATATAATCATTTGATGTGTTGGGTTGAAGTGATTTTCATATATTTGGAAGTGATTTTGAATTATTATAAAAGTGATTTTAGAATTACCAAATTACTAAAAATTTATAATGTCTTTATTATATAATTTGTGTTTCACCAGATAATATATAGTTTTCCTCCACTTGTGATTTAAAAAATTTAGGAGAAACAAAGAAGTACGCAAACTATGAAGCATGAACAAAATTTGGATCCTCAATCTCACGATCAAGTGAAAAAGATTAGGGTTAGGGTTTGCACGAAGAGAGGAGGAAACAAACAAAGAAATTCAAGACAATCAAACTAAGACCGTTATTACTTCGTAAATTTCTTACTTTTGAAGATGAATAATATCTTCTTTTGTCAGTCAATTATTTTATTTGTTGTTGTTTGGTTTCCATGGACCATACTCTTCCAAAATTGTTCTCTCATACACATTCTTCTTTCGAAGCTTTCTTTTGACTTCTTAGTTTTTCACTTTTCATAGTCAATGAAGTTTTCTTTCTTTCTTTATTATTATTATTATTATTATTATTTTATTTTTTTAGTGCATGACTTTTATCATGATGTGTTCTTTTGTCATTTTGATTAAAATTCTAACTTTGAATACGTTTTCACTCTAGTGGCTAAAACTCTCATCGCCAGCCACCACTTCATTTTTTTTTTGTCTTTTATTTATTTATTTAAGGAAGCTAATAGAACTATCATTTTGAAATAATTTCGAAGGTTAGAGGTTAAAATGAAACTTTTGATACAATAAGATATAATTGAATTTTACCTTAAAGTTTAGGAGCATAAGTAAAATTTAATTTTTTTTTTGACGATATGTGAGGTAGGAAAATTCGAACATCTGACTTCTTGATCGAAGATACATATTTCATGCCAGTTGAGCTATGCTCATGTTGGCAATTGAAACTTGCTACTTGTGTTCATGTGTACTACTATTTTTACAACTCACTACAACATCCTCGCATCTATTTCATCTTAACATAAAAGTTGATTGAAGAGTTATTTTAAAATAATTTTAAAGTTTAAAGGTAAAAATAAAAGTTTTAAAAGTCAAAAAACTTGTACCAAAGTTTAGGGGCATATTGTTTAACTTTTTACAAATGAACACAAGGTTTTTTTTTTTTTTTTTTTTGAGTTCAAAAACAATACTTCTGCTAATATGAGCGTAGCTCAACATATACTGTCGACCAAAAAGTTAGATATTCGAATCTCTCATCCCATATATTATAAAAAAATATAATAAAAATAATATTTAGTTGCACTACCCACTGTTCAATCGTTGACAACAGAGAAAATACAGTTAAGATAGAATGGTGAAATTTTTTTTTTTTCTTTTTATCGTCAATAATTGAATAATGGGGGCAGGCTCATGTTATGTTTTCTCTTGGGCATATACTCAAAATGGCTGCCATTGCCCATGTAAAGGTCTCTTCCTCGCCAAGCTTTCAATGTTGCTTAATCGAACCAACGCGTTACGCTTGCACGAGCGAGCATCTTTCTATAATCGAGACAGTGGCATCAATTTTGTTTGCTTATCTTGAAAATGCTGAACTGGGTCTCTCTCTGTAGAGGACAAGATTGTTGATTTACACATGCAAACGTGTGGGAATCTTCTTCCTCCCAATGCATCGAATACATTGTATATTTTCAGAGATATCATTGCAATGTTCGGGCTATGTTCCCCCATCCACAGGTTTATCCCTCATCACTCGCTTGCTCAACTTTATATTCTGCTATAGATTGTCGAGCAATTTGTAAATTATGAAGCACACGAGTGTTGTTGATAGAGTTGGCACCATACAGAAAGGAATGGTCTCCTGGTTATTAGTTTTCTCATTTTCAACCTCTATCATTTGATAAAATTACATTAGGACAACCTTCCATTATTTTCGGATCCTTCCTTGAGGGAAGACCTTTTTGTGGTACCATAAAGGAAAGAAAATGGCATTTACCTCTGAATTTAATGCATTTCTTCTTCTTCTTCTTCTTCATAATTTCTGCAAAGAAATAAAGGGTAGGATCAGAAATGCTGGCTGACTCGATTTGTTAAGAAAGGGAAACCATATTCTTTTGGTTCATATCCTGATTCTGCTCTCTTTTCTGCTGCGTGCTGAGCCTGTCTCACCACTGATGCCAATAAGTTTGCTTATCAAGATAAGTAATGTAAGTTTGATGGAACATTCACACCAACAAACTCATTTTGACTTGCTTCTTTTTCCTGTAAGGACAACTCGTCTTTTTGTATTTCTACAATATGATATTGTCCACTTTGGATTTAAGTCCATATGGTTTTATTTTTGGATTCTACCTAGAATAAGCCCTAGACCAATAGAGACTTTTTGCTCACATTTTTACCCAAGATTTTCCACACTTCCAACTAATGCAAGACTATTTGTATTCTCGGCAATTCTTGAGATATTTGCTGTTTGGTTTGCATCACTCTGAGCACTAAATACCAACTAGCTTCCTTGGACTTGCTGTCTTCCTAGAAATAAGGAATGATAATGATTCAAACAAACTGAGGCTGTTACCCTTCAAACTGATATAATATCACCATGGCTGCAGTATTCCATAACCATCAATAGGCTAATCGTGGCTGCAATGTCATATGTTTGTTGCTGTCAGCAGGTTGCCTTTGCTAATTTCAACAATTTACAACTTCGGATCCATCCATTACTTGTGGATTGTTCACATTTGTAGAAGCAAATACTTCACAACCCTCAATCTCCAGGCCGCTTTCAACCATTGGTCTTAAATGAATGGCCAACCGAAGTTCATATAGACATTCCCTCATTGCTTAGCCGCAGATATTCAAAAGCCTGAGTGATTCAACCAACTGCACACTCTATAAGTTATCCCTGTGTTCTTTCCCCTCTTTATATGCTTAATATATATCAGGAAGCAAGGGAGACATTTGGAACCATATCTACTTTGACTTTTCCGCATGTTTAGGCATCTTCCAACTTATATCTCAATTAAATTAAACATGTTAAGATATGTTTACATGATAAAAAAGGAAGTATGCATGCCACTGTGGAGGCATTGATGAATCTTTTTGCATTTTGCATATCAAATTGGTAATCAGTCTTCCATAACATCTCGGCAATGTTCATGACGATTCTCCTATCATCAACTTGGCTCATTGCTTATTTTTTGAATCCTACACGATGAGATGCAGCCTGATTAGCTTTATTATTATAAATATAATTGAATCAAATTGTCTCTTAGATGAAAGACAACCTGCATTATGTTGCATGAAAGTTAATCTTAGGCTTCCGTGTGATTCTTGTGCTTATCACCATGGCTGAGACAATTGGAATCTTTGACAGCAATGCCAATTTGAATACTTAGCTTCATCAGGTAACCTTGGTTAACTAATTGACCTCTAGTTAACATACCACAGTTTAAGCCTTAGGGGGAAAATCACTTCGGAAGAGAAAAACCTAATCTTTTTTCTTTTCTTTTTCTCTAACAGTTTGCAATCCCTCATGGTTAAAACTGCAATCCCTCATGGTTAAAACAAAGAAAGTGTACATAGTTAAAAGACGAAAATGGTGTGTTGGATGATGGGTAATTTTTTTCCCTCTATTCAAAGAGAGCATAGGGATGTGTTTAGATAATGGTCTTATCAACATGATACTATATTGTTCACTTTGGACTAAGTTCACATGATTTCACTTTTTGAATTCAACTTGAAAAGCCTCAAAGTATTGGAGTTATTATCCTTACTTATATAGTAAGTATATTCCTCACTTCTATTTCATATACGACTATATTTGCATTTCCAATAATATCAACAATACTAATTTTGCAAAAACATTGCTAGAGAAGAAGATGATATTGAATTCATAATCTTGGTTTGCTTTGCAAAAAAGTTATGGAATGTATTTGTATATATTATGTAAGTACTGTGGTCTTTACATTTGACAAAAATGGATTCCATTGGAATTGGCTATGATACTACTATCTTAGTTTTCATCCTTTAGTGATTTAGGATGTTAAGAAAGGAGACTCTATTTTTGATAAGATGTCGATATAGACTCTCGAGATCTTCTTCGAGGTCATGAATACATGACTCCAATTTCCTCAACGAATTTTGCGCATCTCCAACTTGCACAAGGAAATCAGATTTGTGATTGGTGATTGAATATAATGCAGCATCCACCATCTCTACTTCATTTCCGTTTGCACCATCCACTTTGCAGGCTACTCTCTTAGGTTGCATCAACTTGGAAACCAAAGACCATCTGCTCATCTTTGATGGCATTTTTGGTCCTGCTATAAAGGATAACAAGGATTCAATGCTCCTATATGTGACTACTTCTGCCTCTTTTAATAAACGAACAATCTCTGAAGTCTCATCACTTTTTTGGGAACTTGTTCTTTCCATTCCCTTCAAGGCCCTGTGGATTGCCTTTTTCATCATCTTCCTTGAGATAAAATACTTTTGAACATCAACTACAATGTCATCTCCTCTTCTTCTGCGCAAAGCAGACTCAAGTTCATGCGCACATTCATTCATTTGTGATAACACGTCCTTAGCCAAAGCACACACATCCAAGAGCTTGAGAGATCCTTCTAGCAAGGCATCAACCGATTGGTTGTCAACAAGAGCTTGATGGGCGAGTGGCAAAAGAAGCAACTTATGAATGCAATCATGCAAATCCTGAAGGCCATCAAGTTTTTGGCTTAAAGAAGATGTAGAAGTGGCTTCAGAGGCCTGCAATCTGCAGAGATGTTCATCGACTTCGTCAACAATTGGATGTGGCTTTGAGGGAAAACTGTTTGAGCGGATGTGGAATGATTTCTTTGGGTTTGCAGCAAAGGAATCCATTTTTTTTTACAAAAAGCCTTAGCTAATGAATTGCAAAACAGCCAGAGCAGTTTCAACTTGACTTCATCTTTCGGCCTTAAGGTGGCCTATATATTACTTGGCTGAGGGAGACATGAGGAATCTCAAGCTCATCTAATTATAATTAAGTAATGGATCTGCATGAGCAAATAATTCAGCAATGTTCATGCTATGCCTCCCTCCCACTTCTTTCTTATCCCCACCATTATTGATGCAAATTTCATTATAATCAAATGGATGTATCTGACAAAAAAAACGATTCCTTTAGAAGTCATAGCTGTACCGTAGTCTGTAATAGAGAAATGAGATGTGATAAAGCACTGTCCCCTAGAGTATGAAGCCAATTTAGCTGCATAAAAATTGACAATTATGCCTCTCCTAGTCAAGGTTTAAAATGTCGATGTCGACGAAAATGTCGATGTCTCAATTTTATGAAAATGTCGATAGAAATATCGATAAAATGTCGATGTCGATGGATATTTTTGGAAAAATTTTAAAAACAAAAAATTCAAAAAAAATATTTAAATTAATAAATGAACATTTTATACTTTTTAAATGAGTTAAAATACTTGTTACATTATTATATTCACATTAAGTTACATTTTCTTGCTATTTTTTTTTAATATTTCGTCAATTTTGTACGGTATAATGGAAATGTCGATTCCCCCCTTATGTCGATGTCGAACCCATGGACATGTGGAAATTTCAATGGAAATGTCGACATGTTGATGAAAATTTAATACCCTGCTCCTAGTTTACTCGTAAAATTACAGATGGTTTATTTTTGGTGGGGTATTGACCGTTCTGGCCTGTTATTTTCTTAACACTTGACACCACAAGGACACTTTTTTTTTTTTTTGAGTACAACAAGAACACATATTAAAATATACATTTTTATCTAAATATATATAATTAATTGTAAATATAATTTCAAATGATTTTTACATTAAATATTTGTTTTTTTTTTATGATAGTTTCATATAAAATGACAATGTAAAACAAGTTATATCTTCTGTAGCATGTCAATGGTAATGTTTCGGCAATGTCTCTTCTTCGCCAAGCTTTCATCCAGTTGCACGAGCCAGCATCTTTCTGTATTCGAGGCAGTGGCACCAGTTTTGTTGGCTTATCTTGAAAATGCTGAACTGGGTTTCCTTCTGCTGAGGACAAGATTGTCGCTTTACACATGCAAACGTGTGGGAATCTTCTTCCTCCCAATGCACCGAATTATTTATCTATTTTCAGAGATATCCATGGCGATGTTCGTGATGTGTTTCCCCATATCCAGGTCTTTCCCTCATCACTCGCTTGCTCAATGCCTGTATTATATGCTTTATATTCTGCAATAGATTGTCGAGCAATTTGTAAATTATGAGGCACACGAGTGCTGTTGACATTGTTGGCACCATACAGAAAGGATTGGTGCTGGCTTATTTCATTTGATAAAATTACATCAAGACAACGTTCCATGATTGTCGGATTCTTTGCTGCAGGGAAGAACTTTTATGGAACCTTAAGGAAAGAAAAGGGTGTTGCCTTTGACTTTGATGGATTTTTTTCTTCTTCTTCTTCGTATTCCTAATTTCTTCTAACAAACAAGGGTAACATCAAAAACGCTAACTTAATTTCTTTAGAGAGGAAAACTTCATGTTCTATTGTTTCACATCCTGATTCTGCTTCCTTTGCTGCTTCATGTTGCTTCTATTTATATGTTGTATGAATTAAATTCTTTGAGTTCTTAAGGCCCCGTTTGATAACGTTCTCGTTTCTCGTTTCTTGTTTCCTGTTTCTGTTTCTCGTTTCTTGTTTCTGTTTCTTAAAAACTAAAAACAGAAACATGTTTGATAACTATTTCTGTTTCTTGTTTCTTGTTTTTTGGTAAAAATAAAGTTTAGTACATATACTATAATCAAACATATAACATGCATTAAAATAAATATAAAACGTATATAAAGAGGTTATAGTATTTTATTAAGGCTCAACACCTAATTAATAATAATAATAATAATAAATTTATCCTTCAAATGTTGTTTAAATTTGATTTGCAATGTTATTTCTCACTTCAATCAATTCACCTTGAACGATTTTGACTTACAAGAGTTAATTCAATTAGACGAATTTGTAAATTATTTAAGGTCAAACAATCGAACATACCCACATTTTTTTAATTTAATAATAACATTTATTTTTATTTTTTCTTTAAAAATGCATTAGCCAATAATACACGCAAGTAAAATCAGAAAAAGATAGAGAATGTATATATATTTTTTACATTTAATGGTAAACATGAAATACATTATTAGTTTATTTATTTAATAAAAAAATAAAATTGTACCAAAAGAAAAAATAATAGAGAATTAAATAAAAAATAATAACTATAAGCTCGTTAATATAAAGTAAAAGAAAATAAGAAAATAAGAGAGAAGAAAAAAACATAAATGAAAAGAGAAAAGTAAAAAGGAAAAAAGAAAAAAAGAAAAAAAAAGATAATGAACTATTAAAAGAAAAAAGATTATGATGAAAGAGAAATAACAAATAGAAATAAATAAATCAAAAAATAAAATAAAAAAAAAGAAGAAAAAAAAATAAAAAGATTAAAAAGTATTGAAAGAAAAAAAAATAGAATGGAAGAGAGAGAAAGAAGATAGAGGAGAGAGATGGGTAAAAAGAGAAATATGAATACATGCATGAAACTTGGAAAAAAAACAGAAACAGAATTTGAGAAACTACTTTTTGAAGTTTCTCAAAATCTGCCTTTTTTTTAGAAACGTTTCTACAAAATTTAGAAACAAGAAACAGGATCGTTTATCAAACAGGTATGTTTCTTAAAAAATGAGAAACGGGAACAAGAAACAGGAAACAGAAACGTTATCAAACGAGCCATAAACTTCCCAGTCCCCACTGTGCTTCCATCTGCTCACTCCCAGATTTTGTCTGTAAAAATGAACAAATAGATGTCCTCATTTTACTTTATTCATGCAACTCTTTGATCAATAAGTTAAAATGGTGATTATTGTGCTAGAGGTGGGAAGATCCACCATGATCGTTCAAGATAACTTTCATTAGCAGGAAATTGTTCTACTTTACTATAATATAGATAATTGAGCAAAATGTCTCTTAGTTGAAAGGCAGCCTACCATGTGATTCTCGTGCCTATCGCCATTATTGGGGCAATTGGAATCTTTGACAGCAATGCTAATATAGATACTTAGATTAATCAGGTAACCATGGTTGGGTAATTGACCCCTAGTTAACGTAAAAAAAAATCTTAAGTGACATGAGAAATAATACTTGGAACAATGAACACCTTTTTTCTTTTCCTTCCTTAGCAGATTAAACTCCAAGTGAGAAATTCAGGTCTCCTAAAGTTGAAATACCAAAATTTTGATATGGATATAGGTGGTGTTGGTAAATTTTCTCCCTTTAAACGTAGCACACTGATCAATGATATAAATATTGGAAAATAATTGTCTGGGGAAGAAGATTATACTACACTCAAAATCTGATTTTGATTCAAAGAGTTGATTCTCATTAAAATAGAAAGGTATATATATACACTTTGGTGTTTACATTTAGCAAAAATGAATTCTCATGGCATTGACCATGATACTATTATCTAAGTTCCATCCTCAGTGATTTAGGATGTTGAGAAGGGAAACTCTATTTTTGATAAGATGCCTCTGTAAAATCTCAAGATCTTCTTCAAGATCTTGAATACTTGACTCAAATTTCCTCAGTGATTCCTGCAAGTTGGAGGATTTATCGGTTGTGTGGCTGGCAATTGCATATAGTGTGGCATCCACCATTTCTACCTCATTTGCATATGCATCTTCATCTTTGCTGGCAACTCTTTTGGGTTTTACCAGCTTGGAGACCAAAGACCATCGACTCAACTTTGATGGCAACTTTTGTCCTGCTATGAAGGACAATACTGATTCAACAGTACTGTATGTGACTGCATCTACTTCTTTTAACAAGCTAACGGTTGCTGAATTTTCTTCACTTTGCTGAGAACACTTGCTTTTGATTCCCTTTAAGGCATTGTGGACAACCTTCTTGATCATCTTCCTAGAACTCAAGCATTTTTGAAGATCATTTGCAATAACCGCTTCACCTCTTCTTCTACGCAAAACTGATTCTAGTTCACGTACACATTCTTTTGTCTGCAACAATGCATCTTTAGCAACATCACACAAGTCTAAGACCCTTAAAGATCCTTCAAGCAAGTCATCAGCCCATTTGTTATCACTCTCATGGACAAGAGTTTGTTGGGTGAATGGTAGAAGAAGTAACTTATCAATGCAATCATGCAAATCTTGGAGGCTGCTGAGTCTGTGGCATAAAGAAGAAGTTGAAGAAGTGGCTTCAGAGGACTTCAATCTGCACAAATGTTCATCAACTTGGGTGACGATTGGATGTGGCTTTGAGGGCAAGCTATTTGAGCGAACATGGAGTGTTTTCTTTGGGTTTACAGCAAAGGAATCCATTTTTCTTTCCCACTGGGAGAAGCCAAAAGCCTAGCTAATGACCTACAGAAAGGTTGAACAATTTCAATCTGCCTTCACCCTTTGGTATTCAGGGAAGTATATATACAACTGGGGTTAGGGAGACACAAGGAATCTCATGCTCGTCCAAAAAATAGTTTTAAGTAATAGATCTACAAAACCAATTCAGCTATGTTCATGCCATGTCTCCTTCCCACCTGTTTCATATCTCCATTATTAACGTTAAATTTCTTTATAATCACATGCATGTATCTCATAAAAAAATAAAATTCTTAAATATAACTATTTTTTAGAAGATGTAGTTTTATTGTAATGGAGAAATGATATGGGATCGTGCATGCCTCCTAACTATTCTATTCTATTATAAACTGCTCATGATCTGGATTTAAACATCTTTGCAGTAATGTTTTGGCAATGTCTCTTCTCCACCGAGTTTACAGCACATAAACTAATTAAATTAATGTGTTCTTATTGCAGGAGAATCTTTCCATATACAAGCCAGTGGCATCAAAATTATTTTCTTATCAAGAAAAAGGTGACTGAGCCTCTCTTGACAAAGACAAGGTTGTTTCTTCACACGTGCAAATTTGGGGAAGATTGGATCAATCTCTTCCCTGTACATCAAATTATATATCTATTTTCAACTAGATGCAGGCGATGTTTGTGATATGTCACCCCATCACCAGGTTTTTAACTCATTATTTATTTATTTAATGCTTCAGTATACACATATAATATAATCTGCAAGTTAGGCAATTCATAAAATATGAAGCGCACGAGTGCTGTTGACATAGCTGGTATCATACACCAAGGATGACTCGATATTTTTAATCTCACCTCATGCACACGAATGATTTCTTCCTTAATATTTTACCAAAGTAAACAACGCAAATTGGAACCACTTGCTTAAATAAAATTTCTGGCTAAATAATGTTTTATTGTGTGGTCTTCATTCTAATGATGTCCATTTTAGAACCCATCTTATTTTGTAAACTGCATCCACTTGACAGAACTTTCTTATGTGTAACATATATTTGTTAAATCATCATTTAACTCAAAAGTTTAAGTAGATAGGTTATGGTATATTTAA
Source organism: Trichosanthes truncata (assembly GCA_033996785.1). Lineage (NCBI taxonomy): Eukaryota > Viridiplantae > Streptophyta > Magnoliopsida > Cucurbitales > Cucurbitaceae > Trichosanthes > Trichosanthes truncata. Next base: position 53,621,483 of record JAWPNB010000010.1, read on the forward strand.
TAATTATTTATATTCTTAACACTCCCCTTACATGTGGTCTTAGAAATTAGTATAAGGCCCAACAAGTGTCTCACAATATTAATTGGGAAACAACATTATAGAAATTTGAACAAAAAACCTCTTGCTCTGATATCATGTTAAAGGACCACTTAACTTAAAAACTTAAACGGATATGTTACGGTATATTTAATCATATATTCATATTCTTTTTTTTTAACAACCATTTATTCATATTCTTAACAGTATTAAATCCTTTCGAGTTTTTAAATTTCTCATTCCCCAATGTGCCATCATCCTCTTGCACCCATGCTTATATCCGCAAAAATAGACAAATAAATAGCCTTGTAATACTTTGATTAATGTAACTCTTTGATCAATCAATTGAAGTGGTGATTATTGTGCTAGATGTGGCAAGGCCATGGTCTTTTTAGATAACTTCACTAGCACTGAACTGTTTAGCTTTACTAATACAGATAATTGAACAAATTGTCCCTTAATTGATGACGGCCTGCACCAGTGTTACATGAAAGTCAGTTTGACCATGTGATTCTTATGCTTATCGCCATTATTGAGGCAATTGGAATCCTTGACAGCAATGCCGATTTAAATACTTAGTTTCATTAGGTAACCAGTGCCTACTAATTGATCTCTAATTAATATAACATGGTTTAAGTGATAGGTAAAATATTACTTGGAAGGGTAAACACCTTTTTTCTCTTGTTACTTTTTTCCTAGCAGTTTAAAATCCTTCGAGTAACAATATCTTAATGGTTGAACTACAAAAATGGTGATATGGATAATGGGTAGTGTATTCTTCCCACCCTTCAAACGTTGCACAGTATTAATAATAGAAACCATGCAAAACAGTTAGCTAGGAAAGAAGACATGGTAAACTCACAATCTGGATTTTGATCTCAAAAGATTTATTCATTATGAACACAAAAAGGTATATATACACACTTTGGTGTTTACATTGATAAAAAATGAATTCGCATGGCATTGACCATACTACTACCTAGGTTCTAGCCTTAGTGATTTAGGATATTGAGAAGTGAGACTCTGTTTTTGATAAGATGCCTATATATACTCTCGAGATCTTCTTCAAGATCCTGAATACTTGACTCAAGTTTCTTCAATGAGTCTTGCACGTTTTCAACTTGCAGAAGGAAATTGGCTTTATCTGTTGTGTGGCTGGCAATTGAATAGAGTGTGTCATCAACCATTTCTACTTCATTTGCATATGTGTCTTCACCTTTGGAAGCTACTCTTTTGGGTTGTACCAACTTGGATACCAAAGACCATCGACTCAACTTTGATGGAAACTTTAATCCTGCTACGAAGGACAAAACTGATTCAACGGTGCTATATGTGACTGCTTCTACTTCTTTTAACAAGCTAACAATTGCTGAACTTTCGTCACTTTTTTGAGAACACTTGCTTTTGATTCCCTTCAAGGTCTTGTGGACTGTCTTCTTAATCATGTTCCTAGAAATCAAGCATTTTTGAAGATTACTTGTGATAATTGCTTCACCTCTTCTTCTGCGGAGAACTGATTGTAGTTCATGTGCACATTCTTTTGTCTGCAACAACGCATCTTTAGCAATATCACACAAATCTAAGAGTCTCACAGATCCTTCTAGCAAGTCATCAACCCATTTGTTATCACTCTCATTGACAAGAGTTTGTTGGGTGAATGGTAGATGAAATAACTTATCTATGCAATCGTGCAAATCTTGAAGGCCGTTGAGTTTGTGGCATAAAGAAGAAGTTGAAGAAGTGGTTTCAGATGACTTCAATCTGCACAAATGTTCATCAACTTGGGCAACGATTGGATTTGGCTTTGCGGGCAAGCTATTTGAGCGAACGTGGAGTGATTTCTTCGGGTTCACAGTTAAGGAATCCATTCTTCTTTCTCACTTAGAGAAACCCAAAGCCTGGCTAATCACCTACAAAAAGGTTGAGAAATTTGAATCTGCCTTCATCTTTTGGTATTAAGGGAAATATATATACAATAAGGGTTAGGGAGACATGAGGAATCTCACGCTCGTCCAAAATATAATTTAAGTTATAGGTCTACAAAACCAATTCAGCTATGTTCATGCCAGGTCTCCTTCCCAATTGTTTCATATCTCCATTATTAATGCTAAAATTTCTTTAGAATCACATGCATGTATCTGAAACAAAAATAAGACACTTAAAACTAATTATTTTTTAGAAGAGAGAGTTTTATTGTAATGGAGAAATGATATGGGATCATGCCTGCCTTCTAATTATTCCATTCTATTATAAACTGCTCATGATCTGGATTTAAACATTTTTGCAGCAATGTTTTGGCAATGTCTCTTCTCCACCGAGCTTTCAGCACATAAACTAAATAAATTAATGTGTTCCAATTGCAGGACAATCTGTCCATATACAAGCAAGTGGCATCAAAATTATTTGCTTATCAAGAAAAATGTGACCGGCCTCTCTTACCAAAGACAAGATTGTTGCTTCACTCGTGCAAATTTGGGGAAGATTGGATCAATTTCTTCCCTGTACATCAAATCATCTATCTTCAACTATTTGTCAGTGAGGTTTGTGCCATGTCAACCCATCACCAGGTTTTGAGCTCATTGTTTATTTCCCTTCAATATATACATATAATCTGCAATTAATTCATAAATTATGAAGCCCACGAGTGCTGTTGACATAGTTGGTATCCTACAGCAAGGATAGGACTCCTGGATATCATTAGTTTCACCTCCATGAACATGAATATTTTTTTAGAAAATATTTTACCAAAGTAAACAATGCAAATTAGATCCTCTTGCTTAAATAAAATTTCTGGTTAAATAATGTTCATTGTGTAGCCTTAATTTGATGATGTCCATTTTAAAACCTATCCTATTTCATAAACTGCCTCCATCCCCAACTAGACAGAACTTTTCCACTTATATGCAGTATGTATAAAAACCTTTTCGAGTTTTAAACTTCGCAGTCCCCACTATGCCACCATCTGCTTGCTCTCATAAATATGTCCGCAAAAATAAACAAGTGAATAACCTCATAAATTCATAATACGTTGATTGACGTAACTCTTTGTTTAATCAAATGAAGTAGTGATTGTTGTGCTAGATGTGATAAAGCCATTATCATTCTTGATAACTTCACTTGCACAGAACTGTTTAGCTTTACCATTACAGATAATTGAACAAATTGTCCCTTAGTTGATAGAGCCTGTACAGTGTTACATGAAAGTTTTTCCATGTGATTCTTATGCTTATTGCTATTATTAAGGCAATTCTAATCTTTGACAGCAAACTTCGGTGAAGCTTGGATCAATTTCTTTCCTGTACATCAAATTACTATATCTGTCTTCAACAATATGTCAGGCGATGTTTGTGCTATGTCAGCTCATCACCAGGTTCTTAGCTCATTATGTATTTACTGACTGCCTCAATATTTACATATAATCTGCAATTTGATGTTGATTAATAATAAATTATGAAGCCCACGAGTGCCGTTGACATAGTCAGTATCATACAGCAAGGATGTGGCTCCTTGATAACACTAATCTCACCTCTGTGCACATGCATGGTTCCTATTTTGATATTTTAACAAATAATCAGCGCAAATTAGAGTCACTTAATTATATAAAATTTTTGGCTACCAAAACTTTTTTGTGAAAGTCCTTTTGTGCCCACAAAATTAGAAAGTCAGTCTGCCATGTGATTCTCATGCTTAACCACCGTTATTGAGGCAATTGGAATCTTTGACAGCAGTGCCAAATTAAACAATTAGTTTCATCACGTAAGCGGGTTGCTAGTTGACCTCTAAATAACTTAACAATGTCATAGTTTAAGTGACATCACTGACATGGAAAATATTACTTGGAAAAATAAACACCTTACTTGTTCATTTCTTTTTCACTAGCAGTTTACATGCTTCAAGTAGCTATATTTGTCCAGGTTGAAATACCAAAATGGTTATATGGATAAGGGTTGTGCATTCTTTCCTCTTCAAATGTATTACTCGGATCAACAATACAAACATTGCAAAATAATTAGTTAGTGAAGAAGATAATAGGAAACTTATTATCAGGATTTTTATTTCTAGAGTTAATTCTCATGAACACAAAAAGGTATGTATAGGGATTAACATTTCATTAATGAAATCTCTATGTTTCTTTCTAAAAAAACAAAAAGGTATGTATATATACACTTTGCTCTTTTCATTTAGCAAAAATGAATTCTCATGGCATTGATCATGATATTGTTATCTAAATTCCATCCCTAGTGATTTAGGATGTTGAGAAGGGAAACTCTATTTTTTATAAGATGCCTATATAGACTCTCAAGATCTTCTTCAAGACCTTGCATACTTGGCTCAAATTTCCTCAGAGAGTCCTGCATGCTTTCAACTTGCATAAGGAAATTGGATTTATAAGTTGTGTGGCTGGCAATTGAATAGAGTGTGGCATCCACCATTTCTACTTCATTTGCATATGCATCTTCATCTTTGTTGGCTACTCTTTTGGGTTGTACCCACTTGGAAATCAAAGAGCATTTGCTCAACTTTGTCGATGGCAACTTTGATCCTGCTATGAAGGACAATATTGATTCAACAGTGCTGTATGTGACTGATTCTACTTCTTTTAACAAGCTAACGGTAGCTGAACTTTCTTCACATTTCTGAGAACACTTGCTTTTGATTCCCTTCAAGGCCTTGTGGACTGTCTTCTTAATCATTTTCCTAGAACTCAAGCATTTCTGAAGATCACTTGCAATAATCGCTTCACCTCTTCTTCTCCGCAAAATTGATTCTAGTTTATGTGCACATTCTTTTGTCTGCAACAATGCATCCTTAGCAATAGTACACAAATCTAAGAGCCTTAGAGATCCTCCAAGTAAGCCATCAACCCATTTGTTATCTCTCTCATTGACAAGAGCTTGTTGGGTGAATGGTAGAAGAAGTAATTTATCAATGCAATCATGCAAATCTTGAAGGCCACTGAGTTTGTGGCATAAAGAAGAAGTTGAAGAACTGGCTTCAGACGACTTCAATCTGCACAAACTTTCATCAATTTGCGCAACAATTGGATGTGGCTTTGAGGGCAAGCTATTTGAGCGAATGTGGAGTGATTTTTTTGGGTTCACATCAACGGAATCCATTTTTTCTTTCTCACTTGGAGAAGCCAAAAGCCTAGCTAATGATTTACTAAAACGTTGAGCAATTTCAATCTGCCTTCTTTTGGCATTCAGGGAAGTATATATATAACTGGGGTTAGGGGGACATGAGGAATCTCATGCTCGTTCAAAATAGGATTATGGATCTACAAAACCAACTCAGCTATGCTCATGCCATGTCTCCTTCCCACCTGTTTCATATCTCCATTATTACAGTTAAATTTCTTTATAATCACATGCATTTATCTGAAGCAAAAATAAAATTATCAAATATAACCATTTTCTATAAGGTACAGTTTTATTTTAATAGAGAAATGATATGGACGCCTCTTAAGTATTCAATTGTATTATAATCTGCTCATGATCTGGATCTAAAGTCTGTCGCAGTGATGTTTTGTAATGTCTCTTATCCACCACGTTTCCAACTAATGAACTAATTAAGTTGACGAGTTGTAATTAATTACAGAAGTATCTTTCCATATACAAGTCAGAGGAATTATTATTGTTTGCTTATCATGGAAAAGGTGAGCTGAGCCTGAAATGACGAGGACAAGCTTGTTGCTTCACACGTGCAAATTTGTGGGAAGATTGGATCTCTTTCTTCCCTGTACATCAAATTTTTTAGGTTAAAATATCATTTTGGTCCCTATACTTTTAAATGTTCAATTTTAGTTCTTGTATTTTTAATAAAGCTTAAATTTGGTTCCTATGATAAGTTTGAAGTTAATTTTTATCGAAATTGATTAAATAATAATAATAATAATTTTAATACAAGAAAAGACAGCATGTAAACATATTTCCAAAATTTATAGAGGGAAAACTAATAGAAACTATTTTTTTAAAGAAAAATTAACAATAAACTAATATTAGGGACCAATTTCAAGCTTTATTGAAAGTATATGGACTAAAATTGGACAAGTATAGGGACCAAAATGGTATTTTAACCAATTTTTTATGTTTGTACTATGTCAACCCATCTCCAGGTTTTTCGTTCATTACTTATTAACTTAATACCTCAATACTTCCATACAATCTGCAATTTGTTGGGAAATTCATAAATTATTAAGCCCACGACTGCTGTTGGCATAGTTTGTATCATAGAGAAAGGATATGACTCCTTGAAGTTGATATCATTAATTTCACCTCTGTGGACATGAATGATTTCTTTTTTAATATTTACCAAAGTAAACAGTGTTAGAACCATTTACATATATAAAATTTCTGGCTAAATAATGTTTATTGTGCAGTCTTTATTATGATGATGTCCATTCTAAAACCTATCTTATCTTGTAAACTGCCTCCTCCCCCACTAGGCTGATCACTCCTAGGTGACAAATGCTGATGATGATGTTTGTGCTACTTTTTCCATCACCAGGTATTCGGCTAATTACCTACTTAATGCCTCTATATTTATACATATATTCTGCCATATACTATTAAGCAATCCATAATTTATGAAGCGCAAATGCTATTTACAGAATTGGTATCAAACAGAAAGGAATAATTCCTTGACATCATTAATCATACTCGCATGCGTTTGAATGGTTTTTCTTTTTCCCCGTTGCTTTCTCCAAAAAACCATTGAACATACCAGAACCTTTAGCTTATTAAAATTTCAAATGGCCAACCTTCACATATGATAAAATTACATCAGGACAACCCTCCGTTACTTCCAAATCCCCCCTTGTTTTTGGTACAACAACGAAAGAACATGGCATTACCTCCGAATTTCTGCAAACACACTGGGATCAGTAGAGAAATGCTGACTAACTCAATTTCCCAAGTGACCAAACTTCCATTAGCTCACATCCTGTTAATGCTCCTATTACTGTTTAATGCTGTGCTTTCTTTTCCCTAGACAGAACCTTCCTCTACTCTACTTATATGTAGCTTGTATTCAGTCCTTTCAGAATTTTTGAACTTCCCAGTCTTTAAATGCCCCCATCTGCTCACTCCCATGCTTTTGTCTGCAAACATAAACAAATAGATAGCTCCGTTGTAATTTGGTTCATTTAACTCTTTGATCAATCACTTGATATAGTGATTATTGTGCTAGAGGTAGCAAGATCCGTCATCATCGTCATAGCTAACTTTAACTGGCACAGAACTGCTTAGCTTTACTACTATAGAGATAATTGAACAAATTGTTCCTTTGTTGAAAGAGAGCCTGTATGGTGTTACATGAATGCCAGTCTGCCATGTGATTCTCATGCTTATAACCATTATTGAGGCAACTGGAATCTTTGACAGCACACAGTGCCAACTTAAATCTATAGTTTCATCTGGTAACCATGGTTCGCTAGTTAACCTCTAAATAACATAGCAATGGGTTAACATAGTTTAAGTGACGGGGAAGTATACTTGGAAATGAAAACACCTCTGTTTTTTTGGTTTCTATTTCCCTAACAGTTTAAAATCTTCCAAGTAACAATAAGTAGCCACAGTTGAAATACCAAAATGGTAATATGGATAATGGGTAGTGTTTTTTTCCCCTTCAAATGTATCACAGGGATCATCAATACAGACATAGCAAAATAATTAGCTAGCAAAGAAGATTATGCGAAACTCACAATCTGGATTTTGATTTCAAAAGTGTTAATTCTCATCAACACAAAAAGGTATGTATATATACACTTTGGTGTTTACATACAGCAAAAATGAATTTACATGGCATTGACCATGATATTGTTATCTAAATTCCATCCTTAGTGATTTAGGATGTTGAGAAGGGTGACTCTATTTTTGATAAGGTGTCTATATAGACTCTCGAGATCTTCTTCAAGATCTTGAATACTTGACTCAAATTTCCTCAGCGAGTCTTGCAAGTTGAAGGATTTCTCTGTTGTGTGGCTGGCGATTGAATATAGTGTGGCATCTACCATTTCTACCTCATTTGCATATGCATCTTCATCTTTGCTGGCAACTCTTTTGGGTTGTACCAGCTTGGAGACTAAAGACCATCGACTCAACTTTGATGGCAACTTTGGTCCTGCTATGAAGGACAATACTGATTCAATAGTGCTATATGTGACTGCTTCTACTTCTTTTAACACGCTAACGGTTGCCAAGCTTTCTTCACTTTTTTGAGAACTTCTACTTTTGATTCCCTTCAAGGCCTTGTGGACTGTCTTCTTTATCATTTTCCTAGAATTTAAGCATTTCTGAAGATCACTTGTGATAATTGTTTCACTTCTTCTTCTGCGCAAAACTGATTCAAGTTCATGTGTACATTCTTGTGTCTGCAACAATGCATCCTTAGTAATATCACACAAATCTAAGAGCCTTAGAGATCCTTCTAGCAAGTCATCAACCCATTTGTTATCACTCTCATGGACAAGAGTTTGTTGGGTGCTTGGTAGAAGAAGCAACTTTTCAATGGAATCATGCAAATCTTGAAGGCCGCTGAGTCTGTGGCATAAGGAAGAAGTTGAAGTGGCTTCAGAGGACTTCAATCTGCACAAATGTTCATCAACTTGGGCAACGATTGGATGTGGCTTTGAGGGTAAGCTATTTGAGCGAATGTGGAGTGATTTCTTTGGGTTCACATCTAAGGAATACATTTTCTTTCTCACTTGAAGAAGCCAAAGGCCTAGCTAATGACCTACAAAAACGTTGAGCAATTTCAATCTGCGTTCATCTTTTGCCATTCAGGGAAGCATATATATAACTGGGGTTGGGCAGACATGAGGAATCTCATCCTCATCTGAAATATAATTTAAGTTATGAATCTACAAAACCAGTTCAGCAATGTTCATGCCATGTGTCCCTCCCACTTGTATCCATATCTCCACCATTCTTTATGCTAATTTCTTTATACTCACATGCATGTATTTGACACATGAACAAAATTCTAAATATAACTATTCAATTATATTGTAAGCTGCTCCTGGTTTGGATCTAAACTTCTTAGCTGTAATGTTTTGGCGATGTCTCTTCTCCACCATCTTTCCAACTCATAAACTAATTAAACTCATGTTTTTAATTCATTGCAGGAGTGTCTTTCCTTATACAAGGCAGTAATATATCGTGAAAAAGGTGACCTGGGCTTCTCTTGACAAAGACAAGATTGTTGCTTCACACATGCAATCTTGGGGGAAGTTTGGATTAATTTCTTCCCCTGTACATCAAGTTATCTATCTGTCTTCAATGACATGTCGGGCAATGTTTGTGCAATGTCATCCCATTACCAGGTTCTAGGCTCATTGTTTATTTACTTATTGCCTTATTATATACATATAATCTGCAATTTGTTCTCTGGAAATTTGTAAATTATGAAGCCCACGAGTGCTGTTGACATACAGCAAGGATGACTCCTTGATGTTTTTAATCACACCTCCTTGCACACGAATGATCGACTTTTATAGAACCACTTGCTGATATAAAATTTCTGGCTAGAAGGTGTTCAATTTTAGTCCTTATGGCTTATTCTGATGAATGTGTATTCTAAAGCCCATCTTAGTTTGTAGACTGCTTCCATCCCCCTTGGACCACTGGCAGGCGATAAAAGTTGATTATGTAACAAAAATAAATAGTGTTGCAAACCAAGTTGCATGTCGGTCATGTCACTATCTGCATTCTCATCAAATATTTGCATGGTTATTGGGCAATAAATGGCAGATTTGACTGATTGCCCGTCTTCTGAAAGTCCATCTACTAAAGTATTATAGCAACAATTAGAATCTTGACTTAAGATAAGTGTCAATTTAAGTTAATTATATTGGTAATCTCTTCACTAATTTAAGTTATTAAAATTAACATTCCAGATTAAGCTTTATGGACATACTTTTCAAATAACTGGATTTACACCTTTACCTCCCAACATTTTATAAGGTCTGATGGACTAGCAACTAAAGTTACTGGAGTTCTTAATACAAGAAAGGTGATATGGATTATTATTGTTATATGTTTTCTTCAAACATAACACGAAGATCAACAATCTTACCATAAGCAAAATACTAGTCAGGTGAGAGATTCTATAGAAAATCAGGATTTGCAATGCAGATGGTCAGCTCTTTAAAAACAAAAGGCAATATACATTATAGTGTTTCTTTCACTGTTAATAATAATGGATTCTCCATGGCATTAGCCATTATACTACATTTTAATTTCAATTTTAATTTCCTCGATCCTTTTCATGGATCAAGGAAAGCTCTTTGGCTTGCCATTATTCGTGCCTTTCTATGGAACCTTTGGAACGAAGGAAATGGTCGTCTCTTTAGGAATGTCTCTTCCACTTTTGATAGGTTTATGGACAACGTTCTCTCTAATGCTTTCTTATGGTGTAAAACCGAACAACCTTTTTCTCTTTATAGCTTATCTTTTTTAATATCCAATTGGAGAGCTTTCTTATAATTCTTGTATTTCACCCATAGGTGCTTGGAGTTTAATCTCCTTTATTTCATCGATCAATGAAATTGTTTCTTTATTAAAAAAATTTCAACTTTGTGATTCATGATGTTGAGAAGTGAGATTTTAGTTTTTGAGAAGCCACCTAGATGGATTCTGAAACGTTCTTCAAATTTTCTTAGCTAGTTATAAATTTTTTCTACTTCCACATGAAAATCAAAATTATTCGTTCTTAGGTGACAATTCAATGCAGAGGCGACCTTATCTACTTCATTCACACTTATTTCTTCATTTTTTGCTGGCTACTCTTTTGGGTTGCATTAGCTTCAGTGACCAAAGTACAGTAGCTCAATGTTTAGGCAACTTTGCTCCTGCTGTGAAAGACAATAGACCTAACGCTTGCTTTACATGACTGCTTCTCCTTTAACCAGCTAAAAGTGGATGGGCTTTCATTACCAGAAAAGTATTTCTGAAGATCACTTGCTAAGTTGCTATGCAATAAGCTTTTACACCTCTTCTGCGTCAAGTTCACGTACAGATTTATGGTCTTTAGACAGCATCCTTTGCTAGTCACATAAATCTAAGAGCCTGACACTGGTAAGTGGGAAGGGTATCGATTTATGGGTAAGTTGAGGGCTCTTAAGGAAGTGTTGAAATCTTGGAACCGGGAGGTTTTTGGAGATTTGAGAATTAAAAAGCAGGAGGTCTTGGGGAGACTTAAAACCTTGGACAGGTTGGTGGAGGGTGGTTTGATTGATGCCCTTACGGAGGAGTGTCTCTTAGTCAAGGGGGAGTACGCGGAGTTGGTTAGGAAAGAAACGGTGAGTTGGAGGCAAAAAGCTAGAGTGAGATGGGCGGTGGAAGGTGATGCCAATACCGCTTACTTTCATGGAGTTGCGAGTGGGAGACGAAATAAGAATTTTATTGGTTACCTCGAGAACGATCTTGGTGAGGTGGTGCAAGGGGAGAGAGAGATCAAGGAAGAGATTATTTATTTTTACTCGTCCCTTTATGCTCCTCCTACTCACCCAAGAATGTTTGTAGAGGGGGTGGATTGGAGCCCCATCTCTGATGAGAGATGCTGCCAGTTCAGAATTGGTCGTTCTGTTTACTCTTGAAGAAATTAGAAGGGTTGTTTTCAATTTCGATAGGAGTAAAGCTTTTGGTCTTGACAGGTTCTTGATGGCCTTTTTTCAGGATGGTTGGGAGTGTCTCAAAAGGGATCTTTGGAAGGTTTTTTGTGAGTTCTATGAGAGAGGGGTTTTGGACCGCTCTTTAAATGAAACTTTCGTTTGTTTAATCCCGAAGAGGGATTTTGCGAGGAAGGTTGGGGACTTTATACCGATCAGCCTTGTGACAAGCGTATATAAGATTATTGCCAAGGTGTTGGCTAATAGGTTGAGAAAAGTCTTCCCTTGACTATTGCGGATTTGCAAGGTGCTTTTGTAGCTGGGAGACAAATCTTAGACCAGTCCCTGATTGCTAATGAGGTTATCGAGGATTATAGATCTCGCAAGCAAGAAGGGGTTCTCTTCAATATAGACTTTGAAAAGGCCTATGACCATGTGGATTGGAATTTCTTGGATAAAGTCCTGGACAGGAAGGGTTTTGGGTATAAATGGAGATCTTGGATCTGGAGTTGTGTAAGATCGGTCAGGTATTCAGTTCTTGTGAATGGAAGACCGAGAGGCAGGATTTGCGCTACAAGAGGGCTTAGGCAAGGGGCACTTTCGCCCTTTCTCTTTCTACTCGTGGTGAATGTTTTAAGTAGGATTATTTTGTGAGGGGTCGAGTGCAAGGTTTTCGAGGGTTTTAAGGTTGGGAAGGATAATTTGCCTTTGTCTCATCTCCAATTTGTAGACGATACTCTCTTTTTCTGTTCTGGTAATGAGGAGTCATTCCTTAATCTGAATAATTTCTTAGCCTTCTTTGAGGCTATTTCTGGGCTGAAGATTAACAAAGGTAAGTGTCAGTTGTTGGGTTTGAACTGTGATCCTGGGAAGTTGAAAAGGTGGGCTGCCTTGGTTGGTTGTGAAGTGGGTTCATTCCCCACTTCTTATCTTGGTCTTCCTCTTGGGCATAATCCTAGGTCCCTTTCGTTTTGGGACCCCATTGTGGGTAAGGTTCAAAAGAGGTTGTCATCCTCGAAGAGGAGTTTCTTTTCTAAAGATGGAAGGCTTACTCTGATTCATTCTGTCTTGAGTGGGATCCCTATCTACTTCTTGCTCCTTTTTACGATTCCCATTACTGTGAGTAAACGCTTGGAGAAGCTCATGAGGGATTTCCTTTGGGAGGGGGTTGAGGAAGGAAAAAGGGCTCATTAGGTGAATTGGGAGGAGGTGTCGAAGCCTATGGATCTTAGGGGTTTAGGAATCGGAAATTTGAGAGCTTGCAATAGGGCCTTGTTGGTGAAATGGTTGTGGCGTTTTCACTGTGATCATCCACTCTTTGGCATAAGGTCATTGTGAGCAAGTATGGGTCATCCCCTTTTGAGTGGACTTCATGTGAAGGTAGAGGCACTTCTAGAAACCTTTGAAAAGGTATTGCAAAGGGATGCCTCTTCTTTTCTTGCCTTGTTCATTGCTTTGTGGGAGATGGGAGGGATACCTTTTTCTGGGAAAGATAAGTGGTTGGGGGATAGACCTCTCGGTTATGTGTTTCCCCGCCTTTATCATTTATCCTTGATGAAGAATCGCTTTGTGGCTGACATCTTGTCTCATCCTGGTCCTCGTCCTTTGCCTTCTTTGGGTTTCCAGCATCTTTTGTCTGACAGGGAAACGATGGATGTTGTTGCTCTCCTTTCTTTGTTGTGAGAATTTCGTTGTACTCCAAGGAGGAGGGATGTTAGTTGTTGGAGTCCTGGTATGGCTGTAGGCTTTTTGTGTAGGTCCTTTTTTCTTTCCTTGGTTAATCCTTCTCCCTCCTTTGCGTCGGGAGAATCTGTCTTTGCCTTGTGGAAGGTGAAAATTCCAAAGAAGGTTAAGTTTTTTGCTTGGCAAGTTCGTCAAGGAAGAGTTAACACCTTGGATAGGGTTTCAAGGAGGGTGCCAACCTTGGTGGGGCCTGTTAAATCACCAATTAACCCAAAAGCTTAAGCTGATGGGTTATGGTAAATTTAATTATATATCAACATTTTAACACTCCCTTCACTTGTGGGCTTGGAAATTTGTGAAAATGCCCAACAAGTGGAAATCAATATTAATTGGGGAAGAAACGCCTTTGCAGGGGTTTGAACAGAGGACCTCATGCTTTGATACCATGTTAAATCACCAATTGACCCAAAAGCTTAAGCGATGGGTTATGATAAATTTAATTATATATCAACACTTTAAGAGGGCCTTGGTGTTGCATTCTTTGTAGGAGGGCTGTGGAGGATCTCGATCATATTCTCTGGAGTTGCGACATGGCTTTTGATGTTTGGAGTTATTTCTTTGCAGAGTTTGGCCTCCCTGTTTCCAGGCAGAGGGTTTGTAGAGAGATGTTCAAGGATTTTAATCTTCACCCTCCTTTTTGCGAGAAAGGAAAGTTTTTGTGGCAAGCAAGGGTGTGTGTGATCTTGTAGGGGCTTTGGGGGGAGAGGAGTAATAGAATCTTTCGAGGGATTGAGAGATCGCCATATGATGTTTGGTCCCTTATTAGATTCTATGTTTCTCTCTGGACTTTGGTGGCGAAGCCTTTTTGTAATTATCCTTTAGATCTTATTTTGCTTGAGTGGAGGCCTTTCTTGTAGGTCTCCTCCTTTTTTGTGGGGTCTCTTTTTTGTATGCCCTTGTATCCTTTCATTTTTTCTCAATGAAAGAAATAAATCCAAGAGCCTGACAAATGCTTCAGGTAGGCATTAACCCATTTGGATCCTCTTTTGGACATGAGCCTGTCATGGTGCCAATCCTGAAGATCGCTTAGTTTATAGCATCAAGAAGTAGATGAAGATGGCGATGTTTTAAGGCTCCCAGTCTGTGTAAATGCTCATCAAGTTGAGTTATAAATTTATAGCTCTTATCCCGAGAGATGGTTCTGGTACAAGTATGGTAGCTGATTCTTTTGTTCAAAGCAGAAGTTTCCATCTTTTCTTTATCTATCAGAAAACACGAAAGTCCTTGCTGAGTTTAGCTATTTCAAATTAGCTTCATCCTTTGGCATCCAGGAAAGCATATAAGGAATCTCAACCAGCTTTTGAAGGAACAAGATTGGAATATGTCAGCGATGTCCATGCCATGCCCCACTAACTCTCTATTACAAATATTAATTTGTTCAAGATCCTACGAAGAATTGTACAATTGACTATTTGTTTAGAGGGTTCACTAATTTACTCATACACATCAAATTGACACGGTTTCCTCTTATGCTAGAAAGCGTGTATGTGATCATGCATGTTTACTTGAGTATTCATTTACATATATATGGTATTTATGCCATTATGTAGAAGGCTTTAAAAACACTGTACAAATGAATTTTGGCTTCCTTTTACAAGCATATGTAAATATGTACTTTTTTTTTTCTTTTGGTCTCTTTTAACGTTTCTTTTCTACAAGAGCAAGGAAACATCATGTGTTTACACGAGTGATGAATACCAACACTTTGGTCTTTTCTTTCTCTTCCGTTCTACTAGAAACAGTTTTGTGTGGACATGCTACTACTGTCCTGAGCTTTCTGGATTGCCAAGGGCTGAAATTCTTTAGAGTCCTCCACAAGTCTCTAAATAGTACAAAATACTATGGGCAAGACTTCCAAACTTAGCTAGAATTGTCTAAGATTATCTAGCATTTCTGATGTAGCATAATCTGTAGAG
Source organism: Trichosanthes truncata (assembly GCA_033996785.1). NCBI lineage: Eukaryota > Viridiplantae > Streptophyta > Magnoliopsida > Cucurbitales > Cucurbitaceae > Trichosanthes > Trichosanthes truncata. The sequence goes on from JAWPNB010000010.1 coordinate 53,636,786, forward strand.
TAATTAAGGGTTATTTTGTAATTTTGTTTGTGTTAATTAGTTAGCTTAGTTGGATTAATTGGTTTAAATCCTTTATAAATAGAGGGTTAATTTCTGGTATTGATATGCTTTGATCATTAATAAACACTTTTGGGTTAGAGTTCCCGAAGATTTCTCTTCTTTGATGCTTGGTTCCATCAATTTCCTTGAACTTTATCTGCTCTTCACTAGAGTTATCTAGAATGTATTATATTGCACTTGTCTAAACACTTTTCACCTGGATCATTTTTCATAAATGTGGTATAAATATTGGGAAAGATTTAGAAAGTAATCTTCACTATTAGATTGATTGATTGATCTTAACTTTTATTGAAGAGTTGGAGGCCTATGTAAGGATGAGCCTTTCATTCTCACTTACCTTTTACATGTAAGGACTCTCCAATGACTGTCCTTAGAGCCTACTTAAGAATTTTGCTTATACTTTATCCTAGTGACGCATTGAATAACCAAACCCAAGAACAAAATTTTCCTTAACCACACCATGGTATCAAGTGGTAATTAGTTCTGTTTTTCTTTTATTATTGCTTTTACCCCTAGATTAGTAAACATATCTTGTCAAATGGAATGTTGTATATGAAAATAACTGCAGTTTCAAGTGCTAGAAAAGTGATATGGACAATTGTTGCTTCTTTATATTATGGAGGAAGACTGGACAAAAGTTGGATTCTTGCAAAAGGCTCTTCAGTAAACCAAAAATAGAGTATCGTATATGTATATATATGCATATTCATTGAAGCACAAATATGCTAGGTGTTCTACATGATTTTGTTCTACACTTCCCAAAATTTGTGACCATGTCTTCGGAAGGCACGACACTGTCGAAGCTTTCAAATTTAGTTATTGAAGATGTTGAGAAGAGATACTCTTGTTTTAATTATGAACCTATAAAGACCCTCAAGTTCTTCTTCAACTTCCTTAATGCTTGCCCCGCACTCCCTCAGCAAGTTCTGCATGTCTTCATCTTGAATTTGGAATTCTTTGTTAGTTTGGTGATTGGTAATTGAACTTAATGCCAAATCCAATCTTTCTACTACACTTATGTTTGTTTCTTCGCTTATGCAGGCTACTCTTTTGGGTTGCACAAACTTGGAAACCGAAGACCAGCAGCTCCATTTTGACGGCAACTTTGATCCTGCTATAAAGGACAATAAGGATTCTATACTGTGGTATGTGATTGCTTCAACCTCTTTAATCAAGTTGATAATGGTCGAACTTCCATGATCTTTGTGGAAATGTTTGCCTTCCATTCCCTTCAAGGCTTTGTGGGTTGTTTTCTTTATCATCTTCCTGGATTTCTGAAGTGAACTAGAAGCACAAATTTCACCTCTCCTTCGACGCAAAATTGACTCTAATTCATGAGTGCATTCTCTGGTTTGCAACAAGCCATTCTTAGCTGTATTGCACAAATCCAGCAGCATGAGAGATCCTTCTAGTAAGTCATCTAACACTTCCTTATCGCTCCCTTGGGCCAAAGCTTGTTGGGAGTGAGGCAAAAGAAGCAACTTATCAACACAATCGTACAGGTCTTGAAGGGCACCAAGTCTATGTGTTGGTTTATGAGATTAATTCTTTCCTTATTTGTATTTATTTGTTATAATTGAATTGTAATTATGTGTTAAATTCTTTCCTTTTATACTTTAGAGTTTTCTCCTATTTAAGATAGGTCTCTTGTAACCCTAATTGTATGAGAAATAGACATATTCTATTCCATCATTATTGACATTTTGAGCATGGTATCAGAGCAACACAAAAAACAAAAAAAAAAAAAAACCCTAATTATTCCTAATCTTAGCCAAAGCCCTAGCCATCGCCGCCGGACGCCTGAGCCCTAGCCGCCGTCACCGCCAGACCCCACCGTAGATCCGCCGCCAGACGTGAACGGAAGCAGACCAGCCGTTCAACTGAGACAGACGCGCGCAGGCAGACCCACGCAGTCGCGACCCGCTCCCCTACCGCGACCCGCGTCCGTCCGTCCGACCCGCTCATCTCCGGTCGTTTCTGTCTTTCCGTCAAGCATCCTTCATCCCTGCCGGTCGTTTCTGTCCGCCGTTCAACGTCTCCGGCCGCGACCCGCTCATCTCCGGTCGTTTCTGTCTTTCCGTCAAGCATCCTTCATCCCTGCCGGTCGTTTCTGTCCGCCGTTCAACGTCTCCGGCCGCCGACCCCTATTCGACAGACTTACTCTGTTTTTCAGAGGATTTCTCTGCTTTTTTGAGTCTGTTTTTTAAGGCTTGGTTTGGGTATTGTTTTTGGATTTCATTGAGTGTTGTTTGATAGGGTTTATCTCTCTTTGAATTAGCAAGATGTTTGAAGACAAGCATTTGATAGCTAAGGTCTCTGACACACGCAATCATTCCAATGTCCAAATTACTACCATCCGACTTAATGGGAATAATTTTCTTCTTTGGTCCCAAAGTGTTCGGATGTATATTCGCGGACAAGGAAAAATTGGCTATATTACTGGAGAGAAAAAAGTACCTAACCAAGATGATCCGTTGTTTGCTACATGGGATGCTGAAAATTTCATGGTTATGACGTGGTTAGTCAACTCTATGGATGAGAGGATAAGCCGCAACTATATGTGTTACTCGACTGCAAAGGAATTATGGGACAGTGTCAATGAGATGTATTCTGACCTGGGAAATCAATCACAAGTATTTGAGTTGAAACTCAAGCTAAGAAAAATTCGTCAAGGAGAGAACACTGTTACAGAGTACATTCACTCACTGAAAACAATCTGGCAAGACCTAGATCTATTTGATACTTATGAATGGGAGTCAACTAAAGATCAAACTCACCACAAGAAAGTTGTGGAGGATAGTCGTATTTACGAATTTCTTGCCGGCCTCAATGATGAGTTTGATGAGGTTAGAAGTAGAATACTTGGTAAGAATCCTCTCTCATCTATTAACGAGGTTTTCTCTGAAGTTCGCAGGGAAGAAAGTTGTCGCAATGTTATGCTTGGCAAGAAATCTATTAGCACTGTCGAAACCTCTGCTATGGTGGTTGAGGCAACTGCACATAAGGCTTCTAACCAGCCAACCAAGCCTCGAGTATGGTGTGATTACTGTAATAAACCTCGACACACTCGTGAGACCTGTTGGAAACTCCATGGGAAGCCTGCAAATTGGAAGAGTACTAAGCAAAATGAGAAGAGTAACACTCAATCCATTGCCAATGTTGCTGACTCCAGTCAACTCACTCAAGAGCAAATTGATCAACTCCTGAAACTGCTAAAGGTCACTTCGTCATCTGGTAATCCTAGTGTTTCCTTGGCACAAACAGGTAATTATCCTTTCGCCCTATCTTGTCTTAATTCCTCTCCGTGGGTTATAGATTCCGGAGCGTCTGACCATATGACCAGTTCCTCTCACCTATTTTCCTCCTATTCTCCTGTATATTGCAATGAAAAAATTAGAATTGCAGATGGTAGTTTCACTTCTATTGCAGGAAAGGGAACTATTTATTTAACTAGGAACATTACCCTACAATCAGTCCTTCATGTTCCCAAATTAGCCTGTAATTTATTATCTGTTAGTAGAATTTCTAAGGATGCTAACTGTCGCATTACCTTTTTTGACACTCATTGCGTCTTTCAGGATCAGGACTCGGGGGAGATGATTGGGCGTGCTAGGATGCTTGATGGTCTCTACTATTTTGATGAATCGCCAACTAGTGATAAAAAAGTTCAGGGCTTGAGTAGTGTTAGTTCTCTCTCTGTTAAAGAAACAATCATGCTTTGGCATCGTAGGCTAGGACATCCTAGTTTTTTCTATTTAAAGTATTTGTTCCCAGACTTATTTAAAGGAATTGATTGCTCAGTTTTTCAGTGTGAAAATTGCATCTTTGCCAAGAATCATCGTACCACGTATCTACCAAAGCCTTACAAGACTTCCAAACCTTTTTACTTAATTCATAGTGATGTTTGGGGTCCGTCTAAAGTTTTGACTCATAGTGGAAAACGTTGGTTTGTTACCTTTATTGATGATCATACTCGTTTAACTTGGGTTTATTTGCTAACAAAAAAATCTGAGGTCAAAGATGTTTTCATTCGCTTTTACAATCTGATTGAGAATCAATTTCAAACAAAAATCAGTATCTTACATTCTGATAATGGGACTAAATATTTTAATGAATACTTAGATAATTTTTTGAAGGATAAAGGAATTTCTCATCAATCTTCTTGTCGGGATACCCCTCAACAAAATGGGATTGCTGAACGAAAAAATCGACATTTGCTTGACGTTGCTCGAGCTATTATGTTTTCTATGCATGTTCCTAATTATTTGTGGGGAGACGCAGTCCTTACAGCTGCATATCTCATAAATCGTATGCCTTCTAAGATCTTGTCCTTTAAAACACCTATTGATCAATTTAAAATTTTCTTTCCTACTGTTCGCTTGTATTCAGATTTACCGTTAAAAGTCTTTGGGTGTATTGCTTATGTTCACCTTCCTAATTTTTCTCGATCTAAACTTGATCCTCGGGCAGTTAAATGCATTTTTCTAGGATATGCATCAAACAAAAAGGGTTATCGGTGTTTTGATCCTCTAACCAAAAAATACTTTGAAAGTATGGATGTTTTATTTGTGGAAAATCAATCATTTTTTAGCCAAAATTCTCTTCAGGGGGAGATCTCTACCGACTTGGAAGAAAATTTCTGGGACACTTCTCCTCTCCCGAATATCATATGTTCTGAAATTCCTAGTCCTTATATGCCAAACATGGAAAATTCTGTTTCAGGGGGAGAAATACTACAAAATGATCTTACTGATCGAAATCCTGAGCTTCAGGTTTATACTAGAAGGGCACAAACTCAAAAGAACAGAGATCAGATAGTAGACTTATCACAGAACCAATCTAATGCCTTGACGAATGATACTGAAAGTTCAGGTAATCCCTCTTCATCTGATGTGTCTGACCTTGATATTCCTATAGCCCATAGGAAAGGTGTCCGTAATTGTACCAAATACCCTATTGCAAACTATCTTTCTTATCATAGACTGTCTGATAACCATAAAGCCTACACCTCTAGGATAACCAACCTATTTATTCCAAGGAATATACAGGAGGCCCAAAATGATCCAAAGTGGAATTTAGCAGTTATGGAAGAGATGAATGCTCTCAAACAGAATTGCACCTGGGAGATAGTAGAGCTACCAAAAGATAAGAAAACAGTAGGGTGCAAATGGGTGTTCACTATAAAGTGCAGAGCTGACGGTAACATTGAACGATACAAAGCCAGATTAGTTGCTAAAGGCTTTACACAGACCTACGGAATTGACTATCAAGAAACATTTGCCCCTGTGGCTAAGATTAACTCTATTAGAGTGCTCTTATCTATTGCTGTTAATTCAGACTGGCCTCTTTATCAGCTAGATGTCAAAAATGCATTCCTTAATGGTGATCTTGAAGAGGAAGTATTTATGGACTTACCACCAGGCTTTGAAGTGGATCTTGGAGTTAACAAAGTATGCAAATTAAGGAAATCTCTATATGGCCTTAAACAGTCTCCTAGAGCGTGGTTCGAACGTTTTGGAAAGGCAGTCACAAGTTATGGTTTTCTTCAAAGTCAAGCAGATCATACCATTTTTTATAAACATACTGAAAACGACAAGATGGTTGTTTTAATAGTGTATGTTGACGATATCATTCTTACAGGTAATGATGAGGCTGGATTGAACAGTTTGAAGAAAAAACTTGCAAATGAATTCCAAATCAAAGACTTGGGAACTTTGAAGTATTTCCTAGGGATGGAATTTGCCAGGTCAAAAGAGGGTATTCTTGTCAATCAAAGGAAATATATCACTGATTTACTTGAAGAGACAGGCTTACTGGGTTGTAGGACAGCAGAAACTCCTATTGAACCAAACTTAAAACTGCAAGCTGCAACAGAGAAAGAGATAAAAGATAAGGAAAGATACCAAAGACTTGTTGGAAGACTTATTTACTTATCTCACACTCGTCCAGATATTGCTTTTGCAGTTAGTATGGTAAGCCAATTCATGCATGCTCCAGGTCCAACTCACTTTGAGGCAGTTTACAGGATTCTGAGATATTTGAAAGGAACACCAGGAAAGGGCATACTTTTTAAGAAACATGACCACTTGCGTGTTGAAATTTACACTGATGCTGATTGGGCAGGTAGTTCCACAGATAGAAGATCCACTTCTGGTTATTGCTCCTTTGTTGGGGGGAATTTGGTTACCTGGCGAAGTAAAAAACAAAGTGTTGTAGCTAGAAGTAGTGCAGAAGCAGAATTTAGGGCCTTAGCTCATGGCATTTGTGAAGGTATTTGGATAAAACGACTACTGGAAGAATTAAAATTCATCCAGATGACACCTGTGCGTGTTTACTGCGACAATAAGGCAGCTATCTCCATAGCCCACAATCCTGTCCTTCATGATAGGACAAAACATATTGAAGTTGATAAACACTTCATAAAGGAGAAGATTGACACTGGAGTGATATGTATTCCCTATCTCCCTACAACAGAGCAAATTGCTGATGTGCTAACTAAGGGACTTCCAAAGTTACGATTTGACAGACTAATTGGCAAGCTGGCAATGGAAGATATCTTCAAACCAGCTTGAGGGGGAGTGTTGGTTTATGAGATTAATTCTTTCCTTATTTGTATTTATTTGTTATAATTGAATTGTAATTATGTGTTAAATTCTTTCCTTTTATACTTTAGAGTTTTCTCCTATTTAAGATAGGTCTCTTGTAACCCTAATTGTATGAGAAATAGACATATTCTATTCCATCATTATTGACATTTTGAGCACTATGGCATAGAGAAGAAGATGTGGCTTCAGAATCCCTTAACCTGCTCAATTGCTCGTCAACAAGGCTCATGATTGGGTGTGGATTTGAAGGCACACTCTTTGAACGAACATGCTGAGAGTTTCTTGGGTTCAAAGCAGAGGCATCCATCTTCCTTCTTTGATTAGAGAAGACAAAGGCCAAAGTATTGAATTACCAATCAGTCTAAGCAATTTCAATTTGGCATCATGTTTTGGCAATGACGGTAGTATATATAACAGGGTTGAAGAAACAATTGGATTAGAGGAATCTCAACCTCATTTTTAAAAGTATATGCAGCATAATTGAGATATGAATCTTCATCACCGTCTCAGCTATGTCCAAGCAATGTCTCCCTCCAACCAGATCCCTACTCACCAGCATCCATTGTTTTTTTCTCTATAACCACACGAATGCATCTTATTTATTTAATCATATACCTTTTTTAATGTGATATTGTTTGATAGTGCAAATTGCAAGAAAGCAATGCAATCAAGACAGTCTGTCAGTATGCATGAAAGCAACAAACACACAGACAAGTGCGCACACGTAAGCCATACACACTGAACAATAAAATAGGTTTTTTTATGTACTCTTATTTGTTTTTTTTTGCTATTCACATATGATCACAGGGGAATAAGTAACTTGTGAACAGATTGTACATATCATTTAAGCTTTTTAGTTTTCCATTTCCTCCCATTATGGATGAAAGTAGATTGTGTAGAATCTGGCTTCATATCCTGAATTATCAAGCATGAGGTGAAACCAATTTATTAAAGTTGCATTCTCAATTTCATTATCCTATTGAGACCATTTAGTAACAACCAGAGGATGTATTCAAATTTTTGTACAATTGAGATTATATGCTTTTTAAGAGGCAATCTTGATAAAACACAGTTTGTCCAAGCAATGTTTCATGATCCCCAGTCTCCACCCAACATTCCAACTCATATATGAACTACTTAACATGTTTTGGTTCAGACAAGAAGTTGCTCTGAACCTGCACACGTATGAGAAGCTTGACGAATCTTCTTTCTTCATCGTCACATCATATTTTAGCCATTTTCATGCCCTGCCTCCCACATCAGGTCTTTACCTCATAAATTATTTACTTAAAAGGTCAATAATCATATCCTTATTTTTCACATGGACCTTCCTGCTATATATTGTCAAGCCACTTCATTAAATATGAAGCCCACGAATTGTCTTGACACAATTTTTTATGCTTAAAAGATTACCACCTTTACATTATTAACATAATGTCATACCCACATGTCCATACATCATTTTCTTCTATATTTTAAGCAGGAATCAGATCATATCAGCAGACTTGTTTGATTTCAGAAGGGCCCAAATTTCATTTCTGGTTAATCTACTCAACACAACGACACCATTGTGCATGCTGCAGGGTAAACTCCCCTTACGTACAAAGCTCTATGAAATCAAATCACTTGCATGATTATATTTGTATTTAAAACTACATATACTGCATTGTTTTTTGGTAGGTACTACTAAAATATAAAACTTGATTTGCTAATCAATCATTTATTGGATTGGTTATTGTACAAGATGTGGCAATATCCAAAACTGATTGCTCTCCAGAACTTCCATTAATTATAAAACTATTTTAGCTTTCTTATTATACAGATTATTAGATCAAATTGTCATGAAGGTTAGAGACAGTCTGCATATCATTGTTGCTTGAGGCTTATGAAGTCAGTCTACCATGCGAATCTTTTGTGCCACTGTTTAGACAATTAGAATCTTATTAGCTGGCAATAGTGCAAATTGAAGGTACTTAATTTCCAACCTTAGTTGACCATTCAAACTATGATTACACCAGAACTTAAGCCATAGGAAAAAGTTACTTGATGGTCACTATTTTTATGATTTATCTTACCAATATTTTTCTTCCATTAGTTCATCATGCCTGATTAATGGAACAATTAAAGTTAATTACAATTTGATGAGCAGAAAGGTGATATTGCAAATTAATAGTATTGTTGTGAGAAAATAAGAAACCAAGAAGACTATGCCTGAAGTCATTGAATAAAGTTTGTATATTTACTGCTTTGTTTACAGTCTACAAAAATGGATTCTCATGGGATTGGCCATGATACAACTATCTGAAATTTCAGGCTTAGTAGTTGAAGATGTTGAGAAGTGAGACTCTAGATTTAATAAGGCGCCTATATAGAGCCTCAAGATCACCTTCAACTTCTTGAATGTTTGAACCAAATATCTTCAATAAGCTCTGCAAATTTTCAACTTGCACAAGGAAATCAGATTTATTTATTTTTTGATGGCAACTGTGTATAATGCAGCATCAACTATTGCAACTTCATTTGTACTTGCTTCTTCAACTTCGCAGTCTACCCTCTTGGGTTGCACCAACTTGGCAACTAGAGACCCAACGGCTTGAATTTGATTGTAACTTGGGTCCTGCTATGAAGAACAACAAGGATTCAATGATGCTGTAACTGACGGCTTCTACCTGTTTCAACAAGCTAGCAATAGCCGGAGTGGCTTGACTTTTCTCACAACTTTTGGTTTCAATTGTCTTCAAGGCTTTATAGATTGTTTTCTTTATCAACTTCCTAGAAGTTAAGCATTTCTGAAGCTCACTAGCTATGAACATTTTACCACCCCTTCCTCTACGCAAAACTGACTCTAGTTCATGGACACATTCTTTTGTCTGCGATAATGCATCCTTAGCTATGTCACACAAATCCAAGAGTCTTACAGATCCTTCAAATAAATCGTTGAACCATTTCTTATCACTCTCGTCAACAAGAACACGTTGGGTGAGAGGCAGAAGAAGCAACCTATCAATGCAATCATGCAAATCTTGAAGGCCATTTAGTTTATGGCATAATTCAAATGAGGAAAATGATGTAGCTTCTGAGGCCCCCTTTCAATCTGCATAAATGATCATCAACTTGATCGACAAATGGGTGTGGCTTTGAGGGCAAGCTGTTCGAGCGGATAGGATGGGAGTTTCTTGGGTTCAAAGCTGAGGCATCCATCTTCCTTTCTTGATTGGAAGTTTTCAGAAGACAGAGGCCAAGTCTTGGAATTACAAAGCAGTTGAATAAGTTCAGTTTATGATCATTTTCTGGCATCAGGGAAGTTTATATAACTAAGGCCAAGGGGACAGTGGAAACCTGAACCTCATTTTTAAAATGCTGAACAAATGAAATAAGATCCAGAAGCCATATGATTGTAATATGGATCTGCAACACCATATCAGCAATGTTCCTGCAATGTCTCCCTTCCACCAAGTTCAAGGCTGGCTATCTTTTATCATATTCTTTGTAACCACATGCATGTATCTGACACTCTAATGAAATTTATTATATATCGATTTGTTTAGAAGGTCCATTAGTTTACTGGAAAAGCATCTCTTTTGCACACCATGCATGTCTTATACAACTTTCAGGCATTAATGTTAGGCTGTAAACGAAATATATAATATGTTGATGTTTCTTCATTGTTTCTCAATATACACACACACTAAAATGAACTTGCTGACAGATCTAGCAGTGTTCTTAATAAACTATCTTAATAGGCGAAGCTTTCCTTTGACTTATAGTCTTCTTCATGTATAGCTTTGACCTCGTCCCAAATAGTCTTATTCCCAACAAAACTACTACCTCTGATACTATTTATTGGTGTCAAATGGGTCTTCTAATGGTAAAAGCTAAGTCAAGAGATGAGGTTTTAATTTCTCTCTCTCGCAACTGATGTGAGATAACCCAATAGCCTGATTAGTTCAAGTTACCATGCAGTTTGAATCTTTTACTTTTGAAAAACCAGAAATCCTGTTCAAAATTTTGGCCCAAGTGACAGTTTTCCCACGTTCCCAGTCTCAGAATAAAACTATAGAATTGAAAGGTTATAATACAGTTGGTCATGTTCTTGCCTTGTTTTAGACCTGCCTTGGTTACCTAAAGTTACTTCAATGATTAGAAGGGGCAGGCAATAGTTTTTCCTTAACAATTTTGATTGTTATTTGCTTAATCTATATTATATCCTTGGGAAAAATACCTTTTTGGTCCCTGAGTTTTCAACCATATGTGCGTTTGGTCCCTGAGTTTTTGAAATAGACCTTTTTAGTCCATAAGTTTAGGGAAAAATACCTTTTTGGTCCTTGAGTTTTAGAAATAGATCTTTTTAGTCCCTGAGTTTTGAGAAATAGGTTTAAAAAGTCCTTTGTATTATTATTTTTTTAATATAAAATCAATATTCTTTATTAATTTTTAATATTAACGATTTTTTAAATTAAAAAAAAAACTCTCTTCCCTCTCTACCCCATTCTCTCTCTCAATATTAAAAAATCGTTAATATTAAAAATTAATAATTTAAAATTAATCAAGAATATTGAGAGATTTAAAATTAATAAAGAGGTTTTTTTTTTTTTTTAAATTTAAAAAATCGTTAATATTAAAAATTAATAAAGAATATTGATTTTATATTAAAAAATAAAAAATAATAATAATACAATGGACCTTTTAAACCTATTTCTCAAAACTCAGGGACTAAAAAGGTCTATTTTCAAAACTCAGGGACCAAAAATGTATTTTTCCCTAAACTCAGGGACTAAAAAGGTCTATTTCCAAAACTCATGGACCAAACACACATATTGTTAAAAACTCAGGGACCAAAAAGGTATTTTTCCCTATATCCTTTTATTATTGAAAGCTCCAAGTGCTAATTTTGCTATTAACTGGTACTAGAGACTAAAAACTTTGAAGATGATGAAGACCTGAAGACTCTGAAGGTTTTACTGACTTGAAAGTTATGAAGACTTTGAATATTGTCAAAGTTTAATATTAAAAACTTCGAAAATTTGAATCTCTTTTAAAATTATAAAGAAAAAGAAGATAATAAGAGAGATTCAATTCCATACTGCAAGTGAATCGAGCATGACTTCAATGATGAGTAATTCTATATTTTCTTGCTACAAAAGATTTAAATAAATCAAATTACAAGAATTGGAAGTCTTTTCTAAAATCTCACATAACAAGTCATGAGCCTAAATCATTCAATGGCATCTAGAGGTAATCAACTCTGTTTCTTCTTTTATGCTTGTTTTTACCCCTAGATTAGTAAACTTCTGTCCCCATATGGGATGTTGAATCTGAAAATGATTGCAGTTTCAAATGCGAGAAAAGTGATATGATTATTGCTGCTCCTTTATATTATGAAAGAAGAACGGACAGAAGTCATATTTTAGCAGTGTCGCAAAAGGCTCTTCATTAAACCAAAAATAGAGTATTGTATATGTACATCTATGCATATTCATTCAAGCACAAGCATCCTCAGGTACTCTACATGATGTTCAACTCTTTTCAAAATTTGTGACTGTTAGGCGTGGCAGACACGTCAAAGGTTTCACATTTAGTGGTTGAAGATGTTGAGAAGGGATACTCTTGTTTTGATTATTAACCTATAAAGTCCCTCAAGTTCTTCTTCAACTTCCTTAATGCTTGCCCCGCATTCCCTCAGCAAGTTCTGCATGTCTTCAACTTGAATTTGGAATTCTTTGTCAGTTTGGTAATTGGTAATTGAACTTAATGCCAAGTCCAATCTTTCTATTACGCTTATGTTTGTTTCTTCGCTTATGCAGGCTACTCTTTTGGATTGCACAAGTTTGGAAACCGAAGACCAGCAGCTCCATTTTGATGGCCACTTCGGTCCTGCTATAAAAGACAACAACGATTCTATGCTGTGGTATGTGACTGCTTCAACCTCTTTTATCAGGTTGACAAAGGTCAAACTTCCATGATCTTTGTTGGATTGTTTGCTTTCCATTCCCTTCAAGACTTTGTGGATTGCTTTCTTTATCATCTTCCTGGAACTAAAAAATTTCTGAAGTGAACTAGAAGTACCAATTTCACCTCTCCTTCGTCGCAAAACCGACTCTAATTCATGTGTGCATTCCCTGGTTTGTAACAAGGCATTCTTAGCTGTGTCACACAAATCCAGCAGCCTGAGAGATCCTTCTAGTAAGTCATCTAACACTTCCTTATCACTCACTTGGACCAGAGCTTGTTGGAAGAGGGGCAAAAGAAGCAGCTTATCAACAGAATCATGCAAATCTTGAAGGGCACCAAGTTTGGGGCATAGAGAAGAAGATGAAGATGTGGCTTCAGATTCCCTTAATCTGCTCAATTGCTCATCATCTTGGCTGAAGATTGGGTGTGGATTTGAGGGCACACTCTTTGAACGAACGTGCTGAGAGTTTCTTGGGTTCAAAGCAGAGGCATCCATCTTCCTTTTTTGATTAGAGAAGACAAAGGCCAAAGTATTGAATTTACCAATCAGTCTAAGCAATTTCAATTTGGCTTCATGTTTTGGCAATGATGGTAGTATATATAACAGGGTTGAAGAAGCTTGGGGAATCTCAATCTCATTTTAAAAAGTATGTTGCAGCATAATTGAGATTTGGATTTTCATCACCGTCTCAGCTATGTCCAAACAATGTCCCCCTCCAACCAGGTTCTTACTCACCGGTATTCATTGTATTTTCTCTATAACCACACGAATGCATCTTATTCAATTATATGCCTTTTTTTTAATTTTGATATTGTTTGAAAGATCCATTAGTTTGTTGATATTTGCAAGAGACAGCCTTGTCTTATTCATGAAAATCGCAAACACTCACACAAATGCACGCGTGCAATTGCATTTGTACGGTTGAAATTATTCACTTTAAAAGAGAAAACACAGGTTTTTCTTGCCTGACTTGCAACAGATACTTCAACTCATAACTCGCCTTCTCAATTTCATTTCTGCTCCATGAGTGCAGGCTAACACAAGCTTCTCTATACATTTTTTCCTAATCACTATTTAACTTTTTGCTTTTGGAATATGAAGCATGAGCGGAATCCAAAGGCTAAAACCTAGCAAGTAGCTACTGCTCAGAGCATAGCTGTCTTATGCTTTTCTCAATGGTGATTTAGAGGAAGAGGTATTCATGAGTCTACCACCAAGATTTGAAATGGAACTTGGCAATAATAAAGTTTGCAGATTCAAGAAAGCCCTATATGGTCTCAAACAGTCTCCAAGAGCTTGGTTTAAACGTTTTGGAAAAGCAGTCACTAGCTATGGATACCTTCAAAGTCATGTAGACCATACCATTTTCTTAAACACTCTGGAAATAGTAAAATTGCTATTTTAATTGTTTATGTTGATGTTATTATTCTTACAGGTAAACGATAAAGAAGGTTTGACTGATCTTAAGAACAAACTTGCATGTGAGTTTCAGATCAAAGACTTGGGAGCCTTAAAGTATTTTTTAGGGATGGAGTTCGCAAGATCTAAGAAAGGTATTTTTGTTAATCAAAGGAAATATGTTATTGACTTACTTCAAGAGACAGATTTACGTGGTTGTCGAATAACAGAAACTCCTATCGAATCGAATGTGAAGTTACAAGCTGCAAAAGCTGAAGAAGTAAAGGACAGAGACAAATACCAAAGACTTGTGGGTAGGTTGATCTATTTATCTCACACACGTCCGGATATAGCATTTGCAGTAAGTATGGTGAGTCAGTTTATGCACTCACCTGGACCCAATCATTTTGAAGCTGTGTATAGAATTCTAAGATATTTGAAAGGAACTCCAGGTAAAGGTATATTATTTCAAAAACATGGCCATCTTCAAGTTGAAGTGTATACTGATGCAGATTGAGCTTGAAGTCCCATCGATAGACGATCTACTTCTGGTTATTGTTCTTTTGTTGGAGGAAATTTAGTTACTCGATGAGCTGAAATTGTCTCAAAAGACAGGAGTAGTGATGAAACAGAATTTAGAGCCCTAGCACATGGAATTTGTGGAGGTATATGGATTGACAGAATACTCGGCGAGCTGAAATTGTCTCAAAAGACACCTATACAGGTATATTGTGATAACAAAGCGGCCATCGCTATAACTCATAATCCAGTTCTATATGATAGGACAAAGCATATTGAAGTTGACAAGCATTTCATAAAGGAGAAGATTGATGCAGGTGTAATATGCATATCTTATCTTCCGCGACAAAACAAACGGCTGATATGCTAACTAAAGTTCTTTCAAAATGACAATTCGATAAACTTATCAACAAGCTGACTATGGAAGATATCTACAAACCAGCTTGAGGGGGAGTGTTGGATTTCCTGTATACCTTTTGTAATGTTCTGTGTATTATGTGTATCTTTATTATTTATATATGAAATATTTTTTCCTTATTGGTAGATGGTCTTTCTTCTATATAAGAGGACCTTGTATTTTGATTCATATGATTCATATACAGAAGAAATATAATCTATCTTTTATTTCTTCCCAAAATTGAGTTATATAATGTCAAGTCAATTCATAAAATATGAAGCCCCACGAGTTGTCTTGACAAAAATCTTCATGTGTAAAAGATTATCACCTTTACATTATTAGTTAAGGTTGTACTCAGTATGGAGAGAAGAATACACCTCGTATTATTCATAAGAAAGACTAGCATATATATAGGTACACAAGGAAACCCTAACTAAAGAATGTACAATTACTATAAAGGACATATATACAAAATAAAATATATATCATAACACTCCCCCTCAAGCTGGAGCAAATATGTCAAACATGCCCAGCTTGTTGCAGAGATAATTTATTCTTGCTCCATTTAAAGCTTTAGTAAAGATATCTCTCAGTTGTTCTCCAGTCTTTACATATCCCGTGGACACCAACCCTTGTTGAATTTTCTCACGAATGAAATGACAATCTACTTCAATGTGTTTAGTCCTCTCATGAAACACTGGATTAGATGCAATGTGAAGTGCAGCTTGATTATCACACAACAATTTAGCTGGCATAGTAATATTGAAACCCATCTCAGTCAAAAATTGATGTATCCACACTATCTCACACACAGATTGTGCCATAGCTCTGTACTCTGACTCAGCACTTGAACGTGAAACCACATTCTGCTTCTTACTCTTCCATGACACCAAATTGCCTCCTACAAAGACACAATATCCAGACGTTGACCTTCTATCTTCTTTAGATCCTGCTCAATCAGCATCTGAAAAACATTCAACTTTTGTATGACCATGATCTTTATATAAGATTCCACGCCCAGGTGCAGCTTTTAGGTAGCATAAAATTTGTTCTACTGCAGCCCAATGATCCACGGTAGGTGAAGACATATATTGACTTACAACACTTACTGAATAAGCAATGTTTGGTCATGTCACTGTCAGGTAATTCAACTTCCCAACCAATCTTCTGTATCTCTCAGGATCTTTAAATGCTTCTCCTTCTTTGGTGAGTTGCAAATTAGGTATCATCGGAGTACTACATGGTTTAACTCCTAGTTTTCCTGTTTCAGATAACAAATCAAGTACATATTTCCGTTGCGACAAAAAGATACCTTTCTTGCTTCTCATCACTTCAATACCCAGAAAATATTTCAGTGTTCCCAGATCCTTAGTGTGGAATTGACCCTGAAGGAAAGTTTTCAAACAAGATATACCTGATGTATCATTCCCAGTGATAACGATATCATCGACGTACACAACCAGTAGAGTTATACCCTTCTCAGATCGTCGATAGAAAACAGAATGATCAGATGTACTTTTCTTCATTCCAAATTGCTCAAGTGCTTGACTAAACTTACCAAACCATGCTCGTGAGCTCTGTTTCAATCCATACAACGATTTTCGAAGACGACAAACTTTATCACTCTCCCCCTGAGCAACAAACCCAGGTGGTTGCTCCATATATACTTCCTCTTGAAGATCACCACGGAGAAAAGCATTCTTAATGTCAAGTTGATGCAAATGCCAGCCTTCAGTAGCAACCATGGAAATAAGTAAACGAATAGAAGTGAATTTAGCAACTGGAGAAAACGTGTCAGAATAATCTATCCCATAAGTCTGAGCATAGCCTTTAGCAACAAGACGTGCTTTCAAACGAGCAACTGATCCGTCAGGGTTAACCTTAATTGTAAACACCCATTTACACTCAATGGCCTTCTTTCCTGCAGGACGAGATACTAAATCCCAAGTACCATTACCATCTAGAGCATTCATCTCTTCGATCATTGCATTACGCCAACCAGAATGGGATAAAGCTTTAGAAACAGAGTTAGGGATAGAGGTAGAATCAAGTGATGTAAGAAAAGAATATGTTGGTTGTGACAACTGGTGATAAGAAACAAATGAGGCAATAGGATAAGTACAAGAGCGTTTACCTTTACGAAGGGCAATAGGAAGCTCATCATGTGTTCCTGGATCAGATGTCGAAGAATCTTCTGGTACAGGACATGTGTCTGAAGGTAATGATGATGGCCGTCTGGAGTAAACCTGAGTAATGGGTGGATGATGAGGAATAGATACTGAAGGAGATGGAGTAGGGAGGGAGGATGGAGAGACGATCTCATAGATAAGTAGGTCATCCTCCCCCTGACACGGACTTGACATGGATGGGCTAAAGGGCATATCTTCAAAAAACGTAACATCTGGAGAGACAAGATACTTGTTAAGACTAGGGCAATAACAACGATATCCCTTTTGAACTCGAGAATAACCGAGAAAGATGCATTTTAAGGATTTATGATCTAACTTAGTACGATGAGGGCTGACATCCCGAGCAAAACAAGTGCAACCAAATATCTTTGGTGTAATAGGAAACAAGGCTTTTGTTGGACAAAGAACACGATAAGGGATTTCACCATTAAGAACAGAGGAAGGCATTCTATTAATAAAAAAACAAGCTGTGGAAACGGCATCGGCCCAAAAATGTTTCGGAACCTGCATTTGAAAGGATAATGCTCGAGCAGTTTCAAGTAAATGTCGGTTTTTTCGTTCAGCGACCCCATTTTGGGATGGAGTGTCAGCAGAAGAACATTGATGAATAATCCCATTTTTACACAAGTGAGATCCAAGCATATGAGAAAAATATTCACCAGCATTATCAGTTCGAAGAGTTTTAAGAGAGGCATTAAACTGATTTTGAATTTCAGCATGAAAAGTACAAAAATGAGTAAGTAACTCAGAATGATTTTTCATTAAATATAACCAAGTCAGACGAGAATAATCGTCAACAAAAGTAACAAAGTATCGAAATCCAGTTTTGGACACTACAGGACAGGGACCCCAAACATCAGAATGAACTAATTCAAACGGAGCACTAGCTCGTTTATGGACTCTAGGACTCGAACTAAGACGATGAAATTTGGCAAACTGACAAGACTCACAATTCAACGAAGACAAAGAGTGAAATTCTGGATGAATTTTCTTTAACACTGACAAAGACGGATGACCTAAACGACAATGGACTTCAAACGGAGATGCAACACCAGAACAGGCCATAGCTTTTGGTATCTGCTGATCAAAAGTGTAAAGGCCTTCAGACTCATATCCTTTACCAATAATCTTCTTCGTCATACGATCCTGAAACAAGCAATAGCCAGGAAAAAAGGAGACAAAACAATTAAGGTCACGAATAAGTTTACTAACAGAAATCAAGTTAAACGAAAGTCGAGGCAAATGCAAAACATAAGACAAAGGGAGAGACGGGGTGAGATTAATGGTGCCTGATCCAAGAACAGAGGATGTGGATCCATCTGCCAAAGTGACAGTGGGAAAAGGTGCAGGTGACAAAGAGGTAGAAAATAAGCTAGAATTACCTGTCATATGAGCTGTGGCACCAGAGTCTATGACCCATTTAGTGGATGATGTAAGGAGACAATGATTCTTATTACTTGATTCAGCAAGAGTTGCAATAGGATTCGAAGAAGAAGATGCTTGCAATGATTCCTGGTACAACTGGAATTTAGCAAACTCGTCTGCAGAAATAGTAACAGACCTCTCAGATGTATCATTGGTGGAGGCAAGCTGAGCAACTTGAGGCCATCGACCTTTATTCAACAATTTCCGACAGTCACGTTTCATGTGACCAGGCTTACGACAATAGTGACATATTATATCCTGTGGATCTTGTCGTCGATTATCAGAACCCGGTCTCTGAGTGTTGATGTTCATCCCTTTAGTGACCTTAGAATCATTCCGACTAAAGAGAGAACTATTAGACTGAGGAACAGATGGACCAGATGAAAGATTTTCTGTACGGAGGACTCTACTAAAGGCTTCGTCTAGAGAAGGGATCTCAGATCCAGATAGAATTTGTGATTTAGCCATCTCAAATTCTGGCGAAAGTCCATTCAGAAAGCTCATGACACCCAGCTTCTCTCGCTGAGCTTGTTGAACCTTTATATCCGTACTAAATGGAAGTAATGTATTAAGTTCTGCACACGCTTTCTTAACTTGCATAAAATAGTTCGTAACAGACTGTTCTTTCTGTTCTGCATGAAAGAAGGTTGTGCAAACTTCGTACATTCTATTAACTTGCTCTTTTTCTGAGTATAAGAACTCTAAAAACTGGAGCAGCTCCTTCACAGAATCACAATGATTCACCAAACCAACAACCTCAGTCTCGATTGAATTCTTGATTTGAATATACAATCTAGCGTCATCACGAAGCCAAGCCTTCCTTGTGTCATCCTCTGGTGCATCTTGATCAATATGATCATCCATCTCTGTACTTCGCAGATAAAATCGAATTGTTCGACTCCAATCATAGTAATTAGAGCCATTTAACTTATGTTCCGTGATTTTTGATGAAAGAGGAACCATATTAGAGACCACCATAGGTTTCATCTCAGTCATTAGTCACAAAATAGAGGCAGCCAATAAACCCAAGGCAAAAAACAGATCTGGACAGCAAGAAGCACAACTAACCCACGGAAATCGTGCAACCCGAGACAAAAACAATCTATATCGTCGAAACAAAGTGGACAGAACAACCGGAAATAACAGCCCGAGAAAAACCCAGTCGACGGAAAACGAAACGGAGGCATCACGCGTCTTCACGCGCCGGCGCGTGGCGGCAGACACAGTAACTTCCGGCGGCTCGTGACTCACACGCGCGGGTGTTTCCTGCGAACGGCGACGGCAATTCGACTCTCCTGATGGCGGCGCTCCTCCTGAGGTAGGTGGTGTCGACAAACGGCCACTCTAACGTGATGACCCAAACTTCAAACCCTAACCTCACTTGGAAGAAAGAAAACCCTAATCGCCAATAAAAAATTCTAAAACCCTAGAAGTGTCTCTGATACCATGTATTCAGTATGGAGAGAAGAATACACCTCGTATTATTCATAAGAAAGACTAGCATATATATAGGTACACAAGGAAACCCTAACTAAAGAATGTACAATTACTATAAAGGACATATATACAAAATAAAATATATATCATAACAAAGGTCATGCCCACTTAAGCAGGAATCAGATTGTAACAGCAGATCTCTTTGATTTCAGAAGGGCCCAAACTTCATTTCTGATTAATCTAATTCAACATAATAGTTCCATTGTGGATGCTGCAGAACATAAATTTCATTTTGTAAACATACTTAATGAAATCAAATCACTTGCATGATTATGTTTGTATTAAAAACTACATAGGCTGCATTATTTTTTGGTGGGTACCCCTCAAAAATAAAACTTCATTTGTTAATCAGTCATTTCCTCCAAATGTTCATTATTATGAAACTGTTTTAGCCTTATTATTTTACAAATTATTAGATCAAACTGTCATGCAGGTGAGAGACAACCTGCATATCATTATTGCTTGAGGTATATGAAGTCAGTCTACCATGTGAATTTTTTATGTCATTGTTGAGACAATTAGAATCTTAATAGTTGGCAATGATGCAGATTCAAGGTACTTAATTTCCATCATCAGTTGACCAATCAAACTATGATTTCACCAGAACTTTAGCCATAGGCAAAAGTTACTTTATGATCACTATTTTTATGATTCATCTTTTAATTCTTTTTCTTCCATCAGTTCAGCAGGCCTGATTATTGTAACAATTTAAGTTATTACAGTTTGATGGATGGATGGATGATATTGATAATTGATAGTATTCTTGTGAGAAAATTAGAAACCAAGAAGATCATGCATGAAGCCATAATTTGAGAATAAAGTCTGAATATTTACTGTTTTTTTTTTACAGTCTACAAAAATTGATTCTCATGGGATTGGCCACGATACTACTATCTGAAATTTCAGGCTTAGTGGTTGAAGATGTTGAGAAGTGAGACTCTAGTTTTAATAAGGCGCCTGTATAGAGCCTCAAGATCACCTTCAAGTTCTTGAATGTTTGAACCAAATGTCTTCAATGAGCTCTGCAAATTGTCAACTTGAACAAGGAAATCAGATTTCTTTGTTTTTTGACCGGCAACCGAATGTAATGCAGCATCAACCAGTGCCACTTCGTTTCTACTTGTTTCTTGAACTTCACAGGCCACCCTTTTGGGTTGCACAAGCTTGGAAACCAGAGACCAACGGCTTGAATTTGATGGCAACTTGGGTCCTGCTAGGAAAGACAACAAGGATTCAACAATGTTGTAACCGACTACTTCGGCCTGTTTCAACGAGCTAACAATGGCTGGAGTGGCTTGACTTTTCTCACAACTGTTGCTTTCAATTGTCTTTAAGACTTTACAGATTGTTTTCTTTATCAACTTCCTAGAACTTAAGCATTTCTGAAGCTCACTTGCTATGAACATTTCACCTCCCCTTCTTCTGCGCAAAACCGACTCTAGTTCATGCACACATTCTTTTGTCCGCAACAATGCATCCTTAGCAATGTCACACAAATCCAAAAGTCTGATAGATCCTTCAAGTAAATTGTCAAACAATTTCTTATCACTCTCTTCAACAAGAACATGTTGGGTGAGAGGCAACAGAAGCAACCTATCTATGCAATCATGCAAATCCTGAAGGCCATTTAGTTTATGGCATAGTTCAGATGAAGAAGATGATGTAGCTTCTGAGGCCTCCTTCAATCTGCATAAACGCTCATCGACTTGATCGAGGAACGGGTGTGGCTTTGAGGGCAAGCTGTTCGAGCGAATATGATGAGAGTTTTTCGGGTTGAAAGCAGAGGCATCCATCTTCCTTTCTTGATTGGAAACTTTGAGAAGACAAAGGCCTAGCTTTTGAATTACAAAGCAGTTGAATGAGTTCAGTTTATGATCATTTTCTGGTTTCAGGGAAGTTTATATAACTGAGGCCAAGGCGACAGAAGGAACCTCAACTACATTATTAAAGTGCTGAAGAAATAAAACAAAATCCTGAAGCTATATGATTGTAATATGGATCTGCAACACCATATCAGCAATGTTTCTGCTATGTCTCCCTTCCACCAAGTTCAAAGCTGGCCTGTTTTCATATTTTCTTTGTAACCACATTCATGCATCTGATACTATAGAGATTTATAATATTTCCTTTTGTTTAGAAGGTCCATTAGTTTACTGAAAGACAGCCATGAAATTGAGATGGTTTGCTTTTATGCAGAAAAGCTTGTCTCCACCCCATGCATGTCTTCTACAGTTTACAGGCATTTATGTTGTGTGCTAAACAGAATATGTAATATCTTGCTGTTTCTTCAGTATTTCTCTACAGACACACAGAAACTAATCAATATATTGTTCATGAATCTAGCAGTGTTCTTGAAAAATGAGATCTGATTACTATTAATGTGTAAAGATGATAGCTTTTATGTCTTGCCTGTGTTTGTTTCTGTTTTATGACAATAAGCTGCTTCATTTATGGCTTTGATTTCATTCCAACAAGTTTATTTCCAGCAAAACTGCATACCTCTGATAGAATTTATTGATGTCAAATGAGTTTTCCCATGCTAAAAGCTAAGTCAAGAGGTGAGGTGTTTGTTTCTTTTGCAACTAATGTGGGAAATCCCTACAGATCGGCTCTTCGAAGCTACTCTTTATTGGGATGTAAAGATAGTCTTACATCAATTAAAAGTGAGAAAAAATCTTAGTATGAAAGTAAATACATTCTCAATGGAGGCTTTTTCAGTAGAATTCAAAAGTAAGGTCATGTGAGCTTACATCCAAAATGGACAAGATTATACCATTGTGAAGATAATGAGAAAAGCTCATTTTCCCTCAACACTCTACCATTTGAAAAGAAAAGCTCATTTTCCTAACACTACCTTTGAAACTTTTATCCTCTGAAGAAAGGTTCTAAATTTTGAATCCTAGAGAGAGTTTGCTCAAATTCCCATTATCAGATTCAAACTATAAGATTGGAAGGTTTGCCCATTTGGTCATGTTCTTGCTTCTTTTTGACCAAAAAGGCATTTAATTTCTACAGTTGAAGGTCTCATTGGCAGCTACCTGTTTTCAGATTCAACAGTGTACAACTGAACTCAATCATTGTTCAAAAGAGGTAGTAATGATATTACCCTAATGATGAGAAGGGGCAGGCAAGAGTTTATCTTCAACTTTTTAAATAATTTGAACTGTTAATGACTTTAACTTTATTTCATTTTTGGTTAAATTACAAGTTTAGTCCATGAAATTAAAAGTTTGTATCTAATAGATGCTTGGACTTCTAAAAAGTGTCTAATAAGTCTCTTAACTTTTAATTTTGTGTCTAATACATCTCTAAACTTTAACCTCTTGATCGAACCTCTAACCTCTTGATCAAGAGTACATACTTTATATCAGTTGAGCTATGCTCATTACACTAATGTCTTATTATCATTATACTTTCTCTCGATTGTTTGATTGTTAATTTGCTAATGATTGGCAATTTTCTATTCTTGAAGACTTTCCAATAGTGCAAATAGTTTAGACCCTGTTTGATAATCATTTGGCTTTTGGTTTTTGGTTCTTGAAAATTAAGCTTATAAACACTACTTTTACCTATAAATTTTTTTGTTTTGGTATCTACTTTCTACCAATGTTTTCAAGGTTTTGAAAACTAAACAAATAGTTTTTAAAAACTTGTTTTTGTTTTTGAAATTTGACTAAGAATTCAAATGTTTACTTAAGAAAAATGAAAACCATTGTAGAAAAATCATGAGAAAACAAGCTTAATTTTCAAAAACTAAAAACCAAAAATCAAAATCCTTTGCGGATTACTTTCAGAGAATTTTCACCTCGAATAATCCTTCATTGATGGATATGGAAACAATCTCAAAGGTAATTCCATAGAAGGTAACGAAGGAGTTGAATGATCGACTTCAAGCAGTTTTTACTAAAGAAGAAGTGGAGTTTGCAATACAATTTAATCCAACCAAGACTCCAGGTCCTGATGGTTTTCTAGCTATTTTCTATCAAAACTACTGGGACATTGTGGGGCCTAGAACTGTGGCCAGTTGCTTGCATATACTAAATGGAAATGGTTACATGAATGATTGGAATAAAACACATATTGTGTTAATTCTAAAAGTCCAGGATCTAAAGGAAGTGACTGATTTCCGACCTATTAGTTTTTGTAATGTGTTATACTTTGGAACGAAGGTGTTGGCAAACAGACTTAAATTGCTTCTTCATGAAATAATTGATGAATCTCAATCAACATTCATCCCTAGGAGGGCAATTACTGATAATATGATAATAGGTCATGAAGGCCTTCATTTTTACATAAGCAAAAAAGGAAGTTGGATTTGTAGCATATGATAGAGTGCAATGGTCTTTCCTAAGGAAAGTCATGATTGCCTTGGGTTTTAATGAAGATTGGTTAAGGCTTGTTATGATATATATAGTATTATGTATATATGTCTTTCATAGTAATTGTACATTCTTTAGTGACAATTCCCTTGTATACCTATATATATGTTAGTCTTTCTTATGAATAATACAATGAGTATTTTCTCTCAATACTGATTACATGCATGGTATCAGAGACACCCCTAGGGTTTTAGAATTTTTTATTGGTGATTAGAGTTTTATCTTGAAGTTTGGGTCATCACGTTAGAGTGGTCGTTTGTCAACACCATTTACCTCAGAAGGAGTGCCGCCATCAGGAGAGTCAAATCATTATTGTCGTTCGTCGAAAACAGCAGCGCGTGAGCCACACACGCTACCGGACTTCACTACCTTCGTCATCACGCGCCAACGTGTGAGGGCGCGTGAACGCACCGTTCGACTTTCCGCCGCTTGGGTTTTTCTCGGGTTGACATTTCCATCCAGTCTGTACACTTGGTTTCAACGATACTGATCTGTTTGGCCTTGGGTTGTGCTATTTGCATGCGATTAGGTTATTTTTTCTTGCTGTCCATATATGTTTTTTTTCTCTATTGGGTTTATCTGCTGCCTTTTTGTAACTAATGGCTGAGATGAAACCTGTGGTGGTCTCTAATATGGTTCCTCTTTCGTCAAAGATCACATAACACAAGTTAAATGGCTCCAATTACTATGATTCAAGTCAAACAATTCGATTTTATCTATGAAGTCCAGAGATGGATGATCATATTGATCAGGATCCACCAGAGGATGACAAAAAGAAGGCTTGGCTTCGTGATGACGCTAGATTGTACATTCAAATCAAGAATTCAATCAAGATTGAGGTTGTTGGCTTGGTGAATCAATTCTGTGAAGGAACTGCTCAAGTTTTTAGAGTTCTTATACTCAGGAAAAGAGCAAGTCAATAAAATGTATGAAGTTTGCACAACTTTCTTTCATGCAGAACATAAAGAACAGTCTGTTACAAACTACTTTATGTAACTTAAGAAGACGTGTGTAGAACTTAATACATTACTCCTATTTAGTACGAATATAAAGGTTCAACAAGCACAGCGAGAGAAGATGGGTGCCATGAGATTTCTAAATGGACTTTCGCCAGAATTTGGGATGGCTAAATCACAAATTATATCTAGCTCCGAGATCTCTTCTTTAGACGAAGCCTTTAGTAGAGTCCTTTGTATAAAAAACCTTTCATCTAGTCTATCTGCTCCTTAGTCCAACAGTGCTATTATTAGTTGGAATGATCCTAAGGTCACTAAAGGGATGAGCATCAACACTCAGAGATCTAGTTCTGATAATCGACAAGATTCACAAGAAATTATATGTCACTATTGTCGTAAGCCTGGTCACATGAAACATGATTGTCGAAAATTGTTGAATAAGGGTCGATGGCCTCAAGTTGCTCAGCTTGCTTCCACCAAAGATACATCTGAGTGGTTGGTTACTATTTCTGCAGATGAGTTTGCTAAATTCCAATTGTACCATGAATCATTGCAAGCATCTTCTTCATCGAATCCTATTGCAACTCTTGTTGAATCAGGTAATAAGAATCATTGTCTCCTTACATCTTCCACCAAATGGGTCATAGCCTCTGGTGCCACAGCTCATAGCCTCTTAATTTCAATAGTTTCAGTACATAGCGACCATCCTTAAATTTAATGTAATGAATCAAGGAATCAAACTTAATTTCAATAGTAACTAAATACAATAAATCCTTTCTAAGAAAGATTCAATAAATCAAATTATAACGTTTGAAGATCTTCACAAATCTTATGATGAGTTCTAAACTTACTGATGAATATAAAATCAGTACATTTCAATGCAAAAGTTAGAAGTGAAAGGCTAAAGCAAGAAATTCATTATTTGTATCAAAATAACAAATTCATAAGTAACAAGTTGAAGATGACATGTTTATTCAATCCCAAACATACAAAAACTTAAAGAAATGTAGAACTCAAGTCTCCAAACCAAACATGGAAAAATTTTGGTCAAATTACTAAATTTAGTTTTTGAACTTTCATCTTTGCATTTAATAGGCTCTTAAACTTTAAAAAATATTGTGTCTAATAAGTCATTCAATTTTAAAAATGTTAAATAAATCCCTATACTTTAAACTTTAAAAAGTATTTAATAGATCCCTAAACTACGAATTATGTGTCTAATAGGTCCTTCAACTTTAAAAATGTTAAATAAATCCCTAAACCTTCAATTTTGTGTATAAGTCTCTAATATATTCAACATTTTTTTTAAATTAACGAATCTATCAAACATAAAATTGAATTTTGTGTTTAATATAACATTGAACTCTTAATTTTATGTTCAATAAATTCATAAATTTTAAAAAATGTCAAATAAGTCAAAAACATATTAGACAAATGAAAGCTCATGACTTATGGCTTATTAGATACAAAATCAAAAATTTATACTTATTAGACATTTTTTATTAAACACTTTTTAAAGTTTATAGACCTACCCCACTAACAAGTAACAACCAATCCTTCCTCATTTGGTAGGATTACGCCTCATTTTTAAGCACGAAAAACTCTTCAAAGCAGCAAAAGTAACGACTCTGTTACCAACTTTTACACGAATTACTCTTAGTCGTATCGCGAATCCATGAAACTAAAATCGAGATTCTGCAGACCAGAAACAGAGTTCAACACAGAGAAGCCTGCCCATTTGACCCAGAGAACAAAATAAGAGCTTGCAAGTTTGAAAGGTTAAAGATCAACAAGTACAGATCAGAATATACACTGAACATTACAGCTACTGCTGGTTGGAAAAGGCCACCATTAGTGAATGACTTTGAGAGATTAAACAAAGGGGAAAAGAGCATCTGTGAGATGCTCTACTTTTACAAAATTGAGGTGACAGAATTTGCCAGTCCTAGCAATCATTGAAGAAGCCTTTTCATTTTTTCATTTGACTCGGGTATCAAAAATGGTGTTTTATGTACAATAATTGAATACAGAAAATAACCCAAAAATAAAAACAAAAAGTACTAAAACAAAAGACATTTCTATCACCTTCATCTTGTCATTTTCATGACTTTGCTCCATCACTGTGAACGAACCCAGAGCCAGATACTCACCCGAGAACGAAGGATTAATGGCCATTTCCTCAAACATCATCCCGACAATTCGAGTGATAACTCGCAGAAACAATCGGACATCAAACAGTCGAGCTCGGGTCTTAATGGCTGGTGCATAACACCAAATTCTCAGCGCACGATGATCCCAATGCCATCTTTATCAGGAGTCTATCTCTGGCTAGCACAGTGACTGAGCTAAAAATTTTCATTTCTTGAACACATTTGGAATAAATAAGCAGGTTCAAGTTAACTTAGGGCACCAAGGTAGCTATCCCGCTAGGACCATCAGTCAAATACGACAACACATCCACTATACAAGGTAGCATGATTCCCATATATTCAGAGCAGCATCCAAAGGATCCATCATATCATCCACTCTGTGTTTGAATATTGATGGAAGCTGCTGCCTGATTACCCGAATCACCATCAAAATTAGAGAATAAGATTCCATCATTGAGGAAAAAAAACCCTCATAGGACTCTTTCCTGCTCCCGATTCAATCTTTCTTCCTCGGTCCGTTGTAAAAGCTCTTCATACACTTTCATGGAATCTGCAGTGAACCTCTCCATGGCCTCGAAAACGCGTTGCAGACTAGATTGCAGGCTAATATTGCTCATCTCACTTTGATACACAGCATTTCCAGAAACAGACTGACGCTTTTCATCTCTAGAAACCATCACCATCTTCTTGTCCAATGCCTGAATCTGTTTCTGTATCTTTTGGTCGTCTCGGTCCAAGTTTCTAACTTTTCCCTCCGAATCTTTGTTTGCCATCATTCTCTGTCGCATTTCTAGCTTATCATGTTCCCAAATTTGAAGCACACTCATACTAAACACACGCATAGAATCAACCACTTCCTTCTCGGATAGTCTATCCAAAGCTTGTGACCACTGGTTACAGATGACAAATACCGGGGGTGCACCTATTCTTCCCGGTGAGAAGGGAGCTATACCGTCTGGCGTTTCCTCAGGTTCATACAGAAGACACTTTAGAAGCCAATTATTCAAGGCCCTAACATACCCCTTTTGTGCACTGATCCAACTAGAGAAACTGATTGTCCAGTTTAGAAGCTCATGCTCAAGCTCCTTGGTTACTCCGAGATGCGCTTCACTATTATTTTTACCAGATCCAATGGGACCTAAACTTTTCGATTCACTGATTGCTTGGTACTGGGCACGATGGCAATCGAGCATACACCTCCACATCCTGGTCAATCTGAAATAGAAGTATTCGACATTTAACACCGAAAGATATAAAGAGAAAGGAACAATGCAAGTGGTAAAGCATCTCCGCTTCAATTGGAAAAGTTCAAAATAAACTATGAGAAGCCCAAAGCGCAAAACTTTGTTTCAATATGAGAGAAAAGACTAGAAATTTGGCATGATATGGGAAGTTCTGAAGAACTAGACATACCCATGAATTAATTCATTCAGTTGTGGCCATAACTCTTCGTCCCGAATCTTATTTATTGTCATGGATATCTTGTCAACCACCTGAATGGCGATTCTTATTTTGGTCGATAGGCTCCTCACTAAAGTTTGAGTGGAATCAACTTTATGAGCTTCAGCACCCTTCTCGTCTAAGCGCTTCAGCTTCCGACACTTCCTTTCATGAATTACCCGCATCTTTTCTTCCGCCTAAGAAGAAAATTCAACCATAGCAACTCATTTTGAGCACAAACTATTGTAATAATTGGAGAACATAGGAGACAGAACTGCTCCCAAGTCTTTCAACATTTAAATCTCAACGACATGATCGTAAACCCCATCAATAAATCTAAATTACTGAAACTGTGACATGAAAAGGCTGATATAAATCAAAGAACCACTGACGTCAAAATAAAATCATTCAGTACAACAAATGGATTTTCAGAAACTTCAGATTTGGATTACATCCTAGAGTTTCAATAAATGAGAATCAGAAAAACAGTCCACATTACTGGGCAATTTTTCTTTTTCCTCTTTTTTTTTTTTTTTTTTTTGCTCCCTTCACCAAATGGAGATTCATTGTAATTTCTCTTGTATCTGTTCAAATGAAAATTTTTGTTTCCTTTGTCAAAAGACAACATTTGAAGGAAAAAACAAAGATATGGTCACAGATTACCATAGCTGCACAATTACGCTTATATATCTTCAAATGCAAAATATGATAGTTGCTTTGAGGTGGGCAAAACCTCTTTAGAGATTAGTGGGGTGAGCCATAAGCATAATGAAAGAAGTGGGCCCCATATCTCAATAATAAAAAATAATAATAATAATGCAATGTATAATGTCAAAATCATCAGGTGATTACCCAGGTCATTCAAAAACTTTGTAAGGCACCCAAATGAAAGAGTAGTTTAGAGAAAGCAATGGACAAACATATAGATTAGATAGTATATCATACCTTAACTTCATTGTAGAGTTTCTTCTCCCACAGATACAACTTCCTCAATGTAGAAGATAGATTTCCAGAGGCCATCCCAAACTCTTCAATGTAACTTAATTCAGCAGCAGAAGACGAAGGATCAGCGCTCTTCGAAGTTGAAGGTTGGGAAGCTGCCATCGATAGCGATGGAGCAACAACATGCAACATTTTCGACGAAACTGCCAGAATTCAGATGTAGGTTCATCAAATTGCAAGTTAAAAGAGGTAACAAGATCAAAAACCCAGTTAAAGAACACAAAATATTACATACTATCCATAAATAAACAATAGCCATCTAAAAATTTCAAATTTACCAGATCAAGCGAAAGAAACCAAGAAAGAAATGTTCAACTCTCATTCTACATACACACATTATTTGCAAGTAGCCAGAATTTCAATGGATCTGGCTATAATACTTACCATGTTTGCGCTGATAGGGAAGCTTCCCAGCCTCCAGCATTTTCGCGATTTCGTTACCGGATTCTGATGCCCTCTCAAACTGAACCTCAATTTCTCTGGCGACCTCATAGACATCTCGTGAACCAGGCCTGCCCTTAAATGCACCACCATTACCTCGCTCCTCAGGTTTCTCCTCTTTATCAACCTTCTTATCCACCACACGGACTTCATATTCAACAGCATCATCCTCAGCTGCAGCGCTCGGCCTCATTTGGTAAAGCGAGGCCTTTGTATCATCACCACCACGCTCATCCCCTGCAGCTATCTTTGAACCCTTTCCACCGCCACCACCACCGCCTTCATCAACAAATTTCTGATTCCCATGAACCTGCTTAACAACCTCATGTTGGTAATCTTCATCTTCCAAATCAGGAATCCCCTCTTCTTCCCTCACCTCCTTCGAATCCCGGCTCGGCGTGTTAGCACTGTAATACTTGTCATATGTCTCAAAAGGGTTCAAGAAGTCCCAAGCTGAGGCCCTGGGCGGTGAAGGCGGCGGCGGCGGCGGCTTAGACGACGAGCCTGAAGCTCCGGCAGATGACATTGAACCGTAAGCAGGAGGAGGAAAACCAGAACCATTATAATACCCACCGTCTTGAGAAGGATAACCATAATAAGGATAAGGATTGTTGTTATAAGCCATGTTCGAGTAAGGATAAGGGTAATGACCTGAAGAAGAAGACGATTCACCGGCATGATAAACCTTCTCTGGACTCATAGGCCTCTGCTCGTACACCACAGAGGGTGTCACTGATTTCCTCATATAATTCATATGCATAAACCCTCCACCACCGCCACCACCACCGCCTCCGCCGGGATATGAACCAAAACCTCCCTGATCCGGCATCATATAACCCATATGACCGCCGTGCTGCAGGTCGAAAGGAGGGGAGTGATCAGAATGGTGAAGGGAACCGGATTCACCATCAGAATCGGAGTGAAAATCAAGATGAGAACCAGAATTGGAGTGAGAGAGATGGTGAGAGACAGAATCATCAATTGCAGAGCCACCATTCCCAACTGGATCACCCTTCCGATGAGGAGGAAGATTGAGCTTCGGCGAAAGAGGAGAACCAGATGAAACACCAACAACACTCTCTTCAATGAAATTATGCAACGAGTGGCCAATCCCTTTAAGGGAATGAATATACGCCATGTGAGCCTCCGCAAGTGAGTACCTGAGATGAATCGCTTCATCAAGAAAAGCACAACGCTCACGACAGAGCGAGACGGCCGGAAGGTCATCGGCCTTGGAGCTTGAACAGCCCATCCACACGGCCTTGTAGATGGAACAAACCAGTGATTACTGAACTGGGTTTTACCAGAAGGTGAAGAAAAACAAACCCATCAACTGCAAACACAAAAAAATCAAACCCCAGCAATTTCCTTTGAATTTTTCCCCTTTTCCTTTAACTGTGTCAGTGACAAAAAAATCCAATTAGGGTTCAGGAAGAAGAAGAAGAAGAAGAAGGGAAGGGAAAAAAAGGAGAGGCGGTGAGGGAATCTTTTGCCAGCGCGGAGTTTGTCGTCAGTCGTCCGCTTCTACCAGTGAAAGTAGAGAGAGAGAGAACTGTAATTCTGAGTGTGTGTGCCTTTTGTTTGTGCGTCGGTGTGGGCTAAAAAAGGAAGATTAATTCTTGGGAGTACTTTTTTGAACGCCATTAAAACCCATTTTAAAACTCCCATAATTCATTTTTGGGGATTGGAAATCACAGTAAAATGAAGAAGAAAATCAAGAACAACAACAACAACGAAGCGAAATGATCTGCATTCACAATTCTGGGCTGTAATATAATGTAAGCAATCTGTAATTCCTTTTTTCCTTTTTCCCTTTCTTTTGTTTTCTTTTTCCAACTTTTTCTTTTGTGGGGTTTTGAATTTTTAATCAAATGGGTATATTTAGGGTTTAAATCAAAATATTCTTCGGTCCAAAGGGTTCTTCCATAGCTACTTAAAGTTGTAAACTTAGGCTAGTGCAGAACAATGGGGCGAGAAAAGAGAGGAAATTGGTTGTTTGGTTCGAGAGAAAATTTTGGCGTCTATCACCGGATACTTCCCTCTAAATTTTCCTGGCTTACGAAACCAAAAAATTCCGAAAATGCCCTTGTTGTTAAAGAACGTTTATTTGTTTTTAATTTTTTTTTTTTTTTTGGGTGTGATTAAATTGTCGTTATTTCTGTGGACCATATGGGTTTTAAATTTACATAATTTTTCTTTAATTTCCGTTTTCTTTTCAAATTTCCGTTGCTCTAACATTTAGAATTTATCATTTTCATTCCTTTTACATTAAAAAGAAAAAAATATATATTTTCTTGGGTCGGTTATATAATTTTTAGTACAATACATTTGGAAGTGATTTAATATTTTTTTTAGGCAATAATTTCAATAATATACTTTTATTTTTCAATTATTGAGCTTCAACTTAAAATAATATAATAAATATCTTATCAACTAGATATTCTTAGATTAGCAATAATATATTTAATTGAACATAGTTTAACTAGTTAAGACATTATTGATCAAATAATCCATTTGTCAAAGACTAATACAAATATATCTCACATTTAAAACATTTTTACTTTTTTTAAGAGATCATAAGTTCAAATTTACACCCTTCTTGTGATGCAATCTTTTAAAAAGAAAATTCATACACCAAAGAAAAGATAGACAAAGTATATTTTATTCTTTGTACGATTACTTGTTTAATCTAAAGAATTAAGGTTAAAATATCATTTTAATCCTCGTACTTTGAATTTCATATGTCCAATTATAGTCCATGCACTTTCAATAAAACTTAAAATTGGTATCTATTGTTAGTTTATTGTTAACTTTTCTATTTAAAAAAAAAGTTTTTATTAATCTTTCTTCTATAAATTTTAAAAATATATTCACATTGTGTCTTTTCTTACATGAAAATTATTATTGTTATTTAACCAATTTCAATAAAAATTAACTTCAAACTAATGATAGGGACTAATTTTAAGATTTTATTGAAAATACATGGACTAAAACTAAACATTTGAAAGTACATGAACTAAAATGGAATGAAACCTAAAGTACAAAGATCAAAATGATATTTTAATCAAGAATTAACAAATGAATCATTTTGTTTATTCTTCCAACTCTATTATTAGTAGCCAAAGTGAGCCTAGCTCAACTATAATTGGCATGTACTCTGAGGTTCAAATCTCTATACCCACATTTGTTGTACTCAAGAAAACTCTATTATTAGTGATTATATTTACATATTAAAAATTGTGTTAATAACTAAAAAAAACAATTTTTTTTCAATTACAAATGAGAGAAATAATCCAAACCTATGACTTAAGGAACATTGATATTTAACCACTTAAGATTTTTTTTTTTTTTTATTTAAGCACACACTCTAATGGATAAAGACTAGTTACTATGAAGAATCTAAATCAACCAACCTAACCAAAATGACTAATTGAAAAGGTCTAGTTTGTATTAAAAAAGACAAATTCATACTATTGAGTTTGTATTAAAAAATTAATGGTTTGACCATTTTAATTGCTGTAATTAATATATTCGTGACGATTTTCTCTGAAATTTTTTTGAAGGATTGATTTAATGACGGAAAAAAATGTCAAAAAAATACATTTTTGACCGTTTTTTATTGTCATGTAAAGTCATATTTGTAGTAGTACTAATTGTTTGTGTATATTGGTAATGGTATGCCTTTTAAAATGTTTATAGATGAGTAAAAATGCCTTTTTTTAAAATTTTATATTGTTTGGTTAAATTTTTAGGGACTTATTTTACCAAGTAAAAATGTTTTCTTAAAATTTTCAATAATGTTCAGAAATTCTAAAAATAGATTTAAAAAAGCACTTAAAACTATTTTTAGAAGAAGTATTTAACTATTTTTTTTTCTTTCAAAAAGGCATGCCAGACATACACTCAACATCTTGGAGTAGTTGTGGTACAAATAACAGATCAAGATTCTAATCCATATATAAAATGCTTTGGAAAAAAAAAAAAAAAAACTAAAACATTTTAAAAAAGGACACATGCATGAATGAAACTTGCATGACCAAAATCCAATCAATATTGCTCATGGAAACAAAGTCATGACTTTTCAACACCCAACTTCAATGTCCAACCAAAGCTTTCACAAATCATAACCTATGGATAATCCATGATCAAACTTTCTTAGGAAGGATCCTAATTATTATCTTTAAAAATATTTTGTAAGTGTATTGTTACATTGCATTTTAGGATGGCCCTAATCAATTTAAAAAATTAGTTCTCCAAATTCCATTATACATAAAACTTTTTAAATAACTCACTTTCTAGTCAATTAGAATATAGCTCAACTAGTTAAAACATAGTTTCTTCGATCAAAATGTCAGAGGTTTGAATCTCCACCCTTACATGTTTGTTGAACTAAAAAGAAAAAAGTAAATAACTAATATACTGATAGAGTTTTTTTAAGGCATATTGAGTATAAATTGATGACCTTAACTTTAACTAGGTTTGAATACTCATTTTGGTTTCTAAACTTTCAAAATGTTTACTTTAATCTCTATTTTTTTTTTTTAAAAATAATCATTTTAGTATTTGTTATTATTTTGTTGGCTAATATTCACTTACTCAATACCTACCCAACTTACTTATGTGGCTCAAATACAAACCAAATTAGTTCATTACTACATATATTTGAAGTTGTGTTTATTTACTTGTTAAACAGTTAACTGCAAAATAACAACGAGAACCTAAGCAACTATCTTTCTAAAGTCGAGGACTAAAATGGAATAGACTTATTATGGACCAGGCTGGGATTAAATTTTTTTTTTTAATGGGTTAAAATAATCAAAATAA
This sequence comes from Trichosanthes truncata, assembly GCA_033996785.1. Lineage (NCBI taxonomy): Eukaryota > Viridiplantae > Streptophyta > Magnoliopsida > Cucurbitales > Cucurbitaceae > Trichosanthes > Trichosanthes truncata. The sequence continues at coordinate 53,672,021 of JAWPNB010000010.1, forward strand.
AAGAGTAATAGTAGAAGAGTTATGGGCATTGTTGGAAAAGAAATAGAAAAATGGATGAAAAGGGGAATAAAGGGTATAGAATCCATAGAGAGAGTAAAACACAGTGGAAGGAAGGAAAAGACAATGGAGATATAAAGAAGAGCCAAAGGGGGACCATTATTCATCATCAACACAAACTATTCCAAATCATTGATATTATGATCCTATCAATATGTCATTTTTTACTTCATAACTCATAATTCTAAGTAATTTTTTTTTATTTGAGTTTCAATATCAAAATTCCTAAGAAAGAAAAATAGTCTCATTCTCTACGAATAATTCTTTGAAAAGGGACATTTTAGTGGATTAATCATAACCTCCAAGGAAACGGGTCATGCCTTGCTTACAAATAAAGCCATGGAAATTCCATTTCCTAATTTATCCAAATCAAATTCTAACTTGAATTATCTTTTAAAAAATCATCTTGTAAGTCTATTTTTATTTAAATTTTTTGGATAAAATACCATTTTGGTATGGGTTAAATTTAGTCCTTGTAATTTCAATCTATAATTTATTAAAAAGCCACGATCTTTGAAAAACTTTTTTGGACTATATTACCCTTTGTTGGATCTTAATATTACAAAGTATGTCACCCATAATTAAGTTCTAATAAGTATTGAATTATATATATTTTAATGTAATTCACATAATGACATTTAAATAGTTTGGAATATAAAATTTTTTCTCTTTATTTAAATAATTACTAACTTTAATTATATTCAATTTAATTTTTAAAAAAATTAGAGGTCTTAGAATCCCAAAAGTATTACAATTTCAAGTAATCATATATTTAATTTAAATCATAAAATATCACATAAAAAACTAGAATATGAAAATTTGTCTCAAATTTACATAAATTAATACATGAACGATTACCTTTATTATATATATATATATATAATTTTCCTTTAATTTTTAGTTAATTACATGTACATATATATATAATTTTCCTTTAATTTTTAGTTAATTACATGTACTTGCAACAACTACAATAAAGCCATTGAAATAATTACAATAAAAAATTGAAGGTGTTACAACACAAAGAAAACGGACCATGTAACCACCCCAAAAAAAAAGGCCTATTTGAGGTTTTGATAAAATGCACAATTTTATTAAATTTAAAACAATTCAATTTACAATTTTTTTTTTCTTTCGAGAATAAGTTACAATTTATTTCTTCCTACTTTTTAACTCTTCAAATTCCTCTTAAATTAAGAATATAAATATAGCTAGAAGCCAATTCCTTCTTACATAGTTTTTAGGCTGCTTCTGAGTTGTTTTGAAGAATCAACTAGTGAGCACATCCCATTGAAATGAATTTTTAATCAAATATGAACTTAGTAACTTTACAAATATCATGCTCTTTCTTTTTATATAGTGGATTTCTTGGGATTGGATTAAATTTGTTATCGTTATAAATATTAATTTGTTGTATAATTTATGGTTTAAAAAAATAAACTTTTAGTCTCTATATGTTTCATTGAAGTAACAATTTAGTCCCTAAATTTTAATTTTTAACAATTTAGTATACTTTTAAATTTGTAACAATTTAATCCTTAAACTTCAATAGGTAATATTTAGTCAATGTAATATAAGAATTTGTAAGATTTAGTCCCTATTATAAAAAAATGTTATAATGATTTAATTGGGCTTCATATATTTATACATCAATAAACTATTAAGAATCAAATGTATTTATAAACTACAAAGACTAAATCATTATGTAATAAAAATTGTATACTTAATTTTGATGAAAACTTTCACATTAGGGATTAAATAATTACAAGTTTAAAATTATAGAAACTAAATTGTTGCCTACTAAAACTTATGGACCAAATTGTTATAAATTTGAAAATTTAACCCAAATCATTCAAAATTTAAAAACTACATGTGCATTGCACGTGGTAAAAACACTAGTACATCTTAAAATTAGTCATTATTAGTTTGAAGTTAAATTTTATCCAACTTGGTAAAATAATAACAATAATTTTCATTCAAAAATAGACACAATATGAATATGTTTCAAAATTTATTAGAGGGAAGACTAATAGAGACTAAACTTTTTTTTTTTAAAAAAATAACAATAAACTAACAGTATGGCCAACTTGAGCATAGCTCAATGTCAACGCATATACTCTCAACCAAGAGTTCAGAAGTTCAAATCTCTCACCTCATATGTTGAACTAAAAAAAAACTAATTTTAAGATTTATTGAAAATATGATGACTAAATTTAGACATTTGAAAATACATTAACTAAAATAGAACAAGTCCCAAAGTATATGGATCAAAATGGTATTTTAACCTAAAACTTTAATCCGATCAAACACAACTTTGAATTTATAAAATGATGAAGGTTAACATATTCTTCAAATTAGGTTTGATAATCATCCAAAATCACCCACTTATAATAATCAATCAAAGTTCACCTAGCAAAAACGATCGAACTCATTAAAGAAGGCTAACACAAGCATAGCTTGACGGTAATTGCATCTACTCCTTCCTTTGAGATTGGAAGTTCAAATCCACATATCCTATTTGTTGTAAAAAAAATAAAATAAAAAACTCACCAAAGGAGAAAAACATTCTAACCCTTCCACAAAATCAAATAACCAAAAAGCAAAAATGTAATACTAAAATGTAAAATCCAACAATAACAAAATGCCCAAAAAAGAATTAGAATAACAAGACCGGACACCTACAGAAATAAATGCATTGATTAAAATAAAAATTGATTGTCAAGATTTAATTTCATAGTTTAAAATATTGGTGGCTTCGTTGATTCTTATTGTATTTACTACTTGTAGTGGGTGAAATTGGACAAAATGAGGTAAACTCGAATTACATGGGAATCTTGTAAGATAAGATTAACCTTTTTAAATCTCATTCCTAGATAGAAGGAAAAATCTATGTAAATCAGGGAAAATCTATTTAAAACCCTCGTTCTCTAAACTCTAGCTTGCTACACTTTTCTTCCTCTGACTTAAGTATCGAAGCTAGTGTGGCAAGCGTCACACTAGTGCTTGGCTTTTACTCTTTTACAGGTCGCTTCTTTCCCCCTAAATTAAAAATTTACAGTTACTGTCACGTGAAGATCAGGTAAGATTTCTCTTAACTATATTTTGGCAACAACAGTTGACGTTGTCTATAGAGAACAAGAGTGCTCTACCTTGCATACCTGAATTAAGAAAATCAAAGCTATGAAAACATGGGGACTTAATGAAAAGGCTTTTTCATCATATTTACCAACTGAAGGAATTCACTAGAAGATCCAATGAAATTTGCCTTCAATCGAATATTCACAATAAATGTGCTCCAAATCCACAAATCAAGAATCTCACTTGGACATGCATTAACGTTCACATGCTTTCACATAAGGACAAAATATAACCGGAAAACTTGGAAGCGTCAACTTTGAAGGTTTCTGCAAAGTTGCAAATATCACAGATAAGTTTATTTCAAAATTGAAACTTTATAATGCACTATTTAAATTCAATAATCAAATAATGCATGTCATAATTATTTTGTTATGATCTCTTGTGTATTTTATAGCATCTTCATGCACTCTACACATGTTCTCTACATTTTTTAATTATTTAATTGTCATTAGCATGATAACATCAAAATGACAGTTTATGTGCTCTAATAGAGAATTAAAACATCATGGGTTATTGAAAGTGCCATGAAGTATTGTAGAGAAATATTATATGAAGTTATAAAGGTCTTGAAATTGCTTGCTTGATATAACAAGTTATTCAAAAAAAAAAAAAAAAAAAAAAAGGCCACCTCATAAAAATTCCATAAGTGATTGAATTTATTTCATTCAGCTAGATTGCTATTGAATTGCCTAACTCTCAAACTAGAGGGTAACTTCAATTATGATATGAGAAAATATCATATTCATGAAAATTAAATTTTGAATGCAGATGAAGTATTCCAAATATCACCTATCCAACGGTGCTTAACAAAAGCAAGGAAAAGAGGTATGCTTCCCTATTAAACAAAAGCAGTAAACAAAAAATCACCTATCTAGAAATTGATTTCCAACTTTCTAAGAGGAGAGTGATAAACAAAAGTAGTCTCTCAAGAGATTGATTTTAATCTTTCCAAAAGGATACCCCTACATGTTTTTCCACAGATATAGGTTCTAACCATTTCTAGAGAAAAATCTTAATCCTTATGGAAAGACCGAGTTAATTCTCAAGGCATTATCCGTCATCATCAATAGGAGAATCTGAAGCAAGACTTTAGAGCCCTAAAATTTTCTCCAGTGGAATTGATATCCAAGTTCCCAAAGGAGAATCTTAGACCTATGGAAGACTGAGTCCAACCTCACGGGGTTCGACCTGCAAATCCTAAGGAGAATCCGAGCAAGACTTTGGAGCCCTAAAATTTTCTCCAGTAGAATCGATATTCATCTTCCTAGAGGAGAATCTTAGACTTATGGAAGACTGAGTCCAACCTCACGGGATTCAACCTACAAATCCTAAGGATAGTCTGAAACAAGACTTTAGAGCCCTAAAATTTTCTCTAGTGGAATCGATATTCATCTTCCCAAATGAGAATCTTAAACCTATGGAAGAATGAGTCCAATCTCACAAGGTTTGACTTACAAATCCTAAGGATAATATGAAAAAAGACTTTAGAGCCCTAAAATTTTCTCCAGTGGAATTGATATTCATCTGCTCAAATGAGAATCTTAGACCTATAGAAGACTGAGTCCAACCTCACAGGATTCGATCTGCAAATCCTAAGGAGAATCCGAAGCAAGACTTTGGAGCCCTAAAATTTTCTTCAATTGAATCGATATTCATCTTCCCAAATGAGAATCTTAGACCTATGGAAGACTGAGTCCAACCTCACGAGGTTCGACCTGCAAATCCTAAGGATATTCTGAAACAAGACTTCATAGCCCTAAAATTTTCTCTAGTGGAATCGATATTCATCTTCCCAAATGAGAATTTTAGACCTATGGATAATTGAGTCTAACCTCACGGGGTTCAACTTGCAAATCATAAGGATAATCCGAAGAAAGACTTTGGAGAGCTGTAGAGCATTATATTTGAAACCGACAAAAGAATTCTCTCAAATTAGATCCCATATTTTAGGCTCATAAGCAATAAGCTACACCATGAACTCCAACTAGAGAGTGGAGGCTAATGTTGTGGGTGGACTAAAGGAGGTGAACTCGAATTACAAGAGAATCTTGCAAAATAAGATTAACCTTTTTAAATCTCATTCCAGATAGAAGGAAAAATCTATTTATATCCTTATCTTAAAAGGAATATGAAAAATCTAGGTCAAAGACCCTAAAATACAACATTATGACAGGGAGTTGAATTGAACTCTCACTCTCTAAACTCTAGCTTGCTACTTTTTTCTTCATCTCTGACTTAAGCATCGAAGCTGGTGTGGCGTTGCTTAGTTTTTTATCTTTTGCAAGTCACCTCTTTCTCCCTAAATTACAAATTTACAGTTGTTGTCACGTGAAAGTCAAGTAAGATTTCTCTAGACCAGATTTTGGCAACAACACTACTCATTCGTGAGTGATTGATTGCACATAAATTATACAGTAGACCGAACACCATCTAATTAAATAGTGAAAATTAATAAGATTAAACTAAAAAAAAATAATTAATCAGATTATGTAAAAAGGACCTAATATTCATAATATAATAAATTAATTAATCTACATTACATCATCAAATCATATAATAATTTGCCAATTAACTATCAAGGTCAATTGAAATTATTTATTAACTAAAGCTTTATTTTATTTTATTTAACTTTGCCCAACCACTCCCAAAGGAACGTGCAGGAATGTTAAGCTTTAAAATAAGATTAAATTACAAATTTGGTCATTAGGATTTGGACAAAGTTTCAATTTGGTTTCTATGATTTTTAAAATTTCAATTTATTATTCACATAGTTTGCACTTAGTTTCAATTTGATATCTATAGTTTTTAAAAGTTTCAATTTGGTTCTAATGGTTTGGACTTAAGTTCAATTTTTTTTTTAATATAACAATTGTAGGGATTGAGAATCGAACTATCGATTTTTGGGATGGTAATTGATGCATTATCTACTGATGTTCGAATTGACGGGCTTAATTTCAATTTGGTCACTTTAATTTGGTTAAACCTCACAAAGTCGTCTTTAAATTGTGTTTTACCTATTTGAAAAATCCACCTATTTTCTTTTATTTTTTTACTCAATCTTGGGGTCTAATAATGTCAACTAAATTATAGGGACTAAATTGAAACTTTTAAAAGTATAGAGATGAAATTCAACATTGTTCAAATCATAGTAACTAAATTTCTAATTTAACTATTTTAAATAGATTTAGATTCAATTTTAATCATAAATTTTAAACTATTCTATATCAATTTCTCAACTTTTAAATACTATATTTTAGTTTTGGATTGTACTTAAAATTACTTTATCCTCTATAGTTATTTTTTAAAATTATTTAATACAAATTAAATTTATTATAAAGCTCAACCCTCCAATATTTGTGCTTATCCTCATATGAAATTTACAAAATTAAACTAACAATTAAAAATTCCTTTTTTTTTTCCTTTCAAAAAAAATTAAAAATTCCTTTTATATTTTTTATTTTTTGATCTGCATTTAAAAAATCTAAGAAACCAAAATAGTTGTTTAAAAGTGAAAATAATTTAATCCTTTTAAATATTTATGATTGATGACAAACTTTTAACTTTGAAGCATGCAAACAAAGGTAAGGATACTTTGGTCAATTCAACCAAAAGGGGAGTACAAATCACTCAACAGTTTCAATCAGTCAATCATCTGTTTGTTTGTTTTTTTATTATATTTATTTTTAAATTGTTTATATATATAATACTAAAAATTTTGAAATTTTGGAAAAAAGAAAAGAGAAGTAAAGAAAAGAAAAGTTGTGGTAATTATGGGAAACTTATCATGGAGTGTCCTATCATCCTATTCACTATTCATTTTCTTTAGATAATTCTTGATTTGGTCTTCAATCAATTTGGAGTCAATGGTTCAATTCATTATATAAATTAAAATCAAGTCTATGAAACCATGCTATATATTAGCGGATCAAGTGAGATCCTACACATCGTACTCGTATATATCCATAAATAGGACCCTCATATTTAAATTTTAAACAAGGTCATATAATTAACTAACCTCAAAACCGTAATTCTCTTGTTCCTTTCTTGTTCTTCTTGAATCTAAAGCCTCTTATTTATTCATAGCTAAACTTGACTGTCAAATTTACTTCAACGGGACATTATACTATTATTAAGTTGAATACTTCATCATCTTTGTTCTTTTTTTTTTTTTCCAAATAAAAAAACTTGATCATGGTAAGTAGAAAAAACTTCTCATAGAATAAGTAGACTTAGGTTAAATGCTAAAAGTCTAGCCATTCTTCTTGATCTTCTTTCTTTATTCTATCATCTCATTTCTTAATCGCACTCATTATAGGAAGCAATTAAAAGTCGCGCCCTCAAATAAATGATTTTTCTTTCTTAAAACACTAGAGGAAGAGAGAGAGAAGAAATTTTTTTTCTTTTTATGATTTGATAGCTCTTTTCTTTGAAGCTTATGTCATAGAAGCTGACATCATGCTATTGACGTTGTTTCTACATCTTTCTAGAGAAACAAATAAGAAAAAAAAAATCAAGTGATACCATATTATATATTAGGGAATCAAGTGATCCAACACAACACAAATATATCTATGAATAGGACTCTCATATTTAAACACAAGGCATAAAAAATTAACCCCAAAACCCTAATCTATTAGGCGATCAAGTGATCCAACACAACACAAATATATCTATGAATAGGACCCTCATATTTAAACACAAGGCATAAAAAATTAACACCAAAACCCTAATCTTCTCCCCCTTTCTTGTTGTCTTCAAATCCTAAGACCCTTTTTTATTCGAAGCTAAACTTGACTGTCAAATTGACTTCAACAAGACATCATATTATTATTAAGTTGAATAATTATTCATCTTTATTCCTTTTTTTTTTTCAAATAAACAAAACTCGATCATGGTAAGTAGAAAAAACTTTTCATATCAATCAATTATATATAACTAGACTTAGGTTAAATGCTAAAATCTAGTCATTCTTCTCGATGTTCTTTCTTTACTCTATCCTCTCTTTTCTCCACTCACACTCATTGTAGAAAGTAATTAAAAGTCGCAACCTCGAATAAATGATTTTTCTTTCTTAAAACATTAGAGGAAGAGAGAGAAAATAAATATATATTTTTTTCTTTTTAGGATTGATAGCTCTCTTCTTTAAAGCTTATGTCATAGAAGCCGACATCAAGCTATCAACGTTTTACCTATGTCTTCTTGACCAAGACCTAGAGAAAGAAATAAGGAAAAAAAACCAAGTGATATCATGTTATACATTAGGGGATCAAGTGATCCAACACAACACAAATATATCTATGAATAAGACCCTCATATTTAAACAAGACATATGTCTTGTTTAAATAAGACATAAACAAGACATATGTCTTGTTTATGCATAAATAATTCATCTCAAAACCCTAATCCTCTCTTCCTTTCTTGTTTTCTTCGAACCCTTTTTTATTCGTAGCTAAACTTAACTATCAAATTGACTTCAACAAGATACTATACTATTATTAAGTTGAATAATTTATCATCTTTATTCCTTTTTTTCAAGTAAACAAAACTTGATCATGGTAAGTAGAAAACACTCCTCATATTATTCAATTATATGTAAGTAGACTTAGATTAAATGCCAAACTCCATCCATTCTTCTCGATCTTCTTTCTTTACTTTATCCTCTTCATTTTTCCACGCACAGTCATTATAGGAAGTAATTAAAAGCCGCACCCTCCAATAAATTATCATTTTTCTTTCTTAAAACACTAGAGGAAGAGAGAGAAAATAAACGTATATATATTTTTATGATTGATAGCTCACATAGGCTATTGACATTTTATCGCATCTTCCTGACCAAGGCATAGAGAAAGAAATAAGAAAAAAAAAACCAAGGTAAAATACACTTTTTGTCCCGAAGTTTTCAAAATTAATATTTTTAGTCCTTGAGATTTGAATTTAATTTCTATTTAGTCCTAAAGGTTTCAAAAGTAACATGTTGGGTTCTCAAAATTTGAATTTGATTTTTAATTGGTCTCTAAGGTTTGAAATTGATTACTAATTGGTCCCTAAAGTTTGAAATTAATTTCTAATTGGTCTTTGAATATAACAAATAAAATATAAATTAAAAAATTTCAACTTATTTAAAAAAATACATATCATCAAGTCTAGGCTAACATATATATACCAACTACCACGTCATCATTTTGTTAGGTCAATTAACGTCAACTCTGCTAGGGACCATTTAGAAACACATTTCAAACTACAGGAATTAATTAATTAGAAATCAAATTCAAACTTTGAGGAGCCAACACATGTCACTTTCAAAACTTCAAGAACCAAATAGAAACTAAATTCAAATCTCAAAAACCAAAAATTTTAATTTTAAAAACTTAGAGACCAAATAGAACCTAAGTTCAAATCTCAAGCACCAAAAATGCAATTGATCCAAAAATGAAACAACCTAATACATAAACAAAATTTCACATGACAATACATCTCTTTTTTCTTTAAAAAAAAAAAAAAAGCCCAATAATTTAAAACAAAAAAGTTCATTAAGAACACTCCAATGCAAGCCCTCAAGAGTAGGGGAGATGCAAAAAGTGAAAGGGTGAGTAGAGCCACATTCGACCAAAGGATGGCCAAGCATTTAATTTTAGCCCTAATTGGGAATGTTGTGTCATTGTATAACACTATACATAACAGGAGCTTTGAATTTATTGCAATTTTTTTCAAATCTTCTCATCTGTCTTCCTCCTCTGATTTTAAAGGTATTTTTGGATTTTTACTTATTTATTAAAAAAAACATTTATTATTTTGAACCAAAAAAAAAGCATATAATGAGTTGGACAAAATATCATCAAGAATTGGTGATGTGCCCACCACCATGAGTTGCTCAAATATGGCATCCAATTCAAGAACCAGCATCTACCCACCTTTATATGGTTGGATTAGATGGGATCCCACTTATTAAGAGTAATTAAGGTGCTACCTTGATTAAACTAACATTAATTGTATTTGGAAATTAATTGAAGAGAATCATATTTTTTGAATTTGAACGTTGGGAATTCCACATATTTTTATATACATATTCTTTTACCTATCATTTATTTTTTATGTAAATTATTTTCATATTTAAGTTTTTTGAGGATTGTTTTTTTATGATCATATGAATCTAACTGAACTTGTCACTCACATATCACCTATAATTGTGATTGATCGGAAAGTTGAATAAACCTACTCGTTGAATGAGACTTGATAGAGAAGAGAGCAACTTCCAAAATTATTCAACATTGATTGTGCTTTTAGAGCAAATTAATTCAACTAAGAGATAGAGACAAACTAAGTAGTTTAAATTTTAACCACACAACTCAAGTATCTATAAAGTCAACAAGTTAAGTTAAACAACCAAAAGTACAATTGCAAAGTATAATAATCGTAGAACATGTTTACATTTTCATGTTAATTCAAAGTTTTCCATATCAAAATTTGACTAAATATATAAGATACAAGTAAGTAATTCCAAAAAGATAAGACGCTACATGTCCAATCCTCAAATGAACTCCAAATTAGTTGCTTACATTTTGATCTACGTCAAGATATGCAATCAAAGCAATTTCACTAACTTGTTTTAGATTTATTTATGTCAATTTATCTTTCTTGTATCTCTACTTATGTATTCTCCTTTATTTCGAGAAAGTAATACCCTACAAAAGCCTACTTCAATACCAAAAACTACTCAACAAACACCACACCCATGCAGCAAACTTGACCAAACCCACATTAAAAAACTAATGATAATAAAGGTTATATTACAAGTTTAGTCCCTAAACTTTCATGTTTGTATCTAATAAGTCTCTAAACTTTTAATTTTATATATTTGTGTTTAATAAGTCTCTCAACTTTTAATTCTGTGTTTAATAAGTCTATGTCATATTTAACATTTTTTTAAACTAATGACTCTATTAGATATAAAATTGAATAATTTTGTGCCTAATAGAACATTAAACTTTCAATTTTTTATCCAATAGGTCCGTGAATTTTAAAAATGTCAAATAAGTCAATGACCTATTAGACACAAGATTGAAAGCTTTGCGACTTATTAGAGCACAAAGTAAAAAATGTAGGAACTTATTAGACACTTTTTAAAGTGGATCTATTAAACACAAAATTAGAAGTTTAGAGATCTTATAGATACTAAGTTTAGGAACCTATTTGACACAGACTTAAAAGTTCATGAACTAATCTTGTAATTTAACCTTACAAAAAAAGTCATTTTCAACATAAACCCTTCCAAATCCACAAACCAAACAAAACTACAAAGTACAAACATCACAAATTCGCAATCTCTATCCTACAATTGTACCTCATCTATCAAGAGTATAAAAGATTATTCAATAAGGCATCCACGTTGAAATCGTGGTATGTAGATCTTAAAATTTGTCTGCTTCCAATAACTGTTTGATACAAAATCGAGGTACATTTATAATTCTTCTCTCATACATCTAATGGTGCAAAACTGTCAATCTCATCGTGGTGGTCTAGTTGAATAATTTCTGTAAAAGTAACCCAAATGAATGAAATTCAAGGGGGAAAACGCAAACCCCATTTTCAGTCAGGCATTTCATCGAACAGTTGATGGGCAAAGATAGAAAACAGAACGTGATATTGTTTTAGGCACAACAATGGCGTGGGAAAGGGGAGCGGTGGGCATTGGCGGAGCTTTATGTCTATGTCAATCAAACATGGAAGAATCGAACTATTTGATATGATGATCTCCGACCCATTTGCGCCCAATGCGGAGAGTTTACCATCGCTGTGTTTGGAGCCCTTAACCAGCTAGCTGATGCCTCTGTTCTTCTTTCTACGTTTGCCATCATTAATTATCAAGACCTTGCCTCAAAAAAGTGATTTTAGGTTAATTGAGATTGATAAAAGTGAGGCAAAAAGAGAGTTTGGTGTACTAAAAGAGGAGCAAATAGAAGCTAATGAACCATTTGCGGCGGGGATTACAACATCTAAGTTTGAGTTTGATAAGTCTGAAAGCTTTAGTGAAAGGTTTTGAAAGCCTGAGTTTAGAGGATGTAATTTTGGAAAATTTGAGTAAAACAAATAACGTATGGAAGGCTTGAATAGTGAATTATGGAGTTTGTCCCGTCAAACTTTGAAATCGAAAAATCCTCACTTGAAGTCAAATTCATGTCCCAAATGCTACCTAATTGAGTTAGCTAAACTAAATTATTATTTTTGTATCGTGACTCAAGATTGTATGATATTGTTTACTTTTTGAGTTTTTTTTTTTTTTTTGGCATACTTAGTTTATGAGTAATGATTATTTCATTCAACAATAGTCCTATAATATTTGGTCATTGGAAACGTATAAGATTTTAATGTTATAAGTGGCTGTCATATTATTCCTTTCCATGTTAAACCTCAAAAGTTCTTATTTCACAAAACTGTTAATTTCTCGTTCTCAAAACTTTTACTTTTATGAAGAGTTGATTGATGCAATGTTGGTGTGCTTCCCTTATTTTTACCTCTTTGTGGTTAAGATAGAGCAAAATTTCAATAACAAATAAACTTTTGATCCCTTTATTAATATAGGCAAGCAATTTTTTTCGATGAAGTGAAATGATATATTAACCGACTATTTCGTATGGAATTTAAATGTACCTCCTATAAAGGAAAATATAATAGCTAGCTTGCTACTTGTTTTTTTTTTTTTTCAAAAAAGAAAAAGAAAAACAACTAATCTCACTCAAACTATAATTAGATTATCACCATTTTCTTTCTTTCTTTATAATTCAATAAATGTAGGGGGGAGGAGATTGAATGTTCAAACGTAGGGAATGTTAGTGCCTTATTCACTAAGTTTCGCTCAATTTGAAAATCCTCACAAATTTCTATCTCATAATCATATGGTAACTATCGGTTATTTGACATTAATATAATCCCATTTCACACCTTTTCTTTAAAAAAAATCTCATTTCACACAACTTGAACATAACTAAAGTGGTAAAAAAAAACATTGTCTCTTGCTTTTTATAAGTTGCAGATTTGAATCTATTGCCACATTTGTAATATTATTTTTTTAGACAATTTGTAATATTATATTATATTCAACAAAAATATATAAACCAGTTAAAAGTTTTTTTTCTCTCTCCAATTTAGGCACCTATTCAAATTACCCCACCCTACTTTTGGACAAATTATTCAATGAAACCGCCACAATGTGACTGCCTCACAATAACCGTTAGATGTGAATTCAATAAGTTTCATGTCTCCTAATAACAACTGGATATAAATTCGAGGTACTTCTCTCTCTACATTTAACGATGAAAAATACTAGCCACATTGTGGTGGCCTCACTAAATAATTTCTTCACTTTTTTGTTCCATTGCCTTTTTTTTCACAAATACGAGAAATTTCAATTAATATATATATATATATATATATATATATATATATATATATATATATATATATATATATATATATATATATATGAAAATTATCAAGACCTTGGCTCAAAAAAATGATTTGGGGTTAGGTAATTGAGATTGATAAAGTAAGGCAAAAAAGAGTTTGTTGTACTAGAAGAGAGCAAATACAAGCTAATGCGTTCTTTGCCGCGCAGGTTCAATATTTAAGTTTGAGTTTGGTATGTCTAAAAGTTTAAGTAGAAGGTTTAAAAAGCATAAATTTAAGAAAACTATGTTTAGGATGTGCAAATTTAGAAAATTTGAGTTTAAAAACTATGTGTGGAAGGCTCAAAGTTTGCCAAGCCAAATTTGAAATTAAAAAATCCTCACTTGAAACATGGGATAGGCTCGGGAAGCCAAATTCATGCCCTAAATACTCCCTAATTAAGTTAGCTAATCTAAATTATTCTTTTAGTATCATGACCTCAAGATTGTATGATGTTGTTTACTTTCTTTTTTCTTTTTTTCTTTTTTGTGTTTGACTTGGTCTATGAGTACTAGATATTTCATTCCACAATAGTCCTACAATATTTGGTTATTGGGAATGTGTAAGATTTTAATGTCATGAGTAAGTGGTTGTCATATTTCTTTCCCACGTTAAAACTTAAAAGTTTTGATTTCACAAAATTGTTAATTTCTCAATTTCAAAACTTTACTTTTATGAAGAATTGATTGATGCAACGTTGGTGTGCTCCTTTTTCTTTCTTTGGTTGTTTTAAGATAGAGCAAAATTTAAATGACAAATAGATTATTTATCCCTTTATGAAAATAAGCAAACAATTTTTTTTTTCAATGAAATGAAATGATATATTATCTGATCATTTCCTATGGAATCTAAACCTACATCCAATAAAAGGAAACACAATAGCTAGTCAAAAACAATTTTTTTAGTGAAATGAAATGATATGCTTTCATATGGAATTTAAACGTACCTCCTACAAAGGAAAATATTATAGCTATCGACTAGTTTTTTTTTTTTTCAAAAAGGGAAAAAGAAAAAAAGCAAATCATACTCAAACTATAATTAGATCATCACCACTCTCTTTCTTTCTTTCTTTCTGTCTTTTATATAGTTCAACAAATGTAGGGGACGAGATCGAATGTTCAACTGTAGGAAAGGTTAGTACCTTATACATTAAGCTATGCTTAATTTGAAAATCGTCATAATTTTCTTTCTCATAATCATTGTAACGCCCCAGGCCCAGGATTCGGACCAGGATTTGGAATCCGGATTCGGCACCTAACTGCCTCGGCATTCCCCTGCGACCTGACCACGTCACCATACTTGTCTTAAACTGCTTCTAAGAGTGAAGATTGTCCCCACAAACCAACACAAGTCCTTTCAACATGCTTTGTCCTCACTCACATGCTTCCTAGGAAAATTCTCATGAGGTCACCCAACATAGAATTGCTCCAAGCCCAACACGCTTAACTTTGGAGTTCCTATGATTAAGCCACCGAAAAGGAAGGTGCACCTTGTTGGTATAGGTAGTAGCTATCAATTCTTTTAAGCCTTTCTTAACCATGCCTTGCATAGCCTCAGGATCCCTCTCATTTGGATGTGGTCTCAGTTCATTCATGTACCCCTCCTAACCTCGGGCGTTACAATCATATGGTAATTGTCAGTCTTTTGAGCATTTTATTTGACATTAATATAATCTCATTTCACACCAACTTTAACATATCTAACGTGGTAAAAATTTTATGTCTACTTCTTATGAGTTGTAGATTTGAATCTATTCCCTCATTTGTAATATTATAATATATTCAACAAAAATATATAAGCCCATTACACTATACTAAAAGTTTTTTCTCTCTCTCCAATTTAGGCACCTATTCTAATTACCCCCACCCCCACTTTTTGGTACCAAGTTGCTTTTTTTTTTGTTTCTTTACACATATGAGACCCCCTTTTGGAAGATTTAATTTAATTTTTTTTTTAAAAGACATAAGAATGTGACATTTGCAAAATTTTGTGCAAGTCAATACAAATGGGAAATTTAAAAAAAAAATAGAGAAAATTAAAAAAAAAAAAAAAAGAAACCAAAAATATACATACATACATACATATATGTATGTATGTATGTATATTTCAATCTATCTTCAGGGGATCTTGAGCCAATATAAATGAAAAATAAAATGAAAGAAACCAAGTCCTATTGTAAATATGACAAGTAAATGCCCATTCCACATGCCCATTTATATCCATGCCAAGTGGCTTTTTCTCCATAGCCAAAGTGTCCTCCATGTGTCCAACAAAGGCCATAGATTGGTGTCCAAATGGACCACATCATGCTCTCCAAATTGCCTATAAATAGTGGTTCATTTTGGATAAATGAGATATGCATTTTTGGTAAAAAAAACTCTCCAATTCTCTCTTTTCTCTTCCACTTTCTCTAATTTATTTGTTTATTTAATTTGCCATAAATCTCCATTTTCTTTTATTTATATTATCTATATATAATCCATTTATATTTTAACACTTGTATTATTATTATTATTATTATTATTATTATTATTATTATTATTATTATTATATATTTTGGTAAAGTTTTGGTGCCCGGTTTCGCCTCTCATTTTACAACACGTTATCAGCACGAGACTCTATCATTTTTCCCGCTAAAGGTAAGTCTTATGGGTAAGTTTTTTTTTACACATTTGGTTTATGTTAAATTTCTAATATAAATATATATTATTATTTTGATAGTGTTATTATGGCAAACCTTACAAAGCTAGAATTTCCGGCCCTGGATATTAATGGAAATAACTACTTGTCATGGGTCCTTGACGCTGAGATCCATTTAGATTCTATGAATCTTGGAGAAACAATTAAAGAAGGAAATGATGCATCAAATCAAGAAAAAGCAAAAGCCCTGATCTTCCTTCGCCATCATCTTCACGAGGGATTGAAAATGGAGTATCTTACAATAAAAAATCCCTACGTTCTATGCCAAGGTTTGAAAGAAAGGTACGATCATCAAAAAACAGTTATTCTTCCAAAAGCTCGTTATAATTGGATGCACCTAAGGTTGCAGGACTTTAAATCAGTAAGTGAATATAATTCCGCACTCTTCAGAATTAGTTCAAAATTAAAATTATGCGGAGAAAAGATTACTGATGTTGATATGTTAGAGAAGACATTTTCCACTTTTCATGTCTCGAATATGCTCCTGCAGCAGCAATATCGAGAGAAGGGTTTTGCAAAATATTCTGAACTTATCTCATGTCTTCTCGTTGCTTAACAAAATAACGAGTTATTGATGAAAAATCACGAATCCCGACCAACTGGAGCAACACCATTCCCTGAAGTGAATGCTGTGAATTTTAATAACCGTGGTCGAGGTCGTGGTCGTGGTCGAGGTCGGGACCACGGTAGAGGAAGAAATACCTATTTTCGTGGTGGGCATTATAATTTTAAGAAACCCACACGAAGTGATGATCATAAAGGAAAGGCTCCACAAGATAGAAGTTCGAAAGGTGATGAACATAAATGTTTCCGGTGCGGAATGACTGGGCACTGGTCACGTACCTGTCGTACGTCAAAACACCTTGTTGATCTCTATCAAGCTTCCCTGAAGGAAAAAGGAAAAGGAAAGAATGTGGAGGTAAATCTTGCCATTCAAGAAGATGATGTGTTTGACCCCTCCAATATGATGCATCTTGATGTAGCTGATTATTTTGAATCTCCTGGAGAGAGAATTGATGCAATCAAACAAGTAGAGGATGATTTGTATGAAAATATATAATTAAGTACTGTTTAGTATGTTTTTTTTGGTTGTTTTGTTTGTATATATATTTAAGACTCTTTGTAATCGTTTTTTTTTTCTTTTCAATGAAGAAATATGAACAATTTCAATATGTTGAGTAACTCGAAAATGAGCAATGAGGATTTATGTCTGGCAGATTGCGTAACTACGCACACGATACTCATAAATAGAAAATATTTTTCTAGATTGACAATGCTGGAAGCAAAAGTCAATACTATATCAGGTTCTGCAAATCTGATTGAAGGTTTTGGAAAAGCAAACTTTATTTTGCCTAGAGGAACAAGATTTACAATTAATAATGCTCTGTTCTCTAGCAAATCGAAAAGAAACTTATTAAGTTTTAAAGATATACGTGAAAATAATTATCATGTTGAAACTGATTGTAAAAATAATATAGAGTGTCTCTATATAACATCTATTGTTTCACATGAAAAACGTATATTAGAAACACTGCATGCTTTTTCTTCTGGATTATACTATACTCATATACGAGTAATCGAAAGTTATGCAATAATGAACCCGAAGTTCATGAATCCAGAAATCTTCAGTGTTTGGCATGATCGATTTGGTCATCCAGGGTCAATAATGATGAGAAAAATTATTGAGAATTCACATGGACATCCTTTAAAGAGCCAGAAGATTCTTCAATCCAATGAGTTGTCATGTGATGCTTGTTCTCAAGGGAAATTAATTATTAGACCATCACCAGCTAAAGTGGGGATTGAATCACCTGCATTTTTAGAGCGAATTCAAGGTGATATTTGTGGACCTATTAACCCACCAAGTGGTCCATTTAGATATTTTATGGTATTAATTGACGCATCCAGCAGATGACCTTGTATGCTTATTATCAAGTCGAAATCTTGCATTTGCAAGATTACTTGCTTAAATAATTAAGTTAAAAGCACAATTTCCTGATAATACAATTAAGACCATTCGACTTGATAATGCTGGTGAATTTACATCCCAAACTTTTAATAATTATTGTATGTCAATTGGGATAAGTGTTGAACATCCTGTAGCTCACGTTCATACACAAAATGGTCTAGCAGAATCATTTATAAAACGTCTGCAACTAATTGCAAGACCATTGCTTATGAGAGCTAAACTTCCTACATCAGTATGGGGTCATGCTATTTTGCATGCTGCATCACTGGCACGTATTAGGCCAGTAGCTTATAATAAATACTCCCCAATGCAATTAGCTTATGGCCAGCAGCCAAATATTTCCCATCTAAGAATTTTTGGATGTGCAGTATATGTACCAATTGCTCCACCACAACGTACTAAGATGGGTCCTCAAAGGAGGTTAGGAATATATGTTGATTTTGATTCCCCATCAATTATTAAATATCTTGAACCCCTGACGGGTGATGTATTTACTGCACGATTTGCTGATTGTCATTTTAATGAGACAAATTTTCCAACATTAGGGGGAGGAATTAAGAAGTTGGAAAAAGAAATTACATGGAATGCATCGTTATTATCTCATTTAGATTCTCGTAGAGATCAATGTGAACTTGAAGTTCAAAAGATAATTCATTTGCAAAATATAGCAAATCAACTACCAGATGCATTCACAGATACTAAAAGTGTGACTAAATCATATATACCAGCTGCAAATGCTCCATCAAAAATTGATATCCCAAAGGAACAAGTTGTCAATAATGAGTCTGGAGCACGCCAGAAGCGTGGTAGACCAATAGGTTCTAAAGATAAAAATCCTCGGAAAAGAAAAGTAGTTGAGAATCAAAATGATTCAATAAAAGGTATGGATGTTCCAGAAGAAATCCAGAATACAACTACTCAAAAGAGTATTGGTGAAAATCAAACGCTTGAGGATAATAATGAAATTTCTATAAACTATGTTACAACAGGAAAGAGATGGAATCGAAATGATATCATTATTGACAACATTTTTTCTTATAATGTTGCCCACGATATTATTCATGAAAGTGACGATTTTGACCCAAAATCTATCGTAGAATGTCAACGTAGAAAGGATTGGTCGAAGTGGAAAGAAGCAATCCAAGCAGAGTTAAACTCACTTTCAAAACGTGAGGTTTTTGGACCAGTAGTCCCAACACCGGAAAACGTCAAACCTGTAGGATATAAATGGGTATTTGTAAGGAAAAGAAATGAAAAGAATGAAGTCACAAGATATAAAGCGAGACTTGTTGCACAAGGATTCTCGCAAAGGCCTGGTATTGATTATGAGGAGACATATTCTCCTGTGGTGGATGCAATAACGCTAAGATATTTGATTGGTCTGACTGTATATGAAAAGCTTGATATGCATCTAATGGATGTAGTCACGGCGTATTTATATGGATCTCTGGATAATGACATTTATATGAAAATCCCGGAAGGATTTAAAATACCAGAAACATATGAATCAAGTTCTCGGGAATTGTATTCAATAAAGTTACAGAGATCATTATATGGATTAAAACAATCAGGACGAATGTGGTATAATCGCCTGAGTGAATATCTGTTGAAAGAAGGATACCAAAATAATCAAATATGTCCGTGCGTTTTTATAAAGAAATCTCAGTCAGGATTTGCTATTATAACTGTATATGTTGATGACTTAAATATAATCGGAACTCCTGAAGAGTTATCCAAGGCAATAGAATATCTTAAGAAAGAATTCGAGATGAAAGATCTTGGAAAAACAAAATTTTGCCTTGGTTTGCAAATTGAACATTTAGCAGATGGGATATTTGTTCATCAATCAACTTATACAGAGAAAATCTTAAAAAGATTCTATATGGATAAAGCACATCCATTGAACATTCCAATGGAAGTTCGTTCACTGGATGTAAAGAAAGATATATGTAACACCCGAGATTCTTTGGGTAAGTTTAAAATGTTGTTTTGGTAAAGTTTTATTATGAATGTAATTATTTTGAGGGTAATTTGGTGATTTTTGGAAAAAGAAAGGGCATTTTGGTCTTTTAGAGAAGATATTTTGATTTTATTATTATTATTATTATTATTATTATTATTATTATTATTATTATTATTATTATTTAAAAAAAAAAAAAAAAAAAAAAAGAAAAGAAGAAAATTTTCTTCTCTCTCCCTCGCGCATCTCTCTCTCTCTCTCTCTCTCGCCGAAGCTCCCGTCTCCGCCGCACGCCGCCGGCCCCTCCTCCTTCTTCTTCGTTCTCACCGAGCAGCAGCCGCCGAACACCCATCCATAGTCGTTTTCTTTTTCTTCTTCAGCCTCGCCGGAGCTCCACCTGAGCTGAACACAGCCACCGCCGAATCCATCGGCTTCTTCTTCGTTCCGTCCGACACCCACGGCCGATCGTCGGTTTCTGTTCGCGAAATTCCGAGTCAAGCAATCCATCTTATTCTTCGTCTTCTTCCTCTCGAGTAGCAAGCCGCCACAGCACTAAACATCGCCGGAAAACACCATTTCCGCCGCGATTTCAAGGTGGGTTTTCGTTCCGTGAGAAGTTTGGCATTTTGAGCTCGAGTTTGATCGATTTTCAGCAAAATAACCTCGGATTATTGTAGATCGGGCTGCAACACACCAGAAGCGAACCTCCACGCGCCGTTTGGAAGCCTCACGCGCCGGCCACGCGACGCCGTCCGCCGCTGCACGCGCCGCCGTGCTCCGATCAAGCGCTGCCGCTCGCCGGAGTTGGGTAAAAATTGCCATTAGGTCCGTTTCGTCGAGTTATTAATGTTAGAATGTGTTCTAGCGTAAATCGGATGGTTTAAGACACGTTTAGGACACTTTTTAGGTGAATTTTCGAGGACCTTGGTTCGTACTTGGAGTGGGAACTCGAGAAGCTCATTTCTAGTGAAGAAAGAGTATTTTAGTAAGTAAAGACATAAGGTAAGGGATCTCACAACGAAAGAAGTTTTCAAAACCTTGAGCTAGCTCTATGTTTACTTTGAAAGTACATGTTTTTCATGTTAAGTATTTAAGAAAGAAAGTGTATTATATGTATGTCTTTGAAATGCGATTGCTATGACTTATGCATTCATAACTATGTTCTAAAACGAATGGGACCTCATGCATGTGTTGTGTGCTCATGAAAAGATTTATATAGGCTGTGACGATAATTCTCCCAAAAGTTTTATGTGGGTTTTGAGGGAACCCGAGTCTTCGGACTCTATATGCTCCCGGGGTTCGAGAGTGCCCCCACGACTGTAGCCGACGGGCTTGAGTCTTCGGACTCCACGATGGTAGCCTTCGGGCTGAGTCTTCGGACTCCATGATATATGTTAGCTTTCGAGCTTAACTCTCAGAGGTAGGGAGGACTCTATTCGATGGAAAAACTATGTCTTCGGACTATTCAGAGGCCCTCGGGAGAATTTAATCGTTCACAAGAGCCGCGAGGAAAAGTACATGGTTTATAAAAGGAATTTTAGGTCCCCTACTAAAGCGATGGTTTACGATGGTTTTATGATTTAAAATGACATGTTGCATGTGATTGAAACTCTTATTTTGAAACTATGATGGACTTACTGAGTATTATTCGTTAATACTCACCCTTTTCCTTTTTAAAATGTTTTCAGGTAAGGCTAAGATCGGCCCTAGCGCGTGACCGGAGATCATCTACTCGAGTCATGGGAGCCGACCGATCGCTATTCCGCTTCTTTTGTGTTTCTAGATGTATATAGAACTCATGTTAAGTTTTTAAATGTTTAGGAGAATGTTTCAAAATCTTTTAAACCTTTCTTTGTAAATCGTGCACGTGTATTTGGTTTCTGCTGTTTGAACCCTAGCATCATATTGAGAAGTTTGTTGGATGCTAGGAGGTTGTTTGAAAATCTTAGAAGTGTGTTTTCTATGTCTTATTAGGTAAGGGTCAGATTTTTGGTTTTCACGTAGTTACGTCGTTATGCTGCCGAAATTATTGGTAATATAGCGACGTGACTTAGTAATGACTCTTAGGTAGCGTGTTGAGCCTATAGGGTCGTTACAATATATTTCGACCTCGAGATGACAGTGAAGAACTACTTGGTCCTGAAGTACCATATCTTAGTGCAATTGGTGCACTTATGTATTTGGCTAATAACACAAGACCAGATATTGCATTTTCAGTAAATTTATTAGCTAGATATAGTTCATATCCTACAAAAAGACATTGGAACGGAGTTAAGCATGTACTCCGATATCTTCGAGGGACAATTGATATGGGTTTATTTTATTCTAACAAATCAAAATATGATCTAGTTGGTTATGCAGATTCTGGTTATCTATCTGATCCACACAAAGCTAGATCTCAGACAGGTTATCTATTCACATGTGGAGGAACTGCTATATCGTGGCGATCAGTGAAACAGACTATAACGGCCACTTCTTCAAATCATGCTGAAATCCTCGCTATTCATGAAGCAAGTCGAGAATGTGTATGGCTAAGATCGATGACACAACACATTCATGAGACATGTGGCTTATCTTCAAGTAAACCTCTTCCAACGATGTTATACGAAGATAACACAGCATGTATAGCTCAAATCAATGGAGGATATATCAAAGGAGATAGAACAAAGCATATCTCACCAAAACTCTTCTATACTCATGATCTTGAAGAAAATGGCGATATCACTGTACAACAAATTTGTTCGAAAGATAACTTGGCTGACTTATTTACGAAGGCATTACCAACTGCAACCTTCGATAAATTAGTATATAGCATTGGAATGCGGCGATTCAAAGACTTTAAGTGATGTCTCCATGAGGGGGAGTGAATGTATTATAGTAAACTATATAAAATATGTACTCTTTTTCCTTCACTAGGGTTTTTCTTCCCATTGGGTTTTTCCCTAGTAAGGTTTTAACGAGGCATATTTTATATAAATGGGCATTTAAGGGGGAGTATTGTAAATATGACAAGTAAATGCCCATTCCACATGCCCATTTATATCCATGCCAAGTGGCTTTTTCTCCATAGCCAAAGTGTCCTCCATGTGTCCAACAAAGGCCATAGATTGGTGTCCAAATGGACCACATCATGCTCTCCAAATTGCCTATAAATAGTGGTTCATTTTGGATAAATGAGATGTGCATTTTTGGTAAAAAAAACTCTCCAATTCTCTCTTTTCTCTTCCACTTTCTCTAATTTATTTGTTTATTTAATTTGCCATAAATCTCCATTTTCTTTTATTTATATTATCTATATATAATCCATTTATATTTTAACACTTGTATTATTATTATTATTATTATTATTATTATTATTATTATTATTATTATATTATTATTATATTATATTTTGGTAAAGTTTTGGTGCCCGGTTTCGCCTCTCATTTTACAACAAGTCCAACTTTGTCTATAAATGTTCTCATTGCTCACAACATACATATGTGCAAGCTGAGCTCATTATTTTTTTTTTTTGGACCGCACACTTTTATTATAAAGTCTCTCTGAAAACTTTATGTCCAACTTATTTACACACCATATTTTCCCTCCACTTTACTATTTTTTCTAATTCTCAATTTCATCTACCTTGTTCTCCACCAGCGGGTTTACTGTAGGCCCAGGGGCTCGAGCCCCCCTAAACTTTTTAATATATTCTATTATTATATGATAATTCTCACTAGTTAATAAAAAGTTGCTTTGTCTCAGGGGCTTCCATGCCTTCCAACCCCCTTTCGTGCCTTAATTTGAATCTTGAGGCTCTCAAGGGCTGCTTTTGTTTTATACATCTTTTTGGGGCTCTTCTTTTTCTTTTAATTTTTTTTGTTTATATATTATATTACATTAATTTTGTTTGCGGTGTAGGGCTTCATGTTCTTTTAATTTTGTTTGTTTATATGTTAGGTTTATAAAAGGGTATCATTTTTATTGATTTAAAAAAATATATAAAATTATTAATTTAATCTAACTAAAATTATTTAAACCTTTAGTTCTTTATAAATTTGAATGGTAACTCACAATTTTTTTAAAAAAATTCTATCTATAAAATATTTACAATTTATAAATAAGTTAAATTATAAGTTTAGTCTCTAAACTTTGTGATTTCTGTCTAACCATGAACTTTCAAAATGTCTAATTAAATCTCTAAATTTCAATTTTGTGTCTAATAGATCCCTAAAAAATTAATGAATCTATTAGGTCTATATTTGAATTTTATGCTTCATGTAACCCTAAAATTTTAATTTTGTTTCTAGTAGATCTGTGAATTTTAAAAAATTTGAAAGTTCAATGACTCAAAAACCAAATAGACACAAACCTCAAAGTTCAGAGACTAAAATTTTAATTTAACCTTACAAATATAAAATAATAACAAATATAAAATATTATATATATATATTTTTTAATATCTTCTTTAAATTTGATTTTTTTTATATTAAAATGAAAATGAATAAAAATTATATTTTTTTTGACTAAAAGTATTCTTAAATGTTAAGTAAATTCTTTTTTAATAAACAATTCTATAAGAAACTATAATTATAATAGAAAAGTTTATAATTATTAAAAAAACTATAATTATTATTTCAAGTTCCATCTTATGTAAAAAAAAATATCAATCATATTCTTAATTGAACAAACTAATATCAAAACATAAACCCGACATAAAATTTGGAATTAATACTATAAAAATATATCAAGCTCCCCTAACAACACTGTTGTTCTCAATCTTTTTTAGGAAAATTTTCCTCATTAAAGTTGATATGAATGTCAGATGAATTAATTCAGAATCATATATTTTTCTTTCTTTTTTGTTGGGAATATTTACTATTTAACCTCCCCTTGGTAATTTTCTGAGTCTTACCTCTCGGTCATGAAATCAACCAAAGAAATTTAGAAGGAAACAAGATAAATTTATTTGGTTAGTTTTAAACTTTTAGAGCGGTATTATTGAGTTCTTATTTCATGACTATAGAAAATGAAAATTTTGAAAACAACATTTACATATTTTTAGTGTCGTTCAAATTCTAAATCTGCTATCAATCACATATTAAAAAATAATAAAAACATAAAATGCAATTATGTGTTTCCATTAAATCCCTTGTTTTCAAATGATCACCTAATTATCAAACGTACCTTAAGCTTACAAAGTTGTATCTATATTTCCCTTCTTTTAAATTTTTTTAATAAATTTAAACTTTCATTCTTGTATCTAATTGGTCCCTATGTTAATATCGTTGGTTTAATGTTTACACCACCAATGCTTGAGCTTACTATTCAAAATTAGTTCACCATGTAATTTTTAAATAATGCAAACAATGTGACACGTAAACATTAAATCTACTGAGAGACTTGTTAGACACAAAATTAAAAGTTCAAAAATCTATTTGAAATTTTTTTAAGTACAGAAACCAAATAGAAAACAACTTTTAAAATTCATGGACCTATTAATATTTTTTGTAAGTTTAGAGACTTAATAGACAAAAATTCAAGGATAAAACTTATCATTTTAGCGATTTTGTTTTCATAAAAGTTTTGGTTGTTTGGATTAAGTACTAATCAACTCTGAAAGGAATTTTATTTATTTGCATTTTTTACAAAAACTCTTAAAGTCTATTTATTAATTTTTCTTTAATTATAGCATGTTTGAATTTGAATTTGAATTTGTATTTCAATTTGCCTTGTGTAAGTGTCTAACGGATATATTCTTATTTTGGCATTTTTTCTTAATTGATTGATCTGTGATTTCATGTGAGTTGATTGTAGTTTAATTGATTTTAACATTCCTTATTCTATCAATTCATTTTCTCTATATATATGGGACATTGGAGCATTGCAAGACAAAGAGATTAGTGGAGCAAATTTGTTTATTCACTCTCAATTGTCCTAAAGTTGTAATATCTAGTTGAGGAGTGTTTTTATGTGAAATTGTAAAAAGGTGAATCTTTTTATATTTGTGAGAAATTTTTTCAAGTCTTGGAAGAAGACGTATCCACCATTGAAGGGAGTTCAAATAGTGGTCCATAACACAAGGGGAGCTTGTGTTTGAAAAGATTAAATCCAAGGAGGAGTCGATCAACTATTGCGGCATGATTTAAGAAGAGAGTTTTTTTTATGCATAAGTCAATATTGATTGTAAATTGTGCTAACCTTTGATTGATTAATCTTATTCTTTGAGCATAGCCTTGTGGAATATGTTGAGAAACCGAACCACGTTAAAAACATCTTGTGTCATCTCTCTTGAATTGTTTTATTTTTTTAATTCACCGTTGCATTCAATAAATAATTTAAATAGTCATTAATTAAGTTTATAAAACATAATTTAACATTTTAACTGCTTTCAAACTCTTTTACTCTTTTGACTTTGTCTCTGGTTACTACTTCTTCTAATCTATAATGAATAAGTAGTAGTAATTTTTTATTCAACTCAAATAATTATAGATATGTAATCAAAATAATAAACATGGTGTTAGCACTCAACTTGCATATTAATAAATAAATTAGATTAAGTCATGAATTACTTTTGAGATCTTTTACATTTTTAAAATCGGAAACATAATGTACTCTTTGACAGTTGTTATGAACTCATGGGAACGTTTTTATATATATTTGGAGTTGTTTGGGACACTAAGTAGATTATAATAGTCTGACTTATTATAGTATGTAGAGTTAAATAATTCTACACCCCAAACACAAACTAAACAACTTTGCACTCTAAACACAGATTATATAACTCTTCAAATTATTATAACTTCTACAGACTATTATAACTCATTCACTGCTCCAAATAGTCCATTTGTTTTTAAAACTATTTTAAAAAGTAATATTTTAGTGAATTATGGAAGTTTAGATCATAGTACTACATCACCTTTCATAATCTCATAATTTTAGAAAGAAAAACTAACCTCAATTATTTTAGAAGATTGATTGTAAAAATTGAAAAAAGAAAAAGAAAAGAAAACCAACCAAAAATGTTTTCTAGCTACTCCTAAATATTCATTAGAATTTTGGTCATTAAAAAATGAACTTTTTTTTTTTTTACTTTTTTCTTCTTTTTTTTTTTTTTTTTGAGATCTTCAAAATTAGTCACTATATATGATTAATCTTAGACTACGAAATTAATTTGAAACTTTTTAATACCATTCTATTTCTATATGAACAAGGCTTGGATTTTAGGGATGTGATTTGAGAGAGAGAGAGTTTTCTTTTGAAAAGAATGATTTTTCCTATACGTAGTACAAATCAAAGCATTTTTTTTGTCCTTTGAAATCTAGCTCTCTTTGGTTTTAGGAATTTTTGGAAAATAAGAGCGTTTTAAAAACTTATTTTAGAAAACGACCTGGAGAGAAACTATTTACAAAAGACTTTTTGTCTTTATTAAAATGCGTCTTTTGAAAAGACGCATTTCACAAAACTATTTAAAAAACACTTTTTGTCTTTATTGGAATGCGCCTTTTGAAAAGATGCATTCCACAAAACTATATTCAAAAGACTTTTTGTCTTTATTGGAATGCTTCTTTTGAAAAGATGCATTCCACACAACATCACATGGAATGCATTTTTAAGAGGAACACATTCCGTCTCTCTCCGTTTTCTCCCCTCTTTCTCTGTTAAGTTGTTTATATAATGATTTTTTTATTTTTTTTACTCTAATGATTATCTAATAATTGTTTAAATTATGGTTTGTAAATAATTTTTGTTATGCTCTAATGATTGTTTAAATTATTTTTTTAAATATTTAAAAACATTCCATTTTTATAGGCTTCATCTTTTTCTATTTTTTTTATTTTTTATTTTTTAAAATATTTCTAAACACTCCTCTTTTATAGGTTATAACTTGCAATCGTGACGAGATTTTTTTTTTAATAATTTTTAAACCATTGATCTCCTCTCATCTCTCATAAATCTTAACATATTGACAAAATCATCATTATATTTCTCCCATTTGTTATATTTATAAAAGTTAACCTAACGTAAAATAAGCATAAAATACAAATAACATAACCTCTTGGACTTAGTACAATTTGTTTTAACAAACTGATCTACAACTTTCAAGTATTTTTAACAAATTGCACTCCATTCGATTTGCACCAAACCTTCTCCCATACACATTAATTAATGTCTCATTTTCTCACCCCACTTTATATAAGAATAGATGTGTCCAATTTATTTGATAGATTTGCGTATTATTAATTTGACATTTGATTCTTCTTGTAATCCAAAAAGTAAAGGGGTTTTAATTCTATTTTTTTCCACATTATATGTCTAATTTATGTTTAATTAGTTAATTAAAAAGCATACCTCCTATGAGTGATAAAATATATGTGCATGCATATCGCTGGAGGTCTTCTTCATCGATGTCCTTTCGGTAGATGCACAAAATTATTAAATTGGGCATCCAACGAAGTCAGGCAAAGGTGATCTCCTTTCAAAAGTAGAGTGTTTAGAAATATTTTAAAAAATAATAATTAAAAAAATTAAAGAAACAGAAAAAGAGGAAGCCTATAAAAATAGAATGTTTGTAAATACTTAAAAAAAATAATTTAAACAATCATTAGAGCATAACAAAAATTATTTACAAACCATAATTTAAACAACCATTAAATAATTATTAGAGTAAAAAAATTTAAAAATTTAAAATCATTATGTAAATGGCTTAATGGAGAAAGAGGAGAGAAAACGGAGAGAGACGGAATACATTTCTCTTAAAAACACACTCCATGTGACGTTTACATTTTGTATGCTCTTCAAAAGACACATTCCAAAAAAAAAAAAAGCTTGTTTTTTAAAAATAGTTTTTCCCCAGCTCGTTTTCTAAAATAAGTTTATAGAACACTCGTATTTTTCCAAAAAAAATCCTTGGTTTTATCATGAACTGTGTCTTTCTCTACAACTTCACCTTGGTTATTTTCCATTAGTTCCAAATTTGCTCAATTTTGGCGCTAAAACATATATCTTTGACCAAAAAGTCAGATGTTCAAATATTCACTCTCATATGTGTGCTGTTGAACTAAAAAAACCTCATTCGAATTCAATTATTTTTTTTAGGTCTTCCTTATAAAATTATTTTTAAGAATTATGAGTAAATAAATGAAGTTTTTTGGTTCAACAATATGTAGAGGTGAGAATTCAAATCTTAAACCTTTAACATAGTTTATAATACTTTAATCAATTAAGCATCATACACAGGTTGACGAGTGAATACAAAATAAAGATTACTGTTCTTGTGTCACATTTATATTATCGTATATTATAAGCTAATTAAAGTTAAAAACAATTGTTAATCAAGATGGAAAATCATTTCTCTAATATGCGATTCACCTTCTCCATCAAAAGAAACAACATCAGTCAAAGTTGAGGAGATTAAAGAACTGTCCTACCGATTGCAACATTGTGTGTTCAAGTAGTGCGATCGAATTAGCCAATAAAATTGGCTCATGCAGCGATGACCTTGGAGATAGCCCTTCCTCAAGAAGAAAAGTAGATAGAAGATGTCCCTAAAGCTTTGCGCGGAGTGTATCACGCTAATCTCATTACTAATAGTCCACTTCCTTGATTAAGTGGTCAATCTTTTATTTAATTTTGCTTGTTGGTTTGCATCTCAAAAAATATATATATATATATATATGTTAAGAATATGAATAAATTAAAAGATTATGTTAAATATATCGTAATGCACCAACTTAAAACTTTTTAGATTTTGTAACGAATTAACATGATATCAAAACACAAGTAGTCTTAATTTTGAACCTTAACACAATATCACTCATTTGTAAGAAGTGATCGCCACTTGAATTTTGCTCTTTATAATTTTATGGTTATAAAAACAATTTAGAACTTCAATCATTCTTAAAAAATAGGTCTATCCATGAAAATAAAATACTAAAAAAAAGACAATTAGACATATTTTTACCACATATTTTATTTTAAAAAACAAAAAGTTAATTATATATTTCTTTATTTTGAACAGTTTTTTAATTTAAAAAACTACCTTGCATGTGAGAACTCCTTAAAATAAGATAAAGTTCCAAAATCATATAGCCATGACTGACCCTGTCAAAATCAAGTGTACTGATGAGATCACTTTATGAGAGAGTTCAATTAATAAGACATTTTTTTCCCTTAAACTATCAATTAACCCACATGCAATTGTTAGGTATAAAAAGTTGGTCACATCATGCATGCATGATGCATATTCAAAGTTTAACAAAAGTTGCATCTCATTGACCAATTACTAATATATTGGGTTAATCCTTATTGATAATATCATATGATATATTCAACCTCTTACTTTATAGTTTCTTATTTTAAAAATAATTAATTAAAACTAAAAAAAATATTGATATAGGTTGATCTCGAAGTCCTTCAATTTAGTTGATCCCTTCAATATATTTCTAATTTAAAGATGTTCATTATCAACTTTGTGATATAAAAACATTTCTAATTTAAACTTTTTTTTCTTTCAATATTTGATTTATCATGAAATAGTAAGGAGTTTGACTACCTCATTTAAAAAAAAATCGAATTATTTATAATTCAAACGAGGAGTAAGAACTCTAACCAACAATCTTTAGAGAAAGTTATTAAATGTCTATCTAGTTAAATCAAAAAACATCACTAAATTTTTTTACCAACCGTTTATCAGCAACATTTTTAGGGACACTTTTAATTTTCATGGTTGAAATTAATGTAGAATGATACTTTTTTTACTAGTAGCAACATTAAACCTGTTTTTTGTAGTGATGATGATTCTTATTATTATTATTACTATTACTGAGTTTTTTGTTAGTTTGGTGAGAGAGGTTTCATATATGGCTAGGTTTCAATATAATTATCTTGATTTATTTTTTCAAATTCAGTTCCTAATTTTTACCATTTACATTGATTGAAAGCCATTCATCAAAATTTGTATATTTTTTATTTTTTTAAAAAAATGAAATTCAACAAAAAGAAATTACACAATAATAATGGAAAGTGGAAACTTACCCAATAATCTAAAAATGAGAGAGAAGAAATTTGAATTCAAATACATAATAATTAGAAAATAATAATAAAGTGGGGGATCCACATCATTATGTGCAAATTGAACTATGCCACATGACATACCATAGCAACAAATACTTAGGCAACAATTTATCTCTCTTTGTACCTAAAAATAATAGGAGAGAGTACCTCTCATTCTCTCTCTAAAAATGAAATAAAGGAATCAAATAATTATCATGAAAAGCAAAGAGAATCCAATGTGATGATGATGTGTGCATCATAATTTACTGATCATCAAATATAGATCAAATCACATGTGATTTATGGCTTAAAATATATATGACACATATTATAGGTAGGTACAAGTGTTTGTTTATTCATTTAGGCCAAAACTTTAGGGCCATAGTTTTAATTATTCATGTGGGCACAAAATAGGATCTTACAAAATTATGAACCAATTTTCTTCAACTTCTTGGGACTAATTTATGTTATTCCTTTTGTTGGAACTAATTTATATGGCATAACAATTTAATTGGCAAGTTATACTTTGAATTAATCTAACCTTATCTAAGAATCAAGGTAATTTTATTTCTTTATGTGTTTTGATTTTTTTACCCATGAAATAAAAAAATTGGTCAAATTGATTGAAAACAAAAAAAATTGATAATGAATATGGTCATTTTTTATAATTCGAAAATTATGTATATCAGTTGATTGGTAAGAGAGATTAACCAACTACTTTTTACCCAACATTTTAAAGAAAAGAAGAATTAGAGTAAGTGACTTACAAAGAAAATGAGAGAGATAAAATGTGGGTGTATGAAGTTTAGAATAAACGAGACCAAGAGGAGGGGGGAACATCTGAACTAGGGTGAAGAATTTTAGGATTAGATGATCAAAGGGGATAACAATCGAAGGGTAAAAGATTAACGAGATCTAATAAGGTTCTATTTTGCTCATTTTTTGGTAATTTTACTAAGAAAAACAAGGTCATTTTGCTTTGTAACATCTAATATATACATATAATTAAAACAACGTTGTTTTGCTTTGAGCAAAAAAAAAAAAAAACATTTTTATTATTTAAAAGGGAAAGACCCTAACTTCATTTCATCTTCTCTAGGGTCAACCCCCCCCCCCCCCCCCCCCCCCCTTAATTTAGTTATCACATTTTGTTAATTTTGACTAACCAACTTTAATCACTCAATCACAGTTTGTAATAATAATAAAAAAAATTTTCAATCTTCAACTATCAACCATTTGGTGTCAATAAAAAACTTAATCCAATTGAAACTTTAGCTAACTTTCACTTCGAATCAATTCGTTCATAATTATATATTTGAATAAAACTACTATATTCTATCAACATGAGATCTATTGTCCTTTTAATAATTTATTAAATATTTTTTTTCTCTTCAATTTCTCACCACGCAATCTATCTATCTATAGATAGTATTTTTTTCTTCTATGACCATAGAAGAAAAAAAAAACTCATAAAGTTAAACAATAAACACTCATTTTGGTGGTTGGCTTCACTAATAAAATGCCACGTCATTTCCGTCTCACATGCTATAATTATGTTAATTTATGACTTTTGAAACCCTACAAAAAAATTTTAGATCTCAAACATTGTAAGCATAGCTTTATGGTTCCTTTGCATTTTTTTTGGCTCCTTTGAGAAAAAGAAAAAAGAAGTCCTTTGTCAAAAAAAAATAATAAATAATAAAAATAAATTTTGACACGGTTTTTGCACGTGTTAAATCTCTCTCTCTCTCTCTCTCTCTCTCTCTCTCTCTCTCTTCTTAGTTTAAATAGTTGAATTAAAGAAGCTTCTTTGAATTAATTTACATGATTCAAACATTAAACTTAATTCCTTCGTGCCCTATTTAATAACAATGTTTTTTAAAACACTACAAAATTCTTGAAATACAAACCAAATTTTAGAAACATAAAATAATAATTTTCAAAAACACTTTTTTTTTTAAATCTGGCTAAAATTTCAAAAGTATTTTTAGTTAATGAAAAGTTAAAAAGAAAGAAAATTGACAATCAACCATATGATTTTTTTTTAATAGTATGAAAAAGAAAACAAAGAAAAAACATAGTCGATTTTAAATTTGATATGCAACTCAAAATAGTAAACATCAAATTTTTTTCCTAAATAGTCAATCTATGTCTAACTTAACTGGTTAAGGTATATTATTCTCGACCAAAAGATCAGAAGTTTGAATCTTCACTCCACATGCTAGCTGTTGAACACGAAAAAAAATCTTTCCCTAAACAATAAGATAACCATTAAACTTTAAACAAAATAATAATAAATAGAGATAATCATCTCTCTATACAAAGAAAACCATTATATATGCTATTCCACAATCAAAGTTTATATGAAAGAGATGATATTTTCTTTCTTATAATTATTTTTCAAACCAAGTTAAATCTACGTGTTAACTTTAAACATTATAGTTGTATTTACCATTATATTGTAACATATCAAAGTTTTGTTTCATATAATAATCTTGTTTTAGTTTTTTGCTTGGCGTAAATCAAGCTTGTTAGGATAATTTGTCTTAGTGGTTAAGTTCTAAAACATTTTTAAAATCTAAGTCAAACCTTTTCTTAAAAGATTTTTTTTCTTTTTGAAAACTTCTTTCTTCTCAGCTTTTATATTTTAAATAGTTTACAAAACAAAGAAAGTGAGTTGTTTAAGCATGAATAGATCCCAAAGTTTAGGCTCGTTTTATAACAATTTCGGCCTATTTGATAATTATTTGTATTTTTAGGCCTCGTTTGATAACTATTTGGTTTTTTATTTTTGGTTTTTGACAATTAAACCTATAAATATTACTTCCACATATGGCTTTCCATGTTTTCTTATCTACTTTTTAAATGTGTTTTCAAAAACCAAGCCAAGTTTTGAAAACTAAAAAAAGTACTTTTCAAAAACTTGTTTTTGTTTTTGGAATTTGGTTAAGAATTCAAGTGTTTTCTTATGAAAGACGGAAACCGTTGTAGAGAAGATGAAAGCCATTATAGAGAAATTGAGAGAAAACAAACACAATTTTCAAAAACCAAAAATAAAAAATCAAATGGTTATCAAACGGAGTCTTAGTTTTTTGGTTTTAGTTTTTGAAAATTGTACTTATTTTCTCATCATTTTTTTACAATAATTTTCATGTTTCTTAAGGAAACATTTAAATTAATTTTTAGCCAAATTAAAAAAAATTTAAAAAAAAAAAAACTTTTGTTAGTTTTTTAAAACTTGGCTTGGATTTTTAAAAAATTTGTAAATAATAGATAACAAAACAAAGACCCCATAGGTGGAATGAGTGTTTATAAGCTTAGTTTTTAAAAACAAAAAATCAAATCGTTATCAAACGGGGCCTTCGTTTTTAGTTTTTTGTTTTTGAAATTTATGTTTGTTTTCTCACAATTTTTTTACTATGATTTTCACATTTCTTAAATACACATTTGAATTCTTAGTCAAATTCCAAAAACAAAAACAAGATTTTAAAAACTACTTTTTTTCGTTTTCAAAACTTATCTTGGATTTTGAAAACTTTTTCAAAAAGTAGATACCAAAACAAAGAAATCGAAGTAGTGTTTATAAGCTTAATTTTTCAAAAACCAAAAATCAAATATTTATTAAACTGGACCTTAGGCCCCGTGTTTGATAACAATTTGATTTTTTATTTTTTATTTTTGAAAACTAAGCTTATAAACACTATTTTTATCTATGAGATTCTTTGTTTTGTTATCTACTTTCTTCTAATATTTTCAAAAACCAAGTCAAGTTGTGAAAACTAAAAAAAAAATAGTTTTTAAAAACTTGTTTTTATTTTTGGAATTTAACTAAGAATTCGAAGGTTTCTTTAAGAAAGTGGAAAACCATGATAAAGAAATGGTAGGAAAACAAGCATAAATTTCAAAAACTAAAAATCAAATGGTTATTAAACAGGACCTAAATTTTTGGATTAAGATAAATTCAATCCTTTCAATATATTCTCAACAATCTCTTACAATATGTTTGCTTAAATATTAGCATATAGAAACACACACATGTGAACAATTGGTATGTAATTGGCATATACCATCGACCAAGAAGTTTGAAGTTGAAGTTCCCGCCTCCAAATGTTCTTTAACTCAAAAAAAAAAGAAAAAGAAAAAGAAAAAGAACTATTGGCATGAAATGGAGAGAAAACAATAAAGTTACCTAGAATTTGAACTATCATGACAATATTCAACTTTGATACCATGACAAAGCACCCCATAAAAATCATGAACTTAAAACTTAGAGTGGGGTTTTATAATAAATTTAATTTTTTTTTCCAATTTATTCTCATAATATTAATAAACAAGCACGATATTAAAAATGATCAAAAACTAAAAACAAAGCCACAATTATCTTTCCTTCTATACATTTTTCTATGTCACTCTTCCTCTTTTCAAGTATTTTGATAAGTAAATCAAAATGAATCTCAATTTAATTCAAAATGTACACCATAAAAATAGTTGTAGTTACAAAATTAAATATTAGATTGAATCTCAACTATTATTAATTAATTTATGAACTTATTATATGTTATAAATTCTGTGTAATTATTATTTTACAATATTGTATAACTTATAATTATTATGTTATACATTTTTTAATTTTAACAAATTAAAATGAACCAAGTTTATAACTGTAAGTTATTATTCTTCTCTTTTAATAAAATTTTTCATTTTAAAATTTCAAATTCAAAATCTAAATACATTCAAAATTCAAAATCACGTTGTGTTCAAAATTTCCACTATTTTGTTCTTAGAATCCAAAAACATATTTCAAAAACAAATCTATCAAACTAAATCCATTTGACTCAGGTGAATCTAGAAACATAAAATAGAATTCAGGTCGGATACGATAGAGTGTTTAATAAATCCATAGAAATTTTATAATTTGAATTTTGAAGTGCAATTGAAACCACCACCCCCATTCCATTAACATAAGGGTATGGTTTCAGTTCTGGCTTCCATTATTATTTTATTCTCAAATCTCAAGACACTGTCCTTTAGTCAAGTAAGTATAGGATTCAGGGTCCTCTCTTTTCTCTCTCTATTCCCTTAAAACAAAAGGGTACCCTTAAGTTGTTGGGTTGTTTGTTGTTGTTGTAGTTGTATCCATGTGACCAAAGTACATGCAAACACGTCTTAGAGAGAGAAACTAGAGAGATAAATGTACCCTTTTTGACAAAAAGTTGAGTCAGAATGACGAGTCCTTAACCATCACTTTCACTTTCTTTTTGGGGTTTCTGCAAACATTTTGAATATAATTCTTATTTTTCTTTTTTTCCAACTGCAACTGGGAGAAGAAAATAACCATCGAGTTAGGGTTTTTAGACACATTCGGATTAATATTTGGTTAAGTAAATCGTGTCTAATAAGTTCTTCAACTTTCAATTTTGTGTTTGATAGATTTTTAAATTAAATTAATTCATATTTAAACATTTTGAATATATATCAATGACCTATTAAATACAAAGTTGATAATTAAGGGATCTAATAGATACTTTAAAATTTATAGAAGTTTAAAAACTTATTTGATAATTTTTAAAGTTTAAAAATCTATTAGAGACCGACGTGTACTTTTGACCTTAATTTTTTTTCAACTAGGTGAGGAATTGAAGATGATGGGATTAGGGCTTTTAGAGAGAGAAAGAGAAGAGGAAAATTGGACAAAAGAATCTGGCTGGAAAGATTGTTGGATCTTTGCAACTTTTGAGAGTGCTTTTCTTTTTCTTTTTCCATTTTCTTTCTCTTTGATATTACCCATAAACCCTAACACACAATAGAGACCAAAATTTTAAAAAAAATGATTAATTTAATTTTTACAGTACAGATATTGTCAAATATTCCCTTCATTATGAAACTACCATGAAAAGAAAAGAATATTTGGGGGTTTTTTTTTTCAGAGGATGAAATGAATAATCCAAGAATATCCAATTGTGAATCTCTCTGTCCTACAAATATTCTTTAAAGAACAAAGCTGAACTGATGAAGAGTTTTGTGTTTGTTTGATGAGGATGATGAAGAATTTGGTTGGATTTCTCTCTATCTCTCTTATTTTTGTTTTCTTTTTTTCAATCCCCAATGACACTGATTTGGTAAGAATTTTCAATCATAATGCTATTTTTAGGAATATGGGAAAGTTTCCACACCAAAACTTTACCATCCTTTTACCCCTTTTCTTCTTCTTCCTTTTATCTTTAAACTAGGGTTCTTCATGAGATTTCGATTTACGAGTTAAATTGGTTAAATTACAAGTTTAGTCTTCAAACTTTTATGTTTGTATTTCTTTAGTCCGTAAATTTTAAAATATGTTTAATAGGCCTATGAACTTTCAATTTTGTGTCCAATAGGTCCTTGAAAAAGTGTCTAATAATGGAACCTTAAACTTTTAATTTTACGTCCAATTGGTCCTTGAATTTTCAATTTCATGTCTAATAGGTCTTTGACATTTTTGACATTTTTAAAGTTTCACAAACCTACTAGATATAAAATTGAAAGTTTAGAGTCCTATTAAACATAAAATTCAATTTTATATCTAATAGATTAATTAATTTTTGAATATGTTAAGAACTTATTAAACACAAAAGTGAAAGTATATGGTCTATTAGGTATTTTTAAAGTTCAAGGACCTTATTAGACACATTTTTAATGTTCAAGGACCTTTTGGACATAAATAGAAAAGTTCAGGAACTAAACTTGTAATTTAACTAGTTAAATTTATGTAATTCAAAGATATGACTTCGAGTTTATGTTTAATAAGTAGGTTTGTTGATTTAGTCCAAGCTTTTAAGCTAATCCTATATGTGTAATATACATATACTTATCTTAGACTACAACACATGCATATACTTGTAAATAACACAAAGCTTCTTGCAACTTAACTAGATGGACCGCCAAATTAAGCATAGATCAAGTGGCATAAAGTATATGTCCTCAACTAAGAGATCCGAGGTTCAAATCTCCACACCCCCACTAGTTGAACTCAAAAAAAAAAAAGAAAAAAAAAAGACACCTAACTAGTGGACCATCAACCTTATTAATTGAAAAAGAAATGACACCACAAAATTTAAATATGTGACTTCTTTGCCGCTATGATATTATATGAAAATTACTAAATTCAAAAGCTTAAATTGAACTTCTTTATTGAATTAATTCTATCATCTATTCCATCTTTAGTAAACCACATAGTTGACAAATGTCTAATGAACAAAGTTGTTTGTTGTAGAGAGAGATAAAGAGTAGGTTTTATTAGGTTCTAAATAAAGCAAAAGAATCAATCTCAAGATTTCTTTGGGCCTGCAAAAACAGACAACAATTGGGGAAGAAAGTTAAGGAGATGAAACACAAATTGGAGTCTCTCTCTTACAAATGTGAACATGAAATAAATATTTTATAATGGTGATTTTTTATTCATGCATAGGGTAGATAATTTGTACAACCTAAGTTTATAAAGTTGAACCAGCATTATTTTGGTTTAAAGGTTTGCTTATCTCAAGTTTTAAAAGTTTACTACTCCCACATACTACATAAATACAACTATTTGAAATTCATTAGTCTATGCAATTGGCCTCATCTTTTCGATCGTAAACATATCATTTACAGTTCAATTAGTGTTGAGCACATCCAACAAACGGGAGAGAGAACTCTACATTTAAGTGATGATGAGTTTAATTATTGTTTTTTTTTTTAAAAAAATTAGTTCAACAATTGCAAGGTCAGAGATCGAACTATCGACTTTTGGAATAGTAAATTGATGTCTTATCTACTGAGCTATATTCGGATTGGCGATGATTAGTTTAATTAACTCTTATAATAAAGTGTCAATACGAACTTGTCTTAGTAGATAATGTTATTATTACTATCATTAAGATTGAATGTTTGATTGAGATAACCTCACATTTAATTTGTTGAATTCAAAAGAATAATAATAAAAATATAAAATTATTTACTCTATACACACACATGAATTATTATCTATACAATACATAACAGAAAGAAAAATAATGGCAATCATGGAATTTGACTGATTTTTGGATTTGATATAGAGAAAGATTTCACATGAATGCTTAACTCAAAAGCTCTAATAATTAGTGTGATCAGAATTCAAATAAATAATCATTCAATCCACTTTGGATTTTAGGGCAGCATCTCTTTCAACCTGAACTAATTTACTAATTATTCACTCCCCACAATTTTTTTTACACCTCTCTCCCTCTTTTGAGATTTGGTTTTTCTTTAATCAATCCTAACACTTGAAATTCATCCACATCTTAGTTTAATTTTTTTAATAAATTCTTCAAGTGTAATTATAATCTAAAGTCCAAACCTATTAAAGTAGGATCTTTTAGGAATAAAACTTTCTCTATGTTTAACTATGAATTAAAGTTTGAAAAACGAAAAGAGAATGCTTGAACTACAATAAATAATAAATCGTTTACACGTGTAACATGGTCTGAATTTTTGTATAATTTTTATTTTATGATGGTGAGATTTCAAGTCAATCAACTTCATGAATATGATAACTTTAAAATAGTTGGTGTAAAAAAAAATGAAAATATAATTAATATTTTAAATAGGTACTCACTGTTACTTTAACTCATACTTGTAATGATTTGATCTATTGAATAAGAATTTGTAATTCTTATCATTATAATTAATAAAATATATTAATTATCCAGAAAATTGTTACTATTACAAGAAAATTACTTCAACTTGAGCATGTGGACTAGGATGACAATTAATTTGATGTTCATAGGATGTGGTTTTCTTTTTTAATATTTAATTTACAATTTAAAAGTTAAAAGGAAATTGAACTAAAACTTCCTAAAATTTTCACACAGCTAGCTTCTTTTTATTGGAAAAAAAAAAGAAAAAGGAATAGGTATAAATATACGTTGCGATTGTAGCCACACTAAACTCCTAGATTTAAAACAAAAATTATTTATGTCCTTAGAATTGATTTTATTTAAAAAAAAAAATTGTCCTTAGAATTGCTTTCTTTAATATATATTTTTTTTCAGCCGATAAAATGCTAATAGGTCATTTCAACATTACATAAAATTTGGGGATTGATTACATAAATTTAGAGTTAGGTGACACAATATAGAAATTAATTAGAGAAATGTTTTAAAAAAATATAATTAGAGAGAATAATTTAGGAGATGAATCGGAGATATATAGTTTTTTTTTTTTTTTTTTTTTCATTTTAGTTCAACAATGTAACAAAATTGGATCGAATCTTCCATCTTAACCATTTAGTTATGTTTAGATTGACATAATTAGAGACAAGTAAATTAATTTCTTTTTTCTCATTCATTTGTAATTCATCTCAATTAGCTTTCGAATTTCAATTAACTTTTCGATCAATAATATTGAAAAGTAAATAATGGATAAGAGGTACCCTCCTACAAGCAAGGTTTAAAATGTCGAGGCCTCAATATTATAGAATGGAAATGTCCATAAAATGTCGACATCGACATATATTTATAGAAAAATCATACAAATTAAAAATATTTAAATTAATAAATAAATATTTTATAATTTTTTTTAATGAGTGTTTACTTATTATTAATATAATGTTCACATCAATGATTTTTTATTTCTATATTTTTAGTGTTTCTATCAATATAATGGAAATGTCGATTCATCTCTTACATCGATGTTCAACTCATGGACATATAAAAATGTGGATGAAAATTTTCTTAGATGGGAATGGAGAAGTGACACGTGGGGGGATCCTATAAAACTTAGGATCAGTGATAGTGTACTCTGACTAGCGGGCCTAAAGGCCAAAGGGTACCCCAAACTATGTAAAGAAGAAAGGCACCGCCCCTACAAATGTAGGGCTTTCAGAACCCAATGGGAATTCGACACCTCTCCTTTTATCTTATAATTATAGAGAGTGATGTAGATTGATTCCTTAACTGCAGCCAGCCCAAAAGAATGTACCGTTATTTCTCCTTTTGAAATGGCATTTATTGTCAGCGGCAAATCTTCGACTCTCAAGTCAAACTCCTATCTTCTACTCTAGTTTTTCACCCTACTCACTTCAACTTCAAGGTTATATTTTGTTTTAAAAATATTTTTACTCTTTTAAAAGTTATAATATTAAATTTGATCTTTTATAAATGTTTCAAAACTATCGTTTGAGTAAAAATTTATTAGAATTTAAGACGAAAAATCGACGTGACAATAATCTGAAGCGATGTGGCGGTGACTAAGATGTTTGTCTAGATTAAGTTTGAAAAAATGACATTCAGACACGCTAACTTTTCATTCAACATTCTAACGATTTTTCTATTTTAAGGGTAATTTTGAAACATTTATGAAATGTCAATGATAATATTGCAACTTTTAAAAGAATTAGGGTATTTTTTAAACAAGTGACAAAGTTCAAGGATATATATATATTTTTTTTTTATAATTTCGCTTATATATAGATAACTTTGCATCTAAATTTGTAGGCCTCTAACGTTAAGAGTTGTATCGCCAAAATTAGCATAGCTCATCAATAATTGGTGTGTACTATTTTCTTTGAAGTTGGGGATTCAAATTCTCATACTAGAGTCCTAGATTTATTGGACAGTGTTTGAAATTTATGAATTCATTAGATATAAAATTTAAAGTTCATTAGATTACTAGATACAAAATTAAAAATGTCAACTTGAGCATAACTTAATGGTTAATATGTCCATTTCTCTTCTTAAGGTCGAAGATTCAATTCTACTTCTCCATATATATTTGTTGTACTAAAAAAAAGAAGTTGAAGGTCTATTTGCTATTAGTGAATTTAGTGTTCAGTGGGTCTACTTCTGAAAATAGTATTTGGATTCATTGCTAATATATTTTTTAAAAGCAACGTTTACATGTTTTGAGTATTTTTCAAATTTAAAATATGCTATTAAATACATATTAAAAAATAATGAAAATATGGAGTGCAATTTTGTATACTTTTAAAAAATTATTGTTAATAGTTATTGATTTTTTTTATAGGTCTTTGAATTTGATTTAGTAGAACCTTAAATTTAAATATATTGTGTAATTTATACCATCGGCTATTATTTCATTTCATTTTTGATTTGCTATGCACAATTTTTAGCTACATGAAACTATTTTTGTATTCTTTTTTTTTTGTATTGGATGCTTTTTAGCTTTATTTTAATGTCAAATTATCACATACTCAACAAAAGAATGTCAAATTGTCACCTTATTAATGAATTTTGAATATGTACTTATACATTAAATAATTTATTGACATATAGATGATAAAATTAGAACTATTACGAATTTGAAACATGACAACAAAAATTAAGTAAGGAGGAAGTTATATATTTCACTCTTTCCTTTTTACTGTTTTCTTTTGTTTTTCTCTTACACCCTAAAAAAAATTAAGGCCCGTTTGATAACCATTTGGTTTTTGAAAATTAAGCTTGTTTTCTCTCAATTTCTCTACAATGGTTTTCATCTCCCTTAAGGAAGTATTTGA
Organism: Trichosanthes truncata; assembly: GCA_033996785.1. Taxonomy (NCBI): domain Eukaryota; kingdom Viridiplantae; phylum Streptophyta; class Magnoliopsida; order Cucurbitales; family Cucurbitaceae; genus Trichosanthes; species Trichosanthes truncata. Next base: position 53,714,831 of record JAWPNB010000010.1, read on the forward strand.
ATTCTTAGCCAAATTCTAAAAACAAAAACAAGTTTTTGAAAACTATTTTTTTTTAGTTTTCAAACCATGGCTTGGTTTTTGAAAACATAGGCAAAAAGTATATGACAAAACAAGTAAAACCATAGGTGAGAGTAGTATTTATAGGCTTAATTTTTAAAAACCAAAAATCAAAAACCAAATGGTTATCAAACGGGGCCTAAATTTTATCTCTAAACTTATAAAGTTGTATCAAGTTTTACCCTAAATTTTTAATTTCATCAAATTACACCACAAATTTAGATAAATGTTGCAATCTTAATATTAAATTGAAAAATGTTGTAATTTATATCATCTGATAAAATTAGAACTATTACAAATTTGAAAAATGACAACAAAGATTAAGTAAAGAGAAAGTTATATATTTCACTCTTTCCTTTTGTTTTTCTCTTATACCCTAAAAAAATCAATTTTTACTTATGGTGTATCAAGTTTTACCTTAAATTTTTAATTTCATCAAATTGCACCACAAACTTAGATAAGTGTTATAATTTTAATCTTAAACTGAAAAAGTCTTGCAATATATACTCTCTGATAAATTTTCGTTTGAAAAAAGTATTATCATATGCTTTTAATGAATTATAAAACATGTGTATAGGGTATAAAATTGATAAAATGTCAAAGAAAAACGACATTAGAGCTAATTTTTTGTTAAAATTTGTGAATTATGGTAAATTAATTTGATGGTTAATTTGTCATTAATCAAACTTAAATTTGTGCAAAACTTGATATTATTGAAAATTAGTGAGTTTACGGAGATTTTTAAATTGCTTTTTGTTAAAATTAGTGGGTGAATTGGCATAAATTGAATAGATGGTAGAAATTGCATCATCTAGCTAAGTCTAGGGTCTAATTTGATGAAATTGAAAATTTAGGTGAAAATTGATACAACATGACAAATTTAGGAATAAAAATTGAAAATTTCCCCCCCAAAAAAAAAACTATTTCCTTTCATGAGGCATAACTTAGTGTAGTTTGGGCTTGCCCAAAAGTAGGAAAATGTAACTTTGTTGTTGTTGGGCTTGTAGATTGCCCAATATTTCCCCTTCCCATCCCAATGGATATGGATATTATTGAGCCCAATAGGTGCTGCCTTTGGAAATTTTGAGTTGGGCCCCCATGAGAAAAGTTTCAGTTCCTTTTCTTTTTTTAGTTTGACGATGTGAGGACGGGGATTTGAACCTCTAATCTTTCTGGTGGAGGATATATGTCTTCTTAACTAGTTGAGCTATGTTTTAACTTGGTGAAAAGTTTTAATTCCTCGATAACAACTTTTCTTTTCCTTTCTTATTCTTATAATTTCTTTTTCAAGCTTGTAATATTTTGATTATATTTTGACATTATTAAAAAATAGGCTAAATATTCAAATCTAATTGGTATTTTATGTAATTCTCAATTCATTTCTTAATCTTTTAATTTTTTTCTTGTTTGTTGTATTGAAAAAACTATTCATGAGGTTCTTTTGTCATAAATTTTGTTAACAAAAAGTTGATGAATTATTAACAAAACTATTCATGATATATTGTTCTTTTGTTAATATATTTAGATGTATATGTTGGAGTGTCATCTAAATGTTATTTGATGCATGAAATTCAACTTGTCCATAAGCAAAATTCAATCAAAAGTGTTAATTAGATTTCGTCGAGTTTAACAAATAAGGTTTAGACGAATATAATGAAAACATTTTAAAATTCAAAGGTGAAATAAGCAGAGTCATCAAAATTCCATTACTAAATTTGTAATTTTAATTTTGAAACATTGGAAAACAAAATAATAGAAGAATGTTCCATTACAAATTGGGTTTTTGAAGTTTCAAGGTTTCCTTTTAGTCTCTACTTTAAAAAGTATAGTACCTAACTTTCAAGGTTATGACAATTTGGTCTCTATACTTTTAAAAAAATATTAATAAGTCCATAAATTTTTAATTTTGTGTTTAACACGTCTTTATTTGTTTTTTTTCCTTTTTTAGTACAATTTTTTTTAACATAGTGTTAATCTTATCATTTAACGCTTAGATGTGCTATTGCTTACATAGTTACATTATTAAAAAGTTATGTGTCAAGTTGATTTCAAGCATATTCAAGCTTTTGGTGATGTAAATACTAAACTAATAGGTTAATGATTTAGACCTATTATACAATCTTTTAATTCTAAAAATTACAAAAATTAGAGAAAGAAATTTTTTTAATACTATGTTAATATGGATACTACTTCAATTCATTATCAATGACGTTAGTACTATTAAAAAAATGATGTGCTAGTTCAATAGCATTAAAGAATTATTTACAAAGAAAAATTTATAGTGTAATAGAAAGAGTAGGTGTTGTGGGAATAATATAAATTTTTTCATATACTCTAATGGTTTAAGGTTTCATATTGTATGTTTATGAATAATACATCTCTAATAATAAGATGTTTGAAAATAATATTGTTGAGAATCATAGATTATTACTATGTTCGGTCCTACATGAAATACTATTAGATTTTTGTAAGAATTAATTATGTTTGTATTTGTTTATGAGATTAATTTTTAAATTCTATACAATTATGATGCACTAATTAATGAACTAATGTGCCAAAGTGAGCATAGCTCAACGATAATTGGCATGTAACCTCGACCAATAGGTCAGAAGTTCAAATCCCCCATCTTCAAATGTTGTTGAACTCAAAAAATAAAAAATAAAAAAAATAATGAACTAATGTTCCAACAAATAAATATAAATTAATTGATTATAAGTAATAGGTGTATTATTTTAATTGAATAATTATTTATAATTATTAAAAAAATAAATTCTTATACTAAATTACTTTAATTAATTGCCAAAGTGAGCATAGCTCAACGGACATGTACACATTCTTTTGAGGTGTTCAAATTTCCATATCTCACACTTGTCATACTAAAAAAACTTTAGTTAATTAAATATATTTAATAGATTTCCAATTAAGTATACATTTTAATAATCAATCTATCAATTTATTACAATTAATAGTTAATTAGGTTCATTTTTTTTACTACAACAAATGTGGGGTTAATTAGGTTCATTTAATACATCATTATCAATTAACTTTTATATAATTATTTAAAACATTATAATTAATTTAAATTAATCAATTTTAATAAAATTAATAAATATGTTCAAAAGAAAGGAAGATATTAAAAAAAGAGAGACATCAATAAAACCCTTATTTTTGTAATAATATCAAATACGTCATGGGCATACAAAAGCATTGGAACGACTTACTCCCATGCCCAATCTTCTAAATTTCGTATAGAACAAGGGATTATACATCCTTTACCCATTTCCATCTCTATCATATCATTCCAAATGGCTCCTAAAGATCATATATTCAAATACTTTATTATCGATTGGATTAGTTGTTTATAATTTTTGAGCGGTTAGTATTTTTTTAAACCTTTAATTAAAAATATATTTTAAAATTTTAGTTTGATATAATGTAGTGATAGGACGAACATAGTCCTATATTTTTATGTCTAAATCATGTTAGTTTAGAGATTTTAATATAATTAATTGATCATTTCGTAGGAATTTGAGCATAAGGTATGTTATGAGAGATTCTACATTGAATCACGGTTTCAACGCATCAAACCGGAGGTCATTCGGACAACTAAGTAAAGAGTTAGAGCAAAAATGACCAGTATTACATGTTGGGTAGCGTCTAGACGCTATCGGCAATCCCTTAAAGCCTCCCTCGACCCTGCGGAGAGCTCCTGTGACGCTAGGAGCGTCTAGACTCTGTCTAAAGCATCTAGACACTCTGCCGATTCCTATAAATAGATTTTTTTTATCCTCTAGGCATTTGTCTCCAATTTGCAGTCGTCATGAGACCTTTTGTAAGTTTTTTCCTCTCTATTTTTCAGTAGTTTAGGATAGATTAGGTAGTTTAGATCAAATCTCGGTGTCGGGCAACATCAGTTTCATGGATTGTTAGGCTTTTGACGCCGATTCAGGATGTAAATTTGGTAATTATGCATTTTGTTGTGAGATTTTGTTATTAATTTTATTTTCCAGCATGTTTTATGGCTTGCAATTCTTGTGATTAATCCTAGCTTGCTCTTCTTTAATGGAACTAACAATTTGTATTAATTTAGAGTGTTGCTTAGCTATGCTAGATATACCGGTCGGTGTCCTTGGTCTCTAGCTTAATTTGAGTAGTAAATAGGTCGGTTGCCACGTCGGTTAGATTAAGTAGAATTGTGTAATCACGAGTACATGGTAGGCCTTAGAATTGTTAGTGCGGGCTTAGTTAATTTAGATCGACCATGTCTTAATTAATCAACTCGTTTCGACTTGCCCTCTGTGTTAAATGCATTTAATTAATTCGTTTGATTTTGGTCGTGCCAAATTAGTTAATTAAATTAGAACCAATTAGGTGTTTCTAAATTGGTTTAATTAGGGGAGGCTCCTACGGTGTCCCGAGGAGTTTAGTTTGTCTTAAAACATAGGAAATTGTCTGTTAGGTTAGTTTCAATGATCGATAATTTGCATAACCACCTGTTTACCCCTGATTCGGTGCCCAATGTGAGATTTTTATTTTTACTACTATCTGTTTAGTCCTTTTGTCTCTATTTTATGCTTAACTCCTCTCAGTCCGTGTCAGTCTGTGTCATTAAGAAAATCAATTAATTGAAATCAATTTATTTGATTCCTTGTGGTTCAACCCGATCCACTATTAATTACTACAACTATTTAATTTTAGATCGATATTATAAATTGTATTTGATTGAACATTCGACAAGCTTTTTCATGTAGTTTTATAATATTTTTCAAAGTGTGAACTAAAAAATGTTGATATAATATGATAAAACGATACACCCTAGGAAAGTAGGTGAAAGTAAGTGAAAGTAGGTGACATATGCGCAAGGAGAGATGAAAATGTAAGAGAGAAAAATTAGATTGATGTGTTTTGTTCCACGTGGAAAGGCTAATAGATTTTGATAGGAATAAATAATGTTTGTGTTTGTTTATGAGATTAAGTTTACAAATTTTAAATAATTACAATGCGCATTAATTAATGAACTGATATTTGAACAAATAAGTAAGATTCCTAAATGTTCTAAAAAAAAAGAGTAAGATTCCTAAAAAACAAACAAATAAGATTAATTGGTTATAAATAATAGGTGTATCATTTTTATTCAATAATAAATTATAATTGTTGAAAAATAAATTTTCGTACTAAATTATTTTAATTAATTAAATATAGACTAAATTATAAAAAATACCCTTGAACTTTGCATTTTGTTTTAAAAAATACTCATATGCAATATTACTATGGACCTTTCATAAGCATTTTAAAACTACCATTGGAGTAGATATCTTTTAGAATGTTGGACAGAAAATCAACGTGGCGATGACTAGGACACTTGTTTGGATTAAGTTTGAAAAACGACATTCAAATACGTTGACTTTTCGTCCAACATTCTAATAGTTTTCTACTCCAATGGTAATTTTGAAATGATTATAAAAGGTCAAGAGTAATATTGCAACTTTTAAAAGAATAAGAGTATTTTTTAAAACAAATGGCAAAGTTCAAGGGTATTTTTTATAATTTAGCCTTAAATATATTTAATAGATTAGTAATTAAGTATGTGTTTCAATCAATGGATTTACTAATTAGGGAAATTTAATTCATTATTAATAATTAAATTTTATATAGTAATGTTGATTATAAAATAAATTTAAACATTATAATTAATTTAAATTAACAATTTTAATAAAATAAAGGTTAAATTACAAGTTTAGTCCCTAAATTTTTATGTTTGTGTCTAGTAGATTCATGAACTTTAAAAAGTTTCTAAAATGTCCTGAAACTTTTAATTTTATGTATAATAGGTCGTTAAACTTTTAATTTTGTATCTAACAGGTCATTGATCTGTTCGAGGTTTTTTTAAATTCTCAAATCTAGTGTATACAAAATTGAAAGTTCAGGGTCATATTAGATACAAAGTTTAATTTTATGTCTAATAGATTCGTTAACTTTTAAAAATTGTTGAACTTGTTAGAGACTTATTTGACAAAAAATTAAAAATTCAAAGATCTATTAGACACTTTTAAGGTCTAAGAATCTATTAACTACAACATTAAAAGTTTAAAACTTGTCAGACACTTTTTAAAGTTCGATAACTATTTGACACAAATTTGATAAGTTAGAAACTAAACTTGTAACTTACTCTAAAATAAATATATTAAAAAAATAATAATAAGAGAGAGGAAAGAGAGATACCAAGGAAAAAAAACAAGGGTATCCAATACTTGCTCATGGGTATACAAAAAGTTAAGGAATGCTCAATTTTTTAAAACCTTGTATTATCTTTATCCATATCTCAATCCTCTCATTCCAAATGGTTCTTAAAATTTGTAGGTTTAAATTATTTTTTTTCTTTTTAGTTATACAATTATGGGGTTGGAGATTAAACCATTGATCTTTAAGATGGTAATTTGCGTCTTCTCTACTACGCTCAAATGATTAACCGTAGGTTTGAAATCTATACCTACATCCAAAGTTTAAAATATTGATGTTGATTGATATTTTTAGAAAAATCTTAAAAACAAAAAAAAATTCAAAAAATATATTTAAACTAATAAATACAAATTTTACACTTTTTAAGTGAGTTAGAATATTTGTTATAATATCATATTCATATTTGATTACATTTTGTTGCTATTTTTTTTAATATTTCAGTGATTTTGTGTGGAAATGTCGACATGCCGACACAAATTTAATATTGAGAAAATGCTAGAAATGACCTAAATCCAAAAACTTTATAAAAAATGACTTGACTTTTTGAAACCTACTTTTTCTAGGAGTAAAATTTCATTTGTGCCCCTGGCTTCTTCTTTCTCTCTCCCTTATGTTCTTTTTCTTCTCCATCTCGTCTCTCATCCCACTATGACTTGAGCATCGATGATCCATCTTCAATGCCCATGTCGTCGTTCATCTATAATCAGTTACGATCATTTTTAGATGGAAGGGTCGAACAAACTACCTTTCAGTATGTAGATCTTGAAAATTTATGCAAAATTTTTTTTTAAAAAAATTATCTAATTTAATCAACTGAACTCAAAATTATGACTTCTCAAAATTTAAATTTAGATTATTTCAACTTTTGGAGGTATGAAGATACTCTCTCTCTCTCTCTCTATATATATATTTTTGGGTATTAAGTTAGTTGGAGCATTTTCCCTTTAATACCGTGCCTACATTTGTTGAATTGAATTGAAGTAAAGGAAATTAATTAAATACGATAAAAAGTGGCCAATGAAAATGTAAGAGAGAGAGAGAGAACGAAAGAGACCCATCAAATTTGTGCTTGTGCGTGTTGAGAAATACGGGTAACCGAAACCACAGCTCAACCAAATCTCAGACCTCACAATCAACAGCAACAAGAAGAAGAAGAAGAAGCAGAGCAGATAGAACGACAAAGACCCATCACCAGATTTCATCCAGATTCCCAAAAAGCCGCCAATTATGAGTGGCGCTGCTCCTCTCAACTCCTCCGGCTCTGAATTGGACTTGGATCGCCCCAATATCGAAGATTACTTGCCTTCCGGATCCTCCATCCAAGAACCCACTGGCAAGCTCCGCCTGTAATTTCCCCTTCTCTCTCTTTTTCTTCTATTTCATATTGCTCCCAGTTTCCCAATTGGTTCGATTTCGATTTCCGAGTGATTTGATGAGTTTATGAACTTGTTTCTAGGCGCGATTTGCTTGATATTTCGCCTACCCTTACTGAGGCTGCTGGTGCTATTGTTGATGTGAGCTTTCCCTTATCGTTGTTTTTTATTTCTCTGTCATTTTCATTCATTGCGAAGGGGGGTTGTTATTTTCAGGGCTAATTCATTGTTCCCTTTTCGTTCTGGAAGTGAATTCTTTGGGAGCTGAATTTAAAACTTGTTATTGTTCATTTTTTATTTGATTATGAATGCGTAGGATTCGTTCACTCGGTGTTTCAAATCAAACCCACCGGAGCCATGGAATTGGAATATTTATTTGTTCCCTTTGTGGTGCTGTGGAGTAGTGGTTCGGTATCTGATTCTCTTCCCGGGAAGGTTAGCTTGTTTCGGTATTTAAAATTTTCACTGGCGTGTATATGCAGAGCCTTGATCTGATGATGACATAGTTACTTCAAGTTGTAGGAACTCTTGTGGTTACTATTATAACTTTCACTTCTTTGTCTAAGTTTTGTTGAGCTAATGGTGCAGGGTTCTCATATTGACAATAGGATGGATAATATTCCTTTCAACATTCATTCCAGTGAATCTACTACTGAAAGGGCATGATAAGCTGAGAGCTAAGTTAGAGGTGTGAATGCTTACATCTCGTGTCCTTATTCTTTAATTTTTCCCGTTATGTTTTTTTAATTATATATCTTATGAGCTAATCTGAGCATAGCTCCGTGGATAAGACACATCTTAAAGATCAATGGTTTGATCCCCTACCTCTGTAATTGTTGAACTCAAAATTTCTTGCCTAACAATATATTTATTTGTTCTTAGTAGCATGATAGTTAAGAATTCTTGTGTGTAATGATAATATATTTCCTTGTTAGAGGTTTTTGGTGGAGTTGATTTGCAGCTTCTTTGTTGCATCTTGGACTGGAGTTGTCAAGTATCATGGGCCACGGCCTAGCATCAGACCAAAACAGGTATTTGGGATTTTGGGTTACATTTATATCATATTTTCCCTTTCGAGATGTTAAGCATCATTCTCAGTGCTGTATTGTTTTTATCTTATTCCTGGTTGAGCAGGTTTTTGTGGCCAACCACACTTCAATGATTGATTTCATAATCCTGGAGCAAATGACTGCCTTTGCTGTTATTATGCAGAAACATCCTGGGTGGGTTGGTGAGTGCATTTATTATGAAAAATGTGTAAAATGAAGATTTAGGTTGTAGGAATAAGTCTAGAGTAAGTAATTGAAGCTTGAGAGAGGCACTCTTGCTATTAATAACCAGTATACATATTTGTCTCCGTTCCAATTACGATTGGGAATAGTAGACATAATGAGTAATCAGGGAAGGCCATATAATGGTTGTCATATTGTAACTTACTTTATGTTATACGTTGTTGAAGGACTGTTGCAAAGCACTATATTGGAGAGTATAGGATGTATATGGTTCAACCGTACGGAGTTGAAGGACCGTGAAATTGTAGCAAAGAAGTAAGTGTCTGGGAGCACAAGAATTACAATTAATACTGGGTGTTAGTGGAATGATTATTGAAACTTCTTCTCTTTTAGGTTAAATGACCATGTTCAAGGGGCTGACAACAATCCTCTTCTTATATTTCCTGAAGGAACTTGTGTAAATAACCACTACTCTGTTATGTTCAAGAAGGTATTGCTTTTATACTACTTCTTAAATTTGCTGCCAAGGCTTTAATGTACCTTAATATTTGAAGTGCATTAAGGCCAATAGGCTATTTATCAGTCTAGTTTTGGCTTTAGCTAGTTTGTTGATGTTACCTATTTTATTTATGATTTACCAAATGATTTCAGGGTGCATTTGAACTTGGCTGCTCTGTTTGCCCAATTGCAATCAAATACAACAAAATTTTCGTTGATGCTTTTTGGAACAGCAGGAAGTAAGGAGCTTTTTGTGGAGGAATATTACATGTGTTATTTGATTAGTTTTTGTTGATAGAAACTTAATTCCTGTTTTATAGTCAAGGTAAGAGACAAAACATTTTTCAAATTTATAAAATATGTTTGACAAAGGATTTGTTTAGGAAACTTCAAAAACATAAACAAAATCAGTATTTTGTTGTTTTTTAAAGTTATATTTGTGTGCAATAATAAATAGTATTGTTTGTGCTTAGTAACTTAATTTGCTATACGTCGACAAAGATATACTTCAGATAGAATGAAGCATAAACATAAAATATCATTCTAAACAGCTTTTAAAAAATCAAATGAACATTAAAAAAAGAAAAGAAATGAAAATTTGATACTAGCCCAAAGAAACCACAAAGGCAGGTAGCTTAGCTAATATGCTTATGCTCCATAGAATATGAGTGAGTTGATTCTGATGAGGAATTTTGCATTGCAATAAAGTTTGCCATCAGGAAATAAATTATAGACATGCTTAGACCTGGGTTCTTATGAGGGGGCATATGTGGCTGTTTAAACAAATAGTCTGAAGTAACTCTGTGCCCCTGAATCTGCACTTTTTGGCTAGGATGATAATTTGATTGGCGCATAGAATTTGCCAAAATGTAGTGTATATGGAATTGGTTATATCAGGTAGATGATTCCCAGACCGTGTACCATTTTTCAGGCAGTCGTTCACCATGCATCTCCTGCAGCTTATGACCTCTTGGGCTGTTGTTTGTGATGTTTGGTACCTGGAGCCCCAAGTTTTGAAGCCTGGAGAAACTCCCATCGAGTTTGCAGAGAGGTAACCTTGCTTACACCTGCAATGCCATAGCATTTCTTCTATCCGTATCAGATCTTTCCATTAATGTTTATCGTTCTACCGGCCTTGGGCTCTAATTTTGCGTTATTTAATAGGGTTAGGGACATAATATGTGCTCGAGCAGGACTTAAGAAGGTTCCATGGGATGGATATTTGAAGCACTCGCGCCCAAGTCCGAAATACCGAGAACAGAAGTAAGCCTCCTCTCTTCTGTTTTAGTCTTGTTAACTTCCAAAGTTCCACTCTGGCTGTACATTCCTTTCATGTCAACTACATCACTTGGTTTATTATCCTCAGGCAACAAAGCTTCGCTGAGTCGGTGCTGCAGCGATTGGAAGATAAGTGATGTCAGTCAGTATCTAGTCTTAAAACTGCATTTACCCTTGGATACCAGGTTCCTGCCCTGAGCCTATTTATTGGGTTAGAGTTCATCCAAATAACCGTCAAGGATGCATTCGAGGTGAGTCGGAATCTTCTTTCGGGGATGGAATCATGTAGTTGTGGAATGCGTAGTTATTTGCCTGACGTATATTGAACGCCATGCAGTGTTTAGTTTTGTTGAGCAAGCTTCAATTTTTGCAGAAAACCTTCATTTGAATACATCTTCATTAAGAGTTTCAGAACAATATCAATTAAGAGTGTTTATCTTGTGCTTTGTAGTTCTGTAACGAGCTTCCTGGTTTTGCTCTGCATGGGCCTAAATTTTGCTGTTGGATGTTTTGAAGTTTTTTTTTTTTTGAGTTCAGTTTAAATATGGTCTGGAAGTGTTTAATTTTTTTTTTTTTTTTTTTAGTTCAGTTTAAATATGTTCTAGACCAACTGTCTTTGTCAATTGAATGGTCTTGTGGACGAAAACAATGTAGAGAACAAAACGGTGACGTTTCACCATAATTACGGGTTTAGAATTTAGGATATACGGAGGAATAAGAGTAAAATGGAACTGTAAAATTGCCCGCATTTCATGACTTTCCAAGTTCTAAAACGATTTTTTTTAACCGTAGAGAGAATATTGACTTCTTATTCCTGAATTAAATTTTGATCTTTTTCTTATTTAGAAACTTGATGAAACATCAGTAGAAAAAAAAAAAGAAAAGAAAAGAAAAAACAAAACAAAAGAGAGGAAAAAAGTGGTTAAATTATAAATTTGGTCCTTATGATTTGGAGAAAGTTAGAGTTTAGTCCCTATAATTTTAAAAGTTAGAATTTCATCCTTATGATTCGATAAAACTTTATAAATAGTTTCCTATGGTTTGATAAAATCCTCATAAATAGTTCCTTAGGGACTATTTATCAAACCATAGGAACTAATTCTAACATTTAAAATCATAGAGCCTAAATTTTATCTTTCTAGTAACTATAGAGGCCAAATTTGTAATTTAACAAAAAAAAAATCAAAATTTCCTTGAACGTGGCAAATTATCAATTTTTACTCTAAACTTTCAATTTCATCTGATTGAATTTTAAATTTTAAATTTTGTTATAATTTTTAACCTATGTTTAATTTTTGCTAAATCCACCCACCAATGTTAACAAAAAGTAATTAAAATCTTTCAAAATTCACTACTTTCAACCAAAAAAAAAATTTTGAATTTTGCTTTAGTGACATTTTTCTTTCATGAACTTTGTACTAAAAATATTTTTCTTTGAAGCGTCATGAACTATGTACTACAAATTTTGCTTTAGTGGGCATTTTTCTTTGAAGTTTAAGTGCGGTAACAATATGAAGTTTATTCAAATTTAAGGTAAAGATGGTAACACTTTTTATTTATTATTATTATTATTTTGAGGAAATAAAGAGGATACAAAGATAAAAACTAAGACAAGAAATTAAGGGCTCGTTTGATAACGTTCTCGTTTCTCGTTTCTTGTTTCCTGTTTCTGGTTTCTTGTTTTTTAAGAACTAGAAACAGGAATATGTTTGATAACTATTCCTGTTTCTTGTTTCTAAGAATAAAGAAACAGAAACAGAAACTTGTTTGATAACTGTTTCTTGTTTCTTTTTTTTCTTTTTTTTTTTTTTTTTTTTTTTTTGTAATATAAATAGAACTTAGTATGTATAATATAAAAAAAAATAGCATGCATTAAAATAACTATAAAAAGCAATTACCAATATCCCAATGTAAAGTTGTACTAAAAAAAGTATCTAATACAAATTATACTTAAAAAAAGTATTTAATACAAATAAGTCTCGATGCTAAATTAAAAACAATAATAATATCGTATCTATCCTTCAAATGTTGTCCAAATTTGATCTGCAATATTATTTCTTACTCGAGCCATTCGCCTTAAATGTTGTTGACTCACATCTAACTCAATTACATTACTCTGTAAATTGTCCAACATATTCTATACATCTTCAACAATCATTGATTCATTGCTAAAATCATTCAAGATATCCAAGATTTAAACATTCAATCCGCAAACTTCAATTGAACAACAAGAAATCTATGGAAAATTGGTACTCCCAAAAGTCTTTAACATACAGCTCCAAATCCTTTGTTGAAAAAGGTTCAACACGAACCGAATCTCACAGATCGAGACTTTACAGCTTATGGTGAACTGATACGGGGCCAAATAAATCATGAGTTTACTCAAAATACATCTAAAACCATTTTGAATTCAACCAAAACAACAACCACCTTTAGACGTCTTCGGAAACTCGATCGGACGAATCTGAACTCGCCGGAAAAATGTGCAGGAATAAGAATCAAAAGCCCGTCGGGCTGAAAGCGTCAATGGGGACCAGTAAAAACACCTGAAAACACGTTAGATGGACGCATCGGTCGCCGTCTTTTCAGAAAACGCCGTTGCTTGAAGGTCCTGCTCGTCGAGCGTTGAATGCTGGTCGGAGGGAGCACTGCTACCGGACTGAATGATGCCGGAATCGCAAGGGAGATGGAGAAAAGCTGTCGGAATCGAGTGGGTTTTTGGGTGGGTCGCGTGCCGCTGCTTAAGCGTCGTCAAAAGGGAAGCGATTGTCGCGTGTGAAGAACGCCGGAGCGTGCAGGTGCTGGCCTACACGAGGAAGAAGAGGCTTTGGAGCTCGACTTGAAGAAGAATGTCGACGATGATGAGGTATGACCAGAGACGAAGAATAAATCTTGAGGAAGGAAAAAAATGAACCCTAGAAATCGAAGATGGGAACGAAACAAGTGAGAATAGAAACGGAACGGAAGAAACTTCTTTTAGTAGTTTCTCATATTTGGGCCCAATAATAGAAACGTTTTTTTAAATTTTGGAAACAAGAAACGGGAATGGTTATCAAACAAGCCCGTTTCTAAAAAAATGAGAAACAGAAACAGGAAACGAGAAACGGGAACGTTATCAAACGGGCCCTAAGGAGCCCCAAAGAAGGCTTATCCAGTTAAGTTTCATCCCTCCAAAGTTGAAGAGTTCTTTGTGCTAATTTATGTGCTTCCGTGTTTGTACTTCGAGAAATATGCATAAAAGAGATATTTGGGCAATCATTTGCCATTTGTAAAACATTCGTAGCAAAATTTCGAACTTCAATGTGATCATCAATGTTACTGTTAATCAGCTGAATAACCTCTAGTGAATCAGATCCCACATCTAGGGGTACAATTCTGTTTGAGATAGAGACCAAACCTTTGATGATGCCATTCAGTTCCAGTATCAAAATAGGCCAGCTTGTACAAATAAATTAGTGACCAACACTAACAACGTTTCCTTCCCAATCTCGAACTATCCAGCCCAAACCACCGCTATTTGAATTTGAACACCACAAAGCGTCAATGCTTAGCTTCCACCATCTTCGAAACAGGTGGATGCCACTAATGCACTGGTCTCTACATCGCCAAGGGAAGCTATTCGGGATTTCTTAAGGTGTGTAGAAAATCCTTGATCTGTATCTTGGTGGTACTAAACAACTTTCCTCACTCAAGATCTCCATGGTTATGAATCCGCATGTTTCTGCACGTCCAAATCTTCCACAAAATGATCTTGAAAATATTAAAATCGTCTCGTTTGGCATTCGCTTTGTTCTAGCAAAAATAGTCCGTCGCAGTCCAAGTATTCTTGAAATTGTAATACAGACCAACATTAGAAGGAATGAAGTGATTCCAAAAGTTAGAGGTTACTTTGTATCCCCAAAAAATGTGGTTGATTGTCTCCGAATGCTTAGCACAAGAAGGACACCGTGGTTCTAAAATTAAACCCTTCTGAATTAGATTCGTTCTGGTGGGTAGAAGATTTTAAATGATTTTCCAGCACCAAATTTTAATTTGGTTTGGAATTGGGGCCTTCCACAACGTCTTCCACATGGATCTCAACACCTCACTTTCAGAACTCGAAGCCCCTTGTGCAAAACGGATGCGCAATCTAAATGGTAAGCACTTTTAACTGTGAAAAGACCTCTCTTATGACACTTCCAAACAATTTCATCATTCGAATGTAACCCTTTACGCAGAATCCTGAGAATATTTTTCACATCATCATCAAGGAAATACCGTCTAATCTTCTCTTCGTCCCAAGAGCTATCTTCTTTTATAATAGAACGCACTGTACACCAAGCTAAAGCTGGATCGACAACCATGGGTTTAACTCGGCCTTCTGTCTAAAGATGTCTACGAAGTGGGGAGGGGACGAGGATGGCTTCCCCGTCCCCGTCCCTACCCCCCATTTGAATCCCCATCCCCGCGAAATTTTTCCTTAAATTTTGCAGGGATCGGGGCGAGGATTCCCTACGAGAAATTATTCCTCGTTTAGTTAAAAACTATTTGGTAGGAACTTAGCGAGCATCGTCCAATTGACGTTTGCTCTTGTGGTGGTTTGCAAAAGATTTTAGATTATTTGCATTCTGAATATGTTATGATATTTTTTATGGGACTAAATGACTCTTATGCAAGTGTCAGGGCACATATCCTTCTTATGGATCCTATTCCGTCAATCAACAAGGTCTTTTCTCTGATCATACAAGAGGAGCGTCAACGTAACGTTGTTCACACAACTCCTTTAGAATCCATCTCACTCCTTGTTGGAGATAGCTCCAAGAAACAAGCGATTGATCAACGCCCTGTATGTACTCATTGTGGAATCAAAGGACACATAGTTGATCGTTGCTACAAGCTTCATGGCTATCCGCCGGGCTATAAACATCGCACCACCCCACAGTCCCCTCATTCTTCCACAGGAGTTCTAGGAGGTGAAACTTCTAATTCTCATCCCAAGCCTATGCTGAATCCATCACCTCAGTCTGTTTTTTTTGCTAGTCTTAATGCTGGACAATATGCACAATTGATGGGATTACTTCAGTCTCATCTACCAGCAGCTAATTCAGAGAGCATAACAAGTGCACCTTCAGTTGCCCACATACAGGTACTTGTTTTTCGACCTCATCTTCTATTGTGCCAAATGCAACTGCTTGGTGGATAGTAGATTCAGATGCCTCCAGCCATATAAGTTACTGTAGGGAATTATTTCTCAGTTTGAGGAAAGTACAAAGTGTGTCAGTTATTTTGCCTACTCTTACTCGGGTTTCTATTAATTATATGGGGGATATTCGTATCTCTGATGATCTAACTCTCAAGGATGTCTTATTTGTCCCTGAATTTACTTATAACCTCTTCTCAGTGAGCTCTTTAATAAAGAATGGTGATTATTTGGTTGAATTCTCTGGTAATTCTTGCTCTATTCAGGACAAGTTGCGATCGAGGATGATTGGCAAGGCTAATTGTGCTGAAGGGTTGTATCTGCTCCCTGCACAGTCTGGTTGTTTGCTCAATGATGTTGTCGTGGTTTGTAAAGTCTCTGTTGCTACATGGCATAGCCGTTTAGGACATTTATCACCTAAACGTTTAGCCACTTTGAAAGATTCTTTGAACATTGTTGGTGATTGTTTTCATTCTTCTCCATGCCATGTTTGTCCTCTTGCCAAATAGAAACGACTTTCTTTTACATCGAATAATAATGTTGTTGGAATAGAAATTTTGGCCAATCAGAAATTGCCGTGTCATTAATTTAAATTAGTGGCAAAATTATTTATTTAATTAGGGATTATTTAAATTTGCAAGTATCCCTAAATTAAATTAAAGTAAATCCCAATATGCAATTGGGTTATATGAAATTTGGGCCAATTTTAGACTAAGCCCAAATAGGAGGCCCTAATCCAACCAAGTCTAGGCCCAAAGTTAATAAGCCCTAGCTCACAAGGCTAGACCCAAGGTTAATCAGGCTCAGTCTAAGGACCAAGCCCAAAGTCCACCAGGCCCAGTCCAATAGTCAAGCCTAAGCCCATTTGGGAGCCCTGGGGAACTCTATAAATAGAGAGCTCCCCTCCATTTTGGAGGTTCAGAAGTTGAAACTCTCCAGAGAATTTAGAGAGAATTCAGAAACAAATACCAGAAAACTCCCTAAACCTTTGAAGATCAAACACTCTTTGAACCAGAGTCTCGAAGACTAGAAGACTTTGAAGATCGAGAACAAGCTGCGAAGCCCTCGAAACAAATCTACATTCGAGAACAAGCTGCAAAGCCCTCGAAACAAATCTACATTCAAGAACAAGCTGCAAAAGCCCTCGAGATAGATTCACATTCGAGAACAAGCTGCAAAGCCCTCGAAACAAATCTACATTCGAGAACAAGCTGCAAAAGCCCTCGAGACAGATTCACATTCGAGAACAAGCTACAAAGCCCTCGAAACAAATTCACATTCGAGAACAAGCTGCGAAGCCCTCGAGACAAATCTACATTCGAGAATAAGCTGCAAAAGCCCTCAAGACAGATTCACATTCAAGAATAAGCTGCAAAGCCCTCGAGACAGATGTAAATTTGAGAGAAAGAATCAGAGGAACAAATTAGAGATTGTACTCCACTAAATTGAAATTAATACAATTTAAATTCATTTACACGTGTCTCATTTCTCTTTCTCTGTTGAAATCTCGTGTAAACAAATGTCTCTGAATTTCCATTTGAATTGGTACATTGTGACGTTTGAGGTCCATTTAATACTCCAACTTATAATGGATTTTCATATTTCTTGACACTTGTTGATGATTGTTCCCGTTATACATGGATTTATCTTATGCGTAAGAAGTCTGACTCCTTGACCATTGTTCCACGTTTCTTTAAAATGATTGAGACTCAGTTCTCAAAGGTGATTAAAGTGTTTCGTTCAGATAATGCACCTGAGTTGAAATTTGATGAATTTTTTGCCACTACTGGGACAGTGCATCAATTCTCTTGTGTGGAATGTCATCAACATAACTCTGTGATTGAACGCAAGCATCAACACTTATTGAATGTAGCACAAGCACTCTATTTTCAATCTCGAGTCCCTCTTCGGTTTTGGGATGATTGTGTTTTAACTGCAACATATATCATCAACCGCACTCCTATGGCATTGTTGAATGATCTCTCACCATTCTCAGTTCTCTATAAAGATAATGTTGATTATTCTAACTTATGTGTGTTTGGATGTTTATCTTTTGCATCAACTTTGGCAGCCCATCGCACCAAGTTTGATCCCCGGGCAACACCATGTATTTTTCTTGGTTATCCCCCTGGTGTAAAGGGATATAAGCTTTATGACATCTCCAAGAGACGGATCTTCATATCTCGAGATGTGGTTTTTCATGAAGATTTGTTTCCTTTCCACACAATTAAGCATGTTGATTCTACTACTGATATATTTGTTGAGGTTGTTCTACCTCAGCCCATTGATTCTTGTGCTAATTTTTCCTCAAGTCATTCAGGGATTCCAATGTTCGGTGACCTTTCGGATTTCTCGATGTCTGAGGCATCCCAGACAACTCCTGCCATTGTTGTCACCAGCGAACTAGCTGTCAGCCCTGATTCTGCTATCATACCTGAAGTTGTTGTTACATCAGACCCTGCCTGCTTAACACCTGAAGCAATTGTCACACCATCTGTTATGGCACCGCGTCCAAATCCATTGGCCAATGTAGATTCTGAGAACACAACACTATCCACTTTGCCGCTCGATTCTGTGGCTCTTGAAGATGGGTCCTTACGTCGTTCAACACGTGTAAAACAACTTCCTTCTTATTTAAAAGAT
Source organism: Trichosanthes truncata (assembly GCA_033996785.1). Taxonomy (NCBI): domain Eukaryota; kingdom Viridiplantae; phylum Streptophyta; class Magnoliopsida; order Cucurbitales; family Cucurbitaceae; genus Trichosanthes; species Trichosanthes truncata. Next base: position 53,733,331 of record JAWPNB010000010.1, read on the forward strand.
TTTCATTGCAATCTTTTAGTTGGATCTTCTAACATGGCTCCCACTTCATATCTTTATCCATTGCAAGAGTATCTCTCTTATGATAAATTTGGTACTAACTAATGTCACTTTCTTCTTAATGTTTCTACGGAGGTTGAACCAACATTTTATCACCAAGCGGTGCAATCTCCTCATTGGCGGTCTGCTATGGTTGAGGAAATCACTGCCATGGAGCGAACTAACATTTGGTCTCTTGTTCCTCTTCCTCCTGGAAAGCATGCTATTGGTTGCAAATGGGTGTATCATATCAAACATAAATCTGACGGTACAGTAGATCGATACAAGGCATATCTTGTTGATACAGGTTACAACCAACAAGAAGGAATTGATTTCCTTGACACCTTCTCTCCTATTGCGAAAATCGTCACGGTCAAGGTACTATTAACTTTATCTGCCTCTTTCTCTTGGCCTTTAGCGCAAATGGATGTCCACAATGCCTTTCTGAATGGTGATCTCTTTGAAGAGGTTTATATGACTCTTCCTTTGGGTTACAAACCAACTGAAAATTTTGTTCGTAAGGGGGAGAAATTGGTTTGTCGCTTAAACAAATCCATTTATGGTCTAAAGCAGGCATCTAGACAGTGGTTTACCAAGTTCTCAACTGCTTTGATCACTCATGATTTTCTTCAATCAAAGGCAGACTATTCTCTTTTCACTCGTGGTTCTGGCTCCACGTTTGTTGCTCTATTAGTTTATGTCAATGACATTATTTTAACTGGCCAATGGCCTCTGAAATTGATTCTGTGAATGATATTCTTCGCTCTCATTTTATGATCAAAGATCTGGGTTCAGCGAAATATTTTCTTGGTCTGGAACTTTCCCGCTCTAAGAAAGGCATCTACTTGTCCCAGCGCAAATATTGTTTACATATTCTTGAGGACACAGGCTTCCTTGGTGCAAAGCCCGTTTCTTTGCCCATGGACCAAAACCTTAAGTTGTCTCGCTCCTCTGGTGAGCCCCTTTCAGAGGATGATGCCACTTTATATCGTCGCCTCATTGGTCGTTTACTCTATCTCCAGATCTCTCGCCCTGATATCTCCTTTCTAGTCCATCGCCTCAGTCAATTTCTTCAGAAACCTTGTTCAGACCATATGGTTGCTGTCCATCATTTACTACGATATCTCAAAGGTACTTATGGACAAGGAATCTTACTCAAAGCTTCCCCTTCTTTCCAGCTTCGGGCTTTCGTTGATGCTGATTGGGGTTCTTGTATTGACACACATCGCTCTGTTACTGGGTTTTGTATCTTTTTGGGGGAATCTTTAGTTTCTTGGAAATCTAAGAAACAACCAACTGTCTCTCGTTCATCTGCTGAGGCTGAATATCGTGCTCTAGCTAGTGTTACTAGTGAATTGGTCTGGCTTACTCAACTCCTTGGTGATCTTCACATTAAATCTCTTCCTCCTGCTGTTGTATTTTGTGATAATCAGGTTGTTGTCTCCATCGCCTCGAATCCAACCTTTCATGAACGTACTAAGCATATTGAGATAGATTGTCATTTTGTACGTGACAAAGTTCTTGATGGTTTTTTGAAGCTTCTTCCTGTGCGCTCGTCTTTCCAGTTAGCTGATATGTTCACCAAAGCCTTGGGCTCTACTCAGCTTCATTTTCTCATGTCCAAGATGGGTGTTTTGAATTTACACCTTCCATCTTGAGGGGGAGTTTTAGAAATATATCATCCGTGGGTTGTTATTTTGTAACTACAATTTGTTTGTAACCAATGTAACATATTAGAATTAGTCTTTTAGTCAAATTTCCTTCTATTTTTAGTCTTACTAATGTGTATATATACAGAGGAGTTTTGTTCTCAAATAGATAATGGAAATTAGTTTTTCCTCTCAATTTGTTTTCTGTGCTTTATGCAAGACACATGACAATAGCGATTGCTCTGTAAGTCAATAAAATTTTAAATACGCTGCTCCCAAAAAATTTAAAGATTTAAAAGAAAAGTTGATAGCATTCAACTTGCCAAATTGAGGGTAAATATGAAATTTTCCCAAAAAATGGAAGGGAAAGAGAGAGAAACTTGATGAAACTACGGTCAACTGCGTGGGAATGTTATTTTTATTAAGGATAAATTAATTATTTTATTAAGAGTGGGAGGGAGATTCTTTTTTCTTTTTCTAGTTTTGAGAAAAAATGTATTCAAACTTCAAAGTGTTCTACCGAGAACTATTTTTCCTTAAAATTACAATATATTTAATTACCGCCACATTTGTTAAACTTAAATTTAATTACAGGTTTAGTGAACTTTAAAAATTGTCTGATCGGTCAACTTTTCATTTTATGTCCAATAGATATATGAATTAGAAGTATCTAATAAGTTTGTGAATTTTAAAAAATGTCTAACAGATTTTTGACATATTAATTTTGTGTCTAATAGATATCTAATGTATTTGATATTTTTTAATATTTATGCATCTATTTGACACATGGATTTTGTGTCTAATAAGACTATGACTTTTCAATTTTATGTCTAACAAGTCCGTATAATTTTAAAAATTGTCAAATAAGTAAGAGACCTACTCAATAGCAAAAAATTAAAAATTTAAGGACCTATTAAACATAAAATTAAAAATTTAAGGACTTGTTAGACATAATATTCATGTATCTATTAGATACATTCTTATAAGTTTTGAGACTAAACTTATAATTTAACTTATTTTATTGCAGTCTTTCAATTACTTTTCTATGCTATTTAAATTTCAAAATCCACCTTTATTTTTATTCGTTGACTATACTTATTGGCTGAATTCATGATATTCTTCAAGGAAAAAAAAAGTAAATTCATAATAGAGACGTTTCTTACCTAGTTGCACTTAAATTTATTGCTTAATGACTTAATAAGAAAACAAATTATTTATTTTAATTCCAATTTGATATTTTGTCGGATTTGGAGTGTGGGTTTAAATTTTATTTTCAGTATTTAAACTTTTATGCATATCTTGTTCTAATTTTTATCCAATTTGAGCTTAGCTCAATCAGTTTAGGTGTATATCTTTAATTATGAGATTAAAAGTTCGAATCTCTCTACTTCTTATATCTCGTTGAACTTAAAAATCTAAAATTTAAACTATTATTTTTCGATCCTTGTACTTTATAGAAAAAAATTATTTTAGACATCATCAATATTACTTTACAAATCTGACATGACATGTTTTGGTCATTGAGTTGACTGGTAGATGGGTATGTGAACAAGTCTTTGAAAGCTAAAATATAATGTGGATCTTTTGCAAAAGAAAATAAAATTAATATTTTTAAAATTTCAGAGAATAAAATAAAATAGGTTAAATTATATAATTGCCAATTGGATCTTGAAATTTTAAGATTGTGTTTATTTAAACTACCATAGTAGATTAGTGGTTAATTACAATCATTATCAATAGTAAAGGACTTAGAGAAATGAATTCAAGCTATGATAACCTTTTACCAAAGATTTAATATTTCAGAAGTTTTTTTTGGGAGTTTATCCATTGAGAATAAACGAAGTGGTCCCTTTACATTCTCGAATATTAGGAAAAAAAAACTTTCAATTTTGTATTCCGTAGTATACTTGTGGAGTATCTATTCACTCTATTAAAAAAATAAACACATAATTAATTTATATACTCTTTTGTTTTAAAGACCTCATATCACTCTTAAATACTAGGATATGGTAGACGATGAAAGGAAATGATATGAAAATTTTTCATATTGTTGTAGTACGAGAATTTTTTTTTTACTTATAACAATTTTTAAAAAAAAAATATTGTGAGTGGATGATTCGAACTTCTGATTTCTTAGTTGATATGGTACATATTTTATGACAATTGAGCGATGCTCATATTGGTATAACAAATATTTTCTTAATGCACTAACAAATAAGTTAATAACCACATATTTAACATCAAACTTTATTATATTAATGATCTGTTTTTAAAAAATCAATTCTGAAATATTGAAACTTATAATTAACACCCTTTTAAAGTGAAATAATAATAATAATAATAATAATAAATAAATATGAAAATTTAAGTATAATTGATCGAATAAAACAAGATCATAATTTAATTTGACTCATGCAATGGTTGAACTAATGAAAAAGGTTAGAAAAGTGAAAAAAAAAAAGTTAGAAAAGTGACAACTTTACATATAGCCGTTATTGAGACTCAATAGATCATCAATTATTTGGGAGTGACGTGGCAATGACGTCGTTTCCTCCTTGAAAAGACAAAAAAGCCCTTCGGTCGAGCCGCCTCTGGACTTTTCAAAATGACTGTTTTTTTTTCTCTCTCCCTTTTTTTTAGATGAATCAATGTTCGAAATGTCAATTAGACTTGTTGAGGTTTGGATTTTACGAAAATGTCAATAAAAATTCGAATTTTTTTTATGAAAATCGTAGAAATTGATGAAAATTGTTTGAAATAGTCAATAAAACTTTACTTGTGGCTCAATTAGACTATAATTGACAATTTTTAATCACCATATCTAAAAATTAAGACAATACGTAGATGTAAATGTCCATAAAAATGTCAATGCGCACAGAAATTTGGAAAAAAAATATAAAAATTGATTAAAATTGTTTGAATTATTTCATGAGACTTTAATTGTGATTTAATTATACTGTAATCAAGGTTCAAAATGTTGATGTCAACAGAAATTTTGAGAAAAATTATAAAAATCATGGAAATTGATGGAAATTATTTGAATTAGTAAATGAAATTTTAACTATGGAATTAGGCTATAATTGACCTTTATGATTATCATATATCTAAAAATATAAATAATATTTATATGATGAATGCCGATGTTGGTGAAAATTTTGAAAAAAATCATTAAAAGCATAAAAATTGATGAGACTTATTTTAATTAATTAATGAGACTTTAATTATAACTTAATGATGATATAATTCATAATTTTTATTAATCATAATTATAAAACTACGAATTTAGTATTTATATATATGCTGACATTTTTGTAAAATCAGTATCTATACATTTCCATCGACATCAACATTTTGAACTTGAACCTTGATTAAGAGAGATATCAAATGTTGATAAATGACAAATGAGAGTAAAAAATATAATAAATTCATAAATATTTAAAATTTTCACAAAGATAGATATAAAAAACTTAATACAACACTTTGTAGATGCATGCACAATTTTCACGATACTGTATTAAACTTTTAAAAAATAACTATATAATTATAAAAGTATATATTGAGAGGTTGGAATGGATAGAAAAGGAATAATGGAAGAGAAAGAGATGAGAGACCAAGAGATAGAGATAAAGAGAAATTATAAGAATTACCAAGATTTCCCAAGATTTCTTTGACATTTGTCGACATTTTCTCGATATTTCTCGACATCTCGACATTTTCTCGACATTTTGGGAAAACGATATTTTACCCCTCATCGAGATGTCTAACCCTTCGACATCTGGAAATGTCGAATGGCATTTTGAGATGTCCTTCGACATTTTAAACTATGAGTTGAACACATTTTTCCAATTCCTACGTTTCTCTGTCACACATTTTTCATTATTTCAACCTACGACTTTTCCCACTTTGTAAGCTCTATCACACATTCACACCATCTATAATGTTTATTTGCACTTCTATTTATTTGATAAAAAGTGAATTTTGTTATGGGTAAAATTGGACCAACAAGAATGGGTTGGCTAAAAGGTTGCAACGAAGGGCCAAACAAGAAAAGAAGCCCAATACGAAGTCAAAACGGACCGAAACTAACAGAGGACTGGCCCAAAATGAGAGGGAGAAGAAACAAGCTTGGGCTTCGGGCCAAGCCCGTGGTCGGCCCGGCCAAGGCCGACCAGATTGGCAAGACCTTGCCTCGATCCCTCATGTGTCGTGTGCCCTTGATCCAGCCCAATTCGATCTTTCCTTTCTCCATTCGAAGACAGAAACCCACGAAAAATCCTAAAAAGGAAGGTATTTAAGCTCTCTCTCTAGGGGAGAGCAAGGTAAGTTCATTCCAACCTACAACACTCTCCTAAAACTCCTAAATTCTCTCAAAACTCTCTCTGACGTAAGCATCGAAGTCTAGGTTTTTCTTGTCTTGTAAGCCGCGTTCTTCCCCCTATAATATAAATTCACTGTCATTGTTACGTAGAGGTCATGTCAGATTTCTCATGTCCAAAATTTGGCAACAACAGATTCAATTATTAATTTTTAGAGTTTAGTTTCAATTTGATCCATACAATTTTTTAAATTTTAAATTAATAATTTGAATTCGATCAAACAGCAAATCATCCTTCTATTACAAGTTGTTACTATAAGCTAGTGTTTTCTATTTAACTGATTGTATTATAAAGTGTAAAGCTGAGTAAAATATAGTGATAGATGAATGGATAAAAATCGATTAAGTGACACTCTATAGAGATTTAATCAAAATATAAAGACTAAATTGAAATTAGACAAAAAATATAGTGATCAGATTAAAACTTTTATATTATAAATGCTTAATGGATAACTTTTTAAGTTGTATAGACTCAATTGAAACTACCATACCTATGAACTATATGAATTGTGTTATAATCATATCCTCTAACTTTCAATTTGTCAATCACCCTCTTAAACTTACCAAAATTTACAATTAAGACTTTAAATATTACAAAATGTACCGACTATCTTTGAATTAATTATAAGAATTATTATAATCAAACTTTCAAATGATAGAATTATACAACTCAATCCAATTTTTTTTAAGTTTATAAAATTTGAAAACTATAATGTTAACTATTAAAACAATTTATTTTTAGAGTGATTTTAATTTACCATCTCAAATTTAAGAAAACAAAAAAAAAAGTAAAAATTTAGATTTCATTGTAACAATACTAATAATAATACTTTTTTTTTTTTTTTTTTTATGGTTCAGGCATTTTGTAATTTTTTTTTCTGAGTTCAACAACATGTGATGGTGAGGATTCAAATCTCTGATCTCTAGATCGAAGATAATGCCATGACGTGCTATGCTATATTCAAATTGACATGCATTTTGTAATATCAAAGGTTCAATTACAACAATTTCGTAACTTTAAAAGAATGATAAATCAAATTGAAAGATCGAATGTGTAATTGTAACATCCTTTAGAATCAAAAGACTAATGTTTGCTAATTTCCCTCAAATTTATTAATATTCGTTTACCTATTTACCCTTGAACTTGTCAAGTTGTATCAATTTTTACCCTAAACTTTCAATTTTATCAAATTGAACCTCAAATTTATATAAGTGTTGCAATCTTAACCTTAAACTTTAAAAATTGTTGCAAATTTTACCCTTTGATAAGTTTTTATTTGAAATATCGTTAAAAGAAGTATTCTCATACGCATCAAATGAATTATAAAACATATGTATGATACAAAATTTTAGAGAAATCGACATTTGAGCTATAAATTTGTTAGAAATTTGTGAGTTTTGACAAAGTTATTATTCTAATTGCACTATTACGAATACGAAAATGAAAATAGTGGAAAAAATTGGATTCAATTATCAATTGCTCCTATCATAAATAAGATTGACTATGGATTCGAGCCATAGCACATGATTTCATAAAACAGTACGATTAATTTAATTTGTGCAAAATTTGATTTTTATTGAAATTAGTGTTATTATGAATACTTTTACATTGTTTTTCTTTTTGTTAAAATTAGTGAGTGAATTGACAAAAATTGAATAGTGTATAGATTGTAACACTTGTTTAAATTTAGAGACTATTTGTAACGTTGAATGAGTTATAATAGTTTGTAAAATTATATAATCTATGTTTATGATGCAATTATGCAAAAAGATCAAGATGTTGTAAAATTGAGAGGAGAAATCGGGCACCAAAACTTTACGAAATCATATAATAATAATAATAATATAAATCATATAATAATAATAATAATAATAATAATAATATATGTAATGGAATATAAAAAGGAGTATATATATATAATATAAACAAAAGAAAATGGAGAACTATGGCAAATTAAATAAACAAAAAAAATTAGAGAAAGTGGGAGAGGTTTCTTTTTCTTTTACCAAAATATGTCTATCTTATTTATCCAAAATGAACCACTATTTATAGGCAATTTGGAGAGCATGATGTGGTCCATTTGGACACCAATCTATGGCCTTTGTTGGACACATGGAGGACACTTTGGCTATGGAGAAAAAGCCACTTGGCATGGATATAAATGGGCATGTGGAATGGGCATTTACTTGTCATATTTACAATACTCCCCCTTAAATGCCCATTTATATAAAATATGCCTCGTTAAAACCTTACTAGGGAAAAACCCAATGGGAAGAAAAACCCTAGTGAAGGAAAAAGAGTACATATTTTATATAGTTTACTATAATACATTCACTCCCCCTCATGGAGACATCACTTAAAGTCTTTGAATCGCCGCATTCCAATGCTATATACTAATTTATCGAAGGTTGCAGTTGGTAATGCCTTCGTAAATAAGTCAGCCAAGTTATCTTTCGAACAAATTTGTTGTACAGTGATATCGCCATTTTCTTCAAGATCATGAGTATAGAAGAGTTTTGGTGAGATATGCTTTGTTCTATCTCCTTTGATATATCCTCCCTTGATTTGAGCTATACATGCTGTGTTATCTTCGTATAACATCGTTGGAAGAGGTTTACTTAAAGACAAGCCACATGTCTGATGAATGTGTTGTGTCGTCGATCTTAGCCATACACATTCTCGACTTGCTTCATGAATAGCGAGGATTTCAGCATGATTTGAAGAAGTGGCCGTTATAGTCTGTTTCACTGATCGCCACGATATAACAGTTCCTCCACATGTGAATAGATAACCTGTCTGAGATCTAGCTTTGTGTGGATCAGATAGATAACCAGAATCTGCATAACCAACTATATCATATTTTTATTTGTTAGAATAAAATAAACCCATATCAATTGTCCCTCGAAGATATCTGAGTACATGCTTAACTCCGTTCCAATGTCTTTTTGTAGGATATGAACTATATCTAGCTAATAAATTTACTGAAAATGCAATATCTGGTCTTGTGTTATTAGCCAAATACATAAGTGCACCAATTGCACTAAGATATGGTACTTCAGGACCAAGTAGTTCTTCACTGTCATCTCGAGGTCGAAATATATCTTTCTTTACATCCAGTGAACGAACTTCCATTGGAATGTTCAATGGATGTGCTTTATCCATATAGAATCTTTTTAAGATTTTCTCTGTATAAGTTGATTGATGAACAAATATCCCATCTGCTAAATGTTCAATTTGCAAACCAAGGCAAAATTTTGTTTTTCCAAGATCTTTCATCTCGAATTCTTTCTTAAGATATTTTATTGCCTTGGATAACTCTTCAGGAGTTCCGATTATATTTAAGTCATCAACATATACAGTTATAATAGCAAATCCTGACTGAGATTTCTTTATAAAAACGCACGGACATATTGGATTATTTTGGTATCCTTCTTTCAACAGATATTCACTCAGGCGATTATACCACATTCGTCCTGATTGTTTTAATCCATATAATGATCTCTGTAACTTTATTGAATACAATTCCCGAGAACTTGATTCATATGTTTCTGGTATTTTAAATCCTTCCGGGATTTTCATATAAATGTCATTATCCAGAGATCCATATAAATACGCCGTGACTACATTCATTAGATGCATATCAAGCTTTTCATATACAGTCAGACCAATCAAATATCTTAGCGTTATTGCATCCACCACAGGAGAATATGTCTCCTCATAATCAATACCAGGCCTTTGCGAAAATCCTTGTGCAACAAGTCTCGCTTTATATCTTGTGACTTCATTCTTTTCATTTCTTTTCCTTACAAATACTCATTTATATCCCACAGGTTTGACGTTTTCCGGTGTTGGGACTCCTGGTCCAAAAACCTCACGTTTTGAAAGTGAGTTCAACTCTGCTTGGATTGCTTCTTTCCATTTCGGCCAATCCTTTCTACGTTGACATTCTTTGATAGATTTTGGGTCAAAATCATCACTTTCATGAATAATATCGTGAGCAACATTATAAGAAAAAATGTTGTCAATAATGATATCATTTCGGTTCCATCTCTTTCCTGTTGTAACATAGTTTATAGAAATTTCATTATTATCCTCAAGCGTTTGATTTTCACCAATACTCTTTTGAGTAGTTGTATTCTGGATTTCTTCTGGAACATCCATACCTTTTATTGAATCATTTTGATTCTCAACTACTTTTCTTTTTCGAGGATTTTTATCTTTAGAACCTATTGGTCTACCACGCTTCTGGCGTGCTCCAGACTCATTATTGACAACTTGTTCCTTTGGGATATCAATTTTTGATGGAGCATTTGCAGCTGGTATATATGATTTAGTCACACTTTTAGTATCTGTGAATGCATCTGGTAGTTGATTTGCTATATTTTGCAAATGAATTATCTTTTGAACTTCAAGTTCACATTGATCTCTACGAGAATCTAAATGAGATAATAACGATGTATTCCATGTAATTTCTTTTTCCAACTTCTTAATTCCTCCCCCTAATGTTGGAAAATTTGTCTCATTAAAATGACAATCAGCAAATCGTGCAGTAAATACATCACCCGTCAGGGGTTCAAGATATTTAATAATTGATGGGGAATCAAAACCAACATATATTCCTAACCTCCTTTGAGGACCCATCTTAGTACGTTGTGGTGGAGCAATTGGTACATATACTGCACATCCAAAAATTCTTAGATGGGAAATATTTGGCTGCTGGCCATAAGCTAATTGCATTGGGGAGTATTTATTATAAGCTACTGGCCTAATACGTGCCAGTGATGCAGCATGCAAAATAGCATGACCTCATACTGATGTAGGAAGTTTAGCTCTCATAAGCAATGGTCTTGCAATTAGTTGCAGACGTTTTATAAATGATTCTGCTAGACCATTTTGTGTATGAACGTGAGCTACAGGATGTTCAACACTTATCCCAATTGACATACAATAATTATTAAAAGTTTGGGATGTAAATTCACCAGCATTATCAAGTCGAATGGTCTTAATTGTATTATCAGGAAATTGTGCTTTTAACTTAATTATTTGAGCAAGTAATCTTGCAAATGCAAAATTTCGACTTGATAATAAGCATACATGTGACCATCTGCTGGATGCGTCAATTAATACCATAAAATATCTAAATGGACCACTTGGTGGGTTAATAGGTCCACAAATATCACCTTGAATTCGCTCTAAAAATGCAGGTGATTCAATCCCCACTTTAGCTGGTGATGGTCTAATAATTAATTTTCCTTGAGAACAAGCATCACATGACAACTCATTGGATTGAAGAATCTTCTGGCTCTTTAAAGGATGTCCATGTGAATTCTCAATAATTTTCCTCATCATTATCGACCCTGGATGACCCAATCGATCATGCCAAACACTGAATATTTCTGGATTCATGAACTTTGGGTTCATTATTGCATAACTTTCGATTACTCGTATATGAGTATAGTATAATCCAGAAGAAAAAGCAGGCAGTGTTTCTAATATACGTTTTTCATGTGAAACAATAGATGTTATATAGAGACACTCTATATTATTTTTACAATTAGTTTCAACATGATAATTATTTTCACGTATATCTTTAAAACTTAATAAGTTTCTTTTCGATTTGCTAGAGAACAAAGCATTATTAATTGTAAATCTTGTTCCTCTAGGCAAAATAAAGCTTGCTTTTCCAAAACCCTCAATTAGATTTGCAGAACCTGATATAGTATTGACTTTTTCTTCTAGCATTGTCAATCTAGTAAAATATTTTCTATTTATGAGTATCGTGTGCGTAGTTGCGCAGTCTGCCAGACATAAATCCTCATTGCTCATTTTCGAGTTACTCAACATATTGAAATTGTTCATATTTCTTCTTTGAAAAGAAAAGAAAAACGATTACAAAGAGTCTTAAATATATATACAAACAAAACAACAACAAAAACATACTAAACAGTACTTAATTATATATTTTCATACAAATCATCCTCTACTTGTTTGATTGCATCAATTCTCTCTCCAGGAGATTCAAAGTAATCAGCTACATCAAGATGCATCATATTGGAGGGGTCAAACACATCATCTTCTTGAATGGCAAGATTTACCTCCACATTCTTTCCTTTTCCTTTTTCCTTCAGGGAAGCTTGATAGAGATCAACAAGGTGTTTTGACGTACGACAGGTACGTGACCAGTGCCCAGTCATTCCGCACCGGAAACATTTATGTTCATCACCTTTTGAACTTCTATCTTGTAGAGTCTTTCCTTTATGATCATCACTTCGTGTGGGTTTCTTAAAATTATAATGCCCACCACGAAAATAGGTATTTCTTCCTCTACCGCGGTCCCGACCTCGACCACGACCACGACCTCGACCACGGTTATTAAAATTTACAGCATTCACTTCAGGGAATGGTGTTGCTCCAGTTGGTCGGGATTCGTGATTTTTCATCAATAACTCGTTATTTTGTTCAGCAACGAGAAGACATGAGATAAGTTCAGAATATTTTGCAAAACCCTTCTCTCGATATTGCTGCGGCATGAGCATATTCGAGACATGAAAAGTGGAAAATGTCTTCTCTAGCATATCAACATCAGTAATTTTTTCTCCGCATAATTTTAATTTTGAACTAATTCTGAAGAGTGCGGAATTATACTCACTTACTGATTTAAAGTCTTGCAACCTCAGGTGCATCCAATCATAACGAGCTTTTGGAAGAATAACTGTTTTTTGATGATCGTACCTTTCTTTCAAACCTTGCCATAGAACGTAGGGATTTTTTATTGTAAGATATTCCATTTTCAATCCCTCGTGAAGATGATGGCGAAGGAGGATCAGGGCTTTTGCTTTTTCTTGATTTGATGCATCATTTCCTTCTTTAATTGTTTCTCCAAGATTCATAGAATCTAAATGGATCTCAGCGTCAAGGACCCATGACAAGTAGTTATTTCCATTAATATCCAGGGCCGCAAATTCTAGCTTTGTAAGGTTTGCCATAATAACACTATCAAAATAATAATATATATTTATATTAGAAATTTAACATAAACCAAATGTGTAAAAAAAAAAAACTTACCCATAAGACTTACCTTTAGCGGGAAAAATGATAGAGTCTCGTGCTGATAACGTGTTGTAAAATTGAGAGGAGAAATCGGGCACCAAAACTTTACCAAATCATATAATAATAATAATAATATAAATCATATAATAATAATAATAATAATAATAATAATAATATATGTAATGGAATATAAAAAGGAGTATATATATATAATATAAACAAAAGAAAATGGAGAACTATGGCAAATTAAATAAACAAAAAAAATTAGAGAAAGTGGGAGAGGTTTCTTTTTCTTTTACCAAAATATGTCTATCTTATTTATCCAAAATGAACCACTATTTATAAGCAATTTGGAGAGCATGATGTGGTCCATTTGGACACCAATCTATGGCCTTTGTTGGACACATGGAGGACACTTTGGCTATGGAGAAAAAGCCACTTGACATGGATATAAATGAGCATGTGGAATGGACATTTACTTGTCATATTTACAATACAATATTCAATTTAATTGGGTTAAAGATTTATTATACAACTGGACAATTTTAGAGTAAAAATTGATTTTTTTTCCCATAAGAAATAATAAAAAACAATATAAAGCTATTTATGAATCATAAATGCATGGGTATACTTTTCTTTGTTTTATGTTTTTTTAAGAGAACTGAAATTGAAAAACATTTTCGTCCTAATTCAATTTCTCCGAAATTTCTCAGAGCATAAATAAAAAGCTTCCTTCAGTCTCTGCAATGGCGGCTTCTGCTTCTCTCTCCATTTCTCACTCTAAAGTCCATGTCCTTTCCCCACTTACACGGTAGACCAGTACCCACCTCCCTCGCAGTCCGCTTCGACTTTTCCCACTCGAAAACCGCGTTTTCCCCCAACCTCAATCCGCCATTAATACCCTAACAGAACTTTGCAACTGCGAAGAGGAGTAGACACTGATGGCTTCCGGAACTGGAACCATGCTTTTCAGAGTCCTCGTTTTCTCCGCCATCGTCGCCGTATCCGTAGCCCAGTCACCGCCGCGGTTCAACTGCAGCTCGACCTCGAAATGCCGCTCTCTAATCGACTACATTCCGCAAAACGCCACCACCATCGCCGCCGTGCAGAGGCTCTTCGAGGTCAAGCACCTCCTCCCCTTCCTCGGCGCCAACAACCTTCCGGTGAACACCTCTTCGAGATTTCCCCTACCGGCGTCTAAAAAAATCAAGATTCCGTTCCACTGCAAGTGCGAAAACGGCACTGGTCTCTCCGATAATCGTCGTCCGGTTTACAAAGTTCAGAGCGGCGATACTCTGGACAAAATCGCGGAAATCACATTCGCGAGACTTGTAACTTACCAGCAAATCGCCGCCGCGAATGAAATTCCGGATCCGAGTAAAATTCTGGTAGGGCAAGAGCTGTGGATTCCTCTGCCGTGTAGCTGCGATGAAGTGGAGGGGAAGAGAGTCGTCCATTACGGACATTTGGTGGAATCTGGAAGCTCTGTAGCGGCGATTGCCGGAAGGTTTAATGTGTCGGAGGATACGATCTTGAAGCTGAATGGAATTGCAAATGCGAGTGATCTCAAAGCTTCTCAAGTTCTTGATATTCCTCTGAAAGGTTTATTTCTTCTTCTTCGTCTCTGAATTTCTCGTCGCTTTTAGTTGGAAACTGAAATTGATGATATGATTTTTTTATCACTCTGAACAAATTTAGGGCTAAATTGACTGAGTTCTACATCCCTTTGGCTTTCGATTTGTGATGGTTTCGATTGTTAATCCGATTGAATTGTTAATTCTGAAGGTATGATTAGGGTTAGAAGTGAAAGAAAAAAAGTCGGATTGTCTTTTTTTCTTCTTGATATGTTAGGATGAAGATGGGACTTCTCGAGTGAAGGATTTTTCCATCTGAATGAAGAGAGAGAGAGAGAGAGAAGATGTTTTAACTTTTTAGTCTTTTTGCTTGTTGTCTTTGTCTTGTATACTTTTTTTTTTTTTAAAAAAAAAACTTTTTTTTAAGTAATATGAAATCCTAACTAATTTTCCAAAACCTTTTTTTTATGTCATTTTTAAAAAAAAAAAGGTTTTTTAAAAACCCTATTTTTTTTTAAAAGTGTTTTATAACCAAATTTTTTTGAAGTAATTTGAAAGCCTAACTAATTTTCAAAAACCCTATTTTTTTGTTTAAAATTAAAGTGCTTATAAAAATAAAAATGAAATAATAAAAGCTGTTTAGTTCAATGAAAGTTGTTTTGCTTCCAAAAAAAAAAAATTGTTGTGTGTAAATAGGTATAATAGTTTTTTGGTTAAATTATCAAAAATATCCCTAAACTATGTTTCAATTATATCCCTAAACTTTGAAAAATTTCATTTTAACCCTTGAACTTTGAAGTTTGTTTCAAAACAATCCTTGTAGGCTTTTTTGCATTTATATTGTTGCTTATGTGAACATATTTTAACATATACTTGAAAAAAAAATCAAAACATATGCAAATACGTCATTTTTCATCCATAAATTTAATGGAAAAAAACCTTCAAAGGTTGTTTTGAAACAAACTTCAAAGTTCAAGGGTTAAAATAAAACTTTTCAAAGTTCAGGAGTATAATTGAAACAAACTCCATAATTCAGGGTTATTTTTTATAATTTAACCTAGTTTTTTTTAGGTGTGTGCGTGGGGGGGGGGGGGGGGGGGGGAGGGGGGGGACTTCTATTCTTACATTTACCATTATTAAAAAAATAAATAGGTATCTATGTAAAAAATAAATAAATAGGTTCCAATTTTTTTTTTTTTGGGGGGGGGGGGGGGGGGTTAGTTACATACCAAAATAAGATCATAAATATAAAAAATAACTTCTTTGCTCTTAGTTTGTCATAAATTCAGAAAAAAATATATACAAAAAACTAAATTTTAAATTTGTTTTCTAATTTACTCTTCTTAACTTGAGGTTATTTTCACATATGTTTAAAAAAAATTGAGAAATAAAAGATTATATATATATATAAGAATTAGAAGGTAAAATTTTACCTTAACCCATTTGCCTATTTCTTCGTTGCCCAAGATATCAATTCCAAATTCCAATAGGTCGAGGGTTCAAATCTCCATCTCATATATTTAAATTTTGTACTTCAAAATAATATAAAAGAAGCCAGGAGAAAGACATCAAACATGAGATCAATTTTCCATCTACACTATTATCAAAGAGCACTTCCATCATTTAACCAAACAGAGCTGTTATTTTGCCAAGTATGTCTATTGGTCAACCTGAGGACACTTTTATTTTATTTATATGAAAGTCTGTAGATTCCTCAATAATCTAAGGTTGTATAGTATGATCCTGATATTAAGGTATTTTTTTTTGTCCTCCTGTTGAATTTGGGAAAATGACTGCACTTGACTTTTGAGTACTAAATTAATGATGTCTGAGACAAGACGTAGTTTAGTAGTTTTATATTAGCAAACACTTTGATGTCACCCTGAGTGGCAGGTTTTGAGATTTTTAAATTAAAAAAAAAATGGAAGAGAGAGAGAATGCCTTCCTCATATTGCTGATGTTTTCACACCCTTGGGTTGCATTGGAGGTGGGTGAAGGGTAGTTTTGGTATTTTGTTAGTGAAGAGAGAGAATATGGACAAAGTCAACCCCAACAAAAAAATGCTATAAGGTGGTAGAGGAAAATTGATATCAACTGATTACAGACATAGAGCAGAGTGGTGGATGGATTGGAAGTTGTTCCTTTTTTCTTTTGTGGTGGAGGGATTTGGAAGTTGCCTTATTTATTTGACTTGTCACTAAAAGCTCTTAATTGCTTGTGAGGAATAACATTACTATCTTATCCATCCAAATAAGAGAGTCATCATTAAAAATAGACCATTTGTGAGGGTGGTGCACTCTCTTGTTGGAGGTCGTGGTGCACTCTTTGTAAAGGATGTGTTTGAAGACCTTGATCATATTCTCTAGACCTGTTAGTTTTCTTACTTAATCTAGAATAGTTTTTTTTTTTTTTTTTTTTTTGGAGATGTTTGGTTTTAGTTATGCTCAATGTAGAGACCCACATCCTATGATGGAAGAGGTTTTTTTAAATTCCGCTCTTTAGAGTTGGATCATTTAGTATGCTAGTTCTTTTTGCAGTTTTGTGGGGCTTGTGGCTTGAGAGGAATAGTTGGACTTTTAGAAGTGTCAGAGATTTCTTGGGAAGAGCTTTGGTTTGTCGTTAGGTTTAATACCTTGGACATTAGTCTCAAAGAACTTTTCTGATTTTTCATTAGACTTAATTATTTTAACTGGAGACCTTTTTTATAGTTAGTTAGCTCTAGTTTTGTTAAGATGTCTTTTTTTTTTTAATGCCTTTTTGTATTCCTTTCATTTGTTCTAAGTGAAAACTTGGTCTTCTATCTCATTATTAAAAAAAAAAATCATTTGTGAGAATACACTTAAAAAAAAAAAGAAATTAGAAGAACAGTTATTTAAAACATATTATTACACAATTTTTGTTAAAACTGTTTAGGAAAATGTTCAATGTTCGCGAACAACCCCTTATTATCTCTAATAGTTAAAATCATAAATGGTTTCCATGAGGCTGTTTTTTTTTTAATCACCTTATTTATTGTCGATGCTGAATAGTTCTGTCTTCTGTGTCTTTAAACATTCACCGTTCTCACTAGGTTGTCTTTTTTAATTGGAAACAGTTTTGTTGTCTAATAGCTAACCATTGTAAATGATCATCACACAAACACTATTATTAACTTTCACCTCGTCAACCTCTAGACTGTATTGTCCTCGTCAAAATGGAGATAGGAAAATGCTTACGAGTTGACTAGCTGTTCAACGATGAAACTTTTCATCGTCATTCATCATTATCATCACTGAAGCTCCTTTATTTTTGTTCAACAAATGCCATTATCGTGAAAGTTCACTGTTCTGAATTCTATCTGCAGCTTGTTCATCTGTGATCAGAGAAGACTCTTTAGACTTCCCGTTCCTCCTCTCCAACGACACGTACGATTACACGGCGAACAACTGTGTGTTGTGTGAATGTCATGCTGCAGAAAACTGGATGTAAGTGCCATATTGAATAATTTGTTTATTGAGAACTTGTTTGCTCTAAATTGAAGGTAGAGTTAGTGAGCTAACTTTTGTTTGGTCTTCTTTTTGTCAGTCTTGACTGTAAGCCATCACAGTTGAAGCCATCCTCACTGAAATCATCAAATTGGTCAACATGCCCAGCCATGCCATGTGAAGGTAGCAGTTTGCTCCTTGGTAACTCAACAGTTTCTGTTTGCAACACCACTACATGTGCCTATGCTGGTTTCTCTAGACAAACCATCTTCACAAACATTTCCTCTCTGAACACTTGCCCTGGACCTGAAGGTGAGCTGCAAACTTTACTTAAAAGCATTTTGGTTTTTACAAACCTCGGCCTTTGGGTGATGCTAATACTTTTGTTCCGACTAAAAGTACTCCCTACTCAAAATCATCATGTTTGAGGAACATGAAAGTACTATTGAAAAAGTAAAAACACACTCTACATATGGTTTGTATTTGAAAAAGGTCAGAAGCATTGTAAATCATTTTGTGAAAAAACACTTGTAGAGTACTTTTGGTCTAACTGTTTAGTCGAGAAGCACTTTTAAGAGTGTATGACCAAGCATCAAAATTGATTTGTTGCTGAGCATGTTTGTTACTTTTACTAAAATCATTTCTAAACACACACTTCGAGTAACCAAAGAGGATGAGCAAAATGAAAACTCTATAGAAAACCAAGCCCTCGCCGCATCCCCACCCCCTACATACAAATTTTAGTTTAAATACTTCTCTTTCACTACACTCATCATCTGGAATCTGACTGTTTCCTATCATGTATATAAGCAGATAATCAAAACGGCGCTTCGAGGACTGGTTCACAAGGTCTGAGTTTGGCCTATCTCGTCGTCTTTATGCATCTACTGAGTTTTGGTCTTCTCCTCATTCAGTAAGAAGTACAATTTCCTTCTCATATCTCGTTATAGAGAGATGATCACAATGTACGTAGATTCTTGTGTTTATTTATCACCAAATAGCCATCTTTTAGTTTTCTTTTTTCTCTTTTAGTGTAAGTAAATCGAGTCGAGTCGAAATAAATCTCTTCGTGGCGGGAAATTGTGGGGATGGATGAACTGGATTAGAAGAGATAGTTGGCTGTGAATTTGATTTTGATCTGTATGTGTTGATCAATGTATTTTGTTGTTCAATGAGATTGTGATAACAATCTCGTAGCAGGAATAAGAATGAGGCTTTTCCCTTGCTTTGATACCTTAGCTTCTGATACAATGACAGAATAATTCCTACTTCTTGCTTGAAGAATTTATTCTTTTCTTGGGTATTTATTCTGTTCTATTTTTAGGAAATAAAAGGCATTTTTTAATTTAACAGTTTAGCTTTATGTGTTGGTTGGATTTTTTTTTTTTGGACTTTAAACTTATCGAGTTGTATCAATTTGGACCCTAAATTTAAATAAGTGTTGCAATTTTTACCGTCAGTTCAATTTTTGCTAATTCATATACTAATTATAACAAAAAAAAAGTATAAAAATTTTCATACTCATTAATTTCAATAAAATAAAGTTTTACACAAAAATAAATTTGACCAATGCACAAATTAATCATCAAATATCTTTGTCAAAATTTATAAATTTCTACAAAAAAGTTCAGCTCTAATGTAGTTATTCTCTAATATTTATCGATTTGATGTTGTACATATGTTTTATAATTCATTTAACGCATAAGAAAAACTTATTTTAACAATATTTAGAGTGAGAACTTATTAAAATGTTAAAATTGCAGCACTTTTAAAGTTTGAAGTTAAGATTGTAACATTAATGGTCAAAATTGAATTTTTTTTTTATTGGTTGTTATTTTTACTATTGAATCTACGACCTTTTAAATGACTTTTAAATGGGGTTCTCAATGCTTTGGAATACTTATTATTTTTTTAATTTTTTTTAAGTACAATGCTTTGGAATACTTAAATTATACTCAATCCAGCTTGGATAATTATTTAATTATTATTTTTTAGTTCAACTACATTTGAAGGTGTGGGATTTGAATTTTTGATCTCTTGATCGACGATACATGACATGATGACAATCACTATTGAACTATGCTCACTTTGGCAATGATTATTTAATTATATTATTACATAGTTTTCTTAAATCCTACTGGCATAATTGACTCAATTTGTATTTCTATACTAGACAAAAATATTCGTTTTTCTTAAATAAATAAACTATTCATGTATAATTATTAATTATTTTCAGTGTAGTTTAATCTGAGAGTATTGTATTTTAAAATTAATCTATAATATATTAAAAAGTAAGAGTTCTTGAAAAATATTTTTAGACTAAAATACCCTTTTAAATTTTAGTTAATTACATTAATCAGATCATCCTAACTCGATTTGATAATTTGACTTAAAAAGAATATCTTATTTAATTTCAAATTGATGAATTTGAATCAATAATCTTAATTTGATAAGCAATTTGATTCAAAATCAAATCAAATTGCTTCTATAAATTGCATCCAATTATCATACATTTAGTTCTTATAAATACACAATTTTTATATCCAATTCTCGAGGTACTTTTTTTCATATAGTTCTTATACACACAATTCTAATTCTTCAAGTATGTTTTTTTTTTTTAATATTTAGTTCTTGCCATTGCATCCAATTATTTTTTTTTTCATATGGGTTCTTAGTTTTTAGTAGTAACTATTTTTTTCAAGTCTTAAACAAGCTATCTACAATTTTTCATCAGGGTCATTCCCAATTTTCTATCAAGTATTTTTTTTTTTTTTTTCAGTTTGTTTCCAACTTTTTTGCTTTTTTTGTTGTTGCATTTTTCTTTGTTGATACTCTCTCTTTTTCAAATTAAGTTTTTGGCCTGACTTTTATATATTATAATGTTATTTTTTTCTCTTTATTTTTTCCAACCTTTTTCGATTTTTTTTTTCCAGAATTCTATCTCTTGGATTTTTTTTTTTTTGGAAATTTCGTTAGCCCACATTTTTTTTTTCTTTTTCTTTCACGATTTTTTTTACACCTAAGCATGTTAGTTGATGCTACTCAATTTTAATAATTAATTCCACAATGTTGTATTGTTGCTGGTGCTTCTTTTTTTTTTTTTTTTTTTTTTTTTTTTTCTAGAATAGTCATCTTCTCAAGTATCTATCTTTCTTTTTTTAGAAATTTTGCCAGCCCACGTTTTTCCTTTTTCTTTTTATTTAGGATTTTTTTTTAATTTTTAGGAAATCTCGATTTAGTTGGTTGAATGCTATAATTTAAACAACTATAATATAACGAGATAATTTGATTCAAAATGAGTTTGAATCAAAATTCTTAATTTGATACACATGATCTGATTTGATTTAAAATAAGATCAAATTATAATTTGAATCTAAAATCATCTCATTTATTAGTTAAATATTGAAGGCAAAATTAAGATAAAAATAAAATATATGGTTATGGTTATGGTTATCTTTTAAAGTGGAAGAACAAAACTAAAAGTTGAAGAAACAAAATGATAATAACGGTGGTAGTTCTTTAATGTAATGCATAGCTTTGAGAATCTGATATGCAAATCTGATAGACATATACAATCTATAGATGGGAGGAAGCAGAATTATAGTCAAATAATTTAAATTTTGATTAATTACTAAATTATTTTTGAATATTCCACAATGTAATTGTATTATTGTTGGTGGTGCTTCTACTATTATAGAAAATATTTTTAGACTAAAATATAATTAATAGTATAATCGTTTTTTAGGTTAAATACCCCTTATTATAGAAAATATTTTTAGACTAAAATACTCCTTATTTAAATTAATTACATCAATCAAAACTCATATACTCGATCATAATCTGATTAATTTTGAATTAAGATATATTTTTTTTCAATTGAAAATATGATTTGATTCAAAATCAACTCAAATTAGGATTTGAATCTAAATTCTCCAATTAAATTACAGTCCCATTTTTTTTTTTTTGCAATATAAATCTCTAATTTTCTATTTATTTCAAATATCTTCTCTTTTTTTTAATACTATATATATGTGTGTCTGTATGTATTTTTTTGCTTTTTTTTTTTTTTTTGCAATCTATAAATCAAACTATGCTCTTTAAATGACCACTTCTTCATCTAATCTTTTAAGTTAATCTTATAATAAATTATTAAAATTTATAACTAACTCATTTAGAGTAATTTTCAAATTCGATAGTTTCTAAAAGTTATGTTACAAAGTTAAATAGAAGTAATAGTATTAACATTTTCAAAATCACTTAAAAAAACATATGAGAAAAATATTTCCTAAATAAATCCATTTGAATGTTTAGCTATTTCAAAATTAAATTGATTTATTAATTAATTCACCAATCATTATTTTATAATTTTATAATACTTTAAAATGTCAATCCAATTTCTAAAAATAAAAAATGTCGTCAAAATCATAACCAATATTTAATTATCTCTTCATCATTTAAATTATTTTCAATAGAATTTGTATCAATCAAACTAAAAATTAATTCAAAACAAATTCAAAAGAAGAGAATCACTTCCTCGAAGGGCAATTGATCAAATTAACCCCAATAAAATTGAATCTGATAAGTCGTTTTTCAATAAATTATATTTCACTTTTCACATTAATCAAATTATAATCTCTCATAATCGAGAGTAATATTTCTCAAATTCGCTATTTGAAATGCAAAAAATTTTCATTTAAACTATTAGATAAAATTATAATTCCAATGTTCTTCTATATAAAGAAAAATTACGAAAACTTCTACTTCCAACCATTTTCATTTTTTAATCTAAAATGCACTTAGATAATTTTAAAAAAAATAAAACTTCAAAAAATGAAAAACTATATTGTGTGTCATAAAATATATATTTTATATACAATAATAATAGAAATACAAATAAAATTTTAAAAACTTCAAAAGAAAAATAGAAAATTATATTATATTTAAATTATGTTATGTTATATTAAAAAAAACTTATATTATAATAGAAAACAATTTTATTATATTAAAAATAACAAGAACACTAAATAATAATATGAATAGGAAAAAAAATTATTGAATTTAATTAATTATAAAAGAATCATAATACAAATATAAATAATAATTGTATTCCATAACGTTGAACTTTAATTATTTTAATCTTCAAAAATTAAATATATATATTGGTTAGATTACAAATTTGGTCCCTATGGTTTGAAAAAGCTAGAATTTAATTCCTATGGTTTTAAAAGTTAGAATTTCATCCTTATGGTTTGCTAAAACACCATAAATAGTCTCTATAGTTTGATAAAATTTTCATAAATAGTCAATACGGTAGGGATTATTTTTTAGGGTTTATCAAACTATAACGACTAATTCTAACATTTAAAATCATAGGGATTAAATTCTAACTTTCTCACAACCATATGGACTAAATTTGTAATTTAATCTATATATATACACACACGTGTATTGCACGTGGTAATAAACTAGTATAGAAGTAAGTGACAATGATGTATAAAATGATATCATTACATAGTTTCCTAAAAAACTATTGGCATAATCAATGTAGTTTACTTAAGGTAGGGCTGCGCATGCTTATTCAACACAAGTTAATTTTAACCTCCTTTTAGCAGAGATTTTAGCGATTAGAGAGGGTTTGAAATTACTTGAGATAATCAAGGTTCGAAATGTCGATGTCGATGGAAATATCGAGGTCCAAATTTTATGGAAATGTCGATGGAAATGGAAATGTCGATGGAAATTTCGGGGGAATTTACGGAAAATCGTGGAAATTGATAGAAATTGTTTGAATTAGCCAATGAAACTTTGATTGTGGCTTAATTAGACTATAATTGACCATTTCTAAGCATTACATCTAAAAACAAAGATAATATTTAGATATAAATATCAATTGAATATTTGAATTGTCGATGCGAGCAGGAATTTGAGAAAAAAAATATAGATATTGATTAAAATTATTTGAGTATATCATGAAACTTTAATTATGGCTTAATTATAACATATTGATTTATTTTAACATCATATAATATATGTAAATTATATGTAATATTTATATTCAATGAGACTTTAATTATGATGATTTAATCAAACTAAGTATAATTAACCATTCATAAATCCTAATTGACTACATAAAATAATATTAAATATTTGTAATTAGAGTAAATTATTTAATATAAAATGTACATGTCTAATACCAAAAAGATGATCTTGGAGCATCTAATCCAGAATTTTGATAATTCTGATAAAAATTACAATATTGCTCCCAAGTCATCCTATATTGAAAATGTTGAACATAGTTGCTTACATGAAAACGATATGACTCGTACGGCCAACATATAGACCCTATTCGTGGATACATCTCATCAGTCGATGGTCCTTGATTTTCAGATGGATGGAGTGTGTAAGTGGAGAATGTAGATAACTTTTTCCCTTTTTAAATTTGAATATTAATTTGTTTCATTGTTTATTGTTTATAAAAAAAAAATAATACATGAAAAACAAAAAAGTAATTTAGTAATCAGTATGCAAATTTGACCATCTTACATTAAAAAAAAAAAAAAAAAACGAAATTTCGCCGACATGTCGCCGACACCTCGAAATTTCGAGGAAATTTCGACATGTCGGCGAAATTGGGGGGGAAACGACATCCCCCCCTGTACGGCATGTCGAACTGGTCGACATGTCGAAATTTTGGTCGAAATTTCGACATGTCGACCGAAATTTTATACTATGGAGATAATTGATTTTTTTTTCTAAAATCATTTTGGAGACCGATTCTGTCCAAGGGATTCAATTTTAGACGTTCTTCAAATTCCATCTCTCATAGGCTAGCAAAAACGACTATCACTACATTGTTATGGCTACCCCAATTTTCTTAGGAGCTGTTTGTTTGATGGGAATCCTAAATCTTCATGAGATGAGCATTTGGATTATTCCGTTGGTTTGTTTTGCAATAATGTAGAATGTCCAGACATCTTGAGATGTTCATACAAGAGGCATCTATAAAAATAAAATTTTGATGCCCTCCTGATACATGACTTTCTGTTAGAGTATTTAAATGTAGACTTTATTATGTTATTTACTCAGCTTTCTTAATTTGTTAGGGTGCGTTTACTAAACCATAATGAATTTGGACACAATTGTAATGAGATTGCGGCGCAAATGTAATTGGGATCAAACGAGATGTAACGCAATGAAATTATGATTGATTGTGTTTACTCTACCTATCTTTGGAATTGAAATGAAATAGATATGATTACCATGATGCCTTTTTATATTTATAATTAATTAAAATGTAGTAATTATGCTACCTGAATTAAGATACTCTTCTTCAATTTTATTTACTTATTCAAATTTTCTAAAATGATTTTTTTGCAACAGATCATATCAATCAGCCTGGCCAAAACTCACACCATATATTTTTATCGAGATTGATTTCGATATTGATCAAAATATAACCTGGCCAAAACCCACACATGAAAATCAAAATATGGTTGGGCCAAAACTCAGCATAAAAAAAAATCTATTATCGATATATCGATCTTATCAAAATATGTCTGCTGCATAAAAAATATTGATCTCTGTAAAACGGAAGTCTCGCATCCTTGCCAAAACTCAAGCATAAAAAAAAAAAAAAAATTATCGATCTACAATAACTCTCGAGAATGAATCCCTTCTTCTCATCCAACTAAAAATGTGAGACCATGGACAAAACGTCCAGAAAACGAATAAGCAAATTTTTAATAAACCCATAAAAATAATTATGGGTTTTAATGCTCTTCATCAACCCGAAGAAGTTCCAGAAAAAGAAAGAAGATAGAAGAAGGAGAAAGGAGGAATAAGAAAGAAAAAATAATTGAGGTTAGAAGAGAGAAAAAGGGCAAAGAATAGTAAGTAAACAAAAAATATGGGTGGGTCTCATGTAATATTTTATGGTAATCGGATAACATGCCCTTTTTAGATGTAATCATATTACGAGATAGAATAACGTGGAACCCACAATTGATTACCATTGCAAAATACAGTAAAGATCATCAATCGTAATCATGTGGGACCCACAATGTCAAATTGCGTTTGATTCATTACCATTACAGGTAGGTAAATGCGCCCTTAATTCCCTTGCATAGGCCCATGGGTCTTTTGGCTTTTTATCCTCCTATGTTGTTAAGTGATCAGGTGAAACTTGCATGCTAATATTAATTTTAGTAGTAAGTAAAGCGTATTCCAAATATCATGTCCCAAGAAAACGAGATTTTAACTAAGTTCAAGAAATGCAAGATGGTGTTTAAAATGCAATTGAGGTAACCAAGATTTTTGAAAATATTAAGAAGATAATTTGCTAAAAACATAAAATGAAAAATCAATGGAAATAAAGTAGGGATTCAAGTTGATCATGCCTCTTAGAAAGATTGTAACTCTATTGTAATTGCAATTGTAGCTTAACACAAGAAAATATTATAAACCAAATTCAACTCATATTCAATTTTGACTCAACCTTTAGGAGACTAAGTGATTAAACCTACATGTTTATGGCTAATCGAATTTAGATAGTTTAGTACACAATTCTAGTGGTTTTGGAGTCTCGCCCTATGTCTAAGGTCAATGTTTAGGACTTATTTCTAAGCATTTTCTTCCATTACTTTTGTGACATCGACTTTCCCTTAACCCTTTCGGTATTAAGTTTAAGTTTGACGAGCAACACTAGGTGGCCAACTAGGTTTATCCAATACTAAACTCAACAAAAATAAAATAAGACATAAGTGTTAAGCTAAATTGCTCTGGCTAGAAGCTTTACATCTTTTCCTCTTAGGACATTCACAAACTTGAATCTCTTAAGGAAATTTAGCTCATCATGGCAAAATTGATAAACAAAGCTTTAAAGTAATAAAAATGCATAATTGAGTTTAAAAGGAAGAAGAGAAAATTTTCATAATGTAATAATAAAAATAAATTAATCGAAACTTAACGAACATAAATTAAAATGAACTTGAGTAAGAAGAGAATCGAATAGAATAAACTAGAATTATTTCTCTCAAAGTTTTCTCTATTTTCATAATGTATAAATATATATAATCTACTAAAAAAATTATTTAACTATATAATTATGTTCTTTCAAAATAAATGAAAGTATTTCAAGTTAAAATCTAAATTAATATTTCATCCTAAATCTTTTATAAAAATCTTAAAACGATATAAATTAACTTGTTTTTGCAAAATAACATATAAAATTAATATAAACTGAATTGATAAAAATAAAAGATTAAATAGTTTAAGATAAATGTTATATATCCTTAAATTATATTAAATTAATATATAAATTATCTAAAAATAGGTAAGGGCATTATTGAAATAATACATTATTTTAAAACATTCTTATACAAAAATTTTATAAAACTATCTAAATATTTCTAGATATCCTTATAAATTCTTCTACCAAACAAACATGATTATCTAAAGATGTTGAGTATCTATATTTTTAGACATTTAAAGACACCAGACATCACGATCCTCTAAAAACAAACGGCTCATTAGTAGTTGGTGTTTACTATTAGAGAGGAGTCTCTAAAAAATGTAGCCCAAGAGGCTTTCTTGCTTCATTAATGATTTTTTTTTTGAAAAAAAAAAAGAAGAAAGAAAGAATAGAAAAGAAAAGATGAAACAATTCAAAGCGTGCCTTCATATATTCAAAAGGACCTTTCTAAACTAGGATGAAAATCTCCTTTCATTTTCATAAAAAAATGTTTACAAGTGAACCGACCACCCACTAAAAAAAGAAAAATCTAAATTGTATTGAATATATCTCTAAAACTTAAAATTTGTATAATAGGTTTTTTTACTTTCAAAATTTAAAATATCTAACAACTCTCTAAACTTTTAATTTCATATTTAATAAGTTTTTGTTATATTTGATATTTCATAAAGCTTACCAACTTATTAAACATAAAATTAAAATATTCGAGTTTTACTATAAACAAGATTGAACTTTGTATCTAATATCCTTATGAATTTTATAAAATGAATAGAAATCTATTACATATAAAATTGAAGGTTCAAGAATCTATTAGATATTTTTAAACTTCGAAGCTATTAAACACTAAATTAAAAGTTTAAAGATCTATTACATACTCCTTGAACATTTCAAAATTAAATTTGTAATTTAACAATTTTTTAGTCATATAATTATACACTTTTTCTTTTTAGTTCAACAATAGAGTGAGGATTTGAACCTTTCGATGATATAATGCCTTAACTACAAAAAATTATTCAATGAGACCACCACAATATGATTGTCTTTTATTAATTGTTGGATGTGAATTCAACAATTTGTATGTTTGCTAATAACACTTTCAAAATACTTTTATAATTTTTCTCTCATATTTTCAACCGTAGCGGCCTGCCAGGGATGCTTGTAAAATATCTAAAATTTTCAGATTTTTTTTTTCTTTTTCTTTTTTGGGCAAAGGAATTTTCAGACTTTTTTAAAACAAAAGGAACTTTAATCTTGATGCCTCCGCTCGGTGCCAGTATTAGTTTTTTTATGCCTTCAACAGAATTTAGAGCTTTCCTTTCACCTCTCTTCCACTTTTGACTCCATTTTTTATCCTGTGTGCCTTCGCGCTTCCACTCCGGATTGAAAATCGGTGTTCGTTTTCGTCATCTTCCATGGAATTCTCCTCCTGAAACCCTAACTCGATTTGGGCTACCCACGAGGCAAGTGTTTCTCTACTCCCACTCCATATATTTGATCTGTTGGCTTTCTGGATATTCATAACATGTGAATTCTTGCAGACTTCGGTTTCTTAATTCTTTCCCTCTCATTGCCGTTGGGTACTTGCTGCAATCTTCATTAATCCTGATTTCTTGTTGTGGGTTTTCTTTTTCTCCGTTTTATGCTTTGCAGTTCTTGCTCTGTTTTTCTTATTCGCTTCGAATTCTAATTGCTTATGGCTTTTACTGTGTGTGTTTTGTGGGGTAGATTATGAAAATGGGATTGAACATTGGGAGTGTTTTTTCCCCGTTTGTTGTTCATGAATTCTGCGTTCGAGCGTTTTCTTATTACTTACGTTTACCGTTTATGTTTTGATACTTACGCGCGAATTTGCAGAACTTCAATTGGAAATGGCTTGTCAAGTCAGTGACGGGACAATTTCTAGTGGTTTGGCTACAATAGTAGGGAAACAGAAAGTAATTGCTGACAAGACGTTGTCATTTTTAACATTGAAGGGTAGGAATGTTCGTGTTACTTCCCAAATTAGTAGCAAGGTTTTACGTAATCGAAATGGGGTTGGAGATTGGCGTTTATCTGCGAGTTCTCGGTGCAATGACCTGTTCACTTCACCTGTTGTACACCGAAGAAATGCCCGTTTTATTGTGGCTAGGAATCAGTTAAGCTCAGATTGTGAGGTGGATTCCTCGGAAGTGGAGGAAGGTTTGTGTGCAGAAGAAGATGTTGCCATTTCAAGGGATGGGAATGGCGCATGGTAAGAATGCAAGAATACCTCCTTGTTAGCTGAATTATCATAGATTGGTCTTTAGTGTTCCTTTTTCGATTACTTTAGAAAGTATCTTATGAAATTTGACAGCTTGTATGAAATGGTTGACTTTTCATAATTCCATGCAGGCTGTGGAAAGAACTTTCCCATTATCAGCAACAGCCTTTGGATGTTAAGCGTGAGCTTTTAGTTCTATGTGCGCCTGCAATTGCTGGACAAGCTCTTGAACTGTTTGCACAGCTTATGGAGACTGCTTATGTTGGAAGATTAGGCATGTATCGTCAGATGTCCCAATACTCTTTAGTTTTAGTTTTCATGTTACCGAATAACTCCCTGATTCTTTTCTTTTATTATTTCCCTGCCCTGTTAGATTCTTTTCAGTAGAGATATATGTCAGTATAAAATTGTGCTCAAGTTAGTCTGCTTATTTTGTTCTATTTATTTTTCTTTATGTGTTTCATTGGGTTTGATTGTATTTATTTTTTTGCTCGTTTAATTCATTTTATTTGATTTTAATACTGTGAATAATTGTGACCCCAACTTAGTTTGAAGTGGACTTTATACTTTTGGGCTGTGGAGTCATACGTTTAAATTACCTTTTTTTTTTTTGAACAAGAAACAAAACTTTTCAATGAAGAAGTTGGAAAATAACATTACAAAGGAAGTAAAAAAGAATTCCAATTTAACGTAAATCTTGCAAAGAAAAAGCAACACAAGGTTTTGGATAGAGAACTCCAAAAAGAAGCCTAAAGCCATGATTTCACCGAGAAACAACCAGAGGACTCCAAAGTCCAAATTCTAGAATCATCAGAAGAACCACTCGACCGAGAGGCTAGAATATCCAAAAGAACTTGCAAATTGCTAATTTCTTCATCTTTCGAGAGCCACGAAAGACAATGCTCCATGACAAAGTTTGAGAATCCCAAAGTTTCAAAACCAAAGCTGGTGGAGTAGAAGAAATCATATATAATAAAGGAAAACTGTCCTTCAAAGAAACTTCACCAAGCCAAGTATCCCAATCTTTTGAAATAAAGAATCTGTCTAGAAATGATTGAAATCTATCTTCTCCTAATCTTCACCATGTGAATTGCCCATTGGAGTCTTCTCACCGGGGGTCACTCATGGGGATCACTCATGAATCCATCTTGTGATATTAAAGTCTCCACCTACACACCAAGAATCATTATAAGAGGAATGGAGAGACCGAATTTATCTTCTGAAGAGATCCTTTATTTGTTGATTTATTTATATTTAAAACCTTGATTCATGTGTTGTGTGCTTGGATGACTTTCTGATTTCTTCTCTTGCTTGTTTGTCACTATCTGTTTACTTAATTTATCAATTACGCTGTTAGGCTACGAGATTGATGGGAATTCTTGGGTTCAAACATCCTTCTGTAATCATTTGGGATAGGTCCTATATATTGGGTGTAAGTTGTATTAATCTTACTCTGCTCTTCTTCCTTCCACTAGTTGAAGTGATGTAGTAAATGCACGATAGGGTATTGTAAGTGGGAGAGTGGCCTTGCTGCAACGATCCACTAAGATTTAGCACTTCGTTGCTGTGATTCTTAAACAAAAGAGAAAAAAAGTAAATGCTATTCTGCATTGCACTATTTTCTAGAGTTTTCATACTTGTCCATTTCCAACATTTGTGCAGGTGCCTTGGAACTGGCTTCAGCGGGTGTTTCTATAAACATATTTAACTACATATCAAAAGTTTTTAATATACCTCTACTGAGTGTAGCTACTTCATTTGTTGCTGAGGATATTTCAAAGCATGCAATTGAAGATCCTTCATCAGGTTCTTTTGGTCTTTGGCTTGTACAAACTTTTGTCCTAGAAGGCTGTACTGATGGAAAACTAGTTGCACGGTTATCTGAGAGTGCTATAATTAAAGTTTATTTGCTTTCTAACTTTTTTTAAAATTTTTTTAAAATTAATTTTTTTTTTATAAGAAACTGACAGAATATATTCAAAAGGGAAAAGAGGAAAGACAACCTAAGGAGGAAAGACAACCTAAGGGCTGGGGGAAGAGATTTGCTTTCTAACTTATATTTTGACATCTAAGATCTAACACTGAATTAATTTTTCATGAAAGTAGATTCCTTAGAAGGCCGTACTGATGGAAAACTAGTTGCACAGTTATCTGAGAGAAAGCAGCTATCTTCAGTTTCTACAGCTCTCTTGTTGGCAGTTGGGATTGGACTTTTTGAGGCTTTGGCGTTGTATTTTGGATCTGGAGTATTTCTTAATATCATGGGCATTTCTTCAGTAAGTAAAATTGGAAGCCAGTTTATGTGATGCTTTGGTCGGCTGATTTACATTACATTTACATCTGCTCCCTCACTTATGACTTATGTTATTGACATATTGTTGGAGCTGATCAGATAGTGTAGATTTGTTAGGAAAATAGATTTCTCTTTATACTTTTAAGATTCTTTATCTCTATGATCTTTTGAATATGTTGGTTTTTTTTGTTAACAGGAGTCCTCCTTGCGCATTCCAGCCCAACAATTTCTTTCACTTCGTGCCCTTGGTGCTCCCGCTGTTGTTCTTTATTTGACCCTTCAAGGAGTTTTTCGGGGTTTTAAGGATACCAAGACTCCTGTTCTTTGTCTAGGCACGCATCTAGTCATGAAACCTAGAATTATATTAATGGTGGAATTTATTTTTAAGCAATTTCTCTTTTCTTTTTTTTACTTCATCTTCCTGTTTAAATTTGTATTCTTCATTCACAGGAATCGGAAATTTGTTAGCTGTCTTTCTTTTTCCAATGTTAATTTATTATTTTCAATTGGGTGCAACTGGAGCGGCAATTTCTACTGTTGTGTCTCAGTATGTTCACTTCAAATTGATCTTCTTCCTCTATTTCTTATCATAGCCTCCAAACTTATCCAGTCTATGTTTCAGATATGTTATTTCCCTTTTGATGTTATGGTTTCTCAATAAAAGAGCTGTACTATTCCCGCCAAAGTTTGGTGCATTGCAATTTGGTGTATACATGAAATCTGGTAATTTCAGAATTCTTATCTTCTTTTACTTCATGTCTTGTAAAAAGTTTATTATTACTAGTGTCATGTTCGTGGGAGTAATTTTTTCATTATGCTTTAGTCACAGAGCAATGCCCAGCACTGGCTTCAGTTTCCCTATCTTTACTAATAACAGCATACTGTTTAGAAGAGAGGTCTGATGCAAACTTGTGAGAAGGATTTAAAAAAAAATACTATCAAACATGATTGCCATCTGCAACATCAATAGCCACCACTGATTAAAATTTGGTTATCTATCTTTAATTTTGTTTTCCGGAATGTTCACCCTTGAAAATTGTCTTATATGCATGATGGAGGAATCATTTGAATTGTCTGTATGTTCTAGAATCATTCACATCTCTTAAACTTCAAAATAGGTACCTATCACATTATTCAAAATCAAAAGAAAGCTGGAACCTATGCAATTGGATCAATGCTGCATTTAAGGAAAATGATAGATCAAACTTTATGATACATTTATGGTTCTTCTGGCTATGTTATATGATCAAGTTCTCCCACTTTTTATAATTTAATGATTTGGAGTCTTCTATTAGGTGGTTTTCTTCTCGGAAGGACTCTTGCTGTTCTAACCACTATGACGTTGGGTACATCAATGGCTGCACGTCAAGGTGCAGTGGCTATGGCTGCACACCAAATATGTATGCAAGTGTGGTTAGCAGTATCTCTTCTTACTGATGCACTTAGTGCTTCAAGTCAGGTACATACTTTTTTCCCTTTTTAGCTCATTCTCTTTATCAGAAGTCCTAATACTCTGAATATTCTACCTCCCTCCCTCCCTCCCTCTGTCTATAACTAATATTGTTTCCTTTTAACTTCAATTGTTAGCCATAGTACGAAGATACTCTGATCTATATCTTGGTGTTTTGCTAACACGTCTATTTGTCGACTTTCATTATTTATACCCTTTATCACCCAGTTATCTTTTGTACTAACTATTATTCAATAAAAATATTTTATTTTATTAGAAAATCCATTGTATATGTTAAGAGAATGCAAAACTAAGTGAGCATTCTTTTGAGCTGAGAATGAAATGCAAGGTTAGAACCTTCTGAAATTCAATCCTTTAAGTACAAAACTACAGTATAAAAATTGGTTACTGAAGTAGTGAAGTCCCAATTTATTTATGGCTTTGTTATATCTTCTTCAAATCATGATCTAGAACCTTGAGGTTTCCTCATTAAAGAATTAGTAATGATATCTCACCATAGATTTATTTTCTCTGATCTTTTTGGTAGGC
Organism: Trichosanthes truncata; assembly: GCA_033996785.1. NCBI lineage: Eukaryota > Viridiplantae > Streptophyta > Magnoliopsida > Cucurbitales > Cucurbitaceae > Trichosanthes > Trichosanthes truncata. The sequence goes on from JAWPNB010000010.1 coordinate 53,767,261, forward strand.
TATGATCGCAAGCTCTGTATCAAAAGGTGATTACAAAACTGCAAAGGAAGTAACTGGCTTAGCCTTAAAGGTAGAATTTTATGTGCGGATTTGAATTTCTACACTTTCCTTTTTGTCACTTTAATTAGTACGATGAGGAGTCTAGATGTGGTGTTTCTAGAAATAGATGTGGAGTTTTATACGAATTTGCATATACCGTACAGATAGGATTGCTCGCTGGCACCATATTATTTGCAATTCTTGGGGCATCTTTTGGTTCGCTTGCGACCTTGTTCACAAAGGATGCTGACGTTTTAGGAATTGTTAGAACTGGAGTCTTGGTAAGCTATGGCTATACAAATCTGTGGTGGTGAACTTTTTTTCATTACTGTGATAAGTTGTGAATCCTCCTATGCTTTCATGAAACTTCTACAGTTTGTTAGTGCTACTCAACCATTGAATTCCCTGGCATTTGTTTTTGATGGTCTGCATTATGGTGTTTCAGACTTCCCATATGCTGCTTGCTCAATGGTAAACAGTTTCTTGAATTGAAATTATGACTGAAATATCCATTCTCTAGCAGATATGACTTGATTGATATTGTTAATTACCTGTAGATGGCGGTTGGGGCTATTTCTTCTTCCATTTTGCTATATGCTTCTTCTGTTTTGGGTCTTCGTGGGCTGTGGTTGGGCTTGTCCCTCTTTATGGGCCTGCGTACTGCAGCTGGATTTTTCAGGTAGAATCTCACACTTACTTTCATTCTTGCGAATTGCCAATTAATCCTCAACTGAGTGATTTTTAGAGCGAGAGACACTCTAAAACTCCATAGCCCCTTAAAGGGCTCAGGCTTGAAATGTGGATTTTTTTGTTATAGTATTATGAATAATTTTAGACAATGAAAAATTTCAGAAATTAAGATTTTGCCAAAAGATTGTTTAGAGAAGTGATGGCTTTTGCATGATGTAAGCAAGGGCTTTTGAATGATGTTTCTTAATTTATTTATTGGAAACTCCTCGGTTAAATTACAAATTTAGTCGCTGAACTTTTAGATTTGTGTCTATTTGGTCCTTGAACTTTATAAAGTGTCAAATAAGTCAACGTTAAAAAATTTCTAATAAGTCTTTAAATTTTCAATTTTGTGTCTAATAGATCATTAACATATTCGAAATTTTAAAAAATTCATGGACTTGCTAGACACAAAATTAAAAGTTTAGGATTCCGTTAGACATCAAATTCAATTTTATATCTCATTAATCAATTAATTTTAAATTTTTTTGAATATGTCAAGGACCTATTAGACAGAAAATTGAAAGTTCGAAGACTTATTAGACATTTTCAAAGTTCAAGGATTTATTATACACAAATTAAAATTTCATAGGCCTATGACACTTACTAAAGTTTAGGGACCAAATAGACACAAGTTTGAAAGTTCAGAGACTAAACTTGTAATTGAACCCAACTCCTCCTATAAGGCGTTGAGGCTCATAGGGTTGAAGGGGGGCACCCCTTGTTCAGCATTTTAGGCACACTATTAGAAACGTGAATTGCCCTTCATTTCAGCTGGAAAGTAGTTTAGATGGAAAAAAATGCAGATGTGCCTGTATTTATAAGCATGACATGAAGCAAGTCTATCTTTCTTTCTCTCGTGGGGGCGAGGCTCGACGTAATTGCATCGATCAAAATACTAAAAAGAGATAAACAGTGTTGAAGTTTTTGGCTGGGACTCTGGTTTTCGTGTGATTCTCTGCAGAGGTTTATAACTTATGTTGTTTGATTATGCAGATTGCTCTCCAAAAATGGTCCATGGTGGTTCCTACACAGTAATTTCCAAAATACCAAGGTTCCAACATGCCCATAGCTCTCTTTTTATAGTTTCAGATTTCTTAATGTCATCATTTTCTAAAGTTTAGACTCTTTTATTTAAGGTTTCTAATTTTCTGGTCTTCTAATTTCTCATTTTGGTTGTTTATCCCACAATTTTACATCAATGAAATAGAAATAGGTCTTCTTTAATTGCTAATGGAGTATGCGTAATTTAATTCTTTAGTACTTCGCTGATGTACTTTCTATGCATACCAAGAAATTTCCAAATTTTGGCCTTAATTTGGAAGAGGAATGATTTGTAATTAATTTTGAATTTAAACAATCAATATTGAAATCAATCAAATAAAAAAAAAAAAAATTGGAATTACAAAGACGAAATTGAAACTTGAGTATGATTTTTTTTTAGAACAATTGGATTTTTATTGATATCAAACCACGAATTAAATTTCAAAATGACATTGAAAAGAGTTTAAAGAAAAAGTCAAAATTGAAACTCGATTATAATTTTATGTTAAATTTTGTGGAGATTGGGTTCCCTGTAAAGAATCATTCTCCATTTATCTTTTTTCTTTTTTTAAATCTCAATAGATGGGGATGGAGAACAGGAAGGGGGCCTCTTCATCCTCGATTAGCCTGCGGAGAATTTTTTCTCCCACTCTCTATGAGAAAAATGAACATGCTTAGCTTTGTCTATTTGTCATATTTGCACTTTAAATTCAAACATTTTTTTTATCACATGAAGATCTCTTAAAATATAATCTTATTTTTAGAAAAATGATTTCGAAGTTCGCAGCCTTTAGATTTTATAATTCTAGAAATACAAGAAAGGTTTTCTAAAATGAATTTCCTTTTTCAAAATAAAATTGAATTATTTTGAGACTACTAGTTTTTTTTATTTTGTTTTATTTTATTTTTGTTGTAATTTTCGATTTCTAGAAATACACAAAATTTAGTTTTGCAAACTAGTTATTCTTTAAATTGAGATGATTGGTGATGATTTTAAGCCCTCTTCTCTTCAAAGGATGGATGTTGGGTTGCTCCTTGTAATGTAACAATTGTTTTTCTTAATTTTTTTTATCGAGTAAATAAATATAATTTTTAATTTAAATTATATAAATTTCAAATAATTATCTTATAAACAATTTTGAAATTACATATCAGCATAGTATTATATATAATTAAAATATTATGTCTATTTTGATCATTATTGCTAAATTGCAACAATTTAGTATCAATTTACCAAATACTGTTACTTATTTTCTCATGTTTAAAAATAAAGTTTATCAAAAACCATTTATTTTATATTACAACTGATTTTTTAAATGCACAAGTGATAGTAATTATTTTATTTTAGTAGCCTAGCAATTCTAAACGAAGTCTTAATGATATTTAAACACTACCCGAAAAATTTCCACCCTTATTCCCTACAAACAAGTTGTATAGATCTTTCTATTAGTGTTGATCTCGTAGTCTACCATGTTGTTGGTCTCTCTTAGCAAACCATTGCTTTTTAAATGAAACCCATTTCAAGCATAACACTTTGACATGCCTTTTAAAGTGTTTATGTATACTATTTTTTTTTAATATAAAATTTGATAGCGTTTGGTTAAAATTTTATAGTAGTAAAAAGCATTTTTACCAATTAAAAATGATTTTTAAAATTTTTCGTCAAAAAGTAGTTTGAGAGGTTTTAGAAATGTTTTACCTAATAGTAGCAAAAATTATATATAATAAGTGTTTTACCTAAAATTACTTTTCTTAGAACAGAAGCATCTTAATTCGGTTATTGGATTATGTTTGGTAATAGAAAAATAAGAGTTTCAAATGCCTTGTCGTCACTAGATCATATTGCACGTGAAAAAAACATTATTTTTCAAATGCCTTGGATTATTTTTCTACAATGAGTTTTATCTTTCTTAAAAAAAACATTTGAATTCTTAGCCAAATTTCAAAAACAAAAATAAGTTTTTGAAAACTACTTTTTTAGGTCATGTTTGATAACCATTTGGTTTATGGTTTTTGAAAATTAAGCCTATAAACTACTTCTACCTATGAGTTTCTGTGTTTTGTTATCTACTTTTTACATATATTTTCAAAAACAAAGCCAAGTTTTGAAAACTCAAAAAAAGTAGTTTTTAAAAACTTGTTTTTGTTTTTGAAATTTGGCTAAAAACTCAAATGTTTCCTTAAGAAAGATGGATACCAGTATAGAGAAGATGAAAACCATGGTAGAGAAATTGTATAAAACAAGCATAATTTTCAAAAACTAAAAACTAAATGGTTATCAAACGAGGCTTTAGTTTTCAAAATTTGGCATGGTGTTTGAAAACATATGTAAAAAGCAGATAATAAAACAAGAAAGCCCATAGGTGAAAGTAGTATTTATAGACTTAATTTTCAAAAAATTAAAACCAAATGATTATCAAATGGAGCCTAAATTTTTAATTGTGTCCAATAGGTCCTTAAACTTTAAAAAGTGTCTAATAGATCCTTAAACTTTTAATTTTGTATCCAATAGGTCTATAAATTTTCAATTTTGTATCAATAGGTCCTTAACCTACTCATCATTTTTTAAATTTCACGACGTTACTAGACACAAAATTAAAAATTTAAGGATTCATCAGACATAGAATTCAATTTTATATCTAATAGATCAATTAAAAATAGAATATCTCAAGGACCAATTGGCACAAAATTGAAAATTCAGAGACCTATTAGTCATTTTTAAAATTCATGGACCTATTAGAAACAGAATTAAATGTTCATAAACCTATTAGATACTTAGGACCAAATAGACACAAACTTGAAAGATTAGGGACTAAACTTATAATTTGACATTGTTTTTCTTTAGACCCAATAGTCATTTTATTCAAATTTAATACATAGACTAGAACGAGTGTGTTGTGTGTAATATATACACATGTACATATATATACATACACGACGTTTTGAGAATAGAACAAAAAATGTGTGCAAAACGATTTCTTGCTTATCATATATAGTTGTTTAGGATGGGGTTTAAAAGGTTAAACTTTAAAGAAAGCTTTTGCAACAAAAGGAAAATATTTGTAAAATGTTTATGCCTAGAAAGACTTATTCCAATAATCTTTAACCTTTGATAAATGTTAGCCAATTTAGGTATAGTTTCGAGCTTCCTTGATAAGAGATACTTATTACCTTGAATTGAAGGTTTGATTTCATACCTTCACATTTGTTGAACTAAAAAAAACATTTAGTATAAGTAACATTTTTTAGGTTTAAACTTTTTCTTTTAATTTATTGTCTTAGAGCTTTTAGGTTTGTTTTATTTTGGTTTCAAAACTTAGCTTGACATCTAATATCTCATAGTTGACATATTAGATATCAAAAGATAAAGAAAATGACAACATATGGGATGTTGAGGTCAAAAGAAGCTAAATTTAATAATTGTCTAAATGATCTCGAGATTAAGTCTTACAAAAATCCAAGAAAAGAAACCAAATGACTGAAACTATAAAAGTTTCTAAATTAGCCAAAGAAGTCAGGATGAGAGGAATTTTAGAAATATCTCCATGAGAAGAACATAAATAAAAGTAAATTTGATTTACTGGATTTTTTGGTGGAGAATAAATAACCCCACATAGACAGTTGATTCAGGATTCACTATCAAAATTTGTTCTTAATTAAATTTAATATGTAGTTCTTGAAAAATACTTAATGACGTAAAATAGTCTCTACATGTTGGCACCAAGAAGCTCATCTTAGTTGGTGTAATAAGAGACATTATGATTCATTAAATAATGATTGTTACTTAATGTTGAGCATGGTATTTTTAATACCTTAAAAGAAATTGGATTTCTATGATTTTATTACTAGAAAGCTCATAAAGTATGAATTTTGAAAGTAATAAAGCTTATATTTTCAAAATTGTTTGAAAATATGTGTAGCTGAAAATAAGAACAATTTGTATGTGTTAAAATGTTAACATATAAAATACTACACAATAATGAGATATTTAGAATCATAGAATCTAGAATAGAAAGACAAAAGTTTTCTCCAAAAAGATGATTCACATCAAATGAATAAATTAAAAGATTGGTAAAAGGTGATTCTCTAAAAGTTAGAGTTACACTTTATTTGTCTGTAGTTCTTGCCATTTATGCAAGATAATTAATAAGCTTTTTATTAGAAAGAGCTACGAAGGATATGCAATGGAGATTGCATAGTGAATATGGATTCCCTCCAAAGGTGTCTTCAAGACAACTTTGAGATTATAGAAGAGTAGTAAAACTAATTTAAAATACTTCAGAATTTGGGAATTTTAAGTGCACATGCTAAAACAAACCCGAAAATGTTGGAATATGTTCAAAGATAAGCCTAAGTATAGGCTATCCCCAAGGAGAAATAAATGGTCTTTTATACAATCCTTAAGAGAATAAGGTGTTTGTATGATAAATGTCACTTTTCTATGAGGATTATAAAATTTCAAATAAAAGACCACAAACCTTGAAAAAGGTAAGTGCTAATAAGTTGGCTCCAAGTAAAGTCACAGTTGTGCAAAAACTCACTACGCAAGCATACTCAATCGTAGGTAGTAAATGGTAAACTCGATCCCACGAGGACTAATGCAAGTAAAGTTGTTGAAATTGATAAGCACAAACTCACCAAAGCAAAACTAAACTAAAGAACGCAACTAAACCTGCAAATTGACTGAAAACGAGCACAAAAGTGGCTAATAAACTAGAAGGGGCTTAAAAATGCAGAATCTAACTTTAAACAAAGAATTTAGAGGTTAAATAGGTACTAAAATGATAAAAACAGGGGGTTGGAATTTAGGAAGGCAATGGCTATTTTTGCCCAGTTGCGATCAGCAATGCTATAGTATTAGACACCACAATGTTATATTGAAGAGAATTTTCACCTGAAACCGACCCGAAAACCTCTCGAACTCGATTTTCTTATCTTTAACACTGAGTTAAGCATATGTCTATGAAAACTCAATGCTAAAGAACACTAATAAGACCCAAATTCTCCAAATTCACAAGTTTAGAATGTATATTTACACCCTACAATTTCTACCCCTTAAAGGAGAAATCACTTGCTCCATTTATGTTAATCCACCCATTCCTAACCCTTTCAGTATTAAGAACTAGTTTATGTCTTACTTAAGGTGATCAAACTCAAATAAGAACTTGCAATAAACACCACAAATGGAAGTATAACTTCATAAAAGTGCATTGAGTCAATAGAGTTCAAACAACTACATCCATCCTTAAATTCCAGCCCTAAAACACTTAGCCCATGACTTCAAGACTGAAAATAAACCAGAAGAATTTAAAAATCATCAACATCTTGAGAGTAAATTAAGAGTTATACCCAAAATAGCTACAAAAAGAATGCTAACCTAGCTAAAAGCTTAAGAAAAACTTAAGGCAATACAAAAATCAACAACTAGAAGATAAAACTAGAAAGAGAATGAAGAAGGACTAGAAGATGGTGAAGCTTATTCTTCTTCTGAAAATCAGCTTCAAAATCGTAGCTCCTCCTCTTCCATCTTCTATTTTCTAGGTTTTTTTTTTCCTTTTTCGGCTTCTCCTCCCTTTTTACCTAAGGCTTCCTCTTTTCTTTTCCCTAAAAGGGCTGATTTGGCTCTCTCCTTCCACATGGCAGCAAATTACTGGTCTATTTTTAATAAATGAAGATTCCCACGCTGATGTAAGTTGTAAATTTTTCGTAAAATCCCGCGTCCAGTTGTGGTTTATGATGCTATAGCATTGTGGACCAAATTAGAAATGTGGTTTGCAATGTTGTAGCATTGGTAACCACATTTTAGCTTCCAGCCCATAAAATTAGTCCACATACCCGAGATAAACCTATCCAAATGAGAGAAAAATCACCGAGAGTAAAGGAAAAATGAATGATTTTTCAAAACACACCATTCCTTAATAAAGAAACCAAATAAAAGCCCAAAACTGACAAAGGAATTCAAATAACTCGAGTTTTAGCGAGGTCTAAGACTGAAATAGTGATAATTTACTCCCATTTCATGGGATTATCAGTCACTAAATAGTTGACAAAAGTTGTTAACAATTTAATTACATTTGAGAGTCAAATAGATCCTAGTCATGAATTGGATAAGTCTCATTGTAGTGAGAGAATAATGAGATGACTCAGCCGTTACAAAAGCTTAATTGAAGCCCAGATTACCATATTAGATGACAAAGTTGAGGGTTTATTGACCTTAAAGTAACAATGAGGGATATTGACAAGGATTAATAGGTCAAAGTCATGAATCTTGAGATACAGTCCCTGTACTCCATCTTTGTCTAAAATTTGTAGATTTCCTTGATGGGGTAAAACCAACAAGTTATGAATGAATCTACAAAAGAAAAAAAAATGTGTAGCTAAGATGGTGCAGACCTTTTAAGTATGACTTATGACAAATAGTTAAACCTAATGAGAGAAAGTAAGACTATAAATAAACTGTCTTCACTTGTTGTCATACTAGAGTCTATAAGCATACTCTAATTTGTTGCATATATGATATGCCAAATGAATGTTTGGATTATTTTCTAAAAAGAAATCTTAAATAGTGTATTTACACGAATCAATTAGAGGGGTTCGTTTTCTAAGATCAAAAAGTAAAAAAGTTTACAAACTGTAAAATTCATTAATGAAATGAATATGACCTTTTTTTTTTTAGTTCAACAACAACATTTGAGAGTGGAGAGATTCAAACTTCTGACCTCTTGGTTGATGTTACATGCTAATTACCGTTGAGCTATGCTCACTTTGACAAATGAATTTGACCTATAGATCTTTGAATATATGATTTGATAAAAGTATCAAAACATATGATTTTGAATAAATATTAATGAAACTTGTATAGACAAAGAAATCACTAATTGCTTAGTGGATTTTTCTCGTGTTTTTGTTGATGATATTTTAATCATTATGAATGTGTAAGATTTCTATCTAACATAAATAGTTGACTACCTAACTAATTCCAAATGGATGATTTGGAATTATTCGACATGTCCTATAATTCTAAATAGAGATTTCAAGGACATAATGTTAACTTTGTTTCATGCATTTTATATTGACAAAATTGTCGTCGAGTATTTGATGAAGAACTTCAAAGAATGATAATGTATCATTCTAACATGAAGTTAATTTTGTCTAAGGAAGAATATCCTAAGACACCTCAAAGGTTGAGAACATAAAATTGACTATCTACACTTGAGTAAGAGACAATAGTGTATAAATAAGACTTGACACATAATATACATTAAAGTTTGTTACCATATATCAGTTAAACTAATGGTTTAACCATTAAGTAGAAAATTAAAAATTTTCTTAAAGTATCTATGGATAATGGGAAATTATATTTTTGTGTATGGAGTTAAAGATTTGATCTTTACCAGATATACTAGTTCTTACAAAGATATAGGGGTGGAGATTCAAATATTTGACTTTTGGGATAGATGTCTATATACTGTTTTTTTTAGTACAACAAATGTGGACATGTACTATACTGCATAGATTAGTTCAGACGAATTTTGAGTGAGTAGATATTAAGTAACAAAAAAATAACAAAAATCAAAATACTTCCTTTTGATATTTTGTATCTTTGTTTTTTAGTTAAATGTCCTAAGAGAAGGAATAACTACACGGATAGCCCAAAATCCATGCTCAAAACAAAATTTGCTTCACTTTTTAAAACTAAGATTGTTATATGCCCTTTAATGTCAAAGGGAATTACCTCGTTGCCCTTCCTTATGAACACGTGTTGATTCTCGATCTTGCTTCTCGATCTCGCTTCCCGCTCATGTGTCTCTCTCTCGCTCCATCCCTCTCGCTCTTTTCTATCGGGTCAATCCTCGCTGGAGAGTCTCGATTTGACGTCTGATTTCGATTTTGCTCTCGTCCTCTAGCTCTCGTCTTTCGCTCTTGTCGCTGGTGAATTTTGATATGTATGTTTTTTTGGGAACACTGATTTAGAAATATGTTTGGTAAAAGAAGAACCCAAAATATCAAATTTCGATTAATTTTGGATATTCACAATTGAGATTTGAAAAAAAAAAAGCAGATTGAGAAGGAAAAGACTGAGAAATGAGATCGGGGAGCAAGACCGAGAAGCAAGATCAAGAATCAACACGTGTTCATAAGGAAGGGCAACGAGGTCAGCAAAAGGACATATAATCTTAGTTTTAAAAAGTTGAACACATTTCATTTTGGGCAATCCGTACAATCGAAATCAAAATTGGACGTCCTTGTATCCTTAGTTAGGAAAGGAAACATTCATTTAAAGTACCTTACATTATTCTTTTTTCTTTTTCTAAAATTTAAATCTTATTATAGTTAAATTTGTTTAGTATTCTTAGCCTTTTGAGTTTTACAAAATTGGACATCCTTGTATCCTTTCATTCTTTCATTTTTTTTGCAATGAAAGTTTGTTTCTTCATCTAAAACATACTATTTAGAAAGTGAGGTCCACTGCTGCCAAACACAAGATTGCTATCAGCAACACCAATAGGAATCATTTTAGAGAAATTTGTTTTAAATCAAATCTATAACCTATAGTCTCAAAAGCCACTGATATTTCCATAGTTTGATTCCATGGGTGTCTGCTATTATGTAGTTTTCTCCTTGGAAGGACTCTTTCTGTTCTAACAACCATGACGGTGGTGATGTCGATGGTTGCTCGTCAAGGTGCAGTGCTGATGGCTGCACATCAAATATGTATGCAAGTATGGTTGGCAGTATCTATTCTTACTGATGCTCTTGCTACTTCTAGTCAGGTACATATTGTTTGCCTACTTTTACCTCATTTTCTTTATGAAGAGTCTTAATACTTGGAGTACTCTTTCTCTCATAAACTGATATTGTTTCCTTGTATTTTCAGTTGTTATCTGAATCATGGTATTCTTACTAACAAAAATTGCATCCTTAAGATCTCAAACTTCATTGTTTAATCTATTATACTGACGATTAATTTACAGAAAAGTTATATCTTATAAGACAATTCTATTTATAATAGCATGCAAATCCAATGAAACATTGAGAATGAAATGCAAGATTATAACATTTTACAAATCCTTTAAGGCTTAAATAGAGATAAATTAATATAAGCCATGGTTGCCAACAATATTTTTTAAAGCTTGAGGCACATTAAAGTACAATAGCCCTCCAAGGCTTAAGCACAAAGGAAAAAAGAAAAGTGCACGTTTTTGTATGAGATGCACAATAGAAAAATGTAAATAAATCCTTATATACGAAGAAAAATAGTATTATGAATAATAAGATGATGAAAAGTTTAAGAAAATAGAGATTTTATTCAAGATTGTAGGAAAAAAAATGAATATTTTCTTAATAATGTTCATGAGTTTCTTCAAGAAGTAGAAAGTAGAGCTTGAGGAGTGCGCTTCTCATTAAGGGAGAAGCGAGGCATAGGGGCTGCAACTAGGCGCGTGCCGTAGTGGGCTTTTAAAACACTGGTTTCTAATTTCCTAATTTTCTTATAACTCTTACTATTAAATCTATTCCAAATTCATGAAAGAAATAGTATGGCACGTCACTGTGGCTTACTCTGTTCTTCTCTCTGACCTTGAAATTACCTACATTGATAGGTTATGGTTGCAAGTGCTGTATCAAAAAGTGATTACAAGACTGCAAAGAAAGTTACTGGCTTAGCGTTAAAGGTAGCATTTTATGTGTGCATTTGAGTTTCTACACTTTAATTAGAAGTCTTTTGGGCAATATTTGATGTTTCTACAAATAGACATGGAGTTTTATATGGATTTGTCCATACCATACAGGTAGGATTGCTCGCAGGTATCATATTATTTGCAATCCTTGGAGCATCTTTTTGTTCTTTGGCCCCTTTGAACACCAAGGATCCTCATGTTTTAGAAATTGTTAGAACCGGTGGGCTGGTAAGTTACGTAGTTTCTTTTTGAACAAAACTAGTCTATACTATACCGGTAGTAGATAGGAGCTCCTAATTGGCTCGAAAAAAATTAGTGAGAACCACTCATTTATTAAATGCAATGTAAATATATCAACAACGTCATAAAGTAGGTAGAGCTCTCACTTACTGGTGTGCGAGTCAAGTTTTGCTCCTCCCTAAGTTGAACTTTTTCATATATGTGGCTCTCACAATGCTTTCATTGAATCTTGTACAGTTTGTAAGTTCCACTCAACCTTTGATTTCTCTGGCATTTTGTCTTTGATGGTCTGCATTATGGTGTTTCAAACTTCCCATATGCAGCTTGGTCAACAATAAACAGTTTCCTTGATAGTAAAGGTTACTAAATGAAGTATCCTTTTCTCCAGAGGTAAAAACAAAGACTTCATTACTATTGTTGGTTATATGTAGGTGGTGGTTGAGGCAATCTCTTCATCCGTTATGCTTTATGCTCCTTCCAGTTTTGGTCTCTATGGGCCATGGTTAGGCTTGACACTCTTTATGGGCTTGCATACTGTAGCTGGTTTTGCCAGGTACAATCTCGCACTCGAACTCAATGACACAACTGACAACCTATAGAAATAGATCCTGTTCAAGTAAGGTCAGGTCGTGAATTCATTTTCATTCTGTAAGGACATGACAACTAAAAGTTCATCACATAGAATGAGCAAATCAATGATTACTATAATTATAGTTCATATAAAATATGCAAGTTCCAAATGAAGCTACCAATTCAAATCTAAGTTGGAATAATCCTCTTTCTTTTTAGCTGATAACTAGGTAGTTAGATGGGAAAATTATGCAGATGTGCTTGCATTTTTAATTCTATCGTTAAATGCATTTTATCACATTACTGAAAGGGATGGTCAATGTTAAATTCTGGAATTCAGATTGATGATGGTCCCTAATTTTCATGTGATTCTCTACAGACATTTACAACTTTCTAGCGTTGTTTTGTTATGCAGATTGCTTTCAAAAAATGGTCCATGGTGGTTCCTGCACAGTAATTTCCAAGTTGATACATACCCAGAGTTGAAGTTATGGCCTCAAATTTCTCATGCTCTCATTTGGTTTTCATTATCAAATGCTCCCATCGAATCCCAATCCATTCTTGCGCCGTTTCATCCGTTTTCTTTCAATTAATTTTAAAGTAACAAAATGAGATTGTTAGCTCTATGAATTCTTATTGAGTTGTTGCAAAATTTTTGGGCAAAAAACACTAAAATAGAGGCTGAAACTAGGAAGTAAAATAGTAGAAAATTTGTAAAAAAAAAAAAGAAAAGAGAACCGAACCAATGGACAACCGAACCGATGGTTTTTTCCTTTATTGGACATTGGTTCGGTTCCTCTCTTGCTAAAACCGATTGGATCGGTTCGGTTCTTGATTTGGCCTAAAACCAATGAAAACCGAACCGATATAACCCCTACTTCCTGCATTGCTAGGGAGAGTACTTTTTGTGCATGCTCAAGAATGTACATAGGTTTTTTTTTTTTTTTTTGAGATACTCAAGCATGTAAATGGTGAATAAGATGGTGTGGGATTTAATCATCCACGTATATAACTATAATCCACGTTCTATTATTTACTTGTCCTAAACAAAATAATGTGTGAAGCACAAATGTTAATCAAACTGGAACTACAAAGCAGGGAAAGCTTCATACAATTGTGTAAGACATACCAAAATGTCGACTTGACGTACTCAGTAAGTTCATTCCTTCAAGCTGAAGACAGCAAAATTGGTTCTGTTAGATCTCCCAAGAGGCTCAGGGGTGATCAACTTGGGATCATGTAGGCTGCTATAGGATCAAGTATAGATCAATAGAAACTGTAGTGTTCTATGTGACAGACAGATATAGACTTCTACCACTTATATTTTATCAATCAAAAAATAACTCCAAAAGGCTTTACACTAAGGATATGAACGAATTTACTTGGAAGAAACAGAAGCACTGCCCAACCCCATCTTCTGCCCCAACAGCATAAGCTGCTCTACAAACTCCTCTCCAGTTAGAATTTCTGTTGTACCGTAGACAACATGCTTGGGAGGCTGCTGACGAAGGGAAAGTTCCTGCAGACTTGCATACTCTACGTAATTACCCCCACCGATCATAAATACGATCGCTTCCTTGAATGGTCCTTTTAAATGACTGCTGCTTGTTCCAGCACTTGACCTTTGGGCGCGAGGATCAAGCACGAGATAAGAATCAATTTCAGGATTTGGTTTTCCCTCCATCAAAGCCTCCACAGTCCTTGTTAATGCAAGTTGCCTATCAGTAGATAATAGATTCTTTACACCAGCAGTCACAGCACTAATTGATTGTCCATATAGCTTTTCAGCCCAATTGACAATGTTTCCTCTGCCAGCAGAATTTGCAGATGCAAACGAGACATTCAACGATCTTATCTTCTTTACATATTGAAATGCACTAGTGTCAATTTCCAACTCCTTCAGGACCTCTTCCACTGCTTCGACTTCCGATTGATTAATGTTCTCAGACGAGATTAGATACATGATAGCAAACCGAAGCTTGTCCATCTTACTACCTTTACCTCTAAGCACACCCAAAAGCTCATTCCGATCAATGCCACCTCCTCTAGACATTATTTCATTCTCCTTTTTCGCATACGAATCAAGGGACCTTTCCTTAATCTCACCAAGCAACACAGTAGCAATATTCATGTGCTTGTCGATGATTTGCTTCCGCTCAGTCAACTCAGGCAATGAGTTCACTGCTTTCATCAAATGTTTAGTATTACCTATCATATCTGCTCCATCAAACTCAGCCTCCGCAGCTCCACCAGTCTTCCTATTGACCTCATCAACATCCTTCTTGTATTTGTTCAACTGTGTCTCAATCTCGACCGCAACTTCTGGGAATTCCAACGACCCATTCGCCAACCAAAATGGATCTGAACTATTCAACTCATAATTCATTCCACCCTTTTCACTCTTAACAATCAACCCATTCAGTTTCAGCCCAAGAATGTCGTGCACCAAAGGTCGGTATCTAAAATCATGTTGAATTCCAACAGATAACTCAAAATTACGATCAAATATACACAGAATCGGGCGTTGAAAGGAGCTCATAAACCCCCCACCTTCAGAGAACAAATTGTTCTTCGATAACAAGTGATCCCTTAACCTTTGATCCAACGCCATGGCAACCATCTCAGCAGGTCCCCCTCGAGGGCACCTAATAATCGGCACCACAGCAAGTGTAGCCAAGACACAGAACAACCCACTAGCAATCTTCTCGACAATCTCTTCAATCTCACGATCCCCTGCCGAGGGATCATTCAATTGCACATAGCTAGACCTCTGACCTAACGAGAACAAATCATCTTCTAGAGTAACAAATTCCAAATACTGATCATGCACCTTCGCAATTCGCTGAATCGAATCCGATTTCAACGTTTCAGATGCGAGATCCTCGAGCAGCGGCCGAGGGACAGAGGATGAGAAGTTGAGGAAGAAGCTATCATACAAAGAACGGGAGGCATCAGCAACGATCCGGTCGATATTATGCTTAGTTGCTTGAACAAAGTAAACAGCAGGCACATCATGGACAGGCTTACGTTCCTTGTCAACAAGGAAGTAAAGAGTAACGCCATGTTTGCGCAGGTCCTTGACATGAATCAAAGGAGAGAGGATGTTTTGACAGAATTTATCGTAGATCAGCATCTTGTAAACCTCTTCGTTGGCCGTACCCGTCGGGCTAACAGGCTGGTTCAGATTCAACATACGAATAATGCTTTCTGCGATCAATTAAAGACGGAATTAGTTCAAAGGAGATCGGAGAAATGAAATTCGTCGGAATCGTGTGGTTTGTGTGTGTGATTGATTGACGGCGACTGAGACTTGAGGAAGGAGAAAAAGGGTATGAAGAAAAGGGCTTACCGGTCTGCTTGTGGCGGAGATTGAGAGCCATAGCTGAGGAATCCGATCGGGCTGTGGAGAGAAATGAGGAGTTAGGGATATGAAGTCCGCCGGAGATGGGATTGTGACGGAGAAGGCAACGGTGGTTCCCCTGCGTAGTTTCTCTAACGAAGACGAATAGTATGGAGCCGACGACGAAATGGTGAATGACGATTCCACCTCTTTTGATTCGGCGTCGTTTTGTACACGACTCTGGAGATGGCAAGGGTATTTATGCAAGTTTAAGATGTCAATGTCGACGGAAATATCGCGGTGTAAATGTTGATGGAAATGTCGAGGTGTAAATATCGATGGAAATATGGATAAAATGTTGATTGATATTTCTGAAAAAAATTGTTACAATATTATATTCTCATTTAAGTTACATTTTTTTGCTATTTTTTTAATATTTGATCAATTTTGTACTGTATAGTGGAAATGTTAATGTCAAACCCATGGACATGTGGAAATATCAATGGAAATGTTGACATGTCGACGAAAATTTAATACCATGATTTCATGTTGTTTTGGTTAATTTTTTTTTTCTTTTTTGGTTAAATTAAGTTTAGTATTTAAACTTTTAAATTTATCTTTGATACTATCTTAAATTTTAGGCTAAATTATAGAAATACCTCTGAATTTTATAATTTATTTCAAAAATACATTTGGGCTTTTAAAAATTTCATTAATATCTTTAAACTTTAAAAAAAAAAAAATACTCTTACCGTTAGTACTTTGTTTCAAATATACCCATAAACTTTCAAAAGTTTCATTAATACCCTTGAAACTTTCAAAAAAAAGTTCAAAAATACCCTTATCGTTAATATATGGAAATAAATCATTAGTAACTCGTTTTAAAAATAGCCCTAAACTTTGCATTAATATCCTTAAACCATTAAAAAAAAGTTTAAAAATGTCCTTACAATTAGTATATGAATGAAAACCGTTTATCTACACTTCATTACCTCCCTCTTCTATATCCTCTTTCTCCTGATATGCTTCAATCTATGATCTAACACTTTTCTATTTTTCCTCTTTTTTTTCCTTTCTTTTTCAATACCCTCTTACTCTCTTTCTTCCATTTTCAATATCTAAAATTTTCCACATTTCTCATATTTTCTTAAATATTAGAACTTTAAATAAACAGGAGCAACTCTCTCTCATCTTTAAGTATGCCCAAACATAAATATATGAAATTTCAACACCCAAATAATAAATATATTTGAAGTTATCTTGAGTTGGAAAAGAATCAATTTGAAAACAACTCATATAGATACCCTCATTTTTTTTAATATAGATACTCTCATTTTTCCTCCATTTGTTCAATTCTTAATCATGGGGAACCTTCTTAACTTACCACAATAAATAGACTAATTTGAGCTGCAAAAAGGATTAATAAAATCTTCATTCATTACAAATTTGATAATGTATATGTTTTCTTTCTTTTCCCTTCCACTAGATGTCCTCAAAATTATAACCCAAGTTCTCAACATGTCTCTCATTTTGTGTATTAAACCCAAATTTACTAACTCAAAATACTAACGTAAAACCTTGTTAAAGCATTTAAGTCCTAAGGTCGTTTGGTGGTTCCATTATTCTCCTTCTTCCTGCTATAGTCTATATACCTTGATTGAATGGAGTAGTTTTAGAGATTGGAAAATGGAAAAAGAGAGTGAATAGAGTATTGAAAAAGAAAGGAAAAAAAAAAGAGGAAAAATAGAGAAGTGTTAGGTCATAGATTGAAGCAAATCAAGAGAGAGATAAAATGGAAGAGGGAGGTAATGGGGTATAGATAAATGTTTTTCATCCATATATTAACAGTAAGAACATTTTTTTAACTTTTATTTTTAAAGATTAAAGGTATTAATACAACTTTTGTAAGTTCAAGGATATTTTAAAACATGGTACTAACGATTTCTGTCCATATACCAACGATAAGAGTATTTTTGAACTTTATTTTGAAAGTTTAAGGGTATTAATGAAACATTTGAAAGTTCAAGGGTATTTTTGAAACAAAATACTAACATTTTTCGTCCAAAACTAACAGTAAGGGTATTTTTGAACTTTTTTAAAAGTTTAAGGGTATTAATGAAACTTTTGAAAGTGCAAGGGTCTTTTTGAAACAAAGTACAAAGTTTAGGAGTATATATATATTTTATAATTTAGCCTAAATTTTAAAAAGTGTTTAATGAATCTTCCAATTTTATGTTTAATAGATTTCTAACATGTTTAATATTGTTTTTTCTTTTTTTAAAAAGTAATGGATTTGTTAGATGTATAATAGAATTTTGTGTCTAATAAGACTTCAAACTTTCAATTTTGTATCTAATACATTGTGAATTTAAAAAATGTCAAATAGGTCAAGAACTATGAGATATAAAATTGAAAATTTTGTTGGGATTTATGCCCTAAAGCCTCGTAATTAATGATTTATTTAATAATTAATAATAATTTTGATTATTTTATTAGTAATATAATATTATCCATTATATGAAAAATCCAAGGTTATTGTGTAATCTTGAACAATATGTAGTTGACATACGAGAAGATCATGTTCAAGAAATAACTTAAAAGGTCATAGTATATGAATAAAGTTGGGTGCCTTATTATGGTAACACTATTGATACGGTCTATTTTGTAATAGTTACAAATGATTTGATTCAAATTGTTCATGTGGAGACATGTGAGTGAGAGTATCTTATACAATGAGTTTGTATAAGATTGGACCACGAAATATTTAATCTCTCTTTTTAAATTCATTAATTGAGAAGATTAATAATTCATCAGGATGATCATATGCAACTCGATCTTAATCCTGAGTGAGTTATGAACTCTTGCCTATGAGGGTTTGTCCTTTGATTTGCATGAGTGATAGTGGTTTTTATAGCCGATTCGATATGTCTACCATTTTGGGGACTTGACCAAATAAGGAGCTGGGAACATAATCTCACAAGATGAAATTCACTCATCCCCATATATGATAAGTAGATGAGTAGTTCCTTTAAGTGCTGATTTCAGGACTTGAACAATTGGGCCACACCCTTTCACTGGCCCGAGAGGGACTTAGTTTATATTTAGATTATAAACAGGTTGTTCATTAGAGGATCAGTGGTACTTAAGGTGCAAGATGTAATTACAGGGGTAAAACAAACTTTTGACCTAGCTGTAATTAGAACTACTCATGAAGGATCGACTTGCATGTATTAATTATAACTATGGACACAATTTGTCCTACAGTGCATAAGAGTGCAACTATAGGTCAAACTCTAGGTCTATAGTGGAGTGACCTATAGTTAATGAATGAAAATTAATTAATTAAAGAATTTAATTAATTAATTTTGTATCATTGGAGTTTATAATTTGTAGGTCCATAAAGTCTCATTGTTAGCTCATAGTAACACTAAAAGATCAATTTAGTTGAAAGAAAAAATTGAAATGTTCAAATTAATATTTAGTATATTATATATATTAAATATAAAAGAGAAAAATATATTTATTATATTTGATACATTAAATATTAAAATAATTAATGTATATTAGATACATTAAATAAAATATATTTATAGAATTTAAATAAGATTAAAATAAATAAATATTGTAGGAGATTTTAATGAAATTCAAACAAATATAAGATATATTTTAATATATTAGATATTAAAATTTAATATTTTAATTATGGCAAAGATTTTCCATTGGTCTTAAGACATTTGGGTTGAGCCATTAGACATAACACATATCTCTGAGAATGAGAGAATTCTCTCTAGACCTCTTCCTCTCCAACCCCTTATGGATCTCCAAATAAGTTTGCTTAATCTTAACTTTTAGTTTAATTTTAAATAAAATAAAAAACGATCCAATGTTTTCTCTGCAGAGTGAAACGTTCATTCCTTCAAGTTTAAGGATTTATCGAAATTTTTTTAAAGTTTCAAGACCTATTAGATACAAATTTAAAATTCAAAGACTTATTAAACACTTTTTAAAGTTCAAAGATGTATTAGAATTGAAGGTTTAGGAATTAAATTTGTAATTTAAATTTTAACCTAATTAGAAATTTAAAAAAAAATCAATTTTGACCTCTAAACTTGTTAAGTTGTATTAATTTTAACCTTAAACTTTCAATTTCATCAAATTACACATCAAACTTAAATAAGTGTTGCAATCTTAATCTCAAACTTTAGAGAAAATTACAATTTTAACCCTCTAATAAGTTCTTGCTCCACATATTGTTAAAAGAAGTTTTCTCTTATGCGTTCAATGAATTATAAAATATATGTACGATATGAAATTGATAAAACTTTAGAGAAAAGCGACATTAGAGCTAATTTTTTGTTAAAATTTAGCAAAGTTATTTAATGGTTAATTTGTGCACTGGTCACTTATTTTTGTGCAAAACTTTATTTTATTGCAATTAATGAGTTTATGAAGATTTTTACATTGTTTTTTTTATTCAAATTAGTAGGCAAATTAACGGAATTTGAACTAAGAATAAAAATTGCACAACTTATTTAAGTTTAGGATTCAATTTGATGAAATTGAAAGTTTAGAGTCCAAATTGATACAACCTCACAAGTTTATGGTCAAATTTGATTTTTTTTTTCTCCCTTTTTTTGGTTATATTTTTAGTTTAAAAATGGGGGATTACCATCCCAAAACTAGGATAGTTTTTTTATAATTTGTTTTTTAGTTCAACAATTGCAAAGGTGAAAGATCAAACTATTGACAATAATAATTAGTGTCTTATCCAATGAGCTAAGCTTGGATTGACGAATTAGGTATGGATTGATACTAATGTGATAGAGGTTTCTACTAGAGTTATAGAATTAGTATTGAATTCTACTATCTCATGTTCTTATTTGGAAAAAGAAATGCCTCTTTTTCTTTGGCACAAAAAAGAAATACATCCTTGTTTTATTTTATGAGTGACAATAATGATTATTCTTTTAAAATCTATGATTCTTTGACAAAAAAACGTTTTAAAAAAATTATAATCTATTTTTCACCTAAATGAAGGAATTTTTTTCTTTATGATTTCTATTCAAAAAATCCAATCTCAACTCGTCCCATTGCAATTCTTAAACTACTCTATGGAAGAATGAATTTTTTTTCCCACCAAATGATATTAACTTTTCAACTTACAACTTTGGAAGTGAAAATCATCCAACTACACTTGAATTACACAAGTTATAAAAATCTAAATTTATGTCACTTCTTATTAATTTATGGATGTACCTAGTAAAAATTCATATATAATATAAATGGCGAGTTTTATAAATTTGAATTTATATTACTTGTAGGACTAACAAATCCACCTACTCGACTTCCTAATTTTAAGTTACACAAGCCTTTCCTAACTTCAAGTTACACAAGCCTACC
Source organism: Trichosanthes truncata (assembly GCA_033996785.1). Classification (NCBI taxonomy): domain Eukaryota; kingdom Viridiplantae; phylum Streptophyta; class Magnoliopsida; order Cucurbitales; family Cucurbitaceae; genus Trichosanthes; species Trichosanthes truncata. The sequence goes on from JAWPNB010000010.1 coordinate 53,788,303, forward strand.
ACGTAAACGAAAAATAAAAAAATTGCTCATCAAGTTGGAAGAAAACATAATAATCATGTTGTTTAAAGGGTGATCTGGCTCGTTTCTACATACAGTATCAACTTTGAGTTCAACAACATTTGGGAGTGAGAGGATTCAAACCTCTAACATTTCGGTCAAGGATATATGCCAATTACCACTGAGCTATGTTCGACTTTTCCTGTTCATTATCAAACACTAAAGGGCTGTTTGGAGTGTGAGTTATAATCACCTATGTTATAAGAACCTGTGAAGTACTCTGCACTCCAAACACAGACTATTATAATTCTATACTAAACAACTCTGCATTTTAAACAATATTATATAATTCCACAGACTATTATAACCCACAGACTATTAAAACTCATGTTATTATAACCCACTCAGCGCCCCAAACAGCCTCTAACAAATTAATTCCTATCAAAACAATGCAGGGTTGTAACTTGAAGCTTCATTGCAAGATTCCAGGAGCATACAACTTTTAAGATTGTTAAAAACATTTAATTGATAAGATTTTAACAAATCTCTCTACTAATATCTGTCCACCCCACAAATAAATTATGCAAAATATCCCAATTCTGATACTCATAGCCAGCTATTTACAAGAATGGTAAGCCCATAGTTTGTAATCATGATACACTGAACAATAGATTCATTTATCCACTGTGCACCAAAAAATTACCTTGGCATCCGATGATTCTTCCCATCATTGCCATGCCATAACTACATTTGGAGAGGGTTCACACAAAGCAGAATGCTCCTCAGCAGAAAATTCAGGCATATGGCTTCAATACACATCTCATCTATGAGGACTCCAATTGATATGTGAACCACAACCATCTCCTCTTTTTCTTGCTTTGATATATGGGCAGTAAGTACCTATTATTTTTTACTAGTCTTTGGTGATCCACCTGCGGCCACCGACCTGGTACTTGCCATAACCATGATCACTGCTGCTTTCTCCGCCGCTTTCTGCACTTATATAACCTGATTTTCGACGGTTCTTCTTTTCCCTTATGACCCCGCTATCACTGAAGCTCCCATTCAGAAGGGGGTCGTCTATTCCTCGAATGACTTTTTGTTTAGGTGATGTAATACAACTGTCATCCTTGGTTCTTCGTTTATCCTTGTCTCGTTTCTTGATGTTTTGGGAGAGCTTCTGTAGTTTTTCATTGAACTTCGTTATTCCTTTTTCCACAGGTTCGACTGCTTGGTTTACTGTGAATTTCAGGTCGTTCACAATCTGTAAGCAAGTTCCAAAAGGTAATTTCAGCAAGTAATTTCTACAGGAATCACTAGAAATATAAAAACAGAAAAAGGCCCAAATTTTTTATTTTCAAATGTGAACCTACTTGACTTTTCGTGTAAGAACTCTCTATTGTCTTCCAGAGGCTCTTTGGCCAACCGAAAGTAGTTAACATGATTAATGGAAAAAGAGCAAATGTAAATTCTATAGTGCTTACTTTGCTTACTTTAAAATAGTTTCCCATGTTTATCTACTTTCCCATGAGAGACAATATATATGTACGTATGAACATATGTACAGACAGTGTTTGTTGGTATGTATGTATTCAATGCCAAACTATTGTGCCAAGTCACCTTAAGAAGCAAAAAACACCACACAGACATTAATCCCAATCAATTAGATAAGTCGAGGATGTAATATATAGAATGAAGGGAGAAAACTCACATAACCCCCACCACCGACAAAAACATCTCGGACACTCTCTTTGATTGTCATTCCCATCCTGGGGTCTTGGTCTTCTAGGTCAGGCTGGGGTAGACGTAACTTGGTAGGACGCTCACTATCCCTGACCTCATCTGGATCTAAAGGACAGTCGACAGAAGCATAGTCACCAAGAACAGAAACACTTCCAGTATAACGGTCTCCCATAAGTTCGTAGGGTTTTGCAGGAAATACATACAAGTGAATCACAGAAGCAATGGCCATCTGTGCTGGATGAATTATAGATGTGTTAAAATTCAATCTTGTGAATATGGGCATCAATAATCATATGACACTTTTGGAATGAATAAAGAAAAAGATGAATCACAAGAAGAATACATCCGTTTATTTCTTACTAACAAGAACCAGTCTTCACTACAATTAACCACTCCAAGCTGCGTTCTTAAAAGCACAGAAATGAGAACAGTTGCTAGAAACAGAAAAGGGTGTTTTGTAAAATGCGAATGAGAAATTGAAGAAACAAAATAATGCGTCATCAAATGAGAAAGAAATGGTTGCTTTTATAATTCAGTCAAATTTTAATACAAATGGTTGCTTTTATAAGTGTAAATCAATAACTTATTAACTGCAGGATGCCAATCGCCTGTAAAGCATCACCATCATCACAATTCTTCTGATTTTCAATGATCAATAAGCTAAACCTGTAAAGGTCTGTATTCCATCGTATGTATAAAATAAATCAAACTTAACTAGTGGTTTCTTAAATTTGTTGTTTCTGAATCAAGTTTAAACAATCAAGTACACAATTTAGGCATAACAAAGGTAGAATAAACATGAATTCTACCTACTTGTCGCCTTATCCACCTAGAAGGGTAAAACAGCAAGGAAAGAAGAAAGGCAACCAAATCTAAGGGTAAAATGGTTTTTGAGAAAGAGGTAATATTATTCACCAAGCCTGACAAGAGTTGATCAATGGTGCCATTTATCGATTAGATCTGAAACAGTTGAAAAAAAAAGACGACTCAGGTGGAAGAAATGGCTACCTCTATACAAATGATGAAATCTTGGACACTTGACTTAAACTGTAACCCCTGGGCTACAGGACTCCTGAACAAATCAAGGGCAGATAGGAGAGCAATTCCAACACCTTGCCACCAAGTCAAAAACACTATAGATTTAAACATCAAAAACTTGGCCAATGGTTTGATATGTACCAATTCATCCTTCGTAACTGCATAGAACTGAATCAGACAGTACAACGCCCATGATTGACTGAAATTTAAAACCACTGCCATATAAGGATACCTACAAAATAAATGCTAAAACCATCAACCAAAAATTTTGGCTGTAGAATCTCCAATATTTGTCAATCATTTTTGAAAGGTAACAAAAATTTACTTGAGCACTACGCACCTAAAAGTAATCCATAAGATAAAATAGTGAGCCAATGAAGCAAACTGAATTCCAAAATTCCAGACTACCACATGCGACTTTATCCATTAATTGAAACTTAATTCAGCTAATTAAAAAACAAAACCAGTCTAGAAACAAAAGAATATAAAAAACTAACAGAAATAAAATAGAACTGCAACATGACAAAGGATCATAAAGAAAGACATGCCAACGTGATAGATCTATGGCAATGTAATCCACAGATGCACACATACAATTGACAGATGGATCAAATCAAGGGCTTGAAAAAACAAGAACATACACATTAGTAAATCAAAGTTAACAGTAACAAGATACATAGACCAATCATCCAAATACCATGTAAAAAAAAAAAGAAAAAAGAAAAAAAGAAAACCCCACCACCTAAATAAATAAAACAAATTCAACACTTAAAACACAAAGTTAGTCGAATGTGAAGGAGAGTAAACAGCAACAGAGACACTTGAAATTTTGGTTTACCCGCATTTGGAATTAAAATCTCCTTCACAGTAAACGCCAAAGTTCTCAAGAACTACAGCTAAAATAGACGTGAGGGACTTTATCATCATCTGCCATGGAGAAAATCCATTAGTCTTCTTTAATCGTATTAAAAGGCATTGGATAACAGAGCATCAATGGTCAATGGCAAACATACATATTGGACGATTCCAATTTTGATAACATGGTAAACCCATCCACCAATTTTCCAAGGCTTTAAGAAAAGGTTCATAGGGAAAACATGCTTGATGGTTCCCTTCTCTGAGCTATGTTCTAATAATGGTGTCTTCATATTTGAACGTCCTTCTCTGTCTAAAAATTCAATAGTCCTTTCTTCCCCACCTAGTAAAAATACAAAAACAAAATAATAAAGGGGTCAGTAGATGGCTTGCCCCATGAGAAAACTGCAAGAAAAATTTGGAACTTTGAAGATGAAGAGAAAAAATGAATGGCGAATATAGTCTAAAAACTATGTTCAGACTCCTGCAAAATTAGAACCCATAGCTTCTGTCATAATCCTACAATACTTTCAGAAATCTTTTCTAAAGAACGTACCCAAGCAAGCAACCAGGTATCGTCCAAAGCAGTACATAGCGAAGGATTCATAGCAATCGCGCAGTATCTCAAGATAAACACTTATTGATGGGTACACCAATGATACAAACTGTTCACAATAAACCAAGTAAGATAAAAAGAGAGGGTGTGAATTTGCACATAAGATATCTGTTGCAGCAGAGAGAACAAAAAAACTCAATTCAGGGGGAACAATTATATCCTCTTAATAAAAATTCTGATAAATAAAATCAAATATCGATTCTCAATGTTTAAAAACAAATCATAATCAAATACCAGCAGCAAATATCATGTTGATTACAAGTCTAAAAACCAATAAGAACGTTGAAGTTACACGGTCCCATATTTTCACAGTTATAGACTTCATATATGGAATGCATCCTTAAGAACGTGTCATTCAACTGCTCAAGTCAATATGCTCCTTCCACGTGAACTCTATTTTGAAATAAGGTTATCAGATATCCACTGTGCAGTTGATATCAGTTCAATTGGGCATTGCAACTTCTTGCTATTTCAACCATAAAGCTTAGATTGAGGGAGGTTTCAGATTACTTACACTCAACAAGGTGATAGAAAGAAGGTAAATAAGAAATTTATCTCCAAACATTTGTCAAGTCATAACATGAAGCATTCAGTTAACAACTTACTGATTCTACACCATAAGTTGGCACCATTAGGATAACACCAATCAAAAACTTTTGCTCCTGAGAGATGGTAACCAGGAATAATTATACCATTTGAAAGAAAATCAAAAAAATTAAAGACAAGAAAGCATCTTCATTCAATAAGAGAACCTCTGGATTCTTATATGCAGAAAGGTGCTCGAACAATAGATAAAGTGAAAGGACAAGAGTGAGAATAACAAATGCAGCAGCAGCTAATGTCGCCCATGTTGGAGGTGTGTAGGTCATTGATATGTTGAAATAAGTCAATATCTTCACTATACAGCTTCAATCTCTAATCTCTATTACCTGAATTCCACATAAAGAAAGCAAAAAAAAAAAGTGATTACAGTTTACCCAACAAACATATTCAATTGAAAGAAAGGAGGAAAACATATAAACCTGTTGAAATGCACTGACAGTGTTATTAATACGCACAACCAGACATCCTCGAAAAATGAAAACCAGTGTAAAGAAATTGAAGAAAACAAGCCACAACCAGACATCCTCAATGAATCATTGATTAAGAGAAGGTACACATCTACAAACTTCTAATACTATTGCAGAATGAAGAATGAACCGATTTTCACATCACCAGTCCTGTCTAGTTTTTGGCTTGAGTTTTTGCAATTCTAAACAAAACTCTAAACATTACAAGAACTGATTTCATTGCTAAATCGCAGCTCTGCAAATACAAGAAGACTGGTTGCGAATTTTTGATGATAGATAGATGCATCAAGGGTCCATTTAAACAAGATTAATTTAATTTCAGACAAAGACTTAATTTGCCTAAACTACACCGATGAAACAGGGAAAGTTGGAAACTAGGGAATCGATTTAGTTCGCTGGCAATGACCTGGTACAAATTTGTGCTCATTCACCTGTATAGCCAAAAGGGTACAGATGGCACAACTAACCTCGACGACGAAGGAAACTAAGTCAACTCCGCAAACCCAAATGGAAGAAAGGCGCCGAGGGGAAATGGAAATCAAATTTTCAATAATACTCGTGAGATACTGATAAATTTTGGGGAAAACCCAGGAATTACGAATCAAAATTTGAATGCAAAAATAAAATCAATGAAACTCTAACGGGAATGAAGATGATAGCAGCTATTCCCCCCAAAAAATAAGGAAAAGAAAGAGAAAAAAAATATATACAAAAAAAAAAAAAAAAAAAAACCAAACAAACAAACAAAGAAAATCACCATGGGAAGCACGAAACAGAACCACAGAACGACAGAATAGTCAATAAACGACGCCGTAAAGCTTCATCCAGCTGATTGGTCAGAGAGACGAAAGAGGAGAATTCTTACCCGAATCAGGAATAAAACCTAGGGAATGTGCAGCAGAAGCACGGGGAAGGCACGTGACTTCGGAGTCCCGTGCGTCCCGTTCACTACAACCGTGGGGAAGAAAATTTTTCGCCCAATTTCCAACCTCCAACGGACCTGAATCGTTATCGTCTCTTTCTGTCGATTCCTGTTACCATCAATCCACGAGCGAGCGATCTTCTTCACTCGCGGCCGGAATGACGCGCATCGTCCACCGCTGCGGCAGCGGCGGCGGCTGCTGTTCGCCGGCGTTCCTTGAACGGCAGATTGATTCGATTTGGGGTAGCTTTTCACGGCGAAATCTTTACGGCCGTCGTTAGGATCGGAACGAAGGTTCTTGGATTCATCATTTGAAGCTTCTAACAAGATTTTGGGACAGTGTAAAAAGAGGCGGAGATGGAAGATGTGAATTTGATCTCGCCGGCAACCTGCGGTGCGACGACTTGTGGCGGCGACACGAGGAAAGTGCTCTCCCTCCGTGTATGTTTCAATTTCGCACAAAAGTGAATTCTTGAGTTCAGAAAAGTTTGTTTGAGGGTCTGTTTTTCAATTATTTTTATGCTTTTTTTATTTTCAATAATCATTGATTTATTTTTTTCTTTGTTAGAATATTCCAATTCAAATAAATGAATGTTTTTTTTTCAGTTCAAATTAATGAATGTTTATATGGAAAATTGGACCTTCGATCTTAAAGAGTCATAACTACATGAACACGAGCTAGATTAAGGTTATTTATTATTTATAAAAGTATCAAGGGATAAAAACAAATTTCACCCTAAACTTGGCATGATGTCTCAATTTTAATTTCGTCAAATTAAATCTCAAATTTGACAGATTGTCTCGATTTTAACCCTAAACTTTCAATTTCATTAATTTAAACCTCAACTTGAATAAGTGTACCAATTTACATATTTGTCCGTTTCAATCACTGTTAGACAAGTTTTCCATACATGCTCAAAGCCACATGTTGCTCTATAATATGTACTTGTTTATTATTTTTTAAAAAAATTTACCAAAAAAATAACTAAATCATTCCAGATCAAGTGGCCACCATCATAAAAATCATGAACTCGACTCTTGAAAGTAGGACCTACACGAAAACAAATGGACTCTTGTGTTCCCCTTGCCTTTGGTGTTGATACAAGCGACGACGAGTATGAAGAAGATTCAGGCCGTGACGTCATTAAAGGCAACAACGACCATGACAGTTTCATCGACTTCGGTGGTGAGGAGTTTAAGCTTGACTAAAATGCAGAAGAGAACGGGGAAGGCGATGGTGGATAGAGTAACGCCCGTGAACACAATGAACTGGTCCTAGCTGACCTTGTCAACCCCATCGACAATCTTATAGAGGATTAAAGTGACATCAATGCTGGAGAGGAAGGGAAAAAAGCTTTCAACGAGGGCGATTCCAGAAGCCCTACATCAGTTGCGGCGAATGGAGGACAAATCGAGCTCGAGGCCAACGAGAAATTAAAAATTAAAAAAAAAAAAACCAATATTGGTGACCAATTCAAGAATGAGAGTTCTCCATTGAGAAAAAATATGGTGCAAATAAGCTTTGTTTCTACTAAAACCCGATGGATCAAGTAGAATCCTGCCTTAAAATTTATTAACCCTCAATTAATGAAATATAAAAAAAAAAAAAACAACACAACCAGAGAAGATAAAAAGTGAAAAAAATCTATACTCTGAAATTGAAAAACATTATGGTGAGTTTACTCTAATTTTCTTCATCAATTTTATTTTTTAAAAAAATAACAAATACGTATATGTGATAGAGCAACACGTAGCTTTGGATATGTGTGGGAAACCTTTCTAATGGAGATTGAAAATAAAACTTAATCGAGGGTGTAAATTGATACACTTATTCTAGTTTGAGGTTTAAATTGATGAAATTGAAAGTTTATGGTTAAAATTGATACAACCTGCTATGTTTGAGGTTTAAATTGATTAAATTGAAAGTTCAGGGTTAAAATTGATATAACCTGCCAAGTTTAAGATCAAAAATGATTTTTTTCATAATAAAAAATTTAAGGTAAATTACAAATTTAGTCGACCTTAATGATTTGACTACCAAACTTTTAACATAAGTATATAAATGTTGATGTGACATACAATTAGCATAAACTTCTTCCTTTGAAGTCGGAGGTTCAAATTCTCATACTCCACATTTGTTGTAATAAAAAAACTAAAAAGGTAAATCAAGACAAAGTATATTTGAGAGATATGTAAAAATATATTTTTTGGATTAAAGTCATTGTTCTTATTTTATTTTAACCTCCAAACTTCTCCATTAAAAAAAAAGAAAGAAAGAAAAGAGAGAGAAAGAGAGAGAATTTCACAACTGTCAAATATTTTATTTTCCTAAAGTCAGAGTTTTTGCCAAGTTAAAAAATTGGTTAAAATACCATTTTGGTCCCTGTACTTTGAGCCGTATTCCATTTTGGTCCCTGTACTTTTAAATGTCCAATTTTAGTCCCTGTACTTTCAATAAAGCTTAAAATTGGTCCCTATGATAAGTTTGAAGTTGATTTTTATCAAAATTGGTTAAATAATCATAATAATTTTAATACAAGAAAAGACACAATGTGAACATACTTCCAAAATTTATAGAGGGAAAGCTAATAGAGATAGTTTTTTTAAAAGAAAAATTAACAATAAACGAACAGTAGGGACCAATTTTAAGTTTTATTGAAAGTTCAGGGACTAAAATTGGACATTTGAAAGTACAGGGACCAAAATGGTATTTTAACCTAAAAAATTTCTTTTTGTGAGTTGAATATGTAGGAGTGAATTGAAACCTAACCTCTTGATCAAAGGTATATTTAAATAAATAACTTCTAACTTCTTGATTGAAGGTATAATTAAATAAAGAACATGTCGTAACAAATTTAAACAAAATTTAAACCCAAATTTTATATCTTTCTCCAAGATAAATCAGAATAAAAAAGAGTAACTTGCATAAAATCAAACGTGATATTTATTTATTAATAAATCGGCTGACAAAAGAATCATTAATTTTTTTCTCAAAAATACAAATTGGAATTTGGAGATTACACTAATTAAACTCAGAAATAAAAAATCAAGGGCAGAATTTGTTCATTATATTCCAGATGAAGATGGCCTTAAAGAGGTAAGGGACTGTTTAGTGTCACAGTCATGCTTGTCCAGGTTGTGTTGCCCGTGGCCGCATGCCCACTTCAACCCCTTTTAGCCATACTTTCATTGTATATATTTCATTTAGTATTGTAATTTACTTTCCTTGACTTTTTTTTGGCATATGACTCCTTGTCATTTTCATGTTCATGCTTGCCATAAGCATAAATCCTAGAATGTACTATAGGGAGATGCGACTAGTTGTCAATTCTTCCTACCTAGAGTTATATGCTATCTAAGTCGTTGTTGTCCATTTCTTGCTTACTAGCCTATAATATTTGTATACACAAATGCTTTCTAAAACGTTTTCTAAAAGCTTTCTCTAACCACATTTTCTAAAACATTTTCTCTACGAACGGGGGTGGAGGTTTAGTAATACGGTCGTTGGGCCATCGACGACCCTTTTTCGAATTAGCTTACTTGTTCAAGGGCGAGAACAAGTGCCGCACAATCGCTTCATGACACTTAGAAAAGTGCAATCGTGACAGTTGGTATAAGAGCCGAGTCGACTTCTTGAAACAAAATCAGAAATCATATCTACAAGTAAACAGCTGGGCAAGTCAGACAAAGAACGATTGACCGAGATTGAAGAGTAGCTACTCTTCTTAATAGAAGTCCCCGATAATATCCAATTTTTGGAATCTTGGCTAGAGGAGATTGCCTCCAAAGCTGACAAGATTGATGCGGTAGCTGGCCGCTTAGACGGGATGCCCATCAAAGAATTGATGGTGAGGGTTTTGACCTTAGAAGACAAAGTTACACGATCTGGTAGCTTTGAGCGTGGGGATAGCTCGTCGGGTTCTGTTGCCCATATAGAGGAACGCGTCTATAGTTTGGACAGCTCACAAAAAGTGTTGGGTAGACCTTTTCGAGGATGTAAAAGCTACCTTCGATGTTGTCGGGGCCGAAGTGGCGGAGCTAAATGCCAAGATCAATCTCACCATGAGAGTGATGGGAAACCAAGCCCTAACTGGGGGTGCAATCCAATTGAATAGAGTGAAAGTTTTGGAGCCAAAACCCTTATGTGGGGTTCGAGCGAAAGCGCTAGAGAACTTCATCTTTGACCTCAAACAATACTTTCAAGCCATAAATATAGTAACAGATGAGGCAAAGGTTACGTTAGCAACTATGCATCTAGCTGAGGATGTGAAACTATGGTGGAGGTCTAGGTACATGGACATTCAAGAGGGTCGATGCACAATAGATACATGGGAAAGACTAAAATAGGAACTTTGTTCTCAGTTCTTTCTAGAAAATGTCAAGATCCTGGCAAGGAGAAAGTTGCGATAGTTAAAACACACAGGCAACATCAAGAATTATGTGAAACAGTTTTCTGGGTTGATGTTTGGTCAAATTGAAACGTGCGGCTTAAAGAAAAGATTTTTTATTCAAAACAAAGCTCCAGTTTAGTGTAAGTGCACATTGTCGATTACAAGTAATAAATCTACGGTATTCCAGAGTATCGTACCCAAGGGAACAGATTTTAACAAAATCTATGAAGATGACACAAATTTGTTTACAAAATGCTATCGTGGTTACCAAGAGTGTAAAAATGTTGAGAGGTTGTTTTTGCTATTTGAAATAAGTGATAAAATCAATGAATAAGAAAAAAAGGGAATTCAAGTTGTTTATGCTCCTTTGGAAATAAATGCCACCCAAAAATGCAATTCCAATCGTAGTTAACACAAGAAAACAAAGTAAACCAAATTCGACTCCTATTCAATTTTGCTTCAAAATATTTAGGAAGATAAGTGATTAAACCTATATTTCTATGGCTAATCTAACTTAGATAATTTCGCGCACAATTCTAGTGGTTTTGGAGTCTCGCCCTATGTCTAGGTCGATGTTTAGAACTTATTTCTAAACTTTTTCCTCCATTTCTTTTGTGACACCGACTTTCTCTTAACTCTTTCAATATTAAGTTCAAGTTTGACAAGCAATCACTAGTTAGCCAACTAGGTTTGCCCAACGTTAATTCAACAAAAACAAACAAAGTTTCAAGTGTTAACTAGATTGATTATGCTTTTAAGTTTTACATCTTTCCTCTAGGGCATTCACTAACTTGAATCCCTTAGGAGAAATTAGTTCATTATGAAAGAAATGGAAAACAACAATTTAATTGCTATAAAACTCATACTTAATAACCAAAATAAGGGGATTAAATTCCAAAACAACAAGGAAAACCAATCTGAAAATTTATTAAGAAAACTTGATGTAAAACCAATCCAGCAATTTCAAAATACTACAAAACAAGGTTCAAGAAAAAATGGCAAAAGCAGTAGCAACACTTAGGAGAAATTCAAAATATTATGGAAATAAAGTTCACAAGAACAATTATCTTTGCTGTGAATAAAATGAGACTCAATAAACCTAAACTAAAGAACTTACAAGAAGAAAAAAAAAACAACTTAAAAAAAATTGAACAGAACGAAAGAACAACAATGAACTCTTGTATTCCTTACTTCAATCGATCCAAATACCCATTCAAAATCAAATAGACATTCCCCTCCTCTAGCTTTCGTTGAGGAGGGATCAAACTTGGAAATTACAAAGCACAACGAAGAACAAACTGCTGGAAAAATGACAAAATCGTAAACTTAAACTGATGTCCGAAAAATAAAACTCATTCATTTTTTGCTTTGTTCTTCCCGTTTTTATAGGCATCAAGGGCTAGGGTTTCTATCTTTGCTCTTCTACAACCTTGGGTCAACTTGAAGGCATGAAATCGAGCTGAAGAATCTCCCAAATCACATAAAAATCTCCATAAACCTCATAATTACCATGATTCTCGCGTTTTCCAGATTTTCCAGAAAATGCAATTGCATTTCAAAAGTGAAATGCAATTGCATTTTTCCCTTTGTTCACCATCTTGTTTTCCCAAGGAAATGCAATTGCATTTCAAAAATGGAATGCAATTGCATTTTCGTACTTGCTCCAAATCTACACAAAAACAACAAATTAGCTTAATTTCCATTCTCTTTTCAACTTATTTCCTCTTTTTCAATACTCCGACAAACTTTCATGAATTAATCTCATAAACACTATTTTTAGCTTGCTCGTTATTCAAAAAAACACACAAAAATGACAAGAACAACCTAGTTTAGGGTCAAATAATCCTCATAAATAAGAATTATCACACCCTTATAATCCTCATTCATGAGGATTATTTGGCCTTAAAACTTAGTTATATCCGTGATTTTACTCATATTAATTGATGAAAATAAAAATATTTGATTGAATTTAATCACTTGATTGATGGAGGTCCTCTAATTTAAGTAAGTTGAGAAAAGAAAACAAAAGAAGGCAAAATCTCACTTATTTAATGTCTTATTGCAGATTTTTGATGAAATGCAACAACAATGCAATTGCATTTTCAGCAGACTTGGAAGCAAAGGAAAGAACGAGATTCTCAGGAAAATTATTTGAAGAAGTGAAGACTTTGCAAAAGGGAATGCAATTGCATTCCCATTTGCAATATAAGGTGAAGAACAAGGAAGAAGAATGCAATTGCATTCTCTAGACTTAACCAAAAGTGCAGAATTTTCGGAAAATCACCAAAACCCACGCATTCTGCTCGATTTATGGAGAATTTACGGCCAAATCTTGTGCTCAATCAATTACCCACACATTAAGGAGCTCCAATATGGAAACCCTAGCCTTCAATGCCTATAAAAATAGTGGAAAACGAAGCAAATGGTGGCTGGGTTTTTCTGCTGCTCGCTCATTTTCTGCAATTTTCAGTTTGCTTGTAGTTGCTGTTTTTCTATTCAATTCTTCGTCATTTTAGTTCGAATCTCTTCCTTAATTCGATCTCAACGAAGTTGATGTTGGTAAGAAGCAAAACCTTATTCGATGGAGCTCGATTTGGAGAAGATTTTAGTTTATGTTTTTGGGTTTTCTTTACTTTCTGCAATTTTTCATTTTTAGTTTTTCGTTGCTGTTTTGTTTTAGTTTCTTGTAGATCTCAGTCCGAATTTCTTCCTCAATCCCATCACAACAAGAGTTGGCATTGGCTATAAACAAATTCTTGTTGATTGTGGACGATTTTTGGGAAGAAAATTTTGCTCGTTTGGGTTTTTTTCCTGTAGTAGCAGTCTTCAGTTTTGGGTTTTTATTTTTATGTTATTCTTCTTCTTAAATTCCCAGAATCCCTTCTCTCAATCCCACAACAACGAAAGTTGGTAGTGGTTAAGGGCGAATTTGTTCGATGGAGCCGAAGAAGGATGGGTTTTTACGATGAAGTCTAAATTTCTGCACTTGAATTTTCTGTATTTTGGGTTAAAATCAGCCACTGTGTATCTTTTAATTCAGCATTTTTTACCTTCTGCTATGAATCTAAATTTCAGTTTCTCAATTTAAGTATTTGGTAATTTTTACTTTCTGATATTTGAAATTTTGGAAGCCTACTCGAACGTGAATTTTTGCTTACAAGCTTCTTGTTTCTGAGTCACTTGTGGTTTTCAATTCCAGCAATTCACCTCTGTCTTTGGTATTTTATGAGATCAATTTTCCATTTAGCAAAGTTAATTCAGTTTTTCCGCGAGTAAGTGGTATTTGAATCCTTGGGTTGTTTCTTTAAACTATTCACTTGCATAGCACTTGCAATCTAATTGCATTATTTACTTTGAGTTTCTTTTAATGATCTCCTACAATTCTAATTTACCATTTTCAATTTATTCCATCATGAAGAGCTAAATTTCCTTTGGGATTCAAGTTTGTGAATGCCCTAGAGGAAAGATGTAAAGCTCGAGAGTAAAAACAATCTAGCTAATTCTTGGACTCAAGTTTGCTTTTGGTGAGTAAATTGTTGGGTAAAACTAGCTGGCCATCTAGTGTTGCTTGCCAAGCTAAAACTTAATACCGAAAGGGTTAAGGGAAGCGGATGTCGCAAAAGCAATGGAGGAAAGGGCTTAGACATAAGTCTGAAACATCGACCCTAGACATAGGGCGAGACTCCAAAACCACTAGAATTGTGCGCAAAACTATCTAAGTTAGATTAGCCATAGACATATAGGTTTAATCACTTAGTCTCCTAAAGATACTTCAAAGAAGGTCGAATGGGAGTTGAATTCGGTTTACTTAGTTCTTGAGTTAGCTACGATTGCAATTGCTTTCTTGTTGCATTTTCTTTCCAAAGGGGCAGTAACATACTTGAATCCCCTCTCATTTCCATTGAATTTTCAAACACATTTTTAGTTAAAACACCTCTCAAATCATTTTTCACCCACAGTTACCTTAACTTGCAATTTGTCAACAATTTTGTGCCAACTAAAATTCATTTTATTAAACTCCGTTCCCTTGGGTACGATACTCTGGAATACTTCCAGTTTCTTTATTACTTCGATCACGTGCACTTGCGTGTTGTAGCGAAAAGCACCGATCACACCCCCAAACTTGAGTTATTGCTTGTCCTCAAGCAATCAAAATCACAATTATTCAGGTATAAAATTCACAACTAACCCAAGTTCTTAACAAAACAAAGATCCTTTCAGGAGACATCTCAAGCTCATAACACGTGTTTATCGCAACCAACTTTAATCCTACCTTAATCTTAACCTTAGCACTTTTCACCCATACTTCCCTAAAAATTGTATCCCTACTCTTTTAGTTTCATCTTGCTTGTTTCCCACATGGGCCATCTTTTGAGAAACAACTTGACTAAACAAAAGAAAAATCATTTCTTTTTATTGCCAAGCAATTCAAACTTGATTTTTTTTGTAAAGGGGTTCCTTAGTCAATTGTACCTTCGTTCCAACTTACCGACACTTTGTGGTGAGGGGTTGTCACACCCCCTCCCTGAGCTACCTGCTAACTTAGCCCGGAAGATGGCGTGAAGCCAACAGACATCGTTTCCTCCCTAACGATACCTGTGACCCTGTTATACCTGATAAACATACTATACTTGAAATAAAATATTTAAACACAACACAGCGGAAGTTTGAAAGTCACAATACATACATACGGAGCAGCCCTACTTAAACCCCACTTGAACTTCTAAACGGGTAGGGAGTACTACAACCAAAATACATCCCAACCATGGTTTACACAACCACGACCACTAGTGCATACACGAATGAAACTATATGTTCCTCTCAGAATATCTACAAAATGTTTGGACTTGCTATATAGTTCCACCCACGTACAAAATATCAAACTCGTAGAGCTTTCGGCAGACTATGGCAGGATTTCAGGCACCGGGAGCTCGATCACTACCTGAAAAGTTGGAAAACATTGAAAGAATGAGCTGGGAAGCTCAATGAGTGACTGAGTTTATAACTATTAACTCGCAAATTACAACATTTGGTAAACTCTGGGCATATGTGTCGGTAGTCAAGAGCTAAATATAAACGTATAATTACCATAGTCTTTCTCAGAAATCCAACAAGTATGTCATTAAAACTCACAAGGCATACCAAGAATATTAACTATCTAGAAACATATGACAATCTACGTTGTGTAGGGCACGCCCAGTACAACCAACATTCACTCTACGATGTAGTGGGGCTCGCCCAGCACTCCCAACGTCTTTGTCGTAGTGGGGCCCGCCCAGCACTCACGACAGCATTGTTGTCACGGAGTAGACTCAACGTTGACAACAGAAAATGACCTGTGCGCACGCGGTACTAAACAGCATCGGCTCAATATCTCAATCATTTACTCATTCGAGTCTCAGAAAAACACATGATAATCTTTAAACATTACCTGCTAGAGCATGCTTGCCCGAAATCATAACATTTTCACTAGATTTTAGCAAATCAATAAACATATGCTCACATGTAAATTTCGTTGGAAAAATCTAAGCTCACAACGAGCATTTAAAATCATTCCTAGGCAATCATGTATGCTCATAACCATGTGTTCGGAAAACATAAAACATTTAAGCTAATTCATTCCTAAGAAGTCTTATATTCACATAGACATGAATTCAAGCATAGAATATGTTTTCGAAATTCGTTTTGTCACTCACAGCGTTAGATCTAGATTCCAGGCCCGTATACTTGACCTATTTCCTCTTGGCCTGTCAAATAAACCAAAACCAAGCATTAGAACTTCAATCTCATGACTTTCAAACTTAAGATCACAAATATCACTTCATCTATTTCCAGCATTCTGCAAATTTCATCCTCTAAACTCACATACTCATAACTTCTTCATTACTTGGCCAAAAATGATGTAATTTATACCAAACTCTTCCTTTTTGAACCCTCTAAAACTTATCTGAAGGAATGAAATCGAAATTCCTAAAGGATGTGTCCGTAAATACCTCGAAAACTACTTCCCAAAAAATAAACTTCTGAAATTTCCAGAATCGTTTTTCTGCTGCACACCACACCTAACCTGAAATTTAAAGCCACTTCCAATCATTTTTTATTCTCGACTTCTTCATGAAAGTTATAGGAAATTAAATAAGCTTTCCAACCATACCTAATGGAGCTTCTGATTCAAATCCTACAGATCAGAACGTCCCAAACACCAGAGGTTTCTCAGATTTGACAGCAAAATCTCTCCTCTGTCTTCCCCTTCGCAAATCAATAATTTAAAGTCAGATTTTGCTCGAGCTTCCTTCACGAAATTTTTTCGAAAATGGGTTAACTTTCAAGAAAAATAAATCTCACCTCTTAAATCTTCTTGTGGAGCTCAAAACGATCTAAACAACAGTAGTGAGTACAGTTGATCATCTAGATGCCATGGAGGCTTGTGTTGAGTTTTCCCCCTTCTTCTTCAACTTCCAACCCAGCAAGCTCTCTTTTCCTCTTTCTTCAACCTATCCCACGAAATTATATGTTTTTTTTTAATAAAAGAGAAGCAAATGGGAGAAAATGGGTGAGTGCTCCCAAAGTTTATCCATTCCCTCAATTCTTTTTCTTTTTCTTTTTCTTTTTTTTTTTTAAAACAAAACATACCAAAACACATAACTCCTTTTTGTTTTTCCTTACCTTTTCTTTTGTTTTATTCCTCTTTTCCTTATACAACAATTTCCCAAAAATGTTTTAACAAATTTCTTTTTAAAGAAATTCCAAGGAAAAATCTCGGGTTTACAGGGGTAGTTGACTACAAGCACACATCACTACTTAAAACTGTTTTTAACCTACTCACGGTCATGCTTGTCCATGGCGTGTTGTCCGTAGTCGCATGCTCATTCCAACCCCTTTTAGCCTTAATTTTATTGTATATATTTCATTTAGCATTGTAATTTACTTTCCTTGTATTTTTGTTGGCATATGACTCATCGCCATTTTCATGTTCATGCTTGCCATAGGCATAAATCCTAGAATGTACTATAGAAGAATGCGACTAGTTGTCAATTTTTCCTACCCGGAGTTATATGCTATCTAAGTTGTTGTTGTCCGTTTCTTGCTTACTAGCCTATAACATTTGTATGCACAAATGCTTTCTAAAACGTTTTCCAAAAGCTTTCTCTAACCCCGTTTTCTAAAACATTTTCTCTACGAACGGGGGTAGAGGTTTGGTAATACGACTGTTGGGCCATCGACAACCCTTTTTCTAATTGGCTTACTTGTTCAAGGGCGAGAACAAGTGCTGCACGATCACTTCGTGACCCTTAGAAAAGTGCGATCATGACATTTGGGGTGCTGGTTTGGAATCAGGAACCCTAGAAATTCTTGTTTGGAATAAAAAACCCTAGGGTTCCTGATTATTGTGTTTGGGGTACAGGGTTGAGTTTGACTGGTTTGCTGAAGTCTGTGTTTGGGGTGCAGGGTTGGGTTGGGCTGGGTTTGTTTAGACTGTTTTTTTTAACAATTTTTTTAGGCTGTTTTATTTTTAAGATCCATTTTTTTCTTGATAATTATTTGTTGAATTGCATATTAATATTTTAACCAATTATGTAGATCAATTGTTTCAAGCATAGTTAAATATGAATGTGTAGTTGGTACAAGTATATTGATATCTCATTCACTCTATTCATTATGATGTAAAATTAAATAACATTAGTAAGAACATATATTTTAAATAATTATTATATAGGAAAAAAGAATGGTGTTGCTGGAGTAATGGAAATCCATAATGCAAATGAATGTCCGAAGTTCATAATATCACAATGCATAAGCTGAAAGGAATGAAGAAAAGAAATAGCAGTAGTTGTCCAAAACACAAATTGGAGGTGATGAAGGCATCAAGTTGTCTTCCATTGGGGGGGGGGGGGGTCATGTTCTAGGTGCTCTCCCTAACACTTCCACACAGTAATCATACTTCCAATCTGGGGAGAATGTAAAGAACGGATGGGTACAAATCCTAAGCCAAGTAAGAAAGCATGATAACACCCTTTCCCAATGTAGATAGTCTTTCTCAACTCTTCTTTCTCTCTTTCCGTAGTTTCCTTCCTTTTCCAGCCTCCTTTCTCCATCCAAAGTGTCTCCTCTAAATACTTCATCCGAAACCTTGAATTCAAGACTGATTGGACAATTCTGATGCATAGGCAGCCTCCCTTGGTCTACTTAAGTACAACTGGCTCCACTTTTGGACAGCTCAATTAATGAATTTTTTTGCATGTGTGAATCAGGTAGTTCTTTTAATAAAGAGATGCTTCAGCAAGGATTTTTGCTTATCTCTCCAAATTCATCTCCCAACATTGTTTTCAAAGATCTTCACCTGAAGCGAAATTCAAAAAATTAAGCCATGTTTTAGCCAAAAGCAGACCATTTTCACATCTTAAATAATTCACTCTTAACAGTAAACACATATAGAATTTAGGGCTTTAACAACCAAAAATCATCAAAAGCACTCAAACAAGCAAGTTTAATAAGAGATTTTTAAACATGAATAACTTTTCTATTGAAGAGTTATCAAACTCTATTTTAGAAATTAAAAGAAATGGAAGTCTATTTAAGAAATTAGAGAATTTAAAACTCTATATCACAAAGTATTCAGAAAACTATTTTAAGAACTCTATTTTGGAAATAAAAAAATTGGAAGTCAATTTAATAAATTAGGGAATCTAAAACTCTATTTCATAAAGTATTCAAAAACCTATTTTTGGAATTCTATTTTAGAAATAAAAAATTAGAATTTTATCTAAGAAATTAGGGAATTTAAAACTTTATTTTACAAAGTATTCATAAACCTATTTTTGGAACTCCATTTTAAAAATTAAAATATTGGAAGTCTATTTAAGAAATTATGGAATTTAAACAAAATTTCAATTTTGAAATCTATTTCAAGGATAAATGAGTTATAAAATTCGAATTCTAGTTTTTTTTGGTATAAGAAACGATTTCATTGATGAATGAAATAAAGGAGATAAAACTTCGAGCATCTATAGGTGTGTTACATAAAAACTCTCCAATTTGAAATTAAAAAGGAGAAACTATAAAGACGAAAAGGCTGTAAATGTTTAACCCACAAAAAAACATTGGATAAAACAACATCTATAAAATGATCAAAAGAAGAAAAAACATCCTTGAAATTTCGACCATTTCTCTCAATCCAAAGATTCCAGAGAAAAGCCCGAACAAATGCAAGCCATAAGATCTTCTTTGTTCCTATAAAAGGGTGATCCACCAAAATAGTTGAAAGAAAGTCGAAAACACTGTGAGGGAGAGCCAATGACCAGCCAAAAGCCTCTAAAATATAACTCCAATATCGAAAAGCAAAAGCAATGCACAAATAAATGCCCTGGAGTTTCAGCATCCAAACCACGCATAATGCACATTGATGGGGAAAGAGCCATATAAGGCATTCTTCGTTGGAGACGATCATGCATGTTAATAGCTCCCAAACTAAGCTCCCAAAGAAAGATTTTGATTTTCTTTGGATAGACATCTTTCCAAATCACGGAATAAAGATTTTTTAGCAATGCATCCGCATAACCCACCAAACTCTCCATTAGGGATTTAACTAAAAAACAACCTGAAGGCTCTAAAGACCAATGCCATGAATCAGCAGTGTTTAGCAATCTAATCGAATCCAAAAGATGTGATAGGATAACCCATTCATTCGTTTCCAAATCATTCAAATTTACGTCGTAATTGCAAATTCCATGTTGAATCAGTAACATTCCATATTTCTGCCATAGTAAGATTTGAGTTCAAAGCAAGCCTGTATAGTCTAGGGAAAACATTAGCAATTGGACCACAATTAAGCCAAGCATCTGTCCAAAATAGCGTTGAGTTACCATCACCAAGTCGCTTATGAGAGCGAGTGGATATCAAATCTTGAAAATTACTAATAAAACGTCAAGGAGATTTATAAGAAACATTCCTAACAAGCTGTGGCCATCCATCGTCATTCACAATTCCATAGTACTTTGCAGCAATGAGACGTCTCCACAGGGATGTAGATTCATGTGCAAAATGCCAAATCCATTTAGCAAGTAAAGCTGAATTATGAAGTTGAAAATTGCCAATTCCAAGGCCACCCATTAATTTAGAAAGTTGAGTGGTTTTCCAATTAACGTTATGCATTCCACCATTACCACGAGAACCTTCCCAAAAGAAGCCTCTAATAGTCTTATCCAAGATCGAAGCTACTTTGGAATGAATTTTAAATAGAGATAGATAGTAAGTTGGCATGCTAGAGAGAGTAACTTGAATAAGGGTGTGTCTACCACCTTTAGAGATGAAAGTGTATTTCCAATTATGTAATTTGTGTTGCATTCTCTCAATAACAGGCGGCCAAAAAGACAAAGATTTTGGATTTCCTCCCAGTGGTAAACCAAGGTAAGTATTTGGCCAATTTCCTTGTTTGCACCAAAATTAGTCAACATCCACTCCATCTCAGACATCTCAATGTGAATTCCCAGCAATTCAGTCTTATTTAAATTTATCCTCAACCTAGAAGCACGCTCAAAAATTTTAACCACTTGAAAAAGATTAGTCAAAGCAAGCCTATCAGATGTAGAGAACAGGAGAGTATCATCCGCAAATTGCAAATGATTCAAATATAATGACGAGCCAATGGGATGAGTGGAGATAAATCCCAAATTTGCACCATGGGCTAAAAGACAACTGAAACAATTAGAGACCAAAATAAAGAGGAAAAGGGAAAGAGGATCACCTTGACGGATGCCATGAGAAGGGATTATCTTCCCTCGAGGTCTACCATTTATAATAATAGAGTAGTTAACACTACTGATGCATCCTCGAATCCATTTTCTCCAAAGAATGGCAAAGCCCTTTGCTTGTAAAACTGCATCTAAGAATTTCCAATCAACTGTGTCAAAAGCTTTTTCAATGTCTAACTTTAGAATTACACCTTTTCGATTATTTGTGACCCAATCATCAATTAGCTCATTAGCCATTAGTGAAGCATCGAGAATCTGTCTGGTTTCAACAAAAGCTAACTGATTTTCTGTAATGGTAGAGGATATAACCGACTTTAATCTATTAGATAAAACTCGACCAAGAATCTTGTAAGCACAAGGGATGAGACTAATTGGTCGATAATCAGAAACTGATTTGGAAGCAAGTCTCTTTGGAATTAAACAGATATAAGTTTCACTCAATGAAACATTAACAATCCTAGAAGAGTAGAAATCCTGAATCATTGACATTACATCATGTATAAGTGTTCCCCAAAAAACTTTGAAGAGCTCAGCAGTATAACCATCAGGTCCTAGTGATTTACTAGTTCCCAAAGAAGAAACAGCTTGAAACACCCCATCCTTTGTAAAAGCTACTTCAAGGCGATAAGCTTGTTCGAGACTAATAAGACGCCAATCAACATTCAAAAGAAGGAATCGTTGATTATTATCTTTGGTGAACAACTTTGAGTAGAAATCAATAAATTCAGCCTCAATATCAGGCGCCGTTAATAGACTAACGCCTTCTCTAGAAAGGATTTTAGTAATCGAATTCTTCCTCTTTTTGGCAGCTAAAATTCTGTGGAAAAAATTTGTATTTTCGTCCCCCTCTTTGAGCCACTGTAACTTACACCTTTGCCTCCAATAGATATGTTCTTGCGCTGTCAAATCTTCAATCTGTTCTCGAATCAAACGATGTGCATCAATTTGTTGGGTATTTAATGGAGCAATGTCTTCCATATTGTCCACATGCTGCAATTTAGAGACAAGTGACTGAAATTTTGTAGCCTCAAATCGACAAGTCTTACTCCATTCCTTAAGAATGACTTTAAGGCCTTTTAGCTTCATCATTAGCCCATGTCCTGGTCAACCTATAATAGGATTTTGATTCCACCAATCATCAACGACTTTCCTGATTGAATCAATCCTCAGCCAAGAGTTTTCAAATCTGAAAGGACAACGTCCCCAATGGATGTCACCAAAATTAAGAAGTAAAGAAAAGTGGTCAGATGTAATTCTCTCCAAGCATCGGAGATTAGCTGAACCAAATTTATTAATGCACCCTTCTGTGAGTAAAAACCTATCTAAAAGAGATAAGTACTGGGTAGAACCAAAACTAGACCAGGTAAAATTACCATTCTGTAAAGGGATATCAAGAAGATTATAATTGGAAATCCATTGATTGAAATTGTTCATACTTCTACTGATGTAATGGTCATGAGATTTTTTCCCAAGTCCAGCGATTGACATTGAAATCACCACCAATGATCCAACGATCACCTCCTAGACCAGCCAAATCGTCTAATTGTTTCCAATAGTCATCACAAAAATCATTACCAGAGGGTCCATAAACTGCCTAAAGCCAAAAAGAGAACCCATCAGTTAAAAAAACATGAACTGTAAGAGTGTACAAACCCTGTATGACTTCTTTAATCATGAAATATGGTTCTTCCAGAGAATGAGGATATCGCCAGCTGAGTTAATGGCATCAAGGGTTGTCCAACCAATGTTTGTAGAACTCCAAATTAATTTAATTAGATGATGATCGATGGTGGATAATTTAGTCTCTTGTAAAAGAGCAATACTTGAGTTTTGTTGTTGAATACATTTTTTAATCAAAGCCTGATTTCTCCATGAACCAAGACCCCTCACGTTCCAAGTCATTAATTTCATAAATCAACTGTAGCTCCCTCCAAAATCTACAATGAGGCAGATTTATCATAGTGAACTGTTGTTTTTAGATTCTTTAATTCCTGCTGCATTTTGTTTTTCTTCCTTATGGTGGATATGGTCTTCTTGGGTTTAGTCTTGGGGGAAGGAGGAGGAATGGCCATGATACAAAGTCCATGCTCGATAAGAAGGATGGCAATATCTCGCAAGCCGATCGGAATAGGGTTTGTTACAGGAGGCGGCGACTGGGGAGTAGGGTTAATTGTGATTGATATAGACTGCGGATGGGCATGAAGATCATTTTGAATAGGGCTAAGGTCATGTGGAACAGGGGGAAGGATGTCAATGGGTTGTATGGAGTCAATCATGGGCTTGTCCCCAAAAATAGCTAGATCAAAGGGTTGAGGCTGAAAGTCAATTGCTTGGGCCGAAAGATTGGAATTTTGGCTGGAGAGATAGGCTTCTGTATCAGAGGCATGAAAAGCAGGGTAGGATTGGCCACGTTTATGGAATGGATGGATCCGATTTTGAAGGAAGGTAAATTTAGGTCAATGGTAGAATCTTCTTGGAAAGAGATTGAAGATAGAGTCAGTTGGATAAGTGCAGGGGAGTGTGAGGTTGTGGGGCTACCAAAGATTTGGAAAGAGAGGAGGATGGTTGGTCAAAAGCAGTCAAGGGCGGGAGCTTAGTCAGGATTTTTATTTTAGGAATGGGAGGAAAATCAACCTGAGCGGTTTCCTGAAAAATTGGATTTTTACCTTTTGAAGTCAACAAATCACGGGAAGATCTGCCGTTATCATCTGCAATTATTGGAGTTTCTATAACCGTTACATGGCATTGATTGCGTTCTGCCCTAGACCCCGCCGAGATACCTTTGATTTGAACGGAGATGTCGGGGCCGGCCAGAGATTCCGGTAAGGTAACCGTGGCTGTTATGAAACCATGAGTATTCGTTTTGACTTTCAGGCGGGCTGCAAAGAGATTTAACCATCTATCCGTTTGACTGGATATTTGGAGGTAACCTCCACATTTGTCACCGATAAACTTAAAAATGGATTCTGTCCAAAGGTTAGGGGGAAGACTATGTACCTCAATCCAATTTCAAAGGTTAGGGGGAAGACTATGTACCTCAATCCAATTTCAAAGGTTAGGGGGAATTCTAATTTAGAAATTAAAATATTAGAAACTCTATTTTGCACAGTATTTTGAAACCAATTTCAAATATAATGGGCTAAAAACTTGTTTAGTAGCCATTTTTAGTTTTATTTTAACATTTTAAAAAATTAACTAGACGGTGGGGTCGCTGGAGTGATCATTGGAGTGGTCGTTGAGGTGGTCGAGTTGATGGGGTGGTTGGATTGTCAATGTGGTTGCCGGTGGTGGTTGCACGGTGGTAAGGTAGTTAGAGTGATCGTTGAGTGGTTTTCAGTAGTAGTTTTTGGGTGATCGAATCGCTAGAGTGGTCATCAAGGTGGTCAAGTCGTCGGAATGGTTGCTGGGTGGTTGTGGCAATGATTGTCTGGTGGTTAGGTCTTTGGAGTCGTTGCCGCAATGGTCATTAGGGTGGTTGGGTTGTTGGGTGGTCGGGTCGCCAGAGTGGTCACTAGAGTGGTTACCATGTGGTCGTCAACGGTGGTTTTGAGTGGTTAGGTTGTCAGGTCGTCGAGGTGGTCAAGTTGTTAAGGTGGTTGAGTCATCGGAGTGGTCACCAAATGGTCGTCGCAGTGGTTGCTAAGTGGTCAGGTTTTTGAGGTGGTCGTTAACTATGGTTACCGGGTCGCCGAAG
This sequence comes from Trichosanthes truncata, assembly GCA_033996785.1. Lineage (NCBI taxonomy): Eukaryota > Viridiplantae > Streptophyta > Magnoliopsida > Cucurbitales > Cucurbitaceae > Trichosanthes > Trichosanthes truncata. The sequence goes on from JAWPNB010000010.1 coordinate 53,813,380, forward strand.
TGATTGTCAAATGGTCATTGTCAGTGGTTCGAGCAAGTCGAGTCACCAAAGTGGTTGGGTCATCAGAGTGTCGAGTTGTTGTGGTCGAGTCGCAAGGATGGTCGTCGAAGATAATCGTCAGCGTCAAGTCGCCGATATGCTGATCGCCGAAAATGAAAAACGAAAAATGAAAGAGGAAAACATAGCACAAACTCCATGAAGTTGTGTTCAAAACCAAAACCCTAGTTTTGAACACTTTGTACCAAACAAGGTTTTGGGTTTGGAACCCAAAACCATCGCAACCCAAAACCATGGGCTAAATGCTCCCTAAGAACAATATTTTAGTGCAACTCTCAATTCAGAATCTCAAACAAGAACCAAACCAATCTCAATTCAGCTATTTTCTCACTTTTTTTAAAAATATCTGTGAGTATCCAAACCAGTTTGAAAATACCTCGAAAACAACTATCTAACCCTGCTGCATTGGATGGCAAGGTAGCCAATAGTTGGATATTAAATCTTAAGGAGTATAACCAATTTCATAAAGGCAGTTACAAAATCAAAGAGCAGATGAGCTTCCCCACAACAATGAGAACACCAAAGAACCAGAGAAACAAAAGCCGACAGAAATCAGCATCAGCCATTTAAAAAGAAGTTGAGAATTCAAAGACGGCTGCAGAACAAGTTCCCATAGAATTTGAAACATTTAAAATGTATTTACAAGTCTTTTTTTTTGGTGGGGTGGTGGGTGAAATTGGGGAAGCGAGCAGCAAATTTAATATAGTAATCCATAACTTATATCCACAAGTCTATATATATCTCTATCGCATGGGGCACTTCAATTATTCAGATTCCAAAACATAAACCTGTATGTCTCTGGCATGTGCAGCTGTTTGTGTCTGTAGATCTAAAATTTCACTAGTACATTGTCTGCATGACAAATCCCAATTAAATTTCGAAAGAAAAAAGGTAGATCTGCTCAATTTACTGCCCAAGATTTCCCAGCAGTCGCTCGACAGCAGCATGGACGTTCCCAGAAGTAGCACGTAGAGCTCTGATGTTCTCTTGGGTGTCAAAGAAACCCATCTCTTGGAGCTGTGAAAGTTGAGTTGCATATAGTTCTTCTGGGGGCACTGCAAAGAAAGTTCAATTGATCATAAGTATGAGGGAACTGGAAAGGGCCCCCAGCAGGGTGACCTGCAACAAAAAGAAAATAACATGACGAGCAGATGATCAAACCATTGGGGTTGTTTGGAGCAGCCAACCCGCCAGCGCCAAGCCCACCAAACAGGTTCATCAACATCTCCAATCCAGCAGTGTTAGGAACACCTATAACTTAGGCGATTTAGAAACGTTGGTGATGTGAAAGAAAGAAAGTGGAGAACATCAAACGTAGAAGTTATCCTTCACTATACCTGCAGCAGCACCTGATTGAGCAGAATCTCTGTAAAAAGTAGCAAGTAATTAAATGAATGATGTGGGGGTGAGAAATCCGTTTAGCTCTATAGTAATCATACAATTTATGAGGATTAATCATACAACAATAATATCTTGCTCAAATTCCATCAAACTGCTAAACTACTGAACAGTTACTAGGCCACAGAATTCATTCTGGATGAAGTGATTATAGAAGGAAGAAGAACAGTTCTGGTATATGATGACGAGTCTGTAGCATTCAATATAAAATTGTGATCCTGACCGCTGTTTCAAATGGCCTAGTATTTGGGCTACAAAGATGCACAATGATGTAAATTAGAGAGAGGAATTTGGACTTACTGAGATGAAGGCTGTCGATTTAAGGTAGAGAGGAGGGCCTGCTGAATTGATAGCATTTGCTGCAAGCAGGAAATGCAGAAATGAACCAAGAAAATTATAAACGTATTTTCATAGGAAAAAAAATTTAGTAATGATATCAATAAGCTATTATGAACCATCATCACAATACAACGAACGCCTATTAATTCCAAACAATGAAATAAAATCATGTGAATCAAGTTTAGAATGTCTGAGAAGTTGTACCTGCATCATCTCAGGATTAGTTAATTGGCGAACAAACTCTGGATTTTGCATCATTTCTCTTAATTGAGGATTCATATCAACCATGCTACGTAACTGTGGGTTGAGATTCAGGATCTATAGTTCAAATCAAAGAATATGGGAATTACAAAATCTTTCACAAATGGCATTTAACTAATTTAGCAGGAATTATTATCATATAAGCACAGCACTTGATTCATATACTGAGGATTGGAAAGCAGGCTCTGCATCATCTGCGAAATAGCTGGGTTTTGCAGAAACTGATTCAACTGAGCCGCATCCGGTATGCCACCAGCAGAACGGTCCACATTTGTGTGACCAGCCCCTCCTAAACCCCCAATACCAGGAGGCCTTGCATCACCTGCTGGAGTAGGCTGTGTGGTTGTTGTCTGAGTTCCTCCTAAAAATTAACATCGAAATATGCCACCATTCAGTAAAGATGTGATGGACTTTCCATGTTAATAGGATGAAGAAAATGGGGAAGTTAGGTTCCCAAATGAATGGTATGAGATTCAAATTTACAATGGAATAAGCCAAACAAGCTCAGGCAAACTCAAGAAAGATAGAGTCATGGACTTAATTTGGGCAAAAAAATATTATACCATGTAGGAGAGAATTAAAAAACATGAAAGAAAGTAAGTAAATAAGAAGTCAGAGTATGGATAAGCAAGAATACCTTCGGGAAACAACCACACAAAATAAATCTCATCTAAAATATATCATGTCAGAGAAAAGTACATTAGATTTCCCATTCTAATTCCATTTGAAAGCAAAAAGTAAAATGTAAGTTAAGTCATTTGAATGCAAATAGGCGTCCTCTTGCAACATTATGGGTGGAATAGATTAAAATTGCAACCAAAGTTGTACTTAACTAGTCTTAAAAGGTATAAAAATGTAAGTGCCAATGGTTTCCCACTAGCATTATTACCCCAGGGATTAGGAAGTGGATTTGTATTTGGAGCAGCATTTCCTGTTGTTTCGGATCCTGTAGTAGAAGAATTATTAGATTCATTCCTTGCTTGTGCACCCCCCTGGTTTGCCAGGAGAGCTGCAAATGGGTTTGAACCCAAATCATTCCCAGCATTTCCAGCCATCGTTGTTGCGTTCAGAAATGGCTCCTGAACATTTTCATACATCCGTCTAAGCATGTTAAATCCCTCAGGAGAAGATTCGATGTTACTCATAGCTCTGTCGGTGTTTCTCATCATCTCTCTCATGAGTTCTGGATTCCTTGCAGCCTCTAATGTCTGTCGAAGTATACCAGGATCATTAAGTATATGAGCAAGCTCTGGGTTCCTGTCAATAATATCCCTCATCTGAGGATTGCTCATAATTAAGGTCCGCATCAAGTCGGGGTTATTCATCAAGTTCTGAATTGCGGGCATGTTCATTATTTCCCTCATCATGTTTGGATTCTGAGTCAACTGTTGTTGCACTTGTTCAAACTCAGGAAGTCCAGCTCCACCACCCCCACCGAGAGGATTTAAACCCAGTCCAGGAAATAAAGATGCACCAAGGCCAGCATTTCCAAAACTCTCAGTGGAACCAACACCTCTTGTAACGCCAGAAGCAGTTTCAGAACTTCTACTGTTAACATTAGAAGCAGGTGCAGAAGGTGTTGTCGAAGGTTGGGCAAACCCACGAACCAAGTGAATGGTGTGATCTGCCTGTAATCCTTCAAAAAGAAAAGGCAAAAATATAGGAAGTCAATTTCAGGTAACAAGAAAGATGCAAAGAAGAAAACATATCCTCAGTGCCAATTACAGCACAGAATGCCAGAGTGCTAATTTCACAAGGTCAAAGGGATCTTATAATGCACACAAGGCTCCAGACAACGGACAAATAATAAGAAAAATTTATCAGTGTAACATGTCTCACACTAATCAGCCAAATAACAAATAGAATATACTTATTTAAATCGGCCAATATTCGATATGAACATAAAAACTCCAGCACTAGGGATGAAATGGAAAATGAAAGCTTGTACTGTATATCTTGATACAAATATATGATTGAGTGCGTGGGCACCTCACATTATGTAATACATATTTGATTCTGAAAGTATAAGATAACATTGTCACAAGACTTAGAACACATAGACCAACCAACTTGAAAAAGTCAAGAAACGAGAGGATCATCAACCAAAATGTAAAATCGATTCAGGCATTACAACCAAACAAGTGAGAACATAACCGCTGCAGCTATTGCACCATACTCGGTACCTTTCATTAACCTGTACACAGACCCAGAATATAAAGTGTAAAATGTTCAAAATCAATCCCAAACATGCCTTTAATCATTCAAAATCAATTTTGATGGTGCCAAAATTGGTGTAAACCCAAACATTAAAATCAATATATGAAAATCACTTTTAATAAATCAGTATGTGTCAAAACCTGTACCCAAAAAGAGAAAGAAACATTGAGCAAGGGGAAAAGAAAAGAATCAAGACAAAGAGCCGCCATGACGCAGGAGGAGATTGCAATCCAATCAATTAGGGGATTCCCTTGGGAACAAAGGACCTCAACTAAACATGAAAAACAACCCCAAAAAATTCACATTTACATATATTGACGAAAAAACTCAATTACAATAATCAGGAAACTTTGTACACAACGCAAATAAAGCAAAACGAGAATTACCCACCAAACTTTAGTCCACATACCTCCAGATTAACAATTCTATATCACATAAACCTCACAAAAAAAAAAGAAAAAGAACATACCATAACTGACTAAGGTCTGATCGTCCTTTAAGATGCGACCCTTGTAGATCAACCGCTGCTGATCAGCTGGAATATCACAATTCTGAGCAAGAATTGATTTGAATGTCCCAACCGTGGAATCGAGACTCGTCCTCACCGAAAATTTCGAACCATTAGAACATCGAATATTAACAGAAACACTAACTCCTCCTTCTTCACCATCGCCACCGCCCTCAACCCGGTGCTCGCTGGAATCGCCGTCGGCACCCATATCCCTTTGACGCAGATCGATCAGCAAAATGAACCTCGAAAAAAAAGAAAAACCTAACACTGACCCTATCCCAGAAGAAACATCGAAAACCCCGAAACGATAACGAAAACCGCAGATTAAAACGCGAGAAAAAAAAAAAGTATCTACTGCAATACAATGAGGAAAACTACTGTAACACAAAATCAAATTGAAGTATTTACTGTACAAAAAGGGTGAGAATTGAATGAATGGAAAAAGGTAGGTTGAGATTTTGAGAAAGCAGTGATGAAATCGCGTCAGATGATTGTATGATTTGAGAGATCGATGAAGTAAAAAAGAAAAATGGAGATGAGTCGAATATTCCTTCCTCTAAGATCGGGCCTGAATTTGCTTCTTCTAGTCCGGCAAGATAGGGTTTTGATCGTACAGTGGGCCTCAGTTTGGATTTTATCAGATATTCTTGGGCCTTTCAGGCCTTTTTTTCAATGAATTGAAATTCGACCCCAAAAAAAAAGTTAAATTACAAGTTTTGTTCATAAACTTTTATTTATTTTTTAATTCAACAACATTAGGTGTAGGGGGATTCTAACCCATGATCTCTTAGTCATAAGTACATACTTTATGTCAATTGAACTATGCTCTTATTGGCTCATAAACTTTTATCTTATCTTACTATCTTAAAAAGTGGCTAAGGAGGAGAATCATTTTTAGACTATTTTTCCCTTTTGCCAAATCCTAAATTTACAAAGATGCCACTAATAATTATAAAATTTATATATTTAATTTAACTCATAAAATAGTATTTTAAAAGCTAAAACATGGAACATTTTTTTTTGACAATATTATTTTTAATTTTAAAAATAATACCTAAGTTGACCTTACTAAATTGGTTTTTATTTTTTATTTTGAAATAACTTTACAAAAATGTTTTAAACTTAAAAAATGGATTAATAAGGCCCCGTTTGATAACCATTTGATTTTTAGCTTTTCGTTTTTGAAAATTAAGCCTATAAATACTACTCTCATCCATGAATTTACTTGTTTTGTTATTTACCTTTTACCTATGTTTTAAAAAACCAAGCCATGTTTTGAAAACTAAAAAAAGAAGTTTTCAAAAACTTGTTTTTGTTTTTAGAATTTTGCTAAGAATTCAAATGCTTCCTTAAGGGAGATGAAAATCATTGTAGAGAAATTGGGAGAAAACAAGGTTAATTTTCAAAAACCAAAAACCAAATGGTTATCAAACGGGGCCTAAAAAAAACAAGTTCTACCCCATCCCTAGGTGCATCAAGTTTCAACATTTTTTTTAAAAATTATTATATTTTTTAGAACTGTTTTATTACTTATTATTATTTAATTAAAAATATACAATAAAATTAACATTAATTGTGTTTAACATCTTTTCACATTCTCACATTCATATATAACCTATAACTTAACTTTCAAAATTTATGAGTTTATATTTAATTATATTTAATGGTGAAATTTCAAAGGTTTTGTAACTTTTATTTCCTACAATTTTATATAGAGCTCTCTTCAACATTATTTGTACATACATTTGAATTTTTTCTTATGTTTAGGTTTGCTTTTCTTCTTTTATTCATTGTCTTGCTTTGCCTAATAATTTTTTTTGTTGAATTACTTAATTTAACCTTCATGTTGCTTTTTCTTTTGCTGTAATGTTAATCATTTGTAATTTAAGAAAAGACTTGAAAATGTACAAAAAAGGAAGCTTGAGGATGATATACTATCGTTTTAAGCTAAGCGTAGGTATGTTTTAAGTTAAATTCATTGGTGAGTTCTTATAAAATTAATATAATTATTTGAATGGTATTAAAAAAAAACTTGCATGCAAAAATTTCTAATGAAACTAGATTTTTATTTTGTGCATTAAGTTTTTGTCAAATACAATAATCTTTCAATTTTTAGTTTCGTATATATTATCAATTATATATGTGTGTAATGTTTTTACTCACAATCAATATTGAATTTTATAAAATAATTTTTAAATAAGACTTAAAGAAGGTGAACAGTTAGATGAGTTATTCATTTATTTTCTATACATTAATTTTAAAACTGATGACTTTACATTTGATTCCAATTAATAAAATGTTGGAATTTCAAAAGTTTTGTAACATTCTTCAACCTCTACTACTATATAAGAGTTCTATCCTACTTTTTTTCTACAAAATATTGAGTCTCCTCTTCTTCGTTTGTTTTTCTTTCTGCCTCAATTTCTTCTCTCGAAATCTCTATATTTAGTATTTGGAGACATAAATTCATTTGAGAGGAACCTGCATATTTAAAACGAGGGTAGTAATGTTAGTCCATTACTGACAACACATGCAAGGACTAAGTATGCAAATATACAACTTTTGGAAGAATAACCCTTTTGTGGCTGGAAAAGACGATTAAGAAAGATGAATGGCCGTAATTTGTTTTTGTTGTCTTTTATTTATATGTCCTATTGAAAATAAAAATAGGGTGGAGTGTAATAGCCCACGACACTTTTTTTTTCCGCTATGAAATAACAATTACCCTTACATCTTTACATCTTTACATCTTTTATCTCTATCTTTACATTTACATTTATTGACAATATTAAAATTTAAAAAGTTGCTAAGATGGAGAATCTTTTTTAGACTATTTTGTCCCAACTCTAATTTCATTATTTCAAAAGGGTCCATCTCTTAGTCTATTTTTTTAGTCCAATAAATTCCCTCTTAGTCTATTTACTTATTTATATTTTTAATCATTTTTTCCCTTATATCTTAAAGAAAAATGTTGAACATATTTTTTTTAAAAATGATTTGTTTTTTCAATTTTGATTTTAAGAAAAAATGTTGAACATAAAGTGGAGTTTTAAATTATTCCACTGAACAGTTATTATTATTATTATTATTACTTTCAGTTTTCGTTTTAAGAAAAAAAATGTTCAACGTGGGTCTTTAATTATTCCACTGAACTATTAAATTGCATATTTTTTTAAAAAAATTATTAGGTTGTTCCATCAAGGTTACTGAAAAAAAAATTTCTCCATTTTCGTTTGAGACGATGTATTTACGAAATATGAAAGATTTCTTTTCTTTAACTAGATTGATGCTATTGCTATAACGGACATTAATTTGAATTTTGTTTTTTAAGTAAATGCATGGAATATGAAGTATTTTATTACAGTGAAAGAAGATAAAGTGTCTTTTTAGGGTGAAGTGGAAGAGTTTTATCCACGATTAAAGCGTGGAAAAAAAATAAAATAAAATAGTATATTAAAGTAGATGCAATAAATATTAATCTTTTCAAATTCCATAACAAAAAATCAAGTGATCCATTATAATAGACATCTTGCTTCTCCAATAAATAGTTCTATGCACTTGTATTGAGACTAATTGTTAAGTAAAGATTTTTTTTCCCACCAAATTGATTGATTCAAGGTATATTTCCATCTTATGTTTTTCTTTCACATTAATTTTATTTAAAATTTATAATGTTACATTGTGTTGCATTTGCTAAAGTCGTGTTAATAAAATGTAATTTTTGTTTTTTTATGCCAAGTTGTTTTTTATTTTTTTTAAAAGAAAATCATGCTAAGTGCATACAATGATTGCCTTTCTTTTATACCAAATTGATTCAAAGTTTTTTTTTCTTCCATTATTTCTTCTTAGGCTACAATTTGAAATTGTTATAATTTATTTAATTCCAAACCAATTATTTCACAATTGTTCTTTTCTTAATTGTGAAATTGTAGATACAATGAAGTGTATGTGAATGCGGGATCTCAAACCTATCACTAAATAATTGGAGTTTCATAGCAAGTATTACTTGTAAAAGTATCAAACTAAGAAATGAGAAGTACTGAAATTCATTATCATATCTAAAGAGGCAATCTACATTTGTTTCTTTTAATTTTATTTTTCATAATTCAAGATTGATTTATTTAAATAAACACTTAATATAATAACAATATAATTACTATCGTTATATATATGTATATTAATATATCTAACTTAAAATTAAAATTAAAATGATATTTTCAAATTCTAAAATTTAAAAAGAAACGTATGTTAAAACAAATTACACATGCAATGCACGTAAAAGTTTTCTAGTATTAATGTGTTTTGAAGTTTTAATTTTGTGTTTAATAAGTTATTGAATTTTTAAAAATGTCTAATAATTCCTAAACTTTCAAAAGTCTTTGACCTATTTGACATTTTTTTTTTAAATTCACAAACCTATTAAATACAAAATTGAGAGTTAATGTCCTATTAAACAAAAAATTCTTTTATGTCTAATAGATTTGTTAATTGTAAAAAATGTTGAACAAGCCATGAACCTATTAAACACAAAATTAAAAGTTCATATACCAATTTGATATTTTTTTAACTTTAGGGACCTATTAGATACTTTCTAGATTTTAGGCACCAAGTTCATAAACTAAACTTATAATTTAACAATTTTTTTTTAATCTTGTTTGGCATGAGAAAAAAAATTTGAAATGAATGTAATTAAACTTCTTTTTGTTTTGATGTTTGCTAGGACGGAAATGAAAATATTTTTTTTTTACTAGTATAGACTTTTAATCTTAATTTATTAATTGAAAATTAAAGTATGACAATCTTAAATAAGTAATTTAGCTCTTTTATGAAACCCTCCAAAATCAAATCGTTTTGATTTTAAAATTTTAAACATGATTTGAAATTATTGGTAAGATTTGCATTCGATTTTATGATAACCAGCAACAAAATTAATTTAAAATTTGAAATTTGAAATCACTCAAAATTCATATCAAACAAGTAGACCATTAACTTTCAAACTTGTATTCAATAAGTCAACTTTCAATGTTGTTCAATTAGGTTCCAAAATTTTAAAAAATATGTAAAACATCAAATTTTGTATTTAATAAGAAGTTTCAATTTTCATTTATATATTAATTCTTGTCTTATGAGGTCAATCCAAGCATAATTCATTGGATAAAGCACCAATTACTATCCAAAGGTCGATAGTTCGATCATCATCCCTACAATTGTTGAACTAAAAGAAATATATTCTTGACTTATGAGACACTTTTAAAATCTAAAGACCTAGTAGACAAAAAATTGAAAGTTCAAGAACTTAGGGTGATACGAACAATTAAAGCACTTCAAATTATGATCCATATTTTTATTTAAGAGTTTTGGTTGTTTCCATTTTTACCCTTTTAAGCACGTTTAAGCAAGGGCATTTTAGTCTTTTTGTTTAGAGTGATGATTTAGGCATTAAATTAGGATTTCATTTTTTGCCATCACTATTAAGGTTAGTTGAGCCATGAAATTGACTATTTAGCCTAAGTTATTTCAGTATAAGGAAGTTTAGTTTGATTTTATAGCTCAACTAACCCTAATCATGATGGCTAGAATGAAACCCTAATTTGATGTATAAATCATCACTCTAAACAAAAAGACTAAAATACCCTTACTTAAACATGTGCTTAGAAGGGTAAAAATAGAAAACACCCAAAACTTTTAAATAAAATATGGATCATAATTTGAAGTCTTCTATTGGTTCATATCATAGGGAGCATTTAGGGCTCAAGTTTGGAAACCTTGGGTATTGAAATCCATGGGGTAGATTGGCTGGATTTGTGTAGCTTGTGTTTGGGGTGCAGGGTGGGGTTTGGTTAGCTTGGTTTTTTTTCCCTCTTTTTTAGGTAGTTTTTTTTTAATCTCCATTTTTTCAACTGGTTATTTTTTTTTTAACTGAATGTCATTATTTTGTCCCATTTTGTGAGAGACAATTGCCCTAACCATATTTAAATAGGAATTATACTATGTGCATTCCTGGTAACCTTAATTTATCCCCATCACTTCATTCATGATGACATCAATTTTAATAACATTAGCTAAAGTATAGAATGCATAACTTCAAAATAAGAAGTATATTATTAAATAAAATTATCTGTAATCTAAGCACAATTTTTTTAGTATGTTTTTTTTCCTATTTTTCTATGAGCTGTTCAACCTTTGATATAATCTTGCTAAATTTTTAGATAATTTACTAGGAAAAAATTGTTTCATCCATTTTTTAAATTGGTATTTCATTATTTATATTTTTTGTAACCCTAAGTTTTGTCATTTTTTCCATGGATCGACATGCAAATTTTAATTTCAAAACAATTGTTCACAATAATGACCTTAGTCTTGATGTTAATGAGAAAAAAATATATGTATACATGGTTCATGGAAAAAGAAAATTTTAGAACATAGAATTAAATAGAGAGCAAAATTTGCATAGTTTTTGTAATTTTATTTTGATTAAATTAAAAATAAAATAAATTCTATAGGTTATTTTAAAATGACTAAATTAAAAATAAAACAATGTATATTTATGGTTCATACATATACATTTGTTTTTTTTAGGTAATTTGAAAATTAAATACTTTCTTTACCATTGCTAATTTAAATTTAAATATTATTCATTTTATTTTCATAAATTTAAACTAAAATACTATTTATTTTTCTTACTTTGAAAATAAAAATATATCTTTTTAATTTTAATACATCAACTTAAAATCAAATATTATTTTTAAAATATTTATATGAGTATGTCGTCTAAAATATATTTTTCATATCTTAAAATTATAAAATTATTTATATATATATATATATATATATATATATATGTGGAAGAAAGAAAAACTATGAATTTAGAGTGAGTGTCAAAGGTATACCCCATGGATTTGAGGGGCCAAATTGAAAGTACCCAACTCATTGACTTCAGAAGCCAAACCTACCTACAGCCATTATGTTAAATGTTGCTCGACATATCGATATGGGATGGGGAGAATTTCGTTTTCCCCCTGTTTTGACAACATCTCGTTAAGATTTTGTTTTATTTCTTTTGTTTTAATTTGTTCACTTAATTATCTCTTCTACATCAAATTTTACAATATCCTAAACATCTTCTAAATCACAATTTTTATTTTTATTTTTTTTTATTTTCATTTTTTGGTATTAAACATGTACATTTTATATTAAAATATTCACAATTATTTTGTCATATACAAATATTTCATATCTCCTTTATTTAATTTTGTATAGTCAATTATAATGACTAATTTTAGTTTAATTGTAATTTTATATATATTTTAGATATGGTAGTTAAAAATAATCCACTATACTATAATTAAACCACAATTAAAGTTTCACAAAATAATTTAAATAATTTAAATCAATTTTCATATTTTTAAAAAATTTATGTTGGTCTCAATATTTCAATCGATATTTACATCCAAATATTATCTTAGTTTTTAGGTATAATGATTAAAATTGGTTAATTATAGTCTAATTATGCCACAATTAAAGTTTCATTGACTAATTCAAACAATTTCCATTAATTTTCACGATTTTCAGAAATTTCCATCGACATTTCTATTTCTATCGACATTTTCGTAAAATCTGGATCTCAACATTTTCATCAAATATTTCGAACATTGCCCAAATATGGACCTTTATTGGTTTATGTCAATTACCGAGTTATGCTCACTAGGGTGAAGATTAGGGTTTATTGTATTTATATACGAACGGAAAATCTTTTCTAGTTCTTCTTCCTTTATTTATTATTATTATTTTGAATTTGAAGATCTTTACTGTCATAATCCCTAATATCTCTTTTTGAAAAGGTCTTTTTAATTGACATTCGAATAATTGTTGCACACTCCAAACATTTTAAAATTATTTTCAATTTATAGTTCTTTTTAAAGAACACACAAACCATATTGACTATTCATTTAAACAGCCCCTTTGAAATTTAAATGATAAAATATGTAGGGTAGAAAAACCGAGTTTTAACTCATCAAATTAGATCTACAATTATGTTCATTAGATTACAAATAAACTTCATATTTTGATTGAACTTGAGTAGAAATATTGAATACGTATAAAATTTTTAAGAGGTCTAGAGCAGAAATTAAGAAATGGATACCATCATTAAAGGAAAAACTAATTATTTACCCTTAAAGAAAAAAAAAACAATCAATCTAACAAAATAACATTTTTTTTCTTCTTTGAGTTCAACAACGTGTAGGGCAGGAGATTCAAACTTTTGATCTTTTGGTTGAGAAAATTTGAACCTTTGATCTCTTAGTTAAAAGATTCAAACTAATTGAACTATGTTCAAATTTGACAATCAATCTAACAATAACATAAAACATGAAAAAAACAAAAATTCTAAAAGAATTAGATATAGATACATAGTTTAGCAGCCACCTAATTCACCATATTAATGCTGCAAATTTGGTGCAAACCACATAAAGTCAGGATTTCAATGAACCTGAAATTTAGAGATCAAAGGTTCTATGGTAAGATCATCAAGGTGATAAATGCCATTAATGGCCATATAATATGACTCTTGATCATTAACCACATTTACCTCTTCCATTATAAAGTGAACACAATTCCCTTTCAGCTCATTAGAAACTGGGAAGGCATAGTCTAGATTTGCTTGACAAAAACAATGCTTTTGAATCCATCAAAATCCTTCCAAATCCCCTCTTTTCTTGCTAGATCTTCTATCTCATTGACCTCGAATCCATCCAATTTAGATAATATTTGTTTCAATGTCGCGTCGTGGTCTTCGTCTTCTTCATCATGGTCATTGTTGTAGTTGTCATTTTCTTCTCCTTGATCTTTTGGGTTATTGTTGTGGTGGTGGTTGTCGTCATATTCTTCTTCTTCTATTTCACCATTGTCATTATCTTCGTTGTTGTGGAATATATTCATTCTTTTGTTTTGTTGAGTGTAAAATGAGTTGAAGTGTTTTTGAACTAACATGACTTGACCTTTGATAGACTCAACTAAGTATGAGATATGAGGACTTTTTGGAGAAATAGGAGTCTTTTTAAAACTTATTACAAAAAACGAGTACAAAACCAAACGTTTTACAAAAAAACATGTTATTTTTTTTTTTGTCTTTATTAGAATGTGTCTCTTGAAGAGACGCATCTCATGGGCAGACGCATTCTATGCAATGGTTTGACTGCAGTTTTTAAACAAACGCAGTCTGTTTAAACCGAACGCTACCCTCCCCTTTGCTTCAATTCAAACGGAAACCTTTGTATTTTAGATTAAAAATAATTATTTAATAAACCATCAAATCTACCAATAAATATTTAACAACCCATCAAATCCACCAATCATTTATTTATTTATTTTTCTTTAAAATAAATGTTTAACAAACATTTCATCACCACCCAATCATTCACCAATCATTTTTTATCATTATTTTCCACCAATCATTTTCTTAATTATTTCTCAAAAGAAATTATTTTTTTAAAAAATGCACTTATCAATCATTTTTTATTATGTTTTTTAAAAAATATTTCTTTTTCCTCTTTTTTTTTTAGTTATTATTTTTTAAATACATTAACCAAACATTTCATTTTTTTAAATAAGAAGCCTCTTTTAAATGTATAAAAAGCCTCTCTTTTAAATGTGAACAATGATTAAAGTGTGATATAAATTAATTAATAAATTTAAAAAATTATAACCAAGAAGACAAAACTAAGTTGAAATGTATTTATGGTTGATATCAATAATCTAAATTTAATAGGAAGACGTTTGACTTCATATTAATTTTTGAAGTTTTTATCACATCAACGTACGGATAGAAAAAAAGGAGACTAAAAGAACAATAACCCAAATCAATTGAACCTAAAACCCAACTAAATTGATAAATTCTAGGGAAAATTACCTTTTTGGTCCCTGAGCTTTTAAGATTAGGTGCGTTTGGTCCCTGAGTTTTCAAAATGTACCCTTTTAGTCCCCGAGTTTTGAGAAATAGGTTTAAAAGGTCCTTCAGTTTGTTTTTCCGTTTGCTACAGTAACTGAATAATTTTTTTTATTAATTTTAATAAAATAAAATAATAATTATAATAAAAAAAATTCAAAAACTATTAAAATAACAAATACCCCACATTCTCTCCTCTTTCTCTCCTTTCTCTTTCCTCTCCCTCACCCCCCGCCCCCACCTCCGTCTCCCTCTCTACAGAAGCCGGCTCCGGCGTCTCCTCTCCACCATTGTGGGCGCGATTTGAATCTTCTCCTTCCAACTTCTCTAAGCTCTTTCTTCTTCTCAAAGCCTCTCTTTTTTACTCCATCTCTCCTTTTTTCCCATTTTCTCAAGTGTGAACATTTTCTCTCTCTAGGCACAGACGATGGCGGAGAAGAGAGAAGACGCCGGCGAGGATATTTTCTTCGAATTTCGTCGGGTCATGGTCTTCGAATTTCACCTTCTCTTTTTCGTCTTCATGGTCGCTGCTTTCGCCAGAGCTCTGTTTTTCTTTCTTCTTCGATTTTCCTTTCTTTTTTCCTTTGGAATCAGATTTTTCCGGCCAGAGCTCCACGTGCTTGGGTCTTCAACAATTTCTTTATCAAAGGTTCTGATTCGACGTTACATTTCACAACTACTTTCTATTGTTCCAATCGATACATGTTTCATAATCTCCTGAAAAGTCGCATTCATAGTTAAGCAAATATTCTCGAATCCGTATTTCAGAGAAATATCGATGATCGATTTGAGAAGAAAGAGAAAAATAGTGAGTTTCAAAGAGAGAGAGAGTTCAAACTGTTCAAATTGCCATGAAATGCAGAAATTAAGTTAAAGAGAAACAAAGATGCCAAAAAGAGAAAAAAACTTAGAGAGGGAGACGGAGGTGGGGGCGTGGGGTGAATGAGAGGAAAGAGAAAGGAAACTTAGAGAGGAAGACGGAGGTAGGGGCGTGGGGTCAGGGAGAGGAAAGAGAAAGGAGAGAAAGAGGAGAGAGAGTGGGGTATTTGTTATTTTAATAGTTTTTGAATTTTTTTTTATTATAATTATTTTTTTTATTTTATTAAAATTAATAAAAAAATTATTCCGTTACTGTAGCAAACGGAAAAACAAATTGAAGGACCTTTTAAATCTATTTCTCAAAACTCGGGGACTAAAAGAGTACATTTTGAAAATTCAGGGACCAAACGCACCTAATCTTAAAAACTCAGGGACCAAAAAGGTAATTTTCCCTAAATTCTAACTCCCAATTGAAAATGTTCAATATTTGAAAATTTGACTTTTGGGTAACCAGACATATTTTCAAGACAACAAAATTTGACTTCACTTTTATATAATTATTTTTTTATGTGGTGTTAACTTTATTAGTTTGAATAATATACTTCAATATAGAGAATATAATTCAACATAAAGAATTCTAAGCAACTATATACAACTAATTTCAAAATAAACTATTTAAAGTGACTGTTTTAATGTGTCTATCATCTATTTTAGTGATGACATTTCCTCTTGTTCTTTTAATTGTCATTTTCAATAATAGATAGCTCATTGTACTATGAACACTTTTCCTTTTTTTTTAAAAAAAAAAGTGATAAAAATCCTTACATGATAATCGTCATTGCATTTGTATATATGACAAAAGAAAATGAAGAAAAAATGGGATATATGACTTAAATCACTCCTAATTTTTCCTCTTATAATCCAAAAAGTAAAGGCATTTTAATTATATTTTTTTCCAAGTTTTATGTTTAATTAGTTAATTATAAATTATTATTGCAGTTGAGTTCTTCAATTCCCCAAAGGGTTGTGACTTTGTAGGAACTTAGGAGAGTAAGAGTAGGATAAATTTGTTGAGATAAACGATTTTGAGTTGTTGATTGCAAATCAAGACAATATATTCCAAAAGAAAAGTTGATTAATTTAGATGATCTTTACAAGCTACAAAACATCATCTAAAAAAGTGGTTGGGCCCAATATAGAGGAGTGACTCAACCTTAGTTTCCATCTGGATGACCACCTCCATTCAAATCCAGGAGTTGATATATGAATGTTGAATTCTCTAAACACCTTCTACCAAGTTTAGTCATGTGGGGTAAGTTGTTTGGAAAGAATAAACAAGTGAAATCAAATTTAATCAAGTCAATTTTATAATTATATATATCATCTAGGCAACCCTAAAAAAGATTCTTACCAAATAACGATATGATACTATTGGTTGTGTGATGTATTTTTTTTTTTTTTTTTGTAATTGTAGCATACCATTGGTCATAATTATGCCCAACATTGACTCCCCTATTGATTAATTGTCTGCGAATAAGGAAATTTTCTCTGCCTTCCCAGATTTCTATAATATGAGCTAGAAATGCTACCTAATCTCGTTTTTGTCTATCCCATAAGTCGTATGAGTGCAAATGCATGTCCGTATTACAAGATATAGGAACATCCTACACGCACCCAAATTGTCACATTACACGTTTTGGGAACTGCCATTCCACTGCATAAAAACACATTAGTGGAGATTTGGATGCCCATACGTGACTACTGACAAGGCAAGATTCTGGCAAGAATTGGAGCAGATGGATATAAGGCTCCCAAATAATCTTCATAATTTTTTGAAGATAAGTTCACCAACATGAACTAAAATAAAAACAATTTGATTAAAAACAATACATACATGAATGTAATTATACCTTATCAGGCCTAATTGTATCTAACATATATCTGTATTGGACCAATACATGTGTAGGCGATCTGGTAACTGAAAATTCGTCGTTCCATTTACAAATATAATAAATTGAATATTAGTGTAACTTAGGTGAAATGTATGGATATAGTTAACCCATTAAAATTTCTTACCGTATTGCCAGTGATCTATCTCCCAACTGATTCTAGTATCGATGTAATCGTCAAGGTGCCAGAAAAGGGAATCGATCCCATGCCAGACTTGTAAAAGTATAAGGGGCCCACCCAAATCCTTCGCATCTATCACTGCAGCTTTGCATAGCTGTGTATAGAGCCATGTAAGACATCCTGCTCTTCACTTATACATCCCCACATCATGAAAATCTGCTAGTAGGGGGAGATACATTAAGTGGACTCGACCGTTAAACTTATATGGGGTGAGCACACCTCCTATGAGTGACAAAATATATGCACGGGCATATCGTTGGAGGTCGTCTTCATCAGCGTCCTCTGGTAGATACGCAAAATTATTAAACTGGGCGGCCAACCAAGGCAAGCTGAGGCGACCTCCTTTTAGTACATCATCATTTGTCCTAACTCCCAATAGGTTACGACAAACATTAGACCAATTATGCTTGAGCGAACTAATCAATGCTCGCCCATTAACAGGTGGTCCAAACTGGATAACTACATCTTGTAGTGTGATCGTGCATTCCCCGTGCAGCAGGTGGAACGTGTGTGTCTCCTGTCGCCGGCGCTCCACGAGTGCAATCAGTAAATGCCAATCATATTGAATAAATTTGATGCAGAAAATACCATAGAATCCAGACGTTCGTAAATATAGCTTGATCGAGGGTCTGGTTGTCTAGCCAACCTCCTTAATACATCTTCTCGATGCCTACAGTGCAATAATGCACCAGAAAATATGTCTTCCCAACCTAATTGAGATCGATGACTTGCCTGGAGGTATAAAATAGATGGTTCGTACGACCCAATCGTAATGTTGTTTTCCATATAATAATATTTAAATAGACAAAAAATAAAGATTAATAATTCAAAGAGTTTAAAGATGATAACAAGTTTGCATTGAATATATATGAGAGTCATATGTTTGACATTATTGAAAAAATTGTGTTACACACTATTATTTTACATTACAGAAGCACCAGGTTCACAAAAAACTAGAAACTAATCAAAACATCCAGGCGCTTGACTAGGACACTTCAGTCGATTATGTCCTTCCAGTTCGCAAATGCCATAACATTGTTTGATTGTTAGCTTCCTCCAATCCATCTCGTTCCGTATACGAGACATACATGGACGACCTTTAGCCTTCATTAGTGTCTCGTCTGGACAAACTTTGGGAAAGTTAGGATCAGGCCAGCAACTTTGATCAGGGATTGATTCAAACTCTGGCGAATAGCTGATAAGCCTTAGAATTAAGGCTTATTTAAGTCCCAAGTGCACAAAATATTCGTGTTTGTCCTAAGATTAATTGAAAATAGTGGAAGATTGCTTGAATTTAAGGAATAGTTGAATGTGATAGCATTTGGAAAAGATATCTAAATAAATTGATTCTTTTTGCAGAAATCATGGAAATTGCAAAATCAGATTGCTAAATCCGATTTTGCAATTCTGGGCAGAGAATTTATGGAAACTATATATTCGTGTGAACGAAGAACCCATATATGGGAAGATCAAATTCCGCACGAATTGAGGGATTGGAGCGTGATTTTTTGCAAATTTCAACCCTAAGAAGATCTACAAAAGAGGGGAAAAGAAGCTCGAAGATCAATTTTTGATTTCGGGAGCGATTTCAAGGATCAATTTCGTGGGTTTTTACGTTTTTTGCGAACCTCTGTTTTTCGTATTTCTTCTGTTTTTGGCCAAGATAGTCAAGTTTAATCTTGGTTTTTCTTCAGTTTGTATTACAGAAGGTTGCTTGAACTTTTTCTAGTCTTCAATTGATGTATTTTTGAATTAGTCTTGAGTTTAAATTCAAGTAAGATTGGTGGGTTTATTTCAATATATGTTGCTCTGTTTTTCTGCTTCTTTTCATTTCACAATCGGTTACTGTTTTTCGTTAATTCTTTTCTTGATTGCCGAATGGTTGTGGGAGTTCCCCTTGTTCTTAGTCAAATTCAAGTGTGAATTAAGTTGTGGGGTAATCCAGTGTCGTTTGCAAGCTTCTTCAGAATTCGTTCTTGATTTCATCTTTATATTAATGCAAGATGGTCCCATGTAATTTCTGCACTTTTCTTCAGTTATCCAGTCCGATTCAAGAGTTTCTTGAATCGTTAAGATCAATTATTTTCTAAAAGTGGAGGAGATTGAGTCGATTGGATTAGAAGGAGTTGTGTCGATTAATGAATTGAATTTTTTCTAGCCCCTGTTTTTCTTCAATTTAACTTCTGTGAAAGTGTGTTGTTATTCAAACTAAGCTTGTGGGAATGATAAAGTTTTTATGGCAGAAGGAAGGAAACAAAAAGTTTACTTAATTGCCCTTGAACTTTTCTTTAATTTTTCAGTAAGAATCCCTTCCTTGAATTCCTAGTAGAATAATATTATAAGTCATTGTTTTAAGCATCTAAATTGCATAACTTCTAACATGAATTTTCTTTCAAAAATTATTTGTAATAATTTCGGTTTTAATATGAGCTAAAACTTCTTAGGGGGTTCAAAAATGTGAATTCCCTAAGAAGTAATTGTAGCCTAAATTCCAATAAAAACCAAGCCTACATCTCAATTGTTTGCTTGTGTTGATTAAAATTCCGTTGAGATCCTAGATTGATCAACTAGGGTATCAACTCAAGCTTAGATCTAATACCGACGGGGTTAGTGACAAGCGGATTTCACACAAGTGATGGAGAAAAAGAGCTTAGACATAAGCCAATTCCTCACCCTAGACATAGGGATTTATAACTCCAAAACCCATAAAATTGTGAGCCAAACTACCTAAGATAGAGGGATTATAGACATATAGGTCTCTTACTTAGCCTCCTAAAAACCTAAATTCAAGGTAAATAGGAGATGCAATTTTGGTTTATAATTGAGTGTGGAGTAGGTTGGAATTGTAATTTTGGCTTGCAATTACAACTTAGGGCAATGACATTCTTGAGCCCCATCCTTTATCATTTCATTTTCTAAGTTTATCTAATTTGCTATCCAATCTTGCCAATTTTAGATTATGCAATTTAATTTTGCAATTTTTGGTTATTGCGCTTATTGTCATTTTAGATTCTGCAATTAGATTCTGTAATTTTTATTTTTCACCAACACACCAACCCAACTTTATTTTTGCATATTTAGTTTTCAAAGTTGCAATTTTCCTTACACTTTTGCTTTACAATATTTTTGTTACTCCGTTCCCTGTGGGATTCGATACTTGGTACTCAGATACCATTTTATATTACTTCGATCGTTTGCGCTTGCGTGTAACATCCGATCAATAGCACTTCAAGTAAGTTGGCAGCTTGTAATAATCTTGTAAGAGGGACGTAATCTATGTCAAGCTTCTTGCAGGCAACAATGGCCTGAGAGCATGGAATCCCATAAGATTGCCACTTGTTGCAAGAACAAGTTTGCTCACGTAGCTTAACCCGATGTGTTGTTCCACCCTTCAAAGTGATTGGATCAATCGCAGTTGTGACATCACATTTCTCCAATTGATGATTGTAGACATGAACTTTGTGCCCATTGGCACGTGTTTCACAAGGTACTAATTTCTCAATAGCATACCTACAAATAGGATTTCAATTGATATTAGATCGTCCCAAAATCCATACTAGATTGCAATTGAAGAAGTTACCTTGTGAGGTGTCTCCCTTTGTCAATGGCAGCTTTTGCTCGAAGTCGTCTCTTGGCAAAGTAGGTCACAGATCGGTAGAATGTAGATTGAACCATTGCAGCTCTGGGTAACTTCCTAGCTCCTCCTCCTTGGAAAGCCTTTTGTCACTGCTCACTTGTTATTCGTTGTTCTCTCCTTGCGATCTATCTCTTCCAAAAAGGCTGCTACTGCATTTAAAGCTCTCTCTAAATGTAAAATGAGGGCTGATTAGACGTTTTCAGGTACGTGGCGATCTCCCAATGGATTTCACATCCTATTTGGCATATTTTGTTCTAGCTCAGTTAATGAAACGTGTCTCACATGCGAATTCTACACAAATTCTAGATCCAAAATATGCTCCAACAGACTAGCCAACCTCAACATCCTCCATCTCTTAAATCTATTGCTTATCACGATGACTTTATTCCTTCAACCTTTGCACTTTATACCTACATTCATTAAGGAATTCAGTCATCTAGCAATTAATAAATTCCAAGAAATAATGATAAAAAATAGGGCGATTCTAAATATAGAATACGCTCAATTTCTCCTAAAATTACCAATTATAAGCCTTAAGAACTCTTCTTTGAAGAGTTATCAAGAGGGTAGGAGGTTGCTGAATTTCATGCTCCCTACCTTGACTTTGAATTCATAGTCAAAATAAGGTGGAAGTTGCTGAATTAGTTCAAACCGATTGATACTAAAGAGTCATAGTATATGGATAAAGTTGTGTGCCTTATCTTGGTAACACTATTAATACGACCCACTTTATAATAGTTACAAATGATTTGATCCAAATCGTTCATGTGGAGACATGTGAGTGGGGGTATCTTATACAATGAGTTTGTATAAGACTGAACCACGACATATTTAATATCTCTTTATAAATCCGTTAATTGAAAAGATTAATATTTTATCAGGATGATCATATGAGACTCGATCTTAATCCTGAGTGAGTTATGAACTCCTGTTTGTGAGGGCTTGTCCTTTGATTTGCATGGATGAGAGTGGCTTTTGTTGCCGATTCAATAAACCTACAATTTTGGGGACTTGACCAAATAGGGAGCTAGGAATATAATCTCACAAGATGGAATTCACTCATTCCCTTATAGGGTAAGTAGATGAGTAGTTCCCTTAAGTGCTGATTTTAGAACTTGAACAATGGGGCCCCCACCCTTTCACTGGCCTGAGAGAGACTTAGTTTATGGTTGGATCATAAACAAATTGTTCATTAGAGGATCAGTGGTACTTAAGGTACAAGATATAATTACAGGGGTAAAACGAACTTTTGACCCAGCTGTAATTACGACTTGCATGTAGTGATTATATCAATGGACACTACTTGTCCTACAGTGCATAAGAGTGCAACTTTAGGTCTATAGTGGAGTGACCCTAGAATTAATGAATGAAAATTGATCAATTAAAGAGTTTAATTAATTAATTTTGTATCATTGGAGCTTATAATCTGTAGGACCATAAGGTCCCCTTGCTAGCTCATAGTAAAAGATCAATTTAGTTGAAATAAAAATTTGAAATGTTCAAATTAATATTTAATTTGACGTGTTCAAATTAATATTTAATATATTAGATATATTAAATATAAAAGAGAAAAATATATTTATTGTATTTGAGACATTAAATATTAAAATAACTAATGTATATTAGATACATTAAAGAAAAGATATTTATTAAATTTGAATTGGATTCAAATTAGGAAATAGATGTCGTAGGAGAATTTTAAAAGGTTTAAATAAGATTCAAATTGGTAAGATAAATATATTTTAATATATTAAATATTAAAATATATTATTTAATTATCTTCCCTAGACCACTATAAATAAGACCCTAGGGGTGAGCCATTGGACATTCTTAAAAGAACACACATCTCCTCAATAGAGAATTAGAGAATTTTCTCTAAAATTTTTCCGCTTGAGGATTTTTCTTTCAAGAGGCTTCCACAAGCCTTAATCTTGTGTTAGAGTCATAACTAGGAATATTTCGTAGAGGAGATAAAGACCCGCTAGAATATTCTCCATATTTATCTCAAAAGTAAGTTTTCTTAATTAATATTATTTTTAGTTTAATTTTAAATAAAATCAAAGATGATCAAATGCTTCCATTGCGGAGTGAAACGTTCATTCCTTCATATTGTAGTCCTCTTGTGATACCCATTACCATTCATGTCTTACTTACTCTTGCACTTGCTTTTGGGTGGATCTTAAAACAGGTTGATATTAACAACGCCTTCGTTCATCGATTTCTGAATGAAGAAGTGTTCATGGATTTCTGAATGAAGAAGTGTTCATGTCTCAACCCTCGATCATGGTTTGATAGACTAAGTACCTTTCTCTATTCTATTAGTTTTGTCAACTCTAAAGCAGATTCATCTTTACTTGTTTATCATGAAAATGGAGAATGTTGTTATATCTTAGTCTATGTTGATTACATTGTAATTACTGGTAGTTCTTCACGTATCATTGATCATCTTGTTCAAAGTCTTCATAAAAAATTCTCTTTAAAGGATCTTGATACTTTAAGCTATTTTTTGGGAATGGAGGTTTCTTATCTCCTCTAGTTAGTTTTTCTTTTTTTTTTTTCTTCTTCTTCTTCTTCTCAAGCAAAGTATATTTATGATATTCTTTACAAAATAAAGATGCAAGAAGCCAAATTCAATTTCCACTCCTCTGGTTAGTTGATCTGTATTACTTGCATATCTTGGTGATGCTTTTCATGATGTTCATCTTTATCGTAGCATAGTAGAAGCTTTACAATATGCTACTAATCTTACACTTCCTGAGATTTCTTACCGTGTTAATAAAGTATGTCAATTCATGAATGCTCCCACTTTATTTCATTGGCAAGCAGTTAAACGTATATTGAAATATTTGGGTGGTACTTTGGATCATGGTCTTCTATTTCGCAAGCCTACTGATTTGTTACTCCAAGGGTTTGTGTTGGTGCTGATTGGGCTTCTGACCCCGATAATCGAAAATCCACTATGGGATATTGTGTCTATTTTGGTGGTAACTTGGTTGCATGGTCTTCAAAGAGACAAAGCATTATCTCTCGTTCCAACATAGAGGCTGAGTATAGGAGTTTGGCTCATGTTTCTTTTGATTTAGTTTGGTTAATTATAGTCCTTATTTCGAGATTTGTAGTCCTCCCATATTGTGGTGTGACAATCTCAGTGCAAATTCTATTTTACACTCACGAACAAAGCATGTGGAGATCGACATTTATTTTGTTTGTGACTTAGTTTTACAGAAACATTAATTTAAATGTTTGTTATCTTCCCATTGCTCAAATAGCATATATTTTTACCAAGCCCCTCTATGCATCTTGTTTTTTACCTCTTAAGTCCAAGCTCACAATGTTTGTGTTTCATCCCACATTGGCTTGAGTGGGATGTTAAGAGAGCACATTAAGTTTTGTTATTAGGGGTTAATGTTTGTTATGGTTGTTTGTGTTCATTTTCTGCTGTAAACAAATTTAGCCATATTTATTTGTATGAGCCCAACTTGCCTCCTGCCCAGGCAGGAGGCATCAATGGTGCTGCCCACTTGGGCACCATTGGATTAAAAAACTTTGTTCTTTTTATATAATAAAAAAAAAAAATCAGCATCAATGAACAACAAGTGGGCAGCACCATAGATGCCTCCTGCCTGGGCAGGAGGCACGTTTTTTCCTATTTGTATTCACAGTACCCTATATATATATATATATATATATATAAGGGTTACTGCATTTTGATTGCATTAATGAGAATTACCAATTACTTTGTGATCACATCTCTCTCATTCTCTCTCTATAGTACTTTACTATGGTAAAAGTCTTTGAGTTTTCAAAATTAATATTTTTTATCATTGATATTTGGATTTAGTTTCTATTTAATTTTTGAGGTTTCAAAAGTGATGTTTGGTCCTTAAGGTTTGATTTTGATTTTTAATTGGTCTATAAAGTTGAAATTAGTTTCTAAATGGTCTCTAAGTAGAGTTGACTGCTAGTTGATAGAACGGAACCAAGATGTGACAATTAAAATAGGTTAACTAGACATTGATAATATGTATTTTTAAATGAGTTGAATTTTTTTTTATATATATACTTAGGGACCAATTAGAAATCAATTTCAAACTTCAAGTACCAATTAGAAATCAAGTTTAAATTTTAAGGACCAAACATGTCACTTTTGAAATTTCAATATCCAAATAGAAACTAAATTCAATTCTCAATGACCAAAAATGTTAACTTGAAAATTCGTAGATCAAATAGAAACTAAATTCAAATCTTATGGACCAAAAGTGTATTTTACCTCTTTTTTTTAATAAAAAATTTAATATTTACTATTTACCGGAAAGTTAGGCTTAGATATGTATTACAATTTTTACATTACGTTAAACTATTGTTACTTACCCGTCTAATTTTAACAAATTAAAAGCAATATAAAAATTTACCAAAAACATACTCCGATCCTTTCAATGAAAATCAAGTCCGAATCAATGCACAATATGTAAAGTTGAATAAATCTTCATTTTTATTTTAAACTTATCATAGTTGTACTCACGGTGGAAAATTTTGGTCGACATGTCATCAGGGGGATGTCGTTTCCCCCCCATTTCGACGACATGTCGTCCATATTTCGAGGTTTTTTTTTTTTTTTTTACAAACATGAGAAACTTTAAGGCACGGTTTAATCTTTTCTTTGTTATATTATTATTATTATTATTATTATTATTATATATATATATATATTTTTCGAATTTAATCTTTTCTTTGTTAATAAATAATAAGTAATAGTCTACGTTACGTCCACAGGTAGAGAGAGAGAGAATTTTATTATCTTGAGGAGAAATTGAGTACAAAATACAGAGAGCAATTAGATAAGAGTTTAAATGGTGTATAAATAAACTGATAATAGGATGTTCAAAGCATTTCTACACTCCAATTCCAATTATCTTAATTTCCCTCCAATTCTCTCAAATTCTCTTAAATTCATTTCAATTCTCTCAAATTTCCTTCATAGTTATCTAATTGAATATAAATATTACATATATTTAGATATATGATGTTAAGACTTAAGAGCAATCAATTATACTATAATTGAGTCACGACTCACAATTAAGGTTTCATGAAATAATTTTAATAATTTAAATCAATTTCCATATATTTTTTTCAAATTCATACTCGCATCGACATTTCAAATTTTCATTTGACATTTATATCTAAATATTATCTTAATTTTTAGATGTGATGCTTAAAAATAGCCCATTATAGTCTAATTAAGTCAAAATCTAAGTTTCATTGATTAATTCAAACAATTTCCATCAATTTTCACGATTTCCGTAAATTTCCACCGAAATTTCCATCCACATTTCCATTTCCATCGACATTTCCATAAAATTTGGACCTCGACATTCCCATCGACATCAACATTTCGAACCTTGGTTGTACTAGACCTTTTTTTTATAACTTAAGAACACATTAAAAATATATTTTCTTTAAATACTTTTTTCTTGAGAACAGGGGTTTAACATGCAAATGCTGTTATGAGCATTATTCATTTTTATAAATCTTCATTTTTATTTTAAACTTATCAAAGTTGTACCAGACCTTTGTTTTAAAACTTAAGAACACATTAAAAATATATTTTCTTTAAATATTTTTTTCTTAAAAACATGAGTTTAACATGCAAATGCTGTTATGAGCATTATTCAAGATTTGAAAAGTTGACTAAATCTTAAACA
This sequence comes from Trichosanthes truncata, assembly GCA_033996785.1. Classification (NCBI taxonomy): domain Eukaryota; kingdom Viridiplantae; phylum Streptophyta; class Magnoliopsida; order Cucurbitales; family Cucurbitaceae; genus Trichosanthes; species Trichosanthes truncata. The sequence goes on from JAWPNB010000010.1 coordinate 53,840,397, forward strand.
TTAGAAGATAAACTATTGTTGATTGAAAGTTGAAAGTTGAATTTAAATTAATAAGAGGGCTTAATTTAAGTATAACAGTCATTTAATTAACAAAATATTAAGGTTAAATTATTTAATTCTTGAATTTTCAAGTTTGTCTAAAAAGGTTTTGAACTTTCAAAAGTGTCTAATTAAGTCTCTAAACTTTTAATTTTGTATTTAATAAAATCCATGATATATTTAAAAATTGTAAAAATTAATTGATCTATTATATATAAAATTAAAATTTATGTCTAATAGGAGTAAGACGTTGTAAAATTAAAAAATTTAGAGACTTAATTAGACAATAAAATAAAAATTCTAAGGACGTATATTAGGAGAAATTATTTGAGAAGCTAGGCCGTCACAATTAGACTGGTAGTTTTGCACCATTAGATGTATGAAGAAAAAATTATAAAAATACCTCGTTCTTGTATCCAAGAGTTATTGGAAGATAGATAAAATTTAAATTTTAAATATGACAGTTGGTATATTAGACACATTTTAAAGTAAAGGTGATGAAACTTTGAATTTGAACAAAAAAAAAAATATGTATATATATTGAAAGTTGAAGTTGTAATTAAATATTAAAAGGAATTTGAAGTTTTAAACTTTGGAAATTAAGCTCGTGTGTTACGTTTGAGTTAGAAGGGAGAGTGAAAGTGGGGAAAATGAGAATAATAAAGAGAGGAAGCAAGGAAAAAGAAATGAGACGACACACTCTTGGGATTAAAGCAAATTATATTCATAAAGTAAAGTAGTTAAATTAAGGGCAATGCATTCTTGTAACTGATCTGCGTGTATATATATCCACATAGTGAAGGTGCAGTTGCAGATTTGGGCGTAACTATGGGGAGAATTAGACGTCGTCAGGAAAACCGGGAGTGTATTGATATCGTCGCACAAAAGCTCGAAGCTCTGGAACAACAAACAGTAAATTCCAGCAAAAAAAGCATTTATGTTTCGGAAGTAAAACAAGTTCCATCTTCATCCTACAAAATACCACAGCACATGAAAAGCGTTGAGGCGAGTGCTTTCGAGCCCCTGTTGGTGTCGTTTGGGCCATACCACCACGGGAAAAAGCATTTAAGTGAAATGGAAATGCTTAAAGTTGAAGCATTTGTTCGGTTTAAACAGCGTTTGATCACTAATACTTATGCAGCCATCTTGGAGCCGGTGTGGAACATATTGGTAGATCTGAAGGGATTCTACGATAAGCTCGATGATAAACGGAGAGAAAACGTATTTTTCATGAAGCTCATGGTCCTAGATGGTTGTTTCATGCTGGAAGTCCTGAGGGACAAGGATGCCCAATGGCTGGGTAATGAAAGTGAGACTGTAAAGCGGGATATGCTGCTGCTTGAGAATCAGTTGCCCCTGATTCTTCTTTACAGACTAAGCGAACTGCAGATGAGGGAAAGTAGCCCAAATCTCGGCGAGGTAACTTATTGTTCTTCTCTGATCTCTCGCTCTCTCTCTCTCTTTATATATATATGAATTTGTTTGATATATTAGTTGGAGCTAGCTACTGGTGAAAAATTTGAAACGCGGCTTTCTTATTTTCTGTGGCTCAAACAGAATCTGACATCGCATATTCGGAAGTTCATGGACTTCTCCGGAGAGATCAAGCCAGAACAATGCGCGCACATTTTGGACATGTATAGGGAGGACTTATTGCATGATCCTATGGGTAGGAGTGATGATTATAAAATTTCATTTAGGAAGAAACAGTCTAAGAAACTAAGCATTCCAAGTGCAACACGGCTTGTAGAAGCGGGAATCAAATTCGAAAAGAGCAAAACTAAAAGCCTTGAGGACGTGAGTTTCGAAAGCAAACGAGGTGTGTTCATGATCCCGCAAGTGAAGGTGGAGCATGATAAACACACCAAATCAGCCTTGTTGAATGTGATGGCATATGAGAAACTGAACCCCTGGGTTAGCAATATAGTGACCTCTTTCATTATCCTCATGGATAATCTGATAAATGTGGACCAAGATGTGGCGCCGCTAATCTCCGGAAAGATATTGGTGACTAATGCTTTTGGAACCTACAAAGATGTGGCAATTTTTTTCAATGAGCTGGGAAGAGGGGCGACTTTGGACTCGGAGAGCCACTTTTTGAACCTGTATCGGGACATTAATAAATATTGCAGCAACCCATGGAATGAATGGTGGACAAGTCTCATACACACCAATTTTCGAAACCCATGGACCACCATCTCCCTCGTTGCCGCTTTCCTGGGTTTTGCGTTTATAATTCTACAGGCTTTCTACCAAATATATGGATACTACCACCCACATCCATGATCCACTTCATACTCATACTATCCTATCAATAATATCATATCCTTCTTTTAATTTTAATGTCTTCCCATGCCTACCTCCCTGCTTCTCTTCTCTTCTCTTCTCTTCTCATAATTCTTAATTATGTAACTCCTCCTTTTATTTTATTACTACTTTTACCCCTTTGCTCTATCTATATATATTCGTTTCAATTAAATAAAAAAACATGACTTTCATTTCAACTATATATATTACTCCGTTGTTAAACTTCAACTAAATCACAACTAAAATTTTCATTTCCTTAGATGATGTTCACAACTATCTATATATATATATATATATATATATATATATATATATATATATTGTCGGCTTTTTTGGATAAAAAATGTTGTTTAAAAAAATAATTGGCTAAAACATGTTGGTTTATAAGTATTTAGGAAAATAGGATGCTCTTTTGTCTTTATTAGATTACGCCTATTGTTCATACGCATGAGTTACGGATAATGATGGAAAGTAACACAGTGAGACCTCAAAATTTGTATATATTACTTTACCTTCTAAAAATAAGTTTGGCTTCATGGTTCTGCGCCCTTTTGTTTTTCAAACAGTCCGAGTTCGAGCAGAAGGTAATGCAGTATTATTTTTTTATTTTTAATGAAAAAAAAAAAAGATAATTATAATTATAAAATGACTTGATATATTAATTATAATTTTTTTTATAATAGCAAATAAAAAGTGTGTAAAGTTAGTAATACTTATTTAAATTTTAATATTTTAAGAATATAGAAAAAAAATTCAAAAGAAAGAAAAAAGAATATAGAAAAACCTAGAATATAATATAATAATTATAAAAGGAATGATATTATCTTTAAATTAAAAAAGTTATATAAATTAAAATTGAATTCAATGGTGCTCGAACTTGAAAAACGCATTCCAACTGCATACGTCTCTCGCACCCATACATCTCTCACTATTATAATTTAATTATTATAATATTAAATAAAAATCATAAAATGACTTGATATAATAATTATAGTTTTTATAATAATAGTTCTTTGTATTTTATAAATAAATGATTTAAATTAGTAATACTTATTTAAATTTAATTATTTTTAAGAATATAAAAAAAAATGCAGTATAATATAATATTGTACTGAGAAAAAAAAATACAAAAATGATGATATTATCTTTTTTAAAAAATTAATGATGTTGTATTGCATCAATCACTATTAAAAGTGTAGAACCAAACATTAAAATGATTACATGAAAACCACTTTTAATAAATCAATTATAAACAAATAAATTGTGCTAAAATCACTATTTCTAAAATCATTCTCAAACATGCCCTAAACCAAACGTAGGTTTATTAATGACAGGGTACGGGTTATATATTTAGATAAAATTTGACGCCTCCGTTAATTTCTGTCTTTTTCTGTTAATTTCTGACGCATGCGTAGCTTGGAAAAACGCAATTCCAAAATACTTTTAAACCAACATGTTTTAGCTAATTGTTTTTTTAAACAACATTTTTTGTCCAAAAAATCCCATATATTGTCCCTTAAATATTCTCCAAAACCTTCATCAATTCCATTCCATTCCAAATTCCCTTAATTATTCCCTGACCTCTACAACTTCTTTTTTATATTAGTTACAGTTTACAACTCATACTCTTTCTCTCTCATCTATTAACCATACCCACAACCTTTCATTTTTATTCATTATTCTCTCTTTTTTACATTACTTATAATTTTGTTTATAAAACATTTTTGGTCCCTCAACTTTCATCAAAATAACAATTTACTACCCAAATTTTTGTTTTTAATGATTTAGTCTTTAAACTTTTGTTTGTAATAATTATTTAGTCCCTCCTAAACTTTAGTCCCATGTGGTTCAAAAATCAACTATATATTCTCACTCACATGCTTCCTAGGAAATTTTTAACGTAACATAGGATTGCTCGAAGCCCACCATTTACTTCACTTTGGAGTTTTTATGATTTGGTCGTTGAAAAGGGAATGTGCATTTTATTTGTAATAGCTATCCATTCTTTTAAACATTTTTTAAACCATGCTATCAAGTTAGATAGGAGCAACTTTCTCCTATGGCCAGTGGCGGATGTACGTTAGGCCCACCTGAAGTTTTCAAATATTATATATTGATATTTTGTGTAGCATCCCAAAATTGAAAAAATATCATGGCTCAATGGTGTAAGCCCCCTTTGCTATTCTCTTGTTTTTGTGTTCAAATCCTTTCACCCTCAAATTCAGCATTTTTTAAAAAAAAAACTGCGTTATTTTAGTTTTAAAAAACTGAGGGTGATTTTTATTTCTCTCAAAGCTATTTTTTCATCCAACCCAAAAAAGTTAAAATATATTAACTTATTTTTATTGTATAATCTAAATAATTTAAACTTTTATGTCTTTTAAGATATTGTAGGTCATATTTTTTAATTTAGAATTTTATATCATTTTTTTATAATATTTAAACTTTTATATCTGATAAGTTTTTCTCTTTTTTTTTTTCCAGCATATCTGGTAAGTTATTGTTAGGCATATTTTTTAAAAATAATTTAAAAATGATTCATAAAGTATCTATAAATATAAAATAATAACAAATATATAATATTATAACTTTTGTTTTTAGATCCATCTTTAAATTTAAATTTTTGAGTGATAGAGATGGAAATGAATAAAAATATTTTTGAGTTCTAGTAAATCGTTTTTAAAAAAATTAATTGCATAAAATGAATGGATAATTTTTAGGAAAGGATATAATTTTTAACTTGTTATTTCAATTTCATTCCTTTTCTTTTATATTCATATAGAAAAATTATTTATACTTCTTATTGAAAAAAATTAATTGATTAGATTATAAGTTTGATCTATGAACTTTGAGAATTATTTCTAGTAGGCTCCTGATTTTGTCTTCAATAAAAATGTGTCTAATTGCCCATAAAACTTTCAATTTTGTATTTAATAGATTTTCGAGTTTTCAATTTGATGTTTAACGCATTTTCAACCTATTAGACTTTTCTAAAGTTCAATAATCTATTTAATGAAAAATTAAAAATTCAAGGACCTATTAGACATAAAATTAAAGATTAAGGAACTTATTAGAAACTTTTTATATTTAGGAACCTATTAGACACAATCTTAAAAATTTAAGGATGAAACTTATTATTTAACTAATTTAATGTTAAAATATATAAGCTAATTTAATATTAAAATATATAAACTAATATCAATTATATCAATGCATCGAATTTTTTTTTATCTAGCCCCTCGACATTAAGTTCTGGATCCACCACTGCCTACGGCAGAATCTTGCCTAGCTGATTCTTCGTAGCTACATGTTGGAAGGGTGTTGGACAAACGTGAAGACCTTAAAAGTGAACTTTGGAATCCATGTTTCACTCAGAAGCTAGAGTGAAGTATGGAATGAGAATAATGAATAGAGAAAGCAAAGCAAAAGAGAGAAAATTAAAGTAAAAAATGGAATGAGACACAATGTGTTGCACATGGAAGCATGAGTAAAGTAGCATTAATGCGTTTGCAAACAAAGAAAATTAAAGTTAAAGTTTGTCACTTGGAAGCTAGAGTAAAGTAGCGTTAATGCATTTGCTTCTGCATGGTATGTTATCAAATTTTTTCTAAAAATAAATTACGTTCGTCATATCAAATAATAATAATTATTATTCTTATTATTCTTATGTTTCTATTTGATTGATGGAAATCATAGAAATTTTATATAATTATAATTTATTTATTAATAAATCAATTAAATTAATTTAAAGCAATTAGTATAAATGAATTGTACATGAGTGATCAAATTAATAATTTTAATTGTCAAACTGAGCTTAGCTCGACAGTTAAGAAATCTACAGTTTTTCTAAAGGTTGGAGGTTCAAGTCTCTACTCCATATTTGTTGAACTAAAAATAAAAAGATAATTGAATAACTAGTATAAGCCCCCAAAAATGAATACTTATACTAGGCTAATTTAACTAATTAAAAATATTTGTAAATATGAAATAATAACAAATGTATAATATTATAAATTATGTTTTAATTTATTTTTTTATATTAAATATAAAGGAAATGAATAAAAATATTTTTAAATTCTTAGTAAATTATTTTTAAGCAATCAATCGCATAAAAAGCAAACTATATATATGTATGTATAATTTGTGTCCTTGACGTAAAGTTATGGATGTCCACTAGCCTAGATATTTACTATCTGTGCCCATATAACAAAACACACTATCAAAACCAGTCATTAGAAATTATGTGGATTCTTCCTTTGCCAAAATTATAGCTCTTAGTGTTTTTACTTTTTAAAAAAATGTGTTTGGTCTTGGTGCTCTAATACATGTGTAATTATCTTTTATGATAGTCGTTCATTTTTTTTAACCAATATATTGATTTATTAATCTACATTCTTGATTATATTTATTGAGTTAAATTGTACTTAGAACTATTTTGGAGCTACTTCAGGGCCTAGTTTGAGATTGTGTAGCTTTTAAAATAATTGTTGTCAAATGTCTTTTTACAAAAATCGACTGTAACATGAAGTAAACAAGTGTTTGGTAAATTTCAAATTTAAACGTAGAAAAGTAGGATAAAATAGAAAATTTTAAGTGTTGATTTGAAGAGCTTGTCTGATTCTTTGAGAAGTCAATCTCAAAAGCTACTGTTACCTAGATTTTCTAAACTAATGTAATTGAAAAAGTTATTTTCTTTAAATTAATTTATAATCAGTTTTACCAAATACTAAAAACGGTAAAATTCTCTCATAATCACTTTTAACACTTACAAAGTCAAAGTCAATCTCAAATGCAACCTAATTAACTTCTCTATACAATTACATGACATTAAAGTCGCTCAATTTTGAATGTAGTATGTTTTCACTTTTTATATAATTATGTGATATGAGTTCTTCGTCCTTGCCAAGATAACAACTTAGTTTTGTTCTTCTCTATACAATTACATGAGTTCTTTGTCCCATGCAAATCAAACAACAAGTCCTCACAGGCAAGAGTTTATAACTCACTCGGGATTAAGATCGAGTCGTATATGATCATCCTGATGAAATATTAATCTTCTCAATTAACTAATTTATAAAGAGAGATTAAATATTTCATGGTCCAGTCTTATACAAACTCATTGTATAAGATACTCTCACTCACATATCTCTACATGAACGATTTGGATCAAATCTTTTGTAACTATTACAAAATAGGATGTATCAATAGCGTTACCAGGATAAGACACCCAACCTTATCCATATACTATGACTCTTTAGGTTATTTCTTGAACATGATCCTCTCGTATGTCAACCACATACTATTCAATATTATACTGATAACCTTGAATTTTTCATATAATGGATAATATTATATTGCAAATAAAATAATCAAAATTATTATTAATTATTAAATAAATGATTAATTACGAGGCTTTATGGCATAAATTCTAACATGTTAAACTTTTTTTTTCTTTTGTTTTGTTTTCTTCCTTAGAAATATTGTTGATATATGAGATGTGTTGGAAAAATTAAGAAGAATGTCCTTTGTTAGATGATTTTGGGGATTATGTTTTGTTCCAATGACGTTTTGAAACTTCTTCGTCTAGTTGGATGCTATTGAATAAAATTAATTTAGATATCTCAATAGCTTGATTTTGAGTGTGTTGTTGATTAGATTTTTTTTTGTGATTTATTGGTTGATATATATGTTAAATTGAGAGGAATAAAGTTTATCCTCTTGTAAGTTAAATCGAGAATAATTAAGAGGATAAAATTGAAATTGAAAAACCTATTAGAGGCTGTTTGGTTCAAAGTTTCTTATATGCTTGGGAATAATGGATGCCTAAGAATAAGATTGTTGGGAATCATTGATTATGTGTTTGGTTGTACTCTTGGGAATGCTAATTTTTATATAATAAATGGTATATTTTGTCTTTTTATGAAATTAATTTTATAAATTTTATATAATTATGATGCATTAATTTATGAACTCTTCAACAAATAGATGTGAATTAATTGATCATAATAGGTGTGTAATTTTAATTGAATAAATAATTATATAAAGTTAATTTTTTTATATTAAATTATTTCAATTAATTAAATATATTATTAATTTATTAATAGTTTCAATAAATAAACAATTACATTAATTTCGTTTATTGGGAAATTGAAAGTAATGTCTACAAATAAATATCTATAATAGAAAAATGATAAAAATGTTTCATATTTGTGATTATGGCTATCGATTTTTTAGGAAAGAGTGAGAATAAAAAATCATCCATATTTTACCCATGGTATATAGCATTATCTACATTTAGGCCAATTCAACCACAAGATCTTGTTTTTAAAAAAAATCCTCACAACAATTTGTATAGAAGGGACATTTCAAAAGGCCTTAAACAAAAACCCTAAATTTATGGTATTGGATTTTAAAAATGGAAATTAAAAGGTGAATAATTTATATATACATATCTAATCATATGTTTTTTGTTTGGGTGAATTCAAAAGAACGAAAAAAAATGGGAGAATGTAATTGGAGAAATGCACCTTTTAGTCCCTTCCGATGAAATGGAAGAATCTTGGTTGAAGAATACAAGACTTAGAGAGGTACATTGACCTTGGTACCTTTTACACCATGGGACCTCAATGCGAGAGGAAGTAATGAGGAAACTGGAATACAGAAGAACAAGTTCAGATACTTACCTCACCGTCGATCGTCAATGCAACAAAGGAGAATCAAGGGGAGGAAGAATTACATTGAATTGAGAGTAGGGTTAAGGTTTCAGTGCATGCAATTTGTTTGGGTATTCAAATTCATTCTTCAAGGAGAAAGGTGAAGGGAGTTTTAGGTGGAGCATTAATGACGTACTCAGGTGAATAATTACACATATTTACCTTCTCTAATGGCGCATGTGGGTGGAGATTAATTTTTTCTATTTATTTGGGTGGTATTTACACATATTTCTACTCATTTATTATGTTAAAAAAAAAAAAAAAACAGAGATGTACATCCTAGTATATATATTAAGTTGGAGAAATGAGAGGGAGTTTTAGGTAGAGCATTAATGCTGTCAGGTGGGTAATTACACCTATTTACCTTCTCTTATGGTGCATGTGGGTGAGTTTTCGGTTATTCTTGCATGGTGGGTGGGTATTTATGCATATTTCTACTCATTACATTAAAAAAAAAAAACATGAATGTATGTTCTAATATAAACATTAAGTTAGATGGTCAAGAGAGTTCATTATTTTCATCTCTGATCCTCTCTTATATGTGTAATTTATCCACTTTTGTTGTATTTTGTTCTATTTTAGTGTTCTAGTTCGATTCATGTTGATTACGTTAGAAAAAATAGAGATGTATGTTCCAGTATATACCATTACAAGAAATATCACATACGATAGCATTAGAAAAACGCAATTGTAGACTTTTGATAGCGTTTTTAGGCATGTTGTCATAGCTAATGTTATTGAAAGTTTCTGACTTATCATAGCACTTTTTTGACGCTATACAACATGCTATAAAAAGTCTATTTTTGATAGCATAATGTTAATGCTATAGAAACTTTTCATAGTGTTGGCAAAAAACGCTATGATTGCTCTTTCATAGCGTATTTTATAGCAGTAAAAAAATGTTATAAAAGACATATCATAGCATTTTTAGGCACGTTGCCGTAGCCAATGTTATTGAAAGTCCCTGACTTTTCATAACATTTTTCCACCCTATAGAAAAGGCTATAAAAGCCCACTTTCGATTGCATCATTTTAATGTTATGAAAACTTTAATAGCATTAGTAAAAAATGCTATGGTAGGATGATGCTATGAAAAGTTGGTGACTTTTAATAACATTTTTATAAAACTATACTAAATGCTATTAGAATTTGTACAATCACTTTCTAATGTAGTACATTTAAAAAACCTATTATAGCATTTTGAAAATGTAATCAATTACTTTCAATAGCATTATGTGGCCACCATTGTAAACATTATATAATTAACCATCAAACTATATCAAAGAGCAAATATCAAGACAAAATAACATATTCTATTACCATATATTGATAAAAGTACGTACATAAATTTGATTACATATCAAAGATAAAATAAATGTATATATTTAAAGCATGTTTATATTCATAATACACTACTCAGAAGATTGATAAACATATCTATTGGGGATAAACATATTCATTGCAAGTCCCATATAAGTAGGAAGAGTGTGCCATTTCATTCACCTACAAAAAAAAAAAATTCTACAATTTAAGTTTATTTTACAAATAAACACAATTTAACTCTAATGTATTCAAATTAATCAATAAATTTATGGCTTTTTCATTAACTTTAATTGGATTAGATTGATATGTGCTAGGGCAGGAGTGTAACAAAATATATAACAACCAAAAGGAAGAAATGGAAACATAATCAATCTAGTATTTCAAGACACTAAGTACATATACTTCAACCAAACCAATTCCTACAAATCTCAAATATACTAAAACTTGAAAAAACCATAAGTTACTTGCAAAAGAATTATTATGCAAAATATTGCAAGACAAGAAAGAAGTTGAAGGTAAACAAAAATTTCACAAATATCTAATATGGATTAAGTTCTTAAACTTGAGCATGCTCTCCTTTTAAGACAAAATAAAAATGAAAGGAAGTGGAATGGCATAACAAAAGTAACTTGAAAAACCAAAGACAAGGCTTCCAAATGAATGAACAATGTGAAGGCTAAAAATATTTAAGCATTGTCATTATAAGAGAAGAGGACAATAAGTAAAGCCCATTGACATGCATTTCAAAAGTCAGATTAAAAAGAATAAGAGCAGAGGATAATAAGTAAAGCGAGTAAATAAGTATAACTACAAACATGCATTACTGATAAAAAGAAAAGACTCCTAGGATCAAAGTTATAACAAACACCTACTCTTTATTCAAGCTTGTAATTTCATATGCTAGAATCTAGATTAATCTACCATGGTCCTCAATAAACCTAAGGGCTTCTCCAGAAAAGAGGGAGTTCCATCAATATCTTCCAAAGCAAGCAAAATAGGTCTGCCAAGGACTCATGGTCTTAGAGGCTGTGGTTGGCTATCCTTCACTAGAAAAGACAGATAAAGAACATCAATGAATAAAAAATTTAATAAGCTTTTGTTCATGAAGTCTAACCAAACACATGTCCTTACAAAAAGTTGCATAGGTTGCTAATTTTTCTCTATAAATTTTGTCATCTGGACAACAAAATCAAAGTAAATGTTCTTACAAAAAGTCAAGAATTGAAGTTATTTACGTAGTCTCCTATGCCTTAAAAATTGGCTGTTGAGTATGGCAAAGGAAAAGGCATTGTTCGTCCCACTTTATCTTCGTGCAACTACAAGAACAACTTCAACCGATGTGATTAACCAACTTTGCCCCACAATGTAATTCAATAATATAAAACAACATTTGGTTTCATTTTGATGTTGCATTTGCTGGAGTCCTGTGGGATAATTGTAGAATCATATTAGATATTTTAAAAGGCACAAGCCAAATTCAATGTTGTGGTCTCAAAACTCAGACTATAAAATACACTTTTACCTATCTCATGCAACACAGTGAAAGAAGCATGTGAAATGAGAAGGATACATAAATCTCAGCATTCCATTTGATGGAATATATACAACTTATAAGAGTCTAATAGTTTCACTTACTACCAAGGTACAAGAATACAGAGACTAATATATCCAAATAATTTTTCATATCATCTCTCATTTCTTTACTAGCAAAATTTTTAAGAAATATTCTAATAGTGAAAACTTAGTGATAGGACCTATAAAGTCCTATTTAATTACACTTATTTTTTGTTAATTAGAAGGATTTTATGTGTTTTATTATTATTTTTTAGGGATTCAAGCAATTCACATGTTTTGAAGAGTTTGCACCATTTCGGAATTAAGTCGGACCAAATTGGAGGTGATTCGAGCAACTGAATTTCTATACCAAATTTGACCGATCATATCATAATATTTCGAGACGAAAATATATTCAAATTTGGTATCAAATCGAAGCTTATTGAATTATATTTCCAACGGTATAAGACTCATTTCATTCCAATAAGTATTATGAAAGTTATGGTATTTTGAGTGATTACTGCTCCTGCTGGAAAACTGCTGTCCCTGAGAATATTTTGTGCCAACTTCCGTTCCCATTATCTTGCTTCTCACGTTTGGGAATATATCCAAATTAGATATCATTTTAAATATCTCGGAATTATCTTTCCAACCATATAAAGATCATGTTGATCCAAGGTTTGGAGAAGAAGTTATGGGCAAAATAATGAAGACTGCACAATCTAGAAACTTTCCTTATTTGCAACATTCTATGTTTGTTTTGAGAATTTAGGGAAGGATTTTCGAGTTTTAGATGTATTTTCTATCATTTTACAAGAGAGACCATTATTTACTTTATTTTATTTTATTTTAAATATTATTCCCTAATTGTTTTGGGAAAATATCTTTCTAGAATTTAGGGTTTCTTACTTGTGTAAGTTGTCTACTTCAAGGCTATTTAAGCCTTCTTATGGACAGCAAGGGGGATCTCTCTTTTTGGCCTCTTGGCCTAGACGTTTTTAGAGAGCTATTAGACTCATTTTCTCTTTTCTCCTTAGACAATAATGGTATCAAATTTTATCACGATGCTCGGCTAAACTTCGTGTTCCCAATTCAGAGGTCGGTTGTAATCAATTGCAATATTGTGAGGTTTGAACCTTAACTTAGTTTTCTTTCGATTGCAAGTATTCTTTAATTCCCGTGTTAATTTTATAAGTATGTATTTTGATTAAATTGACGCCTTAATCACTCTACATGTTTTATTGCTAATCATGATCATGATCAGTAATTGTCATGTTGAATGAATCGGTAGCATTAGGATTATCACATGTGTATGTTTTGTGGGTTTCCATATTACATGGCTTGCATGTTTAATTCTAGGAATCAAAGGAGCATCTTAATTAGATTAAAGTTATTTCATCTAATTAGTTGTCTTGGTCCTTCCAAAGCACGTAATGCCTTTATCTAAATAATTTGGAAAGGTTTCGTAAAAAATTGTTTAAGTAATTAGCGTTAACTTGACGTTTGTTAGAGTTAATGACCTTAGGGAAGTTGCTACCTTTTGGGATTTCCTAATAAGTTGACCAAGTGTTTGCATTGTTAAGTTTAAATATTTTGAGTGTCTATGATCAATTTTTACAATTGAGTAGAACCGCACATTTGGATTGGAATTTGGTAAGATTTGATTTATCTTTCTTTTATTTGCTTATGTTTTATTTTATTAATTAAAAAAAACACAAACCCCCCCCCCCCTTTTTATTTGTTTTCTCCTTGGCAAATTTAATTTGAGAAATTAATATTCGGTTCCCTGAGATCGACCCAGTCCACTCAATGCTACAAGTAGCTTAGGATCGATTTATAAATTGTAATTTGACGAGCCCTCGACAAGCTCGCATCACTTAGTCAAATCAATAGTTAGACTCAAATTTGAAACATAGTGAGAAGGATACATGTTAATATACAAAATTGTTATTCTTGATCAAATTAAATAAGCTTAAAGATGTTGAGAATCATTCAAAGCTTGGTCATAATTAACTAAAATGCGAATGGTATTAAATTACTCTGTAACACAAATCAACTTGGAAAAAAAATTGATTCTAACTAAAATTAATGCAATGGATACTAATTTGAAAAGATTCCTACCTCAAATGGTTAATGAAATCCTTTAATGAAATTGTCAACCTACCACATCTCCTATCTGACATGGTCCGTCATTTCTCGCCTTAAAAAAGAAGATCAAACAGATTAAGAGTAAGGAAACTTGGTAGCCATACATTTAAGAAAGAAGTAGCTTTCAAGAATATTAAGAAGATAGACTTGATGGATGAAACTTGATAGTATGATAGAAGCAACTTTGAAGGATATTAAGAATTAAAAAGTTAAACTTGATAGAATGTTTTTTAAGCAAATTACAAAAAGTTTCTCTCTTGAGGTGGAAGTGTAAGGTGAAATGGTTGGGGGGAGATAAGAGTACTTCATTTTTCATATAGTTTTTGTGGCAAGATAAAAAAGAGTCTATTGTTGAGATGAAGGTTGGCAGAAGTTGGGATGGAAAATGACATTATAGATGAAATCCTAAGTTCTTAGCAAACTTGTATTTCCAAGGAGACTATAAGTTTGGAGGGATTGTCTTTGGACCTAATTGTTTCATGGAATAAATTAATTTGGTTGGAGAGACTCTTTGAGGTAATTGAAGAAATTTCAAAGTAATGAGTAATTTTGAAAGAGTTGGAACACCATCAAAATGATATACTGGAGGAATTCCAAGATTTTTTTAACAAGAAGACTTTTGCATGCATTTATGTTATATGAATGGTTGATTCCTAAATAATTCAATCCATACTTGAGATAAATTAGTATCTACTAGCATTTGTATGGTGGCAATGAAAAATAAACTGGTGAAGATAGATTCTTGGTGTATTTTGGGCATTAATTACAGAAAATGATATGGTTTGATCTCATTTAATAGTCACTTAGCATTCTGATTCATTTGGTTGTAAACTTCTCTCTTTCTATTGCATAGTATTATTCGCTCTTTTTTTTCCATATACATTTTTCCTCCTAACATATATGAATAACATTACTTTAATACATTTATCTTTTTATTCACTAGCTTCTTCCATATAGTAGCTTATTAGCATAGTTTTTATAGAGAAGAATGATAGAAATAGTTAAAACTACCTAAGTTAGTGGATGTAAATGACCATTTTTTCATCGCTAAAGAGAGTTTATTATGTTGTTTGGTGTAACTTCAAAAAAGAACTATAGTTTTGCTTCTCTATACTATTTTTGATTGTTGGTTCAAAGCAAAGAAAATTAAAACCCAAGAAGTCATTTTCAATCAATTTCAAGTACATAGTATGAATCTCAATAGATCTCAAAGAAAGTCACAAACCTAACTCTCGTAATCCTCCCTCCCCCCTCCCCACAAATCAATAAAGCAAAACTCTTGAAGTCATTTTCAACCAAATTTCACTTATTCTACAATTGTTTAATATACATCACAAAATATTGCAACAAAGTCACAAGTCTAACTCTCCTAAAAAAATTTCACCTCCCCCCTCCCCCCTCCCCAAACTTTTTCCTATCGATTTAAATGCACCCAAGATCATTTTCCTCTGTTTTTTCACAAAAGCTGCACAAACTACGAAGAGAAGCATGAGAATTTCCTTTATTGTCAATTCTCCTCTGTTTTTTTTTTTTTTTTTCACTTTAGCATATAAACCAAACATATCCAACAAATACATCAACTGCTGCAGTCTGCAAACAAGTTGTTGCCTTAATAGTCTAGTTTTATGACTTAGATAAGAAGAAAAAGAAACAAAGAAGAATAAGCTATCATCATATAGCCCCACAACAAATTCTCTAGTTTCTTTTATAATATAATTTAAATAAGCCTGAGGTATCTACTCAAATACTGGAGTCAAGAAACAGATTATGACACCGTCATCCATAATGATTCTTGTAACAATTTCTAATAAACCAAGCTCACAATTCATATATGATATTAAGAAGTTGAATATATATATATAAGCTAAGAAACCAAGAGCCAACAAAATTGACCTTCCACGAGCAAAACAATGGGGAGTGGAAAAATATTCTCCTAAGAATCACTTAACCTTATGCTTTGCCAAACTGATTACACTAGACAAATAAAATAAAAAGAGCAAGTAGGAAACATAACTAAATGTTGGATTTTATAGTAAATTGTGAAAGAAAGTGTTGGTTTGAAACATCAAAAATGAATTGATGTTTCATTTATGTTGTTGTTACTTGACTTGAAATTCAAAGGTTTCAAAATGGTTTGAAACATCAAAATGTGTTGATGTTTCTTTTACAAATTTAACTTAAAAGTTAAATTTGTGAGTTATGTTTGAATTTTTACAAGTAACTACACAATTGAATTACTTTTTATGTATGTTTCATATTGTTTATATTAATTTTATTTTTGGAGAGTTACTAAGTTGCTAGCCTATAAATAGCAACTTGTTTCTTCATTTGAAGCATCTCATTCCATTTTGGAGTATCTCATTCCAATTGAAGAGTTCTTCTCTCATCTCTTTCTTTTCTTTAATCTTGAGTCAAGTTGAGAGCAAGTATCCAAGAGTTCTGCCAGATAATAGTAGTTCAAGGTTGTTGTTCTATCAGAGTTAGTCGTTGTATTCTGCTGAGATGATCGCTGTAGTCTGCTTGCAACCCATGCAGAGCAAATAATTGTCTTCAGGACAGCGCTATGTAAGCGTGCCTCGACTACTTATTATATTCTTGAGTTTTGAAATTGTTATTACATACAGTGTCTGTATTATTGTTTATACTGTAATTGTTTGTTGCCAATTACGTTGTAATCAAATTTGCTAGTGTTACTCAGTTCTTATACACATCGAATTATTATTTCCAACACTAAATTGGGGATTCAAATTCACAGAGGAGCTTGAGGGAAAAAAAATTCTCTAGTTGGAATAAAGAAGGAAAAAAAGAAAGAAGGAACAGGGATAATCTTTTTTTTTATGTCAAATACTCCATGCAGTTCTTAAAAAATAATAATAATAACCACAACAGACTATTTTCTTCAGTCATATTACTCATAATTGTAGTAGCATAAGAATTGAACTAGCCACATCCAACACATAATAAAATTTATACCCCACATATTAAGGACCCAACACTCAGAAGCACCTGACAGAAACATGCATTTTTACTTCCATGGCCATCATAAACACCAAAGAAGGAAGTGCATGCATCTAGATTAGGAATTGCAGCATGCTACAAAGCAATGAATAGAAACATATCATTGCAACAGAAATTGCAAAATTTCGAAAAGAAAAAAATTTAATTGAGCTCTTATTAATCAGATAGAGAGTACAACCAACAACATCTTCCATTGTGGCTCGATAGTCCATATCTAAGCCGTCTATTTTCACCATCTTCAGAGGACTTCTCAGTTTAGGATTACTGACGTAAATAACCATTTCAATCTGCATCAAATAGAACGTATATAAACTTTTTACCCTCTCCTCTATAAGGGGAAAAGAGGTCGATAATGATTATCACGCTTTAGAATCCACTCGAGAAGGAACATGTGACTGATGCATTAACTCTAAAACTAAAAAGAAACAAGGCTCCAGTTTACTATTAGATTTCATAGAATGTAGGAGAACAACGTGCAAACAAAATTATAAAACCAATAAAAAAAATAGTATAATTCTACGTTGGGGATACGGTTTTTTTTATTATTATTTTAACATAGATGTAAATATAACATAAAATACTAAATATAGTCCACTAAAATATAAAATGTCAAGTTAATTAAGTTTAACTTACTCTAATTTAATTTAACTTATAGAAAGTTAAGGAAAAAAACACATACTTCTAAATGGTGAACAACCGGTGGTGAAGAGGACTAACAATGGCGAAGAGAATTAATGGCTAGTGGCGAGTGGTCGGCGGTGTTACTTGCTAGGGGTTTTAGATTTCATGATTTTATGTTCTTTTTGTTTTTATTTTTTTTTTAAATTTAAATGATTTAAGCCATTTTTTTTTCAAAATTTTCCCAAGCTATGTCAAGCCGTGTCGAAGTCGTGCCTAGCTATGTCTAGCCGTGTCCGAAATTAAAAAAAAATAAAAATAAAAAAGAACACGTAAAATAGCGTGTTGGACATGTGTTCGAGGCGTGTCCGAACGTATCCGTGTCTGACACGGACACTTGGCCTAAAATGAAGTGTCCGTGATTCCTAGGTATGTACTATTCAAAGTAGAAAATATTCCAAATTTCAGGCAAGTGAGAAAAGTGATTTGAAAGCAAGCATTTCTTAGAAATGAATGAAAATCCATGTGAAATCTCAAAAAAGAGTCAACAATAGAATGAGGAAACAGAACAAACCACAAGAGAAATCAATCGCACAAGATATTGCTAGAACCACACAACGATTAAGTATAATTTTCTGAAATCGTAATCGAACTCGAAAGAAGTAAGCTCCACTTCATCAATTGTATAAATACAATCTTTCTCTGGTCTTCGCCTTAGTCTTTTACTATTCTTGGTAAAATCGTTTCACAAATTTTTACTTTTCTTTATTTGACCTGGAGGCTAAGGTTAATCTCAATCAGTCATTTTCACTCTCGTTGTTCAACCTTTAATTTTCTTTTTCTCGTTCCTTCTCATGGTCATGGCCATCCATTGGTACCAGAGGGAACACACACAATGGACACTGTTAATGATTAGCTTTGACTTAGTTACAATTTAGTTAGCTTTAACCTTTCTATTTTTCATGTAATCTTTGTGGTTTTCTATGTAATCTTTTAGTACTCCTTTTTCTTAGTTTTTGAGGTAAGTCTTAGTCTTCTTTTTTCCTCTTTTCGTGGGATTGTATGTGTGAGTAGTCTAGTCATCTCTCTCACTCTTGTATCATTCTTTTAAGAAAAGAGGTTTTATCCTAGAAGTAAAAGTTGAATATACAAGGGAAGAAATTTCTCCTCTCAACAAGTTTTTTTCATTGTTCTCTGTTTTTGTCAAACTTGTTCTTGGTATTAGAGCAATGGATCACCCAAAACCAAACATTTCCAAAGAAACCAAAGAAGGTTATTTTTCCCTTCTTCCTCAATCGAATCCCCCACTTGCCACCTTGCTAAATCAGGTTACTTCCATTAAGATAGAACGATCAAATTTTCTGCTTTGGCAGAATATGACCCTTCCAATATTGAGAAGCCACAAGCTCGATAGACACCTCACCGGGGAGAAAAAGTGCCCAGATCTATCCATAGTTGTTCCTCCAGGAGATGATGAAACATCAACCATAAAAGAAGCCATCATTCCAAATCCAAAGTATAACTTATGGAGTGCAGCTGATTCAATTACTTGTAGGATGGCTCTATAACTCGATGACCGCCGAGGTTGCCTCTCAAGTTATGGGATATGACACAGCCAAAGATCTTTGGGGTGCCCTACAAGAGTTCTATGGAGTGCAATCTCATTCCCAAGAGGATTACAATAGATTTATGTTGCAACAAACCAGGAAAGGTTCAATGAAAATGAGATAATACTTATTTCTTATGAAAGGTTTCTCTGATAACTTGTTACTTGCAAGAAATCCTATGCCTCTTAGGACATTTATCTCTTATGTTTTTGCTGGTTTGGACGAGGAATACAACCCCGTTGTGGTTGTTCTGCAAAACAATAAAAAGTTGACTTGGATTGATCAATCTGAACTTCTAGCTTTTGATAATAGACAAGAGAAGCTACAATCTCTCAAAGCCATTTCGATTAATCAAGTGACAACTAACTACATGAGCACTGATCAGAGGCAAGGAAATCAGTCTAATAACAATCAACATCATAACAAAAATGCCAACAATTTCAGGGGGGCAAAGCTAGAGGAAGGGGGAGATATCAAAATGGTTCACGTCCTATTTGCCAAGTGTGTGGTAAGGTTAGACACACTGCCTTGATATGTTATCATAGATTTAATGAGCATTATTCTTCCTCATTAAATCAGAAAAATGTTGCCACTAGTGGTTCAGCCCTCATAGCAACTTCATAGGTTGTCAATGATCCTGAATGATACTTAGATAGTGGGGCCACTAACCATGTGACTGGAAACCTCGCCAACTTGTCGATTAAATGGACTCACATAGGTAATGAAAAGCTGATTGTAGGAACTGGTTATAAGTTAGCTATACTACATGAAGGCACTTCTTTCATCTCTATGAATACTTCTCTGTTGAAGTTAAAAGGAATTCTTCATGTTCCACAAATGAAAAAAAATCTGACAAGTGTTTCAAAGCTGACTAGTGATAATAATGTGTATGTTGAGTTTTTTCCTAACATGTGCTTTGGTAAGGACAAGGTGACGAGCAAGGTGGTTCTAGAAGGAATGCTTAAGAATGGGCTATATCAACTTAGGAATCCCTCGAGAGCCTCTCACAGCAATTGTTTTATGGCCACCAAAGTGAACTTGGACAAGGAACTTGATGACATTGTGAAAGAAATTGGAAGAATCTCTGGAAATAGTTCAGTTTTTAGTTTTGCGCTTTTGTTGCTTCCTGTACTAAAGATGTATGGCACAAGAGACTTGGACATCCATCTTAGAAAATTTTGGATCAAAAGTTCTCTCCTTATGTAATGTGAAACCTAAGTTGAATGAAAAAGTTGAGTTTTGTGAGGCTTGTCAATTTGGCAAAGTGCATAAATTACCCTTTCCTACTTCTTTATCACGTGCTGAGAATATGCTTGAACTGTTGCATTCTGATCTTTGGGGAACTTCCCCCATAAAGTCTCGAGATAGTTATCAATATTACATCACCTTTTTAGATGACTTTAGTCGCTTCACGTGGATCTTTCCTCTCAAGGCCAAAGGGGAAGCTATATTGGTGTTCAAGCAATTTAAGATGCTTGTTAAGAATCAATTCAATGCCAAGATCAAATGCTTGAGATTTGATGAAGGGACAGAATTTAAACCTTAACTCACCTATGCTAAGGATTCTGGTATAAAAGTGCAATTGTCTTGTCCTCATACGTCTCTTCAAAATGGAAGGATTGAAAGGAAATACAGGCACATAGTTAAGACGAACTTAACTTTGCTCACTCAAGCTTCCATGCCCCTAGCATTTTGGTGGGAATCGTTCCATACTACAGTTTATCTGATAAACCGAATGCCTACATCAATCTTAGTTGGCAAGTCACTATTTGAACTACTTTACAAGCGACCACCGGATTACACTTTGCTCAAAATTTTTGGGACAACTTGTTATCCCTACTTTGAGATATTACCAGACAAACAAGTTGAATTTTCATACAATGACGTGTTTGTTTATTGGTTACAGCGATCTTCATAAGGGGTATAAGTGCATTACGACTACCGGTAAAGTCTACATCAGTCGGCATATCAACTTCAATGAGGAAGGTTTTCCATGTATGCAAAATTTCTAGGTCTCTGAAGTTGATGAAGATACAATCCCGATTATGCTCCAAATGGTTGGTTGCCCACAACTCAATCTTTTATTCCATAACCCCTTCACCAGCCCAGTTCACGTTGTGAATCGGTGCAGCCTATTTCCTCTTCTCCTTTATTCCAACCCGAAATTTTCAGCCCAGCCCAACAATCACCTCCCCATCCACCCAAGCCTCACCCCACTCCAATTTTGGACCCTAGCCCATTTCCTTTCCCACATTCGGCCAGCCCAAATCTCACGCACTCTCTTCACCACCCAACTCCTCTCTCCATGTCTTCCTCTTCCCCCAAGTCTTCCACGCATCGCCCGCCACATTCTTCTTCCCCGTCCTCTTCGGCTCTTTTTGTTCCTTCCTCGCCGCTACCTTCCCTCAATATCCATCCCATGGTTACTCGTGCCAAAAATGGAATCACGAAACCGAAACACTCCTATGGCTATCTATCTCATCTCCCCGCTTTGGATCCATGGGCTACCTGTGAACCTTCCTGTTTCTCTGATGCCGCTACCTCATCTGTTTGGCTTTCTGCTATGAATGTCAAAATTGAAGCTCTCTACACCAATCAGACTTGGCAGCTCGTTCCTCCTTTAGCGATACTCACCCCATTGGGTGTAAATGGGTTTACAAATTAAAACACGATTCTCATGGCCTTATCATTAGGAATAAAGCTCAGCTGGTTGCGAACGGTTATCATCAGTTACCTGGCATTGACTTTGGTGAAACATATAGCCCCTTCATCAAACCCTCAACCATCCAGGTTGTTCTTACTCTTTCCATCACATTAAATTGGTCTCTTTGGCAATTAGATGTCAACAACGTCTTCTTGAATGGAACGCTTCAGGAGGATGTTTACATGGATCAACTGCCCGGGTATGTTAGTTCTACTCATCCTAATTATATTTGCAAGTTTCGTAAAGCTATTTATGGCCTTAAACAGGCCCCTCGTGTTACACCTATTTCTACATTTTGGAAAATATATATATAATTGGAAATTATGAAATTTGAGAAATTAGGTATTTGGATAATTATGGTTTTAGTTTGGAAGATAAGGATTGGTTTCAATTTATTAATTAAATAATGGAAATTAAAGAAAGAGAAAGTGGGATAAATATATTTATTTATTAAATAAAAACATGTGGCTTTAATAAATATATATTGTTTAATAAAACAAAAAGGAGGGGTTTTGTTGGACAACATATCACGTAAAGAAAGGAAGAGGAAGAAAGTGAAGAGAGGATTTCTTGATTTTGGACTATTTTGGAGTGTGAAAATCAAGAAGGGGATCTCACAACATTAGATTGAAGTTTTGGGTAAGTTCTCTAACTTTTTTATTGAAATTTTTCATGAGTTTTAGAACCAATTAGTGAGTTTTCTTTATGGGTTTTCTTCCTTTAGTTGGAAACTCCATAAAATAGCTTGAAAACAAATATGAGGGTGATATTTGAGTAAAAGAGGGAAAAATGATGAAAGTCATGAGTTTTATCAAAGTATAGATTGAAGGGGATTAGTTGTATGTAGAAATTTCAAGCTTTTATGGAAAATAAAACCAATGAATTTGTTCATGGAGAAGAAGAAATGAGAAGAATGAAATTTCTTATGGAGAGGGATTACAATGGAGTTATTGGAAACTTTATTTTGGGTTATGGTCTCAATTTCTTGGTAATTAGAAGAGTAAGATGATGAAAAGAATGGTTAATTCTTGGGTTAATGAGAAATTTAAAAGCTTGGATAATTTAGCGTTGTTCACCCTAATTTTGGCATTAATTTCAGGACAAACGGAGATTGGAACCATTTACAACCCAAACAAACTTCACCCATAGTACTAGTGAGTGGTTCTTTTATAAAGTATTTCAATTATTTTAGTAATTTATGAAATTGTGAGAATTGAAAATCAATTGCCATTCATACATGAATGCAAATGATTTAGTTATTGAAGATTTTGTTAATTGGAGGAAATTATGTGTATTTCGTAAATTGTTTATTATTGAGATTGATGATTTACTAATTTGATAAGAAAGTGACATATGCTCACTAAATTGAATTCATGATTTAGCATATTTGAATTTGAAGAGATTTATGTTTATATGAAATTTTAGCTACAATGACTTAATTATTTGTATTATTTAAGCTTATGAAAGGTGAATTTATAGAAATCTCTTGATTTTAGCCAATTGGCAAAAGTTCAAATTATTTGAGATGAAATCAAGTATTTGTGAGTTTTAGAAATGACTTGATTTGAATCATGGTTTTAGCTGATCTTTGAGTTATGGCTTAAAGTTATGAGACCTCACGATTGAGAATGTTTATGACTTTAACATGGGTTGGATGATTATCATAAAGAAATTGTTTTCAAACTACTAAATGTTGTACCCATAATGATTACCTCGTATGCTATGAGAATGTGTTTCTATAGTATGCTAATGTGCTCAAGCCGCAGAGGATGCAGGGGAATGCCGGGGCCATTAGGTGCCAAATCCGGATTCCGAATCCTGGTCCAAATCCTAGACCTAAGGCATTACAGATGTTAAAGTTTGCTCTACGTGCACGTATGCAATAAATTTGCTCTGCTATGTATCTGGAGATTACTCGATGCATAGTATGGCAGGGATTTGGGTACAAGTTTGATTATGAGTTTTGTTGGCCTATTATTTTGTGCTTTCTTTAAAGAGTTATTGCTGCAAATCTCTATGATGTTTTATTTATCTTGTGTATTTAGATTGTGCTTAGTATATAAAGTTTTATTGAACTTTGAATTCCTTTTAATATAAAAGGTTTATGTCGAGAGGTTATTTTTCCTATTAACGTACCACTCACTGGGCTCTATTAGCTCATTCTTTCTTCCTAAATTTTTCCTCTAGGTAGCGACTGAGTTTCTAACGAGCCTATAGAAGTCGATATCTGCCACCAGCTTGATAGTTTGCATATCATTTTGTATGTACATATTTACAAATATTTCTTGTGTAACTAATGTGGCTAGTACCATTTTGGGATTTCCTTTGGTTTGTAATATAAAACCCACATGTTTATCTACTAATAAGTTTGTCGAATTGTGCTGAGTTTCTAAAATAGTAGTTGGAGTTTGAACAGGTTAATTTGGGAGTGTATATGTTTTCTTTTCAGGTGTGTTTTACTCAGTTTTCAGGGGAAACTCTGCCGATTTTTTTTAACAAAATTAATTAATTTTGTATCAACAAGTTTTGGCTAGCCACTTGTGATTTTCAAAACTAAGATTTATTTTGCAAAGTTTGACGTTGGGTTCCATAGTAGTAGTAGGGATTTAATGTCGGCAAGCCTCATCCTAGGTTAGTTAGGATAATTTGGGGTGGGATGTGACACCTCGAGCTTGGTATGATCAACTTCGCTCTACCCTCCTTGCGTGGAAATTTCAACAAGCCACATCGGATATGTCTCTATTTGTTCAACACACTGCAAAATCTATTACCATTTTGTTAGTATATGTTGATGACTTAATCGTTACTAGTAGTGACTCTGATTTGATTCAGTCCATGATCTCTAATTTTCATCATTGTTTTGCACTCAAAGATCTTGGTGAATTACAATACTTTCTTGGCATTCAGGTAGTTCGTGATTAGTCTAATCTTGTTCTCACTCAGATTTATTATATTTGAGATCTTCTTGCTAAGCTTAATCTCTCCCATGTGAAGCCCTCTGCCACTTCTATGACTGTTGGTAATCACCTCAACAAGGGCAATGGTACCTCAATGTTTGATCTATTACTCTATAAGAGTACCTTGGGTTCTCTTCAATATATCGTTCAAACTTGGCCTAATATTGCCTCTGTCGTGAACAAGCTCAGCCAATATGCTCAAGCTCCCACCCTCACGCATTGGCATGCTCTAAAACGCATCCTTCGATACCTTCAAGGGACCATTGATCTTGGTCTCACCATTCAACCCGCTCATCAACTAACGCTCACCGGTTATTCTGATGCTGATTGGGCCTCGTGCTCAGATGATTGCAAGTCTGTTGGTGGTTATTGCATCTTTCTTAGCTTGACTCTCATCTCTTGGGTTTTGATAATCCTCATTCATGAGGATTATTTGGCCTTAAAACTTAGTTATATCCGTGATTTTATTCATATTAATTGATGAAAATAAAAATATTCGAGTGAATTTAATCACGTGATTGATGGAGGTCCTCTAAATTAAGTAAGTTGAGAAAAGAAAACAAAAGAAGGCTAAATCTCACTTATTTAATGTCTTATTGCAGATTTTTGATGAAATGCAACAACAATGCAATTGCAAGGCAATTGCAGTTTCGGCAGACTTGGAAACAAAGGAAAGAACGTGATTCTCGGGAAAATTGGGAGCAAATTAACCATGATTTCAGGGATTTATATGCTGTAATTAACTATTGATTGCAAAGATGAAACCCTAGCTCAAAAACTCCTATAAAAGATGAAGGAAAAGCCGAAGAAGCAGGGAGATTTTCGGGGAGCTCGATTGGAGAAGATTTTAGTTTATGTTTTTTTTAGGTTTTCTTACTTTCTGCAGTTTTTTCATGTTTAGTTTTTAGTTGCTGTTTCGTTTTAATTTCTTGTAGATCTCAGTCTGAATCTCTTCCTTAATCCCATCACAACAAGAGTTGGCATTGGCTATAAACAAATTCTTGTTGATTGTGGAGAGTTTTGGAGGAAGTTGTGTTCGAATTTGGGTTTGTTTCACCGATAGCAGCAGCTTAAATTTCTGGGTTTTATTTCTTTTATGTTCTCCTCTTAAAACTTCCAGAATCCTTCTCAATCCCATTTACCTAAGATTTGGGTATGGTTATGGGCAATTTCTTGTCCGATTGAGTTATGGATAATGGGTTTTTAGGAAAGATGAAAGTTTGGTTCTTCGCACCTTGAATTTCTGTATTAGAAGGAAAATAGCCACTGTTTCGTCTCTCTAATTTCAGCATTTTTAGTTCTGTATTTGAATATTGGTTACAGTACGATGAATTAAGTTTGGGTAATTTCATTTTCTACTATTGAACATTTTGAAGCCTATTGGAAATTGAATTTTGCCTACAATTTCTTACCTCTGAGTTATGGGTTGTTTTCAATTCCAGCATTTAGTTTCTGTTTTGGCATGTTAAAAGATCATTTTTCTTTTCAGCAAAGTTAATTCAATTTCTCGTGGATTAATCGGCACTTTGAATCATTGGATTGTGTCTTTAAAATACTCACTTGCATTGCATTTGCATTTGGTTTGCATTATTTACCTTGAGTTTCTTTTAATGAATTTTTACAATTCTAATTTACCATTTTCAAATTATTCCATCATGAAGAGCTAAATTTCCTTTGGGATTCAAGTTTGTGAATGCTCTAGAGGAAAGATGTAAAGCTCGAGAGTAAAAACAATCTAGCTAATTCTTGGACTCAAGTTTGCTTTTGGTGAGTAAATTGTTGGGTAAAACTAGCTGGCCATCTAGTGTTGCTTGTCAAGCTAAAACTTAATACCGAAAGGGTTAAGGGAAGCGGATGTCGCAAAAGCAATGGAGGAAAGGGCTTAGACATAAGTCTGAAACATCGACCCTAGACATAGGGCGAGACTCCAAAACCACTAGAATTGTGCGCAAAACTATCTGAGTTAGATTAGCCATAGACATATAGGTTTAATCACTTAGTCTCCTAAAGATACTTCAAAGAAGGTCGAATGGGAGTTGAATTCGGTTTACTTAGTTCTTGAGTTAGCTACGATTGCAATTGCTTTCTCGTTGCATTTTCTTTCCAAAGGGGCATTAGCATACTTGAATCCCTCTTCATTTCCATTGAATTTTTCAAACATATTTTTAGTTAAAACACCTCTCAAATCATTTTTCACCCACGGTTACCTTAATTTGCAATTTGTCAACGATTTGTGCCAAATAAATTCATTTTCTAAAACCTCGTTCCCTTGGGTACGATACTCTGGAATACTTCCAGTTTCTTTATTACTTCGATCACGTGCACTTGCTTGTTAGCGGATCAGGTTTCCAAAAAGCAACAGGTTGTTGCACGCTCTAGCACGGAGAGTGAATATCATGCTTTGTCTCATATTTCTTGTGAGTTGCAATGGCTGCGATCTCTTCTGAGTGAACTCTGGCTTTCCCCTCACGGCATTCCCATCACGTGGTGTGATAATCATAGTGCTTTTGCCTTTGCATCCAACCCAGTTTTTCACGCTCACACCAAATACATCGAAATTGACACACTTTGTTCGTGATCAAGTTCTAAAACGTCAACTTGAGATTCGCTATGTTCCCTCATCTGATCAGTTGGCTGACTTGCTTACCAAGCCCCTGTCTCATTCTCTATTCCAGCTTCTTCAAGACAAACTCGGGCTTTCATGTCCCGCTCCGAGTTTGAGGGGAGATGTTAAGGATTAGCTTTGACTTAGTTACAATTTAGTTAGCTTTAACCTTTCTATTTTCCATGTAATCTTTGTGGTTTTCTATGTAATCTTTTAGTACTCATTTTTTCTAGTTTTTGAGGTAAGTCTTCGTCTTCTTTTTTCCTCTTTTCGTGGGATTGTATGTGTGAGTAGTCTAGTCATCTCTCTCACTTTTGTATCATTCTTTTAAGAAAAGAGGGTTTATCCTAGAAGTAAAAGTTGAATATACAAGGGAAGAAATTTTTCCTCTCAACAAGTTTTTTTCGTTGTTCTCTATTTTTGTCAAACTTGTTCTAACACCCATGGGTACCAGAGAGAACAAGAAGGAGAAAAATAGGAAGGAATAAGAAGTTTACAAAGTTAGGAATGATAGAGAATACTGGCATTGCTCGAACGCCATATAAATCAGATGGTGGGAGTTGCTTGAATGGAACGATAAATATGAAAAATGGTGGAGTCTCTTGAACGATGGAGTTGCTGAAAGAAAATGAAGGAGAAGACGATGGAGAAGACGAAAGGAGATCTGGAGGCATACGAATGGCAGTAGAAAGAAAAAGTGTAATTTGGGTCTTTCCATTGTGTGTTCGAGCGCGCCCTAATTTACTTTCCACTTTTTTTTTTTTAGTTTTTTTTAATAGCTTTTTAGATGGAAGGCTATCCTAAAATGTCATTAAAAGGGATATTTGTTGTAGTTTACATTAAGTTAAATGGTCTAGAGAGTTCATCATTTTCATCAAAGTTTCCCTCTCATTTGTGTAATTTATCAATTTTAGTTGTCTTTTATTCTATTCAAGTGTTATAGTTTATTTCTGATTGATTGGAAGTGTTAAATTAAATTCAAGGTTGTTAAATTGTTCTAATTGAAAGGATTTCTCTTCCTTGATGCACTCCCTTTTTGTAGCATTTCTTATAGATTTTTATTTGGTTGAGTCCCTAAACAGCTCTCCCTTTTTGTAGCATTTTTTTGAAATCAATAGTTTTTTAGTTGTAACTTTCTCTCCGTAATACATTGCTTTTTGCTTTTTGTTAGCCGCTCTTTTAGGTAGAATAAACTCATAAATATCCAGTAGGGGTACTTTCATCCTAATGCATTTAGTAGAAATTAGTTTAAAACGGTTTTAGTCATATTTACAAATTTAAACTTGTTTAGACACTTTTCAAGTTGGAGGGGTTAAATTTAGACATTCTTTTTGTTGCCCCTAGTTTATTTTTATAAAGGAAAAATTCAATTGTACATTCATTTGTGGTGTTTATTGCAAGTTTTTATTTGAGTTTGATCACCTTAGGTAAGGCACAAACTAGTTCGTAATACTGAAAGGGTTAGGAATTGGTGGATTAATACAAATGGAGCAAGTGATTTCTCCTTAAGAGGTAGAAGTTGTAAACTGTAGACATACATTCTAAGCTTGTGAATTTGGAGAATTTGGGTCTCATTAGTGTTCTTTAGCATTGGGTTTTCATAGATGTATGCTTAACTCATAGTTAAAGGCAAGAAAATGGAGTTCGAGATGTGTTAGGGTTGGTTTCATGTGAATTTTTCCTTCTGTATAGCATTGTTGTGTATAATGCTATAGCATTACTGACCTCAATTAGGCAAAAATAGTCATTGCTTTCATAAATTCCAGCACCCTATTTTTATCATTTTAGTACGTGTTTAGCCTCTCAAGTCTTTGTTTAAAGTTAGATTTTGCCTTTTTAAGTCTATCTTAGTTTAGTAGCCACTTTTGTGCTTGTTTTTCGTTAATTTGTGGATTTAATTGCTTTCCTTAGTCTAGTTTTACGTTGGCAAGTTTGTGCTTAATTTCAAGAAATTTGCTTACATTAGTCCTCGTGGGATCGACCTTGCTTACCATTTACTGCCTACAATTGCGTATGCTTGCGTAGTGAGTTTTTGCACAACAAGTTTTTTGCGCCGTTGTCGAGGACTAATTGTTTGTGAATTTTGTGAAACTACATACTTTTATTTACTGTTTTTAGTTTTTAGTTAACACACAAAAATTTAATTGGTTACTTGCGTATCATACCAGGTGCTAATTTTCTTATATGAACGAAGGAGCACAATCCTGAATTGCTGCCCCTCGATCTCGAGATCGAACGCACATTTCATCAAAGAAGGAGGGAACAGAGAGGGTTAGCAATAGTTGAAAGGATGGCTGATCCACCAATGAGAATCAATAATAATGGAGCAGCCAAAGTAGTGGATGATGAGAGAGACAAGGTTATTCAGGAATATGTCATGCCAGTGTTAATTTTGGGAAATTTGCCACTAGAGATAGAGGCACAACAATTTGAATTAAAACTGGTCATGTTTCAGATGCTTCAGCATACAGGCCAATTTGGTGGGACTCCAATGGAGGATCCTCATATGCATCTTCAGTTATTTATGGGCATTTGCAAATCGTTCATAATCCAAGGAGTGAGTGAGGATGCTCTTAGATTGACACTATTTCCTTATTCGTTGAAAGGAAAAGCGCTAAAATGGATAGATGTTATACCATCAGGAGCTATCATGAGTTGGAATGAATTGGTGGAACAGTTTTTGACAAAATATTTTTCACCCACTAAGATGGCCAAGCTCAGGAGTGAAATCACATCATTTCAGCAACAAAAGGATGAATGTCTATATGAGACATGGGAGAGGTTTAAAGAGTTATTATGAAAATGCCCGACCATGGGTATAGTGTTGCAACGCAATGTGAGAAACCTATCAACCTTGAAGACCCAAGGGCACAGCGTTGCAACGCTAGCCAAAGAGGATTTTTCTATTTTTAAAAAAAATTGAAGGGACAAAGTTGCAACGATACCCCTCGCGTTTCAACGTTGTCTCGATGTATAAAAGGAAAATTTTAGTTTCGTGCAAAGGGAGCCGTTTTTTAGAGACCAAAACCCTAAATAGATTCATACTCTGTCTAAAGGACTTAAGGAGATTTTTGGAGAGCCAAGGAGGAGACTCAAGGCTCGAGATTGTAGACTTCACATTGGGAACGAGTGTTGGCACGCGACCTTAGTTTATTCTCTTTTCCCTTTTACTTTTCATTTGATTTTTAGGAGTTTTGTTATGGACTCAATTATTGTTTATCTCTGTATTTAGACAAGTAATGGTTTTATGTTTTAGACTTTTGGGGGCTGTTTGGCGCGCTGTTTTGTAATCAGAAAGC
Organism: Trichosanthes truncata; assembly: GCA_033996785.1. NCBI lineage: Eukaryota > Viridiplantae > Streptophyta > Magnoliopsida > Cucurbitales > Cucurbitaceae > Trichosanthes > Trichosanthes truncata. The sequence goes on from JAWPNB010000010.1 coordinate 53,871,289, forward strand.
CTGGGAATCACAAAACCTGGGAATCCTGAGTCGTAATCAGAAAGCTTGGGAATGCTGATTACTGTGTTTGGGGTGCAGTGTTGAGTCTGTCTGGTTTGTTGAAACCTATGTTTGGGGTGCAGGGTTGGGTTGGATTGGAGTTGTGTATGCATATTTTTTTTTTTAGACAATTTTTAGTTGGTTTTTTGGATCCATTTTATTTGTACTTGATAAATTATTTGTTCAATTGCATATCCATATTTCTCCTTCTTATGTGGATCAATTGTTCCAAAGATACGAAATATATTACGTGTAATTTGTACAAGTATATTGCTATCTCAACCACAACATTCATGATCATTGAAAATGAAATAAGAACATATAATTAAAGTAGTTCGCAATGAATGTATAAAGTTGTCAAAATTACAACACATAAAACCATACAACATAGTAGAAGGTTTGAAAATCATAATATCATATAACTTAAACTTAAAGGAATAATGAAAGATGACAATAGTAGTCCATTACATAACGTAATTAAAATTAAGTAGTAGATGAAGGAGACGAACGCATCGAGTTGTCATCCATTGGGGGCCGGGGTCCAAGTTCTCTCCCTAAGACTTCAACACAGTAATCATACTTCCAATCAGGGGAGAATGCAAAGAAGGAGTTTAGCATCATACTATCTGGCAAAAGGGTCTTCGCAACGGCCATGCAGTCCTGCCTTGTCATCCCAGGGATTGCTTTTAATTCTTCATATAGCTCGTTCGCACGGGCCCTTTCAATGCGGTCCTTCTCAGAAGGCCAAGATGCAATCCTCCCAATCTGTTCTGCGGTTAAGTGGAACCCGTTATTCAGGATGTCTGACATGTTGGATTTTGAGGATATACGCCTCCTCCTACTTGGTCGAGGCCCTCCAAACTCTCCTGTCCGACTTGTTGGTGTACCTGATGTCTCTTCCCCAATTGATGTATCAACTGTAGGTGGATCGCGGACGAATGTATTTTCAAATTCAAGGGGAAAGTCATCATCCAGGTCAATCGCACCATCTGATGTCATCTCAGCTGGAGTCTGTGCGCCTGCCCCTGTTGCTCTATCTTTTCCAAATATTATGGCAAGATCATTAAACCAGGGGAATGGCTTGTTTCTGAGTCCTCGAGCATTGGGATGACCCTGCATGGCAGTGTGGGAACAATTAGAAGATGTGCAATAATTATTTTATCTAAACAATTAACTAGCATGATATTTGTCATACCTTCACCCAATCATCAAATAACTCTTTCTCAGCCTCGATGCATGTTCGTTCCTCATTCCATCCAAACCCACTACATGTAGGCCCCATCATCTCAGAAATTGCTTGGTATTGTCTCTTCAAAGTCCTCAATCGTGACTCCAAATTAGGGGAAACTTGCATGTCACATTCAGGCATCTTCTCCTTCATCATCTTTCGTACAGCGATCAGAAATCCCGGCCTAAAGGTGCCATTATCGGCCCGCCAACCACCGGCCTGGACGAGATGCAATAGACATTCGACGAACACAGCGTCCTCCTCAGGAGTCCATATATGTTTGGAGTTTTTATTTCGTGATGAGGATTCTGCCATCTGCAATAATACATAAATTTTAATAATATAGTTAATGCATTTTTTCTTTTTAAAACGTATCGATAAACGAAATTATATGTTCGAATAAGCATTCACGATTATGTAATTAATTCATTAATATGAACTGAATGTTATGTACATAGCCAAAAATATATATGGGCTGACTGTCACAATTACACAGTAGTCCCACAAAAGACATATATGAACGAAATTAAAAAAAAAAAGAAATAAAAGTCCATGTTGACATTGAGTCAATTCCCATTCCAAATCGTCCACATATGGTCCCCGAGGTTATCCCTCCATCCAGTCCAGACATCTGTTGTCTCCACAAAGCTAATGTTGTCTGCATTCATCTCATACGAGTCGGGATCACTTGGGTGCGCTGCCTCAAATATTGGGTCTGGACCCATTTCTTTAATGATCAAGTTGTGTAACAAACAACATGCAGTGATCGTTTTACACTGGACTTCGACGGGGTAATAAGATTTTCCTTGAAGGATTGCCCACCTCCCCTTCAATACACCGAATGCCCTTTCGATCACGTTTCGAGCTGATGAATGTCTCATATTGAACAACTCTTTCGGGCTAGTTGGTGGATTCCCTCCTCGCCATTCAGTTAGATGGTATCGTGTTCTCCTGTATGGGGCTAGGAATCCTTCTGCATTTGGATATCCAGCATCACACAGGTAGTAGTAACCTGCCATAATGTCAGGTACATGAATGCTAACATTGGACTAATTTGGTGATATACTAAAATGACAAGTTCGAACCATAGTAGCAGTGTGGTTACCCCTTGGGACCTTTAACCCTGTCGGTCTGGATACTGCGTCACGTAGAACCCTAGAGTCAGATGCACATCCTTCCCATCTAGGGAGGACAAAGATGAATTCACCATTCTGAGAACATACAGCAAGAACATTCGTGGCGATCTCACCCTTCCTCGTCCTATATCGTGGGCGATCAACTGCACTAACGTTCACTCTGATGTGTGTCCCGTCTAATGCACCTAAACAATTCTGCGATGAAACAGAAGATATGGTTTCAATTTTCTAAAGTTGAAATCATATCTCCAATTGTGAGGACAATGTAAGTGTCACTTATGTACCTCGAACCAGCGCCACCTCTCGTCCTGGTAAGTGTTGGTGACTGGTTCGGGTGACTTTAGTAACACCTCGTGCAGTCTCAGTAGCGCACCTAATACTGCATTGAAATGTCTTGACACGGTCTCACCAGATCTTGCGAAATGTCTGCGCACCACCCGATTTTTAACATCGTGGGCAACGATGTGGAGAAAGATCGCAACCATTTCCTCCACGTCAACATATTGAGTCCCTGCTAACCCCCCTTTTACTTTCAGCATCCCCCTTTTACTTTCAGCATCTCACATAAGATGGCGAATGTTCTTATATCCATCCGCGTATTCTCACGGCAAGCCAAATCGCTTTCATGTATAAGTCGGAAGAAATTTAATTGTCTAATTTGGTGTCTTACATAGGGGGATTGGTTTTCAAGTCTTCGTTGCCCTTGCATAATTGCAGCGAATGTTGCTGCGAACTGGAATTGCGTTGCGCATATGACATTAAGAATTGCTATCAATTCATTCGGGTCAATATCCAGTCTGTCCATTTACTACTTTAGTTATGGGATCCTGAAAAAACATATTCAGGTACATGAGATTCATTGTTTCCATAGTAGGGCTCCCTACACCAACTACGAATCCTATGTATGCATGATATGCTCCACTACAAATGGGTACACATGTACATCCTACGTGTTGACTACGGCCTATAGTAAGTCTACAATCTACAAACTCATTTAGGTTCATTTCATCCATATTATATGCCCTATAAGGCGATTCCACCTCATCAAATGTACTATAAGACTTGTATACGACCCCACAAACGCATGATATGCGTTTATGGCATTCTACAATGTCATATAAATATCGGGTTTTATGCCCGAAAAATGGAAAGTAAAATTTTAATGATAAATCAATGGCTGACTGAATAAGTAGATATTTGGCAACAAATAAATAAATATGTATATGTGTCAACAAATTATAGGCTTTAAAATTTAGACTTCAAGAAAACATGTAAATTAAAATATGTATATTTGTATAATTTAGCATAATTTAATTATAATGTTAGCTATGAAATAAATATTTTGACTATTTAAATGCTATTTATATTTTAAATTTAATTATATATTTTAATTTTTTATTCTATCTTGATAAATACAATAAATTTTTTAACATTTGGATTTATGAAATTAATTTAATTAAATTTTATAGTGACATTTTCTATTTGATACTTATTAATATACTCATATTCTTTCATATTATTCATGTTATTGTATTATTTCTAATATATTCTAAAAAAGTTTCTTTCTGAATTTTTATCAAATAATAATCTATATTAGTACAACTTAAAAACTATATAATAATAATATTTTTTTTTTCTTTAACTCTATTGAATCATTTTTAAAAAATATTATTATCATTTAAAAGTCAATAATTTGATTATTCAAAGTGATTATTATAGGACTAAAAAGTAAGTACATTTAATATGAAGCTTTTGTTCAATAAGTTTATTAACTTACAAAACCAAAATGTCAAACTAAGTAATCATTTTATTTTTAGATCATTTAAAAGTCGATAATTTGATTATTCAAAGTGATTATTATAGGACTAAAAAGTAAGTACATTTAATATGAAGCTTTGTTCAATAAGTTTATTAACTTACAAAACCAAAATGCCAAACTAAGTAATCATTTTATTTTTAGATTCTTATTTTTTATCACCTACTTTTAAAAAATCCAGCCAAATTTTAAAAATTGAAAAGAATAGTTTTAAAAAAGGTTGATTTTGTTTTTGAATTGTGGCTTAGAATTTAAATATGTTTTGAAGGGAGGTAAAAAGCTTAGCAAAAAAATTATGAGTGTTAGCATACTTTTAAAAAACAGAAAATCAAAAGCCTTTTTATTATCAACGGGAGCTCTAAGTTACTTAGGATGCTATGGTTTTGAAGTTTCCATCCCATCTTTTGTGAAATGATTTTGTATTTGAAAACTCTCTATTTCACATTCTCTTTTTCTAATTGTCTGCATTTTATGGAATAAGAGGGGTGGATAAATTAACCAAAAAGCCAAAGAATAAGAACAAATGTAAACTCATGACCAATTATATTTATAAATGATAGCTTTTTTAGGTTATGTTTGAAAGTTATTTTCATTATTAATATTGATATTGTTTTTAAGATTTATACTATTATTTATATGTTTATTATCTCTATTGATGGCTCAAGAAACAACCATACTAATAATTTTCTTCTTCAAAGCATTAAAAAAACATTTTTTGAAATAAGCTATATGAGTTTTTATTTTTCAATTGTAATTGACGTGATCGTTTGGGACACTTCATTGCCAAAAATTTGTTGACTTAAGAACTTACATAATAATAAATAAATTCATCTAAAAATAAACCATTGTTTTGTTCGAGTCCTACTTTTAAACCAAAAGCAAAATACTAATATAGGTCAGCAAACAAGCATGGATGAAACTCATATAACAATATAAACTGTTCGAAAACAAAAAAAAAATACAGAAAAAAAAACGTATATATAAATTGACATTTACTTCAAAATTTCCGTGTGAGAATGAGCAACACAAATCCTGTAAAAAAAGAATGAAGGAAAACACAACGTATAAGGTATTGGCATCTTCAGTGCATAATGAAGAAAAAAAGAAAAATGAAGGAAAAAGAAATACCTGTTGGTCGTTGCATGTACCACCTATTGAACAGAGTTACACACTGTGCGAACTCCTTCTAACCTCGACCACCTCATAACCCACCAACAAAAAGAACAAAAGGGATTAGTTCATGAACGATAAGGAAAAAAAAAGGCCAAATGTGAAGATAAATATGAGAGAATGAATTTTCAGCACCCATACCAATTGTCTAAAGGAGAATGGTTGATTAACGTAAAGGGATGGGTTGTTGTTTAAATAGAAATTGAGATGGAGTGATATAATAAGTTCACAACCACCCAACTACCCAATTAATACAAGTGAAGTGAGATGACAAGCCATTAATACAAGTGAAGTGATATGACAATTTAATAAATGGACGTTAATGACAGTATGTATGGGTGAGACAACCCTCTTTATTTAAAAAAACGTGAACTTATTACACAATAACTGTGGCCTCAGATCTATATTTTGAACTCAACAGGAAATGAATTCAAATAGGATGTGACAATCTGGTTAGTTCAGAACTAAACAGTGGCAACATAGTTAAAGTTAGCATCATTCAAAGTAGCATAACATCATGTATGTCAGTTTATATAACATAATAATCACCTATCTTCAACCATTAACAACAGGATAATCCCAAAATATGCATACTAATCAGAAGCCAAAGAATCACACTCCAGATCAAGAAAATCGTGGCCTCAGGGTAATAAACACAGTGTAGTAATCGATTCATACAGGAAAATAGAATAAGGAATCATCATCGGCCATGAACAAAGAAACCAAATTATATGCATATCATTCAGAAAGCAAATAATCAGGCCATATCAAGCGTAGTATCTCAGGGGCCTGAAAATAATCCTCACAATTGTAGTAACGATTCATATAGGTAAAGAAAATAGAGAATCATCATCGGCCACGAACAAAATAAAACAACACATATGCATACCAATCACAAGCAGAATCAAGTGTAGCAAATCAGAGCCCTCATCAATTTTAAATCAGATCGAAGGATATGAAAAAGAAAAACACAGACGTGTACATAACCTTCGGCCTCAGGAACCATCATCGGCCGGTTGGAATATGGAATATAGATGCAAGTCGACCACCACCAAGCTCAAACGAAGACAAATCATCCCCTACGAAGCCTTTTTTTCACTTCAAATCTGCCTCAAACCCGAAGACAGGACATTCGTAATCAGATTCGAGGAATATGAGTAGAATCATCATCGGTGAAGAACAAATAAAAACAACACACATGAATACCAATCACAAGTGTAACAAATCAGAGACCCCATCAAATTTAAATCAGATCGAAGGATATGAAAAAAAATACAGACATACACATAAACTTCGGCCTCAGAAACCATCATCGGCCGGTTGGAACCTGGAATAAAGATGCAAGTCGACCACCAAGCTCAAACGAAGCCAAATCATCCCCTACCAAGCCTTTTTCTACTTCGAATCTGCCTTAAACCCGAAGACATGCCATTCACGATCAGAGTCGAGGAATAAGAGAAGATATCTAAGCGACGGGAAAGGGGGCAAGGGGTGCTTCTTGGAGCAGCGATGACTGGGCTTACGGTAGAGGATGAGCGTTTCGAGAGATGGATCGAAGGTAAAAGAAGAAGTCGAAAGCATGCCGGAACCTGGAATAGAGATGCAAGTCGACCACCAAGCTCAAACGAAGCCAAATCATCCCCTACCAAGCCTTTTTCTACATTCGAATCTGCCTCAAACCCGAAGACATGCCATTCACGATCAGATTCGAGGAATAAGAGAAGATAAGCGACTGGCAAGGCGGCAAGGGGTGCTTCTTGGAGCGGCGATGACTGGGCTTATGGGAGAGAGGGATCGAAGGTAGAAGAAGAAGTCGAAAGCATGCCAGAGAGCGTTTGGAAAGATGACAGAGAGCTAGGGTTTTTTCGTGGAAGTCCAGAGACCGTGTGGGAGAGGTAGCGACAAGGAGTAATTGGGGGCGTTGGAATTGGGGGCGTTGGAATGGAATAAGGAAACCGATGGGGGCGTTGGAATGGAATAAGGAAACCGATGGTTTCTTTTTTTTTAAACCAAGGCTTTCGAAATCCAGCGGGCCAAACATAGGATTGGGTTTCAAACCCAATCCAACCCATTACAAAACAAGCCTCCAAACGGCCCCTTGTTGATTTGGCAATTGAATGCATGGTTTTACATCTTTTATGTATCTCGTTATTATTGTCTAAATCTTTGGCCATGGTTTTGCATGTTAGGCTATATTTAGCTCGAGAGAGTAAATCTATCCTTAGAACAATAAATGCATAACTAGATTTAATTTATTGCACGAGAGTGAATAGATTAATTCTAGAAGCCTTAAGAAAATCGCCTAATGACATGTTTAGTAATAGAAATAGACCAAGAGGTTGATTTATTGCTAGGCATGAGTTCAATTGAGCTTAAGAGAGGATATTGATTAGTTAGTAATTCTTGGCTTAAGATTAATTGCATGAAATCAATTTTTATCTACAAAGTGAGGTTAATTTAATCAACTATTATGTTTCTCAAAAATTGGACTCCAAACTTGTAAATTATTTGCCTTTTTTTCACTTTAAAGTTTTGTTTCTCTAAATAAAATTTGGCATAATTAACTTTGGTACTTAATTAATCGACCCTAGCCACTATTACTGCAAATTTTTAGAGATTCGGTTTATAAATATTATTTGATATTGCCTTTGACAAGCTCTTTATCAGCAACATCCAAACTTTTCATGGAACAATCAAGGAGTTGGAACTTCTATTCAGCAAATAATACCTCCTACACCTCCAGGTTTTCAACAAGGGTATCCTCAACATACTTCTCAACCACAAAAGGTACAAATTGAAGATTCTATGTCTTCCATTGAAAGTTTATTGAAAGAGCACATGGCCAAGACTAATGTCATAGTCCAAAGTCAAGTCATTGCACTTAGAAACTTGAAAACACAAGTGGGTCAACTAGCTTCAGCCTTAAATAATAGAGCTCAAGGCACCTTGCCAAGTGATACCGAAAATCCAAGGAATCTACAAAGAAACTTGCAAGGCAATCCAACTTAGAACTGGGAAAGAGTTAGAATAACCTAAAACCAACGCTCTTAAGGTAAAATAGCCCATTTCAATCCAAGAGAAGGTTGAGGAAAGTCGAAACTGTGCAAAGGTTGGGGGTGAATAGTACAATGTTGCAGCATCACCACAACAACAGAGTGTAGAACATGGCAATGCTGCAACATCGTTACAGCAACAAAGCATAGAACAAAGTAATGTTGCAGCATCCCGACAGCATCAGCCATCAGAATAGAAGAATATGAGACCACCTCACCATTTCACCAAAGGTTTCAAAAGAAAGATCAATGAGTTTGTATAAGACTGGACCATGAAATATTTAATCTCTCTTTATAAATCTGTTAATTAAGAAGATTAATATTTTATCATGATGATCATATGCGACTTGATCTTAAGCCTGAGTGAGTTATGAACTCCTGCTTGTGAGGGATTGTCTTTTGATTTGTATGGGTGAGAGTGGCTTTTGTAGCCTATTCAATAAACCTACTATTTTGGGGACTTGACCAAATAGTTAGCTGGGAACATAATATTACAAGATGGAATTCGCTCCTTCCTATATAGGGTAAGTAGATGAGTAGTTTCCTTAAATGTTAATTTCGGGACTTGAACAATGGGCCCCACCTTTTTACTGACTCGAGAGGGACTTAGTTTATGGTTGGATCATAAATGATATAATATAGGGTGATAAAATCGAGTTTTACTCATCAAATTAGACCTACAATTGTGTTCATTAGATTACAAATAGACTTAATATTTTGATTGAGCTTGAGTAGAAATATTGAAAACGTATAAACTTTTAAGATGTCTAGAGATGAAATTAAGAAATGGATACCATCATTAAAAGAAGAACTAATTATTTATCCTTAAGAAAAAAAAATCAATCAACCTAACAAAATAATATTTTTTAGTTCAACAACATGTGAAGTGAGGGGGATTCAAACATTTGACCTCTTGGTCAAGAGGATTTGAACCTTTGACCTCTTAATGAAAAGATTCAAATCAATTGAGCAATGCTTAGGTTGACAACCAAATCTAGCAACAACATAAACATGAAAAGAACAAAAATTCTGCATATGAATAGATAAAGATAGCTTAGCAGCCACCTAATTCACCATATTAATGCTGCAAAATTGGTGCAAACCACATAAAGTCAGGATTCCAACGAACCTGAAATTTAGAGATCAAAGGTTCTATGGTAAGATTATCAAGGTGATATATGTCATTAATGGCCATATAATATGACTCTTGATCATTAGCCACATTTACCTCTTCCATTATAAAGTGAACACAATTCCCTTTCAGCTCATTAGAAACACTTGGAAGACATAGTCTAGATTTGCTTGACAAAAACAATGCTTGCTCTTCTTCCAAATCCTTCCAAATCCTCTCTTTTCTTGCTAGATCTTCTATCTCATAGACCTTGAATCCATCCAAATTAGATAATATTTGTTTCAATGCCGCATCGTGGTCTTCGTCTTCTTCGTTGTGGTCATTGTTATAGTCATCATTTTCTTCTCCTGGACCTCCTAGGTTATTGTTGTGATCGTTGTCGTCTTCTTCTTCTATTTCATCATTGTCCTTGTCTTCGTTGTTGTAGATTATATTCATTCTTTCATTCTGTTGAGTGTAAAATGAGCTGAAGTGTTTTTGAACTAACATGACTCGACCTTTAATAGACTTAACTAAGTATGAGATATGAAGATGACTTGAAAAAACTCGAAATCCAATCCAAGTTGACATCCCCTCAACTATTTCAAATAAGCCACTCTTTTGGTAGTTTATGTCATGAATCAAGGCGATTGGAATAGCTTCACCATTATCGTTTGGCAGATTGACATTGATATTTTCAATCTTCCCATTATTGTCATTGTTACTATTAATCAAAACATGAAGCTTTCGGTGACAAAACATTAAGTCAATCAAAGTATAAACTTGTCTAGATTCACTAAACAGTGAAACAACTTCCCATCTTTTATTTCCCTGTTTGCAAAAAGCAAGTCTCTCAAAATCATCAACAATGGCAGACACAATACAGTTTGAAATATTCGAGGAAGACAATTCAATACGTTGCAAATATAAGTTCGTCGGTAAAGGTGGAAGAAGATAATTGGCACCAAAAATGGGATTAAAAAGAGAGATCTTTTTTCCAACTTTAGCCATAAAAATAACCCAACCTTTGGAACAACCAATAACCTTTCCCCCAATACCCTTTGGCAACATAAAGGTGTGCCATTTGTTTTCTAAAATATTGTAGAATTTGATGTTGTGGCTACTTGAGTTGTGAGGGAACAAAAGCCAAGGTATTTGAGGCCTAAGAATATCAGATTCTAAAAGAAGTGATTGCCATGATTTGCAAACCATGGAGCTATGCATATAATCAATTGAATTAAGCTGCAAAGCAATTTTCTCAATGATATCTTTAGGCAAGTTTTCCCATGGTGCATAATCTCTTACATTTTGGTCCACATTTTTGCAATGTTTTGATTTTGATACCATAATTATTGAGCAATCTTTTAAGCCAATCCATTTTCCAACCCTTTTCTTTGCCTGTCAAGAAAATTATGAAATTTATGGTTATAACTTCAATTTTATAATTCAAAACTATTTACCTAAGTAAAAAATTTAGGTCTCGTTTAATAACCATTTGATTTTGGTTTTTTAAAATTATGCTTATTTTCTCACAATTTCTTTACCATGGTTTTTATCTTTCTTAAAAAAACATTTGAGTTTTTAGCCAAATTCTAAAAACAAAAATATATTTTTTGAAAACTACTTTTTTTAGTTTTTAAAACTTTGCTTGGTTTTTGAAGACATGTGCAAAAAAATAGAGAATAAAACATGGAAATCTATAGGACGTGGAAGTAGTATTTATAGGCTTAATTGTCAAAAATCAAAAACAAAAACTTTGGTAATGGGGGGGCCTAGTGTATTGCAAAAATGATAAATCAATGTTTATGAAAATCCCAACAAAGCGTGAAATTCTAAAAAGAAAAACAAAATCATGACAATTAAATTTTTTTTGGTGGGGTTCAAAATAAATCAAATTGATTTGGTTAACGTGAGAATATTGATAAATATGGTGGAGTCGAAATTTTCAACCCAGGAAACGATTCTATCAATTTTAAACCCTAAAATCAATTTTAAATAATTTCTAAAATATAGTTTTTTTTTTTTTTTTTTTTTTGAGTTCTAAAATTATAGCATGATAACCACAAGTGGGTTAATTTTAGATCAATTTTATCTATGTATTTTTTTTTTGAAAAAATATTTTTATTCCTATAATTTAACTTATCAATCCTAATAATTATGTTATTGATGAATGGTAAAAAAAATTATTTGCGAAATCACAAATTCACATCAAGAAAGATAAAAGAACTATTAAAAAGCAAAAAATTAAAATACAGTATTGAAATTAGAATATTTATACATATTAAAGACGAAATCAACGCAAATATAAAATTCAAATTTCAAAATAATCTTAATTTTAGATTACATTTTCTTTTTTCTTTGAATTCCATCTCTCTACCCTATTTAAAAGTAAAACATGGAAGTTATCTTACATTTTGAGAGAAGTAGATCTCGCATTACATACTTTAAATTCAAAGCTAAAGAATTTCAGAGTAGATTTACAAAATATCAAAATATCAGGGTAAAAAAATGGAAAAAAAAAATCTGAGTTTTGGAAAAAAAAAATCAAAATTTCCTCTAAATTTGGTAGACTTTATTAATTTTCATTCAACTTTCAATTTCATCCAATTTTCAGCATTTTTTTTACTGAATTCAGTCAAATCTTTCAAAATTCACTACTTCAAGGAAAAAAAATCAACCAAAGTAATGAATAAATCTTTCAAAAACTCATAACCAACAACAATTCAAGAGTAATGTTTTACAATTTTATATTAAATATGTGTTTTTATAATTCATTAAAAATAAAGAAAATCATTCTTCTTATCGGTTTCTGAAATAAAAATTGTAAAATTTATAGAAGTCTAAAGTCCAATTTGATAAAATCATATGGCCAAATTTAGAGTAACAATCTTTTCTTTTTTTTTTTAGTGACATAGAAACAAAAAAGAGAGAGAGAGAAAATTAGGAAAAAAATAAGTTACCAATGAATTTTAGAAAACTTACCAAGATCCATCCAGCCACAGTCAGAATTTTATCTCCTACTAGAGAAAAACTAGAAACTCGAAGGTGATGACTCCGTTGAATAGAAAATAGAGGGTATTGTAAAAAATTGTAAACTTATTTATAATATTTTTATGGACTTTCACTAATTTTAGTAGGAATAGGAAATACATATAACTCATTCTTAATAGGATTTTATATCATATCGGAATATGATACTTTCTATCATTTAAATTAAAGATATATGATTCATTTTATCTATAATTCAAATTCAAAAAAATTTCGAACTTATCAACAATAAATAAATGAATAAATAACGAAACTTGCCAGATTCACCATGGGTTAAAAAGAATTAAGAAAAAAAAAACCCAAATGCTAATTCATTTTTTAGAAGTGACATTAATGGTATACTCACTCATGATGATTTACGCGCGCTCCTTTTTTTTTTTTTTTTGAAAGATTACGCGCGCTCCTTGATAGACCAATCTTATAAAAATAATTATAACATATTAGAGATGAAATTGAAAAATGAGATCATCATTATTAAAGACGATCATGATTTAACCTTCTAAAAAAAGATGATAGATCAATCAACATGAAAACAAAAGAATAATAATTCACCATAGATTAAGATAGGCAACTTTGACACAATTGAACACTCAAATTCATAATTCATTCATTGTACGTAATGTTATATTTTCAAAAATAAAAAGTTAATCGAGCATAGCTCAACTGATTAAGGTATATATCATCGATCAAAAGGTCAAACGTTCGAATTCCCACCTCTACATATTATTCAACTCAAAACTAATAAAAAAAAGGAAAATTAACAAAAACACACTAGTGTTAAGACTGCATGCTGAAAATTTTATAATCCTATGATAGCATGAACTATTCTCCATATTGCAAATTTGGTGCAAACCCATACCATATCATAATTCCATAAATACTCCAATAATTCAAGTTTCAAAGGTTGTAGTTTTGAATTATCAAGGCCATATACACCATTGATGTGAATCAAATATGACCCATGATCATCACCCACATTTGCATTTGATCCATTATAAAATGAATGGAATTCTCTTGTAGGTTATTGGAAGCATTGCTTGGAAGTTGTAAGGCATAGTCTAAAAACTTACTTGATAAAAACAATGTTTGTTCCTTCCCCAAGCCCTTGCAAACTATCTTGCTGCTTGCCAAATCTTCAATCTCATAGACCTTGAATTCATCCAATTCCGACGTTACATGTTTCAGTGTCACATCGTCTTCGTCTTCTTTTTCTTCTTTTTGTTGTCATAGCCGCCGTTGTCTTCTTCTTGGATGATCATCAATATCACTGTCAGTTGTGTCAAAGAATTCATGGACTGTATCTACTTGTTCTTCTGAATTGTAGGACAAAAAATGAGCAGTAGTATTTTTGAATTAGTAGGACTTCACCTTTCACCGACTCAACTAAATATGAGATATGAAGATGTCTTAAAAAAATCTCGAATCCAAAAAAAGGTGAGATGTCATTGACTACAAATAAGTATTTGTTCTTATAGTTTATGTTAATGAATCAAATTAGTGATTATAATATATGTACCTTTGTTTGGTAGTTTGAGTGTGAGTTTTTCAATCTTCCCATCACTACTTTCACTCTTGATCAAAGTGTATGAAGCTTATGGCAACAAAACAAATAAACAATACGTCAATCAAAGCAACTCCACTCCAAATCTGAAGAACTTCCCACGTTTCATTTCTCCTAATCTACACAAGCAAGTTTTTCAAAATTTCCAAAGATATTGTAGCCATAGTACATTTTGAAATATTCGATGAAGATAACTCAATGCGTTGCAAAAGCAAGATTGTAGGTTGTAGAAATGCCTTGAACCTTTTATCTGGTGCTTCAAATGACCAAGTACGAGGGTCTTGCAAAACCTAAGTAATATGGAGATTAGTCTATTTTTCGTAATTTAATTTTGAGCTTTTTTGGGCCTATTCTGTATTAAGGTTAGATGGGTGTCATATATAAACCCTCTAAACTCTTATCTGAGATCTCTCTATATTATGTACTCAATTTCTCCTCAAGATAATAAAATACTATCTCTCTCTGTCAGTGGACGTAGTTAACACATCGTTAGTAAACCACGTAAATTTGTGTGTTGCTTTATTTTTTCTGTGTTTCTTGTTTGTCGTCTGCTTCTAATTTAACATAGGTAGTGATTGAAGGAGATATCGAGCACCCCGAAATGGGATCAAGAAGAGACATTTTGAATGTTCGTTTAGCCATGAAAATAATCCAACCTTTGGAACAACCAAAACAACCTTTCCCTCATATATATCAACACTCTTTGGCAAGATAAAAGGTGTGATATTTGTTCTCCAAAACATTGTAGAACTCTATGATCTTGCCACTTGAGTGACATGAGGAAGAAGCAAGAGCCAAAAGCATATGAGGCCTAAGAATTTCAGAATTTAAAAGAATTAATGTATTGCCATGATTTGCAACCATAGAGCTAAGAATATAATCAGTTGAATTAAGATTCAAATTAGCAATTACCTCCATAATATTTTTTGGTAATCCTTCCCACGTACCAAATGCTACGTTTTAATCCACATTTTGCAATATGTGTTGATACAAATATGGTGTACGGTCCTTTAATTTTCCGATCAGATTTCCTATCCCACTTTCTTAACTGTCAAGAAAAATTCAATATATCATGTTATTATTTTTTTTAATTGTCATTGAAATAAAAGTTGTAGTCATTATAGTCATTAGTTGAATAGTAAATTAAAGTTCTCCAAGCAAAAATTCTAGTGCTACAATTCCTAATCCATTTTGACTTTAACCATGTCACAAATTTTGCTTTGATGTAATAAATGTTAGTGATAGAAATATCAAAGTTAGATCAATGAATTTATAATCATTTATGATATTAAAAAAAATTTAAGATGTGTTCTATTTTAATCTCTAAAATTTTAAAATGTTCCTAGGAATGAGTTAATAGATTGATGTCAATCTGAGCATGGCGCAGTAGATAAGATAAGACATCAATTATTATCCCAAAATTGATAGTTCCATTTCCACCCTGCAAAGTGTTGAACTAAAAAAAAGTTAACAGATTAATGATATGACTTTAATAGAAGAAGATGCATCGTATATTAGTAGCTAAGTAATCATGTTAGTCAGATTAATTGGGCAGAGTCCCAAATGGGCCAACTCAGAATCTGAGAAAAAGTCCTTCAAAGTCAGATGCCCCATAGCAGCAATTGGACAAATTATTCAATGAGATCACCACAATGGAGTTAGCAATTTTGATTGTCAGATGTAGATCTTAAAATTTATCTTCCCCTAATAACTGTTGAGTACAAAATCGAGGTACTTTTACAATTTCTCTCGCATACATCTAACGGTGCAACTATCAGCTTCATTATTGTAGTGGCTTCACCGAATAATTTCTCCAGCAATTTGGGTTTACATGAGTGAAACCGCTGCAATAGGGCACTGACTCCGCATAAGGATTTAGCTTCAAAGTCTCAACCCTAACACAATAATATAAAACCCTAAACTTTCAGCATAGGAAGTTTGTTTGTGCTCAACAAATTAACAAAGGGTTAACAGTCGAAACAAATGTCTCTTTTAAAGTTCAAATACTAAAATAGACATTTTCAAAGTTCAAGACCAAAATGGAAAGTTCAAAAATGAAAATGAGATTTAAACCTATAAAAAAATCTAAACTAATTTTTAAAACTTCAAAACACGCATGTATTTGAAAATCATTACTTTTAGGAATTGTTTAGGGCGTGGGTTATAATAGTTTGTGGAGTACTATGCATCTTAAATACAGTCTATTATAACTCAGACTAAATAACTTTGTATCCTAAACACAAATTATATAACTCCACAGATTATTATAACTCATTCAGTATCCTAATCAGCCCCTTAAAGCTTACTTTCTCCTAAAGGGGGTGTGGTTAGTGTTATTCTTTCTTTGAAGCTAATGAGTAATTCTTAAAAAGAATACTAATGGTTCAAATAAATTTCTAACCAAATTATTTGTGTTATTATTAATTTTAGTTCAGAGTTTATAAATGGCTCCAAAAATTTACTTTTTACTCATTTTAGTTCAGAGTTTATAAACGGTTCTTAAAATTTACTTTCTACTGATTTTATATAGTTCAGAGTTTATAAATGGTTCCTAAAATGTATTTTTACTTTAACAACAAATATGAGCTCTCAAATTACTTTAACAACAAATATAATGATAATAATAAATAAATAAATCATTTAGCTTTCGATTTTGCATTTAACAGGTTCATGAATTTTCAATTTTTGTCTAATAGGTTTCTAATCTATTCATAGACCTATCTAGAAAACGCCCTACTACATTTGGTTGACAAGGAAATACGTGTAGGATATTAAATTCTAGATAGGTGGCCACCATAGATTGAACACATACTCTCTTATTTCTTCAAGGTTCTTATGACTACTAGGCCAACACATGATAGTGATTAATACGCACATAAATTATAGTACATTATAGCATACGAGCAAAATAATAATAATAACAACAACAATGTGAAAAGTCATAAAAATTGCCATATGTTAGCTTTGACTTGTCATCGGCTACTTTGGTAGTAAAACTATTCCACATTTTGAAGTTTAGTTTTAGGTCAATAAATTACAAGTTTAGTCATGGCCCGAAATTTTGATAAGTTTCTAAATTTTAAAACATATTTAATAGGTCTTTAAAGTTTTAATTTTGGGTTTCCCTAAATTTTAAAAGTGTTTAATAGGTACTTAACTTTCAACTTTGTATTTAATAAGTTCATAAACTTTCAATTTTCTGTCTAATATAGATCTGACTTATTGAAGTCAATTCGAACATAGTTCAATGAATAAGATATCAATTACAATCTTAGAGGTCGATGGTTCAATCATATCACCCTGTAATTATTGAACTTAAATTTAAGATAAAATAGTAACACTCATGTAAGTTTAAGGTAAAATTTACAACATTGACTTAAAACTCTGAAGTCCAATTTGATTAAATTCAAATTTTAAGGATGAAAATCAATATTTTTCTTATTTACTGATACGGAGAGGGGAAAAAAAAAGAAGAAGAAAAAGAAGAAAAAATTATCTAACAATAAATTTTAGAAAACTTACCGATGGTCAGAATTTTGATGTTGTTTAAAGTAAAAAATAGAAACTTGAAAGAGAGGGCTTGCATTGAATAGATTATTTGGAGGGTTGTATAGTATTGTATCGTAAACATATATATTTATAAGATTTTGATAAAATTTTACTAATTTCAATAGGCATAGGAAATTGGTATTTATTCAGATAAATAGTCTTTTTGTAGGAATAGGAGTTTTAGCATTTAAATTAAACATATAATTCACTTTATCTGTAATTCAAAAAGAATTAGAAGAATAATGAATAAATAAATAACGACAAACTTATAAAATTCACTATTGTTTTAAACAATTTTTTAAATAAAAAAAGAACATATGCTAATTCACATTTTCAATCGATGGTGTCA
This sequence comes from Trichosanthes truncata, assembly GCA_033996785.1. Taxonomy (NCBI): domain Eukaryota; kingdom Viridiplantae; phylum Streptophyta; class Magnoliopsida; order Cucurbitales; family Cucurbitaceae; genus Trichosanthes; species Trichosanthes truncata. The sequence continues at coordinate 53,889,349 of JAWPNB010000010.1, forward strand.
ATAGTATTGAATCGATGGTATCAATGGTATACACTCTCATAATGATTTAAAGTTATTTTTTAATCCTTATGATTCGGAGAAAATTAGAATTTAGTCCCCTATAATTTTAAAAGTTAGAATTTCATCTTTATGATTTGATAAAACCTCACAAATAATGAATAGTCCATATAGTTTGATAAAACCGTCATAAATTAACATTCTCATCCTCAATTGAATTAAGAAAATAAGCCTATTTCATTCGAGATATATCTCGGCAACAAAACTGTAGCCCTCCAAACCACGACAAATTATATCTCATAATAATCGTTAAATGTGAATTCAATAATTTCCATGCTCCCTAATAACTCTTGGATATAAATCGAGGCACTTCTTTCTCCATCTAATAGTGAAAAATTACCAACCACATTGTGGCGATTCCACCGAATAATTCTCTCAAACCAACAAGTCTCTTAGACATATCTCATAAGCCAATTCAAGTTAATTTCTATATTGAAAGAAATAAAAATGTGCTTAAATTACAAATTTGGTGATCCGTTTGAAAAAAGTTGGAATTTTTTTTTTTTTGACACACACATAAATAAATTCGGTCCGTTTAAAGACATATTTTAACCACTAAGAAATACAAAACTTGATATTCATCAATCCTCTTATCTCACAAACTTGCAAAAAAAAAAAAAAAATCTATCTCACAATCCTCGTCTACCAAATGAACGGTCAAGATCACATTTGACGAGGTAAGACTGAAGTCAGTTGAAAGAGCGCGAAAAAAAAAAAAAAAATCGCGCCCCGTAAGGTCCGTAACTACCGCAATAACTAACTTAAAATAAAAAATAAAAAAACCGCCATGTTTGTGAGAGTACGTCTGTGACAGAAGAACCAATAACCGTCTCTCGGTCTACAAATCCAAATCCATCCGCCATTGTCACACTTTTCTGTTTTTCTTCAATTTCAGCTCCTTCTTCTCTCTCTCTCTCTCTTCATCATGAATGCAGATATCAACTCCGTCGCCATTGCCAGTAGCAGCACTCCGCTGGACCTCGCTTTTCTTCCATATCAACTCCGAATGGTCGAAACTACTACTTTCAACTCCCTTTCCGCCTCCAAGCGCCGCCACAACCCACGCAAGAAGCGGTCCAGAAACGAAAACGCCGTCGGTTCCAAGGCTAAGTATAGCAAGAAGCCCGATCCTAGTGCGCCGAAGATCACTCCTACGTGTACTGAGTGCGGGAGGAAATTTTGCTCTGATAAGGCGCTTTTCGGTCACATGAGGTGTCATCCAGAACGTCAATGGCGGGGGATTAATCCGCCGCTTATTTTCCGTCGCCCGATTTCGGTTTCTCCTTCTATCCCTATCGCCGATTTTAAAGAACCTTCAATTACCGAAGAGGATCAGGACATCGCCGCTTGCTTGATAATGCTCGCCAATGGCCCTAATTTCATCCATAGGGTTTCCGATTGTCGATTCGAATGCTCGAGTTGCAAGAAAGTGTTTGGATCGCACCAGGCGCTTGGAGGCCATAGGGCAAGTCACAAGAATGTGAAAGGTTGTTTCGCCATAGCCAAGAGCGATGAAGAAACAGAGGACGATGCTCTGTTTAGGGATTGTGGCCATGAAAGGAGTATCAATCCGATGATTTTAGGAACAGGGCATAAGTGTACTATATGTACGAGGGTTTTTGCCACTGGTCAAGCACTTGGTGGGCACAAGAGATGCCATTGGGAGAGAGTGCAGGAGAATGCAGCAGCTACAGAAGAGGGTTGTATTCATTTGGACTTGAACATGCCTGCTCCTGTTGAAGATGGCTCATCTTCTTCATATTCTTCTGGCCTCACTCTGGATCTCAGGTTGGGCCTTTAAGAATAAGCTTTCATTCTTGTTAATATGTTGTAATTTAGGCTTGTTAGTACATGTTGTAGCATTGATATCTGTCTCTAGCTTTAGGGGGTATGAAGAAATGCTCTATTGGCTCCACATTTAGGTAGACATTTGCAAATTTCTTACACAAATTGAGAAGATACTTCTCTTTATTAATAAATTACACAAGCCTAGCTGTGCAGTTCAGATTGGTTAATGGTTTCTCTCCATTTTGTTCATCATATTTAGCTTTGAATTATAATCTGAAGTAGGTCCCGCATTCATGTATAGCTAGGATTGGGTACTCCATTTGCTATGGTTGTTTCATATGTAGCTTTAACCATGTTTTAATATGCGATAACTTCCTCATTCAGGAGTCTGATTTTGATTTTGCTTTCAATTTTTTGATCCACTGAATAGGGTTGGACTATCTCAGGATATTTTTTCTTTTTAAATTTTAAGATTCAAGTTTGCCCTGTATGTTGTCTTTTTTGAAGTTTCCTTTTGTTGTACATCTCTCGGGTATTGCCTAAGAAGCACGGACACTTTAGTTTGGCTAGCATGTCTGTGTCCGACACATGTTGCATACTTAGACACTCCGACACTTGTCTAGCACATAGATATGTGCTTGTCACTAGTTGTACAAAGTCAATATATATATCCTACATTTGTTGACACATATCAAAAACTTGTTAAATATACTAAATAGACACACAAAGGATAAAAATAATAAATTTTGAGAACAAAATACATCAAGCTCCTTTTTTAAGCATATAAATTCATAAACTTATTGACTTTGAATTTCAGTCTTCTTGTATAAAAAATGATATATATTTTAATAAATGTGCCATCGTTGTATCCATGTCCTAGTTTTTTTTTAAAATGGCGTATTATCGTGTCTGTGTCTGTGTCGTGTTGTATTCGTATTTTGTATCCGTATTTGTGCTTCCTAGGGTATTGCACATTACTTATGTTAGTGAGGCATCATTTGGACATGAGCGTGAGCTTAATGGAAGTTTTCTTTCTATCTATCCTTGAGGGGATGTCACCTAATAATAAATGGACTCAAAAAATAATAGATTTTGAGAGTCCACCCTCGGTTTAGGTCTTGATTGGCAAATATATAGTAAGCCCAAATGGAGAAAAATGGGTTGCATCCATTTGGGTTAGGTCTTAAGTTATTATCCATGCCCAACTTGTAAAACAAACAAAAAGGCAAAGTAAATATTAGGGGGAGGAATATTGGCTTTTAGCAAACTAGCAAGTGGGTAGATACCCCAATGAGATTCCTTTAGTCAGCTATTGGTCACTTCTGTTATTACAAGAACAACTTGACCAAGCTTGTATCATAAGTAAAATCATCCTATTGCCATATGGCTATCAGATCCATCCCATGGATTTTGAGTTTCAATCATATTAAGGAATCTTTTCCCTTGCTTGGATTTGGTAGAAAGCAGCCTAATTATCCATGGATTGAACAAAACCATAGTTAATTGGCTCACTAAATAAAAATATTCTTCTTTTATTAGCCACTTCCTAAATAAAGAAAACCCTTTACATTTTTTTATTTCAGCCACTAGATTCAGCTTTCCTTAATTTAGAAGTGAGAACCATTGTGATGCTGATATGCGGCTGCCAGTTCCATGTGATGGGATCTGAGTTTAAAGCCATCTAACATATTTAACCAATCTGTTTAATTTAATAGTCAACTTCTCTGAGATATTGCTATTTGACCATTCAAGCAATTGAGGATTACCAGTTGGAAGGCTTGTTCTCTTATTTGTTAATCTACAAGGTTCTGTTTGGACATTGGGTGAGTTTAAGTAAAGAAGGCATTTGTTAATAAGTCCATAACTCAAGCTTCTTAGTCAGAAGAAAGTTGAATGCCAATGTAATATATCCACGAATATGAATAACAAAAAGAAAAAAAGAAAACAAAAGACTTCTTAATCTCTCAGTAACTATTCGTTTAGCTTCTTAACTTGTAGCATTGACATAAGCAATATTTTTGGAGTTTTCTATGAGGAAATGCGATATGAAACAGATAATATTTCTAGCACTTAGGGTCGAGTCATCATCATTCCATTATGAAATGTCGTCGTACCTTTCAGGGAGTTCGTTAGCTTGAATAGCAGAATATGAAACTCGATGGTTATAAATGCTTGATAGTTGATATGATCCAAGTGTCTGCTGCATGGAAAATTGTTACAAACATGTCAACCCAGGCATCTACTATGCTTCCCTACAAAGAGAATTAGTCTTAAGACTGTTACTCGGAAACATCTTCATATTAGCTTCATGTGACAATTCGGTTCCCTCTCTCTCCCTTTCATATGAAATAAGATTGCTTTTCCATTTCATCAAGTAAAGACATAGATGGCAAACTTAAGTATAGCTCAACTAGTTAAGACATATACTCTCAACCAAGAAGGTCAGAAGTTCAAATTTCTATCCCATCCCAACATGTTGAACTTGAAAAAAAAAACGAAAACAAAAACATAGATGAATCACATAATTAGAAAATGCTCCATAAAATCAATATCTGAAATCAGTTTGAATGCACTCTAGCAACAGTCCAACAGCCCATTCTAGCAACTCATTTAGAGCTTTAGATTTCCAAGTCCCCTCCTCTATTTATCCTTGTTGAAAGTTGATTTAGTTGCTTTACTTTAGGGCAACTGAAAACATAGGGTCAAAAACTCTACGGTGGTTTATCTACCTAGGATTTAATATCCTACGTATTTCCAACAACTAAATATAGTAGGGTGATCAAGTGCACAATTGTCTTGTGAGATTAGTCGATATGCATGCAAGCTGGCTTGAACACTCACGAATATTAAACAAAAAAAAAAGGACACCATGGAGCAACAGTTGAAATTAGCAAAGAGAAACTCCAACCTCCATATTTGATTGATCCTAATTGTTTAAGGAAACACTTATTAGGAGATTAGTCAAACAAGAACACATCAAAGAAATTAAAGCTTTTATTAAGATTCTAGGTTAAAACATAATTTTGATTCATATGCTTTTTACTCCTGTCACGCTATTTATTTATTCATTTGACAAAACTCTTATTATGTTTTCGTCTTTATACTATCTATTATTAATAATGATTTCGTTCATGTACTTTTAGAAATGTATTTCTAAAAGTACTTCAAATTAGAAAATTTGTTGTAGTAAGGCCATGAATAGTTTTCTTTTTCTTTTCTTTTCTTTTTTTTTAAAAGAGACATGTACGTACAATAGATATATAATTGGATCACGTTGGAGTTTGATTTATGTGATGTTTCATCTCTTCGTACAGTTGGTTTCACTTCATGCATAGGTTGTTTTCTAATTAGATTTTTAATGAAGTTTTCAATTATGAATAAAAACATGTACCAAAATGTTATAAGAGCCAAAATTATAAGTACTTCAAGTATTTCACCAAAAAACTAAAGTGATGAACAAAAAGCTTTTTGAGCCGAGATATATTTATTTTATTTTTTTTAAAAAAAATGCTTAAACTATAAGGTATTCCAAACCGACCCTACCCTTATCTTTTTTGAAATTATAAACCATATAGAAAATTGTAGGTTTAATTTTGGGTATGTTTTGCCTACCTTCTAGTTTAAGCAATTTTTCTTAAAATATTTTTAATAAAAAAAAAATTGTATCTTACATGCATTTTTTAAATGTGCTTTTGTGTGGTTACACTACATTCAAAGAGTGGTTCTATTAATTACAAATATGTTTTTTTTTTCATACTACATATTTGGAAGAATTTTGACTAATCACTTTAAATCATTTTTTGGATAATCTATCTCTCATGTGTTTATTCACAAATAGTTTTTAAATTAATCTAATTTTTTTAAAATGCTTTTTATTTATTAAGATTAAAAAAAAACACTTTTGATCCTCTAAAATCACTTAAAAAGCTATAATAAACACAATTTAAATTATTAATTTTTCAAAATGTTCTTATAGAAAAAGTGATTTTATTTAAAAAGGGTATTTTTCATAAGGTATTTCAAACACATCATTACTCTTTTCACATAAATATATATTCTTAATAAAACGTTTGTTTTTTTCTTTTCAAATATTTCAAATAAAAAAATAGTTGAATTTTTTAAAACTAATTTAAGAAATACATTTTTTCCATATTAACGCCTCTCCTTTTCTTGCTTGTACAAGTTGAAAATTATTGTTTTTCATTGATATTAATTTGATTATATTTTTTAATGAAAAAAATTAAAGTGAAGTAAACATTATCAAGCAAGATCCTTTTTTTTCCTTTTCTATTATCAAAAAAAAAAAAAAAAAAACTATCAAAACATAGTTTTTTTAAAAAATATCCCATAGTTGCAAAGATAAACAGGATTAAGTTATAAAGAAGAGGAATAAAATTGGCAGGATATTATAGAAAAGATAGTGTAGTATTTCTCTTTCAACAGCATATCATAAGAGCAAGGACTTTATAATATGTAAAAATAATAATAATAATATGTAACCAAAAACTAAGGCCAAAAGCCATGATGTTAACTAATTAACAGATAATAGTACTAAAAAAAACTAATTAACAGATAATGAAGAACGTACATTCGTACAAGTTGCTTGATTTGTGACATCAAGATCAATATCCTCTTCAATTTCAAACTATTTTTAATCAAAAAAAGAAAAAAATAATCCTTCCTCTTCTCTCTCCTTTTTCTTTTTCTAAATTTGACATTTTCTATATTCAATGACATAATAAAATAATGCATATAAAATACGTCCGCTCTTTTATGTTCTAAAAAATAGCATTTTTTTTTTAACGTATTGATAAAATATAGTGACTTAGTTTCTTATTTTGCATGTTGTTATTTTTATAAATTTGAAAATGGGTAGGAACATTTCTTATTTTATTTTAGATGTTTACAAAAATAACAAATTTATTTGATTTTAAAACATGATAGGTTGACATCACATATCTTATGTTTTCTATATTTTGTTATTAACGTAAATTTTAAAATGGACCACTATAAATAAATTATATTGTTTATATCACTAAAGTTGAGTATAGTTTAACAGTAATTGGTATGTTCTCCTTCTCTTAAAGTTGGAGATTTAAATCTTCATTTCTCATATTTGTTGTACTAAAAAAATTATATTATTTATATCATGCTATTTTTGTAATTTTTTTCTTTTGTCTTTTAATGTGATGAGTTATTGTAGATCAATAGTACCCACATATACATATTGATATATATGAGATTATTTTTCTTTCTAAAAATAATCATATTATATTGGAGAGAGTAGATCAATATATTTGATGTAATATTTATACTCATATTTATACGCAATATGTACAATACATGCATACACAGATATATGAGATTAAAATTAATCATGTTATATATATGAGCGAGAAAAAAAAATCACATGTAAATTATAACGGGAAAAAATGCTTTGAAAATACTTGTTTCTTGAAATATAAGATTGTAATGCAAGTCTTCAAATTTAGTGTTAGTTGAGACAATATCTCTAATTAACTTGCTAGAGCCTAGAAAATATATTATTAAAATTTTCATTGAATGGTAAATTGATAATTTGTCAAAATAACATTTTCATTCGAACTAAAACCTTCGAAACTTATTGAGCTCAATGGAAGAATCAAAATTACGATGTCAGTATCATAACATCTAAAGTTGTCTCAACGTGGTTGAAAAGGTTCGGTGAATCTGTTGGCTATCTTTTGGTCTATAAAACTGACATTTTGTTATTTTTTAAATGAAAATGTTTTAATTATTAGGTGAAAAAAAGTGTCACAAACATGTCACAAAATTCAAAAGCAATAAATTGAAATGTTACAAATAGACATATAATTAAAAAGGGTAAGTATAATGTCATCGATTAGAAAAATAATGAAAGAATGTTTGATAAAGTAGTTAATTAAGTTCGATGCAAAAGGTAGTTATTGTAATGCTCATGCAAGATGAAAACTTAGTAATAAGTCATTTCATGTAAAACACAGTGCATTATGATTGAAAAACTAATTAAACTTTCTTAATCATATTAACTAAAAAAATAAAACAAGGCTATTATTTTAATCTTCATCATATTAGGCCTTGCTATGTTCTAATTTTTGTGTTCAAAGTTATTCCTTTAAAAAAAAATCACACAAAAAGTTAATAAAGCTAAATTTTAAATAAACTATGTATATATGTTTATTTCATTGAATTTTCAGAAAATTAATATTACGAAAATGCTATTATTAATTTGTGTTATTAATATAATCAAGCCTCGTTATGCTAATTTTTCAAGAGATTTTCTTTTTGTGATAAATTTATCCTAAAAAAATAATAAAAGGGATGGAAATAAATGAATAATGTCATTTTTTCAAAGGAAAAATAATTCAAACTAATAGTCCATAGAGAGAAGCACTGAAGTCTAACTATTTGATTTATGCTCATGTCAATAACAATGATCAAGTTTTAACTAAACTATTAAATGTATTTTAGAATCAAATTAAGTAAATAAATATGTTCTCATGTTTGTACTATTTTTACCATTGTCATTCTATAAGTCGTAATTTTATCTATGCACTTTGATTTATTAATTCTAATGATTCATTGTTATTAATGGATGATGTTAAAACGTAATAAAATATGTAAAATGATAATACTTGTTACCAAAATTCAAACGAAAGAAATCTCATCTGACATTTATGTGACCTCAATAGTAAATTTGTATTTTAAGAGAGAAGACATGACCAGCAAAACAAAAAGACATGCACATCGATGTGGTGTTTGCCGCACAAGCTTCGATGTTAGTTATATCAGAGAAGTTTTTTGTAGCAAGGGATTAAAGTATCAGGAAGAGCTTACCTTCATGAGGTTATAAAATAGTATCTGTATGTGGGGAATAACCTAGGGTTTTCTCATTTCCTTCTCAAATTGGGTCAAGAGAAAACGAAAGACACTACCGACTATTGCATGCCCCCTTTGAAGGAGAGGAATTGGATTTCTGCCCAATTTCTTTCTTCCCTTCTTACGTTTGAGCTTGGGTCCCTCGTGTTCATGGTTCTTCTTCTAATTTCTCCTTTTCTTATTGAGCTTTATTCTTTAGGTCCAAAATTACTCATAACAATAATGATTAAAATATGTTGCAATATACACGCTTGCCTTTTTTTTTTTAAAAGGCAATATACACCATTGAAAAGGCTCATAACGGTGTTTTTATAAAATTTAAAAAAAAAAAAAAAAAAAAAAAAAAAAAAAAAAAAAAACTACCATAAGGTAGTACAACTTATTAGATGAACATAAGGTTCCATCTTAAAACCAATTGGCAATAAGAAAAGTAACTCATATATCTTATAAAGATTGTGAGGTCTCTTCATCTTTCGATGTGAGATCCTCAACGTGCTCCCTCAAGATGGTGTTGGTTTAGATTTACCATTCTTGAGTCGAATTCTAATTTTTTGACCGAATGCTCGTTTGAGCTTCATGGGCTCCGATACCAAGTTAAATCACCAATCACCAATCAATCCAAAAGCTTAAGTTGATGGGTTATGGTAAATTTAATTATATCAACACTCCAATACTCCCCTCATTGTGGACTTAATAGTTTATAGATAGCTCAACAAGTAGAAATCAATATTAACTAGGGAGAAAATGACATTATAGAAACTTAAACTTAGGACCCCAGATCTAATACTATACTTTAACACCACTCTCTTTATTCTAGAACTTTCAGAGCATATAGAAATCAAAGGATTAAACAAAACTCTTACACACACTCATACATCTGGAATAAAATGTTTCAGAGAATTGAAATTCTCTTCAATTACTGATATTTTATTTTGCCTTTCTTTCATGTTGTTTATTGTCAACCTTCCATTGGGATGAGAGTATAACATCAGTTCGCTAATTTCATGTGATTTTTCCCCCTTCAAACAGGGTAACTGATGATGAGATTCTTCCTTACTTCTTGGGTAGATAGCAATAGGAAAATTGACATTTTATTATTGAATTTACTAAAGTTCTTAAGTGAGCAGAGCCAGATCAAGGTTTTCTTCTTGGGATCTTTTGAGAGTCATCCTTCTGAATAAGCAAAATTAAAGAGAGTACATTTTTAAAATCTGTTATATCCACTTCTTTTACATTTAATTGCTAAATGTTATTTGCTTTAGCTTCTCAATTTTAGGAGAACAAGAAAGTTTGCTAATTTCTGATTTTACGTTTAGTGGTTTGTTTGATTAAGTTTAATTTAATGAGTTACTTCATTAGTTTTGAAAAACTAGTTTAGTTTAGTTATTATATTTGTATTATGTGTGTTCAAAGTTTCATTTGAAGCTTATTTGTATGATTAAAGTGTGGTTTTGATTGTTTTAATTCAATGAGTTTAGTATTCATTTTCATGATAAGCTTGTTATTGGTTTTGTTTTTCTTATTTAAGTGCTTTGGAGTCAATGTAACAAAGGCTACTTTTCAAGATAATTATGATGATATGAAGCGGACGAGAATGAAGCTAATTTATTCTTAGTTTACTTAGGTTTTATTTTATTTTGGTGAATATTTATGTTGTAATTTTAATTTTATTTTGAGCTCAAACTTTCTACAAACGAATTGTAAGAACAAATTTGATTCAATAAACTTTATTTTATATTATTATTGCGTACACAATTATTTATAGATAAAAAAAAAGCTTCGGATTATAATGAAATTGAAAGAAAAGAATTGAGATTTTATTTATAAAAAAAGAAAAAGAAAAAATTATGATAACAGAGGAACTGCCGATAGTTCCCACATTTGTCGAGGCTATGTTTTTGGCGTCAACAAAGGGTCTCTCGACGAGGTTCTTTCAACAAACCTCCCCAACAATTTTTTTGCATTGAGAGAACCTTTGGCGATAAATTTTTTTTATTTTTCCGACGCTTTTTGGTGTCGAAAAATCCTTGAATTCTTGTAGTGTGTGGAGTTGTAAGATTTTTGTGAGGTTGTGTTGAGGCATGGAGTAGATTGTGAGGTTATGGTGAGGCATTGAAGATTGGAGAGATGGGGATCAAGCAAACCAAATCTCCGTCGCTAGACAAACATCTATATCCTTTATGTGTGAAGTTATAACCCAAAAAAGTACAAAGACTATAGGACAGTTAATTATGATTTGTTATAAGGTCTTAAACAAGGGAAAACACTTGCAACTGAAAGGACTAATATCATGAAGAATGGGAATCGCTAACCTATTGATTAAATAAACAGCTGTGGTAAAAGTTTCACCCCAAAAAGATAGAGACAGACAATTGTGAGAGAACAGTAAGACCAGTTTGTTAATACTTACGTTCGACAAGGTCATTTTATTGTGATGTATAGGGACATGTAATCCTATGTTTTAAGATAAGGAATAAAAGATAGCCCACTTATTTGAATGGTGGCATGGCACCTAATTTGAATGGTGATATATTGATTATTGACACCTAATTTGCTTAATTTAGTCTACAAAAGAGAAAACACCTTATGTGTTAAGATAGTTCATTGATTATTGAATTGGAAAATTGTAAGTAATGTCTAAAAATAAATAGCTATAATGAAAATAATTTGCTATAATGAAAAAGGGATAAAAAATATTTCATATTTAGGATTATGTCTATTGTAATTATAGGGAAGATAATGAATAAAAATAAATGTTCATCCTACCCATGGTGTATAATATTATCTATCGTCAATCCATCCCAACTGCAAGATTTCGTAAAAAAATCTCAGAATTCTCTCACTTCTATTTCACATTTAAATCTCCTAGATTTATGCATTTTTTAAATCTCCACTGATTTCTCACTCTCACTCACACTATCTCCATTTTTAAACTATTCATCTAAATCTTATATATTAATCTTCTTTATTTTATTTCATAAATCGTCCACACCAACACCCATCGTTCTACAACGAAGAAGGAAAAAAAGTTAACAGGGAAGTGGCTTTTTGCTTTAGATGCCATCAAAGGTTGAGGTCGTCGGTCAACTGCTCCGACTCCGACTGTAACTTCCATATCCACCAATCATGCCTCCACCTTCCTCCTCAAATCCACAGCCCCTTCATCCCAAACACCCTCTTCTTTGAAAAACCAACAACCATTTCTATTCCTCTGGTTGGCAAATGCTTTCTGGCGGCATTTATAAATACCAAAAAGGAGAATTTTAAATCGACATCAAATGCCTCCTTGCCGACACAAAAGCCAGCGGCTTACACCGAACTACCGACGACTTGTTTCGACATTTCAGCCACCCACATCCATTAACCCTTCAACGAGAAGTAAATAGAGGAATCTACAGAGTTGTTTGCTATATGTGTGATCTGCAAATATCTATTCACACTATTCATGCACTTTTGGGTGAGAAGTAATAGTTTCAAACTAAAAATATACTTTAGGATATGAAGGACTTCATTAAATGATTTCAGGTATGTAATTAATTTTATTTACCTTTTTTTCCTTGTGTTTTGAACCTATTAGGGGTTTAAGTTTGTTTGATTTTTAGTCAATTTTTTGTTCAGACTATATTGAATGAGAATTACATATCGGTATATTCTTATTTGGACTTTTATGGATGCAACTACAAATATATATTTCTCAATATGTACTACTTATCTATGTATATTTCCCAATATATACTACTTGGATGGTGTGCTCATAATTTGTGCTTTGCTAATGTAGGATGGAGCAATGCTTTTAACACAGGTCTTTGCTAATGTAGGATGCAGCAACAAGGAAGAAAGAGGATGGAGAATAATATCGTTCACCATCGACGATCAGAGTAGGATTTTGAGGGATGAAGAAGTATACCCAAGATGATGATATCCTTAGAGAAACGAGGGGATTTACAGTGATTTTCAGAGGTGTGCATGCCTTGATGGGAAGGATTAAGGGTGTAAACTTTTGAGTATATCTATGGGGAAATGAGAAGATTTTTGTTGGACGGTGTGCTCATAATCCGGTAAGTGAAGAATTACACGTATTATCTATTTTTTTTTATTTAAATGATACACCTACTACCTACTATGGGTTCGAGTTTTGATTTACTCCTTATTTTTCAAGCTTAATTGTCTTAAACATATTTCCAGTGTGTGTTTTGAAAATTTAACTTGAAATGTATGTTTTAATATGTACTCTTTAGGTAGAAGCATATACTTACATAGTTCGTCGATTTTTCAATTTCTGTAATTTATTCAATTGTTAGATGTCAGTGTGTAGTATTAAGAATTTATAGGATTTTCAGCCATGTCAATTCAGAATTGACAATCTGTTTTTATTTGCTATTCTTTGTCTTCATTTGATGTTCCCGTAGAAATGGATTTGAATTTGTTTATGATTATTGTAAGAAATTAGTTTAACATATTTTCCTTTCTTAATAAGATGATTTATTGTAGCCGTTTCTTTAGGTGGTTAACAAGTTTAAATTTCTACATGGTATTTTCGTCTCAAAGCAAATATTAGATTTTTAAAAAAACTGCTTTTAGTTTAAATTTTAATTTTTTTAACATTTAAAAATATATATATTTTTACCACATCAGTCATCTAAAAGATATAAAATTAATATAATTTAGCTACATCAACCTGAAAATAATAATAATAAATGTCAAATCAACTCTATATAAGAGAAAATTAAAAGGACCAAAATTGTTAATAGAGACCAAATTAAGCGATGCAACGAAACCCAAACTCAGACATAAAAGTATATTTTTCTCAACATATTATTTAAGTCCGGTCTCCAAAAATATAGTCGAGATAGAATGTCAAGTTTTGAGAACGTATTAGATTTCTGATATGCTGAACTATATTCGAAGGGAATTATTTGTTCGTGCATATGAAAATGGGGATTTTTTTTTTTTTTTTTTTTTTTTGGTTTGCATTGCATGTGAATTTTTAAGTTGTAATCAAGGTTTTATATTTTTGTCGACATTTCCATCGACATTTCGAAATGTTCATGGGTTCGACATCAAAGTAAGAGGTGAATTGACATTTTCATTATACCATGCAAATTTGATGAAATATTTTTAAAAAATAGCAACAAAATGTAACCTAATGTGAATTTTATAACTAAGTATTTTAACTCATTTAAAGCATGTTTTGAAGTAATTTTGAATACTACAAAAGTGATTTTAAGCATTTTAAAATCACTCACAAATATACATTTAATCATTCAAAATCAATTTTGATGTTATGAAAATCGCATTTAAAAGTGTAAAACTAAACATTAAATTGATTTTGAATGATTAAATACATATTTTGGAGTGATTTTAATCATTTCAAAATCACTCTCAAACATGCTATTAAAAAGTACAAAATGTTTATTTATTAATTTAAATATCTTTTTTGAATTTTCTGTTTTAAGATTTTTCCATAAATATCCATCGACATCAACATTTTATCGATATTTTCATTGATATTTCCATAAAATTGAAACCTATATATTTTCGTTGATATCGACATTTTAAACCTTGATTGTAATGATTGTGGATGATTGTTTGTTGGTGTGTGTTTGTTATTCTTCATGGAGATTGGCAAGACATTCCTTTGAACATGAGGATTTTAATTATTCTTTACAAAACCCAAAAAAAAAAGTGTGGAAAGAGAACAGTGTTATTGTTTGTCTATTGTTTATGTAGTTGATTCTTTGTATGGCTCTTTAATTTGTTCCTTTTTCTTCTTCTTTTGATCAGAAACTTGACAACTTTTTCAAAATTTAAAAAGGAAAGATTAATTGATTTTTTTTTAGAAGAATTAGGCCCGATTTGATAACTATTTTGTTTTTAGTTTTCTATTTTTGAAAATTATGTTTCTTTCCTTACACTTTTTTTTGATAAGTTTTTCACTTTCGTTAAAAATACTTTTGAATTTTAAGCCAAATTTTTAAAAAAAAAAATCAAGTTTTTAAAAACTACTTTTTTTAGTTTTTAAAATTTAGCTTGGTTTTTTTAAAACGTTTTTAAAAAATGTGATCATAAAGCAAGAAAACTATATGTGAAAGTTGTGTTTGTAAGATTAATTTGAACCAACGGAGCTTTAATAATAAACTAACAGTAGAGACTAATTTTAAGATTTATTGAAAGTTTGAAGAATAAATTTAGACAATTTAAAATACAAAAACTAAAATAGAACAAAATGATATATTTTAACCTTTTTTTTTAATTTATACGATGGAATTAGAAACCAGCACCACTACAGTTGAAATCAAGGTTTAAAATGTCGATGTCGACAAAAATGTCAAAGTTTAAATTTTATGAAAATGTCGATTGAAATATCGATAAAATGTCGATGTCAATGGATATTTCTGGAAAAATTTAAAAATAAAAAATTCAAAAAAATTATTTAAATTAATAAATAAACATTTTACACTTTTTAAATGAGTTAAAATTTTTGTTACAATATTATATTCACATTAAGTTACATTTTCTTGCTCTTTTTTTTTTAAATATTTCATCAATTTTATACAGTATAGTGGAAATGTCAATTTTCTCCTCATGTCAATATCGAATCCATAGACATGTGAAAATGTCGATGGAAATGTCGACATGTCGACGGATATTTAATACCATGGCGGCAACAACAACCACACCACCTTAACCTTATCTTTTTTTTCTTGCATTGATTCAATTTTGTATCTGCCCTTTCTCGCCTTTTCCCTTTTGTCCTCTCAACACACAAACACATACCCTTCTCTCATTTTCGTAGAAAGTTAGCCATTCTCTAAGGAAACTCCAGCTGGTGATCGACAGATTGGGTCTTTCTATAAAAGCTTCCCACAATTGAACTCTCCCAGTTTTCCAGAGACTGGTCATTATTCATCCATGAAGATGAGTGACCAGCATGGGCAAATAAACCACCAAGATGAAAGTGGCTTATTCAAAGTCGCCCCCCCCCCCCCCCCCCCCCCCCCAACCTCTTCATGTATGTAGTCAGACTTCTGGTCCAGGCAGCCAGAAGACCCCATTGGAATGCTTTCAGAGGTTTGCAGCTAGAGATTGCCAGCCGATTCAACTTAGACAATATTACAACAGTCGATATCAGGTATGTTGACAACGATGGGGAATGGGTTCTCTTGACATGTGATGCAGACCTTGAAGAGTGTAAGGAAATATCAGACTCTGCCTCCAATGGATTTCTCAGCAGACTTTAGGAAGCTCCTTTGGCAGTAGCAGCCCATCCTGAAACCATTACACTTGTTACTTTAGAGAACTTATCACTTGTTTTTCATTACTTAGCAGTTGCTAATGGTGGGATACTCAGGTGATGGCTAAACTAGTAGGAATCTTGTCACTTTTTATACAGGAAAAGAGTCACTTTTGTCTTTTTTAGAAGATAAATGGTAGGGTAGAGAAAATAAATATAACTTATCAGGATGCTTATAAAAATTTCTGGCTAGGTACATGTCATATAAGCACGCACTTCTGATCTATCCAGTTGAGAGATTGCATGAAAGGCTAAGAGGTTCTATGTGCATTTAAACCAGTTCCCCACCTCTAAAAAGTATATATTTACTCGAATCTGTCTGTATAACATTTCATACTGAATACTGTATTTCACAACAGATATATTTCTTGAAGTGCATACGGTGATTTTAATTTTAATATTCTATATGTCAATGCTTAACATTTAACAATGTGATGGACCCTCTGCATTTTTCAATTTCTTTCATGCTCGGTTCCATATACTGTGAAGTTCCAGAGTCTAATAGTTCAAAAGTTTACATGTCCCAATGAAAAAAGCAATGTAGTTTGTTCACTGCCTCTTATTTGATGCTCCGTTCCATATTCCATTTTACTAGGCTATAAGACTTGGAAATAATTGAGAAAAATTGAAAGCATTCCAAAGCATTTGAACGTGGAACAAATTATTACCAGAGTGTCCTCAAGCTGACACACTGAAACTACCAACTGGTGCTGGAGTTTCCACTTTCCATGATGTTTAACAAAAACTCGGTGCTTGTTTACTTATTGTTCCTTTTCTTCTCCACGAGCTGAAAAAATAAAAATTCATGGTATCTATGAATAAAAATTGCACTATCTCTTAATAATGTGTAACAGAATAAAAATTACACTATCAGTAAGCCAGTATATCAAAAGGGATCTCATTCATTCCTAGTTCTTACATTAGAATTAGAATTTTGAACCCACCTCAAACTTAAGTCTAATATAGGTAAAACCCTTGATTAAATATTAAAGAGTAATTGGAAATTATTAAGGCTCCATTTTGATCTAAAGAAAAGAGATTTTGTAATAAAAGAATTTGATAAAAATAAGTTATTATTTTACTTGATAATGTAGGCCAGGTCTAGACCTGACCCACAATTATGTTGATTAATTAAGCATGCAGAAGCAAAACAACTAACCAATATAGCAAACTACATTTGTTACATATAAAGTTCATCGTTCTCTATCTAGCTTCTCATTGTTATCGTACTTGGTTAAAAAGAATTCAGAAAAGATAGTTCTACCTGATGTACTGATGTCCTTACTCCCTAACTTGAAGATTCGATGCCTCGGCAGGTTTTAGCATATTCCCATGTTTGCCTGTCCCTCAAGAACTTGAAAAACTTTAAGTATCACCATCCCAGAAATCATGTGTGCTAAATTTCTGAGGCTGCAAAGTTGAAATACTTCCTTGACCCCATCCTTTCAACACACGCTTAAGAGCTTTCTGTGCAATCCCACTGCCATCGTTCCTGTTGAAGTTGTGCAGGCCCAAGCCAGGCACATGAAACACATAGAACAGAAAAATTAATTTAATGAATGGCCCCATTATTTTAACTATTCTTGGCCTAAAGTTCAACTGAATTGATAACTGGAAATTGCAATCCACTACTAGAGTGTCCGTCTCCAGAGGACTTTCACTCTATATTTAAGTTTGTGATACTAAAAGACCACCCCCAAAGGGTCATCGTATACGTTGCAGTGGAAAAAAGAACTGCATAAAAATATGTATCATGTAACTGGATGTTAATAGGTCTTATGGCTAATGCAGAGAGAGTTAAACATAGAAAAATATATAATTATGATTCTTCAAAAGTTTTGTGCAGACACATGTGGACTCTTAGGACAAACATAATGCAACAATTTTAAGAGCAAAGAAAATGGTTGCTAAAAATCCCATTGATTAAGTCATTCACTATTTGGATTAAAATGAGTGATACGTATTTAAAATTTAAAACTACCACCAAGCATCTTATAATCTTCTTACAATATATTATGAATAATAGGAAATCAGGAAACACTTGAGTTGAATTTGAACAATGTCGCATAGCCAATGTTCTTAAACGAATACATAAAAGAGCAGCAAAACTAATGGAAATGAGTAAGAACCACATCAAATATATTTTAAAAGAATCACACCTGTGAACTATCTTGTGCCAATCGCTTTCATCATTGTTATTTGATCTTCCTCGGATAATCTTATTCTCATGTTGGTTGACATCGGTTTCTGAAGCCATTTCCATCATCCTTTCTGCAAATTCATCAGCTGCATGTTTGTTCCCTCTTTTACCTAATCCGTCAATCACTGGCATGAATGATGCAGGGTCAAACCTATACTGCTTATCCATCATGTTATGAAGAATGAAACTAGCATCATCTAACTTTCCGTCCTTGCAAAGCCTTTCAATCAGGTCCCTGTAAAGAAAATTTTTCAAGGCTAGAGATCTATCTAATGCAGCTTCAAAAAGCTCTTTAGCCTTGGATGTTTCACCTCCAGCTAGTAGCTCATTGAACATAAAACTATACAGGGATTCCTTGTGGCCACATAGACTTAAAGCAATCTCAAATAACTCTTGTGCGGCTCCAAAGTCGCAAGCCTTGAAGAAAGCTCCAATTAAAATCTTAAATGTATATATATTAGGAGATATCCCCTTCTGCAGCATTTCATCCAAAAGACAAGTGGCATCTTTCAGTTTCCCACCTTCAGACAGGCAGCTAATAATGTTATTATAAGTGTAAACATTAGGAAAAATTCCTCTTTCTTTCATCTCATCCATCAACCCATAAATTTCGAATATTTGATTTTTACTACATAAACCCTGGATCAGTGAATTATATGTTCGAAGGCTCTTGTTGCAGCCTTTTTTCTCCATTTCCTTGAGAACTCTAAAAGCAGATGATAACTTTCCTTGTTTACAGTAACTATGTATGAAAGTATCGAATATTAGTGAATCAGGAGATAGCTTTTTCCCAATCATCTCCAGAAGCTTCTTTTTTGCTTCATCAACCCGCCCTACCTTACATAACCCACTTATTATGGTCGCATATGTGATTGAGTCAGGCAAACACTTCTTCCCACTATTGCCAACATCAAAAAGACCAATAAAGGAGTTCCCTAGATTACCAAGGGAAGCGCTTCCATGGGTCCACATGCCACTCACTATTTCAATAGCTTTGTCCAGATTCCCAGTTTTACAGAGGCCATTAATCATTGTATTACAAGTTACATTATCCAAGCCATAGCCTCTTTCATTCATCTTTTGTAGCAACTCTTCGGCCTCTGATGCTCTCCCCTCTTTCCACAGGCTGTGAAGCAGAATGTTGCAAGTATACATATTGGGAAAACAACCAACCTGAATCATTTCGCGAAGAACATAATTGGCCTCAAGTATCTTTCCTTTACAGCAGTATCCATGAAGTAAGGTACTATAAGTTATAGTATCTGGGGCTACACCACTCTCTCTCATTAGGCCTATTATAGATCTTGCATCAGAAAACATCCCATATTTACAAAGTCCATATATCAAAATATTATAGGAGTAAAGATTGGGTTTTATATGCTTTTCTGCCATCTCATTAAGAACTAAACGAGCTTCAAGGAGCTTTCCACTTCTAACCAAACCTAACAACCATATGTTATAGCTCTCCAAGGTCAAAAGAGTTTCAGATCTTTTCATAGAATCAAAGAGAGCCTTGGATTCCTCGAACATTCCTTTATTACAAAATCCTTCTAGCATTAAATTATATGTTACAATATTAGGCTGAGGCAACCCCAACTCTTCATCTATTTGCATATCTCTAAAAATTCTGGAAGCTTCTAAAATTTGCCCAGATTTACAGAGGGCAGCAATTCTACAATTGAAAGTTACAATATCTGGAGAAAGACCAACCTCTCTCATTTTTTCCACCAATTTCTCAGCCTCCCCAGTCTGACCTTCTCCACATAGAGCAGATATCACAGTATTGTACGCAACCCTATTGGGAACAGTACCACAGCTCCTCATCTCGTCCAAAAGTTCAACACCCCGATAATGGAACCCAGCTCTACAATACCCACGAACCAAAATCCCAAGACTAAACTCATTAGGCTTACACCCTTTTTCAGACATTTTATCAAACACTTCCCGTGCATTCTCCAAGTACCCCATTTCACAAAGCGCACGAATCAACAGATTAAAAGTATAAGTCTGTGGGTTAACTCTCGCAACAACCATATCCTTATAAAGCCAAATCACACAATCAACACGGTTCTCCTTCAAAGAGCACCGAAAGAGAAAATTATAGAAAGAAATTGCAGGAGGGTCATGAGGAAACCTGGCTCGAAGCGATCGGAACTGAGAAATTGCGTTTTCGAAGAGACCCAAATCAGCCAACGCTCGAACGAGTGCAAAGCCAGATGGATGAGCAAAATCGCGGTGCTGCAACGAGAGGAGTTGGTGAAGGTGATCGATCTGTGGGTGCATTTTTGCAGTGATGAGGATGCGGGCAATTACTGGAACAGATTGAAGAGATGTTTTGAAGAAGGAAGAGGAGGCCGCGATCGGGGAAGAGAGGATTCGCTTGAAGAGAAGCCATGCTAGTTTGGGGTTGTTGGAATTCAGGTAAATGGCTTTTGAGAGCCTTGTTGCTCGGTCCATTTTCGAGCTTTTCGTGTGCGTCAGCTCCGTTCTGCAAGTTCAGTTGGAAAGCGCGGGAGGAAGATAACGAGAATACAAACAAAAACTTTTGTGCTCGTTTTTTTTTTTTTTTTTTTGGTTCTTTTTTTACAGTGATCCGCCATACAATTGGGTGAAAACAAAATTGAGGGATAGATGGGATTTAACACTGAGTGAATAAACTTGGTAAATTAAGTCATCAAATGTAGGTCAAAGGTCGGTTTGAAATGACTTTCCAAGTGCTTGTTAAAAAAATGTTTTTAACTAATTGAAAAGTCAATTACGAATAAACTCTAATTTAATCATGATGTTCGTCTATCTATATGTTGCAAGTGGGGTGCCAAAGCAAGAAATTAAATTTGGGATGATAGTGTTAATCCAAGTATGGTTCAGTAGATAAGATACTAATTATCATTTCAAATGTCGATGGTTTGATCCCCACCATTGTATTTGTTGAATTCAAAAAAATAAAAATAAATAAATAAAAAGATGCTACCAAATTTGTTTGTCTTTTGGCATCTTTTGCTTTTGCTTTCTCTCCTCTTGAGCTTCAAACAAGTTTTGAATGAGTTTTGATCTAAAGCTTTTTCGTTAATATTAACAATCAAAGTAGCATTGCACGACTAATATTTTGGAGACTTGGTTTGATTTCTTTTTTTATCAATATTAACAAAATTGTCTACTTGGGAAGGAAAATATGCAATTTCCTAAAGAGTAGTACGTTTGAAAAAGAAAATATAATATATAATATCTGTTTTTCTTTAGATACTATAATCATGTATAAGGCCTTGAGTGGAGGCAACTTCTTCAATTTATCCTAAAATTGACTTAGCTTTATATATTATTTTGCTCAATGGTCTTCTTAAATCTCAATCTCACTTGAACTTTTGACCATTTTTCACATTAGTTTTAGACCTTTAAAATCTCAATTTTACTTTTTCAATTTTTAACAACTCTAGATTTGGTTCATGTCAACAAATATTATTTCATTAACTTCACTAATTTACATGTCACACCTAAAGTATCACTTTTACAATAGAAACAAAGTTTAATCAAGTCAACATTTTAAAATTTAAAAGAGCAAAAGCTTGTTCAATAAACCCGGAAAAAAAATTATTTCATTAACAGATATTATTTCATTAACTTCACTAATTTAGTGAATTAGTTCAGCAATAACTCTGTTTCATATGCTCAAAAAAAAAAAAAAGTCCACCTAAACTTCCCATATGCCTTAACCGTTTCAAAATGCATGAGAAAAATGGAAGAAACCGCTCAAGATTTCTTCAGTTGAACATCAGTTTTGCTCATGCAAGTTGTTCATTAATAAGATGCATTGCTTGATGTGGTATGCACTAAGAAGCCTATTTGGTCTAAAAGCTCCTTGACAGAGCCAAGTGAATTGGTTTTCTAGAAAACTTGTGCATCTTTACCAATATTGGGATAGAGGTTTTGAGATCATTACATGCATAATATACAAAATCTAGAGGATACTTGGGCATACCGTATATTGAACGAGGCATCCACCGTCATCCAAGTCCAGTTCGAGCAGAGCATACACCGCTAACCAACTGGAGGCACTCGCCAGTCGCGGTTACACTGAAACCAGATCAGTCCCTTTGTCGCTAAACCTGAAAATGACCTTCTTCTAACCATCATCAGCGAAAAACTAACTGCCTCCCCTGTCCTCATATTGTGCTTCTTTGGCAGTCAGTAAAGAAAATTTAGAACTTGAACAGAAAAAGTGATCTATTTTGTATTCTTTCTATTGAAAATTTGAGTGGGAGAAGGGAAAAAAAATTGTTATTCACTGATGTTACAAAGCTGAAGATAAGGGTTGCCATACATCACATATTTAGACCAGTATGACTTGTACTTGGAAACAGCTAAATCTAACCAAGGCTTGTAGTTTCCATTGTAATGGATAACAGCAGCATTCTCTATTTCTGTGAGGTTTAGGGCAGGGTCGTATCCGAGACCCAGCACGTGCCACCCTCTGTCTAGTGGATAAGTAAGATTGTAAAAAGTGATCAGACCTGGTGGAAGCGACCCAAGCTTCCACAGAGTTCGGTCCTCATTCTGCAGAAGAGTTTCTTCAATTAGCACCAAGTGTGTTTAATTAAAAGAAAAGAAGAGCTATATGCATAGGGAATTGGAAATATACTTGCAAGTTGTATGATAAATGTTCAAGATGCATGTGAAGCTATGCATTCTGGCGTTTGTCTAAATGTTAAGAGAAACATTTTCCACTCCATGAGGCTAATTAGAGTTTGTGATTTGGAACGTAAAATAACAAAAGAAAATGTATAAATCTACTCTAACTTTAAACTTTAATCCTTTGCTATTAAATTTTCATATTATATTTAAAAAAAGTTTTGAGTCACTTGTTTTTATGAAACCAGACCAAATATGAGGCTTAGAACACAAGCTAAGTAGGCATTTGTCAAGAAACTACCAAAAGAATATCAAAGTAGTTAACGGCAAGCAGAAAAAAGATTTAGTAGGCTTTACCATATCTTGCCAATAATGGTATATTCCAGTCATGTTTCGCTTTCTCCATTCCTTCAAATCAAAAATATTCATGCCGAATGCCCAGCCACAAGCATTTGGATCAAAATTCTCAGAGATCTTTGGATTTGAGAAGTTGAGATATTTATCAAACCTATGAAAGCTTTCTTTACAGGTCTCCACTGCCCCATTCACCATACCTTTCAAATCAATGGACCACAAGGGCGTTAAATCCTTCTGAACTACAATATCATCATCTAAAAATAGGATCTTGTCCAACTTGGGATACACTTCAGGGAGGTAGAATCTAAGATGATTCAGCATGGACAAATACTTTGGATTCCTATACTTCAGATTATCCATACCAACAGAGAGGGAAGAAGGATGATTTGCCTTGAAGTAATACTCTTTAAGTCTTGCAGATTCAAGTTGACGTAGAACAGAGCAGTAAGAGGAATTCAACCACTTGAAATCATCAATATTTTGAACTTGGATTGTTGCTTTCGAAGGAGAATTAACAAGAAACCACATTCTCATAGCAGCAAAATTCAGCTTATCTGTGACAATGTGGAAAACATGTTTCTCAGGTTCCTTAGCATGCAAAACCGTAGAGTTGACGACGACAGAAGTTGCTAACACATTGTCTGAGAAAATCGCATAGTGATACAGAGAAGGATTTTCAGTCTTTTCTCTGTCAATATTATGATTAAGATGGTGACCCTGGAGGAAATAGTCTCCTGCAAGCTGTAAAGGGAGACAATGCAAGGATTTAGGGACTGTTTTGGCTGCTAGCTGAGTCAAGAATGCACTCTTTTTCTTCTGGGCATTCACATTATCCTCAGTTGACTGTACCATGGCTCTCAACTTTCTCGACATAGTAAGACAATCATATAGTTCGTCTTTGGCCATTGCAAGAGCATGACCCATGGCTTTTGCTCGATCTAGTGCACTACAGAAAAACAAAGAACATTTCATGAACACCAAGAAAAATAGGCAAGTGTTAACAAGAATAAAGTATGAAGCTTTCTAAAACCTTGGATGAAGCCCAGCATCAGAATTTGCTTCCCCAATCGCAAGTTGACTTTCTCTACAGTGTTTCATTAGAGTATTGTAAAGTCTGGTATCATTCTTTGACCTAGCTATATTTGCATACGCTTTGGCCATTATGATCTGATCACGCATAAGTTTCAAGGTGGAATCAGATTTTGGGTTTTCAAAATCTCTCCTCCAAATGCTGTACTTTCCGTTTACTGTAGTGTCAAAGTTTTTAGACCGTTCAATAGCAGCAGCTGCCATCTGATTGTCTACCTCTTTATCTTCTCTAATCAAATTTGCAGCTCGTACAGCCCTCCTCTCCAGTCGCATTGCCTGAAGTAATTAAATCTTAAAAATTACTTCAAAATAACTATATGGGTATGCCAAGGAGAAATGTGAGAAAGATTACCCGTCGTTTTAGCTTCACTGGATTCATTGATGATAAATGAGAAAAATCAGCTTCACCTTCTCCAGGAGGATGGTCATCCACAGAGTGTTCCACCTTCACTTCATTCTCTGTCCCGGAAACTAATGGGTCTGTCTGAAAGGAAAGAATACATGAATTATATTTTACATGAGCATATGCACCAGGAAAATATCATCAAACTACTGTGGTAGTTTAGTGAGCTACAACAACAAGAGAAAAAGAAAAACATTCAAGAGGACTTAATCAGCTTCAAAAATATTCACAGTACCTGGGAACTCAGTGGCTGGTGGTGGTTTCCATCCATAGAATTTTCCCATACCCAGGAGGCAGATAAATCCTTCAATTTGACCCTTCCCAGGCGAAAAGCCCCAGAAGGATCACTGTAGGCTGCAATTATGTCAATATCCTGTTTGAAGGGAATGATACGAACATAAACACTGTAAGGGTTAAATGCAAAGAATATTAAAATTTATGAACTTCATAACACATTAATACCTTATCATCTTCATTGGTGCTGATTCTGTTTGCAATCTGTTGCTCCTGCAAGCATTTGAGTTGGTCAATAACTGCAAGAACTTCTGAATGCAGAAAGCTTGTAAATGAAATAAAATTAGAATTGAGGGTATGGCAAGGATCCCACAATTAATTGATGGAATTTCTTTCCACCTTGTGTAATGTGAGGAAGAAACTAAACTCATAAATAAAACATAACTTCATCAAGAAGGCCTCTGATGACATAAGTACTCAGCCTTCAATTCGGGCACAACAAATTGTTTTTTTTTTCTTTTAACCATCCCTCTAGTTCAAGTATCTTAATAAGTATAACCAAGACAACTAGCAAAACAAGTTAGAATAAGAACACAGGTAGAATGAAACCAAAAAAGCTCATAATTGCCTGAAATGACCAATAGATAAGAAACTGTAAGGAAACCCCTCACAAGTATATTGAGATGCAGAGGAAATTCAAGCCTTAAGGCAATACAAAAGAACCCAACCTCTTAGAGAGGGTTGGTAATCTCTCTCCCTCCCAACAGCTCTCAAGCTAATTCACCAAAAACATGAAAATAAAACGATTGTACTGTAGTATATATATTACCCAAATGGTTTCCCACATTCTTTACACGTCAGTGGTCCCCATCCCCTATGCTCACTCCCACAAACCTGTCTCATAACTAATTGGCTGATTGTAAAATGTCCCTTGTGCCCCTCCTCTGATAAACCTCCCTAATCGGAGGCCTAACATCACTCCCGGGTTGCTCGAAAACCTTGTCCTCAAGGTTGAAATCTGGAAATTGGCACTTCATATCAAGAACTGACTCCCAGGTAGCCTCGTGTTCAGGTAGCCCTTTCCAGTTAATCAATGCCTCAGTCTGTCCCATGCTTTCATTCTGTCTATAAGCCAAGACTTCTTGAGGTTCCACAATCCATTCAAAATTGTCGGAAAGGATAGGTGGTCCAATTTGGGCTTGTGGATGATTACCAACCACCTTCTTGAGTTGAGAAACGTGAAATACCTAATGGATCACGGCTTCACTAGGCAATTTCAGCCGATAAGCTACGGTCCCAATTTTTGCTTCTACATAGTAAGATCCAAAAAACTTGGGTGTCAGCTTTTCATTTCTTCGTTTAGCCAAGGATGTTTGCCTATACGGACGGATCTTCAGAAGGACCCAAACCCCTCACAAGTATATTGAGATGCAGAGGAAATTCAAGCCCTAAGGCAATACAAAAGAACCCAACCTCTTAGAGAGGGTTGGTAATCTCTCTCCCTCCCAACAGCTC
Source organism: Trichosanthes truncata (assembly GCA_033996785.1). NCBI lineage: Eukaryota > Viridiplantae > Streptophyta > Magnoliopsida > Cucurbitales > Cucurbitaceae > Trichosanthes > Trichosanthes truncata. The sequence continues at coordinate 53,915,809 of JAWPNB010000010.1, forward strand.
TCAAGCTAATTCACCAAAAACATGAAAATAAAACGATTGTACTGTAGTATATATATTACCCAAATGGTTTCCCACATTCGTTACACATCAGTGGTCCCATCCCTTATGCTCACTCCGACAAACCTGTCTCATAACTAATTGGCTGATTCTAAAATGTCCCTTCTACCCCTCCTCTGATAAACCTCCCTAATCGGAGGCCTAACAGAAACCATTTGTATGCATGCATATTACGATATGTTATTATTGCCACAGGCATTACACCAATCACCAGAGTGCAAATAATGCCATATATTAAACAATTTAATGTTTCCACCCACTTAGATGCTAGATGATAAGATATTGTGCTAAAAAAACAAAGGTGATCTTTACGGGTTTCATATATCTTTCCACAAGCATTACTCAGTTTGAAGTCTTTTAATTTGACAATGTCGTGCGATCAATCCACTACTAAAATATCTTAAAATGAGGAAACTATTAACCCATGGTAATAGGAATTCACCTACCAACTAAATGACAATCTCAATTCAAATAAAAATATATTACCAACAAATTAAAATAAAAGAAAATAGGACAGGAACATTAAATGTAAAATGTGCCACAAAGATATACAAGTGTGATACCTCTCCATCTCCACATTGAACACATTGATGCATAGGCTTCCCATTCTGACTGCAGTATATAAAAGACCAAGCCTCGTCAACGATCACAAGCATGATAATAATAGAATGAAGAATACACAAGTAAAAAAAGAATAAAGAGAAAGCTGGCATAGCAAATCTTCCAGCAATTTTCTTACGCGAGAGAAGCATTGGATGCATCCGCTCCAATGAGACCAACGTGAAATACAACCTGCATCGAAATTAGGCAGTTGAACATGAGGCTTAAACTGCATCTATCTGGAAAATGAAAATTGATATATCCGACAACTACGATCTAATCATGGAAATGAATTCTTAAGTTCTGAAAATAAAGATACAAGCAGAGCAACTCTTGCGACATAACAGAAGCACAAGCTTAAGATCAGAGTCAACAGTCTGGTTCATTTCACTAAGGCGCAATCAAATCTCTAAAAGATACACAAGTAAAAAAGAAAAATCCAAAAACTATCACAACAATTGGAATCAATCGACAGCAAGCTACTCCAAAGGCCGCAAGAAAAAGTAATTTCGAGACTTCATCAAGGTCTCGGAGGAATTCAGCTCACAATCGCAACAGTTCCGAATGAGAAGGATCTTGAAGAACATATATAAATTCACTACCACATTTCAACTAGAAAAAAAGAAACCGAACAAAATTATCCAAAAATCACAGGTAATGCTCGAATAGGAACCGAAACTTGTTACCAATAAGACGCAGAAGAGAAACAGAAAATTCAAGCTGAGAGAAATTCTTCTTCGGAGAACTTCCATGGCAGAAATTGGAGAGAGATGATCAGTGGCTTATCGATTCTGAGTAGAACGAAGGCAGTATCTTCAAGATTCACTTCGTCTTCATTGGCCAGGGCGGGACTGTCATGCCGTACTCCATGAGAGAGCGTTTCAAAGTCGGCAGATCAAGAAGAGAACATGGAAAGAAAATGGAATTCTCAAGAAATTAATTTCACCAGGATTATACTGTATTGTATTTTTATAATATTCTTTTTTTATTATTATTATTCTCAAATTGTTAGATAAAATATTGGTAATAAATGAAAGTATGATGATCAAATAATTGCTAAATTCGGTTTCAACAAAGTTTCTTATTTATTATTCTTTTTAAGGTGAAGATTCGAACCTCTAACATCTGGTCAATGATATAACGTCTTAATCAATTAAATTATGTTCAAATTGATAAAAATAATTATCGTTTTAGCCATAATTATTTAACATGTGGATGACATGGCTTCTAAATGCGTACGAACAATATTTCTCTACTCACTAGCCAGCCATAATTTTGGTACTAAAGACAATATTTTATCTCTATAAATTTTTGTTACCTAATCAGTAGGTACGTATTGTCCTATGTGTATTAATTTGATCATATCGACAATTATTGAATTCACTTTAGATAATTGAGATTGGTGTTAACATTGCCAATGAGTGTTGACATTGAGGGAGGCAGAAATTTGTGACAAATAACAAGATGATTGTTTCTTAAATTTTAAAGACTAAAATAAGCAGTTTAAAAATTGTAAAAATAAAAGTGAAATACAAAAAATTTAGAGACTAAATTAAAATTTAAACCAAGTATCAACTAACCTAACATTTTAAATCAATATGAAAAACTACACATGTTTTTTTTTTTTTTTTTTTGGCAAAGGAACATGTTGAATTTTTAAGAGTGCAATATAAAAGTAATGCAAGTTTATTACATCATTTAATAAATTTTTGATGTCTCATTTATTATTTGTCGGTTTATTTAAAAAGGGCGTTATTATTTATGTTGTAATAAGACAAATGAAAGAAATCTTAAATTTATGCATAAGTTGGTATCTATCTTTGTTGAAAAGAAGCGGGAATTCAATTTATTATCTTGCATATCTTATTTTAAAATATTGGAGGCTTTCTCATTCTAAATACAAAATAAAATGTGTTTCAAAAAAATATATATACAAGATAAAATGGTCAAATTATAAATTTAGTCTCTATACTTTTAAAGTTGTATCTAATAGATTCCTCAACTTTATAAAGCGTCTAATAGATTCTTAAGGTCCCATTAGATAACCATTTGGTTTTTGGTTTTTGGTTTTTGAAAATTAAGCCTATAAATACTACTCTCACCTATGTATATACTTGTTTTGTTATCTACTTTTTACCTATGTTTTCAAAAACTAAACCATGTTTTGAAAACTAAAAAAAAAAAAAAATAGTTTTCAAAAACTTATTTTTGTTTTTAGAATTTGGCTAAGAATTCAAATGCTTCCTTGAGAGAGATGAAAACCATTGTAGAGAAATTATGAGAAAATAAGCTTAATTTTCAAAAACCAAAAACCAAAAATTAAGGCCCCGTTTGATAACCATTTGGTTTTTGGTTTTTGGTTTTTAAAAATTAAGCCTATAAATACTACTCCCACCTATGGTTTTACTTGTTTTGTCATATACTTTTTGCCTATGTTTTCAAAAATCAAGCCATGTTTTAAAAACTAAAAAAAATAGTTTTCAAAAACTTGTTTTTGTTTTTAGAATTTGGCTAAGAATTCAAATACTTCCTTAAGGGAGATGAAAACCATTGTAGAGAAATTAGGAGAAAACAAGCTTAATTTCAAAAACCAAAAACCAAAAACCAAATGGTTATCAAACGGAGTTTTTGGTTTTTGGTTTTTTAATATTAAGCTTGTTTTCTCCCAATTTCTCTACAATGGTTTTCATCTCCATTAAGGAAACATTTGAATTCTTAGCCAAATTCTAAAAACAAAAACAAGTTTTTGGAAACTACTTTTTTTAGTTTTCAAAACATGGATTGGTTTTTGAAAACATAGGTAAAAAGTAGATGACAAAACAAGTAAAACCATAGGTGGAAGTAGTATTTATAGGCTTGATTTTCAAAAACCAAAAACCAAAAACCAAATGGTTATCAAACGAGGCCTAAATGGTTATCAAACGGGGCCTAAACTTTCAATCTTGTTTTTGATAAATCCGTAGAGTTTAAAAGTGCTTAATAGATCTCAAAACTATTATTTTTATATCTAATAAATCTCTAGTCTATTAATCATTTTTTTTAAAATGAACTTATTAGACACAAAGTTGAAGAGTGATACTATACTAAGAGATGCTCTAATATCTAATGATATGAAAACCTTAGTGAATTGGCCTAGGAACCCTTTGGTTAAGTAAACCCAGACTTAACAAACCTTAGGGGTCGTTTGGTTTGTAGGTTTGGGTGGTTTCTTAAGCTTGGGATTGTTAAGTCTAGGTTTATTAAGTTTGTGTTTGGATGGTATAGAAAATAGGTTTGTTAAGTCTGGATTTGTTAAACCAGTGTTTGGATGGTATCAAGTCTGGGTTTGTTAAGTCTGTGTTTGAATTCTAATTTGTTAAACCTGAGTTTATTAAAAGTGTATTTGGTTGGTAAATTTAAAATTTGTAATAAATAATAGAAATTATTTAATTAAAGTAATAAAAAATATATATTAAATGTAACTTTTATTATGAAATTAGAGGGTATTATTTTAATAATAAATAAAATATTTTTAATGCATTTATCCACTCAATTTTCTTCCAATAATTATTTTATAGAATAAATATTTAATTGTTCAAGAAAATATTTTCACACTATTTACCAAAGTGTGAATAAATATAAACAAAATTTTGTATGCAAATATATCTAACATAAAATTAACCATAAAGAAAATGTAATCAATTGTTTATTTAATGATTTATAACTTGTTGTGCTAACAAACGTTATTGACTACTTATTATCAAAATTACTATTGAACTTAACTTTCTATATTTAATTAATACATAAGATTATAAAGTTAAAGTATTTTAAATAATATTATTTTAAAAGTTATTAACTTCAAGATACACTAACCAAAATAATTTAATTAATTAATTTTACCAATAGTATGTCTTTAATTGACTATGATAACATGATTTTTATATTTTCTCAAGAAAATGAGTTTAGAAAAGTTGTGGATTTAGAGAAATAGACTTTTTTTTTTTTATCAAATGGAAATTGACATATTAAATTTAGGTTGATATAACTTGTGTGGTTTGGAATTTATAATAAAATAATTTATATGTTAATAAAAAATTTAAAATATATTAATAAGTTTCTTTTGAATTAGGAACTATTACTTTGTAAATGAATCATTTATTTTTTAATATTATTGTTAATCTGAACACTTTTTGAATAATTATTTTGTAAAAGAAAGATTTAGTTAGTTTTGTAATTGCTTTTTCTAATATTTGTCAATGTATGAATAAAATACAAAGAAATTCCTTCTTATAAATTTATCATTATAATTGCTCTAAAACTTGAAATATAACAAAGATGACATATCAGTTTATGAATGAATTATTACTATTTGAAATTTGAACTAAAATTATTTACTTATTTATTATAAAGTTATCATTAATTAATTATTTTTATTTAACTAATATATTTTTATTAAAAATTTAATGCATTTTAAAAGCATGATTAAAGACAAAATATGTATTGTAGCAAACTTGAAGAGTATGAATAAAGTATTGTAGCAAACTTGGTGAGTAAGGTAAAACATTGTAGCAAACCTGAGGAGTAGAATAATATGTACTGTAGCAAACCTGGGTTAACAAAACTGCTAACCAAACATGGGTTTGTTTAAACAAACTCATGCTCCCCACTTCCAAAACAGGGAACCAAACACCCCCTAAAAGCACACAAACACTAAAACGCACAAACACTCTATAAGTTTACCTTTAGAACAACAATCACCTATAAATTTAAAATTAATTTTAAAAAAAAAAAAGAAAAAAAAAAGCTTGTTCCCTAATCCAAAGTCAAAACACTCTATAAGTTTAATGACCAATCAAACTTGAATACTTTTAAGGCATACAAAATTAAAACAAGAATTGAGTAAGGGGGTTCAATGCTCTCAACCATGAGTATAGATTCAATTTTATTAATTCATAATCTCATCATCTTAAAAAGAGAAATAACATGGCTATTTATAGCCTACAAAAGTTGGCTCGAGAAAAAGAAAAGAAAACTTTAATTCCCAACCTAGGAGCTTTTAATCGAATCTAATCTAATCTTTAAAGTAAATAAAAATAAATCTTAATCAAATAATGAAGAAAACTTTTCCTAAAAGAATTTAGGGGAAAATATACACCTACACTAAAAGAGTAAAAATAAACGAATAAATATTCTAAAACTAAAACATATTTGATCCCAAAATCTAACACATCCTACGGATAAAAAATAGGGTTAACTACATGAATAACACATTTGAAGCACCAAATTACACAAATGTCAAGTTTTAAAACAAATTTCAGCTTTGTCTCAAGCGAAGCCATTTGAAGTTTAATAAAAGATTGAATTTACATATATGCCCATTATATTTGGTAGTAATTGATGTAAATTTGTGAGAAAAAAATGGAAAGAAAAAAATGGAATATTTTCCATAACTGTTTGAATAATAGATTTGGACAAATCCCACAATTATCTCCAATAACCTCCTTCCAAATATGTTCGCATTTTTCACCATCGAAATCAAGGGTTTATGGCCAAACCAATCGATTTACCTCCTCGCCTTCATTCAACCATCAAAAGCAAATGTTTCCAGCGACGTGTAGATCGAGAAGCTATGGGTTTCATTCAACAATGGTGGGTTTGCTTCGCCGGCTTCTTCTTGCTTTATTGATACAGTTTCTTCTTCATTGCCGGTGGGTTTGCTTCGTTGGTTTCTTCGCTAGTGGGTTTTGAAGGGTTTTTTTCTAGCTATATTTTCGGGTTTTTTCCTTTTTTTTATTTTTTATTTTTTTTATTTTTTACTCTTGCTATATTTTGGGTTCATATAATATAATTCAAGAACACAAATTATAATGCACTAAATTTTGTTGAAGACAAACATAAACATTCTAGGATTAAATTTTGAGTTTATATGATATAATCGCAAAACAGAAGTTTTTATGTAGGTATATATTAATTCTTGATTGGGTATATAGAATTGATGTCGGACAAAAATTTACTTTAATCTTTCAAGTAATTCCTTTGAGATTAAATGTCTTTTAATCTTTGACTGGGTATTGATAATTCTTATTTATGATGATTATTTAACCCTAAACTAAGTTATTTTTGTCATTTTTGTATGCTTTATTGATTACCGAGCAAGCTAAAAATAACATTTATAAGATATATTCATGCAAGCTTGTCGGAGTATGGAAAAAGAAGAATTAAGTTGAAAAGATACAAGAAAGTTGGCTAAAATTGTTGTTTTGTGCAGATTTGAAGAAATGAAGAAAATGCAATTGCAATGCAATTGCATTTCCTTGGGAAGGCAATGTGAAGAACAAAGAAGGAGAATGCAATTGCAATTCTCTGCACCTATCAAGTCATTACGAAAATTAAGGAAATTCACCAAGATTCACGCAGTTTGCTCGATTTATGAAGAATTTCAAGCCCGAACTCATGCCCAACCCTTGACCCATGATTGAAGGAGCATATAGATGGAAACCTAGCCCTCAATGTCTATAAAAATGAGGAAAACGATCCAAAACGTGGCTGGGTTTTTCTGCTGCTCGCCCACAATTCTGAATTCTCTGTTTTTCTACTTCTTTTCTGTTGTTTTGCTCAAGTTTTGCTGCTGTTATTTTTCTTCTTCACTTTCAGAACCTTCAATGTTCAAAATCTCAATCATTCCTCACGAAAATGAAGGAAGTTTTTACTGCTGTTAATTAGTTTTCTGCACTTTATTTTTGTGGGTTTTCATTAGTATCGATACTCTGTTTTTGTCAATTTTATTTCTGCAAGTAGGTTCTATTTTAATTCTTCAATTTTTGTTCAGTTTTGAGTCATAGAATTAGTCTTGGTTTCATTCCATTTTTCTATTTGTTGCACAATTGATTGAATGATTGAAGTTTAGATTACAATTTCCTTCCTCCAGTATTAAAGCTTCGTCACTCCTGGAACTTCATTTTCTACAAATGTTGTAATTCCAAGTATTATGATTTATGCAAATCTGATTTTAAATTAGAAATTTCAGCTTGTTACCAACATCTTTATGGGCATTTTTAATTGACCATTCAATTCGGTTTCCTTAAGTTTAATTTCCGTATTTCATTGTACTAATTATGAAATTTTCAGCAAGTAAGTTTTTGGTTTTCATTTTTTTCACAATGAGCTAATTCCTTCTTAGGGATTCAAATTAATGAATGCCCTAAGGAAAAATGTAAAAGCTCTAAAGCATAATCAATCTAGCTAGCATATGAACTTAGTTTGCTTTTGTTGAGATTTGGGTAAACCTAATCGGCCAACTAGTGATTGTTTGTCAAGCTTGAACTTAATATCGAAAGAGTTAAGGAAAAGCCGATGTCACAAAAGCAATGGAGGAAAAGGCTTAGAAATAAGTTCTGAACATCGACCCTAGACATAGGGCGAGACTCCAAAACCACTAGAGTTGTGTACAAAAGTATCTAAGTTAGATTAGCCATAGACATATAGGTTTAATCACTTAGTCTCCTAAAGATTTTGAATCAAAATTGAATAGGAGTTGAACTCGGTTTACTTAGTCTTCACATGTTTAGTTAAGATTGCAATTGCATTTGAATAGCATTTTTCCAAAGGTGCTTGAATCACTTGAATCCTTATTTTAACTCATTGATTTTTTACTTATTTCCATTAACAAACCAACCTCTTAAATTTTTACATCTTCGGTTACCCCAATTGCATTTTGTAAGCAAATTTGTGTCATCTTCATAAGATTTTGTTAAAATCTGTTCCCTTGGGTACGATACTCTGTAATACTTCCAGTTTCTTTATTACTTCGATCACGTGCACTTGCATGTTGTAGCAAAGCATAGCGATCAGGTATATATGAACATCGTAATGAAATATTTACATGGTATGAATTATAGTGCCCGTAGTGAGAATTATATCAACTAGGTATATATTATATTAAATAAAATGTTAATATTATATTATAATTATCCATCTCATTCCAATGATCACTATGAACCATACTCTTAGGTGAATATGATTACAACTGATCGATAGTCACGCAAGCGCACCCGATCGAAGTAATATAAAATGGTCTCTGAGTACCAAGTATCGAATCCCACATGGAACGGAGTAACAAAAGTTTTGTTTTGCAAAAGTGTAAGAAAAATTGCAAATGGAAAACTAAAAATGCAAAAATAAAGTTGGGATAGGTTGTTGGTGAAAAACAGAAATTGCTAAATCCAATTGCTAAATCTAGAAATGGCAATGTTGGAAATAACAGAAATTGCAGAATTGAATTGCAGATTCTAATTTGGCAATGAGCGAAATGACTAAAAATTGCAAAATTAAATTGCTGAATCTAAATTGGCAATATGAAATAGCAAATTGGATGAACTTAGATAATGAAATGATAAAGGATGGGGCTCAAGAATGTCATTGCCCTAAGTGGTAATTGCAAGCCAAAATTGCAATTCCAACCTACTCCACACTCAATTGTAAACCAAAATTGCAACTCCTATTTACCTCGCAATTGGGTTTTTTAGGAGGCTAAGTGAGAGACCTATATGTCTATAGTCCCTCTATCTTAGATAATTTTTAGCTCACAATTTTATGGGTCTTGGAGTCCTTAATCCCTATGTCTAGGGTAAGGAATGGCTTATGTCTAAGCTCTTTTACTCCATTACTTGTGTGAAATCCGCTTATCACTAACCCTGTCCGTATTAGATCTAAGCTTGAGTTGAAACCCTAGTTGATCACTCTAGGATCTCAACGGAAATTTAATCAACACAAGCAAACAATTAAGATGTAGGCTTGGTTTTTATTGGAATTTTGGCTACATTTACTTCTTAGGGAATTCACATCCTTGAACCCCCTAAGAAGTTTTAGCTCATATTTTCGATGAAAATCCTAAAACTAATTTTAAAGAAAAAGTTCATAGTAAAAGTGTGTAATTTAAATAATTAAAACAGAATTTTGTAAAAGGAATTTTGGCTATTACTAGGAATTCAAGCAAGGATAATTAATGGAAATTAAGCCAAAACTTCAAGGGAAACTAAGTAATTTTGTCATCTCCTTCCTTCAGCCTTATCTTTCCCACAAGCATAAGTTGAATAATATCACCCTTTTCACATAAGTTAACTTGCAGAAGAAAAACAGGGGCTGAAAAAAAAAATTCCAATTCAATGAAAATGGATTATCCCTCAAACTAGTTCATACTTGAATTCCACTTAGAATAAAGAGATAATCCCTACAAACATTCATCACATAAGCAAGAAATTTTCGATAACACTGAAAAAAAGCTCTCGGTGAAGAAGAACGAAAAAAAAAACAGAGTATGAGTTCTAGGACAAATACCCACAAAATAACTTGAATTAAACTTGAACTTAAATCCAAAATACTTCAAACTGAAAATAAAAATAACTCAACAACGTTTCTGTAATACAAACTTGACGAAAAATCGAATAGAACTTGAATATTCCGACCAAAAACAGCAGAAAATACGAAAAACAGAGGCTGCGAAAAACGAAAACCCACGAGACTAATCCTTCGAATCGACCGAGGAATTCCGAACTTCTTTTTCCGGCTTCTTCAATCTTCTTTTGTAGATCGTTTTAGGGTTCAATTATGCCAAGAATCACGCTCCAATTCCCTTGATTCGTGCGAAATTTCCTCTTCCCATTTATGGGTTTCATCATTCACGCGGGTGCAGATTTTCCATATATGCTCTGCCCATGATTGCCAAAACGGTTTAGCAATTTGATTTGGCAATTTCCGAAATTCCTGCAAAAAGAACCACATTACTTAGAACTCTCTTCCAATTGCTATCACATTAAATTCTTCTTTAAATTCAAGCAATCTTCCACTATTTTCAATTAATCTTAGGACAAACACGAATATTTTGAGCACTTGGGACTTAAATAAGCCTTAATTCTAAGGCTTATCAACAACCTATACAAAATACATGAGGATTATTTACTTATCTATATCTAATAGATGTTTGCAAATATAACTATAATTATTACCTAAATAAAATATAATAGGATTATATTTATGCTTACAGTCTACTGAATAGTATATATTTGTCATCAAGTATTTTTAAGAAATGTTCCATATAACTAATACGTGTATAACGCATAAACCATGTACATTTTAATTAGTTGATATTATATCTAACCATAAAAGTTTATATGTTTATAACACATATACCTACTAAACTTTACATAATTTATATTATATATCTACAAAAGTTTATATATAATAAGACTACTCATTACGAAAAAAATGACTAAACATAACAATGAATATAATACATAAATACATGATGAAAATGATATATATTGTAAAGTTTATGATAAAAAATACCAAAAAAAACTTGTGTTTTGAATAAATTGACCATAACATAAATAATAATAATAATAATAACAAACAAAAAAATAAAAATATAAACATCAATAAAAATCAATCAACCATGTAAAGCAATATCAATAACTGATCAAAGAACTAAAACAAATAAAACCCAATCAACAAATAAAGTATGTGGTATAATTTTTTAAAAAATATAGGCAAAATAACAAACAAAGTCTGTAGTATAATTGAAAAAAACCATATGCATAATTGAAGAAGCAACATTACTCATATTGAGGAAATAATATGGTTGACGACAATTGTATTGGAGGAGAAGAATGTTGCATTCCAACAGCAATTTTTGTTGGACGATGGTAGCAAAAAAAAAAAAAACAAACAAACAATATAATAGTTAACCCCTAATTTGTTAACCTTATATGTTATTAATGGTAAAAAATAGTTAACACCAAATTTGGATAGTAAAATATTTAAAATTATAAAAAAGATTTATATGTAATTAATGGTAAAATTATTTACCTAAATTGAATATCTCATTATGAAAACATTAAATTACAATAATAATGAATTTCCAAAGGTATAAATGGAATAAAATAGTTGTAGAGATATGAGCCATGTTAGAGCTGATATTTTTTTTTAAATGTGTCATTTGTGAAATATATGGTTGAAAACGTGCTCTTTGGCATAATTTCCCTAAAAAATACACAAATAATAGAATAGGTGGTGGGCGCATGCATGGACATGTCCTTGGTTGGCTTGGTCTCTACTTACCAATTAAAGCATTGTTCTCCCTTACCAATTAGAGTATAATTTAATGGATAAGACACCAATTATCATTCTAGAAATCGATGATTCAATCCTTCACTTCACAATTATTGAACATAAAAGAAAAAAAAAAGTGTTGTTCTCCCTTGATTAACACTTATAATAGGGTTGGTGTAACTATGATCATATTAAAAGGTCATGGTCCTCTTAACTATACAAAATTTTGTTCCGTCTATAATAAGTCTTAAAAGGTCATGATCCTCTTAACTATACAAAATAGTTGACGTAACACAATATGAAAGTTAAGATAGTATCACTATGACTTTTTATATCCACACATGTGGATATAAAAAGTCATAGTGATACCATCTTAACTTTTATATGGTGTTACATCAACTATTTATTAAAAAATCAGATAATTAAACGAAACTGATACATTTTCAAAAATAATAAATATATATATGACTTTTTTTTTGAGAAAATATAAATGCAACTTGTCTAATGGTATGATATTTTTAGACTTGATACAAAGTTTGACCAAAATCAATGATATAAATGGTGTAAACAACAATATTCCTAAAGATTATTTTATAGTGTGAATTGAATTAAGATTCCAATAATCTTAAGTCTAACAATTAAAAAATAACTAATCTAATAATGTTCTTCATTATTTCAACAGCTATTCATTTTCAATCCTTCATTGTACATTATATAATTGAACCAAAAAATAATTGTGCCGATTTAAATAGATCAGTAATATTGGAGGCTGATATTTGCAAACAATGAAATAGCTGCTATTTATATATTTTATATATTTATTCTGAGTATGCTATTTACACAACTATAATATTAAATTGCCCTTTGTTTGGAAGATCTAGATTTGGGAAGATTTGAAATCATGTTTTTAGGTCGAATTTGGCAGGATTCTAAACTTTAAAAAATATGTTTCCAATTTTACCCCATAAAGATTTTTTAAAAAAATTACAACTCTCTATGCCAGTTATACCTATCCATAGTTCCTTCTTTTGATTTTCTTCTTCGTTGGTGAAGAGAATAAATCAACATAAATTAACAAAACAAAACAAAAAATAAAAATCTTGGAGCACAGGTTAGGGGTTGAAAAATGGGCAATAGAGGGCTAACTCGATCTCACCAAGGAGCACGGATTAGGGGCTGAACCACTATTTATAAATTATAAGAAATAAAAAAATAAATTTAAAAAAAAACTTTGATTGCTCCTAAGAGGCGAGAGAGTATGAGACGGCTTGATGGCGAGTTCATTGGGAGGTGAGACGAAAGCTAAGAATAGTTCAAAAAAGAAACAAAAAATGTTGTTGAGTGGTACGAACGAGTAAAGAAAATCTAATGTAGTTTTTTAAAGATATATATATATATATATATATATATATATATATATATATATATATATATATATATATATATATATATATATATAGGTTTTTTTTTAAAAAAACACGTGGTAGATTTATTGGTAAAGTTTATTTTTCATATATAAAAATATATGGAAAACTATAATAAATATATGAAAAAATATCTATTTTTAAATTTTAATATACAATAAATATAAATATATAGACAAATAGGAGTTATGTTCTTTTTTTAATATATAATGAATATATGGAAAAAAATGAGAGTAGGATTGTAATGTATTTTTAATGAAAACGTAAACAAGCATATTCTCTATTTTAATTTAATTTAAAATGTTCAAAAACATAATTGTAATTGACTTTATTATTTGATATTAAAATATGTTATTATTATTAATATAATTTCCTGCAAAATTATAATGGCATAACAGTAAAATGTTATACTTTCTTTTTATTTCTCGTGAGTTCCAAACAAGAAAATTTAATTTTCATGATTTCAAATCAATTTAATTCCAAACACAAATAAGAATTTGAAATCATTTCTATTTTTTAAAATCTTGAAATTTGAAATCATTTCTCAATAAATTCATTCGCCAACCGGAGCATTAGTTAGAAAAATGATAATTTCTTAAAATGGATCAAGTGTGTCACATCTTCAAAAATGTAATTGGATTTATTCAAACTTCGAGGACTAAATAAGGATTAAACATGCGATGTACCCCTAAAAGCAATTGGATTCTTAGTTTGTGTATTGAGTTGAACCAAATGTGTATTTAGTAAATTTTTGAAAATTTAAGTCTCATCTGACAATTATTTGGTTTTTTGTTTTTTATTTTTAAAAATTGTGTTTGATTTCTACAATTTCTTTATAATAGTTTTCATCTTTCTTGAAGAAACATTTGAATTCATAACCAAATTCCGAAAACAAAAACAAGTTTTCAAAACCTTTTTTTTTAATTTATGCCAACATGAACATAGCTCAGATGTAATTAGTATATATTTTTTATCTTGAAATTAGATGTTCAAATTCTCATACCTCACATTTATTGTACTATATATATTTTTTTTAGTTTTCAAAACTTGACTTAATTTTGAAAATATTTGTAAAAAAGATAGATAAAACAAAGAATCTTATATATGAAAATAGTGTTTATAACTTAATTTTCAAAAACCAAAATCAGATGGTCATCAAACAAAACCTTATATATTACTCAAGATTTCTATCCCACCAAAGTCCAAACAAATTTCCCAAATAATATAAATTGATTGAATCAAAATAAATAAATTATCATCTCTCTAATTACAAAAGACCATATGGCTTCATCATTTTTTCTCTTCCTTTCTTTTACACATAACATTTTAAGTTTTTACTAACAGCAGAAAATAAGAACAGCTGGACATCCAAGATCAAACAAACTTGACAATCCAGTGTAATGCAATAACCAAAGCGTGTCCTAATTTCCAACATCACAGCCTAAGTAGTACTTAATTACATATTACCAAATGTTTACTCTCTCCAACAATCTTACAGCTGAGAAAACAAACTTCATTCTAACATCTATAGAACTCGAGGACACAGTTGTACAACTTATAGAATAGATCATTTTCTGACCGTCGTTCCATTCTAACATCTATAAGAAACATATGAATGAAGAAATGAGAGTGGGATAAGAGAATCAGTACCACTGAAATCTATCTCAACCTGGGTGGTGTTTGATTAGCATGGATTCCATATTGCTTCACATGAAGTGGAGAATTATGGTGAAGAGGCTGATGAGCATTGCGATTTGATGCCAGACGGGAAGCACGGTTTCTAGGCTCAGTTGGTTTGTCACTCGTAGCTTCGATCTGTTCCAATGTCTCGACGACCTCTTTCATTGGTGGTCTGTTTTTCTGTTCTATCTCGATACATTGTAGAGCTAGCTGAGACAATTGGAATGCAGATCTGGATGGATATTTTCCTTCCAAGCGAAAGTCCATCACGTTTTTCAGTTTCCTCCTCTCTGATAAGTATGGTTTTATCCAATCCACCAGGTTCTCTTGCCCGGTTGGACGATTTTCATCAAGTGCACGTAAACCCGTCAACATCTCAATCAGTACAACTCCAAAACCATAGACATCACTCTTGACATACAGATGTCCTGTGTTATAAACATCGTCATTATTGTGAACTCAAAAATACTCGAAAATCTTTTGGTGATAGGATCCGGTTTTGGAATTAAGATTGGCTTATTCAACATAGACAGTGACAATCAATTTTGAAAGGTTTTTATTCTACCTGTGGTAACGTACTCTGGGGCAGCATAACCATGAGTGCCCATAACTCGAGTCGTCAGATGAGATTTACTTTCTGAAGGACCCAATTTCGCCAAACCAAAGTCCGATAGCTTTGCTGTATATGACTGCAGGTAAACGCAGATTCAGTTTACGACAAATACTATAAGGAGAGAAGATATCAAAAGGAAACAGCTATTATGAGAAAGGTTGTCTATCAAGGATTAAGACGAGTAAAAGGCTCTTTCTTAAAATGTATATTTACGTATAAATTCATAATAAATAGAACTTTACCCCATCAAGCAGAATATTAGAAGCCTTGAAATCTCTATAAATTACTTGCTTGTCTGATGTGTGCAAGAAGGCCAACCCTCGGGCAGCGCCTATGGCAATCTTAATCCGAGTATCCCATTCTAGCGGTGTAACTGCTGAGCCCCCTGCATTTCACAGAAAGATTGTTTACACTTCAGTAAACTAAGATTGATCTCTCTGCTGGGTGAGAACAAAGACAATAATACTAGCAATTAAGTGAAAGAAACATCATAGCACGATTTTTTTTTTTTTAATATCCATGGGTGTCCCTGGCAGCTTGCATGGAAACATCAAAGCATAATATCATCAATTAGTTTTCTTACTTCCAAATAGATGGTTCTCCAAGCTTCCTTTTTGCATGAACTCATAAGTAAGGAGTAGCTCATGATCCTCCCAACAGTAACCCAACAGCTTCACTAGATTTGGGTGAGAAAGTCTTCCCAAGAAGCCCACTTCTGACTGCACAACCAACAGACAAGGTTATTATATGTAAATTTTTCAAAAGGTCTTGAGAAGGAAACTTCTGGAATATGCAACTGTAACTACCAAAATTGGAAACGTCGATCCATGGGTGGAAAGTTCTGGTGGCTTAGTCTTAACCGAGTTTAAATGTTTGATCTATGGAAGTTGACAGAAGTTGGTATTGTATATATGAACACAAACAAGGAAGATAGGAAATCATAAAAGTTTCAAACACAGTGAAGTAGTTCACATGATCCCGTCCCATACTTAAAGCAATTCTCTCTAGAGTTTCAGTTGACAATTCTGGTAGCTCAATCTTGCCTAATTTAAAGCTGAATGATGGAAATCACATTGAGCTGTTGTTTGGAATGATGTAAACAAACTGCTGTCAATTTTTTTCAATACTAATCTATTTAGATGGTGTCTTTTTCTAAGTTGTTTTCAGTTGAGTTGTTCTCAAACAGCAGTTAGAAGAAGGTTCAGATGCACTCAAGTAATTCACAGTTGAGTTCACATGATACTCTACCCAAAGTCATTCTCTCTAGAGCAAATACCAATTCCTTTTTTTATCTTTTTGTCCTTTTGATTGCCGAGGTTTCAGAGCTCACTCTTTGATTTATGCTCGTGGTTCACTCCACTAATACTAGCTCACTCTTTGATTTATGTTCATGGTTCATTCCACTAATCCTTATCTGCTTCGCTCATCCTAAGGCCAGCTCTAAGACAAGAATTTTTAAGTTAAGTTTTCAACCTAGGAGCTTGGACCTAGGATGCGGAGTGAACAATCTCTTAATAGAAATTCTTTCCCCTTCCATCGTTGGTTTGTTTCAGGAGATTTTAGAGAAGAGTATTCTTCTCTATAACAATATAATTACCTGCCACTCCTCAATTCCTTGCACGCTGTCAGATTTCAACTTTTTGACTGCAATAACCGTCAAATTTCCCTTCTTTCCGTGGCCCTTCTCCTCGAGCCAACCTTTGTAAACCTTGCCAAAACCTCCTTCACCAAGCATTGCCTCAGCTCTGAAGTTTTTGGTTGCAGCTTTGAGCTCTGTCAAACTATACTCCCTCAAGTTTGGAGAGGGCAAAATCTGGCCATTTGGAAAAGCTTCATCTCCACTTGCTGCCGAGAAATTACTGTACTTGGAGATGTTGCTGATCGTTGATGATGTTGTCTGACTGGTTGTCTGGGATACCACTGTTATAGCCAAAGATTTGAAACATATAAGAGCAATTTTTCCAAGTCATAAACAAGTATCATTATCTGCATGTAGCTCTTAGTTTTGTATCAAAATTCAATGGAAAAACCAACCAAACACTCAAAAACTAGGAAACTCCAAACAGATTAAACAAACAAATACCCATACGGGAAGAGTGGAAAAGAGTTTCAGAAAATATTTCCTCCTCAAAAGATTGATAAACCATACAAAACACAAATAAGTCCGTTACAAGAAACCCCATCAAAGAACTTCAAATTCAACAGGGAAAAATTATTTGAGCGAAACCTGCAGATAGTAAGCACAAACTTCGAAATAGAAGTAAATTACAACAACAAAGCTCAAGATAATGAACTGATATCAAAGAAGACCAGCTGAAATTACCTGAACTGAGATGTCCAGTGGTATTAGGGGTATGATTATCAACTGGAGAACCCCAACAAATCCCCATTTATCTCTCTCTATCTCTCCAAGTCTCTCTCTTCCTGTTGAAGCACAAAAATGAAAGAAGAAGAAGAAGATAATGAAGGAGAGCCATGATGAAATAAAATAAAAGCAATCCAGACTTCACAGTCAACAGTTCATTTTTCCCCCAGCCCCACCTGTACAAGTCTTGACCAATTAATTCAGAAATCTCTCAATCGATTTCACAAATATGATCCAATGAACGCGGATTAAAGGGCAAATAAAAAAATAAAAAAATCAACACCGATGAAACCAACTGCAGTGAAAATAAAACAAGGGAGTGGAAAAAGAGGCGTTTAATTGAAGATTGGGCGATATTACCAGGAAGACTGAGTCGCTAAAATTGAAAAGAGGTGGGGACTGAAGAAGATGACAATAGACTGAAAATCTGTCCGTTTGTTCAAAGTCAACTGCCGTGCATGATGGTTGTTTGGTTTCAATCTAACTACGTGAGAAATTGAATTCAAAGATAACGAAAAGGAATGGAGAATTAATAAATAGAGATGTAAATTACTTGAACGGTGGGGTCGAAGAATTATGGTGTCGCCATTTTCCGCCATTGGAAGCCACACCAACTGGAGCTCGCTGTAACAAGCAAAAGACGAAAACCTGGTTTGTTGACTCCTTTTGGTAAGAGAAACGAAAATTCAAATGCTCTTTCTCTTTTTCTTTTTTTTTGTTCCGATTTGAAACTTTTCACCTTTAAAATATCCATATGTTTTTTACTCAAAAAAGGAAAACTTACTTTTTTGACTCATTATCAAATTTTAGAAATTTTTGGAGGTGAAACTACGAGTTTTGGTTCGAAATTTTAGGTCAAAAAAGTATGTGTTCTTAGATTTTTAATTTCATATTACATATATGTTGGGTTACATTACAAGTTTATTTTTTTTAATATGACGATATATAAGGTGAAAGATTAGAACCTCTTGACTTTTTGGCTAAGAATATATATTTTGACTAATCGAGCTTTGCTCAGTTTAGTTTTAAATTTTAAATTTTATGTCTAACAAATTCCTAAATTTTAAAAATTGTCTAATATGTCTCTAAACTTTTAATTTGTATTTAACTAGGTTCTTGAACTTTAAAAGTATCTAATAAATCTATAAATTTTCAATTTGTGTCTAATAGATTCTTAACATATTAGACATTTTTTAAAATTAACGAACCTATTTGACAAAAATTGAAATTTGTATGTAACAGTACCTTAAACTTTCAATTTTGTATACAATGATCTAAAAATATCTAATTGGTCATTGACTTATTCGACACTAAATTAAAAGTTTAGAGACCTATTAGGGGTATTTGGATTGAGGAGTTGGAAGAGTGGAGTTGAGGGGAGTTAATAACTCCCTCTAACTCTTTGTTTGGCCCAAAGATAATTTTAACTTCTATTGTGAACCACGTAAACTTATTAACCCCTCCTCCAACTATCTAATGTGGGCTCCACAAACTTCTTAATTTTAACTTATTTTTTAAATATAAATTAAATAAGAATGTTTTAGATATGATACTATTATTTAAATTGAAATTTTAATATAAATTAGAGTACTACATAAAAAAAATTGATAAAAATCTCCCTATCTCACTTCCTCAACATGTCATCTACAATTTTTTTTTTTTGTTTAATTTAAACTAAAATTACTTATAACAAATAATAATTTGATCCTTTTTAAGCTTTTTTTTTTATTAATAGCTCAAAAATATATATAATTTTATGATTTAAAGATAAGAAAAACATATTTTAAACTAACTCGTACTATATTTTAGGAAATTAGTATTTAAAAAGATTAACGTATTAAAAACGTTTGATTTTGAAACAAATCATATTCAAAGTAAAAAGATAAACGATTTCTCATTTCAAATTTATTATAATAAAATTATTACAATAAATAACATAAATATATAGTATTTTGAACAAAAGTATGTATGATATTCATTTTGAATGGTGTTAAAAAATATATATTCATTTTGAACTTAATTATTTCAAAATAGCATAAATATTTGATATTTTATTTTTAACTTAGTTATTTTAAAACTTCAAAGAATATATTATTTTCAAATTAATCAAACTTTAGATAATTTATTACATTGATTAGTTAGAAAAATAAAATCTTAAATTATACAAACAAAAAATTATTAAGCTTGAACAATAAATCTTAAATTAAAATTTTAAAATTGACAAAATCAAGTCTCTAACAAAATTATAAAATATTCATAAAATAATATAATTTAAAATCTCAATTTTAAGATTGACGGAAACAAATCTATATTATTTCTAAAATTGAGAGAATAAAAACGTAAAAATCTTGAAGTTTATTTGAATCTCATTAAATTAATGGATTTAAATCTTTTCGAATCACATGTAATATTTAAAAAAGTATTGTAAGACTTTCTTTTATTTGAAAGTTATCCAAGACAAATGAATAATTAATGTGAGAGATATTGAAGAAAAAAAATGTGGGGTATTTTGTTCAAAATTCTTTTTTTTTTAAAGAAATTTATAAAATATACATAAATTAATAAAAACAAAAAATCTCAATCTTAGAATCCATGGGAACAAATTTTAAATAATGAAAATTTGAGAAATTATAGAAAAAAACTGTACAAAAAAATCAAAAATCAACTCAGACTTCAGAATTTCATGTTTAACAAATCTGCACCTCAAACACAGATTTCAGAACTCTTATTCCCTGCAACTCCTTACCCTAAACACAAACATAACTCTAGACAAACAACTTTGCACCACAAACACAGACTTCCTAACTCCCAAACTTACTAACTTTTACTCTCTGCAACTCCTTGCCCCAAACAGCCCCTTAGAAACTTTTTAAAGTTCAGAAACATATCATACACAAACTTTAAAATTCAGGAACTAAACTTGTAATTTAACCTATTGGTTTTTAAACTTCTAGAAGTATCTAATAGCACTTGAACTTTTTTTTTTTTTTTTTTGTCTTATAAGTCCTATAAATTTTTCAAATGAAACTTTAGGAACCTATTGAATCAAAAATTAAAATTTTATGTCTCGTTTGATAACTATTTGATTTTTATTTTTGATTTTTTTAAATTAAGCTTATAAATACTATTTTCGCCCATGAATTTCTTTGTTTTGTTATCTACTTTTTAAAACTATTTTCAAAATCCAAGCCAATTTTTTAAAACTAAAAAAAGTAGCACCGTTTGTTAACCATTTGATTTTTTCATCTTTAATTTTTGAAAATTGTGCTTGTTTTCTTACCATTTCTCTACATTGGTTTTCATCTTTCTTAAGAAAACATTTAAATTCCTAGCCAAATTCTAAAAACAATAACAAGTCTTTAAATCTACTTTTTTTTTTTAAAAATTTCAAAACTTGGTGGTTTTTGAAACCATAGTAAAATATACATAGATAACAAAACATAGAAATCCATAAGGGGAGGTAGTGTTTATAAGCTTAATTTTCAAAAATAAAAAATCAAATGGTTATCAAACAGAGCCATAGTTTTTACGAACTTGTTTTTATATTTAGAATTTGGCTAACCGTTCAAATGTTTCTTTAAAAGAGATGAAAACCATAGTAAAAAAAAAATTGTGAGGAAACAAGCATAATTTTCAAAAACATAAAACAAAAAGAAATAGTTATCAAACAGAACGTTATAAACCTATTAGATACTTCTTAAAATTCAAGAATTCATAGACATAAGAATAAAAAGTTTAGAAACTAGCTAGATTTTTTTAAAATCTAATGGCCTATTAAAATAATGATGATATATGAATTTAAAAATAGTCATTTTTATAAGGTTGTCAACTGTTGGTATGCCAACATTTTCATAGATCAAATTTCTATAACAAGAAGCAATTTCAAGTCAAGTAAATTATAAGGTACTAAGTCACATGAAATGAGTAGGTTATTTTACGGGTCTGTGTGGTATGTCTATTTCGAGTGTATTTTGATACATTGACATAATCATTTTGTAAGTTAATGCTAATGTTTTTTATTAATAAGGACTGAATAGGGGGAAAATCAATAGATAGACGGTTGAAATTGAACCTTTTAGAAGATTTATGGACCAAATTGAAAAAAGACCCAAACATTGGAGACTAAATTATATATTTAGCCTATTTTATTTTATGGGTAACTTTACAAACCACTCCTGAATTATAGAAAATGTCACAATATCACATTGGTTAAATTAAATAAAAATACACTTCAAGGTGTCAAAGTGAGCTTAGCTCAGCCGTAATAATTGACATGTACTCCTTCCTTTGAGGTCGGAGGTTCAAATCCCCATCCCTCATTTGTTGTATTAAAAAAAATACACTTCAAGGTTATCTATACCATTCAAACAATTTTGGGATATTAATTAATAGGACAATAAAAAAATACAATAACACAGAATAGAATTTGCCCCAAACATTATCAAATCTAATTTTACTCAATTACTCACCGATTCATTTATAATTCATTAAACTGACTACTCGATCAGGTCACCTCATTTAAATTTCAAAAAGTAACTTTCATATCTACTTCTATCCTATGTTAATTAATTTATCTAATTATTAAACCCCCTTGCCTTCCAAATATATTAATTAATACTCGCATAGTTTTAACACTAAAATCTAGTTCTTTTATTCTAATTTTTCTCTCAAATTCTTTTTTTGTTGACTTGGGATTTAAAATACTCAAAAAAAAAAATACTACAATATGGCTATTCATACATCTTTACGGGTCGGTTGGGTCTTATAAAGAAACCGACAAAATTGAACATAAGCACATCATAATTTAGGCCCAATTCGATAATCATTGATTTTTAATTTTTAGTTTTTGAAATTTGTGTTTTTTTTATATATTTTTTTACAATAAATTTGATTTTTGTAAGAAAATATTTGAATTATTAGTCAAATTCTAAAAACAAAAATTACTTTTTGAAAATTACTTTTTTTTAGTTTATAAATTTTGGTTGGTTTTGAAAACAAAAGTAAAAAGTTGATAACAAAACAAGGAAATTCATAAGTAGAAGTGGTATTTATAAAATTATAAGCTTAATTTTCAAAAGTCAAAAACAAAAAAATTAAATAATTATCCAAAGGCCCTTAGTTATACCTTAACTAAAATGACAGATAAATTACTAATACAAAATTAGTGAGAAAGATTATTGAAATGTCTTATTATTAAAAATGTCCACTTTGGATTTTCTTTTTTTAAAAAAAAAATAATGTCAACCATTTTATGTTTGCTTTTTTTTTATTATTCCTTTCATTGAAATAATATAGTTTTAGTTCTTAAAGTTATTGAAATTTTAAGAAAGTTTTATTTTAGTCCTTTCAAGTTTTAATAAATTCGAGATACTAATAATTGATGTTATTACTTTTAATGAAAAAGTGACAACAACTTATTTTTGTTGTCTTCTGACATTTAGATCTTGAGTGCTTAAAAAAATTTTGAAAATTTTTATTTAATATTTTAACTTATTTTCTTATCAGGAGACTATTGGATAAAGTTTAACTATATTTTCTCCATTTCTATATGAGTGATGTGAGTGTATATTGTGATTTACATGTCATGAACTATTAGTCACTAATCTGGTTAAACTAAAAAAAGAAAAAAGAAAAAAAAAATCATATCATTTTTTGCTTGAACTCTCGATTTAAATTTTAACGAAAAAGGTCTCGTTTAAAATATAAACTCAATGGACTAAAATAAAACTCTTCAAAATTTAGGATATGATATTAGAAACAAGGGTAAACTCCTGGGAACTAACACTACATTTCAACTTTTTTTTTTTTACATTGTTTAGTAATAATTAATGAAAAATTAACAATAAGGACAATAATAATTATTTGTGCAAGTTTTAGAAACTAAAATTTAAAATTTTTGAAAATTTGAGGGGCTAAAATGTAATATTCAAAAAAAAATTGAGTTCAACAACATCTGGTAGGGGAATTCGAACCTTTGACTTCTTAGTCGATAGTACATGTCAATTACTGCTGAGTCAAGCTTACTTTGGCATAATATATTACGGAGTTGTTTGAGGCGCTAAGTGTGTTATAATAGTCTAGATTATAATATATTGTGGAGTTATATAATATGTTTTTAGAATGCAAAGTTGTTTAGTCTGGGTTATAATAGTCTGTGTTTGGGGTGCAGAGTTATTTAACTCTACAAACTATTATAACCCAGACTATTATAATCTACTCAGCACTTTAAATAGTCTCTAAAATTTTAGAGATTATATAATATGTACAAAAGTTGAAAGACTAAAATAGTACTTAAATTTTTTTGAATAGAGCATGTTGAGAGTCGAATGTACATGTAAGAAAAGTTGCTACTGCACCAACTAATTAGACTATGTTCAAGTGGGTTAGAACTACCTTTTTTTTAACAATATAACATTACAAATATGGAGGTAAATTTGCAATACTATGATAGTACGGATACTACTCTAATTCATTATTAGCCATGTTAGTATTATTTAAAAATGACATGAATTCCAACAAAAATAATTATTATTAAGAAAATTTTCCAGTGTGAACAAACGAAGCATGTACAACAGAAATACTATAAAAAAAATTTCCAAAAAGGAAGGTAGAGATTATTCAAATCTTTGATCTATAAAGAAAGTAACTAACATCTTAACTAATTGACCCATACTCAATATAAAAATACCAGTTTAGCTCATACAATTAATTAAAAATGTAAATTTTACCTAGGTAATAAATAATAATGACTCACCTAACAAAGTTTGGCTAAAATAAAGTTCATTACTTTTTCCCCCTCTTTTTGAAGTCAAAATAAAGTTTTTTTTAGGATAACAAAATAAAGGATTAAAAAAGCCAAAAACAATAGCAAATACAATGTGAATGTATTCTACTTTATTCTGTTTTTCTCTAAATCTTTTGTGGACTTCTCAGGCTATCTCATGTTTATGACTCTACCATATGTACCACTAAAATATATTGACCAAAAAAATTAAATAGATGAAGACCCTAATATTTTATTTTCATTATTATATGATACTTTAATGATAATTTTTTGTTGTTTTTATTGAATTTGACTCAAATATAATAGTAGTAAAATCAAAAGAAATGGCTAGGTTAGAACAAGAGACAATCAATCACACTTGTCTTCAAGTCATAATCATGGAAAAAAATTGAGTGTGAAAGCCTTGATTGTATTCTATATGGAATAATCCAAGAATGAAGGGAGGACAAAAGAAGCAATTTCCTAATTTTAAACAACTATTATATGTTATATTTTATATTGACTGAAATTTAAAAACATATAATGATGATTTTAGGTATATATAAGTTGAATGTCCTCATGGTTTGGACTGATTTGTTAATTTAGTTTCTATAATTTTAAAAGTTTTCAATATGGTTCTTATGGTATGGGCTTAGTTTCAATTTGGTTTATGTGGATTTAAAAGTCTTAATTTGGTTTTTTATAGTTTAGTCAAACTTCATGATGTCTCAATTGTTGTCCTATTAAATACATGATGTGTTTTCAATTTACATGGTAATGAACTTATGTTTTCTAACTATAATTGTATTACGGTTTAGGTATGCGTAAACAAAGCAGAAAAAATTAAATTTACAATTTGAAGATAATTTGTGAAATTTAACCAAACTAGAGAAAATAAATTCCAAAACCACATGAACAAAATTGAAACTAGTATCAACCCATAAGAAACAAATTAAATTTATAATTTAACCAGATAAATATCTTTTGTACATTTTTTATCCCAAGATAGTATATATCACATGAAGAAAGAAAATTCAAACTTACAACCATGGAATAATAGATTATTCAAAATGGTCAAAATGTATCTAGTGATTTTTATACTATTCCTATGTAAGAGAGAGAAATTAAAAACTATAATTTTTTTAATACAACACAACATGTAAAGGTAAGAAGATTTGAACATCTAATCTCTAAGTCGATGGTATATATGTCGTAACCGGTTGAGTTATAATAACTGTAGTTTGACCTCTTTTAAAAATTGTGGTTTGACAATTCATCGAAAGGTCAAGAGATGACAGTAATATCATATTGTGACAACTACGTTCAAATCGACATCTTTTGTTTAATTGTTCAAGTTAAGCAAAAATAACTCTCGCTACTTCTAGAGCACTCAGATACCTCTTGATCAATTTTGTCATAACCATTTTGCATTTCTCACCGCAATTTAATAAAGACTAGGACCAAGGAATGTTTCCTCATTTCGTCCTCGTCTTCTCGATGTAGCTTTAGATTTTTTGTTTGGTGAGTTTTTCTTTTTGGGCCTATGGAAAAGTTTGACACCTCTAACAAAGACTCGAAAACCCTATTCTCCATGTGAAGTAAGGTGCTATCATTGTTTGAAACCAACATTAAAATAAAAAAAAAACCCATTTTAGTACACGTTTTCTTTTTCTAATCTTGAAGAACAAGTTACACTTTTAGGGGGCGTTTGGCCCACAGTTTCGAAATCAAAACCTTTAGATTCGGAACGCTAGAAGGTTTCTTCTGGGAGGTTTGATAGTCTGGAAATCAGAAAACAATGTTTGGAGTGCAGTGTTCCGAAACCTGAAAATTAGAAAACAATCTTCGAGATGCACCGTTCAAAACTACTAGGTTGTGTTTCTAAAATTATGGATTTTGAACACAGTGGTCCAAACACTCTTATGGGAGTCTTCATTCAATCGAAAGAAAGAGAAAATTCAAAGAGTTTCGTAAAAAAAATTCATTGTAATATGCTAATTGGTTCCAGTAACCTTTTATTCAAATTTTTTTCCAAAAAAAAAAAGTAAATCTTCATTGGAATATGGCTGAATTAAATAAAACGCAAGGATATAAATATAATTTTTTGTTAGTGGGTTTCAACGGTCACATTTTTGGCTTTCATTTCACAACTAAACATTCATCCCACTAAATGTCAATATAAAAAAAATAGAGCTTTCAACCACAACCAAACTCTTAACCTAACACTTTTACCATGTGTTCGTCCTTATATTTGTTAGATTGACATCACTTTAAAGTCTTCGTAATCATTTAAGGATACGTTATTTACTTGTAATTTCTTAACCGAAATTTCGGTCAAATGATAATACTTTACATTAAGTAAATTTGATATTTAACATCTCAATCAAACACAAACATAATTCCTATATAAGATGGTTGATTCTTTTCGAG
Source organism: Trichosanthes truncata (assembly GCA_033996785.1). Taxonomy (NCBI): domain Eukaryota; kingdom Viridiplantae; phylum Streptophyta; class Magnoliopsida; order Cucurbitales; family Cucurbitaceae; genus Trichosanthes; species Trichosanthes truncata. Next base: position 53,942,826 of record JAWPNB010000010.1, read on the forward strand.
TTCCTATTTCCATCTTTCATTTCAAGTCAAATAACAAAACTCAATTAATATATGATTTATTCGCGGGTTCAAATCTCTTGACTTTTTGTCCATAAAAAAAAATTGGTGGTGTAGCTCAAGCCAAGTCAAACAAGCAAACGCCACAGCCAAAAAGATGGTAAATTTGATGGCATTTAAATTCAACATCATTTGTAGTACAAGAAACCAAATACTGCCATCCTTGAGATTATTGAAGATATGAAATAGAAAATAAACAATATATATATGATTTCAAAAAAAAAAAGAACAAAAACAAAAATAAATCTTCCTACACTTTTCCAGGACAGAAATTGGCACCTATCTTTTTCTTCCCCTCTGAACCTAAAAAATTAGGATACATAAATCTGTACATGAACCCCTCTTCTAATGTTTTTACAACACAATTTGGTAGGGTTGATAAGGCTCCACCTTTGTCTCTACTCCAGGAGCAACAGATCTCAAACCCACCATTTCTATGGTTAATCAAGAAGTTGAAAGTAATTAATAATTAGTAATCCTCAGAGCTGTAATACTAAATCAGGGTGAGCAGAGTCCACCTTACTAGAGCTAGGAGATCCTGGAGATTTAAATCTCACGTTCAGGTCCGGGGGAACCGATTCGGCTTTGTATATTGTTGTTGTTACTAATGCATCTCTTTTTTCTGGTGGCGATGGCCCCTGCTGCCAAGGTGTTCGTGAATGGGGACTGATTGCTGCGTTGACATGAGCCTCATTCCCCGACCCGAGCAATGAACTGGAAGAGTTTATTGTACTAGGATTGTTTTCGGGGCATTTTGGTTCTTTCAGATTAGTCCTGGGGATCGTCTCGAGCATTTGAGATGACTGAGGTTTTACACCAGCAGGCTCGGATGCTCCTATTAGTTTCCCCCTGTGAGCAGAAAGATCAAAGGCATAAGCACCATTGAATCCATTCATACCAGTGCGGATTGTTGGACTCTGGTGTTTCTGAAATGAAGGCCTTGATATTGCAACACTACTTTCCAGTACATTATAATCACTACTGGGATTCAATCCTTCAACTGCTTCCGCCTGTCCCCTGCTGGGCTCAGAAGATTGTCGAGTACTTGACGGTGATGACGAAGCTGCAGCAAACTCAGTGGGAAGCCTGGTTAAATGGCCATCTGAACTGGGGGCATGAGAAAGCTCGTCATGCGTTTTCGATGAAGTATCAGCTTCAGAGTTGTCAGATGATCGAACCCCCTTCTGTTCAGGAGCAAGAGGCTTTACATCTGCAGCGGAACTTTCATGCCCAAGAAAGGGCTGCAATGTCGACATTTGACCGAGTTCGGCTTGAGGTAGAAACACCCTCTTTGGTGTGGTATCATTTTCTACAACCCATCCAGGACCAAAACCTGAACCTGCTGGTAAAGATCTCTCGATCTTCTTAGAAGCAACTCTCCAAGCTACGGATCCAAGATCTGCAGCAAATCGAGCAAGGCTTCGTGCATAAGCATGCTCCAAGAAAAGCCCAACCTGGTTCACATAAAGCGCGAGTTATCCCACCGAAAAGTCCATATAGGTTCCTCGTATAATTCAAGTCACCAAAACCAAATAGCAGCATGTTTTAGGCAATATTAGACAGATGAGGACATAAATATTCAAGCCAACACAATTAAGAAATCAGAAACTGAAAACAACAGCCCAGTTCCTTTTATCCTCAACTATGTTTTCATATCTTCTTTGACAACAAAAAGCTATATCAGACGCCACAGCTCCAACTCGGAAGCTGGCATGGAAAGATCTGATTCAAAACTTCTGATTATAATTGAGTATATCCAGCATTCAATCTAAACACTCATTCCAAGCATGGCACTTAAAAGATAATGTTAACAGTAATTAAGTCAGATACATACTGGCATTAAAACCTTCCTCTCTCTATCAAATGTATTCAACACAGAGGGCTCTAGCAAAGCAGTTGCCGCTTGAAATTGCTTATATGTGTTACGCCTATTCTCATCAGAGACAATTGGTTTTTTCCCCTGTCTCACTGAATTAAATCTCAGTGCAGAACCTGCCAGGAAAGAATAATCTTCGAACCAAAATTTAGATTGCATCTTCGTAGCACCCTACGGGTGGATACTAAAATAAAAAAGCTTGCCTAAGATTTCATACCTGTAATATCCTCGCTTCTATCAAATCTGCTCTGGTTAAACAAATTAAATGCAGCATCACTATTGGAAGAAAAGGAGACTCTGCCAGAAAAATCAGCTAAACTAGGCTTTTCCAAATAATGAAGTCCTTTCCTCAAATCGGTGGATCGATTTGTGTTTTCACCACCAGTAGCAAGAGTGGCATCTGGGGAAAACTCTGAACCAGCGCGTTCCAAGGAAGGTCTACCCAATGGTTTTTTCAAATTCTTGGTCGGTGGTCTACCTCTTCTTGCTACTTTAGGTTCTGGTTCATCATCATCACTATCTTGTCTCAGGTTCTTAAAATTCTTTTTTGCCAACTCTTGTATGGTACGTGCCTGACAAAAAAATAATAACTTTTATTACATGTGCAAAGTAGAAACATAAACGACAATAAGGAAGTTCAGTGCAAATCAAACCTGCCGAAAATATATAGTATCTGGGGCATTATATTGCATTGCATTTGAACTGATTAAGAGCACGTCTTTCTGCAGGAGAAAAAAAAAACATTATATCAATACTAATAAACAAAGCACAGCATTCTTACAACTTGAGAAAAGCACTTAATAGGCTGTTAGGTTAAAACTCAAAGGATCTAAAAATGGGGAGAATCTATATCTGAGGAGATAACACGAGACTGAATTTTGAAAGAAACAACCGTTTAATAAAACAGATGTTGCACATAAGATGCTTTGAAGTGACATAGACCTATGCAGAATAGCAACATTTAATTGAATATAAGATAACTCAAGAAAATAGACTTCGGGAGAACAACAGATAGAGGGGAGAGCAGATTGCAAAAGAATAAAGGAGAAACCTCATGAAATCTTAAACCATACTTGTATTGAACTAAATATGCAAAGTAACAAATGTAATAACTTGTTGTACTCATCAAAATAAGCAGTATTAAATTTTAAACCAAGTTCTAGAACAAGGATTCCGATTTCCACAGCCAGTTTGTTCGGAATCAAGCATCCCTCTTCACTAATATAAATTGATTCATAGACCACATAGTTGATCGGTAGATTTTGGGTGCAAAAGAAAATGCAATTTTTGAACTAAGTAGACAGAACAAATACTGACATATAATGGAAAGACCTCTGTAATGAGGCCTACAGTGCTTAAATCATGAGTGATGGAGGTTCGTAAGTTTCACTATTCAGAATGTCAACAAAATATCAAGTGAATCAGCACCCTATTCAATTCCAACTTGCCAAATACAGTTAAGAATATTCACTCAAGTAGCAATTCGATTAGCATGGTCAAAAACTTCAATTTTTGACTATTCAGAATGTCAACAAAATATCAAGTGAATCACCACCCTATTCAATTCCAACTTGCCAAATACAGTTTAGAATATTCACTCAAGTAGCAATTCGATTAGCGTGGTCAAAAACTTCAATTTTGTAGTAGACCCAACATGAAGGCTAGAATTCAGCTGAACAAGAAAGGGAAACAAACGATTTAAATGAAACAGAAAACAACAAAGTCTTATCATACTTCAAACTGTTCCAAGCTGGTATAAGCTGCAGAAGTAAGCTTCTCCCGTACAGTCCCAAAATCCATCGGATGCTCTATAATTTCATGATAGTCTGGAAGCTACAAATAATAATTTTAAAAGTAAAATCAATGTAAAGATAGGACAAAGAATGTCATAAGACCCAAAAGCTGATGCGTCATCACTCCCAAAACCAACCTCGTTGGGGTCCACTGGTTCGGAAAACACACCATAGATGTCCTTCCTGGAATTAAAGCACTAAGGAAATTAATATTAAATAAAGGGCACATCACAGTGTAAAAAACCACAGAAAGAGGAGCTGAAAAAACACACTTTTGAAGCCTGTCGAGGATGAAGACTAAAAGCTTCTTATCAGGTAAAGGCGTCAAGGGTCCCGAATCCATATGTGACCCTGCATGTAATTATGTCCATAATAATTAAAAACAGTCACAAACATAGTTTTCAAAGAAGTGGCGTGTGATTATTGACAAAAACCTTGAAGGGTTTCCGAGGGGTTTGTAGCAGAAATGGACTTTTCACCCTGAAACATCAAAAAGAATAAACCAATGCGCCAACAGTTACACTCGGCAAATAATTTTCCAATTATGGGTGAGCTCCAGAAACAGAGTAGATCTAATAAAAAGTAAACAGGACTAGGAATCAGACCGCCACGAATGGGAAAAAAAAAAAAAAGAAACGCAGTTATCTGGTGAGAAAATAATTAAGGGAAGAAAAGACAAATCCGAACTTTTTCGTTTAAAATATGACAGTCAAATCAGATCGTTTTTAAGGAAGATAAGTACCCAGTAAATGCTCTAATAAATCAAATAGTAAGCATCAAAATTAAATATGCTGAAGAAAACAATTTGCACCACAACTAAAATTCAGTGTAGCCATTTCAAATTAACCAAGTCAACAACCCTTGACTGAGAGTGAGATACTCGAAAAACCAACAACAAAATTCAAAAGTGCGAAATTCAATGAAACTCTTTCAGACACCGTCAACGTATTTTCTCCACTCACCCACAAAAATAAAAACGTACAAATTCGGCCAAAAAATTTGGCGCCTTAACAATTACTACTCTCCTCAACAAGATCAACCTCCATTTCCCCCCCAAAAAGAGGGGAAAAGGTAAAACAAACAAAAACCCAGAATAATGAGCAAAAAATTGCAGTACCTTCTCGGAGTCTTGGACCCTAGATCCCTCCCCAATCGAACCGATCTTCCGCTTCTTATTAATCGAGGCAGCATTATCGTCCCCCTCCGCATTAGAATCGGAACCACAGGAATTGAGAGAGGATGAATTGACGGGAGATTTCTGGGAGTGCAATCTGAGAACGAGCTTGAGTTTCTTCTCGCGGCGCTTCCCAGCCAATTCGTCGTTGTATTCGGCGTCCTCGTGGTCATCGGCGGCCTCATCGGGAGTGAGTCCGTCGGGGTTGGGATTCCGGCGAGTAGATCGCCGCAGCGGAGTTGGAGAGGCGTAATTAGGGTTGGAAATTGCGGTGGAGCTGTTGATTCGCTTGGGTTGGTGCTGATTCTGTTGCTTCTCCTCTTGCTCCTCTTGCTCTTGCTGTTCCTTGAGATTCCGCTTTTGAAGATCCAACAGCGATGGCCGCCCTTTCTTCCTCTTCTTCCTCTCCACTACCTTACCCATTTTTGCTGCTCCTCTGTTTCTCTCTCTCCCTGCCCGCGTCTCTCTCTCTCTCTGGAGAGATAAAACAAAAACAAAGCCGTATTATTCTATTTATTTTATTTTATTTGTTTATTTCTTTTTGCAACCCTTTTTCATTTTTTTTTAATTATTTAAAATCTACCTAAACTTTGAGCTTAGTTTTATTTCAATGATCTAATTATTCTTTAAAAAGTTCCACTTTTACTCTTACCTCACCATTGATCCAAATATGCTCTAAACAATTTTATCAAGTGACGAAATGTCGATATTTAAGTATAGCTCAATATACTTTTAACCAAAAAGTTAGAAGTTTGAAACATTTTGCCCTCACATATTGTTGAATTCTAACAAAAAAAAAGTGACAAAAATTGATGACTTTGTTGAATTGTAAACATAACTAGACATGATTTTTTAAAAAAATAAACGATAAATGTGGTAAGTACTGATACTACTAGGTAATTACTACCATGAGTTAGGTTAAAAAACTGAATGTCAAACGTGACTTGAAAAGTGATTGTCTAGTGGTTATTCGTACTTGTCATATTTGTTATTCAATTTAGTCATGTCTACTCCTTCTATTTAAAACTCTGCAGTTTCACCAATTTTCGTTACTCGTTTTAATGGAATAATTGTTTAAAGACATATTTGAATTAATTTTAAAGGTAAAAATAGAAGTGAATTTTTTTACAAAATAAATGTATAATTGAAACCAGGGTATTAAATTTTCGTCGACATGTCGACATTTCCATCGAAATTTCTACATGTCCATGGGTTCGACATCGACATAAGGAGGAATCGACATTTCTACTATACTGTACAAAATTGACGAAATATTAAAAAAAATAGCAAGAAAATGTAACTTAATGTGAATATAATAATGTAACAAGTATTTTAACTCATTTAAAAAGTGTAAAATGTTCATTTATTAATTTAAATATTTTTTTTTGAATTTTTTGTTTTTAAAATTTTTCTAAAAATATCCATCGACATCGACATTTTAAACCTTGATTGAAACTGACCTCAAAATTCAAATACAATTTGAATAAATTATATATATATATATGATTTTTTTTTTAAAGGAAATTTGTGAATTTGAGGAGGTGGAGGCACGCTTGTCACGTGACTTTCTTCGAGGAGCTAATGGGTACTTGACACGTGGGGGATGGGAGTGCTCGGTTCGAAACCAATTTTGTTTGAGAAGGAACAGAAATTTTTGTCATTTTCTTGTAGACGTGGCGGGTAGGGAAATTTTTGAACTGTTACAACACCCTTTGACAAATAATATGTTTGATTTTTTTTTTTTTTTTGTGATTAAAATTTGAAAATTTATTTTTGGATAATTTTGTCTCTAACATTTTGGAAGCTTTTTGCTAATTTGTTTAAGAGAATCTTTTATTTACATTTTTTGTTAGAATACTTAATAAAAATTAAAAGATTTGAGATAGGGTTGAAAATTTAGAATGGTAGATGTGAAAATTAAGAAGAGTTGTAGTTCTTATGGCCGTTTTGTATCATTTGGTTAGTTTCAAATTTTCTCTTTAACTCTATTTTGATTTTGACTCATTTTGAAATTTTTAATAGGAATAAACATTCGCAGTTGATGGTTTCTTTTAAATTTTAATGAAGAAAAGATTAGGATAAAATTAGTACTTTTTAAGGGAAAAATCAATTTGTACCCTTAAATTCTGGATGTTATATTGCTTACAACCTCAAACTAATAATTGTATCAATTAAAATCCTAAATTTTCATATGTTAAGATTTCATTTAAAAACTGTTAATACATAATTTTCACACGTATATAAAACTTATTTAAATATAAAGATTTACGTAATATTGAGTCAAATAAAGATAGTAGTAGCTTTTTATTAATATATGGGTGGTTTTTCATCTTATTGCCTTCCTTTGTTTTTCTCTACTTATTTAGGAATGATTACATGACAATTTCTTGCTAATAGAATTTTGGGAGAATAATAAATTTATTCCAGTGATCTTTAGTTAATTTTAGACTGAATAAGTAAAAATAGTTATAAATATAGCCGAAACGGATTCATTTATGAAAGTTTATAAATTTTTTTTTTTAGTACAATAGGGGTTGGGGGGATTCTAACCACAGACCTCGTAGTTGTTAACACATTCAATATGTCAGTTGAGCTATGCTCTCTTTGGCATGAAGGTTTATAATTTAAATTGATATTAGTTTGAGCTTTTAATTGATACAACCACAAGGTTGAGGAGTATAAATTGATTTTTTTTCAATTTTTAAATAGTAAGGACCAAAATCCAAACTACATAGATAAATACCATTTGGTTATCAAAACGGGTGTTAGCTTTAGATTTTTTCAATTCTATTTTAAGTAACATGTTGCCAAGTTTTGTTAAATTTCGTAAATGATTTGAGATTCTCTCTTACAAAAAACAATAAAACTTAATGAAAAAATAATTGTCTTTTAATAATTTCACAAAAATTATATTGTTTTAATACATTTATCTTAAATTACAAAATGAATTAAATTAGAGTTAGATATTTTTTTTTTTTTTTTTAAAGGTCTATCTTAGGTTGCACCCATCTTTTTGCAACCCAGCCAGTTGTCCATCACATTTTGCCAGGTGACAAACTTTTTTTTCTTTTTTTCTTTTTTAAATATTTCTAAATTTTTTTCTGTGTGATTAGAGTGGGTTACAAAAAGATTGGTGCAACTCACGATGTACCCAATTATTGCTCTAGAAAAAATTGAAGGCATTATGTTGCTAAGTAAACAAAGTATTGGCAATTACTTGATTTAGTTTCCTATTTTGAACAAACAAACTTATTTAATAACATTCTATTCTTTATAAATTTTTAACGTTGAGGTAAATTTTAAAAAGGGAAATATATAAAATCACTTCATTACCATCTTATCTCAAACAAAAAAGAAAAAGTTGAAGTGGGTGAGCATAATTCTCCGGTAATTAGCATGAATTTAAATTCCCAAATTTCACCTTTCTTGTAGTAAAGAAAATCTCAAAAAATGAAAAATCTATTTATGACCTTATTTTTTGTCTTGTAAAATGATAACTAACTCAAACTCTATATTTCCTCCAAAACGTTTTTTATTTGTTGGTCAAATTTTGAATAATAAAAATGTAATTTTATTCTTTTTGAGTTCATTTTAAAATATAGTTACGACTACCAATTTGAACATGATATTATTTATAATTAAAACTATATAGAAAATTAAGATTGTTGTATTGTTAATATTTATTTCATATCAAACAATATTGTTAAAATTAGTTACATAATCAATTTTTACACATCAATTTTCATCATTTATTTTAACGAAAAATATACTTTTTGGAACAAACTCAAAGATCAAGGGTATTTTTTAGAACAAATTTCAAAGTTCAAAAATAAAAATGAAACTTCTCAAAGTCTAAAGGCATAATTCAAACTCAACCTAAAGTTCATAAGTATTTTGTATGGTTTAACCCATCTTTATTCATAAACAGGAAAAAAATACAATTTTTAAATTAATGAAAACAAATTAGGCATAATATTTTTTTTAAAGTCAATTATTAACCTTTGAAATTTTAAATTTATTCAAATTGAATTTCAAACTTAAGTAAACAATAAATTGGTTTTTGAATAGTATGAAGGATACTCATTTCACACATGTCCAAGTTCAAAATTTAATTGTATAAAATTAGAATGAGTTAAAAAAAAAAAAAGAAAAAAAAAACGTATCCATATCATTCAATGAACATAACTATTTTCTCCTAAAAAGTATAATTTCAACATGTTCATTGACAAATCAATTTGCATATATATAACTTTTGTTGACTATTTGCACGTGCTCGTTCAAAGAAAATTTTCCAAAGATTCATATGAATGGCTTAACTAGTTTATATTTATATGTTAAAAAAATTTAAGGTTAAAATATCATTTTGGTCTCTATACATTGAGTTTTATTCTATTATAGTGTTGATAGTTTTAAATGTCAAATTTGAGTCTCTGTATTTTCAACAAATCTTAAAATTACTCTCTACAGTTAGTTTATTGTTAAATTTTTCAAAAGATATTTAGTCTCTATTAATTTTTCTTTTATAAATTTTGAAAATATATTCACATGGTATTTTTTATTGCATGGAGATTATTATTATTATTTAACTAAATTATATAAAAATTAATTTTGAAAGACTACTTTTAAGACTTATTAAAAGTGTACATGCACTAAAATTAAACATTTAAAAGTTGAGGAACAAAAATTGAATGGAACCCAAAGTACGAAGACTAAAATAATATTTTAACCAAAAATTAATCACTCTAAGTTGACCCAGTCGTCATTAATAATGTAAATAGATTTTGAAATAATGAGATAAGGCCTCGTAGTGACCAATTACTTATCACGTGCATGTAAGCTGGTCTTGAAAAAATAAATAGCAAACAAAATTCATGGGTATATAAAATCGTTTTGTGCAGGAAAAAATAGTAATATGTTTTTCTTATTATTTTCTAGGTTAAATTATCTAATAAATTTTTAAACTTTTAATTTTGTGTCTCATAAGTTCTTGAATTTTAAATTTTGTGCCCAATAGATTATTGGCATATTTGATTTTTTTAAAAAAAAAATTAACCAATCTTTTAGACATAAAATTGAAAGAAAAAATTATCTGATAAAACTTTAAACTTTAAACTTCGTACATAATAGATTCGTGAATTTTTAAAAATGTCAAATAGGTTAAAGATTTATTAAACACAAAATAAACAATTTAGGGTTTAGTAGACACAAAATTAAAAGTTGAAGGACTTATCACATACTTTTTAAAATTCAGAGACTTATAGACAAAGTTGATAGTTCATGAACCTATTAAACACTTCTTAAAATTTACGGATCAAATGGACATGAATCTAAAATTTCAATGACTAAATTTGTAATTTAACATATCTTCTAAAATATCTTTTTAAACTATATCAATTTATATCAACGGTTATAAATTGAAGACAAATTATTGATTGATTTTTTTAGTACAAATTATTGGTTGAATTTGAAACTCTTTTTTTTTTTTTTTTTTTTTGCAAAGGTAATATATTATTAAAGAAAATAGAGGACCTCACAGCTTGAGATCAAGACACCAAAGAAACAACAACAAAGTTCACAAACCGAGCAAGAAGGCAAAAAATGAAGCACAAAACATGATCAAGGAAATAGATCCCACAGAGGGATTGAGAACAAGGAAGGAGACGAGGTACCACGCATCCAAAACCAGCAACAGGTAGACAAGTCTGATTGCATACAGTTATGCACGCCACTGCTAACATGACAAATCCAATCCAACTATGTAGACCAAAAGGAAATCCTATGAGAGGTCAACCTCAACACAACAGACCTCTCCAAACAACCTTGCTAAAGGAACACTCAAAGAACAATTGAATTTGAAACTATGTTAAATTAACTTAATTATGGGTCCATAAACTTCCTACACAATTAAAGTGGTTTGTCGAGCAGAATTAGCCTTCTTTTCTTTTTGAGTTCAACAATATTTGGAGGTGGGGGGATTCGAACCTCTGACCTCTTGGTTTGATCGAGAGTATATGTCAATTACCTCTACGCTATACTCACTTTGGCAAACAAAATTAGCCCATTGATCCAAGGAGATTATAGAAAATTCTAAGATTTAATCTCTAGAATCAACATGTATTCACAATTATTAGAAATTATATATTATTTCAACACAATGATATAAGTAATCTTTTTTTTTCTTTCTTTCTTCTATGTTTAGGTCTATGATAAAAATTGTCAAAGTGAATATAACTCTACAGTAATTGACATGACATGTACTTTTTCTCTTGAGATTGGAGGTTAAATTCTCTATACCCCATTTGTTGTACTTAAAAAAAAGTTAATGATAAAAATTCAGTAGTTTTTTTCTTCTTTTTTTTGAGAAATTAAAAAAAAATAAAAACACATAGATTAACATATGTACTATGAAATGACCACAGACCAATTAAAAATTTATTATTTATTGAATTTCAATAATTTTTGGAAATTTAGGAAGTATTATTTTGACGGGGTCGGAGTGATGACGTGTAAAGATCGTGCTGTTGTGGAAAGCACGTGATCAATTTTTATCAGTCCAATCAATATCGTCTTGTACGACATGTCACAGCCGAGGATTCAATGTACTTTTTTTTTTTTTTTTTTTTTTTTTTTTTTTTTTTTTTTTTTTCATTCTTCTTCTTCTTCCTTTTGGGATTAATAAAATTGTACTTCCAAATTATTGTTTTGCCATTCAAGAAAAAAAGTCTTAAAAAACCTATTACAAACAATTGCACCATTGATGTTTTTTAGTTTAACTATTACCTCCCGTTGGTAAAAAAAAAAAAAAAACTTCATTAATGGTTTAATTTAGATTAAAATGTTGTTTTAAAAAGAGTGGATACACGTTGGGGTCAGAGGCACGTGTTCCCTAACATTATCATTTTAATATATACTTAAAGGGTTGTTCATTCAAAATAACAATATGATACATTGATTTATTGGCTTAGAAGCAGCGTTGGGACCACTGCTCACCTAAATGTCCAGGGTTAGAAACCTGCTAAGCAAGTTGTTTTTCATTATATGATTCTGTATGTACCAATGTTGCGCAGTTTAACTACATTTATTATTGTTGTTGTTATTATTTTTATTATTGTTTCAAATTTTAGTAAGTTGGATATAGTTAGAATTTAGTTAATTTCTTTTAAATCTACACATATATATACAAATATACAAAACAAAACAGTCTTAATAAATATTTTAGAAAAATTAATTGCATAAAAAAACTTAATTCTATTTTTAAAAACCTTAAATATTTCAAATTTTGCTTATATATTTATGTGGATAATTCTACAATGGTTTATTATAATTTTGTAATTAATATTACTTAATCTAAATATTATATATCAATACATTTAATTATATTTATACGAAGGTTAAATTACATGTATAGTCTCTGAATTTTAAATTTTATGTTTAAGAAATCTTAAACTTTTAATTTTGTGTTTAATAAGTCATTGAACTTTAAAATGTCTAATAGATCCACAAACTTTCAAATTTTTATGTAATAGGTCCTAGACATATTCAAAAAAATTTATAATTAATTGTTTTATTATACATAAAATTTAATTTTGTATCTAATTGAACCCTAAACTTTCAATTTGTATCCAATAAATACATTAAAAAAATGTTGAATAGATTGAAGACTTATTAGACACAAAATTAAATTTTATGTCTAATAGAACAATTGATTTTTTTTTTTTAATTTAGAATATGTTAAAAACCTATTTGATTCAAAATTGAAACTTCAGAGGTCTATTAGACACAAAATTGAAAATTGAAGTACTTTTTAGACATTTTTTAAAGTTCATGAGCTATATATACACAAATCTAAAAGTTAATTACTAAACTTGGAATTTAATCTAATATGAACTTATGTCCCCTGACATAAAGTTCGAGATCTGCCATTGTCGTTTTGGTTATTGTACTTTAGAACTTGTTCTATTTTAGTTCATATACTTGAAATTATTATTATTATTTAACTATGATTTTTAAACTATAGACCAAAAAAAAGAAAAAAAAACTAACACGAGCATAGATCAGCTATTAAGAGAATAAGTGATTAAAAATTTATGTATAGTGAAATGCAAAAATATAACGGTAATGGGCGAATGAATATCAAAAAAATGAAACTAAATAAATATGAAATTCGAATAAAAAATAAACATTTAAAAAAAAAACGAAAATGAAGATGAATATTAAAGACACAAAAAAGAAAATGCAGGCCCAATTGCGAGTCCGTGAGTCACTTGTTGAGCAGTCATTGGACCTTCCCCAAACTTTGGATCCATTTCAAGCCATCTTTTTCTTTCTTTTTTTCTTGTTCTAATCATTTTTAAGTATTTTTCATATACTTAAAAAAAATCAATCTTTGCTCCTAAATTTATCAACTTATATGAAATTGAACCATAAACTTAGACAAGTGTTACAATTTTTACTCACTATTAAATTTTTATTAATTCGCCTACTAATTTTAACAAAAAAATAATGTAAAAATCTTTATAAAATCATGCTTACACAAAATTAAGTTTGATCATTGCATAGATTAACCATTGAATAACACTACCAAAATTCATAAATTTCAACAAAAATTTAACTCTAATGTCATTTTTCTTTAAAATCTTATTAATTTTGTCATGCATATGTTTTAGATTTCATGGAATACATATGAGAAATTTTTTTTAACGATTTTTCAACAAAAACTTATCATATGGTTAAAATTGCAATACTTTTTAAAGTTTAGAGTTAATATTACAACACTTTTCCAAGTTTATGGTGCAATTTGATGAAATTAAAAGTTGAGGATAAAAATTGAGACACCATGACAAGTTTTAGAATAAAAATTGATTTCTTTTAGGGGAAAAAAATCAATTTTTACCATAAACTTGACAGGTTGTATCAATTTTAACCCTAAACTTTCAATTTCACCAATTTAAACCTTAAACTTGGCAGATTGTATAAATTTTAACCCTAAACTTTCAATTTCATCAATTTAAATCTCAAACTCAAATAAGTGTATCAATTTACACTCTCAATTAAGTTTTCATTTCAATATTCGTTAGAAAGTCCCACACATGACCAAAGTCACGTGTTGCTCTATGATATGTACTTGTTTGTTATTTAAAAAAATACAAAAAAATAATTAAATCATTCCAGATCGGGTTGCCACCATCATGAAAACCATGAACTCGACTCTCTAAAGTAGGACTCACACACAAAAAAAATGGACTCTTGTGTTCCCCTCGCCTTTGGTGTCCATACCAACGATGACAAGTGTGAAGAAGATCCAAGTGGGGACGTCATTGAAGGCAACGACGACCATGGCGATTTCTTCGACTTCGGTGGTGAGGAGTTTGAGCTCAACTACAATGCGGGAGAGAATATGGAAGGTGGTGATGGACAGAGTGACACCCATGAACACAATGAATTGGTCGTAACCGATGGTATAAATTGATACATTTATTCAAGTTTGAAGTTTAAATTGATAGAAATTGAAAGTTCAGTGTTAAAATTAATACAATCTACTAAGTTTGAAGTTTAAATTGATGAAATTGAAAGTTCCTGATTAAATTGATACAACTTGTCAAGTTTATGGTCAAAAATGATTTTTTTCCCTTTTTTTTTAAACATATTTTTCATATGCTCCAACAGCCTTATTTATGCTTCAAAAATAATTTCTTATTTTTTAAATTAAAAAACACGACAAAAACATATTCTAGTAACTCTTTTTCAAAACTTATTTGACGTATCTTCATCATCTGATGGAGTAATTATTTCGGTTAAATCATGAATTTATATGTGTGTAATAACATTAATATTTATAAATTAAATTATTTCAATCAGTTTTTTTTTAAACAATTTGTCAAACAAACTATCGGTTCTAACCAATATATATATATATATATATTAATCCCTAAAACTAAGACCCCATTTAATAACCATTTAAACTTTGTTCGATAACCACTTGATTTTTAGTTTGTAGTTTTTAGAAATTGTGCTTGTTTTTTTCATCAATTCTTGACAAATGAGCTTTGTCTTTTTTAACAAAAAATTTGAATTCTCAGCCAAATTTCAAAAATAAAAACAAGATTTTGAAATTTTTTTTTTTTTTTTTTTTTTCAAAATAATTTTTAAAATTTGGCTTGATTTTTGAAAACATAGGCAAAAAGTATATTACAAAACAAGAAAACCTACAAATTAAAATAGTATTTATAAGCTTAATTTTCAAAAATCAAATGGTTATCAACAATGTTTTAGGCTTCATTTAATAACCATTTAGTTTTTGAAAATCAAGCTTGTTTTATCCTGATTTCTCTACGAATAGTTTTCATATCTTTTAAATAAACATTTGAATTATTAGTCATATTTCAAAAACAAAATCAAGTTTTTAAAAACTTTTTTTTTTTAGTTTTCAAAACTTAGCTTGATTTTTAAAAACATTGATAGAAAGTAAGTAACAAAACAAAGAAACTTATAAAAAGAATTAGTCTTTATAAGCTTAATTTAAAAAAAAAATGAAATGGTTATCAAACGGACCAGTTTTTATTTTTGGTTTTTGAAAATTAAGCTTATAAACACTACTTCTACCTATGAGTTTCTTTGTTCTGTTATCTACTTTTTACAAATGTTTTTAAAATTCAAGTCAAGTTTTGAAAAAAGTAATTTTAAAAAAATTATTTTTGTTTTTGAAATTTGACTAAGAATTCAAATATTTTCTCAAAAAAAAAACATTGTAAATAAATTAAGAGAAAATAAACACAATTTTCAAAAAAAAAAAAAAAAAATCAATAGTTATCAAATGGAGCCGTTTTTTGTTTTAGATTTGCTTTAGGTTGCTTTTCCTTTCTGGATAAATTACCATTGATCCGATAAGAGATAATTTGTGGACATTGTTGACTGAGAAATTTTGGCCAATCTTCAATTGCCACGTAATTATTCCAAATTAATGACGAAACTACAAATAATTAAATTTGGGACCAATTATAAATTGACATGTGTCCCAATTTTAATTTGAAGACAAAAATTGGCAAATTCTAAAAATTAAAAGGCCACATGTCTTCATTATGACAATTTGACCAAACAATTAAATTTAATTTGGTCAAATGGGTTATATGAATTTGGGTCAAAGTTAAATAAATCTCAAATCCAAATGGTTAAGCCCAAGTCCATAGTTGGGCCCAAAAGCCATTATGACCCAAGTCCACATGCCCATGGGAAAGCTCTATAAATAGAAGAGCTCTCCTTCATTTGAGGGGTTCAAAAACTTTATTCTCTAGAGAACTCAGAGAGAATTGTGAGCAAGAATGCCAAAGTCCTTAAGTGCTGAATGCTCCATGAAGTCTCTAGGTGCTGAACGCTCCAAAACAAGTTCTTAGGTGTTGAATCTTCTTTGAAGACCAAAGACTCTTCAAGATCAGTCCTTAGGTATCGAACACTTTGTGAAGACTAAAGACTCTTCCAAACCTCCAGTCTCGAGAACAAGCACTCCAGCCCTCGAGTGTTACACATACAAGAGAGAGAATCAGAAGATTATACTTAGAGATTGTATACCCCACAATATTAATACAATACAAATTTTATTTACACGTGTCTCATTTCTCTTTCTTTGTTGAATCACGTGTGAACAGACATTTTTTTAACTTATTTTTAAAATATATTAATTTTAAAACTTAATTAAATAGATGGAAAATCGTCAAGATGATTTCATTAAATGGTGTGAAAAAAATTATTAATACACTTCTACACAATGTGAACCAAAATTTTTCTCTAATATATAGGAGCCCTATGTTCGAGCCTTAAAACACCCATACCACTCCTTCAAAAAAAAAATAAATAAATAAACTGTTGTAAAATTGAGAGGCGAAACCGGGCACCAAAACTTTACCAAAACATATAATAATAATAATAATAATAATACAAGTGTTAGAATATAAAGGGAGTATATATATATATATTATAAACAAAAGAAAATGGAGATTTATGGCAAATTAAAAACAAATGAAATTAGAGAAAATGGGAGAGAAAAAGAAGATTGGAGAGATTTCTTTCCCAAAAATGTCTCAATATATTTATCCATCAAGAACCACTATATATAGGCAATTAGGAGAGCATGATGTGGTCCATTTGGACACCAATCTATGGTCTTTGTTGGACACATGGAAGACACTTTGGCTATGGATAAAATGCCACTTGGTATGGATATCAAATGGGCATGTGGAATGGGCATTTATATTTACAATATAAACTTTTTTTTTCTCTTTTTAAGCAAATGGAACGCTTAAAAATACGTTCCATTTGCTTCAAAAGGAAAAAAAGTAGTATAGTATAATTTTGGTTAAATATTATATAGAAGTCTTCTTCTCATGACACGTGGCAAAATCGTCTATTGTCTATTCAAGAGATGATTTTATATGGTTGTATCTATAAGGGGTGATATCGGTTCGATTTTCATCAGTTTTAAGCCAAACCGAGAACCGAACCGATCTAATCAGTTTTAGCAAAAGAGGAACCGAACTAATGTCTAATAAAGGACAAAATCATCGGTTCGAGCCCCTATTTTAGTATTTTTTTTGCTCTAAAATTTCTCAAACCTCAATAAGAATTCATAGAGCTGACAATATAATTTTGTTACTTTAAAATTAATTGAAAGAAAACGGATGAAACGATGCAAGAATGGAGTGAGATTCAATTTATGGCTTTTTTTTTTAGGTATATAGACCTTGGTTCGGTTCGGTTCGATTTTTAATGGTTTTTTTGGATGAAAATCGATCCGAACCAATATTTTTTGGTTTATCCAAAACAAAAACCGAGATGTCCAATTTTCTTCTAAAAAACCGAACCAAACCACTGAATCGGTTTGGTTCAGTTCGATTTGATCGATTTTCGGTTAAGACTATCATCCCTAGTATATCCATATAATTAAAACTATAATATTTTAAAAATAAGTTTCAAAAAATTAATATATTTTAAAAATAATAATATTAAAACAAAGTCCAATAATTTATACATACAACTGGTTGCACTAATGTTTTGACCAGTTATACTATGCCTAGGGGTGTGCAAAAACCGAGCCGAACCGACGAACCGACGAACCGAACCGAACCGACTGGTTCGGTTCGGTTTTTTATATAAAAATCGGTCCATCGGTTCATGCATTCAGAAAACCGAGTGGTTCGGTTCGGTTCTCGGTTCACGACAGTGAAAAACCGAACCGAACCAAATTAATAATAATATATATAATTTTTATATATATTTAGACTTAAAGTCTTAAGGCCCAATTCTTACCAATTCTATGCTAGCCTAAGCCCACTGCTCACAGCCCAATATAAGGCCAAATTCTTACCTATCCCATCCCACAATTTCTTTTCACGTGGATAGATATTATTTATATATATTTTATAAAACAACAAACCCTAACATCATAATCACTTTCATTTCTTCTCCTTCACGCCATTTCATTTCTCATTTCTTCTCCTCCATGCTGCTTATGTTCTTCATCTTCTCTCTCAAGTCTCACTCTAAGTTTCTTTCATCCTCCATCGCTGCGCCAGTCGACAACACGCCATTCACTCGTTGGCGTTGATTTCTTCTCCTCCACGTTGCTTCAGTTCTTCGTCTTCCCTCTCAGTCCCAGTTTATTTCATCTTCCACTGCCCGCGCCAGTCAACAAAACACCATTTATGGCATTCACTCGCCCACAACGCCATCCACACTCACGCCGGCAGACAACCATTTTCCTCCCTCTCATTTTAGTTTCTCATTTGTAAGTTTCGATCGGTAGATTAACCTAATTTCATTTTAGATTGTGTCTGAAATGTAAATGAATTTGGGTTTAATTTCAGAATGATTTCAATTTTTTTTTTAAATCCGGTTATAACCGAACCGAACCGACCTGAACCAGTCAAGTCGGTTCGGTTCAAAATCTGAAACCGAGCACCTTCGATTTTGATCGGTTTAGTAGTCTTTGAAACCGATATGTTCGGTTCGGCCCATGGTTCTGTCCAAAACCGGACCGAACCGGACAGTGAACACCCCTAACTATGCCAACCAAAACAAACTTAAAAATGATAGTTTTCAGTTCAATTTTTTGAAAATAATGACATTTGCCTTATTTCATTTTCTAAGTAATTGACTCTTTATATACCTTTGAAAAGAATCCTTAATTGACATTTTTTGTTTATTTATCTTAAAGTAAATATTTAGATTGAAAATGTTTATATGAAGTTAGATTACCATAGGTGTTTGGAAATTAAAATAAAACGCAAAAAAAAAAAAAAAAGATTTAAAACCCAAACAAATACTATATGCACAACAAGCACCAAAATATCTTCCAAAAACAAAAGCAAAACTTTGGCTCACTAGATATCCATTGGTTAAATTATTATAAGAATGAGACGTATCAAGATTCAAAACTATGCTTTAAAGTCTTGATTTTAAATTTCCTTCCAAATTTTCCTTTTCAAAATTGAAAAATAATATATACATGAAGCTAAAATGTAAAATGTTGCATCTTTAGAAATTTTTTTCCTCCGCCCCTTAATCAATTGAGGAGAATAACATGTGGCCGTCTACTAGCCATGGTAGCTTACACGTCATTGGTTTTTCAAACGTCAAATTTTTTTTTATATAAAAAATACCTACTTATCATCTTCGTAACTAACTTGATGCATTCTAGTGGTTCAAAAAATTTGGTTGAATCTACTTACCTACGAAATGCAACAAGAAATGCAACAAAAATAGGCCAATACAAAAATATCACATTAGAAAGTTAGTAGTAGCAATTATGATTAGTGTGCAAGTATATATTCTTTTTTATTTACGAATGATTAAGAACATGGAAATTTTCATTTTAAAAATTGTGATAATATTTTATTTGATGGTACATTTTTTTAATATATAAAAAGAAGTTATTACTTAAACCAATTTAATAGATAAAGTAAAATTATCATGTTGGCTTCTACAATTAGTTTTGAGTTCAATTTACTTTTAATAGTTCTCAAAATTGTTAATTTAGTAATTATCAAGGTGAAAGATTCAAACCTCTAACATCTTGATTGATAATACATACTTTATGTTAATTGAGCTATGTTCATATTAATATGTCAACTCATCGCTTACCTTTAAGAAAAATGTCAGGCAATAAAATTATCCATATATGGTAATATGGTAAAAGCATAAATTTAATTAATTTATAAAGATTGAGTCAAACCTTTTATAAATTATAGAGAAATGGCTAGAATAATAATTTAACCCAAAAAATGAACTTCTTATTCTTCTTCTTCTTCTTCTTCTTTTTTTTTTGGTTTAAATACCATTTTGGTCCCTATACTTTGAGCCTTATTCTATTTTGGTCTCTGTACTTTCAAATGTTCAATTTTAGCCCATGTACTTTCAATAAAGCTTAAAATTGGTCCCTACTATTAGTTTATGGTTATTTTTTCTTTAAAAAAAATTAGTTTCTATTAGCTTTTCCTCTAAAAATTTTGAAAATATGTTCACATGGTGTTTTTTCTTGTATTAAAATTATTATTATTATTTAATAACTTCAAACTTGTCATAGGGACAAATTTTAAGTTTTATTGAAAGTACATGGACTAAAATTAGACATTTGAAAATACAAAGACCAAAATAGAATAAAGCTCAAAGTACATGGACCAAAATGATATTTTAACCTTTTTTTTTTTTGTTGAGTTCACCCTAAAAATGAACTAGATTCATAATTTTTCAACTCAAAACATTTCTATAAATATTTACTACCAAAAAAGTCCTTAACGAGACCATTTCTAGAAGAGGGAAAAAAAAAACCATTTTTCTCTGCAAAGTGGATTGCAGCTGTTTTGGTTGGACTTTGAGAGTTTCATTCCTAGGATCACGTGACTTTCGAACGTATTGGGCCGAGACCATCCTGTCGGTGGGCCCCACGTGGCTTTGATCTGACACAATTTGGCAGGGTCGGTACCTCGGCATTTGATATTTTCCGTGGATATCTTCGTCGCTTAATTTATTTTCTTATTTTCAAAGGTCACGAATCATTTTACTTCCAAAGAAAAATATTATATTAAATTATAAGTTCGGCTCAACTTTCTTTTATGTATTATCCGAACTTTAAAAGTATTTGATATTTAATAAATTTTTGAACTTTTAATTTTATATTTAATCTAACTTTTAAGAAGTGTTTTAATTTAATAGTTGTTATGGATAACTTCTAAGAGAAAGAGGCCTAACACGAGGCATACAAACGATTGGGCCACGGAGAAGAATAGAGGATTGGGTCAAAGCCCAATCCACCTCTACGAACTTGATAATGAGCTGAGGGTGAGACTATGGTTGACCTAGACTTGCTCAGCCCATTGAGGAGGCACGCGCCATGCATTCCCCCGAATTATAAAACCAATATTCAGTTCGATTTGGTTCAATCTTTAGCTTGATTCACAAAGGAAACCTAAAACCTTAGAAGGGTTATCATATAAATATCTATCTTCAACATAGAGAATGTAAGCTCTTACTCATTCTCTAGACCTTTGCTACGCCTAAATTTTTTGTGCTAACTTAAGCATCAAACAAGTATGCAGTTTCTTCTTATGCAGGTCACGTTCTTCCTTCCTTAAACAAATTTCATCGTTGTTGTCACGAGAAAGTCATGTGCGTTTTTCTGCCTGAATTTTGGCAACAACAATATGTATTTAAACTTTTAATTTTGTGTCTAATAGGACATTGATATATTCAACATTTTTTAAAATTCACGAAACTACTAGACATAAAATTGAAATTTTAGAGTTATATTAGACAAAAAAAAATCAATTTTATATCTAATAGATTTGTTAATTTTTTAAAAAATTTGAATACATCAATGACCTATTAGACACGAATTGAAAGTTTAGAAATCTATTTAACACAAAATTGAAAGTTTAGGGCCCTATTAGATACTTTTTAAAGTTCAGATATCTTTTAGATATAAACTTGAAAGTTTAAAGACTAACCAACATTGTTTTAACTTATTCATTCAATTAATTTTTTTTAGTACAATAAATATGGGGTGTAGAGATTTGAACATTTGACTTGAATACGTGTTAATTATCGCTAAGCTACACTTACTTTGACTTTTGTCTAATTAAATTCAACTGAATTATAACTCAAACATTTTCGTGACATCGATATTTTTTTTAACACTCTTAATTTTTAAAAATGGAGGTGTCTATGTTAAAGTCTTAAAATGGTAGTTTGTGAAATTGGTGTCTATGAATTTTTTTTTTAATGGGAAATTGTAAGAAATGGTTACAAATACATTGTCATTCCGAAAAATAGCCAAGGAATTTTTTGTAATGAACAATGGCGACAGTGTTTTTAGGGACACTATGCTGCGTATTTTCCGTCCATTATACATTTTCTAAAATCATGAATTTTCAAATTTCACTTTCACAACCCTTTGGAATCGTGTTTTTTTATTTTCAAATTTCACATTATCTTTCCAAATCTAATAATATTGGTTGTATATCATAAATTTGATTAAAAACTTTTACGGTTTCTTTATTTTCAATTCTAAAATCTAAATGCATTATTTTCGATTTTGGCAACCTTTACAACATTTTTTTGGCTAGTTACATCATCAACTCCATTGTATACTCTCAATTTTCTATCGAGTTTTAGATATCTAGATTATCGGTATCCTAGGGCTTTTGTTATTGGAGTTTCTATCTACCCTCAAAATAGGTACATCATTCTTCTAAATATTGATTGCATTCATAGAGGTCGTCTATGTATTTTTCTCTCACTTTTCAAACCACGATTCCCAAAGAGGACATCATGTACGAGGACAAAGAGGTAATTTCTGTAATTTTAGAAAATATTCTTATTTATTTGTGTGTATGAGATTTGGTTGTTTTAGATTTGTTTTTTTTTACCTTATTTTAATTACCAAAAATTTTGGATTTTTTGCTATCCAAATGATCCCTTGATTTATGGGATTTGAGTTGTTTTGATTTAAATTTGACATTTGTTTTAATTACCCTATAATTTCATGATTTAGATCCCTATTTTGTTGGGGGCAGTCTTTTGTTAAATCTTAATTGATATATACTTGAATATATTGTTTGACCATATTTATCCAATAAAAAAGTTGGTTGGACATATTTCAAAATGGACATTTAAATTTTGTCATTCATGTCGATACCTTAAGAGTGTAGGTGTGTGGGTGGGCCTATATAATTATTTGGAAAAATTGCAATACTATCTCTATATTATACATGTTGTCGCGATCTCACTTTAGAACTTTTAATTTGATTAATTATTATTATTTTATTTTAGTTCAAAAATTGTAGAGTTGAGAGATTGAACCATCAACCTTTAGAATGGTAATTAATGTATTGTCCACTGAGCTATGCTCGGATTGGCTTGATTAATTACTTTTTAAACATACAAAAGTTTATAATAAAACTCTTAATTAGATATTGTGAATTGTACAAGTGACTCAGCCAACATGAGCATAGTTCAACTGGTATAAAGCTTGTGCCCTCGACCAAGAGGTCAGAGATTCGAATCCCCCACCCCGCATATTATAAAAAAAAATGTACAAGTGATATCGAATTGCAAGTGTTATTCCAATCAAAACCCCTCAAACTATAGGATTCTTAAGATTCAACACAAATTATTTACATCAGTTTTTTTCTTTTGATGACTGCCAACAAAAGCATAGTTCAACATGCATGAAGTATGTGCTTATGACCAAGAGGTGATGGGTGTGAATCATTCCACCTCAAATTGTATTGAATTAAAAAAAAACAAAAACAAAAACAAAATAGTAAGGTTGATGACTAGTACCTTACATTTTCATCAACATCAATATGCTTAAAACTTTAAATATATGATCTTTTTATGATTATTGTATTGTAATATTTTCATTTATATTTATATATATGCGATTAGTTTTTGGTAAAAGAGAAGTGTACTTAGTAGTTATTGTTGCTTTATTTTGAAAAAAAAAAAAGACTGTTTAATGTGGCTGTTATAATAAAATATATTTAATAATGATTTAAAATAAATAGAAATCAATGATTTCTTATTTATTATTTAGCTTTATGTGAAAAAAGGGAGTTTGGACTTGTAAATAAATTACCATAACATAGTTTAGCAATAATTGACATGTATTCCTTTTTTTGAAATCGAATATTCAAATTTCTATACCCCATGTTTTTAATACTCAAAAAAAGTTGTAAATAAATTTGTTTATCCCAAAATATGGTAATAAATCCCCTTGGCTATATATATTCAGATTTACGAAACATATACCCCAAACTTTTACCAACCTTAAATTCACAAAAAAAAAAAAAAAAAAAAGGAAAAAACCACAAACTTAAGTTTTTATAATTTATTTATTTGTAAAATTCAAACATAAATTACGTAAATTCAAACTGGTTAAAATGACAACCAGAACACCTTTAATATTCCTCTAAAAATGATTTATAAAAACCTTTATTTTATTTCAATTTTAGAAACATGGGTTTTTAAAATAGGTTAAATTATTTTTTTTAGAAAGTGAAGTTACAAATTTGGTCCTATGATTTAGAAAAAGTTAGAATTTAGTCTCTCAGAAATTTGTCTCTATAATTTGATAATATCTCATAAATAGTCCTTATCGTTAGAAGCCGCTAACAGATTGAATATGTGGTTGTTAGTGGCTTCTGACGGTAAAGACTATTTATGAGGTTTTATTAAGTCATATGGATGAAATTCTAACATTTAAAACCATAAGGACTAAATTCTAATTTTCTTCAAACCATAAGGACTAAATTTGTAATTTAGCCTTTAAATTAAAATGAAAATTTTAAAACTTAAAAAAGGGAATAAAATTAATTTATACCATAAACTTTAGGGGTTGTATCAATTAAACTCCAAGCTAATAACTATATCAATTTAAACTCTAAACTTTCATAAATGAATCAATTTAGACAATTCATTAGCGATTTAAAGCTATTTTTACTTGATTTCATTTAAAATAAACTCAAAATCACGTAAATAAAATTCTTCTTCTTTCAAAGTCCTATCAAAGTAGCAAAATTATCACGTAATTCTTTCTAAATAAGCAAAAAAATATATATAGATGAAGACAAGAGAATGAAAAACCGTTACTATTTATTTTATTATAGCATGTCTCTCGAATTTACATTAATCTTGAATTTAAGGAAGTCTTATACACGTTTGAAATTTATGTATTAATGGTTTTAAAACGGAATTCTAATTGAGGACCTAAATTGATTCACATGTGAAAGTTCAAATTTTAATTGATATGATTATTAGTTTAGAGTTAGTGATACAACTCTCAAAGTTTAGGGTATAAATTGATTTTTCTTAAAATAAATAAATAAATAAAAACAGCAATTTAAAAGTGATAATATCATTGATATTTTGGTTTTTGGCGACCGATCGAATTAGCTGTGAAGCATGGAGCATCTTCCTTTGCAACAAAAGTCAAACTATAGTGCAGCTGTGCACAGAGAAAATGCCTTCGTTTTCAACTTTTTATTATACCTAGTTTTAATATTGTGTATGGTCATTTATTGTATCAAAGGAATATATTTATTTTTTAAAAAAATTATAGATATTTTTTGGGAGTTTGAGTTCAAACCGGGAGTAGTCCACGAAACTATAGCTGCTAACTCGAATATAACTCAACTAGTTAAGACATATATTATAGACCAAGAGATTAGAGATTCAAATCTCTACTCCACATGTTAATTGTTGAACTTAAGAAAAAAAAGAAGTAATCATAGCTTAATGGTTAACGTATCTCTATTTTATCTAACAGGTCGAATTTTTTTAT
Organism: Trichosanthes truncata; assembly: GCA_033996785.1. Lineage (NCBI taxonomy): Eukaryota > Viridiplantae > Streptophyta > Magnoliopsida > Cucurbitales > Cucurbitaceae > Trichosanthes > Trichosanthes truncata. The sequence goes on from JAWPNB010000010.1 coordinate 53,968,556, forward strand.
GATATGACAATACTACTTTCTTAAAGGTAGCTTTTATAGATCTTTTGGGCATTTGTTTACATTATATGTAGAAATTTGACAATTTTATTGTTCGACTTCTAGAAGAGGGTTAATGTAGTTTATAAAATTTAGGATTTGATTGAATCTTGAATCAAATTTAAATTCGAGACAATGACATTTTGTACTAAATATTGTGATCAGATTGAACTTTTTCTTATTTAGTTCTTTTGTTACATTTTACTCAATAAAATTATAACAATAGAGTAGTTGAAATATTTAGGCCCGTTTGGATTTTTAAAATTTTGGCTTGTTTTCTCATTACTTCTCTACCATGAATTTCATATTTTTCAAGAAAATATTTGAATTCTTAACTAAAAAAAAAAAAAAAAAAAATTGAAAACTATTTTTTTTCTAGATTTCAAAACATGGTTTGGTTTTTTAAAAAACGTAGATAATAAAATAAGAAAACTCATAGGTACAATAAGTAGTATTATCTAATGGGACCTTAATTTTTTTATTTGAAATAAAATAAAATCGATTATCGTTATAGAAAAAAAATAATAGAAAGTATCAAAGAAACTTTTTTTTTAGAGAATAAAGTATCAACTTTTTAGATATGACATTAATTAAAAACAGGGTAAATATAAATTATTTACATGCAAATGATTTATTTAATATTAAACTAATACTTGGGTCCATCCACTAAGCATGAAATACGTCGTCGTTTTATGTTCCTCTTAACAAAATCTAATATAAAATATATATTAATTACTCCAATAGTCCCCCGAAAGGGCAAAAATAAAAAAATCTAAATACCCCACATAAATTCTATCTCCCACCCATCACCCCCCAACAATTATTGGGTAAAAAAAAATACAAGAAATTATTGGGAGACGAGGTAACAATTTGACTTGTAATCGAGAGAAAAATTACCAAATATTATATATATATATATATATATATATATACACATATATATTTTCCAATTCAACAATCGTAGAATGAGAGATTGAACTGACATTTAAGAAGTAAATATGTATTTAACACTATTAAGAAGCATCCATAAGCATCCATATTATAGATATCACATTCAATAATTTTTCCAACAATACTAACATATTGATGACCATTAACATAACTCCTACTGACTTTTAAATACAATTATTATTTTTTCTATTTCTATTGTTTTTTTAGTTTAACTTATATTGTGTTTATTAAATAAGAGGATTCACTAAAATAGCACATTAGAAAATTCATATGATATGAAAAAAAAAAAAAAAAAAACCTTTTTTTTTCATTTTTTGGAAAAATTGCAAAAATTGTCCATCACCATAGAATTGTTACAATTACATATTTAAATTGCAATTTGATCAAAGTCCCTATAAACTTTACAAAATTGTTATAATTAAGGTCTTTAATATTGCAAAATGTATGGCCACTTCTAAAGTAAAAATATTGTTCCAATCAAGCCATCAAACTATAAAATTGTTATAATCAAACTCAAATTATTTACATCGATCTCTTGTTTTCTTAAATCAAAATAGGAGCTCAACGATGATTTAAAAGTTAAATTTCTTCCATGGTTAATATAGTAGTTTTCAAACTATATATTTAAAAAAAATGGTAAAAATTCCGTAATTCAATTGTAACCCTTATTATAGTTCAGAAATACCTTGCGTAATATTTAAGAGAGTTTAATTATAAAATTTCAAATTAGAAGTATGATTGTAAATATTTTTGTTGCAATTCCCTATATTTTAATAGTTAAACTTAAAGGCACAAAATATGCCCTTTATTTTCTATACACACAAATAAAAAATAAAATCCCAAAATCCCAAATACTTTCATCTTCATCTTCTTCCTCAGTCCAACGCGTTCGGCCCTGCACAGGCTTTCAAAACCGGACTCCATAGCCACTGCACCAAAAACCTCCGTCCATTTCTCCCATTCAAATTAAAACTCCTCCCTTCTCCGTCCTTCATCACCGCCCCAATATACCCTCCTCCGCCGCCGCTTCCGTACAGTCCCTCACACAGATCCCCAATCTCCGTCGGCGCCGTCGGATCCTCGCCGGCGTACCAAGCATTCACCAACGGATTGGACGAAAGCTCCGCCAACTCGTGTCCGATCACGCTCATCATTCCGTCCACGCCGACATCCCCGTTTGGCGGCAACAGCGCCGCTGGCCCTCCACCGCCCATGTACCCGGGAACGGCGAACGGATACGCGCAGACCTCCGGACACTGCTGGCCGGAGTTTCCCACCCAGGCGTACGGCAGCGTGTAGCCGACCATCGACGGGAAGGTGAAGTAATGGAATCCGCAGACGGCTCTGCAGAAATCTTGCACGATCACGTCGCCGGAAGTTAGGATTAGGTAGATTCCGTTGCGGTGGTCGACGGGGAGCGGCGCCGATCGGACGGCAGAGGCGATGACTTGTTGGATTGAGAGACGGGTGAGTTGGGTGCCGAGGGAGTACCGGAGATCGGCATACTCCCCAGCGACGACGACGGAGCGGGACACGTTGGCGCCGGTTTGGTCGGTGTAGAGTGAGACCGTCCGCCACCACTCTGCCACAGAAGGCGATGATGCAGTGGCGGCAGAGACAGAGATGGAGAACAAGAAGTCTTTGATCATAATCTTATGGGAAAGAGCCCATTTGCCGTACCAAATAAGGTAGATGTTAATCGGAGAAGACGAGAGCACCGGACCCATGTGGTACCGGAGATTGACCAAATCGGAGGAGCCCTCGAATTTTTTCGAGGAAGAGAGAATTGGCGGCGGAAGTTTCGGGTTGTGGACGGTGGCGGATCCCGGCCGAAATTTCGAAGAAGAAGAAGAAGATGCTGCCACCACGATAGCGCTATAAAGAATGACGAGAATTGAGAGAGCGAGAAGGGGGCGGAGGGGCAACATTTTCGGGCCGATGCGGTGGCGGAGACGGCTGCGATGGCGGCGGAGGAGGTGGAGAAGAGAAGGGAAAATGGAGGGATATTTAAAGGGAGAGTGAAACTTGGGGAAGGGAATGGAGTGGGGCTAGCTAGTTTTTGTGGGCACTTACTAGTATAAGGATTTTACTACAATATTTTTTTTTTTTTTTTTTTTATAACACAACAATTCTTTTTTTCTTTTTCAAAATTTGAACTTTTTGATGTGAGTTGTTTTTATTAGTCTATTTCTATGAAACATACTCGCCCATAGGAGAGACTTCCTATTATCCGTTACTAATTCTTAGTCTCTTACATCTTTTAAAGAAGAAAAACAAAATCTCTCTTCTCTCTCACCATTTTATCTACCCTAAAAAATTTAATAGTGGACAGTAGAAGATATGCACGTGCTTCATTTCAATTGACAAAAAAATATTGTTATAACTTCTAATTGATCTATTGCATTTAATTGATGAATAGATCTTATCGAACAATTTTAGCCACTAAAAATTCATCATATCAAAAAGTTTGTAGGAGTTCTTAGATTGATGCATAGGCAAGTATTTTTCTTATATTCTTATTTTGAAAAAAAAAATTACTTAATGTGGTTGCCTACAAGGTTATTGCTTTAAATCATTTCATACACTCAACGATATAAAATTGTTATAGTCTCCTCAAATAATTTATCCCCATTTTAGTGTTTATTATTCTTCTGGTTTGTATTTTTTCTTTAACAACTTTTTAATACTACATATTAAATTTTAATTTTATAATAAAATTATTTAATTTAAAACTAAATTATTTTCTCAATTTTTTAAACTACTTTATAAATTATTTAACATCAACCTAACATTTTTTTTCATTTATTTACGTAATTAATAGATGTCTAGAAATCACTTATGATAGGTAGGTGTTGGGGATTTTGAAATGGAACGTAACTTTTTTTTCTTTTCTTTCTTTTTTCAAAGGTAAATGGAGCAAGTTTTTCTTAAATAATTAATAATGAATAATAAAATAGTTTTTAATCCAAGATATACCGGATAAATCAAAACATTCGGAAGTTTAATGAATAAAATATAATATTTAAAAATTTAGAAACTAAAATAAAATAGGTATGATATTTACAAAAAAAAACAAAAAGATAGTTTAGGACCAAATTTTTTGTTTATGTTTTAATAAAAGCTTATTATATTTGCCAAACAAATTTAACCCATTCAGTTTGACAGTTTTTGTCATATATTATTTTAAATACATATATAATATAAATTTTCAGATGTATGCTAATAATAGTAGTTTTATAACATATTTGTATAGAAAAAAAAAGTTTAAGGAAAAACAAGTATTAAAGTGTTAGTAGGGACTTTTTGTTCTATTATTACAATTATTATAATATTTTAAAATAATGTAATTGACTAACTTATCAAATATTACGATTTGTATTTTTTAGGCGTGACAAATCAACCATATTTTTAATACAAGAATTTCATTAATTCATATCAAAAGTCGTCTCTTCAACAAAGCAGTCAACTTTCACTAATTGAAGTTGATATTAAATTTGTTGAGTTCATTACACTTTTCTTTTTAATATATGATTATCTAACAAAGTATCTAATTAACCATAAATTTTCTAACTATATAATAACAAACATAATAATGTTGTCCACATGAATATTTTCTGATTTGTGTGAGTATTTTTTTTCCCTTCAATTAGAATGAAATTTAAACTTCATAATATATTAATATTTGACTACTTGAATTATGCTCATTTAAATAGACATATTATCTCAACATATTTATCTATTTATTTTATTTTAAATAATCAATCCAATGGTTCAATTGACTTCGACTTTTTGTATATTGATTCTAATATTACAAGTTTTCAATAGACTAGAAAAAAACGGGTTTTTAAAGTGAAGCTGAAGAGATTTTAATTATATAAAAAAAAATTGTCTAAAAGAGATATAAAATCAAACGATTACATTATTTGCAAACAACGAATTTTTATAAATGAAAATTTTGAAATGATGTTATTATGAGATGGGACCAAAAAATTTCATAGGTTAAGACTTCGAGGTTTATCGACCACAAAATTAAAGGCTAATACATCATTTTCAAATATAATGAATTAAAATATATAGGAACAAAAAAAGGAAATGAATTATTGTTGGTTTAAGACTCTCAATTTTTTTATACCAAATATCAGATTGGATTTTATAGGCTATGATACAATATTAGATAAACATGAGATTCATATCTCAAAATTAATTAGTAATAAGAGAAGTAACTCATGTATCTTTTAAAGTTTGAGAAGTCTCATTTTTTCGATGTGGGATTCCTCAACAAGCCTTGCCAATCATCTTTGTTGTAAAAAGTTATTGTTACCAATACTATATTAAACAAGTGAGACACTTTCTAATTACGTGGTAACGACATTTTTTTAGATCCACTAGGTAACTACATCAAGGTTTAAGACCAAGTAAAAAAAGTGAGGAGATTTTAGATTGGTAAAAAACAGTTTAGAAACGACACATGATCGAGGTTTAACCAAATCATAAAGGCCAAATTAAAACTTATAAAATCATAAAGATCAAACGAAAACTAACAAAGTTATATGAACCAAATTGAAAACCTTAAAACACGCAACTGTTTGGTTGGAAGAGCTTGTGATTTAAGCCCATCATACTCTCCATCTGGATCACAATTGTAGTGGGGAATGTCTTTAAAACCCTCCTTACTGGTTTCTATTTCTTCTCTGTTTTTTTTAACCTAAAAAAGATTAAAATTTGTAAAATTATAAAAATCAAATTGAAACTTTTAAACCAATAAATACTACATTGAAAATTTTAAAATTATAAGGACTGAATTGATAATTTATAGTAATTTAAAAATGGATTAAAATTTCACTTCATATGAATCCAACCATGGGAGTCATTGTCACACTTGCTTGTGAGAACCAACCCAAGTGGATTCCAGTGGAGCAGGCCGCTTTAAGGCAGATTCAAATATGCTTTCCTTCCATTGTTGTTAAGTTTTTGGTTAAAATATGCTTTCCTCCTCTTGCATATTTATCCCACCGACACGAGCATAGTTCAGTTAGTTAAGAAATTACTTATTTTGTTTGAAAGTTGAAGGTTCAAATCCTCCACCTTAATTGTTGAACTCGAAAAAAAATAAATAGTTAAGTTGATATGAGCATAACACAATAAATAAGATATTTATTACTTTCCTTAAAGTCAAAGGTTCGATTTTCCATCTTACGTTTTATGTTAGAAAAAAATTATTATTATATTTATGTAAATGTAGATAAGACACTTTTTTTCAGTTCAACAATTGTAAGGTGGAAGATTGAATCATCAACCTTTAAGATGATAATTGATGTTAAATCCACAAAGTTATATTTGGATGGACTAGATAAGACATTTATTACATTCTTTTAAAGTTGAAGTTTCAACTTGCCACCTTTGTATTTGTTGTGCTAAAAAATAACATTTGTATATTTATAATTTACATTTTTTAAATTATCAAAAATAAAATTTCCCAAGCATAATTTGACTAATAAAAAAGGGGGTAACCTCTTTTAAAGGTAATATGCTTTAAATAAATCTTGAAGTAAAAGTACGCGTTATTCTTATTCCCTAAAGATAAAAGAGGGAAAAGTTTTTTCCCACTAGCATCATATTAAAAATTGGGTTAAAAAGAACAATTTTTTTTTAGGACTAAAAAGTACAAATTTGTTATAAGAAAAATCAGAATTTTGTATATTTAATATTTAGTTATGTGTCTTTAGATTTTTTCTCTTAAAAATATAATAATTAAATAGACATTAACGTAAAAGTTTATGAATTGTTTAACTTAAGAGTTTTAGGAAAAGAAATTAATATATTTGGTTCTATACATTTATAGTACTAACAATTTAGTTTATGAACTTTCATATATGACAATTTAGTCACCATAATTCAAAACCAATTTAAATTTTGTAATAGTTTAGTCTTTATCATAAAACTATTGTCAATGTCAAGTATCAACTTTTAACATATATAATGATTTCAAACACATAATTTAAAAATTCATTTAGTCTCGAAGCGATTTATTGATATATAAACAAAAAATTTGTTACACCTTCATTAATTTTTTCATGGTATAGACTAAATTGTTACAAGAATTAAATCATTATATATTGAAATTCGTGGCTAAGTAATTATGAATTTTAAAGTGTTAAGAACTAAATTTTTGCGTATAAAAAGTTCATTGACTAAATCGTTCATTTTACAAAATTATAGTGACCAAATATGTTGTTTTTCAACTAAAATTATTTAGTCATTGTTTTTTTTTCCCTGGTGTCATCTAATATATACGGAACAAAATTACTTGACAGATAAAAGATGGTAATTTTAGGATCCTAACATTTAGATTTTTTTTTATCTTTCTTAGTTAGGAAAAAAAGATCAAGTGCTTTTTTTATGGCAAATTTAATTTTCCTAATTCAACGATACGTGAGAGAGATTTGAACCATATACCTTTTGGCTATATCAACATCTCTTAATTGTTTATTTTATTCCAAATAAAATACTTTACTCATTTTTATTTGACAACCCATTTTACACCTTTAAATAATCTCTACAAATAAAAAAAATTGCAAACTATTTTATTTAATAGCTACAATTTCAAATTCAAACTCACAATAAAACCAAGAAAATCAATAATAGAAAACAACATAATAAACCAATTGCTAGTTAATAATATTTTTTTACCTCACAAAATAAATAAATAATTATTAAATAGGCAACAAAGTGAGCGTAGCTCAACGATAATTGACATGTACTCTAACCTCGTTCAAATTCATATACCCCACATTTGTTGTACTAAAAAAATAATAATAACAACTATATATATATATATATATAACAAAATCAAATGATATATTTGTTTGATTTTGATCCAACAAAATCGACTTGATTCAATTGATTTGATTGATTTCTTTGGTTTTGAACTTTCATCCCTACCCATAATATATATCATCCCTTTCTTCATAAATTCTCATAAGGACCCATATGGCCATTTGGTACCATATCACGAATGCACAAAGAACATCAAAATTAATAAACAAATTAGACTCCTTAAAGTTGACAACATTCAAAAGATAAATGTATCGTTTCATTTTAGTCGGCACCATTATTATAATACAGAATACTTATTCTATACGTTTATTATTGGTGAATGATATTAGCTAGAATATATCATAATTTAGCTTATAAAAGTTTGTTTTTAATATTTATATTATTATTTAATTTTGTCTGCAATCCTGTAAAGGTTTTTTTTTTTTTTTTTAGTTAACAACATTTGGAGGTGGAGGATTCTAACCTATGACCTTTTGGTCATAAACTCATATTTTATGTCAGTTGAGCTATGTTCTTGTTGGCTCCTTTAAAAATTTCAATATAATTATTTATGTCTCTGATCTTTACAATTAAATCCACCGTTAAAATTCATTAAAGAATATGATGATTTGACTTTGATAATGAAAATTAATCTATTTTTATTTATATGATCTTGGCTTATATAATTGACTATTGATTTAAATATTAATTTACTACCATTGTAATTTGTAACTGTTATATTAACTAATCTAAATATGGATTAATATGGCCAACGTGACCATAATTTTGCAATAATTGACATCTATTCATTTTCTTTGGGTTGGAGGTTCAAATTCTCATACCTGCATTTATTGTACTAAAAAAAATTAAATTAATATGATTATCACGAAAGCACTAATTAATACACTAACAAAAAAAAAAAAAAAAAAGAAGAAGAACGAAATCACTAATTAATGTGTATTCTATTATGTGTGTGCGAGGTATATGTTATTTTATCTCGATTATGCCAAATTTGCAACTTTCCTTTATTATTAGTTATTTTTTAATTGGCTAGATGAGGCTTTCGTTTAGTCCCAAAAAATGAATAAATAAATAAATCCTCAATTTCTAGAGGTCGCAATTGAAGGGAATTGTATATATGTATGTATGTATGTTAGCTATATAGTACTAAAAAAATGTTAGCTATATGATATTTTTATCTTGCCTGTGCTAGATTTGCAACTTTCCTTTAAGCTGTTTTTATTGGCTAGACTCTAGGGTTTTGTTTAGTTCATTTAATTGGGAAATAACAAACTTGTTATTGGCAGATCTGAAAAAAGAAAAAAGAAAAAAGAAGTTTTACGTTTTAGAAAAAGAAGGTAGGAAGTTTCAATTTAGTGGATGTTATTTGAGATTTTTTTTTTCTTTAATGAGAAAGAAGAAACTCCACAAGACCAAGGATATTGCAATCACCATAGCTGAAACTTCCATCTCCAAATTAGTCGATAATGGTGCTGCCCAATCCGTACAACCCAGAAAGAGGGGCTACCCTCGTAAAGTCCTCAATGACAAGTTTGCTCTCCCCTACTCAAGTATGAGTCACATATATATGTGAAGTTCAATCAAGTGGTAATTTAACAACAATTAACTGAAGGGGTTATACAAACTAATAACTTTCATTTGGAGAGTTATAAATAACTCACTCATAATTAAGATTGAGTTGCATAAGATCATCTAGTTGAAATATTAATATTCTCAATTAACGGATTTATAAAAAGATATTAAATATTTTGTGGTTGATAATCCTCATTCATGAGGATTATTTGGCCTTTAAATTTAGTTATATTCGTGATTTTATTCATATTATTTGATGAAAATAAAAATATTTGCTTAAATTTAATCACATGATTGATGGAAGACCTCTAATTTAAGTAAGTTGTGAAAAGAAAACAAAAGAAGAAAAAATCTCACACTTACTTAATGTCTTTATCCAGATTTTTGATGGAATGCAACAATTATGCAATTGCAAGGCAATTGCATTTTCGGCAGATCTGGAAGTAAAGGAAAAAACGCTAATTTCGGGAATTTTGAGCGAAAATTACCCATGATTTCAGCAAGATGATGAACTGTGATTGACCATTAACTAAGATAGAAGTCTTAGCTCGAAGTCCCTATAAAAGATTGAGGAAAAAGCCGAAGAAAGGTGTGAATTCTTAGGAGGAAAATTTGTTTCGTTTTGGGTTTTTGTCCCAACAGCAGCATTCTTCAATTTTGGATTTTATTTTTCTATTGTTCTTCTTCTTAAATTTCCAGAATCATTCTCTCAATCCCATCTACCTAAGAATTGGGTATGGTTATGGACAATTTCTTGTTCGATTGAGTTACGGAGAATGGGTTTTTAAGATGATTGAAATTTCAATTTCTGCACTTTTGAAATTCTGCAATTGGGTGAAAATAGCCACTGGTTTGTCGTTCAATTCAGCAAATTTAATTTCTGTTATTGAATTTTGATGACAACTTGTTAATTTAAGTTTTGGTAATTTTACTCTCTGCTATTTGAACATTTGGGAGCCTACTGGAATTCGGTTTTTGCCTATATATATTTGCAAGTTTCTTCAAATTTTGAGCTACTGGTTCTTATTTTCAATTTTCTGTGAGTTAATTTGTATCTTGAATTCTTGGAATTGTTTCTTTAAACTACTTACTTGCATTGCATTTGCAACTTGATTGCATTATTTACTTTGATTTTTCCAATGAATTCCTACAATTCTAATTTACTGTTTTCAATTTATTCCATCATGAAGAGCTAAATTTCCTTTGGGATTCAAGTTTGTGAATGCCCTAGAGGAAAGATGTAAAGCTCGAAAGTAAAAACAATCTAGCTAATTCTTGAACTCTAGTTTGCTTTTGGTGAGTTAATTGTTGGGTAAACCTAGTTGGCCATCTAGTGTTGCTTGCCAAGCTATAACTTAATACCGAAAGGGTTAAGGGAAGCGGATGTCGCAAAAGCAATGGAGGAAACGGCTTAGACATAAGTCTGAAACATCGACCCTAGACATAGGGCGAGACTCCAAAACCACTAGAATTGTGCGCAAAAATATCTAAGTTAGATTAGCCATAGAAATATAGGTTTAATCACTTAGTCTCCTAAAGATACTTCATAGAAGGTCAAATAGGAGTTGAATTCGGTTTACTTAGTTCTTGAGTTAGCTACGATTGCAATTGCTTTCTTGTTGCGTTTTCTTTCCAAAGGGGCATTAGCAACTTGAATCCCTTTTTCATTTCCATTGAATTTTCAAATAATTTTATTTTAGTCAAAACACCTCTCAAATCATTTTTACCATCGGTTACTTTAACTTGCAATTTGTTAACGATTTTGTGCCAACTAAAATTCATTTTATTAAACCCCGTTCCCTTGGGTACGATACTCTGAAATACTTCCAGTTTCTTTATTACTTCGATCACGTGCACTTGCGTGTAGCCAAAAGCACCGATCAGTGGTCTAATCTTATACAAACTCATTATATATGATACACTCACTCGCATATTTCTACATGAACGATTTGGATCAAACCATTTGTAACTGTTACAAAGTTGGCCTTATCAATAATGTTATCAGGAAAAAGCACTCAACCTTATCCATATACTATAGATACTTTAGATTATTTATTGAACATGATTATCATGTATGTCAACTACATACTATTCAAAATTACACTAATAACTTTAGATTTTTCTATATAATGAATATTATAAATTGCAAATATAGATAATAAAATAATTATCATATAATTATTAAATATTAAAATATTAATTACGAGATTTTAGGGTATCCTAACAATTTCAAGATGCGTGTCCAAGGGTGAGACGATGGATTTTGGGCGGGTGCCATTTGTGACTTTGTTGAATCTGCAAGGCCAAAAATCAGATATGGGTTTAAAACCCAAATATGAAAAATAAAAAAGAAGAATAAGAATAAGAAGAGAGATAGGGGAGGAAGTGAGGCGTTAGGGGTGCTGGTGTCGGCACCAACGTTGGAACGGAGGGAATGGGAGGGGTGAGGCTAGGGTTGGGTAGCAGAGGGGAGTAGGGATGTCCATTTAACTCGCGGGGAATCCCTGATTACATGGGGAATGGAGGAGGGAGCGGGGAGGTTTTTTTCCCCGTTGGCTAAACGGGGACGGGGACGGGGAATATATTCCCCGCCCCGCCCCGTCCTGCCCCACCCCGATTAATAATTATATATATATATATATATTATTACCTATAAATAGAATTTAAAAAAAAAAAACTATAGTAGGAATTAGTTTAAGACTATTTCGTTATAAAAAAAAAAATTAAAGTCTATGTTGTAATATTGAAATTTGAATTTTTAGAAATTAAGTTGTTTCGACATTATAGTATTTTTACTTATGGTATATTATTGTTTTTATTATGAAATTTTATAACATTTACTTTAAATAGAATTATATTGAAAATTATTCATTTAGAAATAATTTTTATTATGGTTGAGAATAAATTAAAAAAAAAAAAGAGATAAAAAAAAAACAAAAAAAAAAAAGAACGGGGAAAAATTCTCCGCGGAGAACCCGATCCCCACGAAATTAAATGGAAATTTCGCAGGGAAGGGGAATGAAATGGGGAGAGGGAATGGGGACGGGGAATCCATTCCCCGGCCCCCCCCCCCCCCCCCCCCCCCCCGGCCCATGGACATCTCTAGAGGGGAGGGGAGAGAGAGAGAGAGATTTTTTTAATTTTTTAATTATTTTAATTTTAAAAATTATGATTTTATTATAAAAATGGCCATGTCAGCACTATGTTAATTATTTAATAGAAACTGTTAAACGAAGAACTCAATAGAACTATTTCATAAATTTTAATGTTGTTCAATTTTGAAACCTAAGGATTCCATAAACACAATTTCCAAAGAAGGTAATTTACTCAACTTTTTAAACATTTGCCATCCAGGTAAATAGCGCCACGAATCGAATGCACCGCTCGAATGTTTTTCAAAAAGCTGTAGTTTTGGGCTTTAACATGGGCCCATCAATGAAGATAGCTAGTCTCTGTTCAAATAAAGTGGGCCTAAAAATGGGCCTCTTCATGAGCTTTAGAGGATAATTTACAAATTTTATAATCTACCCTTTTCATTTAAAATGTAATTTTCAATACCACCTCATAATGTTTTTTTTTTTAATTTCAAAATGGACCTACTTTTTTATATTTTATTTCAATATTTTAACGATGTGTGAGAAATTTAAATTTAAAAATGATAATAAATTGTCAATCCAAACATATCTCAGTAGACAAAGGCACCAATTACTATCTCTGATATTCCACTCGACAATTATTGAACTAAGAAAAACAATAATAAATTATTAATATGAAATACACTAATGTGAAATTACAACTTGTTTGATTTAATATTTATAAATGACCAATATGAGCATAGTTCAACAGATATATATTATTTTCTTTGAAGTTGAAAGTTTAAATTCTTGGGCTCCATATTTGTTGTTCTATATATATATATGTGGGCACCTATTAAAATTTTCCAATAATTTAAACTTTAAGAAAAACTAGTGTCGAGCTACTCAAAAAGGGGAGAAAAATTAGTGGGGAATATCCCAAGTTGGAAAAGTGTTTTTGTTTTTGCTTTTCCATTTTTATGAGGGAAAAAAAAGAGACTTTTAAACCTTATTAAAAAAAAAACGATATTTACTGAAGTTGTTTTTAAAAACTTATTATTGTTATTATTATTTTGTTTTTTTGTTCCGGTAAACTCGGGGGGGGGGGGGGGGGGGGGGCATTTGGCGCACATGATTAAGTTAAGCAGAGTTGAGTTAAGTTGAATCAGTGAGTTCAAAAATCTGTATTTGGAGTACATAGTTGAGTTGAATTGAGTCAGAAAGTATGTGATTGGAGTGTAGAGTTAAGTTGAGTTGAATTGAGTTGGACAGAGTTAGTTTGTCAATGAGTTCAGAAGGTTGTTTTGGGGTACAGAGTTGGGTTGAGTTTAGTCAGAAAGTATGTGTTTGGGGTGCAAAGTTAAGTTGAGTTATTAGGGGTATATGATGCAGTTTTTTGTAACTCAAGTCAACTGATTTTTAGCTGACTGTTTTTGTTTCCTTTATTTTTATTTTTTCCAATCATTTTTCTAGAAATATATTTTCCCAACTTTCCAACATTGAATCCAGATGTCCACTTCAAAAAAACAATATATTTCAACATTGATATTTAAAAAAAAAAACATCACTATTTATCTTTCTATTTTTAGAAATTGACTTCTTCCAAATTATAGGCAATGTAGCATTGTTTTCTATTTCTGCTACACATTGAATTTCTTTCAATTTATAGAAATCAAATATTTGCATTACATATTGAACTTATTTTAATTTATATAAATCAAATTTTGCATTCTCTATAACAACAAATAACAATTGACGAATGGAAAAAAGACAATGTACCTGTATATATTTTTTTCTTTAAACACAAATTGAACTTCTATTAAAATATAGAAATCTAAGGTTTCATTTTCTAAACACATATTGAATTTCTTTGAAACTTACAAATGAGGACCTTATTATGACATTTTTATATTACTAATAGGGTATTCATTATGAGGGTTTTTTTTTTTCTTCCGCAAAGGAACGTTATTTGTTTACATTTGTTTAAACATGTGTACTAAATTGAACATCTTTAGAAAAGAGAATGTCAATATTTTACTTTTTCAAGATGACAAGAAAAAGACAATATGTTTCAACATTAGTGTCATGTAGGAGTTTATTCATAAAATATTAGTAGGTCATCAAGGGCCTATTTACATGATTCACAAAATATAAGTAATGGCCAATAATTGGTCGAATTCGTAAGTGCGAAGAAAAATTGTTGGAGTAGTGAGTCAGACCAACTAAGTATATGTGCATTTCATATTATTTTGAACTATGGGAATGTCGTCGGTCATTGAAAATTGTTGCTGGTGATAGTCGCCGAAGATGGTACTGCCGATTGCCTGATATGGTCGCCAATGATTGTCGTCGATTGTAGGAGAAAGTAGTCTGCAGTGGCCGTTAGTTACCGCATATGACCATCGATCGTCGGAGAAGGTTGCCGGTAGTAGTCGTCGGTCGCCAGAGGTGGGCGCACGGTCATTCGTGGTGGCCGCCAGTCATTGGAGAAGCAATGATAAAATATGTTAACATCGTTACTGTACAAGTCGGTGGAGTTAATATACTAACACTGTAGCAAATCAGTAGAGTTGAGTTTTTTTTATGGAAAGTTAATTTCTTCATAAACCAAACGGTGAGTTAGGTTTAAAATCCAACTTAACTCAACTCAACTCATGGGGCAACGCCTCCTAAAATCTCATAGGTAAGTTGTTTTTATAAACTTATTATTATTATTATTATTATTATTATTTTGGTTCAATGTGTACTCATTAAAATCTCATAGGTAAGTTGTTTTTATACTTATTATTTTTGTTCAATGTAAACTCATTAAAATTTCATAGGTTGAAAATATGAGATTTTTTCCCTTAATCTGTAAAATCTTATTGTCACAGTTCTATTTTAGACGGGCCAAAACTTTCTATTTAATTCATGGCACTGACATGTGTTATCCATTCAATTGGATTTTTTAGACCTTCTGAAATTGATTCTACGATATTTTACCCTTTAAATTAATTATTAGTGACAAAAATCAATCGAATTGCTGTGTTTTATTGAACTAGTTTTATTACCAAGCACAATGCACTTTTTTTTTAATTTTTTTTATTTTTAACTAATAAACGATTTGAGTAAAATGTTATTAAGTATATATTTTTTAATGTACTAGAAAATTATTTTTAAAATTAATTAATATTTATTTTTATATCTACTCATTTTATAACAATACAACGTATACAACTAATAGTAAATAGTAAAATAATGTAGGCTAAGCCTATATATATGGATGGTTGATGTATTATATATAAAATTTATATAAATGTTATTTTAATTTATTTGTGGGCAAAGTTAGTAACTTTATTTAGAAACATGAAATTAAATTTTTATGAATTGAATTAAATATAAGATCATATAAGTCAATAATCAAGCAGAGTACAATTGGTCAATATCTTTGCAAGAAATTTGTTAATACATTAATAACCTTCTTTATAACAAGATGTTTATTTAATCATTATTTAATTACTTACTTTTTTTTAGTTGTGTTTAATTATTTACTCATTCTATAGCATTCAATTTCTTTACTACCTATTCAACTTCAATGATGGATTCAAAATTGTGTGAGGGGCACACACCCATAACTATTTATTATCAAGAATTGGTAATAATATTAGTGCTTTAATTTATATTTTTATAACTATTTTGTAGTTTTTGTATAATTGTAAATGTGAGGGGTGAAGTAGAAATTTCAATATGTAATTTTTTTATGAGTGATTTTGTAAACTTTTAAAATATTATAGTATATGCTTTATTTAATAGATTTTTCGATGGAGCATCTTGAAGGGAAAAAAAACGCAATTCTAATATTGCCACGAAGGGTGTAAAAAATTGAGCCAATCGATAAATTAAATCAAACCAAAAGTTCAGTCATGTGTAATCATCTTGATCTATTCTAATTAAACTAAACCGTTTCAAGACAATTATTATATTAAACTTAATTGAGTGATCGATATACATTTTATTATTTTTATCTTAATTATACAATATAGAGAGAGAGGAAATTATTTTAGTGGCTAATTGTTTTGATTCAAGTTTATCCTTTCTTAAAAAATTATTAAAAAAACAATAAAACCAACATTATTCAAAGGGTGTTTTTTAGATCGTAGCTAATATGTTTTACAGAACTGTAGTCATTCCTACTATTCTTCTCCCATTAGGGTCTCTCTCATGATGTTCATTCATCTCTTTTCAATTGTCGTTCGTTTAATGTTGTTTGTTATTGCCACCGTTCACCTAACAATGTCTCACCATTCCCCATATGTTGAAGCTCAATGTCTTTCATCTTTATTGTTGGTCAGTCGTCGTACATGTGCTCTCTCTATATTTAACTTGTTTACTAACCCTCTTTCTGCTAATCGTTCTCTCTATTCATACATTATGTTAATTTAGTTCTTTCTCCTGCACGTATATCGTTTGAAATTACATTGTCCCGTCAACCTCACTCTCACCAACACTCTATTGAGTACAACTAATCCAACAAACAAAAATTAATCAGTTGATTTTCCCTTGTTGGTTAGTATGATTTGGTCTACAACAATGATATTATTTTACAGTGAGAAGATTGATAAGTGTATTCTAAAAAAGTGTGAGCAGTATTATTAAATCTATAAAAAAAATTTACAAAAACATAGAAAAGATGTTCTGAGCAGTGTATTTTAAATCTACAAAAAGAAATGATTTGCTGGCTAAATAAAAACAACATATTTGTACTTATTGCAAAACAATATAATGGTCTTAAAGAAAATGACATATTTGTAATTCACTACAAATAGAAAAAGTAAAATAGTAAAAAAAAAAATGTTTTAAAAAGATTTTTGCTTTTTAACACAGTACAAATATATAAAAAACAATTAAAACAATGTCCAACTGATTGCTGCGTTTTATTGAATACATAAAAAAAAAAAATTAACACAAAATACAAAGCAACATGACTTGAGATATTAATCTGTCTAATTACGTGCCAAAATAAGCATAATTCAACAATTTTTAGCATGTATTAATTTTTTAGGGTCGGAGGTTTAAATTTCCATATCTCATATTTGTTGTATTAAAAAAATTTATATCTAATTATGTGAGATTTATTGGAAACAATAATAAAATATTTTGAAAAGTGTATATCTTGGCGAAGGAAACAACAACGTGATTGTGTTTTCAACAAATTTAAGTAACAAGAACTCGAGCAATTAGGAAAAAAAACAAATAAATATAAACTCTTGTTCAAACTAAATATTTGTGTAAACATTTTTGACGGGAATGTGAACGAATGACAATCATCATATGCTTATGAACTAATAAATGTATTACTTATATTTTAAAATGTCGAACGTTCAAATCCTACACCATTATAGGTATTTTTAAAGTTCAAGTTCCTATTATACATATAAAATTGAAAGTTCTAGAACTTATTAATTACTTTTTAAAGTTTATGAACTAAATAAACACACATTTAAAAGTTTAGAGACTAAATTTATAGTTTGACCTAATAATAATAATAAATCATTAATTCATGCGAATTTGAAAGCGATTGGAAATTTCGTCTTTTTAATTGAGGTGATAATTGATATCATTCTAGAAATTAACGTGGGAAGGGGGAGATGGAGAGATATCAAAATGGATTAAATTTAAAAGAGCATAATAAATGAAAACAATGTAACTTATTTTCTGTGTGCATATGTATATAATGAATTTTTACAAAGGTAACCTATAGTAATTAAAAAAAATGTTTACAAGTATGTACATTTGTAATTTTCTAAAAAAATTGTAAATATGTTATCTTATAAAACAACAAAAAAAATTGCAAATGAATCAAATTTTAAGCACGGTAAATCTTTTAAACAATAGCAATCATTGAATAATTAGCAATTGATAGCTATAATATTAGTATCTCACTAATTAACTTATTAATTGATTAAACAATATCTCAATATATTGAGAATTGAACTATACATTAATGGCTGATTACTAACCTATATTTGTTAACTGACGCCAACCATCAATCACAGTATAATTCAATAGATAAACACGTCTATTACATTAATCAAAATCGAAGGTTCAATCTCACATCCCACATTGTTGAGTTAAAATAAATCAACTTAAAAACTTGGACATTAACTTTCTTTTCCTCTTGAGTTAACATGATGGAAATTTTGAATCTCCAACCTTAAGGAATGTAAACAATGAAGGGAATAATCGAATTAAACCCATAGCGGAAGCATAGGAATCGTCTTTGATTTATTTAGAATTACTCTAAAAAACAAGGGTTAAGCAATAAATAACTTCTAAATATGGAGATTCTTCTGGCGGATATTTATCTCTTCCACAAAGTCTTCGAGAATTCTCTAATTCTCTCTATTGAGGCGATGTGTGTTGTGAAGAATGACTCAACCCAAAGGTCCTATTTATAGTGACTAAGGGAAAATCTTTCCCATAATTAAAATATTATATTTTAATATCTAATATATTAAAATATATCTTATATTTATTTGAATCTCATTCAAATCTCCTACGATATTTATTTATTTGAATCTTATTCAAATTCTATAAATATCTTTTATTTAATATATCAAATATACATTAATTATTTTAATATTTAATGTATCAAATACAATAAATATATTTTCCTCTTTTATATTTTATATATCTAATATATTAAATATTAATTTGAACACTTCAAATTAAATATTAAATTTGAACATTTCAATTTTTAATATTTAATGTATCAAATACAATAAATATATTTTCCTCTTTTATATTAAATATTAATTTGAACACTTCAAATTAATATTAATTTGAACATTTTAAAATTTTCTTTCAACTAAATTGATCTTTTAGTGTTACTATGAGCTAGCAAGGGGACCTTATGGACTTACAGATTATAAGCTCCAATGATACAAAATTAATTAATTAAACACTTTAATTAATTAATTTTCATTCATTAACTATAGGTCACTCCACTATAGACCTAGAGTTGCATTCTTATGCACTGTAGGACAAGTTGTGTCCATAGATATAATCATTACATGCAAGTCGATCCTTCACGAGTTGTTCGTAATTACAGCTGGGTCAAAAGTCCGTTTTACCCCTATAATTACATATTGCACCTTAAGTACCACTGATCCTCTAATGAACAATATGTTTATAATCTAATTATAAACTAAGTCCATCTCGGAATGAGAGGCTATGGCTGATCGCTATACTTTACGCTACAACACGCAAGTGCATGTGATCGAAGTAATAAAGAAACTGGAGGTATTCTAAAGTATCGTACCCAAGAGGACGAGTTTTAACAAAATCTATTGAGACGACACAAAATTTGTTCGCAAATTGCAATTGTGGGTAACCGATGTAAAATAATAAGTGGGATGGTTTTTTTAATGAAAAATAAGTGAAAAATCAATGAGTTAAAATAAGGATTCAAGTGATTCAAGCACCTTTGGAAAAATGCTATTCAAATGCAATTGCAATCATAGCTAACATGTGAAAACTAAGTAAACCGAGTTCAACTCCTATTCAATTTTGATTCAAAATCTTTAGGAGACTAAGTGATTAAACCTATATGTCTATGGCTAATCTAACTTAGATACTTTCGTACACAACTCTAGTGGTTTTGGAGTCTCGCCCTATGTCTAGGGTCGATGTTCATAACTTATTTCTAAACCTTTTCCTCCATTGCTTTTGTTACATCGGCTTTCCCTTAACTCTTTCGATATTAAGTTCAAGCTTGACAAGCAATCACTAGTTGGCCGACTAGGTTTACCCAAATCTAAACTCAACAAAAGCAAACTAAGTTCACATGCTAGCTAGATTGGTTATGCTTTGGAGCTTTTACATTTTTCCTTAGGGCCTTCACCAACTTGAACCCCTAGAGAAAATTTAGCTCATTATGGAAGAAATGAAAAACCAAAATTTACTGGCATAAGATTCATAATTAATACAATGAAATAAGAAAATTAATCTTAAAGCAAACCGAATTGAAGTATCAATTAGGAATGTCCATAACGAAATTGGTAACAATGCTGGAATTTCTAATTTAAAGTCAGAATTGAATAAACTGGAAATTACAACCTTAGTGGAAAATAAAATGGCAGTGACGAAGCCTTAATATAAAAAAAAAAGAAATTAAACTCCAGAATTCAATTATACACTCAATTCTGCCACAAAAGGAAATGGAATTTCAACCTAGACTAACTCAATATCCAACCCGAAGCATAAACTAATGACAGAAAAACAGAGAGTTGGAATTGAAATAACTGCTGTTCGAAGACTAAGAAAACAGAGAAAATCGCAAAACAAAATGCAGAAACTGAAAATTGTTGAAGATAGATCAAACTCAGAATTTAATCGAGTGAAACTACAAGAATGAAATGCTGAAAACAATAGAAATCATCCACTTGCTGCTATAGTAATAAAGAAAAACCAGAAGAAAAATAAACCAGAAAAATATAATGTAAAAACCCAAAAAAAAAAAAAAAAAGCAGAGTCTGAAAAATTCGTCCTTTCTTCTTCGTTCTTCCACCATTTTATAGAGATTATGAGGCTTCTTCTTCCATCTTAGGCTCCTTAATTCGTGGGTAAATGATCGAGCACGAGATTTGGCTGTAAATTCTCCCATAAATCCAGTAATTTCCATTATTTGAGGTGATTTCCCGTGATTTCCGTAATTGATTTGTAAGTCCAGAAAATGCAATTGCATTCTTCTTCTTTGTTCTTCACCTTGCCTTCCCAAGGAAATGCAATTGCATTTCATTTGCAATTTCTTCACTTCTTCAAATCTGCACAAAAACTTAACTTAAGCCAACTTTCTTGCATCTTTTCACTTAATTCCTTCTTTTATCATATTCCAACAAGCTTGCATGAATTTATTTAAAAATGTTATTTTTAGCTTGCTTGTTATTCAACAAAATCCACAAAACTGGCAAGAACAACTTAGTTTTAAAGTTAAATAATTCTCATAACTGAGAATTATCACACCCCCAAACTTGAGTTGTTGCTCGTCCTCAAGCAATTATCAAAATAAACAGAAAAATCACAAAATTTCCCAATCGAGACACGTCAAGCTCATAACACATGTTTATCACAATCAACTTTAATCTCACCTTACTCTTGACCTTAGCACTTTTCACCCATACTTCCCTAAAAATTGTATCCCTACTTGATCGAGTGTTCACGCAAGCGCACGCGATCGAAGTAATATAAAATGGTATCTGAGTACCAAGTATCGAATCCCACAGGGAACGGAGTAACAAAGACTTTGTTTTGCAAAAGTGTAAGGCAAATTGCAAGTTTGAAAAGTAAAAATGCAAAAATCAAGTTGTTGGTGGAAAATTGAAATTGCTAATTCAATTGCTATTCCATAATGACAATGTTGGAAATAACAGAAATTGCTACTCCAATTGCTAATCAAGAATGGCAATGTGCGAAAGACTAAAATTGCAGAATTAAATTGCTAATCTAAATTGGCAATGTGAAATGGCAATATAAATGAACTTAAGAATGAAATGATAAAGGATGGGGCTCAAGAATGTCATTGCCCTAAGTCGTAATTGCAAACCAAAATTGCAATTCCAACCTACTCCACACTCAATTGTAAACCAAAATTGCATCTCCTATTACCTCAAAATTGGGTTTTTTAGGAGGCTAAGTGGGGGCTCTATATGTCTATAGTCCCTCCATCATAGATGATTTTGGCTCACAATTTTATGGGTCTTGGAGTCCTTAATCCCTATGTCTAGGGTAAGGAATGGCTTATGTCTAAGCTCTTTTACTCCATTACTTGTGTGAAATCCGCTTGTCACTAACCCTGTCGGTATTAGATCTAAGCTAGAGTTGAAACCCTAGTTGATCAATCTAGGATCTCAACAGAATTAAATCAACACAAGCAAACAATTGAGATGTAGGCTTGGTTTTTCTTGGAATTTTGGCTAAATTTACTCCTTAGGGAATTCACATCCTTGAACCCCCTAAGAAGTTTAGCTCATATTTTTAATGAAAAACATAAAACTAATTTTAAAGGAAAATTTCATAATGAAATTTAATTAAAAAGAAAACAACTTATGAATTGTAATTTGAGTTTTCCTAGAAATTCAAGCAAAAATGCATAATTGAAATTAAATTAAAATGGCAAAGGTAATTAGGTAAATTTCTTTCAAATTTAATTAAAAAGAAAACAACTTATGAATTGTAATTTGAGTTTTCCTAGAAATTCAACCAAAAATGCATAATTGAAATTAAATTAAAATGGCAAGGGTAATTAGGTAAATTTCTTTCTTTCTCCTTCCTTGCTTTGATTTCTTCTCCAGGAACTCAATTGAAAATAACACAAAACAGAGCACATAAGCAAGCTCTCCGATTGATTCCTATTCCACTCATTCTTCTCCAATCGATTCAATTTCCTCCACCTTTAGAGAGAATTTGATCTTAACGATTCAAGAATACCTTGAATCGGATTGGAAATCTAAGGAAGATGCAGAAAATTGTTGAACAATCCGAATTGAAGGAAACTCTAAACAAACGAGAAATTCAAATAGATTTGGAGTTTTCTACACAATACATTCACTTAAGAGCAAAAAGAGAATACCCAAAACCATTCGTTGTGACAAGACCGAAGAGTTGATGCATTGAAATTAAAATTTTGGTAACAAAATCAACGAAAACCGAAGCAAAACAGAGGACTAAATGCGAACAAAAATACCTTTGAATGAACTTGAAACCAACATAAACTTGAATGAAATTACAATAAATCGAAAGATAAGTAGTTAGGCAATTTTCTGTACTACAAACTAGAAGGGAAAATTGAATGGAAATTGACTAAAAATGAAAAACAGTAGCAAAAACCAGCAAACAGAGCTGTCCAAAAACCCAGAAAAACCAGAAAATAAACTTCTGTTTTTACCCTCGAATCGTCCCGCTTTCTTCTACGATCTTCAATCCCCTTATGTAGACCAATCTAGGGTTCCAATTTGCCAAGAATAACGCATTAAATCCCTTGATTTGTGCGAGAAATTCACTGCCAATTATGGGTTCATCAATCACGAAATTCCCGAATTTTCCATATTTGCTGCAGCTGAAGATTGCCATTTGATTGGTTTGGCAATTCGTTTGGCAATTCGTTTGGCAATTCCCCGAAATTCCCGAAATTTCCTTATTTGCAGCTGCTGAAGATTGCCATTTGGTCGGTTTGGCAATTGGTTTGGCAATTCCCCGAAATTCCCGAAATTTCCTTATTTGCAGCTGCTGAAGATTGCCATTTGGTCGGTTTGGCAATTGGTTTGGCAATTCCTGCAAAATAATCATAATACTTAGAAATCTTTTCCAATTGCTACCATATTTCATTATTTCCTTCTTTCAACAATTTTTCACCATTTTCAATTAATATTAGGACAAACAAGAGTTTTTTCGAGCAATTTAGGATTTAAATAAGCCTTAATTTTACGGCTTATCACACCCCCAAACTTAAGATATTGCTTGTCCTCAAGCAATTAGAAACAAATAGCAACAAACACAAGCAAACACTTCACAAAATGATTTCAAATGGTGTTTGTGAAAAGGAAAATATTGTTCATGAGATATCTCAAACTTTTAACACTTTACACAATTCCAAGATTTTCTCACATAAAAGTTTTACTTTTCTTTTTCAAGATAAAACATTCTTATGCAAACTCACCTATTATGCTTATCCTACCTAAGTCATAGTCATAGAGTCTAGGGTGATATTCTTTGTTCAACATGCTAAGCTCACTCACATTACAAACATTTTTCTTTCTCCCCCAAACTTATGTAAAGTTGCTGCTAGGCTTCATTTTCTTTCCTTTTTTATTTTTTATTTTTTATTTTTTTTTTATTTTTTTAGTCTTACTGTCACTTGTACCTTCGTTCCAACTTACTAACACTTTGTGGTGAAAGTAGTTGACTACGAGCACAAATCACTGCTAAGACCGTTTTCACATACTCACTTCCTGAGTTAACCTTTCATGCAAAGGAAATCATGGGTGTCATGACTGCCTCTGGTTACTCAATTAACTCTAGAAGGAGGAGTATCAAAGGTTCTTTTTTTTTTTTTTTTTTTTTTTTTAGTCCTAGCAGCTGTTACAACGACAACATAATATTACAACAACATACTGTTACAACGACATACTATTACAACGACATACTGTTACAACAATATAATATTACAACAATAGTATTACAAAACTCACCCCCCCAAACTTAAATGGGTCAATGTCCTCATTGACTAAGAACTAGAAGAACAGGGGTTGGGGTACATAGTTGGGCCATTTAACATGCTACACATCGAAACTAAACTCTCCTAAGTCCATTAGATGGGATAAACACAAGGGAAGTTTGGGTTCGAATGTTTTATAGAGAAAAAGAATTTATCAAGTTTTATGATTTTGAAAACTTGAAGTTGTGTGTGAAAGCACTTGAAAGTTGAGAAAACTCTATGTAACATCATTAAGAGCTTTTTAACAAAACACCAAAGAAAACAATTTGTAAATTTGATTTGAAACATGATTTTTATGGCATGCTTGTGCGAGGAGCAAATTTTTTTTTTTTTTTTTTTTTTTTTTTTTTCAGACTTTATGAAGCAGATAAACTAAATAAGCATAAAAGACTTAACTAAACCTCAAACTAAAACATAACAATTAACAACGCTGGAAAGATAGGTTAAAGAGAGACTCCCCTATGCAGAGAAAAATGTGTGTTGTTGCAATCACTATCCTTGAGGTTGTTGGAGTCTTTGACAAAAAATTCTCCTGAAACTGCAATTGCAATTTGCTTTGGCAATTGCGACTACAATTTCTTCCTCCCGCTCTTTCTTCTTATATTTTCCTACAACTCAAAAGTAGAGCATCAAAAAGTTCACACAGTTTATCTCAATGCAAAGTTACCTTTTGGAAATTCCAATTTTTGAACTCAAAGTTGATTCATCAAACTCCCAGGTAAATCCCCAGGTAGAGGTGTTCCCTTAGCGGTCAACTTAAGTACCTCAGCCTAGACAGGATTTTCCTTAGACAGAGCTTTTCTGAATTAACTTCTTCATTCACATTGGAATTTCAAAAGTTGAAAGTTCCTCTTTTCTTTTTTTTTTTCTTTTTTCCTTTTTTTTTTTTTTTTTTTTTTTTTTTTTTTTTTTAATTTTAAGGTAAAAGAAAGACAAGGTGACTTATCCAATTCCAGCAGGGAGACCGCAATTGTGTTCTTTCATTTTGCACCTAGGTCTCGATGTTGGACGCGATTTCAGTCGTAATTGTGGTGCTTTGATCACAACAGGCCTTGATGACTCAAGAGATTTACATATATTTCTGAAGGTAGAGATTGCAGTTGCAATTTGTGTCAGAGACTGCATATTGCCATCCTTTATGCTCTCATTTCTGCATTCTTCTTGATTTTGCATTTCCTGCAACCTATAATAAGCGAAAATAGGGCACTCTAGTATCGGGAGCACTTTGGATGTCAATTGCAGTGGAATTGCAACTGTATCGCTCACTACAACTTCCTTTTGTTCTTCCTTTTCTTCTTGAGGTGGTTTTTCTTTGATCTCTTCTCTCCCTTTTGGTTCCTTAATGTCGTCAATTGTTGGAGCGCTTCTTGCTTCTATTGGGAGTTCAAGGTCTTTATGTTCCACTTCTGTTCTAAGTGACACCACCTCGCATTCTTCTTTTTCTTCTTGTTTTGAAGTCTCTATATCCTTGAGCATGTTTCCTTCAAACCTGTTCTGCAATTCATCTGCAATTTGTTCCTCATGGATTTCCAAACTTCGTAGAGATGTAGCTTGACTTTGCATTACAACATCGTTCTTTGCTCTATATTCCCTCGCGAGTTCTTCGATGCTTGGCTCTTTTGGAATCATCTTCCCTTGCTGGAAGCATTGGTACTGATGTTGATTTGTAAACCTGGGTAGAAATCCATAACACAAAGAATCAGGATTGTAAGGACAATTATCAAATGAATGACTTCCTTTGCAATAAACACAAGAAATAGAAGAGATAGGGTTAAAAGAAGCTATAGGATTTCTCATCATCAATGTTTCCATCATGTAGCTTAAAGATGAAGCTTGTGCGCTTAATGCTGCAATGATGTCTCCTTCCATCTTGTGGATTCTCTCAAGCAATCAACCCTACGTTGTGGCTTTCTGCTCTTGCAATTTCTCTCCCTCAATAAATGAAATCGAGCTCCTCCTGCAGATAGGAGAAATTGTTGCAATATTTTCTTACAATTTTTGCTAAAACAAAATTTTTGTTAAATTGCCATCCCCCGGCAACGGCGCCAAAAACTTGATCGAGTGTTCACGCAAGCGCACGCGATCGAAGTAATATAAAATGGTATCTGAGTACCAAGTATCGAATCCCACAGGGAACGGAGTAACAAAGACTTTGTTTTGCAAAAGTGTAAGGCAAATTGCAAGTTTGAAAAGTAAAAATGCAAAAATCAAGTTGTTGGTGGAAAATTGAAATTGCTAATTCAATTGCTATTCCATAATGACAATGTTGGAAATAACAGAAATTGCTACTCCAATTGCTAATCAAGAATGGCAATGTGCGAAAGACTAAAATTGCAGAATTAAATTGCTAATCTAAATTGGCAATGTGAAATGGCAATATAAATGAACTTAAGAATGAAATGATAAAGGATGGGGCTCAAGAATGTCATTGCCCTAAGTCGTAATTGCAAACCAAAATTGCAATTCCAACCTACTCCACACTCAATTGTAAACCAAAATTGCATCTCCTATTACCTCAAAATTGGGTTTTTTAGGAGGCTAAGTGGGGGCTCTATATGTCTATAGTCCCTCCATCATAGATGATTTTGGCTCACAATTTTATGGGTCTTGGAGTCCTTAATCCCTATGTCTAGGGTAAGGAATGGCTTATGTCTAAGCTCTTTTACTCCATTACTTGTGTGAAATCCGCTTGTCACTAACCCTGTCGGTATTAGATCTAAGCTAGAGTTGAAACCCTAGTTGATCAATCTAGGATCTCAACAGAATTAAATCAACACAAGCAAACAATTGAGATGTAGGCTTGGTTTTTCTTGGAATTTTGGCTAAATTTACTCCTTAGGGAATTCACATCCTTGAACCCCCTAAGAAGTTTAGCTCATATTTTTAATGAAAAACATAAAACTAATTTTAAAGGAAAATTTCATAATGAAATTTAATTAAAAAGAAAACAACTTATGAATTGTAATTTGAGTTTTCCTAGAAATTCAAGCAAAAATGCATAATTGAAATTAAATTAAAATGGCAAAGGTAA
Organism: Trichosanthes truncata; assembly: GCA_033996785.1. NCBI lineage: Eukaryota > Viridiplantae > Streptophyta > Magnoliopsida > Cucurbitales > Cucurbitaceae > Trichosanthes > Trichosanthes truncata. The sequence goes on from JAWPNB010000010.1 coordinate 53,996,310, forward strand.
TTAGGTAAATTTCTTTCAAATTTAATTAAAAAGAAAACAACTTATGAATTGTAATTTGAGTTTTCCTAGAAATTCAACCAAAAATGCATAATTGAAATTAAATTAAAATGGCAAGGGTAATTAGGTAAATTTCTTTCTTTCTCCTTCCTTGCTTTGATTTCTTCTCCAGGAACTCAATTGAAAATAACACAAAACAGAGCACATAAGCAAGCTCTCCGATTGATTCCTATTCCACTCATTCTTCTCCAATCGATTCAATTTCCTCCACCTTTAGAGAGAATTTGATCTTAACGATTCAAGAATACCTTGAATCGGATTGGAAATCTAAGGAAGATGCAGAAAATTGTTGAACAATCCGAATTGAAGGAAACTCTAAACAAACGAGAAATTCAAATAGATTTGGAGTTTTCTACACAATACATTCACTTAAGAGCAAAAAGAGAATACCCAAAACCATTCGTTGTGACAAGACCGAAGAGTTGATGCATTGAAATTAAAATTTTGGTAACAAAATCAACGAAAACCGAAGCAAAACAGAGGACTAAATGCGAACAAAAATACCTTTGAATGAACTTGAAACCAACATAAACTTGAATGAAATTACAATAAATCGAAAGATAAGTAGTTAGGCAATTTTCTGTACTACAAACTAGAAGGGAAAATTGAATGGAAATTGACTAAAAATGAAAAACAGTAGCAAAAACCAGCAAACAGAGCTGTCCAAAAACCCAGAAAAACCAGAAAATAAACTTCTGTTTTTACCCTCGAATCGTCCCGCTTTCTTCTACGATCTTCAATCTCCTTATGTAGACCAATCTAGGGTTCCAATTTGCCAAGAATAACGCATTAAATCCCTTGATTTGTGCGAGAAATTCACTGCCAATTATGGGTTCATCAATCACGAAATTCCCGAATTTTCCATATTTGCTGCAGCTGAAGATTGCCATTTGATTGGTTTGGCAATTCGTTTGGCAATTCGTTTGGCAATTCCCCGAAATTCCCGAAATTTCCTTATTTGCAGCTGCTGAAGATTGCCATTTGGTCGGTTTGGCAATTGGTTTGGCAATTCCCCGAAATTCCCGAAATTTCCTTATTTGCAGCTGCTGAAGATTGCCATTTGGTCGGTTTGGCAATTGGTTTGGCAATTCGTTTGGCAATTCCTGCAAAATAATCATAATACTTAGAAATCTTTTCCAATTGCTACCATATTTCATTATTTCCTTCTTTCAACAATTTTTCACCATTTTCAATTAATATTAGGACAAACAAGAGTTTTTTCGAGCAATTTAGGATTTAAATAAGCCTTAATTTTACGGCTTATCACTACTCTTCTAGTTTCATCTTTCTTGCTTCCTACATAGGCCATCAATTGAGGAACAACTTGACTAAACAAAAGAAAAACTCCCCCAAACTTATTTTTTTTTACTACCAAGTTTTTTTTTTTTTTTTCGGAGGGGGTTCCTTAGTCAATTGTACATTCGTTCCAACTTACCGACACTTTGTGGTGAAGGTAGTTGACTACGAGCACATATCACCATTTGAAACCGTTTTTAACCTACTCATTTCCTGAATCAACCTTTCATGCAGAGGCAATCATGAGTGTCATGATTTTCCCTGGTTACTCGGTTAAGTCTTGGAAAGAGGAGTATCCCTCTATTTTATTTTATTTTATTTATTTATTTTTAAACTTGGCAGCCTTCATACAACAACTCACAACATGTTTACATTTCATGAATTGCAAAAAATGAATATATAACGATGTGGGGTCAACAAAAGTAATGTAAGATGTCTATCCCCCCCCTCCCCCCCCAAACTTAAGATGCGGCAATGTCCACGTTGACTAGTTTTGCTCTTGGGTGGTTGAGATGACCATACATATTAACAAGCTTAATAACCCTAGAATTATAGAAACACAAGCTAGGGTGTATGGATGGTGGGGTGCTAAGGAAAGTAAATCACAAGTTTTTTTTTTTTTTAAAAAAACTTGGCAGCCTTCATACAACAACTCACAACATGTTTACATTTAAAGTAAATCAAAAAATGAATATCTAACGATGTGGGGTCAACAAAAGTAATGTAAGATGTCTATCCCCCCCCCCCCCCCCCCCCCCCCCCCCCCAAAAAAACTTAAGATGCGGCAATGTCCACATTGACTAGTTTTGCTCTTGGGTGGTTGAGATGACCATACATATTAACAAGCTTAATAACCCTAGAATTATAGAAACACAAGCTAGGGTGTATAGGGTGTATCGGCTACAAAAGCCACTCTCACCCATGCAAATCAAAGGACAAGCCCTCACAGGCAGGAGTTCATAACTCATTCAGGATTAAGATCGAGTCGCATATGATCATTTTGATGAAATATTAATCTTCTCAATTAACGGATTTATAAAGAGAGATTAAATATTTTGTGGTCCAGTCTTATACAAACTCATTGTATAAGATACCCCCACTCACATGTCTCCACATGAATGATTTGGATCAAATCATTTGTAACTATTACAAAGTGGGCCGTATCAATAGTGTTACCAGGATAAGGCACCCAACTTTATCCATATACTATGACCCTTTAGGTTATTTCTTGAACATGATCCTCTCGTATGTCAACCACATACTGTTCAAGATTACACTAATAACCTTGGATTTTTCATATAATGGATAATATTATATTGCAAATAAAATAATCAAAATTATTATTCATTATTAAATAAATTATTAATTACGAGACTTTAGGGCATAAATCCCAACAAACAATGCTTTGATCAATTGAGTTATGTTCGTGTCAACGATGATAGAAATTAACTACTAATATACATGTATTTTCATTTTGCTATATCTAAAATAATGTCTTAATGCGATTTAGTACATTATTGCTCGTACAATTCAAAATTTAAAATCATGTTATCAATATTCAATATATCTTAGTGGACAATATATCTATTACCACCTCGTAACTAGAGATGTCCACGGGGTGAGGCGGGGCGGGGCTGGGGAATGGATTCCCCATCCCCCATTTCATTCCCCGTCTCCGCGAAATTTGGATGAAATTCTCCATTTAATTTTGCAGGGATCGGGGCGGGGATTCTCCGTGGGGAATTCGCGGGGATCGGGATCCCTGAGGGGAATTTTTCCCTTTTTTTTTGTTTTTTTTTTAAATGTATTCTCAACCATAATAAAAATTATTTCTAAATAAATAATTTTCAATATAATTCTATTTAAAGAAAATGTTATAAAATTTCTTAATAAAAACAATAATATACCATAAGTAAAAATAGGATAATGTCGAAACAAGTTAATTTCTAAAAATTCAAATTTCAATATTACAACATAGTCTTTAATTTTTTTTATAATGAAATAGTTTTAAACTAATTCCTATTATAGTTTTTTTTTTAATTTCTATTTATAGGTAATATATATATATATATATATATATATATATATATATATATATATATATATATATATATATATATATATATATATATATATATATATATATATATATATATATATATATATATATATATATATATATATAATTGGGGCGGGGCAGGGTCGGGGTCGGGTAAGGAGAATATATTCCCCATCCCTATTTAGCCAATGGAAAAAAAAATCTTCCCACTCCCTCTCTCATTCCCTGTGTAATTTGGGATTCTTCGCCCTGTTCGGGGCTGATTCTCGTCGGGTTAAATGGACATCTCTACTCGTAACCATGAGAATAAAAAAAACAATACAATTATGTTAGAATTGCATTAAAGAAGGAAAAGAAAAATGGTAGTTTTGTAAATAAGATCAACAAAACCGGATCACTTCTGAAACGGAGGAATTAAAAGCGTCTGATTCTTTTTATTATTTTTTTCTATTTCTCAGCGACAGAAACCTCCCCCCCTCCCCCATTTCTCAACCTGCTCCTGCATCAGTGTCTATCATTTCAATTCCATTTTTTTTCCTTCTTTTGTATGATTTTTCTCTGAATTGGATTGAGAGGGTCGTTCCAATTTCACTCGATTTTTTTTCTTAGGGTTCTTTGATTTGTTCTCAATCCATGTGTGTTTGATCTGTTTTAATTTCTCATGCGCGTGTGCGGTGATTCCGTTGGCTCGTTGCTCCGATCCAAGAGTTGCAGATTTTGAATTCAGCAATGGCATCGGCGCAGAACCCAGCGCCGAACGTGGATCTCTTCGATGCCTACTTTCGACGCGCCGATTTGGACCGCGATGGTCGAATTAGTGGCGCTGAAGCGGTTGCCTTCTTTCAAGGCACTGGATTGCCCAAACAGGTTCTTGCTCAGGTAACTTCATCACTCCTTCTCCTTTTGCTTTCTTGTTTTTGGTGTTTGCTTTCTTTTTTTTCTGGGTTTGTGTCATTTTGCACTTTGCGTGGTGGGGTTTTGGTGGCTGTTTGTAGTTGACGAAAATCCGATGTTGCTTGGGTTTAGTTTAACTGAGATTTGAATCAGGTCTGTAGGTTTTTCTTAACTTAGAGGGTGGAATTGCAATTTGATACTTATTGGTTTTGTTATTTTAAGAATCTTTGAGAACTTCTACTCTCGTATCTCGATAATTTGGCTTCAGCTTTTGTTCTATTTGTTACTGTTTTGTTGATCTATCTGCAGATTTGGGCGCTTTCGGACCCGAGACAGATTGGTTTTCTTGGTCGGGCGGAGTTTTATAATGCCCTTAGGCTGGTCACTGTAGCACAGAGTAAGAGGGAACTAACTCCTGAGATTGTGAAAGCAGCATTGTTTAGCCCAGCTGCAGCTAAAATACCAGCACCCCAAATAAATTTCAATACCCAGCCTGCATCTCAGTTCAATTCTACTCCTCCAGCATTACCTACACCTCAGAGTGGCATTGGTACTCCAACTCCCTCCCAAAGTTCTGGGTTGGAATCGCAGGTTGCTCGAAATGTCACTACGAACGTTCCGCTGGTTCCTTCTAGAGAGAATCAATCAGTAAGGCCTCCATTGGCAACTTCAAATTCTGCTTTCCGTCCAGCACAGGGATTTCCAGGAGTAGGTACTGTATTGGGGCCGCCTCCAACAAATTCTAGCATCTCGAATGATTGGGTAAGTGACCGTGCTGGTGGTGTTCAGGGGACACCCTCACAACCTCCCAACAGAGGAGCCGGTCCTGCTGGAACACAGGTTGGATTTGGACAATCAAGTGCAGGGTTAACAACTTCTCTACCCCCAAGGCCTCAGACTGCTCCTGGAATAAAGCCGTCTACACCATCACCTGTGGATAGTAAAGTCCAAGGTTTTTCTGGAAATGGGACTGCTTCTGGATCATATTTTGGAGGAGATCTCTTTGCTGCAAGCCCAGTTCCCTCAAAACAAGATGTCCCCTCAGATAAATTGTCTGCTGGCAATAAAACTTCCACATCAGTCACTGTTCCTGTATCTTCTGCTACACAACCAATAGTTAGAGCAGGTTCCCTTGATTCTTTGCAAAATTCATTTATGAAACCACCTCTTGCTAATCAGCCCATACGGAACCAGCCACTTGGGAAGCCCAATCAACAGAGCATATTGCAACCTGCATCCTCTGGATTATCAACAGGATCTCAGAACTCTGTTTCTGGTCAGTCTCAGCGCCCTTGGCCTAGAATGACACAGACTGATGTGCAGAAGTATACTAAAGTTTTTGTTGAGGTGGATAAAGATAGAGATGGAAAAATTACTGGTGAAGAAGCACGCAACTTGTTCTTGAGTTGGAAACTGCCAAGAGGTATAAATCCCTTTAAAAGAAGGTTTTGAACTTTTCATTTTAAATTTTGCAAGATCGCTGTGCCTTTTCCATTTCCTATTTATCATCATTCCCGATTCTTATTTTGCTTTTGAGTCTGTTATACAACAAGTTTAGACTGTTCAGTAACTTCTAAGCACATTGAAACACGAAGTGGAATTTAGGTTCTAGTTGTAAATTACTTCGTGTGATATTCATGGATTATCTCTGAGTTGTCTAATGGTGCTTGCCACTCAACTCCACTTACGTACACACCCATATAATGAGATACAACATTTGAAAACTGCTTTTTGACCCTTTATTTTATTGTTAAACACCCTATTACTTCTTCTGGATGATACTTATTTCTTCTTATTTGGATAAGAAACAATTTTATTGATTAGAGGGAAGGTAAAACAAAAAATTGTCGGGGGTGGGGGTTCCTTTTCTTTTCATATTGGATTTCTTTATATTGAGAGACACACTGCCGCATGATAAAGAAACTTGCTTGGTGCCATGGTTGTTTGTATTAGCAATTCAAAATTTAGCTGGATCGATCTTCCTTATTTTAGGCTTGTTGCCTGTCTGCGAAGTCATATTTTCTGAACTTGCTTTAGTTACTATGAAGTCAGTACTACGCTAAACCTTTCTTTTTCTAGAAGTTGGAAAAATTAGAATTGTTTCATTGATGGTCATATTAGAATCTTTTCTCTTTCTCATTTGAATGATTGTTTGTTTGTCTGATAAATCTACGTTAATATTTTTTTTTTGGTTGATAATGATATTCTCACGAGTATATTATTGTTGACATCTGTCAGAGGTTTTAAAGCAAGTGTGGGACTTATCCGATCAAGATAATGATAGCATGCTTTCTGTCAGGGAGTTCTGTATTGCACTCTATTTGTTGGAGCGGCATAGGGAAGGGCACATTCTTCCTGCTATGCTTCCTAGCAACATTGTGTTTGATTTTTCCAGCAATGGTCATCCTGTGACTCCAGCTGCATCTAACTATAGCAATGCAGCTTGGAGACCCACAGCTGGTAATCCCTTTTGACGAGTCACTTCATGGCCTTTTGCAATTAGTTGGACTCCTCTCGGTGGGAGGAAATTTACCCCAATACTAACTTTTTTCTTTAATTAAAAAAGGTTTCCAACAGCACCAAGGGGTTCCTGGGTCTGGTAATCTGCAAGGAGCTCCTACAGTTGGAGTACGACCACCTATACCTGCTGCTGCCTCCCCGGTTGAGGATGAGCCACAGACCAATAAACCTAAATCAAAGGTTCCTGTGCTGGAGAAAAATCTTGTTAGTCAACTTAGCACAGAGGAGCAGAACTCCCTTAACTCAAAGTTCCAAGAAGCAGCAGATGCTGAGAAAAAGGCACCTCATTTACTTCCTTCTAATGCCTTATTTTTGTTCTACCCTCTGATATAGACATAGTAGTGATCCTGGTTAGCTTTCACCCGAGTGAACATGAAATGAAAAATAAGCACCCCACTTGTACGCATAGATGTTCTTTTTTATTTCTTGAAAATAGGTTTGTAGATTGGAAAACTTGCAGTTGGTGTATTTTCTTTTCTTTTCTCGTGTAGTCAGAAGTTCTGATTGAAGTTTGAAGTCCCCGCCATCATGGGGATTAATATTTTCACATCGTTACAAACTAAGCCATAATATCAGTTGCTCCAATATTAAATACTTTATATTTTCCTGCTGATTTTGTGTCACTCATGCTTTGACCCATCTTGTTTTGTTCAATGAAGGTTGAAGAATTGGAGAAAGAAATTTTGGAATCTAGACAGAAAATTGAGTTTTATCGTACTAAAATGCAGGAACTTGTAAGTACTGAAGCATTCTTTTATGTATTCTCTTTTTTCTTTAAGCCATGGGCTATTCATGGTTGTTATACTTGTATACGGACTAAATGGAGTATGGTCCAAAGAGTTTTGGAAAGGTGATGCTTCTGTTGTTGACAGAGGCTTTCCCTCCCCCCAATACTTAACACACACACAAGGGAAACAAGAGAACTACAGAACACAAATATATATATTTTCTGGATATTATTTGATTTTCTCCTTCCATTGGTGTTTTTGGCAGCTTTTTCATTGTATTTCTTTTCATTTTATGAATTAAAAGCTGTTTCCTATAAAAAATAATAAACTTCTAGAAATGTAACTGAGCACCTATCACATGCTTGAGTGAAAGGTTTATGATTTTACAAGCACCCACTTCTGTTTTGCTTTTGCTAAAGTAAGCTTTTGTACTGTATATGTTCACTGAGGATGGATTTAGTTCATAATAGATCCAACATTGTTTTGTAAGATGCTTTTTATTTACAGACAATTTAGGTATTATATTGTGACCACTGAAAGCATTTTTAAAGTCATGAGTCATTGCACTGGTTTTTCATTTTGGTGATTGGAGACCCCCCTTCTTTTTTAATTCAGCTTTCAATGCTTAATATGTCGTACAGTTGTGAGCTTGTTAGTTGTATATGACAGGTGTGTTACAGTCATAACGTTTCATAACCCTGCTGCTTTTTCCTGATTTTATTTTTCTTCTCTCAATAAGGTTTTGTACAAGAGCAGATGTGACAATCGGCTGAATGAAATATCTGAAAGAGTGTCTTCAGATAAACGTGAGGTATCTATTTGATGGAATAATGTGTAGTTCATCCTTGTTTAATTTAAATGATTACATTGAACTCAACGAAGGTTTTGATTATTTCAGGTAGAGTCCCTTGCTAAGAAATATGAAGAGAAATATAAACAATCTGGTGATGTAGCCTCCAGATTAACCGTTGAAGAAGCTACATTCCGTGATATACAGGTTTCCATCACTGTTTGTAAATCAGATTGTGAGAACCAGTTTAAATTATGCTATGCATTCAGAAACTAATTATATTGGATGCTGTTGTTTACTCTGGTTTAGGAGAAGAAGATGGAACTGTATCAGGCGATTGTGAAGATGGAACAAGGTGGTAGTGCAGATGGCGTTCTTCAGGTAAATTTTAGTTTTCTGACCGATGGAACCCTGCAGGAGCTCATCTAAAGGTCATTTGTACATTCAACATTTCAGGTTCGTGCTGATCGTATTCAGGCAGATATTGAAGAATTAGTGAAATCTCTCAATGAACGCTGCAAGACTTATGGTTTGCGTGCAAAACCAATAACTCTGACTGAACTTCCTTTCGGTAAGTTTCTTGTACTGCGTTATTTAGTCCTCTGCCAACTATCAGTCGTCTGGCTATTACTACAGTTTCCTTTCTAGCAGTGTCAATAGTTGTGTCGACATGAAATAAAATCAAGATGTCTGTTATGAATGATTTGCATTCAATAAAACCTTCCATTTTTGGGAACTAGTCAGTCGTATTATACATGCAACTTTAATTACAAAATTTTGGGACCGACATGTATTTTTAATCTTATTTGATATCTTAACTAAGAGAAATAAGTGAATGTAAATTTTCTTATAGAATATTCAGTTCTGGGTACATTATAAACTAATTGAAATTTAGTAACGTAGAACATAGGCTTGCCTTTTCTTTCTTTCTTTCTCTAATAAAAGAGTAGTGACTCAACACTATCAACAATTCTAATCATGTTTCTGACAATAAAAGTTAAAACATTAAGTTGCATATGTACATGGAAGAAAAACAGTCACTCACCTATAAATTCCAAAGCTCGGTTTCTTATAAAAAAAAAAAAAAAAATCATCCAATGATATTTGTTATCCAACATTACTTCCGTTTATTTAAGAAACCCTATTCATCATCCCGTTCATTGGCATTCATAAGTCTCACTGTTCGTTACTTCCACCTCACCATTCTTAATATTGGGTTTTTTTTTAAAGGTTTCTATTGAATAATTGAATATCGTAGCTTGCATCTTTGTTTTTATAACTTGGGACGTAAATAGGTACAATTTATATACCATCTCATTCTTCATGCCATAACAAGAAGAATATTGGAGAATTAGTGGAAATAAAAATAGTTTGGTCTACAAGAAATATTTATGAATTAATTACCTGATTATTAAAGATTAACGAAAATCAATCTTAAAGAATGTAAACATCCAATACTTATTAATTTGTTTCTTTTCAACAAACATCAACTCTTAAGCTCCCCCCCTTTTTGAATATTTTGATTTTGTCAATAATAATTCATAATTTAGTTTTTGAAGTCACGTTGGATGAAATTTTAAAATCGATATCTTGGAAGGTGTGTGAGGTTTAATGCTCTAAGGTCATGGTTGTATCCATAGTTTTAATCTATTTGGCTAATTTCAAATAAATGAAAGTCTTATTTTTGTTCTAATTATATGAAGTATAGTTCGTATGATTATAAAGTATCCCCCACCCATTTGATGATTTTTATCATCTTATAATTCCTTGCACACAGATCATCTTTTTTTTTTTTTTGGAGTATTATTATGATGGGATGATCTCTCTCTCTCTCTCTCTCTCTCTCCCTCTGTGTTCTTTTTTGTTCTCCTTAAGAATCTTTTTGTTTTCTTTGTTGATCATTTTCCTCTCAATGTTTCAAATAAAGGTTGGCAACCTGGCATCCAAGTGGGAGCTGCGGACTGGGATGAAGATTGGGATAAATTTGAAGAGGAAGGTATGCTAGAGGAATTTATGTCAGGCATATACTGACTTTATGCCTTTTTGCTTTACCTTATTTGTGGTGACTGCCGATAGATGAATCATTCATATTTCTTTTCAGGTTTCACTGTTGTCAAGGAGCTTACTCTTGATGTGCAGAATGTCATAGCGCCTCCAAAGCAGAAATCTAGGTCAGTGCAAAAAGAAAAAGGTTCAGCCGTTGACAGCCAAAAAGTTACACCTGCACTGGATGCTGATACCAAGGAAGGAGGTTCTACACTGAATGCTGATTCCAAGGGAGAGAAACCTCCTAGTATGGATGAAACAGCTGTTGAAAATGGTTCCACACTCGATAATAAAAGTGAAGATGGGTCTGTCAGAAGTGCTCCTAACAGCCCCTTTGCAAGTAGTGTTATTGGAAGTCCCAAGGAATATATGGATTCCAATTTTGGAAAGGCTACTGGCTTTGATGCTTCACCCCGTGATAAGGACGCTCTAAGGTATTGTCAACTCTCTTTTTCCTCAAAGTAGTGTTTATGAAGTTTTATCCTTCTGAGATATGCCTTACCCTTTACCTCTCACTTGTTGGGCCAAAGTGCACATGTGAGGGAGAGTGTTCGAGAATGAATTGAAAAGATTAGGCCCTATAAAGTATCAAAAGAAGAATGAGTTGAGAATAGTTTACCTTAGCTCAGCAACTTAAATTTTGTTATAGGTCTAGTGATGATTTAATATATCATAATTCCTCAATCTAACTTGTCTTGAGTCTCTATTTCTCCAAGAGTTTTAGTGTACCCATTTCTTTGTGGTTAATGGGTCATGGTCTTGATCTTTAATTGATTACCATTGTCATCTATATGTTTTTAAGAAATAATATTAATTCACAAAAGTGGAGTGTAAAAAGGAGGGCACGGGGTGTTCAGTGAGAACGGAATTACGGGAAAACTCCTGATTTTTTTAAAACCCAGGAGAGGGGAGGGAGATATACAAAAGGAATTCATTCTTAATCAAGAAACAAGAGTTGCAAAAGGAGTTTATAACTACTATCATTCCTATGATTTTTTCGCATTGAAGTTGACTCTCTGCTCTTGAAGAAATAATTATACCTTTAACTATTTTGTCAGTGATCACGGAGGTGCGGGATCTGTGTTTTCTGGTGACAAGAGCTATGATGAACCAGCTTGGGGAACGTTTGATGCGAATGATGATATTGACTCTGTTTGGGGCTTTAACGCTGGAGGTTCCACTAAGGTAAGCATAAAATTGTGCATTATAATTGACAACTCAATTAGCACAAATGCTCCTCACTTTATACTATCAACATTTTCCCCCTTGAATTTCCCTCCTGATGCGTTCAGTTCCTTATACTTGGGAACTAGGAACCATGGACACTCTATTTTGGTTGGAGTATCCGTGTTTGACACATATGTATGGACATGTGCAGAACACATGCCCAACACACAAAAGAAATTCTTTTTTTTTTTTTTTTTGAATTCCGGGCACATGGATATGTTCCTCTGAGAAAAGAGAGATGGTAAAAAAAAACTCATTTACACACTGCTGTAGCAACCCATTAACAAGTATGAAAAAAGAGCCCATAAAAAAAAAACTAGTCAATTGTAATTTTTTATGTTGTTAGTTTTTTTTAATGTTACAGTTATCTGTTATATCTATTTTGAAGTGTTAAATGATCAATATATTCACACATTAAATACCTATGTATTGAAAATTTCACTTGTGTTATAAATATGCCATCTTTTGTTTGCGATGATTCTGGGATCTACTTGTTTAAGATCTGATTGTTGCCAATGTTCGTTTTGCTTCAGCTTTTGTAATTGAGCTGTTAGTGAGACCTACTGATACATTTATTAAACTTTGCCATTTACTTTTTATAGACCGACCATGATGTTAACCGGGACAACTATTATTTCGATTCTGGGGAGTTGGGCTTGAATCCTATTAGAACAGATCCATTCCAGGCTAAGAGAAGCACATTCGCTTTTGACGAGTCTGTTCCTAGCACCCCACTCTTTAACTCTTTTCCTAGCACCCCACTCTTCAACTCGGGCAATTCACCGCACAATTACCATGAGGGATCAGAACCAAATTTTGATAGCTTCTCGAGGTTTGATTCTTCCAGCGTGCATGACAGTGGGTTTTTTCCTCCACGGGACACATTTGCACGGTTTGACTCAATGCGCAGCAGTAGAGACTTCGACCAGGGTCCTGGATTCTCATCATTTGGTCAACTCGATACATCGCGCAGCAGTAGAGACTTCGATCAGGGTGGATCCTCATCATTGACACGATTTGATTCAATGCGCAGCAGTCAAGACTTCGATCAGGGATTCCCTTCATTGTCACGATTTGATTCAATGCGCAGCAGCAAAGACTTCGATCAGGGGTTCCCTTCGTTGGCACGATTCGATTCAATGCGCAGCAGCAAAGATTTTGATCAGGGTCATGGATTCCCATCATTCGACGATCCAGATCCTTTTGGATCGACAGGGCCGTTCCGGGCATCCCTGGATAATCAAACTCCAAAGAAAGGATCGGATAATTGGAGTGCATTTTAGCCAGGTTTGCATTGCTTATTTTACATATTATATATTTTGTCTAAAGCCTTCTTCTAGAACGGTTTAAGCTGGGATGATATGATATTATTTGAGATGTAGGTTTGTCCTCAGTGTGCCCATCTTTGCCTCAGGTTGATGCTTGTGATGTATTTTTTTTCTTCACCTTGTGTATTCAATTTTTTATATAAATTTTAAATTCATTTGTATGTTTTTTTTGTTTTTCTTTTTAAGAGAATCCTTTGCAGCTTATGGGCGTGAGAATTTGATTAATTTACACAGTATTATTACCTGTTGAACTATGATCCCATTGAGCCTTGAGGCTGGATTTGCTTGTGTATGATCTTTTTGATTCTTTAAGAGTGATTTTGCAACAATTTTGCTAAATAATGGAATATATTTGTGGAAGGCTTTTTTTTTAATCGTCATTGGATGGGTTCTTTGCCCTTTTGTAATTTCATCATATTGATGAAATTGTTTCTCATCAAAATAATAATAAATAATTGAATATATTGTTGGAGTCTTTAAGCAAAATTTTATATTGTTAACCTTGAAAGTTGAGCTTCTTTTTCCAGAGAGTTTGCCCCTTTTTTTGTTATTGAAAAAAAAAACAATGAATTGCAATTGTTCGTGTCTTTATTTCTCTATTAAAAAAAAAAAGGAATATGATGTATATTTATAACCATTGCAACTCTGAAAAATCTTAATTATAACTCGTTTTTCTCAGGCTTTTAATCAGTATGAGAAATTTTGTTGAGCCAAGATATACACATCAAGTGTTGATACTTTTTAGGGAATACTTCAACAGCATTTTTTTTCTTGGTACAACTTCAACATCTTTCAATATAATCACTTTGTTACTAATTTATTTGGATAAAATATAATTTTGATATCTTAATTTGAAGATAGGTTTCTACTTAGTCTCTAAGTTTAAGAAATAGATAGTTTAGACTTCGTTTGATAATCATTTGGTGTTTGGTTTTTGTGTTTTGAAAATTAAGTCTACTATTTTCACCTATAAGTTTTCTTGTTTTGTTATTTACTTTTTATTTATGTTTTCAAAAACCAAGTCAGGTTTTGAAAACTAAAAAAAAGTAGTTTTCGAAAGCTTGTTTTTATTTTTGGAATTTGACTAAGAATTCAAATGTTTTGTTAAGAAAGATGAAATCCATCGTAGAGAATTGATAAGAAAATAAACCCAATTTCTTTCTCTTTCTTTAGAAAATAGTTATAAAATGACTTTGGATCGTTAGTTAACTAGTGAAAAGATTTGTCTTAGCTTATGTGACATTTTTCTCTCTTTCTTCCTCTTCCCTTCTTCTTTCTCCTATCGCATCCACGGTCGCTGCTCCCTCTGCTTATTTTTGGTGAATGTCGGATAGTAATGGATGAAAATGTGCCCTCCACTCCCTTTCTCATGCTGTTGCCACTCATGGTAGGAAATTAGCAAAAATAACATGATTGGAATCACATCTGTCATGATTATTATTTCTTTGAAATAAGCAAAGAAAATTGAGCTTCTTTTTCCAGAGAAAGTTTGCTTCTTTTAGTTATTGAAAAAAACAGTGAATTGCAATTGTTCGTGTCTTAATTTTTCTCTGCTAAAAAAGCATAAGGAATATCAAATATGATGTATATTTATAACCATTCCAACTCTGAAAAATCTTAATTATAACTTGCTTCTATTTGAGTCTTCCGTTCATGTTAATTTCATATTAGGGTTTTTTGGTTCCTTAGTTGAACGGTTTTTCTGTCTTGGATTATCTGTCATGTTGGCAGTTCACAAACACTCAATATGAAATTCAGTTCTCTAGTTGGATAATTTTTATGGGATTCTTTGTCAAGCCAAATGAATTCACTATTGGTGATTTCCACCCGTCAAATTCATTCAATGGAATTGTTCAAAATTTCATCCATTACTATCACTTTCTCATCGACTTCACAAGAAATGAGCGGTGGGGTGCGACAAGCTCACCGGAGGAGAGAAGAAGAAGCGTAGAGGAAGACAGAGAGATAAATGTCACGTAAGCTAAAAAAAATTAGAATAATTTTCCAATTCATTTAAAAATCATGTCGACAAGCTCACGGGAGGGGAAGCTCAATTTCTTAATTGCTTAATCTTGGAGAAAAATTACATATGAGCATCACTTGATCTCTCTCACTTTTCTTTCTTCACACGCTCTTCTGTATCTTCTTCTTTTTTTTTTTTTTTTTTTTTTTTTGATTAAAACCTCCTTGTATATGTAAGGACGATTTTAGTTTACACAAATAAATGTAAAAGTAAAAAACTAAGAGAGTTATAAGTAGCCTTTGGTTACACTGCTTTAACACTAAGTTTAACATTTTTTTTCTGAAACAGTTTATAAGTTAACATTGGGGAAGATGAAATTGTTTAAATTAATAATAATCAACAACTTTTAATTTTAAATCCATTGGACAAACTACAAATAGATTGTATTATAATACAGCATTATACAAGACTCAAGAAATCCCACAAACAAGAAATTTGTGGTAATAATACCCTAAAAACTAAACAACATCTTCATTCTTCATGAAGCATGTAATACTAATACCCAACTAGAAAAGGCCTTAACCATAAACTCAATAATATCAAACCTCCTTGGAGCAGAATGAAGATGTTCTTAACCTGCAACAGAAGCTCATCATTTTCAACTTTGAATCTCATTTAAACTTCCATTTCAATTTCAATTTCTAAGCTAAAGTGGAAGTTTCCTTTGCAACATACATCTGTTCCATAGCACTTACAGTCCCGGCAACTCCAAGAACAACACCAGAAACCACAATGAACATATCTAAACACCAACCTTTCCAACCCATTTCTTCCTTGAAAACCAGCAGATGAAAAAATGCAGGCAGCACAAATCCCAATGAACAGCAGAGTCCACTCCCAACCAAAGACAAGAAATCTGTAAAATTAGGAACCCACATCGCTATTAAAGTTGCCAATACAACAAGCAGCCATCTCAGCCAAACACAGTATCTTCCTCTTGAGAATCGCCTCTCAACAATCTCATAAGCTGGATTCATCATCAATGGCATAGTGAAGAACAGGTTTATACAGAGACCCAGTTTAACAATGGCGCTCAACAATCCTGGCCCCATGTTTGAAGTAATCACATCGCTTGTTTCTTGGCCAAAAGCGAAGTATCCCAGAACCCCAAATCCGCCATAGAGAATGGCTATGAACGCCATTGAAGATCCCAAGATCTTCCCGAATTGGTCTCTGTCTTTCATCTCTGATTCTAGAGGAAGAATCATGGCGATTCCTTCAAAGGCGTAAGCAGCCACTCCCATGCCGTAGAAAAACACTGATAATCCTCCAAAGGCTTCCACTGGAGGCCTGTTCTTCGAGAAAACGGAAACGTCTTCAATCATCACCACTCCCATAGCTCCTAGGTCAACCACATCTGCAAAAATGCTTATCGGAGCCAAATGAGTCAGTGTTTTGATCGAATTCAACCCTAATTGGAAGGGTAAACAGCCAATTATGTAGAGGATTCTAGGGGAAGCTCCAAGAAAGTCAGGGCGCAAAGCCATGGGGGATGAATTGAATAAATTGCTCAACGTATTGCCGATGAAGACTAAATACCCTATACAGAAGCCAGTTTGGGCTAAAATGATCAGGATATCGACAATCACTCGGCCAAATGAGCCGCAAACTGAAAACCCTAAGTCGCCAAATGAATTGATCTCGGAGGAACCGTCGGCGACGAGCTTCCGACGAGTGTAGACGAGAAGCATCATGCAGTAGTAGGTGACGGCGGCGACGGAGAAGAGCATCATGAGGCTCATGGCCCATCCGGTGAGCTTGAAGGCGTAAGGAAGGCCGAGAACACCGGCGCCGACGATCG
Organism: Trichosanthes truncata; assembly: GCA_033996785.1. Classification (NCBI taxonomy): domain Eukaryota; kingdom Viridiplantae; phylum Streptophyta; class Magnoliopsida; order Cucurbitales; family Cucurbitaceae; genus Trichosanthes; species Trichosanthes truncata. The sequence goes on from JAWPNB010000010.1 coordinate 54,013,079, forward strand.
AGATGAAGACATTGGCGAACGTCTTCGCTTGAGAGGATCGAGGCAGTCCGCCGCCGAGGAGCGGCGTGTTTTCTCCCGGTGGAGGAGATTTCAGGCGGTGGCCGGAGGCGTATACGTCGGCGTTTCTTTCATTCCCCATTGATTCCGGCGAAAGAGCTTATCGGCTGTTTGGGATTGGTTGGACAGGGATGAAAGAGGGAGAAAACTATTGATGAAGTTTGTTGGTGACGATTTATGGATGATTGTGCAGGAGTTAGATGAAATTTTCGAATAATTTAGGGCTTGTTTGGTATGCAATCTGAAAACATAATTTTGAAAATAAGGGATTCAATGAAAACAGAGTTGTATTTCATATTTTCAGATATGTATTTGGTAGCAGATTTAGAAATTAGATTCCAATTTAAACAATTGTTCAAAATGTGTTCTATAATATATTTATAAACCATTAACTAGTTGTAGTTGCAAAACTAAATATTAGATTGAATATAATCCATTATTAATTAATTTATGAACATGATTTTTATTATAAAATTTGTACAATTATTATTTTACAATATCATATAATTTATAATATATTAAATTATACATATTTTAATTTAACAAAAATAAATTGAGTTTATAACATCAAAAACTATATTTATTAAAGTTTTGGTATTTTCTAATGTAATTCTGCATTTTAAATTTTCAAATTCAAAATCTGGATACAATGAAAACATAAAAAAGTTGTTTTCAGAATTTTCACTATTTGGATCACAGAATCCGGAAACAGTTTTCGAAAACAAGTCTGCCAAACGCATATTCACTGAACTCAGTGAATCTGAAAACATAAAACAGAATCCGGATTGCATACCAAACAGGCCCTTATTTTGCTAAATGTATGTTTTTAGTCTAGATGTTTTTTGAGTTCAAAGAACAATAGTTGATAGTGGGGGATTCAAACAACTTTTTGTACATACCATTACCATTGAGCTATGTTCAATTTAGCTTTTAGGTTTGATGCTTTGTGGCTAGTATGAACATAAGTGAAGACATATATTTTGTCTGGTTGGTCGAGGTTGGTTGGTCGAGGTTTAAATCTCCCATCCCAACTCAAAAAATAAAAACAATGCTTTATATGTTTTTAAATTTAGTTTCTATGATTTAAAAAGTTAGAATATAGGTTTTAACACTTTTTATTTTTTGGCTAAATTATAGAAAATATCTCTAAACTTTGTACTTTGTTTCAAAAATATATCTGAACTTTCAAAAATTTCATTAATACCCTTAAACTTTCAAAAAAGTTCAAAAATACATTTGCTGTTAGTTTTGGATGGAAACCGTTAGTACTTTGTTTCAAAAATACCCTCATACTTTCAAAAGTTTCATTAATACCATTAAACTTTCAAAAAAAAATTCAAAAATACCCTTACCGCCAGTATATTTTTTAAACTTTTTTTTTTGAAAGTTTAAGGGTATTAATGAAAATTTTGAAAGTTTAGGGGTATTTTTGAAACAAAGTACTAACGGTTTCCATCCAAAACTAAAGGTAAGGGTATTTTTGAACTTTTTTTAAAAGTTTAAGGGTATTAATGAAACTTTTAAAACTTCAAGGGTATTTTTGAAACAAAGTACAAAATTCAGGACTATTTTCTATAATTTACATTTTTTTTAGTTTAACAATATGTGGGGGTGAAAATTTAAACTTCTAACATTTAATTAAAGAAATAATGTCTTAACTAGTTAAACTACATTATTGACAACATTTTAAAATTTAATTTATCTTGAATGTTAAGATTATTTGATTACAAGCTTACATGATATAATACGTGATGAATGAGGAGAAATTTAAAAGAGGGAAAAAAATTACCAATGAGAGAAAAGTTTTCAATTTCTCTTGCAATTCTTTTAAACAATTGTAAGAATATTAACCACTATTCATAGGATAAAGGGCTCATGAGATAATGGGTTCGAGCAATAATGACAATCTAAGTAGGTTTTAATATCCTACAAATTACTTGACAACTAAATGTAGTAGGGTCATGCATTTGTCTCATAATAATAGTCGAAATGCTTGCAAGTTGGTCTAGACGCTCATAGATATCAAGAAACATATATAGAACTTTGAGTTTTCTTCTCTAAAATGGTTTTTTTCCCTCATCTAAAATCTAAGGGATAGTTTGGCTGGCAATATGGACTTTGTTTTATGTTTTTTAATTCACTGAGTTTAATGAATATGTATTTGGCATATGTGTTTTTTTAAAACAATTTTTTGAATTTTGTGATCCAAATAATAGAAATTCTAAAAACAATATTTTTATGTTTTTAGTATCCAAATTTTGAATTTAAAATTTTAAAATGCAAAAAAGACAAAAACTTTAATAAATATAGTATTTCATATCATGATAAACTCAATTCATTATTGTTAAATTAAAATATGTATAATATAATATATTCTAAATTATATAATATTATAAAATAACAATGATACAAAATTTATAACATAAAACATGCAATTGTTCGTATCTTTATTTTTCTCTACTTAAAAAAAAAAACAAGGGAATATCAAATATGATGTATATTTATGACCATTCCAACTCTGAAAAATCTTAATTATAACTTGTTTCTATTTGAGTCTTCCGTTCATTTTAATTTCATATTAGGGTTTTCTGATTCCTTAGTTGAACAGTTTTTCTGTCTTGGATTATCTGTCATGTTGGCAGTTCACAAACACTCAATATGAAATTGAGTTCTCTAGTTGGATGGTTTTTCTGGGATTCTTTGTCAAGCCAAATGAATTCACTATTATTGGTGATTTCCACCCATCAAATTCATTCAATGGAATTGTTCAAAACTCCATCCATTACTATCACTTCCTCGTCGACTTCACAAGAATGAGCGGAGAGGTGCGACAAGCTCATCGGAGGAGAGGAGAAGAAGCATAGAGGAAGAAAGAGAGATAAATGTCACGTAAGCTAAAAAAAATTAGAATAATTTTCCAATTCATTTAAAAATCATGTCAACAAACGATCTAGTCAGGAAATTAACTGTCAAATTATCTTTTTGTTAGGCAACTAACGGTCCAAGAACCTTTAGAACCCTTTCTTAAAAGCTAGGGGCTAATTGAAAACTTATCTTTAAAACTTGGAAATTAAAAATGTATTTTACCTCATTAATTTGGTCACTATTCATGGCTTTGGCATCCTTGTGGTTATGGTTATGCCTTCAAGAATGATCAACTCTCTAGCCAATTTAAGCAAACTTTGAGCATTGGTCGATGATTAAGAGTTGGACAATAATAAGTTTTTGGTTAAATTATACCAAATACTCCTGAACTTTGGAGTAGGTTTTATTATGTTCTTAGACTTTGAAAAGTTTCATTTTTAATCTTGAATTTTGAAATTGGTCCGAAAAATATATTTTCCACTAAATAAAGGATTGAAATTGAAGTAACAACTAATATATAAAAATTAGAAGGCATACGTGATATTATTTATATTTATATAAATGATTAAGATCGTTGTTATCATTTATTTAATCTCAAAAGATATGGTTAAAATAATTTGCATAATCAATTTTTACACATCAAATGTCATCTCAATTTACATCAATGATGTTGTAACAATTTTTCCATCTTATTTTTAACAAGGAAAAAAAGACTCCAGGGATATTTTTTAGAACAAATTTCAAAGCTCAAGAATAAAAATAAAAATTTTCAAAGTTCAGCAAGATAATTGAAACTTTCTCCAAAGTGCACAAGTATTTTGTATAATTTAACCTAATTTTTTATCTAGAAAGTTCAAAATCTCACATCTACAATTGTAATATTATATTCTAAAAAAAACAGTGTTGGACACATAGGGGTTCGAACTCAATCATGCTTTGATATCGTGTTAAATCACCAATCAACCCAAAAGCTTAAACTTATAGGTTATGGTAAATTTAATTATATCAATCAACATTCCAACACCAACCTTCGAGACAAATTAGGTAGCCAACACCAACCAAGTCACCAACTAATATAAAATTATCCTGTTTATAAGTTAACATTGGGGAAGAAGAAAACACAGATGAAATTGTTTAAATTAATAATAATCAACAACTTTTAATTTTATTGTACAAACTACAAATTAATAATACACCATGATAGATTGGAGAAAGAGCACATCTTGAGTTCAGCCTCCAACCCATTTTACAATCACATGAAAAAAAAATTTTGATGTAGCATAAAAGTGGCTGCACCAAGTTTTTTCCCAAACTCAATAACATCATATCTCCATAACTAAATCTTCATGAAGCATGTAATACTAATACCCAACTAGAAAAGGCCTTAACCATAAACTCAATAATATCAAACCTCCATTGTTGAACCTCCTTGAAGCAGAATGAAGATGTTCTTAACCTGCAACAGAAGCTCATCATTTTCAACTTTGAATCTCATTTAAACTTCCATTTCAACTTCCATTTCTAAGATAAAATGGAAGTTTCCTTTGCAGAATACATCTGTTCCACAGCACTTACAGTCCCAGCAACTCCAAGAACAACACCAGAAACCACAATGAACATATCTAAACACCAACCCTTCCAACCCAGTTCTTCCTTGAAAACCAGCAGATGAAAAAATGCAGGCAGCACAAATCCCAATGAACAGCAGAGTCCACTCCCAACCAAAGACAAGAAATCTGTAAAATTAGGAACCCACATCGCTATTAAAGTTGCCAATACAACCAGCAGCCATCTCAGCCAAACACAGTATCTTCCTCTTGAGAATCGCCTCTCAACAATCTCAATAGCTGGATTCATCATCAATGGCATAGTGAAGAACAGGTTTATACAGAGACCCAGTTTAACAATGGCGCTCAACAATCCTGGCCCCATGTTTGAAGTAATCACATCGCTTGTTTCTTGGCCAAAAGCGAAGTATCCCAGAACCCCAAATCCGCCAAAGAGAATGGCTATGAACGCCACTGAAGATCCCAAGATCTTTCCGAATTGGTCTCTGTCTTTCATCTCTGATTCTAGAGGAAGAACCATGGCGATTCCTTCAAAGGCGTAAGCAGCCACTCCCATGCCGTAGAAGAACACTGATAATCCTCCAAAGGCTTCCACTGGAGGCCTGTTCTTCAAGAAAATAGAAACGTCTTCAACCATCACCACTCCCATAGCTCCTAGGTCAACCACATCTGCAAAAATGCTCATCGGTGCCAAATGAGTCAGTGTTTTGATCGAATTCAACCCTAATTGGAAGGGTAAACAGCCAATTATGTAGAGGATTTTAGGGGAAGCTCCTAGAAAATCAGAGCGCAAAGCCATGGGAGATGAATTGAACAAATTGCTCAACGTATTGCCGATGAAGACTAAATACCCTACACAGAAGCCAGTTTGGGCGAAAATGATCAGGATATCGACAATCGCTCGGCCAAATGAGCCGCAGACTGAAAACCCTAAGTCGCCATATGAATTGGTCTCGGAGGAACCGTCGGCGACGAGCTTCCGACGAGTGTAGACGAGAAGCATCATGCAGTAGTAGGTGGCGGCGGCGACGGAGAAGATAATCATGAGACTCATGGCCCATCCGGTGCGCTTGAAGGCGTAAGGAAGGCCGAGAACACCGGCGCCGACGATCGACATGAAGACGTTGGCGAACGTCTTCGCTTGAGAGGATCGAGGTAGTCCGCCGCCGAGGAGCGGCGTGTTTTCTCCCGGCGGAGGAAGTTTCAGGCGGTGGCCGGGGGAGTATACGGCGGCGTTTCTTTCATTTCCCATTGATTCCGGCGAAAGAGCTTATCGGCTGTTGGGGATTGGTTGGACAGAGATGAAAGAGGGAGAAAATTATGGATGAAGTTTGCTGGTGACGATTTATGGATGATTTTGAGGGAGTCTGATGAAAGTTTCATATAATTTATTTTGCTAAACATATGTTTTTAGTGTAGATTTTTTTTTTTTTTTTTTATTATTATTATTATTATTTTAAGTTCAATCATAATATTTTGGAGTGGTAGATTCGAACAGCCTCTTGGTCGATGTACATATCATTAGCTATGTTCAATTTGACTTTTAGACTCGTGTTTTGTGGCTAATCTGAACATAGCTAAAGACATATTTTGCTCAAGGTTTAAATCTCTCATTCCAACTCCAAAAAAAAAAAAAAAAAAACCAATGTTTTATATTTTTTTCAATTTAGTTTCCCTGATTTAAAAAGTTCAAATATAGGTTTTAATACTTTTTCATTTTTTTTAGTTTAATCACGTGGAGGTGAAAATTCGAACTTATAACATTTTATTAAAGAAATAATGTCTTAACTAGTTAAAACTACATTATTGAAAACATTTTTCAATTTAGTTTATCTTGAATGTTAAAGATTATTTGATAATAAGCGTACATGTTCCGTGATGAATGAGAAGAAATTTAAAAGAGGAAAAAAAAATTACCTAGGAGACAAAGTTTTCAATTTCTCATGCAATTCTTTTTAACAATTGTAAGAATATTAACCACTATTCGTAGGATAAAGGGCTCATGAGAGAACGGGTTCAAGCAATGATGACGATTTAAGTAGGATTTAATATCCTACAAATTTCTTAGCAATTAAATGTAGTAGGGTCATGTAGTTGTCTCACGAGAATAGTCGAAGAGCGTGCAAGTTGGTCCATATACTCATATATATTAATATATATATATAATTTTGAGTTTTCTTCTCTAAAATGGTTTTTTTCCTCATCTAAAATCTAAGGATTGGTTTAGCATGCAATCTGGATTTTGTTTTATATTTTTGAAAATTTTAAAATGCAAAAAAGACGAAAACTTTAATAAATATAGCATTTCATATTATAAACTCAATTCATTTTGTTTAATAAAACATGTATAATACAATATATTCTAAATTATATGATATTGTAAAATAATAATTATACAAAATTTATAACATAAAACATGTTCATAAACTAATTAATAATAATTTGGGAAAAAAGCATTTTTGACCCTAAACTTTGCATGTTGTATCAATTTTAACCCTAAACTTTCAATTTCATCAATTTAAACCTCAAACTTTACAAATTGTATCAATTTTAACCCTAAACTTTTAATTTCATCAATTTAAACCTCAAACTTATATAAATGTATCAATTTACACCCTCGGTTAAGTTTCCATTTCAATCCTTATTAGAAAAGTTTTCCACACATGTCCAAAGTCACGTGTTGCTCTATAATAGGTACGTATTTGTTATTTTTTTTAAAAAAATTAAAATTGATGAAGAAAATTGGAGTAGACTCTCCATAATGTCTTTCAATTTAGAGCATGACTTTTTTTCACTTTTTTTTCTTCTTATTTTATCTGATTCTGCTGCTTTTTTTTTCCATTTAATTAATTGAGGGTATTTCAATTGTAAGGCATGATTCTACTCAATCCAGCGGATTTTAGTAGAAATAAAGCTTATTTGCATCATATTTTTTCTCAATGGAGTACTCTCCTTTTTGAATCTTTTGCCAATATTTTTTTTTTAAATTTCTTATCGGCCTTTAGCTTGATTTGTCCTCCATCCACTGCAATGGACGTGAGACTTTCAGAATCATCGCCCTCGTTAGAATTTTTATCTTTTTTCTCTCCGGTATCGATGTCACTTTAATCCCCTGTAAGATTGTCGACGGGGCCGACAAGGTCGGCTAGAACAGTTCATTGTGTTCATGGGCGTCATTTTGTTTGCCATTGCCTTTCTTGTTCTCTCCCGCATTTTAGTTGAGCTCAATCTTCTGTATACTTGTCGTCATTGGTATTGACATCAATGGCGAGGGAGACACACAAGTGTTCATTTTGTGTGAGTCCTACTTTCGAAAGTTGAGTTCATGGTTTTCATGATGGTGGCGATTCGATCTGGAAGTGTTTAATTATTCTTTTAGTAATTTATTTTTTTAAAAATAACAAATAAGTACCTATCATAGAGAAAAATGTGGCTTTGGACATATGTGAGAAATCTTTCTAATGGTGATGGAAATGAAAACTTAAACGAATGTGTAAATTGATACACTTATTCAAGTTTGAAGTTTAAATTGATGAAATTAAAAGTTTATGGTTAAAATTGATACAATTTACAAATTTGAGGTTTAAATTGATGAAATTAAAAATTTAGGGTTAAAATTGATACAATTTGCAAAGTTTGAGGTTTAAATTGGTGAAATTGAAAGTTCAGGGTCAAAATTGATACAACATGCAAAGTTTAGGGGTCAAAAATGCTTTTTTCCCTAATAATTTATATTCAACCTAATTTTTAGTTGGTAACTACAACTAGTTTTATAGTATATAAATATATTATCAAATACATTTTCAACAATTGTTTAAATTGGAACCCAATTTCTAGATCTGATATCAAACACCTAGATGAAAACATAAAAAACAACTATGTTTCCATTGAATTTCTTATTTTCAAAATTCAATTTTCATATCACCAATCAAACGCACCCTAAATTTCTGTCAATTCAACCATATAAATTTAGCATCAAATAATATTAACATTCATCAATAGTAAGAGGCTACATTAAAAAATATTAATACATAAGAAACTAAACTGAAAATTTTTAAACATACATTTTGACTTTTTTTTTAAAAAAAAAAAAAAAAAAAACTCATATTATTTTTCCTTTTTTTATATTTTTTTGGGTAGCACCCATATTATTTTTCTTTTTCTTTTTTTCATTTTTCTTTCTGAAACACCATATTATTTTTCTTGAAACAAGACAAAAACAAAAAGAAAATAATCATTTTTATTTTGGCTTCATTAGATTAAAGCATCAAAGCACGTAATGTTCCCCTCTAAAAAAAAGGCACGTAGTTTATAAAGTATTTAAAAAATATATTTTATTTTGGCTTCATTAGATTAAAGCATCAAAGCACGTAATGTTCGCCCCTCTAAAAAAAAGACACGTAGTTTTTATAAAGTAATTATTATTTTTTTCTTCGCCATGACTTGGAGTTTCTCTAAACGATAAGGTTGAGTGAACTTTACAAATAATTAATTAACACGGCATTGCAATTGAACAGATAAAAGAGGGTCAACTATTTGATTTTAAAAAATTAAGCCTAAGAATACTAACTTTGTTTATGATTTCCATGTTTTGTTATATACTTTTTATATATATTTTCAAAAACAACCCAAATTTTAAAAACTAACCTCATTTATAATTATTTAATTTTTAGTTTTTGATTTTTAAAAATTAAGCCTATAAATAATACTTTTACCTATGAGTTTCTATATTTTCTTATCTACTTTTAATATATGTTTTCAAAAACTAAGCCAAGTTTTGAAAACTAAAAAAAAATAGTTTTCAAAAATTTATTTTTGTTTTTGGAATTTGGCTAAAAATTGAAATGTTTCCTTAAACGATGGAAACAATTGTAGAGAACATGAAAAGCATTGTAGAGAAATTGAGAGAAAACAAGCACAATTTTCAAAAACAAAAAACTAAGGCCCCGTTTGATAACCATTTGCTTTTTTGTTTTTGGTTTTTGAAAATTAAGCTTGTTTTCTCTCAATTTCTCTACAATAGTTTTCATCTCTTTTAAGAAAACATTTGAATTCTTAGCCAAATTCTAAAAACAAAAACAAGTTTTTGAAAACTATTTTTTTTAGTTTTCAAAATATGGCTTGGTTTTTTAAAACATAAGTAAAAAGTAGATAACAAAAGAAGTAAAATCATAGGCGGGAGTAGAATTTATAGGTTCAAAAACCAAAAGTCAAATAGTTATCAAACGGGGCCTAAATGGTTATCAAACGAGACCTAAAAAAACTAGTTTTTGTTTTTAGAATTTGGCTATGAATTGAAATACTTTCTTAAGTAGGATGAAACACATCTATACTATATTAAAAAACAAGGATTTCTGGAAAAATATTTTTAGACCAAAATACCCCTTTAAATTTTAGTTAATTACATCAATCAAATCATCATAATCCGATTTAATTTCAAATTCAAACAATGACAACCAGACAATTTGGTTCAAAATCAAATCAAACTAGAAATTCAATCTAAATTCCCTCTATAAATTGCTTATCAAAATAAGAGTTTGAATAAAAATTATTAATTTGATAAGCAATTTGAATCAAAATCAAATAAAATTTGAATTTGAATCTAAATTATTCCAGGTATAAATTGCACATCTCCACCCATTTTTTTCTAGGTCTAAAACTCATATCCTCTAGTTTTTCATCAGGCATCTCTCTCTCTCTCTCTCTTTTTTAAATTTTAATTTCGTTAAGCCCACGTTTATCTTTTAGTTTTTATATAGCTAAGCATGTTCATATTTTTATATTTAATGACCTAATTATTAATAGGTCTAATTGTTAATAGGTTTTGATAGAATATATATAATTAAGTATAATCGTTTTTTTAGGTTAAATTAAGTATAATTGTTTTTTTTAATAAATTATATAATTGTAAGTATAATTATTTTGTTGAGTAAATTAAGTATAATTGTTGTAAATATAATTAAAGTAAAAATAAATAAATAATTAAGTATAATAGTTTTTTTAGGTTAAATTAAGTATAATTATTTTTTTAGTAAATTAGGTATAATTGTTTTAAACATAATTAAAGTCAATCATCAGAATATGAATTAATAATTTGATTCAAATAAATATTCGATTTAATTTCAAATTCAAATAACAATAACAAGATCATTTGAATCAAAATTCTTAATTTGATAAGCAATTTGATTCAAAATCAAATCAAATTCGAATTTGAATCTAAATTCTCTTTATAAATTGCACATCTCTTCCCATTTTTCCATGTTTAAAACCCATATCCTCCAATTTTTCACCTGCTATCTTTTTTTTTTTTTTTCTTTTTAATTTCATTAGCCCCACATTTTTTCTCTTTTTTTTCCCTACATTTTATACGAGAAACAAAGATAAATAATAACTTTTTTTCATATCTAAAAGTAGTCATCTCTAATTTTTCATGAGGTATCTCTCTATTTTTTTAATTTCGTTTGCCTCTACATTTATTTATTTATTTTTCTTCATTTTATAACAACAACAAGGATAAATAATAACTATTTTGTTCAAGTTTAAAAGCGGCAATTTCCTCCAATTTTTATCTCTTTTTTTTTAATTTTTTAATTTTGCCAACCCCCTCTTTTTTTTTTCTTTTGCATTTTATACCAGAAACAAAGTAAATAATAACTAACTTTATATGTATGTGTGTGTATATATGTATTTTTTTTACCTTAACTAATATATATGATTTTTCCTAAGGAAAAAAAAGAGAGAAAATTGTGCAGTACAATCAATTATATTAGATTAGTTGTTGACACCTAACTGATATATTTGTTTAAGTTATGACGCAATTGATACTTGCATCGCCATAATCATGGGCAAGATTGCTTCAATTTTTTTTCAAAGTGTGTTGAGCAATTGATTTAGGTTTTTGGGGAGTCAGTGTGATTGAAAATAATGGATTATAATGACTCTTTGAGTGGTATATGTCGTGTATCTCGATAGGGTGTAAAGGGAATTTAAAATAAAAATCTCGATCATAAAAATTTAAGTGAAAATTATGTTTTTCCAATGATTGTTTGATTTTTATATGTGTGGAGACACTATATGATTTTTTGAATGTGATCATGAATGATGTACATGACTCACACCTATGCCCTTTCTTTTGATCTTGATTGTATTATTTAGTAAATAATTTGACAATTTCTCCGTTGCAATCTTTGATAGTTTCTCCAATCATCAAATACTTAGTTTAAGATAGTTTCAAGGAAGGGGATGAGAAACGAACCCTTAGATTCAAAATTCCATCTTAATAAGAAGGATAAATTACAAATTTTGTTCCTATAATTTGAGCTTAATTTCAATTTTGTCTTTATGATTTTAAAATTTTCAATTTAATTGAATACTATTTGTTGGGGACTTTCTATTAAGCCTATTCTTCTCAATGTGAAATATTGATATGTTATTTCATAAATACAATTGAACTTGATTTGTAAAGATTTTGATTCAAGGTTTTATGAGTTAAAGATATATGTTATAATGCTATTATTGCATTTATCATAGTTCCTATAATTTCTTCTATAGAATAATCAGGTCTATATTAATAGAAACACACTCTAGATGATAAAAAATGTACACTTAGAATGTATTTGCCATAGTTTTTACGTGATTTTTGGATGATAATTTTTTTTTAGATTTTCAAGTTCAATAATAAATAAAACTCACTTTTATAAAAATTATATGACTTGAAAACACTCTGGTAAAAAATACTTAAAAAGCTTATTCTTCAATTCACTTTACTTGTTTTACACGCTAAAAATGACATGGTATGTACTACTTTATAAATTAAAGTTGACATGTTCGGTTTTTTCTTTAATATTTGATTAAATACTTTTAAAAAATTATCATTAATATATATTTAAAAACTTTGAATAACACGTGCAATGCACATGGTGTTAAACTAGTTATAGAGAAATGATGAGAAAACAAACACAATTTTCAAAAACCAAATGGTTATCAAACGTAGCCTAACTTTCATATGTGTGTCTATTTGGTCTATGAATTTTTAAAAGTGACTAATAGGTTTTTAAACTTTCAATTTTATGTTTAATAGATTACTGAATTTTCAATTTTGTGTCTAATAGGTCATTGACTATACTATTTGATATTTTTTAAAATTCACAAATCTACTAGACACAAAATTGAAAGTTTACATCTAATAGGTCAATTAATTTTTTTAAATTTTGAATATGTCATAGGCTTATTAGATAATCTATTAAACATAAAATTAAAAATTCATAAATTTTTTAGACAAAACTTAAAACTTTAGAGAGTAAACATGAAATTTAACTTTCATTTATATGTCTATTTGCTCAGGTGTTACATAAAATTTTGAGCCCAATACGAATTTATTAGGGCTCAGAAGAAATTAAAAAAAAAAATTTAATGTATTTTTTTTAGTTCAACAACATTTGAAGGTGGGGATTCGAACATTTGATCTTTTGATTGAGGGTACATGTTAATTATCATTGAGTTATGCTTACTTTGACTTAAATTATATATTTTTTTAATTACAATATGATGCTAATTAAAGCTTTCAAGAATTGTTTTGAAACAAACTTCAAAATTTAAGGGTTAAAATGAAACTTTTTAAAATTCAAAGGTATAATTAAATCCAATCCCATAATTTAAGGGTATTTTTGATAATTTAATTAATTACAATATGATGCTAATTAAAATCGAAGAATCTTGGAACACGAGAATAGTGGTTGAATGTGATAATTGGCTTGTATTGGATTGGTACATTGATCTTTATCTTCTTTTTAAAAAAATCTTTTATGTTGAAATAAACAAATCACATTCTATTATTTTTATTGGAGGGATTGTCATGACATAACTGACATGGACTGTGACCAACCTTTGTCTTTTTGCTTGTGAGGCAGTTTATTCAAAGTTTAATGTTGTTCTATTGCATCAATGGGCTGTCCCACACCTTCCATCGACCTATTAAATAATTTTCTTATGTTGAATAACCAATTTCATCCCGATGATTTCGACCTTATAGCTTAAAGTTTTCAATTTGATTTTTATGATATGGTCAAATTTTCATATATCGTAATCACGTGTAATTTATTTATATGGCAATGAGTTGATTTTTATTAATTTGAAACTAAGTACAAATCTCAAAAATCAACTTCTTAGTTTATGTTCAAACAAATTCCAAACTAATTTCTTTTGAATTCATACATAATATTATAAATGAAAAGTCGTCCATGAATTAAAAACATATTGACAAAGTGTATACAAATATAATATTACAATATCATTTTGGTTTCTCTATTTTTCGTGACTTCGGTATTTAATTCCTATTTGATAACTATTTTCTTTTTTATTTTCTATTTTTTAAAATTAAGCTTATAAGTTATAACACCACTTTCACTTATGTATTTCTTTCTTTTGTTATTTACTTTTTGAAAACGTTTTCAAAATTTTAAGTCAAATTTTGAAAATTAAAAAAAGTAGTTTTTAAAAACCTACCTTAAAAAAAGGCTAAAAATTCAAACATGCTCTTAAGAAACGTGAAAAATATGCTAAAAAAGAGTAAGAAAACAATAATAATTTTTTAAAACAAATTACCTACTGTTAAGATTCCCTTTTGACTACTTTTGTATCTTTTTCAGTTGCTCTTTGCTCTTTTTCCTGTAACTTACTCCTATTTTTGGCTAGTTGTTAGCTACCACTTGCTATAAACAAGAAAAAAAGGAAATATGAAAGGTTTTTATTTATATGGATATGTGAATGTGGAATCATTATTAACTAATTATTGCAATTGGGGACTGCGAAATATGAATGGTTAATTCAAAAATAAATAAATAATAGTGATAAATCCCAAAGGGTTTTTATCTAAGTGGGTGTGTGTGGGGGTGTACAGAGAAAAAGGAAAAATGAAAGGTTTTTATTTACATGGAAATGTGGAAGTGGACTCATTACTGGAGCAACCAATTAAGAGTCATTTGTTTGGTGGTAATCCAATATTCCCACCTATAGCTATCTAGATTATCATGTTTGGATTGTGGTAATCCTTAAATAGCCAAGCATCCAAAGATACCGAGTATTTTAAAATCCCTCATTTTAAGCTATCTTGAATACCGTTGAAAATATAGGTTTTTAAGATTCTCTTCTTTCAGGCATTTGTCAAATTACATTATTTACCCTTAACCCTAATTATTGCCACTAATCGATTTCTTTATCTCCAATCGTCTCATCATTTATCACTTTTCATCGATTTCCTTCTCTCAAGTTGTCTCATCAGTTGTCACTTTTCCTTAGGATTTTTTCTTTTAAAAAACGCTCTAATATGCTCTACTCATCTTTAAGGTATTTTTCATGTTTTTTTCTTACTTTCTTCCTCATTTTTTTTTCCTTGTTCTACCTTTCATGTTTTTTTTCCCATTATGTTGTCTATTCAATTTTGATCACTTTTTTTTTCATATGAGATTTATGTCGAGACATTGACCTTGAAATTGAAAGTCTCAACGTTTCTTCATTTTGCATCTCATCTAATCAATGGTTTTTTTTATTTTCATTTTCTACATTTCAAATTTTCTCCATTTTTATTTTTTTCAATTTCAATATCTTCTACATTTTCATTTTCTGCATTTTCTGTATATTCACGTTATGCATTTTCTGCGCATTGATTTTTTTGCATTTTCTACATCTCTGCATTTTTTTCTGCAAATTAGTTTTATGTATTATAATTTTCTGCAAATGAGTTTTCTGTATTTTCTTCAAATTAAATTATTATTTTTTATTTTCTATAAATTAGATTTTTGCATTTTCTTTTTTTTTTTTTTTTAAATTCTCAACATTTTTTGGAGTTTTATTCTTTGCAATTTAATTTTCTGCATTTTTCTGGAAAAATAAAATTTTGTATTTTTGCATTTTTATTTTCTATATTTTCTTAGAAATTAATTTTCTGCAATTTTATTTTCTGCATATTTTTGGAAACTAATTTTATGCATTTTCTGCTCTTTTATTTTCTGCAAAATAATATTTTGAAATTTTCTGGATTGTTCTTGCATTTTCTACAAATTAATTTCCTACGTTCTCAATATTTTCTACAAATTAATTTTTTGGGATTTTCTGCATATTAATTATGCATTTTAATTTAAAAATAAAATTTAAATTAATAAAAATAAATTATCTTATATAAATTTAAATTATATTAAATTAATGTGTAAATTACATGAATTATCGTGAGGGCATTCTTGGAACATTATGTACATTTAAGACATTTTCAAGTACAAATCCTGCGAAACAACCACAATTATCTAAATATTCTCAGACATCCTTAAAAATTTTACTGCAAAACAAACATGGCTATCTAAAGATGCCTCACATCTGTCATTCCAGGTATCTATAATTCCAGGCATTTGAATATTCCAATTATCTAGATTTCCAAAAAACAAACGGCCCCTTAAGGCAATTGGGGGAATGCGAAATATGAAGGTTAATTTCAACACAAGAGAGAATGTATAATTTAGTGAGATTTTCGTAAGAGTGGGGAGAGATAAATGAAAGTAAAAAAAAAAAAAAAAAAAAAGGAGAGGTGGGAAAAATATTTAGTTTAATTAATATTTTTAAAATTTGAAGGAAGGACAATTTAGGTATTATATAATAAGAATCTGGACAAAATAACAAAAAAAAAAGATTCTCTCCATTAGTCACTTTTTAAGATAAACTAAAAAAATTTTACGTGCCTTGCACGTTTAATATATTTTAACATTTTTTTTAAGATTAAAATTTTAAAATATAACTTTTTAAAATGTTAAAACTTCTTACGACAACGATTTTATGTTTAATTAATTTTAAAATTAATAATTTTTTAATATTAAATATTAATTTTAATCAATTTGCTTAAAACATTACTTTTAAAGATATGTTAATACTACTATTAATTAATATATTAAATATATTTATTTAAATAAATAATTCTTACATTATGAAAAATAAAGAAAAAGAAAAGAAAAAAATAGTAGAATTACTCTTCATGAGTTTCAATACTTCTAAAAGTTTTCCTTCTCAAGTTTGAGATAATTATCAACAAAACTTTTACAAATAGCACTTGCTTTGAAATTCAAATTATTTTATCTCAACAAAAACAAAATTATTTTGGACATGTTCAAGATCTCGTTTTAATATATAGTACTCCACGTACAATTTTACAACAAAAAAAATGCAATTATGAACTATAATTGGTTTGAAAAATATATTTCTTTTTTACATTTGCAATATGTGAGTCCGATTTTGATTGAAAATTTAAAATAAAATTTAAATAAACTATTACAATTCTAAATTATAGTCTAAAATAAAAAAAAAATCTTTTGAATCAATTTTGGTATAAAAGAAAGACAATCATTGTATGCATACCATGATTTTTTTTTTTTACAAATAAAAACAATTTGACACAAAAACAAAAGGTCATAAGATCGAGAGAGGCTTTCAATCTATTTGACAAAAAAAAAAAAAAAAAAAAAAGTCCACACTAACGCAATTACATCTT
Organism: Trichosanthes truncata; assembly: GCA_033996785.1. Lineage (NCBI taxonomy): Eukaryota > Viridiplantae > Streptophyta > Magnoliopsida > Cucurbitales > Cucurbitaceae > Trichosanthes > Trichosanthes truncata. The sequence continues at coordinate 54,030,098 of JAWPNB010000010.1, forward strand.
GTTAACACGACTTAGCAAATAATGCAATACAATGCAACAATGATTAGGAATTAAAAATAAAATAAATGTGAAGAAAACATAAGATTTGAGATATATACCTTGAATAGATCCAATTTGGCATAGTGAAAAAATAGTTATTCTTTGTTTTGCAATGACTCTAAACACAAATGCATGAAACTATATATAGGGAGTGCATAATGTCTATTATAATGGATCATTCAATTTTTTTGTTATGGAATTTGAAAGGTTTGATATTTATTTCTTTGTTCAAATTTACTCTTAATAATACATTAATTATTTTTAATGGATTAACCATGAATGGACATAAAACATTTCAGCTTCTAAAAACATACATCTTCCCTCACCAAACAAAACAATTTATCTTTCATGCATTTACTTTAATTAATGGCCATAAAAAAGTCTTTAATTATTAATTATTAAATATGATTTAGGAGTTTGAAACCAAAACTGAAAAGAAAAAAACTGTCAAATGGCCAAACAATGTAATAATTAACAAATGGTCACGTTTAATAAAAAAAAAAGAAAAAAGAAAAACAAATTTTCATGATAAAATTGTGAAAAAAAATAATTAAATACAAATGAGTAAATAGATTAAAAGAAAACTTTTCATATCGTAGCTTTTCTAACCCTCTTAATATCTTCATTATTTAAAATAATTATAATTAAAATTAGTAATTGTATAAATAAAAATAAAACTTTTCATATTCAAGCTTTTTAAATGATATTTTATGAGTTAAGTTAAATTAAATATATAAATTTTATAATTATTAGTGGCATGGTTTGTAAATTTAAGATTTGGCCAAGGGATAAAATAGTCTAAAAATGATTAAATAATTAAATACTTTTCATATTCTAGCTTTTCATGATAAAATTGAGAAAAAATAATTAAATACATATGAGTAAATAGATTAAAAGAAAACTTTTCATATTCTAGCTTTTCTAACGTCACTCTTAATATCTTTATTATTTTAAAATAATTATAATTAAAATTAGCAATTATAGAAATAAAAAGAAAACTTTTCATATTCTAGCTTTTTAAATGATATTTTATGAGTTAAATTAAATTAAATATATAAATTTTATAATTATTAGTGGCACGATTGGTAAATTTAAGATTTGTCCAAAGGTAAAATAGTCTAAAAATGATTCTCCCTAATAATTATAGAATTTTGTCAAATTTGTCAAAAATCGGGACACAGTGCAATTGATTGTTACAATAGGATGATTTTTACCTTCCAAGGCTGTCATCCTCCCGCTTAATTAGCAGCAATGTGATGGAGTTAATATTAAGAAAGCGGAAGCAATTTCGGATCTCGAGCACTCAAAGTACATCAATTTAACCAAACAAAAACATGCTCTAAACTGGAAAAAACCAGAAAGTATGAACACATACCTTTGTAGCTCAAATTCTCCAAATTCTTTGCAAATCTTGGATCACCAACAATACTTGGACCACCACTAGAGTCTTCCCTACTATTCTCAGCCCTTGGAATGGATTGTGGGATCCTTTGTTAAGAGAATTTTTTAGAGAGAAAGGAAGAGAGCTCAAGATAGTTTTTTTTTAAAAAAAAAACTATCAAAGAAAATTCACCCAATCCTTTTGTGTTTCATCCCATTTATAGACACTAATGAAACCTCATTAGGCTTCCTATGGAAGACAACACTTGCCTTCCCATGGAAGACAACACTTGTCTTCCCATGGAAGACAACACTAGGTTGGATATATAGGATTAGTCAAGTTTCAATTAAATCAAAATTAATTTAAAAACTTGATTAATTAATTAAACCATTTAATTAATTTAATTATTTAATTTAATATCAAATATTAATTAAATAATTAGACCAATCCCTCTCTTTTATGACCAATCGTTTGTACATGAATCCCTATTCACGTATTAAACCGAACAAATATTTAAATCACATTTAAATATGTTCCTCTCTCTTTCTTGTGGTTTTAATTCATAATTAAATTATAGTACGTTAAGTATATCGCATATAATTAACGTTTACTCCCAAAACCAAATTTGAACAATTCAAATTCTTTTCTCTCAAATTATTCCAAGGCTTAGTCTGAGCTAGTAAGGGGACCTAATGGACCTACAGATCATGAGCTCCAACGATACGAGATTAACCGGCCAAACTCTTTAGCCTAGCTAATCAACATTCGTTAACCACCGGGACACTCCACTAAAGCCTAGTGGCTGCACTCTCCTCACTGTAGATATATTTCTGTCCACTCGATATAACCATGATTAGTAAGTCGATCATTCACAGGTCGTTCGTAATTACAGCTGGGTCAAATAAACCGTTTTACCCCTGTAATTACTTCTTGTTCCTTAAGTCCCACTGATCCTCTAATGAACAATTAGTTTGTGGTCCAACCAACAAACCGAATCCCTCTCGGGCCAATGAGAGGGTGGGCCCATTGTTCAAGACCTGGAGTCAGCACTTAAGGGAACAACCTCTCTACTAATCCTTAAAGCAGGTAGGAGTGAATTCCATCTCGCATGACTATGTTCCCAACTATCTATCCGGTCTTATCCCCAAAATGGGAGGCTTATTGAGTCGGCGATCTCGGGCCACTCTCACCCATGCAAATCTAAGGATAATCCCAAATAAACAGGAGTTCATAGCACGCTCAGGATTAAGATCGAGTTACCTAGGTCATCGTATGAATATAGTCAGTTAAAACAGTAAACGGAGTTATAAAGTCTAAGTGACTATTTCGCGGTCCGGTCTTATGCAAACTCATTGCATAGGACGCCCCCACTCGCATGTCTCCACATGAACGATTCAAGATCACATCGTTAGTACTATACAAAGTGGGCCGCGTCCATAGTGTCCCCAGAATAAGGTACCCAGCCTTATCCTTATACTATAGACCATTTTGGCTATTACTCGAACTTGATCCACTTTTATGTCATACATAAAGTTCAAGTATACATACTATAGCCAAGGGTTCTTAGTTCATTGGATTTGGGTTATAGAATACACAATTCACTTTATTCAATAACACATTTACTGAATAAACCTCAATAACATCTTTATAGTAAAATAGAATATACATTCAGTTTACAAAACCACGAGTTTTAGGACACAAAACCCAACAAACTCCCACTTGGACTAAAACGTCAGTGGAGTCAAACATGCTGAGGTAGAAAACTGCCCTACTGTACAACCCGTAGTCCTAGACTCTCTAGGTGTCCCTCAAACACTTTAGCCGTGAGGGGCTTTGTAAACGGATCAGCAATGTTGTGCTCCGAAGGGATCTGTGTGACTATCACGTCTCCTCGTTGCACAATCTCCCTGATGAGATGATATTTGCGCTCTATATGCTTTCCGCGCTTATGGCTTCTAGGTTCTTTAGAATTTGCCACTGCACCACTATTATCACAATAAAGGGTGATAGACAAATTCATATTTGGAACAACTTCCAAATCAGTAAAGAATTTCCTAAGCCATACAGCCTCCTTCGCTGCTTCGCAAGCTGCGACATACTCAGCCTCCATGGTGGAGTCAGCAATACAACCTTGCTTTATACTCCTCCAAACTATTGCTCCTCCATTAAGAGTGAACACTGATCCCGATGTGGATTTCCTCGAATCTACATCGGTCTGAAAATCAGAGTCAGTGTATCCTGCTAGGATCAGATCCTTCGCACCATACACAAGCATATAGTCCCTCGTTCTCCTAAGATACTTGAGGATGTTTTTAACGGGAGTCCAATGATCATATCCTGGATTGGACTGATACCTGCTGACTATTCCTACTGCATAGCATATGTCGGGTCGAGTACACAGCATGGCATACATCAGATTACCGACAGCTGATGCATAGGGAATGCGTCTCATATCCTCAACTTCTTGAGGTGTCTTAGGACACTGTTCCTTCGACAAATGAATTCCATGTCTGAAAGGTAATGAACCCTTCTTGGAATTCTGCATCTTATATCTAACCAACATTTTGTCAATATAAGATGCCTAAGACAATGCTAGCGTTTTGTTCTTGCGATTCCGAACAATTTGGATTCCAAGGACAAACTGAGCCTCTCCCAAATCTTTCATTTGGAATTGGGTTGCTAGCCATTGCTTTACGTCAGTCAGGAATCCTACATTATTCCCAATGAGTAGGATATCATCTACGTACAAGATTAAGAAAGCTACAGTAGTATTGACTATCTTCTTGTAAACACAAGGTTCGTCAATATTCTGTTCAAAGCCATAAGATTTGATCGCAGTATTAAATCTTATATTCCAGGATCTAGATGCTTGCTTCAATCCATAGATGGATCTTTTAAGCTTGCAAACCTTTTGCTCTTGACCCTGAATTATGAACCCCTCTGGTTGAACCATATAGATACTCTCTTCAAGATTACCATTCAGAAAGGCTGTCTTGACATCCATTTGCCAAATTTCATAATCATAAAACGTGGCAATGGACAAGAGTATTCTAATCGACTTAAGCATGGCAACAGGGGAGAAGGTTTCTTCATAGTCCACCCCTTCCCGTTGGGTATAGCCCTTTGCCACAAGTCGAGCCTTAAAGGTTTGCACCTTACCAGCTAGGTCTCGTTTCCTCTTGTAGATCCACTTACAACCGATAGGTCTTTCACCATCTGGTTGGTCTACAAGTTCCCAAACTGAATTGAAGTACATTGACTCCATTTCGAGGTCCATGGCTTTAATCCACTGGTCCTTATCTATGTCATTCATTGCCTGTTTATAGGTCAATGGATCCTCAATGCCATCATCAGGTATGACGACCTGGGTTTCAGCCAAACCCATGTAACGGTCGGGTTGTCTAACATCCCTCCCACTACGTCGAGGCATTCTCAACTCTTGAGAAGGACCAGCTTGATCAACAACTTTTGTTGATTTATCTGTAGCTTCCCCAGAAAGTTCGCTCAATAAAATTCTACTTCGAGGCCGATGATCTCTCATGTGGTCTTCCTCTAGGAATGTGGCATTTGTCGATACAAGCACCTTATCCTCTTGAGGATCATAAAATAGACCACCTTTCGTTTCTTTGGAGTATCCTACGAATAGGCATAATTTTGAACGGCGTTCCAATTTCTTTGGGTTTGGCACCAGCACATGTGCCGGGCACCCCCAAATCCTGAAGTGACGTAAACTTCCTTTACGCCCTCTTCATAACTCATAAGGTGTTTCTGAAACACTTTTAGAGGGAACCATGTTCAAAATATATGCAGCAGCCTCTGCTGCATATCCCCAAAACGAACTAGGCAGCTGAGCATAGCTCATCATAGATCGAACCATGTCTAACAAGGTTCTGTTTCTCCTCTCGGATACACCATTCTGCTGAGGTGTACCGGGTGCTGAGAGTTGGGATACGATTCCATGTTCTATCATATAGTCTTGGAATCTCAAATCCATATACTCTCCACCTCGATCTGATCGAAGTGTTTTAATCGTCTTACCTAATATGTTCTCAACCTCTGTCTTATACTCCTTGAACTTTTCAAGGGTTTCGGACTTATGATGCATTAGGTAAAGATAGTCGTACCTTGAATAATCATCAATGAAACTGATGAAATATTCATACCCTCCTCGAGCTTTGACATTCATTGGACCACAGAGATCCGAATGTACGAGTTCTAAGGGTTCTTTGGCCCTATAACCTTTTTCAGGAAAAGGTCGTTTGGTCATTTTTCCCTCAAGACAAGACTCACATGGTGGTAAGGAGTTGTCTTCTAACTGACTTAGGAGACCACTCTTAACCAATCTCCCAATCCTATTGAGATTAATGTGGCCTAGTCTCAAGTGCCAAAGATAGGTACTTGGAGAAAATTTCTGCCTTTTATTTTGAGTATCAGCTGTTTTAAACATCTCGGTGTTCAAAATAGCTTTTACCTCTGTTGGTCTTAACACATATAAGTTGTTTTCAAGTTTAGCAGAACATATTCGTACACCTCTTTTGCAAATGAACACTTCATTATAATCAAAAGATACTTTATACATATGTTCAATCAAACAAGAGATAGATACAAGATTGCTTTTGATTCCAGGAACCAAAAGTACATTTTCTAGTAAAATGAATCTATCTCTAAACAACAACTTTATCGCTCCCTCTGCTCTGGCTGAGACAACCTCTCCTGTTCCAACCCTGAGAGTTATCTCACCATCTTCAAGCTGCCTCCAGGAACTAGTTTCCTGAAAAGAAGAACACACATGGTTAGTGGCTCCTGAATCTAGTATCCAGGTGGAATCATCATGTTCCACTAAACATGTTTCAACAACAAATAAATTATATTTACCGTGTCTTTCCTTCTCAGCTTTCTTTTCTGCAAGGTACTTTGGGCAATTCCTTTTCCAGTGCCCATCTTCACCACAGTGGAAACATTTTCCTTTATCTGCGGCTTTAGCCTTGCGTTTACTCATGACGGGAGCTTTTCCCTTCCCTTTATCTTTCTTCTTCTTTTGAATACCCTTATTCTTAGAAAAAGAAGAATCAGACTTAGTCCCAGAGGACGATCCTCTTGGGAACTTCTTCGAAGTGACAACATTTGCCTCCTTCTCTTTTCCCTTTGTTTTCATCAGGGAATCGAAAGTCTGTAGCTCGTTGAGGAGAGTAGTCAGATTATACTCTATTTTGTTCATCATCGCATTGGTGCGGAACTGTAGGAAGCTCTTCGGAAGAGATTCCATTATAAAGCTAACCTGACTATTCTCATCTATGACAGCTCCGTTTACTTCTGCCACGTTGAAGTGGACCATCATGTTAAGGACATGCTCCCTAACAGAAGTTCTCTCCTTCATACGGGAGTTGTAAACATTCTTGAGAGCATCATGACGGATTGATGAGGACTGTTGTCCAAACATCGCCTGTAATGATCCCATGATCTCCTTAGCGGTAATCATGCTCTCATGTTTCTTAGATAGCACATCAGATATGCTGGCTAAGATATAGACTCGGGCTTTATCATTAGCCCTAGTCCATCTGTCAAATGCATCCTGAACAATTCGGTTTGCAGATGAGCCGGGAGGGGGAGGACATTCATCCGTTAAGACAAACCTTAGATCATCGATAACTAGAATCGTATTCAAGTTCGATTTCCAGGTTGCGTAGTTATCGCCGTTTAATTTATCGGAGGCTAGTAACTGTATTAAAGAGCTCGACATGCTGAAAAATAGAACATATTCTATTAGTGAATTGCTTCTAACCCATTACTTGCATCCAATTAAAAAATTTAGCAAAAGTAATAATGTACCCATAAACTCATTATTGTTTTTGCAACAATACTTCAGTGAGTCAGAGCAACCGCTACCGAGGGGCAGTCAATCACTCCTTCACTGAACCAAGACATTCTTGACTAAATGCTAATACCGGAATAACTCTTATTCCTATAGCATTCTAGTTATCGCTACTTTGGTCAAGAATTCACTAACACTTAGTAATTCTTGTAAGTGTGACCCGCCATTTTCAAACCTCAGAGGTCGGCCCCAACAATGCTACCGAATTGGAAAGTCAAAGCTGGGAATGGACCTAGGAGACCCTATCCATTTCTGGAGTTTGAGTTGTTCCGACTCCCATGTTACATCCCTCCGAATGGATGGTGCTACTACGGGCAACCTGCAGGCGGAACATGGGAATCTCACGGTCCAACCTAATGGAGGAGACTGTAGGTTGTGTTGACACACTTCCTTCTCCCACTTACTATAAATACTTTCTCCATTCACCTTGCTCTTGATTTATGCAAACACCATCCGAATGGGGATGCCCTATTGACATCACGAGGCCGAGCATAAATCTCACGGTGTGAACTTCGTAGAGAGCGTAAGAGGAAATTGATATATCATATATACCTTTTCACTCCCACTAAGTATTTTAGACGGTTTGGGTATAATTTTACTTAGGCATATTCCGGCTATTAATATACCTAAGTCTATTAATATAACGATTATATTGATATTACCTAAGTCTATTAACCCTTTAAAAAACTTAGGTCTACGAGTTTAATTAAACTTTTTAATTAACGTCGCTCACGAGGAATAATTTATAAACCTCTGGATTAAATTCACTCCCAGGTCGGTTCCCAGGTAGGGGTGTTCCGTTTCCGTCATCTTAAATACCCCAGCCTAGCCAGAACCTTCCTTAGACAAAGTCCCTCTTTAATCATAGTTTATAAATTATTGGTTGCCTAATTCTAATCTTATTAGAACTAGATAACCTATGGTCTAATTATTTTAATTCTAAAACCATTTTAAAACTAAATAATTAAACCCTAGGTTTGTATGCATTTCTATGTTTGAGTGCTTGATAATTCATCACATGAACAATTAAATAAACATAGAGTAAAAATTCATCACATGAATTATGCATGGAAATGCTTTGATGCATTTAATATAACAATTATATTATACTAAGGCAACTATATGTTGTATGCTTTATTTTTAATTAATATAACATTTATATTAATTATACTTAAAACATACAACATCTATTTCATAAAATTAATACAACTCTTATATTAATACTTATGAAATGCTAAACATGCATACTATACATTATAACACTTATAACATACTTTCAATGCATGGAGCATGCTTCCTATGGTGGGATTTTAAATCTATATGGCATACTTTATGCACATACAAATATGGATTTAATTAAAACATACATTCATAATGCATAAATAATTAAACACACTAAAGTGGACCGGTTTTGGCTTCTTAAACAAGCATACAACTAAATTATTACAAGAATAATTTAATAACTAGGTTGAGACGCTTCTGAACACTTCGAACCGCCCCGAACCAGCTTGAAAAAGCTTGAACCGAGCTTCAATACAGCAGAACCGGATTGTGCTGAAAAAAAAACAGCAGCTTCTGTTCTGTTTTCCAGCTTGACCTTTCGAGCTTGTTTCTTCAAATTGAAGGCCTTCCCGGACTCCGATCGACTCGAAAATTTTACAGACTCTTCTTCACACATTAAAGCTCAAACACTCTTGAGAAATTACAAAACGGACTACAAATTAAAGCTCAAAAAAAATGCCAAAACCGAAAGTACCACTTTAGACGCCCAGAAAATTGAATTTCTAAATGATACCCACCGAGCTTAAACCGATGCAAATTGAGTGCTCAAAATTTATCTGATTCCAATTGATGGAGTTAATATTAAGAAAGCGGAAGCAATTTCGGATCTCGAGCACTCAAAGTACATCAATTTAACCAAACAAAAACATGCTCTAAACTGGAAAAAACCAGAAAGTATGAACACATACCTTTGTAGCTCAAATTCTCCAAATTCTTTGCAAATCTTGGATCACCAACAATACTTGGACCACCACTAGAGTCTTCCCTACTATTCTCAGCCCTTGGAATGGATTGTGGGATCCTTTGTTAAGAGAATTTTTTAGAGAGAAAGGAAGAGAGCTCAAGATAGTTTTTTTTAAAAAAAAAACTATCAAAGAAAATTCACCCAATCCTTTTGTGTTTCATCCCATTTATAGACACTAATGAAACCTCATTAGGCTTCCTATGGAAGACAACACTTGTCTTCCCATGGAAGACAACACTTGCCTTCCCATGGAAGACAACACTTGCCTTCCCATGGAAGACAACACGTGCCTTCCCATGGAAGACAACACTTGTCTTCCCATGGAAGACAACACTAGGTTGGATATATAGGATTAGTCAAGTTTCAATTAAATCAAAATTAATTTAAAAACTTGATTAATTAATTAAACCATTTAATTAATTTAATTATTTAATTTAATATCAAATATTAATTAAATAATTAGACCAATCCCTCTCTTTTATGACCAATCGTTTGTACATGAATCCCTATTCACGTATTAAACCGAACAAATATTTAAATCACATTTAAATATGTTCCTCTCTCTTTCTTGTGGTTTTAATTCATAATTAAATTATAGTACGTTAAGTATATCGCATATAATTAACGTTTACTCCCAAAACCAAATTTGAACAATTCAAATTCTTTTCTCTCAAATTATTCCAAGGCTTAGTCTGAGCTAGTAAGGGGACCTAATGGACCTACAGATCATGAGCTCCAACGATACGAGATTAACCGACCAAACTCTTTAGCCTAGCTAATCAACATTCGTTAACCACTGGGACACTCCACTAAAGCCCAGTGGCTGCACTCTCCTCACTGTAGATATATTTCTGTCCACTCGATATAACCATGATTAGTAAGTCGATCCTTCACAGGTCGTTCGTAATTACAGCTGGGTCAAATAAACCGTTTTACCCCTGTAATTACTTCTTGTTCCTTAAGTCCCACTGATCCTCTAATGAACAATTAGTTTGTGGTCCAACCAACAAACCGAATCCCTCTCGGGCCAATGAGAGGGTGAGCCCATTGTTCAAGACCTGAAGTCAGCACTTAAGGGAACAACCTCTCTACTAATCCTTAAAGCAGGTAGGAGTGAATTCCATCTCGCATGACTATGTTCCCAACTATCTATCCGGTCTTATCCCCAAAATGGGAGGCTTATTGAGTCGGCGATCTCGGGCCACTCTCACCCATGCAAATCTAAGGATAATCCCAAATAAACAGGAGTTCATAGCACGCTCAGGATTAAGATCGAGTTACCTAGGTCATCGTATGAATATAGTCAGTTAAAACAATAAACGGAGTTATAAAGTCTAAGTGACTATTTCGCGGTCCGGTCTTATGCAAACTCATTGCATAGGACGCCCCCACTCGCATGTCTCCACATGAACGATTCAAGATCACATCGTTAGTACTATACAAAGTGGGTCGCGTCCATAGTGTCCCCAGAATAAGGTACCCAGCCTTATCCTTATACTATAGACCATTTTGGCTATTACTCGAACTTAATCCACTTTTATGTCATACATAAAGTTCAAGTATACATACTATAGCCAAGGGTTCTTAGTTCATTGGATTTGGGTTATAGAATACACAATTCACTTTATTCAATAACACATTTACTGAATAAACCTCAATAACATCTTTATAGTAAAATAGAATATACATTCAGTTTACAAAACCACGAGTTTTAGGACACAAAACCCAACACAATGGCAGTCAATACCATGAATTCTCAACATCCCAATTCTAATAATTTTTGGCTATCTGACAATGGGTGCAATGCACATATGACGAATGATATGGCAAATCTAAATCTGACACATAGCTACAATGGTGAGGAATCTGTTACAGTTGACAATGAACAACCTTTGAATATTACTCATTCTGGCAGTGGTACATTATCTACACCTTCTCAAACCTTTACCCTTTCCAATGTCCTTCATTCTCCAGATTTAGCAACAAATCTTTTATCTGTCCATAAATTTTGTTTAGATAATAAATGCCTTTTTGTCTTTGATTCTGACTTTTTCTACATTTAGGATAAGATCTCCGGACAGACCTTATACATGGGCAAGTGCATTAATGGACTATATCCCATCCCTAACTTATCTGCTTTACCTTTTAATCAACAAGTCATGTCATCCAAAAAATATTGCTTTTCTCACAAATAAGGAGAGTGCGCTTTGGCACAACCAATTAGGTCATCCTGCTCCTAAAGTTCTACGTCATGCTTTGTCTCACCTTGGTCTGTCTCCAACTCATTGTTTAACTACATTAGAATGTACTAGTTGCATACATGCTAAAATAAATAAATAAATAAATATATATCCTTTCCTGTCTCTCTTTCTTGCACTTTATCGCCTCTTGCTCTTGTTCACAGTGATGTATGGGGCCCGTTGCCTGTTATTTCTGTTAATGGCTATCGTTATTATGTTAACTTCATTGATGATTTTAGCAAATACACTTGGATTTTTCCGATTGCCTTTAAATCTGAGGTTAGTGTTATTCTCCATAAATTTGTTCCCTTTGTTGAAAATCTTCTCTCCACTCGTTTTAAAATATTTCGTTCCGATGGTGGTGGTGAATTTTGTAACACTTCTGTCATATCTCTTTTTAATATCAAAGGCATTTTGCATCAAAAATCATGTCCTTACACTCCTGAACAAAATGTGTTGTTGAACGTAAGCATTGCCACATTGTTGAAACAACCATGACTTTACTTTCTCACTCTTCTGTTCTCGTCGAATTTTGGCCTTATGCCTTTTCAACTGCAGTTTTCCTAATAAATCGAATGCCAACATCTTATCTCAATATGTTATCCCCTTTTGAAACACTTTTTGGCCACTCTCCTGATTTGCATCATTTAAAAGTTTTTGGATGTGCATGTTTTCCCCTTCTTAAACCCTATACCAAGCATAAACTTGAACCCAAAACATATGAACATGTCTTTCTTGGTTATACTCTTGATTATAAAGGATATATTTGTTATAATCCATTAACTAAGAAATCTATTGTTTCTCGTCATGTTCACTTTCATGAGACTGCCTTTCCCTTTGCCCAAACAACATCTACAAACATCACTTCCACACCCAAAAGTGACCACATCTCTTTACTTTCTACACTTTGACACATTCATACCTCTTTGCCCGTACAATCTCAAACCCTTCCAAACCTTCACTTGCCCATAACACCACACCCTAATGTACCACCTATCACTAATGATGTTATTGCTACTTTGCCTTCTTTATTTGTCTCTACAGATTCACCTGGGATTCTACCTACTGCATCTCCTGTGGTCTCTCGTCCAACACCACCAGTAGGGCCACTCAATGCCCATCCTATGCAAACACGGGCTAAGTCTGGAATTGTGAAACCTAAAGTTTTGAATCTTTCTATGTCTTCTAGCATCCCTACATCTCCGACATCTTACACCGAGGCTTCGAAATAACTAGAATGGCGTCAAGCCATGGCTCAAGAGTTCAATGCTCTCCAAGAGCAAGGCACTTGGTCCTTAGTTCTTCGCACCTCTGACATGAATGTGATTGGAGGTCGATGGGTTTTTCGAACCAAATATAATTATGATGGTTCTGTGGCACGGTATAAGACCCGTCTTGTTGCAAAAGGTTACCACCAAGTTGAGGGGTTTGATTTTGAAGAAACCTTTAGTCCCGTGGTAAAGAAACCTACGATTCGTGTTATCTTGGCTCTTGCTACTCATTATAAGTGGCCTTTACAGCAGTTGGATGTCAAAAATGCCTTTCTTCGTGGTACTTTAAAAGAAGAGGTATTTATGACTCAACCTATAGGCTTTATTGATGAATCCTGCCCTGGTCATGTTTGCTTTCTACACAAGAGTCTCTATGGTCTCAAACAAGCCTCTCATGCTTGGTTTGAACGTTTTACTTCATACTTATTGACTCTTGGTTTTGTTGCTTCAACTGCTGACTCTTCTCTCTTTGTTCCCTCTATTGGCTCTTCCTTGACCTACCTTTTATTATATGTGGATGATGTTATTGTCACTGGTTCAGACCTTGCATATATTACTACTTTAAAGCAACAGTTAGCATGTGAGTTTCAGATTTTTGATCTTGGAAATTTGAAATATTTTCTGGGCCTGGAGATTCACAACTTATCTGATGGCTTTCTGGTCACTTAAATGAAATACTTGATAGATCTTCTGGGTTCTTCAGGCATGGGTTCTGCCAAACCTTGTCACACTCCTATGTCTACTACTATTAATCTTTATGCCACTGCTCTTGCCTATCATGATGCTACACAATATCGCCAAATTGTTGGCTCTCTACAGTATCTCACTTGATAAGTAATTCCCAAGAATTAGATCTAACAACCTTTGTTTAGGAACAAGACCTTTAGATCTAAAACCCAAAAAAACCCCAAAACGATATGGAATCAACCCAAGGGAAAGTTTATGAACGGATTACCTTGATGATCAAGATCAAGAGTAAAGAAAACTCGTTTCTAAACTCGTGATTCGAATCACTCCACAAGAGGCATGATCAATACCAATTGAATGACTCTAGCATGCAAGTTCTAAACACAAGAAATTGCAATATGAAAACTTAGCTCTCAACAAAGCTAAAAGAAACTTCAATTCTATTATCCAAGTTGTTCTTCTTTACAAGCAATACAACTTCCTTTTATAGGCAAGGAACCCAACTACCTAATTAAATGGGCTTCTCAACTAGTTTCATTAATTGACCTTCCCAACCACCTCATTAAATGATCTCCCCAACCACCTCATTCAATTCACTCCCCAACCACCTCATTAAATGGTTTCTAGAACTTGGTTGGACTTGTAATGAATACAAAATGGAAACAAATTTGAATACTAAAACCATAAATAATTAAGTCTTGATGATAATGGTTTGATCTCCATGATCCTTATCATTCTCCCCTTCTTCGAGAAGATTCGTCCTCGAATCCAAAAGATCCCTTGTAGTGCAGACTTGAAATCATTTGCATCTCGTGTTCTTGCTTTTTTCAAGTTTATCACTTTTGACCCTTGCCCATGAATGCATGTATAAATGAAATAGGAGTGTTGCTTCTTACGTAGCACTTTGGCATTGTACTTCCCACGAGGATGCTTTGAATCTTGCTTTTCAATAAGCATTTTAATTTCCTACAAGAATTCAATGAAAAAAGTAGGTACACTTGGTTTAAGTGCACCCGTTAGAAAGCAAGTCTTGTATGTGTCGTTTTGAATACAAAATAATGTTCTCCTCACATACTCTATTAACCGAATCTTCTTTCTCTTTAATCTCTACACAAGTCTCAAATGTTTCTTTCTCACTCTCTTTCTCTCTTTCAATTTCCTCACTTTTTGTTTGAAATGGACATAGATCAACATATATTTGTACATTTTCTTTGCTGATTGCCATGTCGTCAATAACACCACCATCATTTGCAACGTCGTCTTGAGGCACGTGACAATCTTCCTCTTCTTGAATGGATTGTACAGCTTCTCGCTCCATGGTTTGAGCTCGCAAATTTTGATCTAATTCAGCCAAGTGATTTATGGATTGGCGAATCTCAGCCAAATTATTTCGAAAATTCTTCCAAAATGGATCATCATGGATGTGGTTCTCACAACGTCTTTGTGTTTGATGAAACATGGATTTGGTTGAACTCCTTCTATGATACATGCTTGAAAAAGAATGCAAAGTGACAAGAAATTGACCTTTCCTCACACTCTCGGTTTTCTCGATTTTCCAGAACACAGTTTCAAAAGGCTGAATTTTCACCAAGAAAAAGACCGAATTTCATGATCTCATAAAAGACAAAGTTAAAGAAGAGAACAAGATCTAAAAGATTGTAGAATATGTCAACACGAAATGAAGAATGAAAAAGATACTTTGTTTGGTATTTAACTTTTTGGACAGAATTTTAAAGATGAAATAGCTCTTGGGTTTGCAGTTTTCTTTTGACAGATTTTCAAAATACGAAATTTTCACCCTCAAGAAAGCTGAATTATAAAGTCTCAAAGAAGACCATTTTGTAGCTTATACCCTGATCTACAATATTGGTGAAGACATCAATATGAAAAAATGTAAATACTTGTAGAAGACATCAATATGAAAAGATGTACGTAAATATGAGCTTTTGGTGCTTTTTCTCAGACTACGAAACTGGACAGATTTAAAAAAAAAAATAGAACAAGAAAACCAAAAACAAATTAAAGACAAACGCAAAGGAAACATATATCCGATCTTGAGCCTAAAGCTCTGATACCAAATGATAAGTAATTCCCAAGAATTAGATCTAACAACCTTTGTTTAGGAACAAGACCTTTAGATCTAAAACCCAAAAAAACCCCAAAACGATATGGAATCAACCCAAGGGAAAGTTTATGAACGGATTACCTTGATGATCAAGATCAAGAGTAAAGAAAACTCGTTTCTAAACTCGTGATTCGAATCACTCCACAAGAGGCATGATCAATACCAATTGAATGACTCTAGCATGCAAGTTCTAAACACAAGAAATTGCAATATGAAAACTTAGCTCTCAACAAAGCTAAAAGAAACTTCAATTCTATTATCCAAGTTGTTCTTCTTTACAAGCAATACAACTTCCTTTTATAGGCAAGGAACCCAACTACCTAATTAAATGGGCTTCCCAACTAGTTTCATTAATTGACCTTCCCAACCACCTCATTAAATGGTTTCTAGAACTTGGTTGGACTTGTAATGAATACAAAATGGAAACAAATTTGAATACTAAAACCATAAATAATTAAGTCTTGATGATAATGGTTTGATCTCCATGATCCTTATCAATCTCACTTTTATAAGGTCTGACATTGCATTTGTTGTCAACCGTGTCAGTAAGTTTATGCAGTCTCCCACAGTGCTTCACTTCACGGCCGTCAAGTGTATTCTTCATTATCTCTGTGGTACAATAAGTCTTGGTATCCTTTTTCGACCAGGAAACTTAGCTTTGACTGCGTTTTGTGATGTTGATTGGGCTGGTGATGCCTCTGATCGTCGCTTTACCTCCGGGTTTATTGTCTTCCTTGGCACCACTCCCATTTTGTGGTCCGCTAAGAAACAACAAATCGTGTCTAGATCCTCCACTGAAGTTGAATATCGATCGCTTGCTACCACTATCGCTGATCTCTAATGGCTTCGTCAATTACTTTGTGACCTTCACGTTTTTCTCCGCGATCCTCCTATTTTATGGTGTGACAATGTCTCTGCAATTTCCCTTGCAAACAATCCAGTCTTTCATGCTCGCATAAAACACATTGAAATTGACTATCACTTTGTCAGAGAAAATGTTGTTCGCAAGGATATTGTTGTTTGCTTTGTCTCCTCCAAGGATCAAGTCGCTGATTTGTTCACTAAAGCTCTCTCATCTTCGACATTTTTACTTTGTCGAAGCAAACTCATGACTGCTTTCGCGCCATGTTAAGATTCTCTTTTGACTACTTCTGTATCTTTTTCAGTTGCTCTTTTTCCTGTAACTTACTCCTATTTTTGGCTAGTTGTTACATACCACTTGCTATAAATATAGCTCTTCAAATGTAAATCAATACAATGAGACATACAGAATTTTATACATTCTTAAATTTTATTTCCTACCAAGTGAGACCAGTTTTAAAATTTTGGGTTTGGGACCTTCCCATCGTGCCTCTTTTAGGTCTTGTTCATTATATTTATGATTGTTTGTCATAAAATTTTACTATACCTAACAAAGGCAGTAACATGACAAATGTAAAAACATTTTTTTTAGGTTCAACAACATGTAGAGTAGGAATTTGAACCTCTAATTTTTTTGGTTGAGAATATAATGACTTAATTAGTTGAGTTATGCTCAGATTAGCTAATGTAGAAACAAATTGAAAAGCGATCTCAACATGCAAAATATATTATATACCTCTTTTTTTTAAGAATATATATTATTTTACTTCATAAAGTGTTTATTTTTAGTTTTCTAATTTAAAAATAAAGTCAATTTAGTAATTTCACTTTGATCAAATTACAAGTTCAGTACACAAATTTTAGCTAATGTATGATAAATCTCTATATGTTTAATCTTTTGTCTTATAGGTTTCTAAACTTTAAAAAGTGTATGTAAATATCTATATGTTCAATCTTTTGTCTTATAGGTTTCTAAACTTTAAAAAGTATATAATAGTTCTCTAATATTTCAATTATGTGTCTACCAAGTCTGTAAGCTTTTAAGTTTGTATCTAATAAGTAATTGATCTTCAACATTTAAAAAATAATTGTATATATTAGAGACTTGTTAGATATAAAATACATCAATTTAAAAAAAAAATTAGATATTTCAATAATTTATTAGAAACGAACTTGACACATTTTAAAGTTTAGAGATTTATTAAATATAAAATTATACAAACTTAAAAGTTCAAGACTAGACTTATCATTTAACCTTTAATTTATTTACTTTTCAAAATGCAATTAAAAAGCTTATTATTGCAAGGATTTTTTTTAAAAATATATATTATTATTTTTAAAACAAAATTTTATAATAATTTTTTTCAAATTATTTTGATAAATAGTTTTCTTTTAACTATTTTGATCAATGTCGTTGTTTTAATTACGCTATAGTTTGCCTTTAAATTCGTATGTCTTTTCAAATAATAATTATTCCTCTAATTATTGAACAAAATACTATAGTGGCTTCTTAATTCGATTAGCATATAAGGGATCTTTTGTTCAAGTCCACATTAATAACATTGTTATTGCAAGTTTTTCCCTCTTTTCTTCACCTTCTCATTAGATGTCGTTCACATCCACACACCAAAATTAGGTTAAAAAGCACTTTTAATCTCGATGATTGATATAAATAACAATTATTAACATTTTATGAATTTTCTTACAAATATAGATTGATAACCACCAAATGTGTTTATAAATTACAAAGATTAAGTTGTAACATAATAAAATTTGGCACTTGATTTTTATAAAAATTTTAATAGTATGGATTAAATTATTACAAATTTTAAAGTACAAATAATAAATTATAACAAAATAGAAAGTACAAGAACTAATTTTTTATAAACTAAAGATTAGGGACTAACTTGTTACTATCATGATATCATCAAAGTTTAAGGACCAATAATATTTTTTAACCACAAAATGATTATTGCAAAATTTTATTTCTTTTTTATTCTCTCCCTTCAATTTCTGTATTTTCTCTTTTCTTCATTAAAAAAAAGGGTTATTCTCTTTCTTTAATAATTATTTAAAAGCATATTTCACTAGTCTAAGTTTAGAGTTCCATTCAATGTGATTAAATTAAACGTTTATGATAAAAATTGATATAACTTGACAAGTGTATGAGTAAAAATTGATTTATTAAAAAAAAAAACACACACACATGACGTAGCAACCTTCCATCGAATTAGTGACCCCTGGAATAGAATGAACATAGCATAGCCATTATTACGTCAAACTAGTGGTCTGGTAATAAATAATTAGTTTTTTTTTTTAGGAATCATTTGTTGAAGAGATGACTTTCGACGTGGCACCTAATTTTTTTTTTAATATAATAGGGGTTGGAAGATTCGAACCACAGACCTTGTGGTCGTTAACACATTCAATATGTCAGTTGAGCTATGCTCTCTTTGGCAATGTGGCACCTAAAATGGTACCGTCAAAACACAACTCTAATAATTGTCATGTCGAATAATGAAATTGTACTTAAAAAGACGCTCTTTCAAACAAAAATAGTTGTTGGAATATAAATTTTGGTCAATAAAAAATTATCATGTCATTATTTAAAGTTAATGACAAAATTATTTACAGTAGAACCTCTATAAATTAATACTCGATACATTAATAACCTCTCTAAAATAATAATTTTTCTTGATCCTGACTTAGGCACAAGGTCTAAATTAATCATTTCGATAAATTAATACGACAATAATTATTTGGAAGATCTGTATATAAATTTATGGTCCATTTAATATTATAAATTAATAATTCTATAAAATTACAAATATAAATAGGACAACTTAGTAAAATATGATTCTATTGTTGTTTACTTCTTAAAATTTAAATCTAGTTGTATTTCATCTCTAACTTTCCTTACTACATCCAAAAGCTCTGATGTTGCGTTCTCATACTGCAACTAAAAATTATGAAAAGTTGCTGCTGCTATGAGTGCTTCCTTTAGCGTAATTGGTTGCAAAGGCATTGTATCATCTTCAGTTTCATCCTCAATAGGATTTTCAACAACACTAGCTACAATTTCTTATAAACTTTGGACGTCTAAACATGTATCATTTTCACTTGAGTAATCCAATAGGTGATTGACATCCATTTTGTTGTGGTACCCAAGGCCATTAATAATCGTATCAAGTTCATATGAATGCCTTCTTTAGTAGTTCCTTCATTTAAATTCATTGAGGCTACTTCATCCTGCCAACGAATTTTACAGTGTCGAAAACAATTTGCTATTGTCTCTTACTGAACATTTATCGTCCAAGCTGAGACTGTAAGATTGATGGCATCTAAAACATTAATTTTTTCTAGATCATATTCTCCCAACTTGTAGCCTTCTAATACCCTACGGTAAAATCTCTTGCGGTAGTGCATATTGAAAGTTCTTATTACCCATGCATCACATGGTTGGATTCTTTATGTCATGTTGGGTTGCAAAAAATACAACTCAACATTATGTAGCGCTTCAATATTTTTTGGATGGGCTGGACAATTATCTACCACCAACAAAATTCTTCTACCATGCATTTTCTGGTCCAACCAATAGAACATATTCATCAAAAAGCACACTCATCATCATGCTCGTGTGTTGAAACGATATTGACAATTCAAGCTGTTCATGTTGACATTTTTGAAGCAACATGGCTTTGCGTACTTTCCAATAACCCATAAAGGAATTTTTTTCAGAGCCATCCCGTTGTAACAAATAACAATTGTAAGCCTTTATTTGCTTTGTTTTATTCATTCAAGTTGTTTCGTTGAAAGAGAATGATCAGCTTGTAACCTGTAAAACAAACCAGTTTCATCCATATTAAAAACATCCTTCATAGGATACTAGTTTATTTTCTCCTTATAGCCACCAATTTGTTTTCCATGTCCTTTATGTCAACCGAACCACTCTCTCTAAAAGCGATGAAATGACTTGATACCATGTCTTAGCTTGAACTTATAAAGCCAATCTTGAGAAAATTTGTGCGACTCAGAAGGTTGTTGAGGGTATAGAAGTTTCATCGTGTCTCTTGCCTTGTCCAAAATTAGCTCTTCGGATATGTTTACACGTTCTGGTATTGGAGAAACAATTCATAAAGAACCTTCTCCATCTTTGGATATTTTGCAGGTTTATGTCGTTTGGTATCCTCTCTTTTTTCTAAGTTAGCTGAAAGGTTACTCAGATGATCGCTTGAGTGTGTTCGATATTATACCTTGATTAACTTTCAAATGAAGATTTTCATCAATCCACTATTACAAATCTTTTTGAATGCATGTGGGGTGATCTCTCTTATACTCAAATAGTGCTTTATGTATTTGATCTGTCATGGATGATTTTTGGACACATTTTAGATGTGAAGCCATGGTTGGTTTTTTTTTTTTAAAAAAAAAAAATTTGGATTGACTAATTAGGAATGTTTGATATTGTTTATACATTTATAGTGGTTGATTTATTTACCATACATGAACTTGAATCAAGTTTGAATTGGTATTGCATACTACAATGAACGTTGTTTTTCTTTTAGGGGGATGTATTATATTTAATTAGTAATATTGTACATGAACATCATTCAATTAGTAAATACAATGTATATGTTTTATTCATGAAAAATAATGTAGGTTTGTTGAATCGGAAAAATTCTCTTTAAATTAATAAATTATTAATTTATCGATTAATTAATACATATTTAAATTAATAAAATTACGTGGTCCCGACATTATTAATTATAGAGTTTTTACTGTTATTAATTAGGAAGTAATTAAATTTGTAATATCCCTAAATTAAATTATGACAAATCCAAGTATGCAATTAAGTTATATGAAAATTGGATCAATTTTAGACAAGACCCAAATGGGAGGCCCTAATCTAGCAAAATTACAGCCCAAAGGGCTAGGTTCAAAGTCAACCTAACCCAATCCAAAAGAGTTTAGGCCCAAGGCCAATCAAGTTCAGTCTAATAGTCAGACTCAAACCCTTGAAGCTCTGAGGATTTGAATTGCTTGAGTTGGCTCATCAAGTAATGTCCACAATAAAGCACAACCTAATTTAACTATTGTTGTAAATCGCATATCAAAATGAACGTGAAGGGAGAAAAGGTTAAATTATGCAAAATGCCCCCAAACGTTGGGCTATATTTCAATTATGTCTCTAAAATTTAAAATTTTCATTTTAACCATTCAACTTTGAAATTATTCAAAAAAAAGTATACTTGAAGATTTTTCTATTAATATGATAAATGAAAATTGACACAACAACTAATGTGTAAATTGACATAGCAGTAGACATGTAAAAATTAATTTTGTGAATGATATTGTGAAATGATGTCAATATTTTTTGAGTTGAAATGAGTTATAACAACAATCTTAATTTTTATATAGTTGAAATTGAGTCGTAAATCATATGACGAGTGCTCATCAATTGTTACAATCAACAATCGCATCAAGTTCAGACCTTCATTTGAATGAAAATTCTTCAAAGGTATTTCTTTTGTGAACAATTTCAAAGTTCATTTAAAATAAAACTTTTCAAAGTCAGAACACAATTGAAATCTTTGGTATAATTTAATGAAAAAAAAAAAGAAAAAGAAAAAGAAGGAGGAAGAAAGAAACCATGGACATTCATTTCTAAATTTCTATGTTAATTTTCAGTCCAGCCTCGTGAACTAAATTGACTCGCAGTCGTCGCGACTGCAAATCTGATCGATTCCTGAGAGAAATTCAACAATTCAGATTATAATTATCATCCTCGTTGGCGTTTTTTTGATCTTCTGTTCAGAGATGGGCAGTTTCTTCTGCGATTTCCGCTTCCTACTTCTCATTGCAGCTGTGGCGTTCATCTACATCCAGGTACTTATCAAACTCTCACGGAGTCTGTGATAATCTGAAATGATGCTTGTCTTTCACTTTCGTTTTGCTTGGATTAAAATTTCGCTTTAATACGAGTTAAATCCTGCACGAAATTGTATTTATGTGTTTATAGCTGCATTTCCAATGCTAATCTCCTCTGGTTTTCAGCTGAACCAATGCTATTTTGAATCAGTAAAGTTAGTATTAGTTTTCGACTTGTTAATTTACGAAATCACTGGCGTTTATTTCTTTGACGAGTTATTGTTTTATTTAGATGCGGCTATTCACGACACAATCGCAATACGCAGATCGGCTAGCTGAAGCAGTACGTCGTCCATTCCTCTCTAATATTGCATGGGATTATGATAAGAGTTTATGTTATTCTAAAATTTAACTCTTCTAAATATGTCATCAATGAGAGTATTCTTTATGGCCTCTGTCAAAATTTCTGAATGGACAGCCTATGTATTCATTTTTGAGGACTCAGTATTTTAGTTTTTTATTGCCGAGAACACAAATATTATAATACATGATTCTAAAGAATCAAAGAAACCGTACTAGGGTTTGTAATCAAATATATTTCTATTTTTATGAATTTGAATATCATTGTTTTCTTGCTTTAATATTTTGACAAGAACGGCATGAATTCTCTATGAGTTATCAATCTAGAAAATGTTTACTTCTACGAGGTGTACGGGTAGGATTGAAAGTAAGAATTTCAATTTAGATTTTGAGTCAGACTTTAAAAGAAATAAATTTCATCTAGTGGTAGTGGCAAGACATAATGTTAATTATGTGTCTTTCAAGCTGAAAATCTTGGAATGGTTGGAACGTTCCTTCATTCTTTGAGGAAGAAACAAATAATTTCATTGATAAATGAAATTACCACCAATGGTGGATTACAAAAAAGATCTCCAATTGTAAATTAAGGAAGAAAGACCATAATCGCTAAAAGGGCGTGAATGTTTACACCAATAAAGAGCATTAAATAAAACCAAATCCATAAAAGTGTCAAACGACTAGTGTTTGTCATTGAGGATCTGTCCATTCCTTTCACACCATAGAGACCAAAAAAAGGAACGACTGATTGGAATGTTCCTTCATGAACAGCTGATTGGCCAAGGGAACCACAAGTTTATTCGGGAATTAAGAAAAGAAGAGACTTGCTAACTACAGAAAGTGAGTGATAGCAGAGGTAATGATATTGGATTGTGGTTGCCAATAAGTTGAAAAAGATTTGTGCTAATCATTCCAGGCGAGTGAATGGGAACCTGGGTAGAAATCCTTCACTTGGTTGATTTTTTTATTTCTTAAACAGTTTGAAAGTAAAACGTAAATTGGTGGAAAAAAATATCTTTATGGAGGTGATAACGAATAAGAAACCGGGGATAGAAACCTCAATGCACTAAAGATTCTGGTGGTGACCCATTTTATGAAGAGAGATAGGGGACAATGAGTGTTCTAGGATTGGTAAC
This sequence comes from Trichosanthes truncata, assembly GCA_033996785.1. Taxonomy (NCBI): domain Eukaryota; kingdom Viridiplantae; phylum Streptophyta; class Magnoliopsida; order Cucurbitales; family Cucurbitaceae; genus Trichosanthes; species Trichosanthes truncata. The sequence goes on from JAWPNB010000010.1 coordinate 54,053,961, forward strand.
CTCTGAAAGAGTATGTTTATGTAAATTGTAGCATCGTGTATAAGAAAGTGATGACCTTATTGTAGAATAATAGTGAGAATAAGGAGGAATAATCAGCCAAATATTCTATTCATAAGTTATGTTTTTTCTAGTTTAGTTGGATTTTAAACTCAATTGGTTAGAGACTATTTGCAGTGAGTAAGACTGTGGATGTCCTGACATTCTAATGGCAACACGACTTTCTAAATTTAATTGGGGTTTATATTTTCTGTCAATGTAATCATGAAATCAAGTAAGTTTAGAATTGTAACTTATTCAGTTTTGTGAAACACAGTTTCCAGCACTTTCCTGCAAAGTTCATGGGTTGTAGATAAAGTCCTAGGTGGATTCCTAAGTTTATCATCATTATTAACTTCTGACTTATGGCAAGGTACTACAATCTCTAACAATTTGTAGTATCTTTTTTTTATATGTAATTATTTTTTTTAGAGAAGAGAAACAAATTTCATTGATGAATGAAATAAAGGGAGCTTATGTAAACTCTCAACACCAAAAGGTGATTATAAAAAGGTTCTCCAATGGGAGATCAAAGTTGAAAGACTGTAGTCACTAAAAGGGTGTTTATTCTACACCAATACAATGAATGAAAAAAATCAATTCTAAGAAACTATCAAAAGATGAGAAAGAGTCCGTAAAGATTCTTCTATTTCTTTCACACCATAAGTACCAAAAGAAAACTCGGTTAATAGCAAGCCACAAGGTCTTCTTAACACCATGAAAAGGATGTCCAACAAAAACCAAATCCAGAAGCTCATAAACAGTGTTTGGTAAGACCGTAGACCATCCAAAAGCATGAAGCATAGTTGCCTAATAATGTGAAGCAAAAGTGCAATGTGCAAAGAGATGACAGGGAAATTCTGAACCTGAACAACAAATCACACAATAGAATGGTGATAGGACAAAATGAGGCATCCTCTGTAAACGACGATCAACTGTATTGATAGCTCCATGACTATGCTCCCATAAAATTTTCTTTGGATAAACATCTTTCCAAATCACCGAGTAAAGGTGGTTTGATCTATGGCTAATATCATGCACTAAATCACTCACGAGAGACTTTACTGTGAAAAATTTTGAGTCAAGAGGCCAAACCCAGAATCATTTACAGGTCGTAAAGTAATGGCCAATAGTTGATTGGAGAGACGAGCCCATTCAATAACCTCTGAATCAGTAAGATTGCGATGAAGCCCCATATCCCAAGCGGCATTTGAACTATTCCATACTTGAGCTACTGTAGCATGAGGTCTAGTTTATTTTTATTTTTATTTTTATATATATATATATTTATTGTGCTGTTCTTTTTATTAGTCACAATGATTTCACTCGAGGATAATATCATTTGTAGTTAGTCATGTCTTGTGGAAGATGAATCTCCCCCCTCCTCCATTGTTAGTGGTTGGCAGAACTGTTTGCATAAGACTACATTTTCACTATATGATTTTTTGATATGGAGGGAAACTTGAAACAAATGGTTTGATCATTTACATTTTGCTCCATAACGCTCCTCCATTCTTTAGAACTCAAGGACACAGTTTTATAACCTATAGAATAGATCATGTTCAAGTAAGCTCGTAAGATTCATCTATTCTTTAGTGTCCAACAAAATTCAACACATTCAATTTTATGTATTTTTGGAAACCTAACACATCATTCTTTAGAAGCTGTTGGCTTGAAATGACGTGTTCATGGCTTTGGTTGCCTTGGTTGCCTTTTTGTCCGTTTAAGCTTTAGTTTAGCAATTTTTTTGATTGTCACTGTGACTGCAATATCCTTTATTTTTAAGGGTGATTCTTTGTTTCAGGTTGAATCAGAGAATCATTGTACTAGTCAAATGCGATTGCTAATTGATCAGATAAGCATGCAACAAGGACAAATTGTGGCCTTTGAAGGTGTGGTACCTGACATAGTGCGTTAAGCCATTATCATAATTGAATGTGCCATGTAAATTGGCAAATTTTCAATCTAAATTGATGAAAATGCCATTCAAATCTAGTAGCTGTTTTGGAAGACTTTTCAACTTGTCCATCTTTACTTGGATTGAATGTTTATCTCAGGCTCAACTGCTTAAATCCGCCATACTATGAGACTTTTCTTCGTCAAAAGAACAAGAACCGAAAATTTAGTTTTGATTCTACATCTAGTAGGTTTAGTAGTTCAAAGTTCATGCTAATGGTAAAAATTGAGCAGGTTAAATATAGCATATTGCTCAGCTCTTTAATAAAGGTCAGAATGAGTTTCCATGCTAGACTTCGTTCTAGCTCACAAATTTATATTGTACAAAGAAAGGCAACATGTTGCTACTTCATTCAGTATCATTGTTCTTTCTCATGCTTACCTGGTGAACTGTTGATTGCTTTGATACATTGAGATTGTTTGTTATTACCATGCCATTGCTGCGAACTTTATTCTTTTTTATATTTTATTATTTTATTTATCATTTTTCGTTTTCATGTATGCAGTGTTTTTTGTAGTCTTCTTATCATCTTGTTAGAATATCTTCCTCACTATGATATGATATGCCCCTTGAGAAGCGAATCCGACAGTATTATTTATTTTACTTTTCAGTCTTCTAACCTCACGTTTTCTTTTTATTTTTTGATATAAGAATCAGTATCTTGTTACTTTCTCTGTGATTGGAGGCAAAACCATCAGAATTATTATACTTATTTCTAATAAGACTGCTAAATCTTCAGATGAAAGGAAACGCCACTTTGAAGAACGCCTCCAGCTGAAGACTCTCCTTCAAGATCTTGAAAGTATGCGCTTCAGTAGACTTCATTTTCTGCTTAACAGCTTACTTCCTGACTCTTACCCATTCCAACCCATTCCAACCCATTATCTTTTGTTAAGGAGGTCAGACAACCCATTCTGCGATATTTATGTTTTTTATGGATGTGCTCTTGTCGAATGAATGAATTTTATGTCTTTAGTTACTAAAGTGGAAATATATAGAATAATGATGTAAGGTATCTCCTTACAATAAACCAGCCAAAACAGCCTTACTATTCAAAATATCCAAGATTCAGTACAGGGGTTTCCGCCACTTCAAGAAGGCGGTCTCTCTCCTTAATTCCCTTGTAATTCAACCTAAAAACAAAATGTAAAAACCCCACTAAAACAGCCCAAAACATATATATAGTAAGTTAACATGACTAAGGAGAGGGTGAATTCCCCAATCTACCCCTCCTAGTATAAGTATTAACAATAGGAGGTCTAACAAATGAGTCCTCCACAGAACATTAAGGAGGCGTTTGGCTCATGGTTTTGGGTTGGAATGGTTTTGGATATCAAACCCAAAACCATGTTTGGTACAAGGTGTTTAAAACCCTTGGTTTTGAAACACAACCCCATGGGTTACATCAGTGCAACTCCATGAGGTTTGTGCCATGTTTTCCTCTTCCATTTGTCGTTTTCCATTTTCGACGACCACTTCAACAACAATTTCATGACAACTCCAGTGACCACCCGACGACCATCGACGACGAAAACTCCGATGACCGCATCGGTGACTTAACCAACGCTGACGATTACCTCTGGCGACCACAACAATGAGAACTTTATAGACCAGTCTGACGACCACCCCTGCGACTCGACCACCCCGACGACTCGACTTGCCCGAACTACCGCCAACGACCATCTGACAACCACTCTGACGACCCAACTACCCGACAACCATAGTTGACGACCACCCTGAATATCCGACCACCTAGCAACCACCGTCGACGACCACTTAGTGACCATTCCGATGGCCCGACCACCCCGATGACTACTTCGACGGTCACCCCGACAACTTACAACCCAACCACCCAAAACCACCATTGACGACCACCTAGTGACTACTCTAGTGACCACTATGGCAACCCGACCACCTTAATGACCTCTCCAGCAACGACTCAGCTACCTAACCACCTGACAACCACTACCACAACCACCCAACGACCATTCCGGCGACCTGACCACCCTAATGGCCACTCTAGTGACCCGACCACCTGACAACTACTGCTGACAACCACCCAACAACCACTCCGGCGACTTGACCATCATGCAACCACCACAGGCGACCACCTCGGCAACCCAACTACCCCATCAACCCGACCACCCCAACGACCACTCCAACGATCACTCCAACGATCACCCCATCAACCCAACAGCCTAGTCAATTTTTTAAAAGGTTAAAATAAAACTAAAAATGTCTACTAAACAAATTTTTTAACTCATTATATTTGAAATAGGTTTCAAAATACTGTGCAAAATAGAGTTTCTAATATTTTAATTTCTAAAATAGAGTTCAAATTTTATAACTCATTTATCCTTGAAATATATTTCAAAATACGGTGCGAAATTTTGTTTAAATTCCATAATTTCTTAAATAGACCTCCAATATTTTAATTTTTAAAATAGAGTTCCAAAAATAGGTTTATGAATACTTTGTAAAATAGAGTTTTAAATTCCCTAATTTCTTAGATAGATGATCGAACTGAAATGTGGGGCTTAAAGAAAATATCTGTAAATTAAAACAAAGCTCCAGTTCAGTGCAAATGCACACTGTCGATGCAAGTAATATAAAACTGGAAGTATTCCAGAGTATCGATCCCACAGGGAACGGATGCAACAAAATTCAAAAGAATAAGCAAAAATTGTTTTCAAATTGCAATTGTGGGTAACCAATGTAAAACAATAAGTGGGTTTTTGTTGTTTTTGAAAAGAAGAAATAAAAATGATAAAAGAGTGATTCAAATATGTTTTTGCCCTATTGAAAGAAATTGCGGCCTAATTGCAATTGCAATCCTTTGACTCAACACTTAAGCTTTGTAAACCGAATTCAACACCTATTCGACCTTCTATGAAGATCTTTAGGAGGCTAAGCGATTAAACTAATATTTCTATGGCTAATACGAACTTAGTTAATTTTGAACACAATTCTTTTGGTTTTAAAGGTTTTGCCCTATGTCTAGGATCAAAAACAAATTCCTATGTCTAGGCTATTTTCCTTTATTGCTTTTATGAAAACCAAATTTTTATCTAACATTTTCAGAATTAGATTCAATTTTTGTATACTAATCTAGGTGATCGATTTAGACTAATAATAAACATTAAAATCAATAAAAGCAAACAAGCTATAGAGGAAGCAATGTTGCTCTCACAATTAGGCCTCTATTCTTATTTTTAGGGCATTCACATGCTTGAATCCCAAAAAAAGAATTAGCTTATTATGATGAGGATGAAAAATAATGAATTAGAATATTGAAAATCCGTAACAAAGTTGGTAAAAGGGAAGAGAATAACAACTAAAACTAAAATAAAGATTTGAATGAAAGAAACTTTTACCGAATCAATTCAATACTCAATAACATTCAACAACTTGGAATACTACAAAATTTAAGCAACAAACTTTCAAAATAAAATTGACAGTAACTAAATCTAAGAAAAACAGAAATTGCAAGTGATGACTTGAAAACAAAAATACCCAAACTAACTAAACCTTTTTCGGCTCATGTCTTAATTGAACTCAATTCTTTCTCTTTCAAGAGGATTTGGCTCATGACAACCTTCACTTTCGTGAGGAAGGATTGAGATTTTGAACGTTGAAGGTTCTGAAAAGAGAAGATACCAAAAGACAGCAGCTGGAAATAAAAGGAAAACAGTAGAAAAGAACAAGAAAATAGCAGAAAAATGGACTGGGGTGTGAAGAAAAACCCATTCAAAAGCAAATAGATCTTCACCTCTTCTAACCTTCGTTGAGGAGGGATTAAATTCGGACTTTTACAGAACAAAAACAAAGAACAAACTGTTGGAAAATGACAAAAAATTGTGACTAAATTGCTGTGGGCGAGCAGAAAAACCCAGCCACGTTTTGGATCTTTTCTTCCTCTATTTATAAGCTTTTTGGCTAGTGTTCCCATATATAATCATTCTCAATCCATGGGTTGACTTCTAAGAATCAAATTGTGATGAGAATCTCCCAAAATCGTGCAAAAATCCCATAAAATCGCATGATTTCCGTCATTCTCGGATTTTCCAGATTTTCCAGATTTTCCAGAAATGCAATTGCAATTGCATTTCTGTTTTTCATATCTACCAAAATTTTCCAGAAATGCAATTGCATTTCATTTGCATTTTCTTCATTTTTTCAAATCTGCACAAAAACAACATTTTAGCCAACTTTCCATTATCTTTTCAACTTATTTCTTCTTTTTCCATATTCCGACTAGCTTACATGAATTTATCTTATAAATGCTATTTTTAGCTTGCTCGTTATTCGATAAAATGTGCAAAAATGGCAAGAACAATTTAGTTTTAGGGTTAAATAATCCTCATAAATGAGAATTATCAATAGACTTCCAATTTTTTAATTTTTAAAATAGAGTTTCAAAAATAGGTTTCAGAATACTTTGTGAAATAGAGTTTTAGATTTCCTAATTTATTAAATAGACTTCCAATTTTTTAATTTCTAAAATAGAGTTCCAAAAATAGGTTTCAGAATACTTTGTGAAATAGAGTTTTAGATTCCCTAATTTATTAAATAGACTTCCAATTTTTTAATTTCTAAAATAGAGTTCCTAAAATAGTTTTCTGAATACTTTGTGAAATAGAGTATTAATTATTCAAAATATATGTCCTTACTAATGTTATTTAATTTTACAACATAATGAATGGAGTGAATGAGATATCATTATACTTGTACAACTACACATTCATATTTAGCTATTCTTGAAACAATTGATCCACATAATTGGTTAAAATATTGATATGAAATTCAACAAACAATTATCAAGTCAAAAAAAATGGATCTGAAAAAAAAAAAAAAGCCTAAAAAATTGTTTAAAAAAAACAGCCCAAACCAACTCAACCTTACACTCCAAACACAGGTTTCAGAAAATTAACCAAATCCAACCCTACACCCCAAACACAGCAATCAGGAACCACAAAGTTTCTGATTCTAGCCAAGGATTCTGAGGGTTCCTGATTCCAAACCAGTGGGCCAAACAGCCCCTAAAAGTGCCTTAATTTGAATGCTTGTAGTTCTATTTGATTGAGAACGGCAGAATGATGCATTGGCTGCTGCATTATAAAAGCAGTCCATTTTGACCCTTTTGTTCCATAAATTTTTTACCATCTGAAGAGAGGAAAACAACAGGAAATATCTTCAATGTTCTGTAAATAAGACTGACAACTCTATTTTGTTGATATTATGACGCTTTCCTTTAGTAGCTTCAAATCGACATCCACTTGTAAGTGTAATCTTGAAGGCTCTTTGATTGTTTTTTCTCTTTCTAAAATTTGTAGGCAAAGGTCTGCAGCAGCTCACAGACAAAACACAGGTATACTTTGAATGAAGTGCTTCTAACCCTTTTCTTCCTTCCGCATTGTAAGCCTTTTAATTCTGTTCCCCTTTAATTTACAAATTATTTTGCGTGAATTTTTTAGGTGCCTGTGGCAGCTGTTGTAATTATGGCATGCAATCGTGCAGATTATCTGGAAAGGACTATTAAGTCTGTTCTAAAGTATGTTTATAAGACCTCTTAACCATTCTGGCTGCTCGTTGCAGTTAATGCATTACAAATCTTTGGCTTTACTAACAGCTGCATAATATCATCTAGATATCAAACAACTGTTGCTTCAAAATATCCTGTTTTCGTTTCCCAGGTATGTATCTAAATTCTTGTATGGCTATAGAAACCTAATGTATTTTTGTGTTTTCAATCTACGTTCTTAGTTGTGAGAATGCTTTCAAATTGTATTTATTTATAGGATGGTTCAAACCCAGATGTAAAAAGAAAGGCTCTTAGCTATGATCGGTTGACCTATATGCAGGTTAGTGAAGCAATGCTCCGTATACGGTGCCATATGCCATATTTTGACCATGATTATTTATTTTGTAGTTTCTATATTGTTATTGTATGTTTTTTTATTTCTTTCACATGGTTTTTCATTTTTGTCCTTTTCTTTTTCTTGAGGCGATAATGCTGCATCATTATATCATGCCATTTGGTGGATGTAGAGTGATGATGTGAAGGGATAGGTTGGTCAAGGTTTTTTATCCACATTCTCTTCATCTTGGAAAATTTGCAGCGCGGTAGGGATTAGTGATTCCCCAAATAAGAAACTCCACCACTTGGATGGGAAATCCCCAGGACATTCCATCTTCGTTTCCTAATTTCTACAAATTGGTTGGTCAAAATGTGATTGTAGTGATACTCTTTTCTAGTGTTTGATTAGTAGTGTCAAATTTCGAGGATAGAAGAGGTTTGGGAGTAGGGGCATTTTGATGCATCTGTTTGGCCTTCCCACCCTCCGGCGTTTCATTATTATTATTATTATTTCCTTTTCCTTATTATAGCTAATTTTGAACAAATTGAATTTACTTAGTATTGAGGACTAGTGAATACTCATATTGGCCATTCTTATTTATTTTTCTTTCGGGCAAGCTTTTTCTATTAAACCTCTATTTCTTATGTAATTGTCTTTTGATAATGATAAATAAACGCATAATTGAAACAATGAAGAAAGTAGTACAAAGCTTCCATTCTCTGAAAAACTATGTCCCCAAAATCCCTAAACCCCAACGAACTACCTCCTCCCTTGAGCCAATCTCTCTCACCCTCACATTCTGAAGGGATTTTTGTAAAATAATTTAAATTTATTGTGATTATGTATGTAAAGAAGGGAAAAAAATGAAAACTCACCCCCCCTTAAATCCTCACGACTATCTGAAATGGGGGATTTCAGATGAATTAACCTCATTACATTAATTTGTAAAATCTTAGCTAAAATTCTGGCAGATTGTTTGAAAAGATCCTTCATGCGACAATTGCACTTTACCAGTTGGTCCATATTCGTGGCAGACAAATTATTAACTCCATTTTAATTTCTAATAAAGTAGTTGATGAGCTGAAATAAAGAGATAAGACAAACTCATCTCAAAACAAGCAGGCCCAGATTCTCACTGAGGTAAAAAAAACTTTAAAAATAGTTACCCAAACTCATTTTTACAACTTTTATTCTAACAAAATTGAGAACTGTTCTGGAAGCAGTTTCCGGACAACACCACAGGTTTCTAAGCTTTCAAGAGGTATGAACTCGCCCTTCTAGAGTTTTCACTCCAGGACAAGACAAAAGATTCGCTACCTCAACTGCATTAGTAAGAACTAAATACCGACACCTAACCAACTTTCCTTTGCTCACTCCTGCCTAGTGATACTTGTAAGTGAAAAACTAAGACGTCATCAGCCACACACCAATTACATTGACACACTTCAACCCTATGCTTATTACATAGACATGCTCACCTGCTAGCCTCCCCTTTTTCTTCCTCCTTACATAGGTGATGCATATAGGTGGCCTTAAACTCCTATAAGATTTTTTGTAATTATTCTCCTTTTCTCGAACCAATTGGAGATCTCTTTGTAATCTACATTTGCATGCAATGGGGGAGAATGTCTCATCTTTCCTTACTCCCTTTGGTTTTTGTTTAAGTCAAATGTTTCTTAGGCACAAGCATGGGGTTTTTTTTTTGAAGAAAATGATGGACGGAGGCAATCAAACTAGTTAATACGTACACTTTCTGGAAACCTATTTTTGGGTCTGATGCGTGATTTTAGATGGATATGCTCTATCTACAAGCTCAATATAATTTTGCTTTATGGCCATTTCACTCTCATCAACTCCGACTTTTGTTTGTTGCAGCATTTAGATTATGGAGAAGTGCAAACTGAAAGGCCAGGGGAGTTGATTGCATATTACAAAATTGCAAGTAAGGTTATTTTTTCTTTGTTGTAAGTTTGGTCCCTTGAACTTTAAAAGTTGTGTCAATTTAGTCCTTGTATTTTAAATAGTTTTTAATAAATTTATGGATATCTAAGGTTGTCTATTTGGTTCTTGTACTTAAAAAAAAAAAAAATAATAAATTTTGTATCTAATAGGTCTATGTTGTTAACTTCCTCAACTTAGTGCTTATGTGGTATGTTGACAATACTATTTAAAAGATTAAAATTTGGGCTAATTTGGAGCAGGTTCGAGTGTTTGGTGGTATGAGCGTTAAACTTATGGAGTTAAGGACAAAAACTTATTAGACATAAAATTGGGAGCTCAGGAACTTATTAGAATTTTTTGGACTAAGGGGACTAAATAGATACAATTTTAAAATACAAAAATGAAATAGACATAGCTCTTAAACTTCAGGGTCCAAACTTATAAGTGATTAAATCACATTCTCGTGTTAGTTACTAACAAACAAAAAATCCCATTGGATTATATGAACGTATAGAATGTAAGGTATCAAATTGGTACTAAAATATCTATAGCAGACTTTTCTAGAGGCACAGACATTGAATGGACAGGCCCCCACATGAACACCACCGAAGACTAAATTTTGGTCTGTATGACTAGCTTCATTTTCATTTTCTTTATAGTAAAGAATGCAAGGAATCTCTAACAATATTCTCAAATCATAATACTTTTATGAACAAAATGGAAGTTTTCCACTTCCTTATCTCTGTAGTCATACTAGAAAAGGCCATCAAATTGGAGGGTTTTTGATGACCTTGCAAGGGGAGGGTATTAATACCTATGAGAAACAAATTCCGTTCATCCTGAAACTAACTTTGGAAGGGTTAATTAGATTTACTTGATCATTAGCCCCATTCCCATGCTTCATGATATCGTAAAGAAATTCCAATTCATATTCTCTCGAGTTGTGGAACATTTTAATAGGGCTCACATGCGAGAACAATTGGTTGTCCCAGGTCATTACAAATGGGCGTTGGATCAATTATTCTACAAGCATAATTTCAGCCGAGTAATTATACTTGAAGGTGAGGTCGATTTTTACTACTCTTTCTTGTATCTATATTTTGTTGTTCTTGTGGATAAATACTTTTATTTTTATACAGACGATATGGAAATTGCTCCTGATTTTTTCAGTTACTTTGAGGCTGCAGCAATGCTACTTGAAAAGGATAAGTGTGTTCAATGCACTCAACCTCATTTTCAGTTCTTTCTGTTGACTATAACATCCCAAATTTTGGAACTCTTTTAAACCATGGCAGGACCATAATGGCCGTCTCTTCATGGAATGACAATGGACAAAAGCAATTTGTGCACGATCCTTGTAAGTTAGTTATAGATCCTTTCTTCAGACATTAGTGGCCTGATATGGAATTTAGTACCGTAATACATTCTTCTCGAGATCAAGCACAACCAGAGTTTAATGATGGAATTATCGCTCTCCCTCTTAGTGCACACTATCCACATTTCAAATTGTAGACGGGTTCATTGGCCTCCCATCTCACTCCCCCCCCCCCCAACTCTCTCTCTCTATCTCACTCTTACTGTTCTTGTTTCCCAATGAATGCATCAAACCTTGTAATCCAATAGTTAAATAACTATTGATGGATGCATGAATGGGACCATATGTTTCTTGTTTTTGATATTTCATTATATTGAAGCAACGAGAAACAAATAATTGAGGAGAAAAAGTCTAGACAAAAATTAACTGGATTCCACTTGGAAATAAATTTTATTTGCTAGAAATCTTTCGGAAAATTAGTTCAATTCAGTACCTTGAACTCTTATTTGTACTAAAGATAGACAATCAATTAATTAAATAATGCAAGCTGCTAAAATTCACTCTCATCGAGTTTTGCTATGATAACTTGGTTACCTGAAACTTTATAGATTATATTACAGTTCAATATTTAGTGATTTGCTTTATTTTTATTTACCTTTATATATATGTACCCTGCAGATTTACTGTATCGCTCAGATTTCTTTCCCGGACTTGGTTGGATGTTAACCAAATCTATTTGGGATGAACTATCACCGAAGTGGCCCAAGGCATATCCTTTTCATTTAGTTTATTCTTGAATCTGGTTCAACATGATCTATATAGTTTAGTAAACTTCCCCTAGAACTGTTTCTTTGACAAAATTACACCTATTGGGATGACTGGTTGAGATTGAAGGATAATCACAAAGGTCGCCAATTTATTCGTCCAGAAGTGTGTAGGACATATAATTTTGGTGAGCATGTAAGTAATTTTGCACTTATTCACTTCCTCTGAGCCACGAGCGAGAGGATAGAAAGTATTTTAGTTTAACATTCACAACCCATGGCAACTTGTCACCTATATGTTCTGCATTTTTCACGGCAATCTTTCTGAATGTCTGGATCCTTTGTAGGGTTCCAGTTTGGGTCAATTTTTCAAGCAATACCTTGAGCCAATCAAGTTGAACGACGTTCAAGTAAGCACTGACCACTGACCGGTCTTCTCGTTGTCACTTAGTTGAAACTGAATTTGAAGTTTTCTCTATCTTTTGCTTGCTACAGATCGACTGGATGTCTATGGATTTGAGCTACCTGATGGAGGTAATGTGGATTCTTATGTATTTGACGTGACTAAAAAATGCCTATTATATTACTAATTGTGATTCCTTTTTGTAGGACAAATACGTGAAGTACTTTGCAGATGTTATTAGAAAAGCAAAACCTGTTTATGGAAATGATGCAGTTATGAAGGCTTACAACGTTGGTGGTGATGTTCGAATCGAGTATAGAGACCAGTCAGACTTTGAACGCATTGCTCGGCAGTTTGGAATTTTTGAAGAGTGGAAGGTAATTGTCTGTCACCTTTTGACGTCTGCAATTTCTTTGTGGCCAAACGAAATGCTTCCCGATTATGGGTTAGGAATATTAGTAGGGAAATATCAGGGATATAATTAGGATATTAGAATGGCATTTTGGAAGTTGGCTGGTGAAAAGTGATATTATAAATAGGGTGAATTAGAGGGTTTGGAAATATGCAGAATTTTTGGCGAGTTTTCTTCTGAAAGTCCAACCTCTCGAAGTGCTTGGAATTGGGTATTGTTATTGTCCTTTGGTTAAATTACTAGTTTTGTCTCTGAATTTTTAGGGTCGTGTTTTAATAGATTTAATTTTTAATTTTGTGTCTTATAGGTCTCTGAACTCTACAAATATCCCATAGGTCCCGAACTTTCAATTTTGTTTAATAAATTTTTTACCTATTTGACATTTTTTAGAATTAACAAAACCATTAGATACGAAGTTGAGAAGTTAGGGTTCTATTGGACAAAAAATTCAATTGTGTCCCATTGATTCATAAACTTTAAAAAATTGGGTCAAAGACATTTTAGACACAATAAAAGTTTAGAGATCTACTTGACACTTTTTAAGTTCAGAGCCCTATTAGACACAAAATTGAAAGTTTATAGACCTATTAGACACTCTTTTAATGTTCAAAGATCTATTAGACACAATTTTGGAGGTTCAAAGACTAAACTTGTAATTTAACATTTTCTTTTATTATTTCAATATTATTTTATCTGTTCCCATTGCAATTTCTGGTCAGTGGTTCCTATAATAATGCAGCATTATGATTGTACATATATGCTTGTGAATGCATTTGTTAGATTAAAAGCTATCCCATGTTCTTCTTTTGTTTCCCAGGACGGTATACCAAGGACAGCGTATAAAGGAGTGGTTGTTTTTAGACACCAAACCCAAAGGCGTATATTCCTGATTGGCCCGGATTCTCTCAAGCGTTTGGGAATATAAAGTGCACATCGATATACGAGGTTAGTAACTGCATACGTATAACCAGCTTGGCTCTCCACCATGTAGCTTGACCGAAGAAATTCCTGTCGATGCAATTCCTTTTAGTTTCTCACTCTAATGCAATGTTACACTAGTTTCCTAAATTTAACGTTCTGATAGTGGACCAAGTTTGAATCGAATGATCTAACTGGGTAGATTAAAGGTTCACTGGAAAGCTTTTGCTTTTGTATGTCGCCGGAGTATGGAAGCCATGTAAACTTTCAATTTTATGCAGTACAGGAGGCAATCGAGCTACTAATTATTCGAACTCACTAACTTCTCTAACCGCTCCATTCTCAACTTACTACATAGGCAAACATTTGGAGTTCCACTGCTTGGTTTTTTTATTGAGGACGATGGAAAACGCCCGGTTGATTACAGGCAAGAAAAAACTGGCTTTTTGGCTAAACTTGATAAACATTTTAATTTGATAAGGTGAGGTAGCTGTTGAAAATTAGCATGCTAAGGTGTATGTCAGCTTCAGATTTGAATGTGAATTCAAATGTTTCTTTCAAGGTGTAGTACAGTGGGGTTTTGCCAAGTTCTCACTGTTACAAAATAAGAGAGATAGAATAGAACACAGATGCATTCTTATGTGGTAGGTTCCAATTTAAATCTGAGACTTTTTTGCTGGCATGCTGTTTTAGCATGAATTTGAAAGGGTTTGTAACTTGAAGATCATACCATTCTTTTTCTTTAACATTCATGCTTTTACAACAGGGTTTTCCAGTAACTCTAACTTTGTTTATAACATAAAGATTGATTTAGGTAGGTTTTTAAGCTGTTTGCCTTATAACTCATGGGTTGGTCTAGTGACCAAAATGGTAGTTTGCATAAAATTTTCATTTTGGCCTGTCGTTAGATTTATATGACATGCCTCGTATGTTTGTATGCATGTGACATATCAAGTAAACTTGTGTTTTGCATATGTTTTGACTTTGAGTTTGGAAATCAACGCATCGAAGACGACATATAGTAAATTTGTGCTTTGTAATCTATGTATCGAGTTTGGAAACCATATCTAAAATGTTTGGGGATCAAGGCATTGAAGACGACGTCAAGTAAATTTGTTTTTTATAATCTATGTATTGTGTTTGGAAACCGTATCTAAAATGTTTGGAAATCAAGGCATCGGAGACAACCTCAAGTAAATTTGTGTGTTATAGTTATAGTCTAGGTATTGAGTTTGGAAACCATATCAAAATTTTATGTTAAATACCTTTTTTACATTTAAAATTATAAATTTTTATGTTTTATTTGCCATCTAGAATTGGAAGAAAATGATTGTAAGTTCTATGATTTGAGAAAATAGAATTGATTTTAAATTTCTAATGTTGTTTGGAATAGATTTCAAATCAATGAAGTAGTTTTAAATTATCTTTTATATGTACATGCAATATGTCTTAAATACACAAATATTTTCAAATTAACAAAGAAAATATATTTCAATTTTAAAGTCTGGCGTTCTATCAGAACTGTCGTGATTCGTCTACTGCAACACAAGATTTAAAAGAAAAAAGCATAACTCAGTGCTAGAAAAAATCCGCTTTAGAAATTAAGAAATAGATTGAAATTTAGCTTCATACAAACACAAAAATGCTAATCTCAATCGTTCGAGTGTCTAGATTTTTCTTCGGATGTCATCAATTCAAATCTTCATCACTTGCTTGAAGTTGGTAAAGCAATTTTAAATAGTCATTGAAGTCAATTGACATAGGTAAAGACGATGTCGATGGAAATGTCGAGATCTCTAGTTTATAGAAATATCGATAATATGTCGATGTTGATGAATATTTTTGGAAAAGTATTAAGAATAAAAAATTCAAAAAAAAGATTAATTAATAATTAATATTTTTATACTTTTTAAATGAGTTAAAATAATTATTATTAATATTGTATTTACATTAGTTACATTTCGTTGTTACTTTTTTGAATATTTCATTGATTTTTTATGGTACAATGAAAATGTTGATTCTTAACTTATGTTGATGTCAAACTCATGAACATGTGAAAATGTTGACGGAAATGTCGATATATCGATTGAAATTTAATATATTCATGTTATAATATATTAATTTTATATTACTTTTTAGTGGTTGGACTATGAAGTAGTATATTATTTCTCTTTCCTTCTTTATTCTTCTCTCTTACTCCTCCCTCTAGTGAATCTTGCTAGCACTACCTCCTCCATCATCATCATCGCTTTTGCTTTTTTTGCACTCGTTGTTGACACTATCATTGGAAAGAATGTGATTCTTAACAAATCTATTTTGTCTCGTTAATAATGTCCAATCAATAAGTAACTGTCACATCATTTTTCTCTTAGATCAATTAATGAACAACTGCGCTTATGAATTATTTAAAACTGTTTTGCAAACCTCAAAGACTAAAACTGTTGCTTTTGAAATCTAGAATCCAAACTCAAATCTCACTAAGAAAAAGTATACTTCACTATAAATAGTTACAAACACAAAAAACACGCGCCAATTCAAAAAAAAAAATGAAATTTCAAAAACCACTGAACTATAGGTGTTGTTACAAACACATCTTTGAAATTTTAATTTGATCAATTAATCCCTTAAATTTACGAAGTTAATACAATTAAACCATTAAATATTGTAGAATGCATAAACCACTCCTAAACTATAATTTTTTTGTTATAGTCAAACCTAAATTATTAGTCAATTTTTTGTTTTCTTAAATCGAGATGACAGTTCAACATCGTTCTAAAAACCAAAAATTTTAATAGCTAATATCATGGTTTTCAAATTTTATAGGCTAAAACAAATTAAGTTAAATAAGAGTGTGGGATAGTAAGAGTCAAACCTAGTTGAATTTTAAATATTAGTTCAGCATATTTCACTTCAACTATCAAAAGCGTACTTCGGCTCAGTGGTAAATTGTTCTTCATGCCAACTTCTTTTTCTTGCCCTCGGTGTGGTCACCGCCTTTCTCTTGTTCACTGTTGCCGCCGCCGCCATCGTCTTTCTTCCATTCGTGGTGCCACAACCTCCTCCTTTCTAGGAGAAATTATTCAATAAGGCCGCCACAATGTGACTGCCTTTCTAGGAATTTTACACTGATTTTGTAAAAAAAATTGTACTCCGTTGTTGTTACAGTATTCTCCCAATCTTTATCTATGTCTTTCTTACCACTCGAAAGAATGGATGTTTTTTTTTTAAAATAACAATGCATTCTCCCAATCTTTATCCATGTCTTTCTTACCACTCGAAAGAATGGAGGTTGTTTTTTTAAAATAACAATGGCCGAATAGCAAGGAAAATAAAAACAGCGTTGCGTTGTGGCAAATTGGGACGTATTGGCTGTTCTGATTTGGGCATGAATCAGTCATCCAAATCTTCAGCGCAATTCAGCTATCTCTTCCTATTCACACAAACTAAAAACCGTTGAAGAAAAGGGTCGTAGAATTAGGAAATGAATAACATAAAAAAGGCAAAATAAGAGCAAGTGAAGCATAAGTACCAAGATCATCCCTTTTCTCTTCTATTCAGTTTGCATTGCATTTACCATCTGTATCCGCTTGCATAATTGGTTATATAGAGAGAAGAGTGCGGAACAGAAAGAGTCAGACCTAATTAAATTTCACTTTGGTGCATTTGAGAAAAAAATGGTTCATCTTTTTAAGCAAATTTTAGGATTGGATTTGATTAGTGTGTTTTCATAGATTATTTGGAAATTTTGTAAAAAAACCAATTATATACTTAATGAAGATGTATGGGAGGTGAAGAGTTTATGTGGGAAACTTGTAGTGGCTGAAAATCACCTCATCAAAGTCAGATGACAGAGAATTGGTAAATCTTTGGAATGATAGAAACCCACTACTGGAAGGAAGAGGCCTCTTTTCTTGCAACATAGGTAAAATTGGCATCAAAATCAATGATAAGTTCAAAGTTCAACATGAATGTGAATTATATCAAAATCAATGATTGTGAAGTTCAAACTTCAAACATGAACGTAAATTACTTCTCTTGAATATTGTAAAATTTATATCAATTCAATCTCAAAATTAAGACAAAGTTGCACAATTTAAAATTTTTGAATAACCCATTAGATACTTTTTAATTTTTAGGGATCTAATAAACACAAACTTAACTTTTTTTTTCCCTATTTGATAAGACATCAAAATGAACTAAATGAGTTAAATTACAACGGTATTAAAGTTATTCAAACTTAGTTAGGAAGTCTTTGGCACACCTACCTTATTTTTATCACCAATAATTTTTTTTTAGTTCAACATAATGTGGGGGGTGTGAATTCGAACATCCAACAATTTTTTGATAATTTTTTTTATTATACTTAAAATAACATAATTTTTTCGCCTCCATACATTACTATCTGGGTCCGCCCTTGATCGAAGGAATCTCATTTCCATTGTAATTGATTGCATTACGTTTGATTTTCATTATATTTATAGCTCATTTTTATTACGATTTAGTAAACATCCTCTTAACTGTAAAATTTTGTAAGCTTACAAATGTGATTGATCAAATTACCCTATGTCTTTTGCAATTTTCCAAAGAAAAAAAAATGAACCAAGGATATCATATTTCGGCTTAGGTATAATCTTATCCACAAAAGGGAGTACTATGCCCCAACACACAAACGGGTCCACTGTTCCAGTTCAAAAAACCTAACCAGAGTTTTAGGCTACCACAAGGCTCGTAGGGGGCGTTTGGCCCATGGTTATGGGTTTGGATGGTTTTGGATTCCAAACCCAAAATCATATTTAGCCCAAGGTGTTCAAAACCCTTGGTTTTGAAACACAACCTCATGGGTTACAACAGCAACCCTATGGAATTTGTGCCACGTTTTCCTCTTCCATTTGTCATCTTCCATTTTTGGCGACCACTTCAACAACAACTTTGGTGATAACTCTGGCAACCATTGACCACAACAACTCCGACGACCACATGGACAACTCGACCACTGCTAACAATTACCTTCGGCGATCACTCCAATGACAACTCTAGAGACCAATCTGACTATCACTCCAACAACCCGACCACCCCGATGACCCAACCACCCAGGTGACCCCACTTGCCCTCAACCACAGCCAATGACCATTCGATAACCACTCCGGTGACTCAACACTCAACAACTACAGTTGACGATCACCCTGAAAATCCGACCACCTGGAAACCACCGTTGACGACCACCTGGTGACCACTTCGATGACCTAAGCACCGATGACTACTCCGACAATTAAGGATGTCCATTTTCCCCGAGGGGACCCGCCTTAACGGGGTGGAGAATCCCTGTTTAGGCGAGGAATGAGGGAGGGAGTGGGGGGAAAAAATTCCCCGCGAGCTAAACGGGGACGGGGATGGAGAATGTATTCCCCGTTCCCCGTTCCCCACCCCGTTTAATTTTTTTTTATATTTATATTTTATTTGTGTGTGTGTGTGTCATTTAAAAGTTTATTGTTAATGATTTAAATAATTGGATATGTTTGAATCATATAGTTAAACATTTTAATTATATGTATGGATTAATTGGGTAATCTGATATGTAATATTGTTTTGTTTTTATTAAGAGGTTCAAGAATTTTATCTTTAAATAGATATTTTTTAAATAAAAAATTAACTATTTAAATTAAGATTTTTGGTGAATAATTAACAATGTAATTAAAAATTAATTGATATTTTCCATAGAAATTAACTATTTGAAAATTTATCAAAAGAATTATTTGATTCTTAAAAAAGAAAAAAAAAACTAAACGGGGAATAATTCCTCGCAGGGAACTCGATCCCCGCAAATTTCCTGCGGGGAATCTCCGCCCCGTTTAACGGAGAATTTCGGGGGGATGGGGATTCAAATGGGGGGTGGGGACGGGGATGGGGAAGCCATCATCGTCCCCACCCCGCCCCGTGGACATCTCTACCGAAAATCACCCTGACGACCCAACCACCCAACAACCACTGTTGACGACCACCCGATGACCACTTCAATGACCACTTTGGCGACCTAACCACCTAGCAACCGACCACTCTGATGACCACTCCAGCGACCCGACCACCCTACAACCACCATCGACGACCCAACCACCCCATCAACCCAACCGCTCCAACGACCACTCCAACGATCACCCCAGTGATAACTCTTAAATTAAGAGTTATATGCTTGTAATTTTTTGGACTAAATTGACATATTTTATCTCATTATATCTTGGAAATTCCCTAGCTTGGAGTCATTTTGCTCTAGGGCTGATTTTGATATAGTAATATTTTTTAGAGCAAATTTATCCTAATTAAGGTCTTTTATGTGATTAAATTAGGTTGGATTAATGAGGACTCAAGAAGCCAAGAACAGCAGTTTTACAACTAATTGCTGAAGCAAATTTCGCGATTCAGGCTTATACGAAATTCGCACGTGGGAGCTGTTATTCATTAATTGAGCTGGCATCTGTCAGTCTAGTCACGTGTTTTCAGCCAACCAGAGCCCGCCACGTCACAAGGACAAGTCTTATCAGCCCTCGTTTTCATAAAGGGTGACTTTTATAATGGAGCAGCCGTTTTTTGTCGTTGGAGGGGAGGAGGAGAAGTGAGGTTCTCGAAATAACAGAAGAGAGGAAGCAGAGGAGGAGAAGGGTGTCGACCAGAGAGCTACCACCGGAGTTTTGCCCAAAACGGAAGGTTTCCAGTCGGAAAGACGCCGATGCTGGGTCAAGAAACTTGGGGCAGCATTTCGACTTCTCCTGCTATATTTTCTTCTGTCATTTAGTCGTTTTCTGTATTTACTTTCATTATGTCTACATTTCTACTGTTTTTCCGTTTTTCCTGTAGCATGAACTAATCACCATAAGGTGAGGATTAGAGGATGATTGTTTTTAGCTAATGTTATAGTTGAGTAGACTTCATCTCCTTCGATTTGGTTTTTAAGGGGTTTTATTCTTAGTTTGTTTCCGCTTGGCCAGCCGTTATAAACATCGTCCCTCTGATTTCTGGGAAGAATAGGAGGGGCTGAAAACTTGAAAACCACGTTAGCCTCTTGTTAAGGTTAGTAGCTAACTAAGTGGGTAGGTTAGGGATAGCCACTCGCCTAACGCACATAAAGTACAGTGGGTTTATTGTGCTGAAGTAATTTAATTGCGACAGCATATATTCGGTGATTTGGGAGAATACCGTGTAGTCTGTAGTGAATCGAATGGAATGAATGTGTACTCAGTTTGTAATTTAACTAATGCATGACTTACCTCTAATCCGAGCCTTTCGTTTAATTAAAGCACGAGTTAATCGTTACCTGTTTTCTGAATCTTTACTCTGTTTTGTATGCTTTAGCATTAGTTTTGTTCCAGCATTTGTGATTTCTTTTATTTCATTTCCCTCGATAATTTTGAATGGTCACCAACTGAGTTACTAAGAATTAATTTAGGTTCATTAGAAGGATTAATAGTCTCCGTGGATACGATAATTTTACTTGCCACTTGCTATAAAATGAATGTGTACACTTGCGCATTGACACTCTAAAATTGCATAATTTCACATCACTCTAGCAAGGTCATCACCCAGCAACCCCTAGTCAAGTTTTAAAAGGTTAAAATAAAACTAAAAATGACTACTAGACAAATTTTTTAACCCATGATGTTTGAAATAGGTTTTAAAATACGGTGCAAAATATAGTTTCTAATATTTTAATTTTTAAAATAGAATTCAAATTTTATAACTCATTTATCCTTGAAATAGGTTTTAAAATGCAGTGCAAAATTTTGTTTAAATTTCCTAATTTCTTAAATAGACCTCCAATATTTTAATTTCTAAAATAGAGTTCTAAAAATAGGTTATGAAATTTCCTAATTTTACAGATGAGACACATGTCCTCAGAGTCCAACATGTCAGACATCCTGAATAACGGGTTTCACTTAACGACCGAACAGATTGAGAGGATTACATTGTGGCTATCTGAGAAGGATCGCATTGAAAGAGCTCGCGCGAACGAGTTATATGCAGAATTAAAGACGATCCCTAGGATGACAAGGCATGACTGCATAGCCATTGCAAAGACCCTTATGTCGGATAGTATGATGTTGAATTCCTTCTTTGCATTATCCCCATATTGAAAGTATGATTATTGTGTAGAAGGGTTAGGGAGAGCACTTGGAACCCGACCCCATGAACAAAAACTCAATGCCTTCATCACCTTCAGCTACTACTTAGTTTTAATTCAGTTTGTGTTTTGGACGATATTATGAACTTCGGACATTCATTTGCATTATGGATTTCTTTTACTCCAACAACACCATTTTTATTTCCCATTTATTAATTATTTCAAATATATGTTTTTACTAATGTTATTTAATTTTACATCATCATGAATTGAGTAAATGAGATATCAATGTACTTGTACAAACTACACATTCATATTTAACTATGCTTGAAACAATTGATCCACATAATTGATTAAAATATTGATATGCAATTCAACAAACAATTATCAACTAGAAAAAAATGGATATGAAAAAAGACAGCCTAAAAAAATTATTAAAAAAAAACAACTTAAACAAACTCAGCCCAGCCCAACCCTTACATCCTAAACACAAGTTTCAGCAAACCAGTCAAATACAATCTTGTCATTTTTTTATTCTTATTTTCTGAATGCTTCGTTCACTGAAACTACCTTCTCCTTGTAGGTGATAGAAATGTGAGGGTTAATGGCGATGATGGTGGTCATTCAAGAGAAGGGTAAATGTTATTTGATCTCAAATAATTGTCCTAAAACACTGCTTCTCTTCAACTTTTATATATGTTATTATACTCACCCCTATATATTCTCGGGATTTTCTCCTTTTTTTGAAAAGGAATTATATTAGTATTATACATTAGATTGGGGATTACTGCACATTAGTTTGTTAATTTAATAGAGAAGTGTAATTTCTTTAATTCTTTGTCAGGTCATATGATATTTAGATCACAGTGAATGTATTTGCAAGCAGCTTAAACCACAATTTTGTGCTTTGCATCATCCCCATTAAATAATACTTCAAAGGCACTTGAATCATAAAGTCTTCTCTAAAATTGTTTCATCACTGGTGATGTTTGTATTGAATATGTGAAACTTACCTTTTTCCATGCAGAGTGGAGTTCATTCACATTATGCACTCTATCTTATCCTCTATTCCCCCTTTGGAAAACTCAAATCAATCTGACTACACCATGTGGATTTCATTTTTGAGCTTATAGATGTTTGTTTTTTATACTGTCCATTTTGAATCAGCATGTAAAAAAATTAATTTGTTGTTTACACAACCTCCATTTGTGATGCAGTTAGCTACATTATTTCCTATCCTTCTAACTGCATGCATAAATCTTGAATTCTTAACATGTTGAATTTACCATCTCAAACCTTCTCAAAGGGTGTTTTGATAATCTATGTTTATCATTTATGTCTGACTGGTGCTGGACTTTTGTGGAGACATAGAGAAAACTGTTTAGTTTCATTTTGACATTGAATTTAGTTTGGGCATAAAAATGGCATCACGACCTTCAATTTGAGATGAGGAATTTCTACTATGGCCAAGGCAGGCCCAACTTTCAATTTTATACTTTGGCCAATTTGAGTAATTGGATTTGTTGGTAATTTCTTTTCTATATAAACAAATTTACGCCTGGAATCATTCATTTTTATGTTTTAAACATAAAGAATTGTTCTAGATTGTTTTTAAGAGAACCTCCAACCAAATGACCCAAAAGATTGTTTATGGAATTGCAAAGCACTGAGTGAGAATCAAGATTGCCTAGGAAACTTCCCCATAATATGTAATAGAAAAGACGATTAAAGAACTACTAAGCAAGGTCTTCTTCTAAATTTACATTTTTATGAATTAAGAGTCATGGCATGGAGAATTGCTAGTATCTTCAATGTTTACCGTCAGCACTCCTTTTATGGACCAAAGTTTTTGCATAAGTCATTATTTTTCCAATTGAAGGTGATGATGACAGAGGGCTCTCTGACATCAAGAAGCAAAGCAGCTTTAAAATGAGGAAAAATGAAAAAGAGGTCCTTACAATTAGTTCTTTCTTTATCTGTTCAGTATTGGATTGGCCATATTGAATTCTATCATTGTTTCTCCATTGAAGAACATTATTAACAACATCCTTCAGCTCTTATCAGCATCGAAGATTGTAAGTGATAATATGGCTTGTATGTCCTCTCTTATAAATAAAGCTTTTATTTCTCATTTAACACATTTGTACCTAATAAACTGCAGTGACTTCCTTAACAAAATCCTATAATATTGGTGGCTTTGTCAGTGTTATGGCTCTCAGCAGCCTCTTCCTTCTTATGACAAAATATGGTTTACAGTATCCAAACTTCTATGAAAAACTTTATGCTCTATTGGTTCCTTCAATATTCATGGCAAGACATCGGGCCAAGTTTTTTCAAGTAAAGTTAAATGGTTTGTCAAATTTTTTTTTTTACATTATGTTTTTAGGAGTGTGGATAGTGATTTCAAGTATCTCTTTGGTATTTTAAATGCTCTTTGATATACAGAGTACAATCATCTTCTTAAGAGGATTAATGAATTGCAGTTTACATTTCTGGAATCTTTTTATTTATGAATAGGGGAGAATGCTCCAGTCTTAGTGCCCCAGATTGGTGATTTTTCTTTTCCTTTTGAGTTCATAGATTGTTGGTATTTCTACTCTAATTTCTGGGGATTATATTCTTATCATAATCATGTGTTTGAAATTTTATTCCATGCCTTTCCAAATTGATTGTCTCTTTGTTGGATGGAAGGGGCAAAGACATGTGGATTAATTAGTATTCCTGTGGTGACGTACCATTAATATCACCTTTACTTGTCAAAAGTTCCTTTCTTGACTTACTTTTCAATGGTTTACACAAGTCCTTGTAATTCATATTCAAGTCTGGTCAGATTTAATGACTGAAAATACAGTTAACTACGTGGTGGCATGTGATTGTTTTTGCCACAAGAGTTCATGTGTGCTCAATGTTTGGATCATGCCTTTTTCAGTTAATATTGTCCTTATTAACGAGAATTATTGGAACAGGAAGTTCACTTTGGGAAATTGACAGTCTTCGAAACCATCAAATTTAAATTTTCTTTTTCTTGTGAATGGTGTCTTTGGTTGCAGTTGAAAAAGAAAATGAAGCGAGTCCCTTCGGCATTCTACCAAGTAATCCCCACCAGCTTGTTCTCGGACTCTGATTTCGCTGGTCGGAGTTTCGATGGCGAAAATAGTGAGAAGAATATTGATGGTAGCCATCATCTTTCGGCAAAAAGACAGCGTGTAGAAAGCTCATAATCCAGGTTTCTTCACCTCCTTGAAATTTGCCACCTTAACCCCGATGGGAACATCGCGACGCCATGTTCTTTCTTCTAATGGACTGTTCCAGGAAGCATCGAATTATGGTAGAACGACGAATTGTTTATCTTGGATTGCCCATCTTTGTCATGGAAGATTGCCTCCTTGAAGCAGTTCATTACTCAGAGGGGAAGGTGAATTTTTGCATCCTTTCCATGTAACAGTCCTCATTGAAAATCAGTTTATACAATGGAGAGGTCATGTTTACTCTTTTTTTTACCCCACCAGTTTTGCTGTAATTTATTCAGGCAAACTTAAACATCTGCAATCTTATGAATGTTGTGATTCACAGGTTTTGCAGGCATTTTTGTAGTTTCAAATACTAATTTTATAGTTCAACTATATATGAATTTGAAGCTGTACTATGGTTTTGAAAATATGATTGTTTTTATCAACATAATTTAACCTATAAACATATATGATGTAGTAGATATTCCAATAGCTGGTAGTC
Source organism: Trichosanthes truncata (assembly GCA_033996785.1). Lineage (NCBI taxonomy): Eukaryota > Viridiplantae > Streptophyta > Magnoliopsida > Cucurbitales > Cucurbitaceae > Trichosanthes > Trichosanthes truncata. The sequence goes on from JAWPNB010000010.1 coordinate 54,079,407, forward strand.
ACTATCTGGACACTTTCTTTTGGCACTATGACATAAAAGGAAGTTATTTAGTTCGTAGTGGAGACAAGCTAGCAATGGATGTGAGTCATGAAGCGTCCTCGTCTGATAACAATTCCACTTTGGCATGGTGGAAGACTTTATGAAATATCAATATTCCAAATAAAATAAAGATCTTCATTTGGTGCGCTGGTCTCAATATTTTGCCTAACATAATGAACCTTTTCAAGCAATGTATCGAATGTGATAAAAAAATGTCCTCTTTGTGGAAAGAAAATGAAACAACAGTGCACGTGTTGTGGGGTTATAAAATGGTAAGGAAGCACTGGGCTCGATGGAGCCCAGTGCAAAGCCGTTTTTAATTCCATTATTATGATATGTTAGATTTGTTTTGCAGGGCACAGGTAATTCTCCAAAAAAAGATAATGGCAATATTTGTGACGACTATGTGGCGGCCTTGTGGAAGTGTAGAAATACAATCGTGTTCAATGAACCAAAGAAACAGGGGATGGAGGATGACTTAATCTTTTGGGCCGCAAGCTACATGGATAATTTTATGGCAGCCCAACAATCTCCAGCTTCAAGACGCCATTCTGTAGGGGTCTAGATAGAAGCAGCATTACAACGATCCAGCCCAATACCCATACGCCACCTCTTATTAAATGGGTACCAGTATAAACTAAATGTGGACGCAACGGTTCTCAATAGAGAGGTGGGTATGGGTGTTATTATTTGCAATTCCAAGGGAGGAACGATGGCGACAACAAATGGGCAGAAGCCAAAGCTCTAGTGGAAGGCATTGATTTAGCACAAAAGGCAGGCCTAACTCCACTTTGGGCCGAAGTTGATTCCAAACTAGTGTGTAATCTTGTGACAGACTGCGATCATCACCATAATGAGATTGAACCACTAATAGACCACCTACAGATCCTCTTCAAAACCAATCATATATTGGAGTTTCTTTTTACTCTAAGGGCCAAAAACAAAGTAGCACACACATTGACAACTCATGCAAGACAGGCTGAGCATTCGGAAGTTTGGTTAGAGGATTGTCCTCCTTGGGCGCATCACATTTTGCTATAAGAAATGGCGAACATAAATACTTTTATTACTTCTTGAGTTTGTTTGTTTTCTTCGGTACTTTTATATAAAAAAACAAAACAAAACAAATATGATGTAATCTAAGACACAAAAGAGAGGATTCTCTAAAAATTATAACCTAAAATTTTTAGAAACCTAAAAAGATTTGTTATGATCAAAAGTATCCTAATACAAGAGATTAACTCATTTATAGAGGAGTTCACAACTAACTAATGTATTTATAAAACTAATAGAATGTGCCCTTGCACCAATATTTATTCTTACCCCATGCATTTCAGAAGCCCATATAAAAAAGTCACATATATAATTCTATACTCTTCTCTAGATACCAAAAGGCAAAAACATCCTTATGCTGTTGTCTAAAGCACAAAACAGAATTCTCCGAAATCTATAACCAAACAAAAATTATTATGATCAAAAGTATCTTAATACAACATATTAACCCATTTATAGAGGAGTTTACAAAAAAAAAAATTATGTATTCATAAAACTAAAAGAATTAATCCAAAAATCTCACTATACCAAACTCAACCTCAACCTAAGTATAACTCAACTAGTTAAGTCATATATCCACAACCAAAATTTTAGATATTTGATTCTCCACCACCATATATTGTTGAACTCAAAAAAGAAAAAAAGAAAAAAAGGCAAAAACATCCTTATTTTCCCCTTTTTCTTTGACTTCATCTTCTTCATCTAAAATGAAAATAAAATAACCTGCTAGCTACTACCCATAATTGTGGAGAGGGAAATACTGATAAACACCGACACTATTTTTCTTTTTCAATTGATATTGTTGTGACTTGTACATATACTCACGAGGTAAATATCTCAGAAGCTTTATCATCTTCGTGATAATTTCTTGGTTTGATCATCTCTTCCAATAGTCAACATTGTAAGAATACAAGTTTTTCCTGGGAAGAAAGCATGTAGATCTAGATGCAATTCAAATGTTGTTGAACTGTTTGATTATCTCATATTAGCTAGGCTTCCGGGACCAGTATGGTATCAAAGATGAATTCAACTGCAACAAAAGAGGATCAAGAATCAAGTAATTTTGCAATGTCAAAATACTACAACATATCAATACAGCATATAGATCATAACTTAATCCAAGCACCGAATGGATGCAAAGCCAACACAAAATTTTAGTTTTACCCCTCTGACAACAGGTGACCACTTGATGGCCAAACTAAGCGATTTTTTTAGACATTAGGCTTAATATACTTTCTTTTTTTTAATATATGTGAGTGTTCGATAGCATGTATTTTGATTATTTTCATGGGACAATTGCATGGCCCTACATTATGCTTAATATACTTGCCCTGAATTGAGGGGAAAGTGCAGAACGATAAAATTGAAGTATGAAGCAAATTTTGAGACAGTATAACTTGACTAGAAGAGATTTTAAATCAGATAAAAGCCATCAAAGAAAACAGCAAGGCAACATTTGACACTGTAATGGTAAATGAACACTTGAAAGCCAGGATCAGGCAACTACTTCAAGTTCAAGATAGTGCTTCATAATAAAATTGGATAAAGCCAAAAAATGGTCCATAACAATGAAAGGCATTACATAGTGAAGGTAAAAGCAAACTTTGCACCTAGAAGAATAAAATGGACATTCAAGGATGATCATTTTCTAGGAGACAGCAACACTCACTAAAACCCACCTTACTTTCAAATATACACATTAGATACGGAATAAGGGCAAAGTTTTGTGGCAAGCTTGATTCTTTGTCGTGTTGCAGAGAAATTGGCTGGGAGGAACAATGGAATTTTTGAGATCGTGGGAGGAGGTTTGGGAGGTAGGTAGGTTTAATGTGTCCTTAGGGCGTCTACTACTGGCCATAATTATGAGCTTGATTTGATCCTCTCGAATTGGAGCCCATTTATGTAGTTAGCGTTTTGACTCTTTTTTGTGGGCTTGTTTTTTGTATGGCCTTATACATTCTTTCATTTTTCACAATGAAAGCTCGATTCTTACCAACGAATATACACATTAAATGGTTCTTTTGATTCACAAATTTGATTCTTCTAAACTTACGAATTATTACACATTCATCACTAAAGTTCATTATACGATGTGCTGAAAGTAGACTATCTACTAACCTTCCTCTTTCCGAACGTTAGGTTGATCAACCAAAAGTTGTTGTAAGGAGCTGAGATCTTGGGCACTATGATTCCTAACAATTCAAGATGCACATTTTTTCAGAGGGGAAAAAATGGACCATAGTAATAACATAATTTGGAGGGAGAAAAAACAAATAAGATGATAAAAGGAAAGAATCTAATAATGTATAAATTCATATGGCACATTACAAGGATATTTCATATGCAACTATTAATAGAAAATTGAAGCTCCAAAATCAAGTGTTTTTCTTTTTAATTTTTACATCACCAACTTCATCAATCCTCTCATTACAACCAGAAGTTTCATCCCACCAACGCATTTTAAGATATTAAATTCCTCAACTGATAAAAAATTACCTGGCTTTCCAGAAAAGTTCTGGAAGTGCTGAGACCATAGATTCTTTAAGATGGTACCTAAAGAAATTGAAACAATTTCGTTAAGAAGCCAAACTACACATCCACTCAAGAACTTGGGAAATGAGATAAAGTTACTCTATTGATAAAAACAATGAAACATAAAAATTAAAAGTTGATAAAATAATTCAGTCTGTGGATGTACAACATAATTATAGGTATCATAACATAAGCTTCAATCAGAATATATTATTACGAATTCAATAAAGATATCACATATTTTTTAGAAAAGGGACAGCAAATAACGAAGCCAACATAATTGATATAAATCTGACTTTCATAGGTAAAGTTGATTTCCTCCTAATATGACCAATTTTTTTTTTTATAAATAACTGAACTTTCATTGAGAAAAAAATGAAAGAATACAAGACATAAGAAAAACAAAGCCCACCAAGAAAAGAAGTCAAACTTTAAAATGGGGCTTCAATCAAGTAAAAGGAGACCTAAAGGATAATTACAAAAAGCATTTGTCACTGAGGCCCAAAGAGAAACATGAAACCTTACGAGGGACCACACATCACTCAAAGTCCTCTCGAACCCTCTAAAGATTCTATTATTATTCCTCTCATCAACAGACCACACAAAACAGCGCACAATCTAGCTTGACCAAAAAAACATGATCAGTTGTTAATTTGCACTTCATATACAAACTTGCTTTCATGACATAAAAACAGATGAGACAATTTCTTACTCAGAGCGGTGCATGTCACATAGAAGCATTAACCCGTTCAAGCAATCTTCAAGACTGGGTTTTAAACCAACTCTTTGCTGTAGTTGTTTTATTGATGGCTGATTGGAACCACCTTTGACTAATTGCTTCCCATCACGATAAATCTTCTCCATTGAACGGACAATATTCCCAAGTTCTTCCCTGAGATCTTTATTCAGATTCTTCATTGACGAAAACAAGACAGCAGGAAAATTTTAATGGAACGTATGGACTAATTTCATGACCTTTTTTTTTAGTACAACAACATATGGAGGTGGAGATTCGAAATTCTAACCTCTTGGTCAAGGATCTATGTCTTAACCAATTGAGCTATGCTTAGGTTGGCAATTTTATGATCGTCTTTTATTTTTGTTTTTGATTCTTTCTTCTAGCATATCCTACAAATCACACGCAGAAGCAAGAAAAGATATCGAAACAAAAACAAACTTACATTGTTTTGTTAATAGAAGAGAAACTAAGTTGCAAGGATTCCATCTGCTTCGCCAATAGCACATCTACAATGCCATCCATGCCAGACAGACTGCCATAATTCTTAGGATCTTGAAGCACCTGACAATAATTTTTCAAAGATTCTAATCTTGAAACTGAAAACAAATATGTATCCGTGTAATAAAATGAGAACTGAGACTGACCTGCAACCTCCCGATGATGGAGGAAGCGTTTTTGAACTGTGAAATCAAGCGAACTTGAAGCTCGTCCCAGAGATCCATTTCATCCTTGAACTTTCTGAATCTTTGCTGATACTTTTTCACCATGGCCTCCATAGATTGGAATTTCAAAGTAATCTTGTAATGCCCCCAAGTCTCTAACTAAATAAGAGAACATTACTAATTTCTCATTTATCTTAACTCAAGTCAAGCAACAAGTTCTACTCTCTACTCTAGAAAAGAAACCAAACTAAAATTCTCCATTAAATCATCAAGGTCTTAACTCTTAACTCACCAAATAAACAACTAAATCAAGAAGCGAAAGAACAACTCTAAACATTTAGAAAAGAAATCAAATAACAATTATCTCTTTTGACCAAGGACCAACCCAAATGGGACAAGTAAACTAACCAAAATTCTATGCAAAATGACAATAGGGGCAACTAAATGGTCTCTCCTAGTCAAGCCTCCTCCACCCCATCATCAAACTTATAGTCACATCACTACTTGCAAGAACATTTCGGGAGTGAGTAAATCAATACTCAATAAGTAGCTCCCACGTGAAGAGCCACACAAAACAGCAGAACACAACAAACATTTTTGAGCTCTCTTGTCATGCATGCCTATCTTTTAAATTGAACTATTTCGAGCTCTCTTAAAACGTTTTTGAGCTCTCTCAAGCTCTTAAACTTTACTCTTTCTACACATATTGATCTCTGGCCACTTATACCCAAGGCTCGAAACTATTGCACCACCCCTTTCAAACTCTTCAAGCTTTACTCTTTCAAAATTTATCGACCACGGACTATTTATATCCAGAGCCTACCAATATTCTATAGAACTTTATGTTTGGCCCTCGACTTTATACCTAAGGCTCTGAACTGTTGCACCAGCCCTTGACCATTTATACCTAAAGCCCCGATGACTTTGCAATGTATTGGCCTCTAATCATTTATACCCAAGATTCCAATACTTGCCTCCACATAGCTTTATCACACCGATCTTTAACCATTTATATATCTAAGGGCTTGACGCTCCCCTCATCCAATATTGGTGTATTGACCTCCTGACCATTTATACCAAAGGCCTTATATTCAGCTTACTTTCCTTTATCCTTAACTTAAAATCCTTGGCCCTTTTTCACCAATCATTCGCAACCTACCTAACATGCTTTATATTACATGCTCTCAGCTAGTAACAATCCCCATGCCACACTCCATGTCAACATGCTCACGAAATCAATTCGCATCAAGAAATACTCAATACAGCAAAGTAGTCCAATCATACATAAAAGCATACAGTTCAAACAAAACACAACACACACGCCCCATGAGTAAGAACTACTTACAACACATCCTAACGCTCCTAAGTTAATCAATCAACAACAAACATTAGGATTCGAGAGTAAAACTCAATTCAGAACACTTAATCGAAACCGAAAGTGTGTCCAGGCAAGCCGATTACCGTCTGACTCTTATCGAAAATGCTGCCAACGCTGTGGGTCTTGCCGAATTGATCCCTAAAGTGTTCGATATTGCATTGAAAAGCGTGGGTCAGCGCCGAAAGTGGTCAAGCTACCAAAAATGCGCTGTCGCAGGCTCTGTTCGTGGTTGCAGCCGTTCGTCGCGCCGCCGTGAGTTGTGCTTCACTGGCCGCCGTTCGTCGCCGGCGTGAACTTGAGTACTGGGGGCTGGCGGCCAATGGTTGCTATACCAGAACAGAGGGAGATATGAGAAAGAAGGGGATGATGTCATAGGTAAAACGGCTTAGGTCATAAATAGAAAAGTTTATACTTTTTTCTCTTCATTTTCTCATCTTTCTATTCTTAGAACTTCAATTAAATTAAACTTATAAAAAAAATCCAATTAAAACTTCCAAAAATCAGTCAAAAGATTTGAGAAATTATAAGATATGGATCTTTATTTTTTCTAACTTAGGAATATAATCTAAAGGAATAAATAAATTTTGAAGAGCTTGGATTCAAGATTTAATTTAAAAAGTTTTTTCTAAAATTAAAAATATTAATTCATCTAAATCTGTGTAACCTAACTTAATTCTAATTTACTAAAACTAACAAACAAATAAAATTAATCCAAAATTAAGAGAATGAAAAAATACAAGGCATAACTTAAACACTAAGACTCCGTTTGATAACCATTTGGTTTTTGGTTTTTGAAAATTAAGCTTGTTTTCTCCCAATTTCTTTACAATAGTTTTCATCTTCCTTAAGGAAGTATTTGAATTCTTAGCCAAATTCTAAAAACAAAAACAAGTTTTTGAAAACTACTTTTTTTAGTTTTCAAAACATGGCTTGGTTTTTGAAAACATAGGCAAAAAGTATATGACAAAACAAGTAAACCATAGGTGAGAGTAGTATTTATAGGCTTAATTTTTAAAAACCAAAAACCAAAAACCAAATGGTTATCAAACGGGGCCTAAAGTAGTCGAATTTGAAAACGTGAGGCATTACAACTCCCTCCAAAATGGATCCCTCTCACACAAAAAGAATGAGTTGTCATTGTGAATCAAGTGAGTGGAAGCGCTCTTTGATTGATGTTTGGAGTGGTTTAATTGGAGTTTTTAATTGGTACTAGAAGCACAAAAAAAAAAAATGAGATCCTCCAAAATAGGTTATACTATAAAGGTTAAATTACAAGTTTAGTGTATGAACTTTCATGTTTGTGCCTAATAAGGTGCACGCATCAGTCAATCAACATTAGTTTTGGGCTTAAGCTAACACAATCTCCAACCTATCAATTTTCGTCAATTGAAGATCGTCTGTTTTAGAAGGCTTTGTAACATTGATCGAAGAAAAAAAAACCTATTACGTGAGAAAATGATGAAGTGGAGGAGAGAATAGAGAAATTGAGAATAAGAGAAGGGAGTAAGGAGAAGAGAGAAGTGTAGAATAAAAACAGGAAGAAGAGAGAATAAAAGAAGAAAGAAGGGAATTATTGAATATGGCCGTCATATTTTGGATACATGGATAAATTATAAATTTTAATTTAATCTCTTTCCTATATCTAATAGTTGAAAAAGATTAGTCACACTCTTCTAACCTCATAAAATAATTTTCATGAAAGAAGAGGTTTCTCTGTTAATTTGTTGGATTTTCTTCTAGCTTTGAAATTTGGATAGAGGTGTTTGATGGGTTTGGATGAAAATGGAATTGGATTAAGATAAGCTAGCAAAAAGAGCGACCTTAGCCTTTGGGTCAATTAAAAGATCATCTTTACACTCTATGTTTTTAAATATATATATATATATATGGGGTTAAAAGAAAGTTAGATTTGTAGAAATATTTCATTTTCTCCCTCATATTGTTGGCAAAAGAAAAGATTGTTACCAATTGAGTAGAGACCAATTTGTAGATAAAGTTGCTACAATATATCAAATTTGTGTTATGTTATCTATTTGTATTATGTTTATCTATTAAATTATATAGTTTTTTGTTAGATGAAGATGATGGGTGAAGTTGCTACAATATTTTTAAAATTTGTTTCTATTAAATTGATTTTTGTTTTTTTAAGTAATACAACATTCAGGGGTTAGAGGGATTCGAACCTCCGACTTCTTGGTCGATAGTACATGTCAATTACCGCTGAACTATACTCACTTTGACTTAAATTGATTCATTTTCAATTCTCCAATAAAAAAACAACTCGTATTTTTCTCTTCAATTTAATATATTATATAGAGATGATCAATTCTCATTAATAAAAATTACACCCCATCAAACACAAATTTAAAATTATACTACTTTAATTGATTTCTTCTTAACTTTTTTTTTTTATATATATAATTTTGGACATTTTTTATTGTTTTTATTTTATATTTTATTTTTCTAAACCCAAAACATCATTTACAATATAACAAAAAATTATTCATTTTTATATTTTTCAATAGTTTTATCCTTAAAATGGATAAGCACTTTTTTACTAAAGCTATCAATAAATGTGATAGTATGTATAAGTAGTATACTCTAACTATTTTCCGCGAGATGTTATGTGTGTTTCAATAACTAGTATATATTTAATCCACGAAGAATTAATACAATATTAAATTATGTTTATTATTTATTAAAAAGATATATGTTTTTTTATATAACAAATAAAATGGGAATTTCTTGTGTAACACACGTTACGTATTAGTATTTTAAAAATTGTGACACCTCCTAAAATTGAAATTCTAAATGTGATTATTTGGTATACTTTCTACTTTGTACCTTTTTTTATTATTATTATTATTATTTGCAAACAAACTGCCACAATTTTCCTTTTGAAAGGACCCCACAAATAAAGTTTTTCCAAATAAAGAAAAAGGTTTTGATTGTAAATTTAGTACTTGTCAAGTATGTCATGTATTGAACCTTTCTCTTTAAAAAAGTTTGATTGTGTTTTGTTTGCCTCTCTAAATTTAAGATTACACTTCCATTTATAGTTTCACTGTCAATATCATTAACGAAATATCAACATGTATATTTGTTAAATAAAATTTGAAGGAATGAATACATTGTAGTAGTCAATCTCAACATAGTTCAAGTAGTTAAGATATATATCATTAATTAAGAAGTTAGAAGTTTGACTTCAAATTTCCTACATTCACATATTGTTGAACTCTCAAACAAAAAAAATTGCAATATACAGATATCAATATCATGTATGTATTTTATCAATAGTCACTAACATGAATCGAAGTATAACTCAAAGTTTATCTTAAAAATTTTTAAAGTTCATCAAATAATATAGGGATTAGTCTGAAAGTTTAAAGTAAAATGTGTAATTTATCTAAATTTGAACTTTATATAGGGTTACCCAATTGAAAAGATCAAATTTTGACTTATTAAAAAAAAATTATCGATTGTAAGGCTGCTCATTTTGGGCTGATTAAGGACATTGGACATAATTGAATGTGTCTTGTTTTTGTCATAAAATAACTCTTGCTTGAGGAAGTGAACTTCTTTCACCAATAAAAGAAAAGAACCTTCACCCTTGCAAAAAAGAAAAATAAAGAACCTTCATAGGCCATAGACTCATCAATATTTGTTTTTTTATGTGTATTTTAAAAATATCCAAGTATATTTTAGTGAAGGAATTAATTTATCAAGCTTCTCATTTTGAATATTAATTTTAGGTAAAAAGATTAACTAGTAATTCACACCAAGTATAATTTTAGACTTTTTTTTTTTTACCTCAAACAATATTTGGGATGAGAGATTCGAACCTCTAACTTCTTGGTTGAAGGTTATATGTTTTATGCCAGTTAAATTATGTTCATGTTGGTAGGTATAATTTTAGACTAGTAGTCATATGTTAGTTCTATATTACTGCCTTATATTCTATGATAAAAATGGATCAAATTATCATTTTATTCTATATAGTTTGAGCATAATTTCAATTTGATATCTATACTTTTAAAAGTTATTTATAGTTCATATGATTTGGTTCATCTCTCATCAAATGGTATTAGGTTTTTTCTGGTCACATTCTTTGGACATAATAAAGAACGGTAATGACTGATAAGTGAATAATATTTAATATAAGTCATTACACCTCATCATATTAAAGTTTGTACTAATTGGAAAAAAAAACTTGATGATATTAATATTTTGATGAAATAGAAGAAATGAGTTACGGTGAAGTGGATTTTTTTTTTTCATTTGAATACAAGAAGAATACAAATCAAGAGGAAATAAAACAATGAAGAAGACCAAAATGCTCTTCAGACCAGACTTCATCAATCCTTAAGCTTTGAGCCCTCTGAGCCAGTTTATGCGTAACCACACATTCTTGCAATGTTGAATGTGGGAGAAACGAATTTGAGACCAGTTAAGGGACATCTCTTTCACCTCTCGAACAAAGTTTTGAACCTCCGTCAAATCATCCATTAGGCCATTTATAAGACAAATTGCAGTTAAAGAATCAGATTCCACCTCTAAATGGAAGAATTGATTATCAATAGCACGCAACCCCCTAACAATTGCCTCAAGTTCTAGTATAAGAGCATGTCATCTTGTGGAAAAATAATGTTGACCAGCCCCAATAATTCTTCCATTCCAATCACGAATTATCCAACCTAACCCACCACTAGTCTTTGTCTCATTCTAGGACGCATCTGTATTATCAATAGCACGCAACCCCCTAACAATTGCCTCAAGTTCTAGTATAAGAGCATGTCATCTTGTGGAAAAATAATGTTGACCAGCCCCAATAATTCTTCCATTCCAATCACGAATTATCCAACCTAACCCACCACTAGTCTTTGTCTCATTCTAGGACGCATCTGTATTAAGCTTCCACCATCCATATTGTGGCGGACACCAGCTAGATATCGCTTGGGATATATCCGATGGACTACTTGATAAGTTAGGACCCAATTGCTAAATGAATTCTTGAGTCTGTATCTCAGAGTTTGCCAGAATCTTTGTCCAATTTGAAGGCCCATTAGATGTCTGATGGATAACCATATTCTTGCAGCTCCAAATCTTCCAAATGGTAAACAAAAATCTACACATAGTCTCATTTGGCCCATTATTTTGCATCCATGAAAAGAAATCTATTGTCGACCACCTGTCGTTCGCATAAAACAAACACGCATAAATAGGTAATCAGTGATACCATAGTTGAGAAGATACCTTACATCCCCAAAACACATATGATTGGTTGTCTCCATAAATTGATGGCACATGGGACACCAAGCTTGAATGGAGCATGGCCCCATACATCAGTATGTATAAGCTCAAGAGGATACAAAGAAATAGAAGTAGAATAGGGAAAGGGTAGCTTCTTCATTTTACCATGAAGACAACGCTCACATACACTAGTACTATTAGAGCTACAAAAAGGTAAAGAAAGAGAACTAAGAACAATATTAAGGACACTAAGACTAGGATGGCCTAACCAATTATGCTACAAATTTGGAGTGGAATTTGTGCTGATATGAGCATAAGAACCGCTGGAAGCAAAGGAAGGAGGAACATCCGAACAAGAGGTGGGTTGTATAGGATATAGGTCGTTGATACTAGGTCCGTGATAAATAGGGATGTCCATTTAACCCGCGGGGCCAGGGCCCCGCGGGGACCCGCCCCGAACGGGGCGGGGAATCCCCGATTACACGGGGAATGGGGGAGGGAGCGGGGAAGCTTTTTTCCCCGTTGGCTAAACGGGGACGGGGACGGGGAATATATTCCCCGCCCCGCCCCGCCCCGATTCCCCGATTAATAATATATATATATATATATATATATATATATATTATTACCTATAAATAGATTTTTTTTTTAAAAAAAAACTATAGTAAGAATTAGTTTAAGACTATTTTGTTATTAAAAAAAAAATATAAAGTCTATGTTGTAATATTGAAATTTGAATTTTTAGAAATTAAGTTGTTTTGACATTATAGTATTTTTACTTATGGTATATTATTGTTTTTATTAGGAAATTTTATAACATTTACTTTAAATAGAATTATATTGAAAATTATTCATTTAGAAATAATTTTTATTATGGTTGAGAATACATTTAAAAAAAAAGATTAAAAAAAAAAAAAAAGAACGGGGAAAAATTCCCCGCGGGGAACCCGATCCCCGCGAATTCCCCGCGGGGAATCCCCGCCCCGATCCCCTCGAAATTAAACGGGGAATTTCGCGGGGATGGGGAATGAAATGGGGGACGGGGACGGGGACGGGGAATCCATTCCCCGGCCCCGCCCCGTGGACATCTCTAGTGATAAAGGATTTTACCCGAAGTTTTGTCCTGAATAGAAAAGGAATGTGAATCAAAAGGGATAGTATAATTATTATCAAGGCATAGTTGATTTACTGATAACTTGAAATCTTTCTTAAATGTGAAAGATTCTCTTTCTTATTCAATCTTTATAATACTGAATACAAGAGTATTATAGGAAAATATATACTCTTTTCAACAGAAATAACAAGAACGTAACAAAAGGCTGCCTAATAACTAAATAGCATAATTATAAAACAACCCTGTTATATATACATAATAACTATAATAACCACTAGTATGAATCAATTCGAACATATTTTAGTGGATAAAACACCAACTTATCATTTGAAAGGCCGATGGCTCAATCCTCCACCTTGCCATTGTTGAACCAAAAAAAGACCAACATTCTGAAAGTTATAATTTAAAGTGAAAGAGGCAAATAGTTAAAGATACTAGTTACTTTATTTAAGGTGGATGATTAATTTTTAAAGCTATATTAAAAATAAATAAACCAATTAGAAGACATTTTACTTTTCATTTGTCAACTTTTTTTTTTAGTTCAACAACATTTGAGAGTGATGGTCGAATTTCTGACCTCTTGATTGAAGATACATGTTAATTGCTACTAAACTATGCTTACCTTAACTCTCATTTGTCAACATAAACATAGCTTCAAGACTTTTTTTTTTCTTTTTCTCGTTCAAGTCCAAAGTTTAAATCTCTATCATTATTTTGTTGTACTAAAAAACATCTCCCTTTTCAGGCTGTGGACAAGGAGAATATATATACTTTGAATTGGATTCCAATATTGCCAACCATGGAAAAGCCAGAGCTCTTCTTTTCACTATTCCCATTTCCCTATTCCATCGTTGTCCTTAGAAATCACGTATCCTGTTTTTTTTCCCTTCAAACTTCAAAGAGAAATTACTGAAAATGGGAATGTTTTCCGAGCCCCTCCCATCCATCCCTTTCAAAAAAATTGGCCGAAAATGGGATTGTTTCTCTCAGAAAGAATATCCCCACCACCAATTCGAAAAGACAGCCATTTATTTTTTCAATTTCCCCTCGTGTAAGAAACATATCTCTCTTTTCAGGCTGTGGACAAAGGACTAAGGAGAATATATACTTTGAATTGGATTCCAATATTGCCAACCATGGAAGACGAAGATCTTCTTTTCCCTATTCCATCGTTGTCCTTAGAAATCACTTTTCCTTTTTCCCCTTCAAATTTCAAAGAGAAATGACAGAAAATGGGAATGCTTTTCGAGCCCCTTCCATCCATTCCTTTCAAAAGAATTGGCCCAAAAATGGGATTGTTTCTCTCAGAATATCCCCACTACCAATTTGAAAAGACAGCCATTTTTTTTTTCCTTTCCCCTCGTGTAAGAAACAAAAGAGAAAGCCACTAGCCTTTGAATCCTAGGTTTTGCAGGTCATCATTGCTTCAATGGAGCTGACAAATCCTGTTTCTGCCCCAAGAGAGTGGCCTTTGGGATTGGATATGGTAATGTGAAGAAATTTCCCACTTGGGTTAGTCCTCCACAAGCACTTAGTGGAATCTCAACTTACCAAGTTGTTCTGTTTTCTCTATTTTGAAGTATTCTTATTCATTGTGGCACAATGTCATATATTATATTGGAAAGCACCACCACAAAAGCTCAGTGGCCACTTCCCTTCATCTTTAAGCTTCTTGCTTTCAACTACTTTTTAGCATCTTTTCTATATGCTTCTTGTTCTTTTTTTAACTTGGGTTTTTTCTTTATTATTATTTTTAACTCAGGTTATGGAGGACCTGACAATTTGCATTATATCCATGATTGGACTTTAACTCATCGTATTATATTCATAGCTCACTCCATTAATTTCGTAGAAGCTTTTCTAGTCCGAGGTTAGCTTTCAGATACATTAGTAATTTTAATAGGTAGTGTTAGGGACAAAGACAACGCACCCTTCACATATCGCTATAATGGTATGATATTGTCCACTTTAAGTACAAGCCTTCATTGTTTTGCTTTTAGTTTCACCCAAAAGGCCTCATGCCAATGGAGATGGTTGTCTTCGCTTGTATACCCACTTTGGGCATAAGCATTCATTGCTTTCCTTTTAGTTGCATTCTCAACAGGTAGCTTGAGCCTAGAGTTCAAAGCGGATTTCCAAACATCTCAAGTCCTTGCGAGCGCATTTGTTGTTCAATATATGCTTATTGTTATTATACTTATTCTCATTTTCCCAGTTTTTTGTGTCTTTCTTATCATCCTTTCTTCTGCCTAATAGCTTCATTATCTAACTCTCTTTTTTTCACCCTTAATCTTATTCCTTAGGGTCTGAGGTTATTGATGCATTCTTGGCTACTACTTCTTGTATTTGCTTTATTGTGGGATGTTCATTACTCCTCCAAGCTCAATCTGCTTTAACTTAACAGCTAAGTTTGGACTTCTTTTTATTTATGTTTTCTGAATTTGGAAACAAGGAATTGTGGTCTAACTTCCAGTACTAAGTTATCAGAAATTCTATTGTCCTATTGTTGCCAGAAAACTTCGTGTTTGGTTTATTCTGAAATTCTAGTACCATTTGATAACTCTGGTTCTCCCTCAAATTTTAACCAGAATTTTGAGTGCAGTTTATATATATTTATATATATATATATATATACTTTTTTAGTTCAGAACTTGTACTGATATTTCTGTTGGTTCCCTTCCTTGTTTCTTTCTTCTTGGGTGTTATTGCTGCTTGCTGTTCTACCCTGTTCAAATATAATATGGTTTTCCATCTGTTTCTTCTGATAAGCAGTACCAATGCTATACTTTATTGATTCATTTCGATCGAACGAGTCGTTTCCTCCCCAAGAAAGATTCAATTGTGATATTCTGTCACAGAAAGCTTAATTTTGAGCTAATCTTTATGAATATGGCTTGGCTCCTTTTAGTACTCCTTTATATTCAAGGGATTTCAGAAGGGGCCTCAAGACCTGAGGTAGTGAAAGTTGGAGCTATATTTTCACTCAGTTCTGTTAATGGGAAAGTGTCCAAGATTGCCATAGAGGCTGCTGAGAAAGATGTGAATTCTGATCCAAGTGTTCTTGGTGGAAGAAAGCTATCCATATCCATACATGATACAAATTACAGTGGATTTCTTGGTATCACAGGAGGTATACCTCTGGCCCACAGAAGGCCTATACATTCTTCTCTCTTGCTGGTGAATTTGATTATTGTCATTCTGGTAATAGGAGTAAGTTTTAGATACTATTTTGGTCCTTGAACTTTCAAGGTGGATCATTTTGGTCTCTTGACTTTTAAAATGTACTTTCAACTTTGGTCCATTTTAGTCCTCGTAGTTTCGAAATCTCCAATTTGTTCTATGTACTTTTAAAAAGCAACTGTTTTGGTTCTTTCACTTTTTTTAATCACAATCTCAACAAAACACTAAACTTAATAAATTTCTTGAAATGTAGCCATAACTTTATATTGAAGAGTTTGTGTTAAAAAATTTCAAACAAGGACCAAAACGGTCACTTTTTAAAAAGTACATGGACCAAAACAAACGTTTGAAGTACAATGACTAAAATGAATAAAAGTTGAAATTACAGAGACAAAAATAGAAATTTTGAAAGTATAGGCACCTAAAGCTTAAAGGACAGCCACCAAAATAGTATTTAGACCTGAAAGTAATTTTCTTTTCTTTTTCTTTGTTGATCACAGCAATGAAGTACATGGTATCTGACACAGTTGCCATCATTGGTCCGCAAGATGCTACAATGGCACATATACTCTCACATCTTTCAAATGAACTCCATGTCCCATCATTATCATACACAGCATTGGACCCGGCGCTTGCGACTTTGCAGTATCCATACTTCATTCAAACAGCTCCAAATGATCAATTCCAGATGACTGCAATTGCAGATATGATTGATTATTATGATTGGCACGACATAGTCGTTGTTTACACTGATGATGATCAATGTCGAAACGGTATGATTGCACTAGGGGATAAACTTGAAGAGAGAGGCTTGACATTTTCCTCTAAAGTGCCACTTCCCCCTTACCCAACAGCAACTAGAACTCAAGTTCAAGATGCACTGGTAAAGATTAAAATGATGGAATCTCGAGTAATAGTATTATATACATTTTCGAAAACAGGTTTCTTGGTTTTTGAAGTGGCTCAAAGCCTTGGAATGATGGATGCTGGATTTGTTTGGATAGCCTCTAGTTGGCTGTCTACAGTAATAGATTCTTATACACCACTTCCCTTGAAAACTTCCAACTCCATCCAAGGAGTTCTTACGCTTCGTCTACACACACCCGATTCGAAAAGGAAGCAATCTTTTATATCTAATTGGAACAAGTTGAGTAATGGCTCCATTGGGTTGAATACATATGGCCTATATGCATATGATACTGTTTGGATGATTGCAAAAGGATTAAAAGAGTTATTTGATCAAAATGGCACCATCTCATTCTCCAAAGATCCACATGTTCGTAGTCTTAGTGGAGAGAGCTTGGATTTTAGTTCACTAAGCATCTTTAATGAAGGAAAGGAGCTGCTTGACAATTTATTGAATATCAACATGACTGGCCTGACAGGGCCTATCCAGTTTCTAGATAGATCTCCTTTACATCCTTCATATGATATCTTAAATGTTGTGAAATCTGGTATGAAGAGAATTGGATACTGGTCCAACTATTCCAGGTTATCTGTCGTGGCACCAGAAACGTTGTATGGAAAACCAGTCAATCATTCTATGTCAACTCAACAGTTAAGCAGCACAATGTGGCCTGGGGGATCGACAATAAAGCCTCGTGGTTGGGTTCTTCCACTCGATGGAAGGCGGTTAAGAATTGGAGTTCCACGCAGAGTTAGTTATCAGGAATTTGTGACTCCGGGAAATGGTAATGACACAATCAAAGGATACTGCATTGATGTGTTCACCGCTGCCATCAATTTGCTCCCATATGCAGTTAATTATGAGTTCGTTTTGTTTGGAAATGGTGAGGAGAATCCTAGCTACTTTGAGCTTGTAAATAACGTTGCATTGAAAGTAAGTAAACTTTTAAGAAGCATACTGGCTTGTTCTTTTGCAATGGTATGAATGTAGATTCTACTGAATGTGGGATTTTGCAATTTTGTAGGAATTTGATGCTGCTGTTGGTGACATTGCAATTGTGACTAGTCGGACAAAGGTTGTCGATTTTACACAGCCTTATATCGACTCAGGGCTAGTCGTGCTGGCCCCTGTCAAGAAGTTGAATTCAAGTCCTTTGGCATTCCTTCGCCCATTCACACCAATGCTGTGGGCTGCCACAGCAGCCTTTTTCCTCCTCATTGGATTAGTTGTGTGGATTTTGGAACATCGAAAAAATGACGAATTCCGAGGACATCCCAGGACGCAAATTGTCACAATCCTCTGGTGAGTACTTAATCTGAACAAAGAAAAACTATTACATAGATATATGTTTGTGCCATGATACTTGAGATGATCATGTGGAAAGCACGGTCGTTAAATGAAATGTTCAACTTCAGCAGGTTTTACCTGCCATCTTGCACAAGCAAAGGGCACTCTTATGAAAATTTCCTTCTTGTTCATATGTTTATTCGAGTAACGACAAAGATAAACCAATCCGATACATAAAAAGAGATCAATTTGAGAAGAAAAGGAAACTTGGTTCTAGAGGATGAACTTAGTTGCATGGTGTGTTTTGAAAATACAACACAAGAATATTCAACATGGGTTGGCCTAGTGGTCAATAAGGGCCATGTAAATAATAAAGGGCTTAAAAGGAATAAGTTCAAGCCACAGTGACCACCTACTCAAGATTTAATATTTTACGAATTTCCTTGGCTTCCAAATGTAGTAGGGTCAAACGGTTGTCCCATGAAAATAGTCGAGGTGCGAGCTAGTTAACCCAAATGACACAAATATGAAAAAAAAAAAAAAAAAAAACACGCAAGAATACTTAAGAAATAGTGAAATAGTGTTTTGTTACTGTCTCCTTTGTACCTTGTCCCAAACTAGCATTGTGACTGTAGATTATAGATTTACATTTCAAATGAAACTTAATTATAGTTCTTTTTGAGTTAGACACATCGGAATTTCAACTCTCCAAATTGATTTAGTCAATGCAAGATATAGCTTGTTCTTCAATCTTGGTATCCATTCTCATCTTAGTATTTCTTGTCTTGTCATGCAGGTTTGGCTTCTCTACTCTGTTTTTTTCACATAGTAAGTCTTTTATTGGGAGATTCCATGCTTGTTACCTTACTGTCAAGTATTTTCATAGCCTCAGCAAGAGCTACAAGTTCTGAATATTTTCATTTTTAGGAGAAAATGTTGTGAGCACGCTCGGACGTTGCGTGCTTGTCGTCTGGCTTTTCGTGGTTCTAATTATCAACTCGAGCTACACCGCTAGTCTGACATCGATATTCACAGTACAACAACTTGCCTCACCTATCACAGGAATTGATTCATTGATAACTAGCCATGTACGTATAGGATTCCAAGTTGGTTCATTTGCTGAAGGTTATTTAAGTGAGCAACTTAACGTCCAAAAGTCTAGGCTCATTGCTCTTGGATCCCCAGAAGAGTATGCTGCTGCCCTCGAGAATGGAACGGTCGGAGCTATTGTTGATGAACGGCCATACATCGATCTCTTTCTCACCGAGCATTGCGATTTTTCGATTATGGGCCAACAGTTCACCAAAAGTGGATGGGGATTTGTAAGTATATCTAGACATAACTTTTAAGTTTTCATCTCCTTGCTTTTTATGAATGCTGCTTACTAAAGTTTTCTAGCTTAGATAGGTTTTTAAAATCTGAATGCAATGTGTTTGGTTCATGCTCTTAGAAAGCTAGCATTCATGAAGTTTAGGTTTATGCCATCTATATTTAGATTGGTTTAGAAATGAAAGGTGGAAATATTAGTTTGTGTAACTTCTGTTTGATTTGTAGGTTTTTAATTTGTGAAATTTAGTTTGGAAATATAAAAGGTAGATAATTTAAAGGTTAAATTACAAATTCAGTCCTTAAATTTTCAAGTTTGTATCTATTTGGTTCTTGAACTTTAAAAAGTGTCTAATAGGCTTCTAAACTTTCAATTTTGTGTTTAATAGGTTCTTAAACTTTAAAAATGTTCAATAGGTCCCTGAATTTTTTATTTTGCATCTAATAGGTCTCTAACATGTTTGAAATTTGTAAAAGATTAACTGATCTATTAGATATAAAATTAAATTTTATGTTTAATGAGACCCTAATTTTTCAATCTTATGTCTAGTAGGTCCGTGAATTTTTAAAAATGTTGAATAGGTCAAGAACCTATTAGACACAAAATTGAAAATTCAGGGACCTATTGGACACAAAATTGAAAGTTTAAGGATCTATTAGACACTTTAAGTTTAGAGACCTATTGGATACAAAGCTGAAAGTTCTCTGACTTATTAAATATTTTTTAAAATTTAAGGACCAAATAGACACAAACTTAAAAATTCAGAGACTAAACTTGTAATTTAACCTATTTTAAATTTAGATTTATGTCACTCGTAAGAAAAATAAACGTGTAGTTTGGTATAAGCAAACACATGTACTAAACTTCACAAGGAAAGAAGACACTTGAACAAGGCAAGATCTAGACATCGAAGTAGTCATTTTTTAGCTAAGAAAACAGCTATAGCTGAAAAGAATGAAAGTATAACTGAAAGGAGGCAATTCCTTGGCTGTTTATTTGGAAGTCAACAACACTACTAGTACTATCCAACAATGAGATGTTTGCTGCAGCAAATTTGAATATCTTATCAAAATGTGGTTCGGTTTGTTTTATTGACCTCAAGAAGGGAAAGAGTTTTCTACTACTTCATTTGGCTTTCTTTTGGTTCCTTCAGTAAATTCCAAGTTCAATGTTGTCCTCGGATTAGTATATGGAAAAGACTTACCTACAGACTGGTCGGTAGGAATCTCTTATTGACTCCTGTTAAGTTTTTGACAAGTAAAAGAGAGGGATACAAAAAGTGAGAGGGAAAAGAGATGACTTTTTTTTTTTTCCAAAAAGATAAATAGCTTTCAAATTTTTGTTTATATGTTTTAGTCTCTGTTTAGTTTTTTTTTTTTTTTTTTTTTTTTCAATTGAGTGCTTATTGTTTACATTTTCTATGTAGTCTTTTATTTTAAAATTTTCCAATTTAGTCTCTCTCGGTTGGTGAATGTTAAAATTGGGTGATGATAAACTTTTAAGTAAAATATAATACTCTGTGAATTGATGAAAATTTAGGTGAGAAAAAAATTTATAATTCCTCTAAATTTCTAAGAAGTTTATAGAAATTTATCGTTTTCTTTATTTAGATGAACTTTTTTTTCTCTCAATTTCTGCCATGTAAATTTAGTATCAACCAATTTTAACATTCACAAACAAAGTACTTAATTGAAAAATGTTAAACAAAAGACACTAAATTGAAAGTTTTTAAACAATAGGAACTAAATTTTAAAAAAAAAATCCAAACATTAGGCAAGAGAACATATATTAATTTTTTTTAGTGGTAGTTGGCAAGAAGATTACTGCTAATCAAGGATTAAAATATCGATGTCAACATTAATATCGAGATTTCAATTTTACAAATATATCAATAAAATATCGATACCTATAGATATTCCAGTAAATCAAAAAATTTATAAAAATTATTTAAATTAACCATTGAGTTCTTTTCACTTCCTAAGGGGCTATTTGGGGTATCTTAGGTTAAATTACAAATTTGGTCCCTATAGTTTAGAAATAGTTAGAATTTAGTCTCTATGATTTTAAAAGTTAGAATGTCGTCCTTATGGTTTGATAAAACCTCATAAATAGTCCCTACGGTTTGATGGAACCTTCATAAATAGTTTCTACGTAGGGACTATCTATAAGGATGTTATCAAACTATAAGGACTAATTCTAACTTTCTCAAAATGATAGGGATCAAATTTACAACTTAACCTATACATTAATATTAGTATCTATATAATGAATTGGCAAAAATTTGATGAAATTTTTTATATTTCATAGATACTTATACTAGATATCTCGATGTCGGACTCCTCCAATTTAATGATATATCGTATACATTGGCATATCGACGGATATTTTAATTCTAGTTGGTGATAGGTGTAATAAGTCTTTTGCTTTTTTGTTAGGCATTTCCGCGAGACTCTCCATTAGCAGTGGACTTATCGACCGCCATACTCGCGCTATCAGAGAACGGCCGTCTTCAAAAGATTCACGACAAGTGGTTCTCAAGGAAGTCTTGCAGTTCTGGAGATTCTGATTTAGAACAGCTTCACTTACAGAGTTTCATCGGCCTGTTCTGCATTTGCGCTGGTGTCTGTTTATTTGCTCTTCTGCTTCACTTTCTCTACACGATGTGCCAATTCAACCGCCATTTGAAACAAGATCCAGAAGCTTCCACTTCGACAACCAGTGCCAGTGGCGCTTCTACTTCTAGC
Source organism: Trichosanthes truncata (assembly GCA_033996785.1). Classification (NCBI taxonomy): domain Eukaryota; kingdom Viridiplantae; phylum Streptophyta; class Magnoliopsida; order Cucurbitales; family Cucurbitaceae; genus Trichosanthes; species Trichosanthes truncata. Next base: position 54,101,619 of record JAWPNB010000010.1, read on the forward strand.
CCTACGCGTCTCCGCAAATTCTTAGCGTTTGCAGACAAAAAGAAGGATCGAAAGACGAGCTATTCGAAAAGAAAGGTTGAAGATACTACATTTTCGAGTGAACGTCGAGAGGATTTTGGAAATTGAGATCTATGGAGTCGCGGCTTGAACGTACGATTTCTGTTTTTTTTTTTTAAGAGTTGTTATCTTTGAATTCTTGTGTTGGTTGTTGAAGTAAATTTGAAGGTGTCTTGTGTCTGCGTAATGAGTATGGCAAAGGCATTTTCTTTTTATGTAGTTAGACTTGAAATAAGAAAAATTCATGTATAAATATATAAATATATTTTTTGTGGCATGAATTGGCATGAATGGTTAATTAAGTTATACAAAATACTTTGGAGTTAACTGGTTTCAATTATGCATTTAGATTTTGAAAAGTTTTATTTTTTTCCTTTTAATTTGTTCTAAAAAAATACCCTTGAACTTTGTTGTTCCAAAAATATCTTTTCTTAAAAATAAAAGATGAACATTAATGTGGTAGTTGATGTGTAAAAATTAGAAGACGTATGTGGTATTATCTAATTAACAAACTATGTAGAAGATTAAGATCGTTGTTACTATTTATTTCATTTCAAAATATATCGTTAAAATTATTTACATAATCGCTTTTTACACATCATTTATGTTAATGAAGTTGTAAATGATGTCACACGTGCTTTCTAATTTTTACATATTAGTTTTTTTTTTTGTTCAACAACATTGGGGGATTCGAACTTCTGACCTTTTGGTCGAGGGTACATGTTAATACCGTTGAGCTATGCTCACTTTGGCAATTTTTATATATTAATTGTCACATCAATTTTCATCTTATTTTAACAAAAAAAAAAATTCTCCAATGGTATTTTTTGGAACAAATTTCAAAGTTCAATGATAAAATGAAACTTTTCAAATCGCATAATTGAAACCTAACTCCAAAATTCAATGATATTTTGTATAATTTAACCTAAATGAATGTGCGTTTCTCTAAGAATGAGTAAGTTACAATTCTTACTCTCAACATGTAATGTAACTAGGGGTGTTCATTGTGAGACCGAAAATCCATCCAACTGACCGAAATCGACCGAACCGATGTTGGTCGGTCGGTTTTCATACATAGTCGGCAGTGTCGGTTTATATAAATAGAAAAATCTTCGGTCGGTCGGTCGGCAGTCTGGGTTATAAAAAACCGACCGACCTACCGAAAATATATATAAATTATTAAGTTTTTTTTATAAATAATATCCATCAAAACGTGCATTTTCATTTAAGTTAAGGATAAGATGTTTCTTCAAGGCTTCAACTTCTTTCTGATTTTCAAAATTTTCTTTCACGTTGACTGCCCCCCTGCTGCTTCTCTTATCTTCTGCGTCTTCTCCGTTCTCCCTCTCGGGCTTTTCTTCTCTTCTGCGTCTTCTCCGTTCTCCCTCTCAGTGCACCTGTGGGCTATGTCGGCCGAAGTCCAAACTGAAACCGTCGAGGCGTCGACTCGTCCTCTTCCTCTCCGTTGCTTCTTCTTCTTATCTTTTCGCCGCCAGCCACGTCCTCTTCCTCTTCGAAATGGAGTCCTTCGATTTTGAAGGGTATAGATTCAAGAACCAAATACTATTTTTGTTGAGAAAGTATTTGTGTTAATTTGTTTTATGGAGTCCTCTGATTTTGAGTGATGAGTTATTGTTGGGCTTTTTGGTTCACACATGAAGTTGTGTTTTGTATGAGAAGTTTTAAAATTTTGGTGGAAAAATTAAGTTTAAAAGTTGAGTTTTGAGTAAATTTGAGATTTGTTTAAGTTTTTCTTTTGTTTTAAAATTTAATCTTTGAGATGGGGATGTTTAGATTATTTAGAATGTTTGGATCTGTTTTGTTACTTCTATAGTGGTTAGATTGTTATTTTATTTTTTTTGTTTTTGAAACGATGATTTGTTGAAATTAGTGTCTTCTAGCAAATTTACAAAATTCCATTATTCCACTAATTTTGTCGTTAGGGAAGATGGAACATTATATTATGGTTGAGAGTTACACGAATGTACAACACTATGCTTAACTTTTCCTCTTGATTTAAAATGAACTTTTTTCCTCCTTTATTAATATGTTTATGTTTATTGCTCATTATTTATTAATTTAATTTAATTTCTTGTTGTACAGAGCAAATAGTCTAGAATCTTCAGATAGTTCCCTTGTTGTTGAGAATACAATGGGGGTCAAGAAAACTAAAGTAAGGCCAAGGCCAAGGTTGGTTTTTCGAGTCCAACCAAAAAGCGTAAGAATACTAAAACCTTTATAGTTTGGGATCATTTTGTAAAAATTGAAAATTGTGATCCTGACGATCCGTATGCTAAGTGTAAATATTGTGGGGTTAAGTACTAAGTGTAAATATTGTGGGGTTAAGTATGCATGTCATTCCAAGCGCAATGGTACTGGTACTTTGAAACACCATATAGAAAATTGTAAGAAATACCCTTACCAAAGGAAGAAAGATCCAAGACAAAGGAAGAAAGATCCAAGACAACAATAATTAGTTTTCAAACCTAAAGAAGCTATTTGTGTTAAGGATTCAAAACTTTGTTGCTAGTCATTTAGTTTGGAGAGTTGTCGAAGAGGTCTTGATGAGATGCTTATTTTAGATGAATTGCCTTTTAGGTTTGTGGAGGGTATAGGCTTTAAAAGATTTATCAACAAATCAATAGCTTTGTATGAGCCTAAGTTTGTCATTCCATCTCGAATAACTATGGCTAGGGATGTGCTTAAAATATATGTTAGTGAGAAAACGCGTTTGAGGGACATGTTTAAGACAAAGCAATATAGAGTTTCTCTCACTACTGATTGTTGGACTTCTTGGCAAAACTTAAATTATATGGTATTGACGACACATTTCATTGATTCTTATTGGAAATTACACAAGAGGATTCTTAGTTTTTCTACCATTGATAATCATAAAGGAGAAATCATTGGTAAGACCATTGAAAAGAATTTAAAGAGTTGGGGCATTGAGAAAGTTATAACTTTGACTGTTGATAATGCAAGTTCGAATGATATTATTTTCGCTTTTTTTATTACAAGATTTGATAGTGGATTATTGCTGGATGGTGAATTTTTGCATGTTAGATGTTGTGCACACATATTAAATCTCATTGTATGTGATGCTTTCAAGGAGCATTATAAGTGCATTAGTAGGATTCGCAATGTTGTAAGATTTGTGAGGTCTTCTCCTGCACGTTCTAAAAAATTTAAGAAGTGTATTGAAAGTCAAAAGATTTCTTGTAAGAGTTCAGTGTGTCTTGATACTGCTACTAGAAGGAACTCTACTTATCTTATGCTTGAGGCGGCTACAAAATTTCAAAAAGCTTTTGACATATTAGAGGATGAAGAACCTGTTTATGCAAATGAAGAATGACCTACTAGAAGATTGGGAGAATGCTAGGATGTTGCTTAGGTTCTTGGAAGTGTTTTATAATGTCACTTTAAAAATTTCAGGCTCTTTGTATACCACTTCTAATATAGTTTTCCACCAAATTAGCACAATTCAAAATTGCATACAAAAGAATTTTGAGGATACTGGAAATAAAATTCTTTGTGATATGGCTAAGAGCATGAAGACTAAATTTGATAAGTATTGGGGAAATAATGAGAAGACCAATTTGTTGTTATATGTTATTGTTGTGTTGGATCCACAGTACAAATTAAAGTTTTTGTCATTTTGTTTCAAAAACTTGTTAGGTCCAATTGAGGCTAAAAATATGACTGACAAAGTAGAGCATCTTTTAAGACGTCTCTTCCATGCATATAGTTTATCTTCTTCTTCTAGTGGTAGTGGCAGTGGTAGTGCCACTAATATGAATATGGATAGAGTTCAAAGAATGGATGTTGATGTGGATGATAAATATGGATTTGCACGTTCATTTGAAAGTGTTGAGACTATTGCTTTTGATAGAGAGTTAGAGATTGATGTATATATGTTAGAAACTCTTGTTAAGGTGAAAGATGAAAGTACTTTTGACATACTAGCTTGGTGGAAGCAAAATGGTAATCGGTTTGAGGTTCTTAGTGCAATAAGTAAAGATATTTTGGCAATTCAAGTATCAACTGTAGCATATGAGTCAGCTTTTAGTACTGGAGGACGTATAGTTGACTCTTCTCGCTCTTCATTGGCTCCAAAAACAGTTGAGGCTCTTATATGCACTCAGAATTGGCTCAATTCTAACCCGATAGATTTATAATTTTACAAAGAATTGGAGGAAGATACATTGATTGAAGAAGGATGAGTTTAGTTGTACTTTGCTTTTAGTTTTTTGCTTTGCTTTACTAGTATTATTTAATCATGAAAGTATTGACTTTTTTTTGCTCTTATACCAATTTTGTAGGATTCAAAGCAATCATGGAAGAAGAAAAAGACATTGAAGACTATTGGAATAGAAATTTCGACCAACCCAAAATTTCCACGTCATTACCTAACATTGATGACGAAATTATATTTAATTAGGGATTAATTAAATTTGCAAAGATTCCTAAATTAAATTATGGTAAATCCAAGTACGCAATTGGGTCATTTGAAATTTGGAAAACAAAAGCCCAAATTGAAGGCCCCAATTAGCAAAGTCCAAGCTCATTCCAAAAGGGCTGACCCAAATTCAACCAAGCTCAGTTCAAAAGGGTTGGCCCAAAGTCAATCAAGCCCAATCCAAATGGTTGGCCCAAAATCAACTGGGCCCAGTCCAACAAGCCCAAGTCCACCTGGAGCCCTTGAGGAACTCTATAAATAGAGAGCTTCCTCCTTCATTTCAGGGGTTCAGAACTGAAGAAGCTCAAGGAGAATTCAGAAACAAAGCTCAGAAGACTCCAGAAGCTCCTGTAGATCAAACACTGTCTGAACGAAGAACACGTCACGGATATCAAGAACACTCCAAGAATCCATTGAAGTTTCAACCTCGAGAATAAGCTATTCAGCCCTCGAGCAAAACATACAAGCAGGAGAGAGAATCAGAGGATCAAATACTAGAGATTGTACTCACTATACTGAAATCAATACAAATACAAGTAATTTACGCGTGCTAAATTTCCTTGTTGAAATCTCATGTGAACAGATTGGCACGCCCAGTGGGACCACTCTACCTTTCATCTCTTTCTCCTTCAGATCAAATCATGGCACCAAAGAAAGCTGCATCAAAAGCTACTGCTTCAAGCAACACATACGCGGGACCAGTTACTCGCAGAGGGGCTGAGATAAGTGAAGGCCGAACCCCTGACACAATTGCAAGCATAATCATAAGACTGATTGATGAGTCTGCCAAGAGCAAAGTCATTATCAAAGACAACCCGCTGTTTGACCAGTCCATTCCCACTTTCGATCAACTGAAGGAGACATCGAACCCTGATGTGATGTCTGTTATGATGGCCGATGTAGACCCCGACGAGAGGATGGCAGAGATGGAAAGAAAGATCAACCTCCTGATGAAGGCGGTGGAAGAAATAGATCTTGAAATCGCCCATCTGAAAAGTCAAGTTCAAAGCAAAGAAATTGCTGAGTCAAGTCAAACCCCTACTATAAGAAAGAATGACAAGGGAAAGACTATCATCCAGGATGAGCAACCACAGCACCCTGCTTCAGTTGTTTCCTTATCTGTCCAACAACTGCAGGACATGATCATGAACTCTATTAGGGCTCAATACGGCGGACCTACTCAAAACCCTCTCATGTACTCCAAACCATACACCAAGAGGATCGACAACTTGAGGATTCCCGCGGGATATCAACCTCCAAAATTCCAGCAGTTTGATGGAAAGGGCAACCCGAAGCAACACGTTGCCCACTTTGTTGAAACATGCGAGAATGCGGGGACACGCGGTGACCTCCTAGTCAAGCAGTTTGTTCGTACCTTGAAGGGGAATGCCTTTGATTGGTACACCAACTTAGAGCCCGAGATGATTGACAACTGGGAGCAGTTTGAGAGAGATTTCCTAAATCGCTTCTATAGCACGAGGCAAACTGTCAGTATGATGGAACTCACCAACACCAAACAGCGCAAGGGCAAACCTATCATTGACTACATCAACCGTTGGAGGGCCCTGAGTCTCGACTGCAAAGTCCGACTCACAGAAGTATCTGCTGTTGAAATGTGCACCCAAGGTATACACTGAGGACTAATTTATATCTTTCAAGGAATAAAATTGCGTTCCTTTGAAAAGTTAGCGACCCGTGCTCAGGACATGGAGCTAAGCATCGCTACCAGAAGGAATAAAGACCTCCTAGTCCCATACGTGAAGAAAGAAAGAAAAGAGTTTAAAGGCGCAGAGAAGGCTACAAAGAGTGTCACCAAGGAATCCATGGTTGTCAACACGACCCTTTTAAAGTTTTCCTCAAAAGGGAAAGAAATTAAGCTAGAAAAGCAACAAGAAGCAGGCGAGAGACGCCGCCCAACTTTGAAAGAAAGACAAGAAAAAGTCTATCCATCTCTAGACTCCGACATCCCAGACATGTTGGAGCAATTGCTAGAAAAGTAACTCATTGAGCTCTCGGAATGCAAGCGACCAGGGGAGCTCGGAAAGGTAAGTGATCATAATTATTGTAAGTACCATCGTGTTGTTAGCCATCCGGTGGAGAAATGCTTTGTTTTGAAAGAGCTGATTTTAATATTGGATCGTGAGAAGAAAATTGAGCTAGACCTCGATGAGGTAGCTCAAACAAATCACGCCGCAATTATGGCAAATTCAAGTGTTCAACCGTCTGCAATCCCCTTACGCGAGAATGGAGAGTGCATGATCCAGTTCGGGTCCTTTGAACCCGTTGCGGTTCGGTCATAGAAGACTGCCTCAAGCAAGAATGTTCAAGAAAGAAGCCACCAAAAGGAGAGCACTCGAGAAAGGTGCGAACAGATAGAAGATGAAAATAGCGGATGGATTGTCGTGACTCGTTGCAAAAAGCGACAACAGAACTACATTCAGAAGGAAACTCGTGTGTTTCGGGAGCAAAAAAGAAGAAGTAAACTCCCAAGGAGAAAAGGCAAGAAGATTACTAGAAAGTCGAAGCTTGTAGTGCAAGAAAACGAAGAGCTCTTCTAGCCTCGACAGGCAATTACTTTAGCGGAATTCTTCCTAAGTAACTTCCTAGAAAACAATCAAGGAGGAACACTTGAGGTTGTGTTCCTCATTGACGATGGATCAGCTGTCAATATAATGCCTAAGTCAACTATGAAGCAGCTAGGCATTTCGACGGAAAAGTTGACAAACAACAAATTGGTAATCCAAGGCTTCAATCAAAGGGATCAACGAGCAATTGACATGGTCCGTTTAGAGCTCATCATCGGTGACCTAAAAGCCGAAACTCTGTTTCATGTCATCACTCTAAAACCACCTACAAGTTGCTGCTAGGTCGCCCTTGGATCCATGAAAACGGGGTGATAACTTCCACATTGCATCAATGCTTCAAGTTTTACCAAGATGACATCAAGAAAGTGGAGGCTGACACAAATCCATTTTCAGAGGCTGAGTCCCATTTTGCTGATGCAAAATTTTACATGAAGAGCGACAACATAGGCGAAATCGTGCCCGCAGAGGTCCCTTTGATCAAAGGCAGTGACAAAAGCAAGCCAGAGCCACAAATTGAGAAGAAAAGGGAAGCCGTTAAAGAAACAAATATGTCTGACGCTAGGAAAGATGAAGCCTCAGCAGGCCTCGTAGGAGGTAAAGTTTCAAAAGACAGAGACGTCCCAAGTCTCCCTGTCTTGCGCTACGTCCCTCTATCTCAACGCAAGAAGGGCGAATCACCTTTTGCTGAATATTCAGAGAATTTGAAAGTTGGGGATATCGAAATCCTGAAGGAAAACTTTGTCACACCTCTCACTAAAATAGCAAAGCAAGAGGTCAAGAAACCCCGACGATGGTCAAGTAAAGGCAGTGTTGCGTGAGAAACGAATGAAGGATGGATTTGACCCTAAGGGGTATAAGCTTCTTGATAAAGAGCTTGTCGAAGGCTCTATCAAATAAAATTATTAACCAGATCTTTACAATTTACAGTAGTAATGGTCAGGGTCGATCTCAGGGATTGGATTTCTTAGTTTAATTCAGTACTATAATTACTAACGCTCAAATTTTATCTAGAGAACCAACAATAGAAGAAAAGTCAGATTAAAACCTAAAATAATTATTTACATGGTTGGAGACACTTAGAGGGAACCTTCTTGAAACAATGATTTAATGTCATAAAACTAATTTGATCTTATAAAAGAGATAACTTATGTAAATAACAATTATAAGCCAATAAAATATCCAATTTATTAGTTGACTTTTCCAAGCCCAACTAAACATCATGCTTAGTGATAAGTCAACATTTCAGTCTATTTTTATAACTAAACATGGTATTGAATCAATTCTATTGTGACTTCTATTAGCAAAAATTTCATTCCCATGCAAACATTCACTAATAGTTATACATTCAGATCTAAATTTGAGTTCTTCTTTTTCAAGCAAAAACCCAATTGTATCATAATTAAACGTTGGCCAAACGATTAAACAATAATTTCTAGAATGCACAAATAACTTGCTACAATATAAAGGTCTCTAAAATTAAACCAAATAAGTGAGAATAAACCAAGTTCAAGACATTTGATCTCTACGAAAACTTAAGCAACATCCAAAAACAACAACTACAAAATAAATAAGGAAGAAAGGAAAAACTCTCTGACGCGTGCCACACTCGTTCCCATCGTGAAACACCGCGATCTCGAGCCTTGAATGTCTTCCTCAGCTCTCAAAAGTGCTCCCTTAGTCCATGATGTAGAAATCGATTTTAGACTGATCCCTCTCCAAATGGTCTCCCCAAAATCGAAGCCATAATTTTGTATTTATATCCTCGGGACAGCGTCGAGACGCTAAGGACAGCGTCTCGACGCTGTACCCTAATTCGCATGAAAAACACGGAGAGTCGGGGTAGTGTTAAGACGCTATAGACAGCGTTTCGACGCTACGGACAAAAATTCTCTTGCGCGCGCGTTTCTGGAGTCGAGACGCTATAAAGCAGCGTCTCGACACTGCTTCTGCGGGAATTCGAGATTGGAAGGCTTCACTTATAGCATTGAGACGTTATGGACAGCGTCTCAACGCTATCCTTTCGGGCTTTCTCACTTGTAACACTTCTTCTACTTATCTTCTTTGCTCCAAAGTGTGTCTTTAAGCTTTAATTATGCTCCAAAAAGCCCGGTTAGCTCCAATTGCTCAAAATCTACAAAATAGATAAAAAATGCATGAAAGCTCACTGTAAACATATAAAACCAACACCAATCTAAGCCTAGAAATAGCACACTTTTCAGTGCTATCACTTCTGGAAAAGCAGGTTATGACCTTTCGAAGCACACCAAGTTCGAGAGTCTGAAAATCATTGACGAAATACACGAACTATCTTTGACGCAAAAGAAGCTTTTGAAAGAGGGTTATACCTACCTACGTCAAGAAGGGGACTTGGATATAAGTCGCCCAAACCTGTTCGCATAACCAGAAGAGAGAAAGCAAGAATGGCAGACGTGAATCACATAACAGTGAATGAAGTCAATAATCAAAGAAAAAAAGAAAACACCAACAAAAGGATTCCTGCTCTTAGGCGCATCAGGCAGCCGATTGCACGCACTCCAGTCTCGCAGAGGTTAGGTGAAGCTGCGACAGGGGAAGAGGAGTCAACGCTTAAGGCTGGGAGCACTCGACTTTCAGCTTTTCAAAGGTTGAGCAAGCCCACTGCGGGAGAGGGAAGTACCTTATCAGCTCAAACTTCTGATATCACTCAACCCTCGGCTCTTCAAAGGTTGAGTATACCTGCAGACGAAGAAAAAAGTACCTCTTCAACACCAACTTTGGTGTGATCGTCAGCCAGCCAGAGATTAGGCATGTCTGCAAAGGAGAGGAAGAATATACTTTCAATTTCGGTTGTGACACGACCATAAGCTTTTCAAAGACTAAGCATAACTACGTCAAGAAATGAAGGATATACTGCATCAGTTTTCAACCGAATTCAACCTGAAAGTTCGATCGTGATTTCAAAAGATTCGTCTTGTAGCGAGAAAAGAACTGACGGAGACATTCGCAGCGCTGTTCCCTCTCGAATGAAAACAAAATCTTTTGTTGCGGTCAACACGGAGGGTTCGTTAAAAGTAAAGCGACGTGACGAAGTCATCACTAATCCCTCAGAAGATGATTTAGAGCAAGATGAATGTGAGACCTCTTGCCACCACATCACAATTGAAGAAGAGACTGAGATGTCTGAAGAGTATGCAGACGAAGCTCTACTGCCACTTGAAGATGGTATTCAGTCGACAGTGGACGAACTTAAAGAAGTGAATCTTGGCACGACGGAAGAACCATGCCCTACTTTTATAAGTGCGTCACTGACTCTTGAAGAAGAGGGCGAGTACATGAACCTGCTTACCTCGTATAAAGACGTATTTGCTTGGTCTTATAAAGAGATGTCAGGACTTGTCCCGAAAGTGGCTGTCCACCACCTCACCATCAAACAGGGGTATCGACCAATAAAGCAGGCCCAACGACGTTTTCAACCTGAATTGATTCCTCAAATTGAGACAGATGTCAATAAGTTGATTGAAGCCGGATACATCCGCGAGGTAAGATACCCAACTTGGATTGCCAACATTATTCATGTTAGGAAAAAGAATGAACAACTCCCCGTCTGCGTTGACTTTCGCGACTTGAACAACGCATGTCCAAAAGACGACTTTTCGTTGCCCATCACAGAAATCATGGTCGATGCCACCACAGGACACGAAGCTTTGTCTTTCATGGATTGGTCATCGAGTTATAATCAAATTCAGATGGCTCTCGAAGATGAAGAAATGACTGCTTTTCGAACTCCGAAAGGAATATATTGTTATAAGGTGATGCCCTTTGGATTGAAAAACGTTGGCGCCACTTATCAACGTGCCATGCATAAAGTTTTTGACGACATGTTGCACTAACATGTTGAGTGCTACATTGATGACCTTGTGGTTAAGTCTAAGAAGCGACAAGATCATATAGAAGATTTGAATATGGTATTTGATCGCCTAAGAAAATATCAACTGAGGATGAATCCTCTCAAGTGTGCATTTGGTGTAACACCTGGAAAATTCCTCGGGTTCATTGTAAGACACCGAGGGATTGAGATAGACCAGTCAAAGATCGACGCCATCCAAAAAATGCCAAGCCCGAGAGACTTACGAGAGCTGAGAGGGTTGCATGGGCGTTTGGCCTATATGAGGAGATTCATATCCAACTTGGCTAGTCGATGCCAACCTTTTCAAAGGTTAATGAAGAAGGGAGAAAGCTTCGAGTGGGATGAGGCATATCAGAACGCTTTTGAAAGCATCAAGAAGTACCTGCTCAATCCCCCTGTATTAAGTGCTCCGGTAGTAGGGAAGCCATTGATATTGTACATCACCGGGCAGGAAAGATCGCTCGAAGCACTTCTAGCCCAAGAAAAGGAAAAAGGGAAGGAACGAGCCCTCTACTACCTAAGTAGAACTTTGAACGGGACCGAAATAAACTATTCTCCAATCAAGAAAATGTGTCTTGCTCTTTTCTTCGCTATAGACAAACTAAGGCACTACATGCAAGCATTCACAGTACACTTAGTAGCAAAGGCTGACTCGATCAAGCACGTCCTATCGAGACCGATAATTTCTGGGCGTTTAGCTAAATGGGCGATCCTGCTCCAATAGTACAACATTGTTTACAACCTCAGAATGCGATAAAGGGACAAACATTAGCTAATTTCTTGGCTAGTCACCCCATTCCATCAGACTGGAAGTTGTGCGAGGACCTGCCCGACGAGGTGGTCTTCTATGTTCAAAGCATGGAGCCATGGGCCATGTAATTCGATGGCGCGGCCAAAGAGATGGAGTGGGGGCAGACATTGTCCTTATTTCACCAGAGAACCATATGTTTCCTTACAGCTTCACACTCAGTGAGTTGTGTTCAAATAATGTAGCTGAATACCAAGCATTAATAATCGGCCTTCAGATGGCCATGGAGATTGGCATCACATGCATAGAAGTCTATGGCGATTCGAAATTAGTCATTAATCAACTCACGCTCCAGTATGAGGTAAAGCACGAGGACTTGAAGTCTTATTTTGACTATGCAAGGCAACTACTGGAAAAGTTTGACAACATAACACTTGAACATATTCCAAGAGTAGAGAATAAGAAAGTAGACGCGCTAGCAAACTTGGCCACTGCCCTGACGATTTCAGGAGATGCGATGATGAGCATTTCACTTTGCCAAAAATGGATCGTGCCACCCATCGAAGACGAATAAGAAGAGATAAACGTAATATCAGTCTACACTATTGAAGAAGAAGACTGGCGACATTCCGTTATAGACTACCTCCAACATGGAAAGCTCCCTGCAGAACCACGACGCAAGGCTGATGTACGAAGAAGGGCTTCTCGATTCATCTATTATAAAGAGACCCTTTATCGCCGCTCTTATGAAGGACTATTCCTTCGATGCCTGGGAACAGATGAGTCAATCAAAGCACTATAAGAGGCACATTCAGGCATATGCGAGGCTCACCAGTCGGGTCCAAAACTCCACTTCCAATTGAAAAGAATGGGCTACTACTGGCCGACGATGGTCCATGACTCAATGGAGTATGCAAAAAAGTGTGAAGCCTGTCAGTTCCATGCAAACTTCATCCATCAGACGCCAGAGCCTCTACATCCGACTATTGCTTCATGGCCTTTAGAAGCTTGGGGGCTCGATCTTGTTGGTCCGATAACGCCTAAGTCATCAGCAGGTCACTCGTATATCCTTGCAGCCACAGATTACTTTTCAAGATGGGCCGAAGCAGTAGCACTAAGAGAAGCCAAGAAGGAACATGTTGCAGACTTTGTTCGAACTCACATCATCTACCGCTACGGCATCCCACATCGAATCATGACAGATAATGGGAGACAATTCTCCAACAGTCTAATAGACAGGTTGTGTGAGAAATTCAAGTTCAAGCAGTATAAATCATCCAAGTATAACGCTGCAGCAAATGGGTTGGCAGAGGCATTCAACAAGACGTTGTGCAACTTGCTGAAGAAGGTGGTCTCCAAGACAAAAAGAGACTGGCAAGAAAGAATCGGTGAAGCACTCTGGGCTTATAGGACCATGCATCGCACTCCCACAGGAGTTACACCCTAGTCCCTCGTTTATGGGGTAGAGGTCGTGCTCCCTTTGGAAAGAGAGATTCTATCATTGAGGATAGTCGTGCAGGAAGGGTTGACAACAGAGGATAATGTGAAGTTGCGCCTTCAGGAATTAGAAGCACTCGATGAGAGAAGATTAGATGCTCAACAAGCATTGGAGTGTTATCAAGCACGAATGACGAAAGCATTTGGTAAAAATCTCAAACCGCGGTCATTTCAAAATGGTGATCTCGTACTCGCTGTTCGGAGGCCAATCATCACTACACGACATACGAGAAGCAAGTTTACACCTAAGTGGGATGGTCCCTACATTGTCAAAGAAGTTTACACAAATGGAGCATACAAGATCATTGACAAATACGGCTTAAGGATCGGCCCCATCAACGGAAAGTTTCTCAAAAAAATTTATGCATAAAATGTAAACACATGTTGCTCCTGGCCCGCATGAGCTTAAAATGTGAACGACCCATTTGAAAGAAAAAAATATATGTATTAAATGAACTACATTATGACTTGATTTCTTCCATTAAAAGGGTACGTAGGCAGCTTGAAGTAAACAAAAAAAAAACTTTAAGTTCAATCAAAGCAATAAACAAAAAATATTCAAGATAGAAGTAGAATTCGAAGATATTATTATTTCATGAACAAATAGGGTTACAAATGGGCCAATTGGGTCAATAGTATGTCGACAAGATAACAATAAAGATAAAGGAAAAGAAAGGCTAAATTTTCCACTTGTAGTCTCGCAATTCTTGTCGCGCAGCCTCTAAGTAATCACCAAGCACTGTAAGGCTCTTGGCGTCTTCTTCACTTGCAATAGAAGTGTTTTCAACTGCATTCACTTCTTCGCGTATCTTGAAGATTTCCAATTGTCGATGATCTGAGGACTTCTTTTCTTCTGAGATGCAGAGTAAAATTTTCTCGTGATCAGACTCTAAGGTTTTGAGTTGGACTTTGAGCCTTTCAATCTCAAGAAGCTTCTGCTCATATTCCTGCTGGAGTGTGCTTTCCCTTTCAAGAGAGAGGTTCTCCGTTGATGAGATATTGTCCAATTTACTCTGAAGCTCTGCCAAGTTATGGTCCCTCTGAGCCAAGGTCAACTTGGAAGAATGCATCCGCCTTAGTTCGCTATACTTTCCCACATGACGAAAGTAGTCATCTACGAACTGGCGAAGAGGTGGCAAGTTGGTTGCATCAACACTGGAGATGGTCTGAAATATCTTGTTCATTTCTGGTTCAAGAGAGGGAACATTCTCAAAAGTGGCACGAGCAAGTTTCTGTTGGGCAACCTCCCACATAGTTTGTGTAGCCTGACGTTGTATATCAGAAAAGTGTGAAATCATGTTGTCGGCATTGAAGATAGAAGCCTCTGAAATAGCAACTTGCACCTCCCTTGGCCCTAGCAGCAATAGAAGGGGTTGAGGTCAGCACCTTGTCGGATGACACTCTAAATGGTTCGATCTGAAGGAAAAATTACTTAAGTCAATATATATAAATGCTTAAACAATTTAAAGAGAACTAAAAAAAAATGGTAAAAAAAAATTACAAAAAAAAAAGAAGAAAGAATGAAAGATATATATGTTTAAAAAATAAAAACAAAACAAATTTTTTTAAAAAAATAAAAATAAAAACAAACAAAAAAAATTCGTTAAAAAAAAGATTTTTTTAAAAAAAAAAGTAAAATTAATAAAATATTAAAATATTAATAAAATATTAAAATGTTAAAATAATAAAATATATTAAAAAAGGAGTCAGATTTTTTTTGTTTTTGTTTTTTTTCTCCTTCACTCTTTTCTCTCTCCCCGAAGAAAAAAACCTTCTCTCTCTTTTTTCTCTATCTTCCTCCCCCAAATCTCTTCTCCATCCCCCTTCTCTCACTTCCTCTCTCTCTTCTGCATCTCTCTCTTTCTCTCACCGAAATCACCCACCTCACACCTCTCCTTTCCGGCGACCCGCGGCGGCTGAAGTACGATGGCAAGCTCACGGCAAACGATGGTTGAGGCTCGGTGTGTCGTCGGAGAGTTGCGGCGACTTCGGTTTGGGCGGATAGCAACGGCAGCGTGGTTCGGCGGTTTAGGCAGCTACAGCAACGACGGCGGCGACTAAAGCTTCTTCCTCAAATCCGGCCGATCCCACGGGTTCCGACCGCAGTAGCTCACAGCTTCGGCTCGGGACTGCAGTGGCTTGGGTATAGCGGCGTGTTGCAGGTCCCGTGGCTGGGGCGCTTCACGGCGACTGAAGCTCGACGGCAGCGACTGCGAAACACGATTACCTTCACGAGCTTGGGACTTGGATGGAGAGTGTTCCTGCTGCTCAATATTTATAGTAAAAAAAAAAGCTTGGGGGTTGAGATTTTCTGTTTCGAATATGAACTAGAGACCTGATTTCATGATTGAATCTTGATAAAATATAAAGATTCACAATTATTTCGATTTGGGAGTGTTAAGTTTGTTATTCAGTTTTTTAATTTGTTATTTCAAATAAGGGCACATTTTAAATTTTATTGAAACCCAGAACAGATTTTAAGTTCAAGGTTTTAGTCTAAAATTCAAGCAAGTTTGGAACCAAACCAATTTTGGAACCAAGTTTGGAACCAAAGCTTGATCCCTTTTTTTTTTTCTTCCAAATCAATTTTCACACAAAGCCAAATGCTTGTTGGCCTTTTAAGTCAAAGAGACAAATTTCACTGGAGCTTTAAGTTACCTTGAGAACTTTTAAAATTTGGACACACTCAATCTTTTTCCAAAATTCAAGGCAAAATTGGGTAAAATAAAAATTTTATCAAGAAAATTTTTTTGGTAGAAGTTAAGTTTCTCGTATCAAAATTTGGATATAATTCAAATTTTTTATCCCAAACTAAATTTTGACCAAATTCTAAATTAAGTTTCTCAAATTGGGCATAACTCAAATTTTTTATTCCAAACTAAAATTTTGGGCCAAAATTTAAATTAAGTTGTTCAATCCAAAATGTGGGCATACTTTAAATTTTGTTCTAAATCAAAATTGGGGTAAGTTTTAAAATTTATTCCAAATTCAAACAAAAATTGGATGGAATTCCAAATCCTAATCCAATTTCAAATAAAATTTGAGATATAATTTTAACCTTGCACCAAATTTGGATTTTGAATTAAAGTAGATTCAAATCGAAACTTTATGTTAGAAAAAAAAATCAAAATATTGACTCAAATTCATATTTTGATAAATTGGCATTAAAAAAAATGTGTCAAAAAAAATCAAATTTATGAATCAAATTCCATATTTTGATTAAATTGACATATCAAATGGAGTCCAAATTAGGAGTATCCTAAGTTTTGATTCCAAAATAACTTTTTTTGAGATTCACACATGCATGTTTGTGTATAAATCTCGAAAATGGGCATTTGTTGGAATAGAAATTTCGACCAACTCAAAATTGTCACGTCATTACCTAACATTGATGACAAAATTATATTTAATTAGGGATTAATTAAATTTGCAAAGATTCTTAAATTAAATTATGGCAAATCCAAGTACGCAATTGGGTCATTTGAAATTTGGAAAACAAAAGCCCAAATTGAAGGCCCCAATTAGCAAAGTCCAAGCTCAGTCCAAAAGGGCTTACCCAAATTCAACCATGCCCAGTCCAAAAGGGTTGGCCCAAAGTCAATCAAGCCCAATCCAAATAGTTGGCCCAAAATCAACTGGGCCCAGTCCAACAAGCCCAAGCCCACCTGAAGCCTTTGAGAAACTCTATAAATAGAGAGCTTTCTCCTTCACTTCAGGGGTTCAGAACTGAAGAATCTCAAAAAGAATTCAGAAACAAAGCTCAGAAGACTCCAGAAGCTCCTGTAGATCAAACACTGTCTGAACGAAGAACACATCATGGATATCAAGAACACTCCAAGAATCCAATGAAGTTTCAACCTCGAGAACAAGCTATTCAGCCCTCGAGTAAAACATACAAGCAGGAGAGAGAATCAGATGATCAAATACTAGAGATTGTACTCACTATACTGAAATCAATACAAATACAAATAATTTACACGTGCTAAATTTCCTTGTTGAAATCTCATGTGAACAGACTTTTCGAACTTGGCGTCTACCTCTAGCTATTAGATTTTAGATCTTCGTCATTTGAACTTGAACTTATGTTTTATTTTGTAATGAAACTTATGTTGTATTAAACTGACTTAATGACTTTTGTTCTCTTTTGTGATGCAAAATTTTGCTAATGTTGTTGTTTCATATATTTGGAGTTTGGACTTAAGTTATGTAATGATTTAATATTGATGAAAACTTATGTTATTTCATATGTTTGGAGTTTTGGACTTATGTAATATGTATATCGTATTTGGATTTTCAATCAACATTTTGAATCTTTAATATTAGTATTTATTCAATTATAGGTAGGTAGATGGACAAATGACAATTATTCATTTTACAAGTCACATAAAAATTTCAATTTTCAATGAAATGAAATTTGAAATAGATGGATAATTATTCATGTCAAGAGAGATTAAAAATTTACCATTCATTATCAATGAAAATAATTTATATTGTCATGATTATTGCAAATAAAAATATATACTAAAAAGTAAAAACATCAAAATAAAAGAAAAAGAATAGTTGAAAAAACCAACTTAATTATGTATAATTTTTTGTTCTAGTATTATTAAGTTAGTAAAGTATCATGATTATTAAAATAAAAAATTGAAAAATTAAAGGAGGTAATTAAAAAAAAAAAACCGATGAAACCAACCGATTGAACCAACCGACGGTCGATCGGTTTCTACACCAGTTGAAGAAACCGTCGGTTTCCATTTAGAGGAAACCGACCCCAACCGACCGCGAACACCCCTAAATATAACATTCTTAAAACAACAACTTAAATGAATTTCAAAGGCCTGAATTTGCAATTGCCATTGATTTGAGTATGGTGGAAATATAAAATAGGGACTAATGTGCGAAAATCGATTTAAACCTAAATTTCTAGCTATAACAAATTGACTCGCATTTGAATTTTGTTCGACTCGTTATTTGATCTACTTATTTGGTAACTTATAGCACGTTAGTCAACTACGTAGTTGCCATATCATTTTTTTGATAGTTAACTAATTATCAAATAAGTTATGTAACTTTCCAAAAAACAAAAAAGTCCATTTAAAACTACTTTGAGACTAAAATGTCCATTTTGAAACTTTAGTTACAAAAATATATACTATACTCAAATTTAAGAGATATTTTGTCCAAAATTTTTGGATAAAATACCATTTTGGTACCTATACTTTTAGACTTGTAATATTTTAATCATTATACTTTCAAATGTCTAAATTCGGTCATTGTACTTTCAATAAATCTAAAATAGTCTCTACAGTTAGTTTATTGTTAATTTTTTATTAAAAAAGTTAGTCTCCATTAGTCTTTCCTTTATAAATTTTGGAAACATATTCACATTGTGTCTTTTCTTGCATGAAAATTAATTAACCAATTTCAATAAAAAAATTAACTTTAAAGGACTAATTTTAAGATTTATTAAAGGAAAAAATACACTTTTGGTTCATGAGTTTTGAGTTTGATAGCATTTAGATCATTCAGTTTTCAAAGGCCTGAGTTTGATAGCATTTGGATTCGGTTGCATTTTGGTCTCTACTGTCATCTTTCCGAGTTTTTAGTTAATTAGCTAACAGAAATATGACATGACATTTTTTTAATTTTTAAAATAAAAAATATATTTTTAATTTTTTTTCTTTTTCTTTCTATTATTTCTCCCTCCTCCTCTCATCATTATCCCTCCTCTCATCCATGGCTGCCGCCACTACTTCTTCTTCTTTGTTTTTTTTTTCTCATCTCTTCTTCTTTCCTCCTCATCTCTTCTTCTTCTCGTTCCTCCTCCTTTCTTCCTTTCTTTCCCACGTTTCCAAAGGAAAAAAAAAAGTGAAACGATACGGGTTTTCCCTTCGTTTCAGTCTGAATCAAAGGGGAACCCCCTTTGATTTAGATCTGGATTCCTTCCATATCTGAAACGAAGGGAAATTTCCCTTTATTTCACCCCTTCGAGCCTTTAAAAAAAAAACATGGAGAAGAAGGGGAGAAATGAGGAGAAACAAAAAAGAGAAGAAGAAGAATGGAATAAGAGTACAGAAAAAGAAAAGAAAAAGAAAAATAAGAAGAGGTGGCATCGACGATTGATGGGAGGAAGGAGAAAGAAAAGATAGAAATAGAAAAAAATTAAAAAAATATATTTTTTAATAAAAAATGTGACGAAAAACTAAAAATTAAAAAAATATATTTTTTAATAAAAAAATGTAACGTCAGTTTTTCGTGAGCTAATTAATGAAAAATTGACGACACATACCAAAATACTACCAAACCTAAACTGGATCAAAATGTAAAGTTTAAAAACTTAGGTCCTGTTTGATAACCATTTGGTTTTTAGTTTTTTATTTTTGAAAATTAAGCTTGTTTTCCCCCAATTTCTCTACAATGGTTTTCATCTCCCTTAAGGAAGTATTTGAATTCTTAGCCAAATTCTAAAAACAAAAACAAGTTTTTGAAAACTATTTTTTAGTTTTCAAAACATGGCTTGGTTTTTGAAAACATAGGCAAAAAATATATGACAAAACAAGTAAAACCATAGGTGGAAGTAGTATTTATAGGCTTAATTTTTAAAAACCAAAAACCAAAAACCAAATGGTTATCAAACGGGGCCTTAAAGACTTAAATACTATCCAACCCAAACTTTAAAAAAACAAAATGTATTTTTTTTTCTTTATTAAAAGTACATTAACTAAATTTCAATTAAAATGGAACGGCCAAAGTGCTAGTATTTTAACTAAATTTTTACACTTCAAAATAAAACGTGCATAGACGTCTTTATTAATTATTACTACAAATAAAATGATACATTGAGAAAAGCCAAATGACCAAATTACCCATCATTTCAAGGCCTTCCTCAACCTCGCTCTTCGAAAAAGCCGCCTCAAATGGTAATTTGGTTACCACTTTATAAACACTCAAGTCCTTCGAGTCCTTCGTCTTCGTTTCATCTCTGAGGTTCGCTCTCTGCTGTTCTTGACTGCGCTGAACCTCTGAAACGAAATCTCCATCTCTGAGAAATTTTCAGGTTCCAACCTCAATCTCCTTCTCTCTTTCACCTGCTTCCATGGCGATGATCTCCTATCAACCTCCATTGAAGTCGTTGGCGGTCCCTTCAGTTTCAATATCTAACCCTAAATCTGTCCTCTTCAGGTGCAATTTGTCTCTTCCATCCAGAACCGCCGTCACTACCGTCGAACCTGAACCAGTATTCTCCTCCGTGAAGGCGTTCGCACCTGCAACGGTCGCTAATTTAGGCCCTGGCTTTGATTTCCTCGGCTGCGCCGTCGATGGCTTGGGCGATTTCGTCTCTCTCAGCGTCGATTCCAATGTTCATCCAGGTGAGGTCGCAATCGCCAATATTACAGGCGATAACGCCAATAAACTCAGTAGAAATCCTCTGTATAACTGCGCTGGTATTGCCGCCATTGAGGTCATGAAGATGCTAGGGATTCGATCTGTCGGTCTCTCACTTTCGCTCGAAAAAGGTTTGCCGTTGGGGAGTGGATTGGGATCGAGTGCAGCAAGTGCCGCCGCCGCGGCGATCGCTGTTAATGGATTGTTCGGTGAAAAATTAGGAGTCGAGGAATTGGTTCTCGCGGGGCTGAAATCGGAAGAGAAGGTTTCTGGATACCACGCGGACAATGTCGCACCGGCGATTATGGGGGGGTTCATTCTGATCCGGAATTACGAACCGTTGGAATTGATCCGCTTGAAGTTCCCCGTCGAGAAGGAGCTGTTCTTCGTCTTGGTGAGCCCTGAATTCGAAGCGCCGACGAAGAAAATGCGGGCTGCACTGCCGGCTGAGGTTGGGATGCCGCACCATGTGTGGAATTGCAGCCAAGCGGGGGCGTTGGTGGCGGCGGTGCTGCAGGGTGACTCGATGGGGTTGGGCAAGGCATTGTCGTCGGACAAAATTGTGGAGCCAAGGCGGGCGCCACTGATTCCAGGGATGGATGGGGTCAAGAAGGCGGCCATTGCAGCCGGGGCGTTCGGGTGTACGATAAGCGGGGCAGGGCCGACAGCGGTGGCGGTGATCGACAATGAGGAGAGGGGGAAGGAGATTGGTGAGAGGATGGTTATGGCGTTTTTGAAGGAGGGGAATTTGAAAGCTGTGGCATCTGTAAAGAGGCTTGATCGAGTTGGTGCAAGGCTTATAGGATCCACTCCTAGATAGTGTTCTGTAAGAATGTTTCTGATGTGTTGATGCTGCATCTAGTGTTAGTGCTTGCTGTGGCTGCATTTGAGAAATGGTTAATAAATTTGATTCCGCCATGGAAATGAATCTCTGAAACTTATTGTTTATGCGGAATTATGTCGTGCTTTTTTGTTGCGGAAGCATGGTTTTTATCCGTTGAACTTTACCTTGTGAAATTGGAATGTGCTGATTTCTTGTTCCTAGAAGACTGTTTTTAGTTCGTTCCTGGTGGATAGAGACATCCATTTTTTTACCCAGGTGCGCCCTGCCCCAGGGCAGGAAATTGATTGGGTGAAAATTTTTCTCCGCCTTAGACCCGATTCCTGTCCCATCACCCGTTACTGGCTTGGATTTTTTTTTAAAAAATAAATTCTCAATATCAACTTTTAGTGACTGTTTGGGATATTGAGTGTTTGGGATATTGAGTGTGAATTGTGAGTTGTGAGTTATAATAATTTATGGATTCTAATAGTCTCTGTAATTATATAAATGTAGAGTTGTTGAGTATGGAGTTATAATAGTCTGTTTGGGATGCAGAGTATGTTATAACACAAGTTATTATAATTCATGTCCCAAACAGTCTCTTAATTTTCGTTTGATAACTATTTGATTTTTAGTTTTATACTATTAGATTCATTGTTTTGTTATTAACCTTTTACATATGGCTTAAAAGACAAAGCCATATTTTGAAAACTAAAAAGAAAAATAGTTTTTAAAAACTTGTTTTTGTTTTTGGAATTTGGCTAAAAATTCAAATGCTTTCTTAAGAGAGATGAAAAACCAAGGTAGAGAAATTGAGAGAAAACAAGCTTCATTTAAAAAAAAAAAAAAAAATCAAAGACTAAATTGTTATCAAATGGAGTCTAGGTGTTATTTACCTTTTATATATGGTTTTCAAAAATCAAGTTATGTTTTGAAAACTAAAAAAAGTAGTTTTCAAAAACTTGTTTTTGAAATTTGGAATTTGGCTAAGAATTCAAATCAAAAAGACCTTAGGTGTTATTTACCTTTTGCATATGGTTTCAAAAAATAACACCTTTTGCATATGGTTTCAAAAATCAAGTCATGTTTTGAAAATTAAAAAAGAAAAAAAGTAGATTTTGTTTTTGGAATTTAGTTAAGAATTCAAATGCTTAGAGATGAAAACCAAGGTAAAAAAATTGAGAAAAAACAAGCTTAATTTTTAAAAACCAAAAACTAAGGTCCCGTTTGATAACCATTTGGTTTTGGTTTTTGGTTTTTGAAAATTAAGCTTGTTTTCTCCCAATTTCTCTACAATAATTTTTTATCTCCCTTAAGAAAGCATTTGCATTCTTAGCCAAATTCTAAGAATAAAAACAAGTTTTTGAAAACTAAGGCCCCGTTTGATAACCATTTGGTTTTTGGTTTTTGAAAATTAAGCCTATAAATACTATTCTAATCCATGGATTTACTTGTTTTGTTATCTACCTTTTACCTATGTTTTCAAAAACCAAGCCATGTTTTGAAAACTAAAAAAAGTAGTTTTCAAAAACTTGTTTTTATTTTTAGAATGTGGCTAAGAATTCAAATGCTTCCTTAAGGGAGATGCAGACCATGGTAGAGAAATTGAGAGAAAACAAGCTTAATTTTCAAAAATAAAAAACCAAAAACCAAATGGTTATCAAACGGGACCTAAATGATTATCAAATGGGGCCTTAGGAAGTATTATTTTGTTTTAGCCAAGGAATTTTTTTGGTTCAATTACAAGTTTAGTCCTTGAACTTTGATGATTGTATCTATTTAGTCCCTAAACTTTTAAAAGTGTCTAATAGGTCCCTAAATTTTCAATTTTGTGTCTAATAGGTCCCTGAACTTTCAATTTTGTGTCTAATAGATCCCTGTTAAATTCGAAATTTTAAAAAATTAATTGTTTTATTAGATATAAATTTGAATTTTATGCCTAATGAAACCCTAAAATTCCAATTTTGTGTCTATTAGACCCGTGAATTTTAAAAAATTCAAAAGTCCAAGGATTAAATTTGTAATTTTGAAAGTTCAGGGACTAAATAAATACAAACATCAAAGTTCAAGAACTAGATGTATAATTTAACAATTTTTTTTAAATATTTTATTTAAATATAAATTTCTCATTAGAAATTAACAATTTAAATAAAATTTTTCTAAAAATATATTTTATTTAATGAAAAGAAAAAAAAATAGTGAATTTAAATGGGGAATGAGGAATGAAATGGGGGTGGGGGAAGTCATTCGGCTTTGCCTTGCTCTATGGTCATCTCTGCTAGAAAACTTAATCATTAGAAGCATCAATATTTTTTTTTAATGAAAAAGCAATCTTTCATTGAGAAAAAAAATGAAATAATACAAGGGCGTAAAAATAAATAAAGAAATAAGCTCATAAAAGGAAGTCCTAAAGTAAATGACTTCAATCGAGTAAAATGAGACCTAACGAATAATTACAAAAATATTTCAATACAATGATTGAAGAGAAACATATAACCTTACGATAAACCAAACATCACAAGAGTCCATTTTCACTCCTTACAGTCTATTGTTCCTTCACCCCATAAATCCCACAACCTTGCACAAACTCCAACTTGCAACAAAAATCTCTCCTCACAAAGTTTCAAAAAAAAAAAAAAGTTTAATTTGTTAAGTTGAGCTATAGATTTATAGTTAAGTTAAGATGATCGACATTAGAAGTATTGTCTTTTTATATGTCTAGCATATTCTTGCTAGACAAGTCTTAGCTAACAAAAAAATTCTAAATAGATAAGTTTAATTTGTTTAGTCATGATATAATATAGGACTTTGAATTCTAAGAGATACTCTCTATAATAGATCATAACGTAATGTTGAAATAAAAGCATATTGTGATCATGAAATCTACCGCAGTAAATTAATGAATTTGCACTGTCATTGTCAATTTTCAAATCATATTAGAATACGTACTTTGTTAGAAGACTATCATATAGTTGTATATTTTTTGTGGGATGGTAAATAGTACAATGATATGTATATTTTTTAATTCAATAATATTTGGAGTGGAAGAATTCGAACCTCTAACCACTTGGTCAAGAGTACATGTCGATTATCGTTGAGCTATCCACACTTTGATCTAACTATATATATATATATATATATATATATATAGTATTTGTTTAGCATAAGAGAAGGTAGATTTGTTAAAAAGGTAAGTAATGTCTTGACCAATTGACTTATACTCATGTTGGAGTAACAACTGATGAGATTAAGTTAAATGAAATGACTAATATATTAATAGTCAATCTGAGTATAACTTAATAGATAAAAGACCAATTATCATTATAAAGGTAGATGGTTCTATTCCCAGACGCCTACAATTGTTGAACTAATAAAAACTCATGCATCAATTATGTCCCATGTTGGGCTAGCAACAAAAGTAGCCCATTCTTTGGCCGAGCCATGGGCCTTGATGAGGTCTCAGTTTGGTTGTCTTGTTTGGTTGGATCGACTTGTTCTGTAAAGGGAAAATTCTAAGAATGGGTTGTTTTGGTTAATGGCCATCCGATTTTTCTTTTTAATTATGGCCACACGTGAGGTGCACGTGTGGCGTTTCTTTTTTCAAATCCTCATTTTGTCCTCGTACACTAAATCTCCCTCTCTCTTATTTTATTTAAACTGTATCTAATATGTATTTTGAAATATTTACATTGCAGTTATTATCTTTATATTTATTTTTTCGATTCTCTCTCTCCAATAAAATCTTCTTCTCTCCGAAATTCTCTCTCCCCAAGACAATCCTTCTATCTTCAAATCTAAATATCTCTCTCCTATTTTATTTAAACTATATCTAATTTGTATTTTGAAATATTTACATTGCAATTAGTATCTTTATACTTATTTTTTCGATTCTCTCTCCCCAAGACAATCCTCCTCTCTTCGAATCTTAAGCCATTGGTATTTTTTCGGTAACCATCGCTGTTGCAGAAGTTAATTTCATGCGTGTAATTGTTCAGTTGCTTCCTTCTCCACTCTCCGAAATTCTCTCTCCCTAAGACAATCCTCTGCACTCCTCTATCTAAATCTTAAGCCATCGGTATTTTTTCGATTTTCTCTCCCCAAGACAATCCTCCTCTCTCCGAATCTCAAATCTCAAGCCATCGGCACCGTCGCTACTGGACAAGCCAATTTCAGTAATTGTTCAGTCGCTTACTTCTCAACTTTCTGACAGTTCGAACAACGATTTAGAGCTTTTTGGAAGCTTAGAAGGTGATTCGTAGGAATCTTTAAGGCTTGGAGTTGAGTTGCTATGCGTGGTGAAGGCAGTGCTGAAGAAGATGAAGAGCAAAGTGTTAGTAGGGGACAAGGTAGTTGTTGGTTCCATTAATGGGGAATGCATAGAGGGGTCGCGAACTTGCCTTGGATTCTATTCATGGTCCACATGCAGCTTTCTATTCGCTTATTATTCATGTCTGTTCTGTTGCTCTTATTGATAAAAATCCAAGTTCGTGGTAAGGTTGATACTTTTTATTATTTTTTTTTATTTATAGTGTATTTCTCTGTAGGTATTTTGTTCTGTTGATTTTTACTTTATATTTATTTCAAACACATACACAGCTCAAGAGGTAGATGAGTTCGTGGTAGTGTTCGAACTTTTTATTTTTTTTATGTACCGTGTATTTCTCTGTAGGTATTTTGTTTCGTTGATTTTTACTCTATATTTATTTCAGACACATACACAACTCAAGAGATAGATAACAATGGTAGGTTTAGGTATAACAAACTACCTAATTTAAACTCTAGAATAAATAAACTGAATCTATTTATATTTTATTATATTTGTACCTTGTATCTTCTCAAAATATCGGATTATATTTTTAAAAAATGTGTAAATACGTTAATCTTCGTTATTTTGGGTTACTTTTATTTTTTAGTTTAGGATTTCATATTGCATGTCATTTTATTGGTTTGTTAATATATTGTTTTAACTAATTTTTTAATCTTTTTGTTATGCAATCAATTTTTAATTGCTATATATTTTTGTTTGAATTGTAGATAATCTGTTTGAATTAGGTATTTTGATCAGTTGATTTTTACTCTATATTTTTTCAGGCACATACACAGCTCAAGAGATAGATGACAATGGTAGGTTTAGGTATAACAAACTATCTAATTTAATTCTAGAAACCGAATCTATTTATATTTTATTATATTTGTACCTTGTATCTTCTCAAAATATCGGATTATATTTTAAAAAATATGTAAATACGTTAATCTTCCTTGTTTTTGGGTTACTTTTATTTTTTAGTTTAGTATTTCATATTGCATGTCATTTTATTGGTTTGTTAATCTATTATTTTAACTATTATTTTAATCTTTTTATTATGCAATCAATTTTTAATTGCTGTGTATTTTTGTTTGAATTGTAGATAATCTATTTGAATTTTGAATTTTTGTTTGGTTTATGAATCCTAACAACTTTTGTTGTTTAGATTACCGAATTTAACTATTCAAATTTAGATTTTAATTTTAAATTAAATTTAATTAAACGATAATTAGGGAATCTTAGTCATGGAAGTGGTTAGGGGTAGTCTGGTCATTTAATAATTACTAATTAAAATTATGAATAATGATTTGGCCATTTTTAAAAAATTAAGATGGCTCGGCCATTTTTCAAAACGTAAAATAAAAAATGGCCATTTGCGTAGTCAGCCCTTCTGTAAAGCTGTTTTTTATAGCCCATGTGGCATTTTGCATTGAAATTTATTATTTAATAATGACGACACAAATGGATCTCCTAATAGACTTATATTTTACAACTGTCTATTTTTATGGATAGTTTCATGTTTATACTTAAAAACAAGGTTGAAGGAATTTTCCATTAATATTCTCCCACCATATTTGTTGCTATGATTTTTTCTCCACTAATTTTATTTAAGATAATTAAAACAAAAAAGTTAAAAGTTTTTTTTAAAGTAGACATTTAATAAATGATGAACTATTTGCTTTACATTGAAAATAAGTATATTAGAAAAATATAAATTCAAAATAATTATGAATTTTCGAAAATCATAACTATACTTTTGTGATTGTATTTTAAAGTTTAAAAGTATAAAATCAATAAAATACTTTAAATTTAATTTTTTAAAATAAAACATTTTAGTTTGAATCAACGTATATAGTATTCATAATTATATTGTTTAATTATAATTTTTTCATATTCAATATTTTCTCAAAAAAAAAAAGGAAAAAAACTTAGCGATGACAATCTCCTATATTAAATTGAGATATTTCAATCGATCCAAAATTTAAAATGAAAGGGTAAGAACCAATTCTATTTAAAAAAAAAAATAGTTCATTGAATTTAAAATCTGGATAAACAAATAATCCCTACATATATCTTTCATTTTTTTGTTTAAAATTTGAATCATCATAAATTTTTTTATATGTTTCTTTTGAAATTTGAATTAATCGAATAGATTTTTATTGGAATTTAAATAGTGTGATTTCAAAATAATAATAATAATAAATCCATGTAGATAATCACAATTCAGTATAGCTAAAAAGAAAAATTAATTCACTAACTTTAGAATTTGAATAAAAAAGTAATTATCATATATATTTTCATTGTTCGAATTTGAATCTTCACAACAACTTCTATCTTTTCTTTTGAAGTTTGACTCAATGAAGTGAAATTGAATTTAATACCTTTTATTTTAATTAATATTATGTTAGTAATTATTCGCGTGTTTTTTAAAGGTTAAAGATGATTTTAAAATTATTCAAATGAATATATAAAAAAAAAGCTA
Organism: Trichosanthes truncata; assembly: GCA_033996785.1. Classification (NCBI taxonomy): domain Eukaryota; kingdom Viridiplantae; phylum Streptophyta; class Magnoliopsida; order Cucurbitales; family Cucurbitaceae; genus Trichosanthes; species Trichosanthes truncata. The sequence continues at coordinate 54,129,845 of JAWPNB010000010.1, forward strand.
GGTTTAAATAATAATTAATTTATATAATAATAATTGGAATTTACAATTAAAAAATGAAATTACAAGTTAACTTAGGGCTCGTTTGATAACGTTCATGTTTCATGTTTCTTGTTCCTTGTTCCCGTTTCTCATTTTGCAAGAAACAGACATGTTTGATAAATCATTATGTTTCTTGTTTCTAATTTTTTTATAAACATTTCTAAAAAAATGGCAGATTTTGAGAAACTTTAAAAAGTAATTTATCAAATTATGTTTTTGTTTTTTTTTTTTTTAGGTTTCATGCATGTATTCCTATTTCTCTTTTTACCCATCTCTCATCTCTCTCTCTTCTTTCTCGCTCTTCCATTCTATTTTTTTCTTTTAATACTTTTTAATCTTTTTGTTTTTTTTTTGATTTATTTCTTTCTATTCGTTATCTCTCTTTCATCATAATATTTTTTCTTTTAACAGTTTATTATCTCTTTTTTTTTTTATTTTTACTTTTCTCTTTTCGTTTATGTTTTTCTCTTATCTCTTATTTTCTTTTTTTTTTACTTTACATTAACGAGCTTATAATTATTATTTTCTATTTAATTCTCTATTATTTTTTCCTTTTAGTACGGTTTTATTTTTTTATTAAATAAATAAACTAATAATGTATTTCATGTTTACCATTAAATGTAAAAAAATATATACATTCTCTCTCTTTTTCTGATTTTACTTGTGTGTATTATTGGCTAATGCATTTTTAAAAAAAGTAAAAATATATTTTATTATTAAATTAAAGAAATGTGGGTATGTTCGATTGTCTGACCTTAGACAATTTACAAATTTGTCTAATTGAACTAACTTTTGTAAGTCAAAATCGTTCAAGATGCATTGATTGAAGTGAAAAATAACATTGCAAATCAAATTTGAACAACATTTGAAGTATAAAATTTATTATTATTATTATTAATTAGGTTTTGAGCCTTAATAAAATACTTTAACCATTTTATAATTGTTTTATATTTATTTTAATGCATGTTATATATTTTATTATAATATATGTACTAAATTTTATTTTTACCAAAAAATAAGAAACAAAAAATAGAAATAGTTATCAAACATGTTTCTGTTTTTAGTTTTTAAGAAACAAAAACAAGAAATGAGAAACAAAAATAGGAAATAAGAAACGAGAAACGAGAACGTTACGGAGCCTTAGCTATTACTCTATTATTTCCGGGTTTTTTTCAGCCCAATCTCAACCCACCTACATGGCCCAACTTTATTACAAAGCCCCACAAATTTTGATTTTTTTTTAAAAAAAAAAAAACCTAAAAAATCCCATTTGTTCGCCCTCGGTTTCTTTCCAGTTCTATTCGTCTTGCTGTGAGTGTGCGACTTCTTCGTTCTCTCCATCTGGCGACTGGCATCTGCAACTTCATCTTCTTCATCTTCGAATTCTTCTTCACCGAACCACCATCTCGATTTCTCCTTCTTCGATCTCTTCTTCACCGTCTTGATTTCTCCGGCACCTCTCTCTCCGCCATCTCGAGTTCAGTCGACAGTCATCTCGATTCTTCATTCAGGTGAGAATGGTTTGGGCATTATAATTTTTAATTTCTCCAATAATTATTAGCTTTTAGGTTAATGGGGAATGGGTTGTGTTATGGTTTGATTTCTTTCTTCCTTGAAGAAGACGATGTAATACCAAAGCCATTAGTCATAGCAACACTAAGCTCCTGTTTCCTCTGTTTCCCTTATGGCGTTTGTGAATTGCATGCTGTAATCTCAGTGGGGTTTCGCTAATTTTGAGTTGTGAAAATCTCAGTTTCTGTAAAATTGTTGGTGCCAATTTGCAGGTCCATCAAGAAATTTGAAGGGAAAAAAAAAAGAGAACTGAACCAACAGAGAACCGAATCGAGGGAAAACCAAACCGACTGTTTTGTCCATTATTGGACATCGGTTCGGTTTATTGGTTTGGTTCGGTTTAATCGACCAAAATTGATCCGATACCACTCCTATTAAAATTGGCATCAAAATCAATAAAAGTTCAACATGAATGTGAATTATATCAGTTTAAACTTCAACATGAATGTAAAATTAAGTCTCTTGAATATTGTAAAATTTAAATTAATACAATTGTCAAAATTAAGACAAAAGTGCACAATTTACAATAAAAGGGGCAAATTTAACACAAAAGATTTCTCCCTTATATAGTGTCATTTATATATAGTATATTGTATAGATATAGCATAGATATATGTAAATAATTATTTATTGTTTTTATTTTTTTCTAGTACAATGTGTAAATAATTATTCTTCTAATTTTCAATTTTGTATCTACTAGGTCCTTGAATTTTCACTTTAAATCATTGACCAGATTTAGTGATCAATTAAACACAAAATCGAAAGTTTAAGGTCTCATTGGACACAAAATTCAATTTTATCTCTAGTAAATCACTTAATTTTTGAAATTTTTTATTATGTCAGGGGATCTATTGACACAAAATTAAAATTTTAGGGACCTACTGGATACGTTTAAAGTTTATTCTAGATACAAGATTAAAAGTTTAAGGACTCATTAGACACTTTTTAATATTTAAGGATCTAATAAACACAAACTTAAAAGTTCATGAATTAAACTCTCGTAATTTTTTTTCCTAATTGATAAGACATTGAGACGAGCTAAATGAACTAAATTATTATGATATTAAGGTTATTCAAACTTAGTTAGAAGTTTTTGGCACACCTACCTATTCTTATTACCAATAATTTTTTTTAGTTCGACATAATGTAGGAGTGTGAATTTGAACATCCAACCATTTGGTGATAATCTTTTTTTTTATTATAGGATAACATAATTTTTTGGCCCCCAAACATTACTATATGGGTCCGCCCTTAATCAAGGGAATTTCGTTCTTATTACAATTGATTACATTATGTTTCATTACGATTTAGTAAACATGTCCTTAATTTTATAAAATTTCATTAGTTTACAAATGCGATTGATCAAATTAACCTACAGTTCAATATGTTTTTTGCAATATTCCAAAGAAAAAAAATGGAACCGAGGATATCATATTCTGACTTAGGTATAATCTTATCCACAAAAGGAGTACTATGCCCCAACACACAAACGGGTCCACTGTTCCAGTTCAAAAAACCTAACCAGAGTTTTATGCTACCACAGGCTCTTGCAGTTTTGTTCCCGCCGAGAGCTTTTAGCGCCCTTCCTTCGTACGAGCTTCAATGGCGTCCATTCTCTCAAAGAATCAGAACTCGAAGAAGAAGAAGAACAACAACAATGAGAATCACACGCTTTCAGACCTCAAAACCCTAGGCCTCCAACTCCTCTCCTCTCGAGCTCACATCAACAACCTCCCTGTTCTTCTTACCTACGTTTCTCCCTCTTCTCCTCCTCACTATGTCCTCGAAGCCCTCCTCTCCCTCCAGTCCTTCTTCATCACTGTCCTCCCTACCCTCCCTTCCTCCTCCAAGCCCGCTGCTGCCGCCTCCGACGACCCCCAGGACGACGCCGAGTTGATTTACCGGACCTGGCTTCGTTCCAAGTTCGACGAACTCGTCAAGTCGCTCATTGATGTTGCGGTTTCTTCTGAATGCGATGACACTCTCAAGGTGGCCTTTCATGCTTCTCAATTCGTTGTCTGCATTGTTTTGTGTTTGATGATTTAGTTTAATTGTGCATTTTTCTTGTTTTGTTGTAATGCGTGGTTTAGGAGATTGTTTTGGATGCGATTATGGAGTTTGTTAAAGTTGGTAACAAGGGGAAATTTCACTCTGCTGTATATCACAGGTTTCTGCAGAGTATCGTAAGTTACTTTGCTATCGTTCATTCTGTTTATTGTCCAGATTATTGCTGTGCGTTGATTGTTCTAGAGCTGTGCATTTAATTTTTGCAATCTACTCGGCTTTTTTGTCTTCTCTTACTTGTAGACTAATTCTTCTACGCCAGTTAATACTCTGATAGCCTTGCTTGTAAACAAGTACTTCAGTCACATTGACATTCGGTATGGTTTTCTTCTTCTTTGCTATTTTCTCCTTAACATCCCGTGCCTACATGTTAGTATAAATTTCTTTTTTTAGTTCAATGTGCGAAATATTTCCCTTCTGTTCCTTTAGCACTGACATGATTAGGATTGTATTTTAATGTTTATTTCAATCCTCTCTTGCTTTGTATATTGCCTCCTTTTCCCTAATTTATTGCTTCCAATGCCATAATTTTTACCCTATCTTGACATTTTTGTTGAATGCTTCGTGTCTGTGATTCATGGTTAAGAGAGGCATGCTTTAGAATGCCTAAGAGATCCATCTTAGCTTGCTACTTTCTTGTGCAGTTATTTTACGTATATTAGCATCGAAAAACTTGCCAAGACTTTTGAGGCTGAGTACATTTCCGGTACTTCTTCCCACATATTCTTGACATTTTGTCATTCTTATTTTCTGAATGCTTCGTCTGCTGAAACTACCTTCTCCTTGTAGGTGATAGAAATGTGAGGATTAACGACAATGATGGTGGTCATTCAAGAGAAGGGTAAATGTTATTTGATCTCAAATAATTGTCCTAAAACACGGCTTCTCTTCAACTTTTTAATATGTTACTATACTTACCCCTACGTATTCTCGGGGTTTTTTCCTTTTTTAGAAAAGGAAGTATATTAGTATTATACTTACTCCTCTCCCCTACTAGAGAATCACTCTCTGAAATTTGGGGCGGGTATGGCATTCCCGACAGCAACCCTCCCTGCCATGGTTCCATACTCAGAAAATTAGTAGTATACTTACCCCTACATATGTTGAGGTAGGGAAGTCAATCTACTTTGTCTTAGGGAATGGGGAAAATTTCCCAGATATGGGAGTTTTTAGCTCATCTACAGAGAGGGACACACATCATATGTTTTTTTTTTTTAAATTCAACAAGGTGAGATGGGGGATTCAAACACCTAACATTTAGGACAAATATATAATGTCTTAAAAAAATTCAACCATGCGCACACTGCACATTGTTAATTTAATAGAGAAGTGTAATTTCTTTAATTCTTTGTCAGGTCATATGATAGTTAGATCACAGTGAATATATTTGCAAGCACCTTAAACCACAATTTTGTGCTTTGCATCATCCCCATTAAGTAATACTTCAAAGGCACTTGGATCATAAAGTCTTCTCTAAAATTGTTTCATCACTGGTGATGTTTGTATTGAATATGTGAAACTTACCTCTTTCCATGCAGAGTGGAGTTCATTCACATTGTGCACTCTATCTTATCCTCCATTCCCCCTTTGGAAAACTCAAATCAATCTGACTACACTATGTGGGTTGAATCAGGTAATTTCCGTGGATTTCATTTTTTAGCTTATAGATGTTTGTTTTTTATACTTTCCATTTTTTTGTGATAAGAAACATCAAAAGGATATATACTGTCCATTTTAAATCAGCATGTAAAAAAATTAATTTGTTGTTTACACAACCTCCATTTTTGATGCCGTTAGCTACATTGTTTCCTATCCTTCTAACTGCATGCATAAATCTTGAATTCTTAACATGTTGAATTTACCACCTCAAATCTTCTCAAAGGGTGTTTAGATAATCTATGTTTATTCTTTGTCTGACCGGTGCTGGACTTTTGTGGAGATGTAGAGAAAACTTTTTAGTTTCATTTTGACATTTAATTTAGTTTGGGCATAAAAATGGCATCATGTCCTTCAAGTTGAGATGAGGAATTTCTACTGTGGCCAAGGCAGGCCCAACTTTCAATTTTATACTTTGGCCAATTTGAGTAATTGGATTTGTTGGTAATTTCTTTTCTATATCAACAAATTTACGCCTGGAATCATTCATTTGTATGTTTAAACCCTTATTGTGCGTTCCATAAAGAATTGCTCTAGATTGTTTTTAAGAGAACCTCCAACCAAATGACCCAAAAGATTGTTTATGGAATTGCAAAGCACTGACTGAGAATCAAGATTGCCTAGGAAACTTCCCCATAATATCTAATAAAAAACGATTAAAGAACTACTAACTAGGGTCTTCTAAATTTACATTTTTATGAATTAAGAGTCATGGCATGGAGCATTGCTAGTATCTTCAATGTTTACCGTCAGCACTCCTTTTATGGTCCAAAGTTTTTTCTTAAGTCATTATTTTTCCAATTGAAGGTGATGGCAAAGGGCTCTCTGACAATCAAGAAGCAAAGCAGCTTAAAATGAGGGAAAAAGAGGTCCTTACAATTAGTTCTTTCTTTATCTGTTCAGTATTGGATGGCCACATTGAATTCTATCATTGTTTCTCCACTGAAGAACATTATTAACAACATACTTCAGGTCTTATCAACATTGAAGATTGTTAGAAGAATGAAACTAAAATTTACAAAAGCATGGATTTCGTTTCTCAGGTTACCGCTTCCAGTTGATGTGTACAAGGAGGTAACCACACTTCTTTTTATTTTTCTGTGTGTAAAGGCATTCGTTATTACTGAAATTGGTCTATACATGATGGTTTTGACACCTGTTATAGTTGAATTGTGGCAACAATTTTACATCTCATTTTACCTTTATTTAGTTACTTTATTTTGTGCGGAGGGGATGTGGTTAATTGTGAACAACGTGGTTATGCTTCCTAATGATCTTGAGGGAAAATTTATATCATACAACTTGCTGCTGTTTGGGAATAGTGTTAAAAGAATTGCTCTCAACTTTTTAAAACAAATTTTATCCTCATAGATAACATGTTTGGACAGTAACTTTTTTACGTTGTTTTTGGTTGAGTTATTTTTAATAGTAGCCTTTAGCTTGAGAAGAATTTTCTAGTGTTCTTAAGTATACTAGTTACTAGAAACGGAAGTGATGTACAATGGGCTCAAGAACATGGTAGTGCATGAAATAGTGTAACCGGGTAAGAATTCATTTTTCTAAAACATATTTTCATAAAACAATTCTAAAAAATTAATTTTCAGAAAACCATCCCAACGGAACCTACTTTGGCTTTACTTTTTGTCTGAGACTAGACCTAAGAAGCAAATCCTATTGGTCTATTGCAAACTTCTTGTGATTGATTCCATCTAATATAGGTAAGAAATTTATAGTTACTGTTCTTGCTTCCTTTATTATTCTAGTTTCTCTCTGCACTTCTGCGTGGATGTACCTCTTGTATTTTTGTATGTATACTGCATGTTTGGTCTGTTCCATATTGCTGTTTTTTTCTTCAACTACTTGTTCATAAATACATGGTTTATTGTGTGGTGGGGGATGGGAGGGACACTTACTTTCGGGAGGATCAGTGGTTGGGGGATAGACCCCTTTGCTCCTTGTTTCCTCGGTTATATCACTTGTCATCTTTGAAGAAGCATTCGGTGGCTTCGATCCTTTCCTTTTCCTCCTCTCCTCATGAGGCCATTTCTTCTATCTCCTTTGGGTTCTGTCAGGCGTTGACCAATAGGGAAACGATCGAAGCTATCTCTTTGTTATCCCTGATCAGTCAGTTTCGGTTCTCTCCTCATAGGAAGGACATTCGCCTTTGGACTCCTTCTCCCTCCAAAGAATTCTTGTGCAGTTCTTTCTTTCATTGTTTAGTCAGCCCTATCTTGTCGAGGGGTTCTTTGTTATCCTCTATGTGGAAGGTCAAGATTCCAAAGAAGGTCAAGTTCTTTGCATAGCAGGTTTGGCACGGAAGGGTTAACACCCTGGATCGTTTGTTGGCCAGGCTGCCCCCCTTGGTTGGGCCATTTTGTTATATTATGTGCAGAAGGGCAGCTGAGGACCTTGATCATATGCTATGGACTTGTGACTTTGCTCGGGATGTTTGGAATTGTTTCTTTCGGCAATTCAACTTCAGCTGTGTTGGGCAACAAGATAGTAGAGAGAGGTTCACGGAGCTTTTCCTTAGTTCGCCTTTTTGTGAGAAAGGGTTGTTTTTTTGGCAGACTGGGGTTTGTGCTATTTTGTGGAGTTTGTGGCGGGAGAGAAATAATATAATCCTTCGGGGGAGTGAGAGTTCTTTTATTGATGTGTGGTCCCTTGTTAGATTCTATGTTTCTCTATGGGCTTCGGTGTCGAGGCTTTTTTGTAACTATTCTTTGAGTCTTATTTTGCTTGACTGGAGCCTCTTCCTATAGTTGGCTCCCTTTTTTTTGTGGGCTTCTTTTTTGTATGCCCATGTGTTCTTTCATTTTTTCTCAATGAAAGCTCAGTTTTTATTCCAAAAAAAAAAAATCATAAATACATGGTTTGGTTATTCAGAAATTTTTTTATGATTGTCTGTTTAACAACCTTCCCTTCCCCGTTGTCTTTTCATCTTAACTCTTTTATCTCTTTTCTTCGGCTTTGTTATCATCTAATATTTTCTTTTCCTTTTCCTTTTGCTACTCAGGTTCTTGTAATTCTTGATCAGGAAGTCATTCCTTATCTTTCTAATCCAATCATTTTATGGTAAGTAATAATATGGCTTGTTTGTTCTCTCTTATAAATAAAGCTTGTATTTCTCATTTAACACGTTTACCTAATAAACTGCAGTGACTTCTTAACAAAATCCTATAATATTGGTGGCGTTGTCAGTGTTATGTCTCTCAGCAGCCTCTTCCTTCTTATGACAAAATATGGTTTAGAGTATCCAAACTTCTATGAAAAACTTTATGCTCTATTGGTTCCTTCAATATTCATGGCAAAACATCGGGCCAAGTTTTTTCAGGTAAAGTTGAATGGTTTTCAATTTTTTTTTACATTATTATTTTTAGGAGCGTGGGTAGTGATTTCAAGTATCTCTTTGGTATTTTAAATGCTCTTCGATCTACGGAGTATAATCATCTACTTAATTTTAAGACTATTTGGTTGGCTTTTCTCACCTAGTTTGAGTTAATTCTATTAGATAATACAATGTAAAAAGGGCCTTTGGCATTTTTTTTGCCCTTCTTATAGGGTATTTGGATTGATAGAAATTGTAGAATCCTTAGAGGGATTCAGAGATCCTAGGAAGAGGTTTGAGATATTGTTAGATTTAATACCTCTTTATGTGTCAATTTCTAAGTCCTTTTGTAATTATCATTTATGTGTCAATTTCTAAGTCCTTTTGTAATTATCAACTAGGTCTTGATCATTTATATTGGAGTCCATTTCAACTTAACTAGAGTTTGGACACTTTTGGTGGGTTTGTTTTTTGTATGTCCTTGTGTGTTATTTCATTTGTCTTAATGAAAGCTTGGCTTCTCATAAAAAAGTTGTAGGAGATTGAGAAGATGGTCAACTATTGAGCAGACCATTTTATTTATTATGTACTATATTATTTTGTAGATAGTATGAAACATAGGTCATAGGAGTACGTATGTTATTGACGATGAAAACCAAGTTATATGACTAATGGCTTTTCTAAATGGTGGTTTATTTCAAGGTGATTGTCTTACATGTTTGATTCCATTCTTGGCAGCTTCTTGATTCTTGCTTGAAGTCACCACTTCTTCCAGCATACTTGGCTGCTGCTTTTGCTAAGAAATTAAGTAGGCTGTCACTTGTTGTTCCTCCATCAGGAGCACTTGTCATTGTAGCTCTTATTCACAATCTCTTACGAAGGCATCCCTCAATCAACTGTTTGGTTCACTGGGTAACTAATTTTTTTCTTCTTTTGATTTAGGCACATTAGTTAGCTTTGGAAATTTTAAAATGTTGTTTAGTTAAGGGTTTACTTTTTATACATATAGCTTTTTCTTTTTTCTTTTTTTTTTTTTTTAATTTTCTTATTGTGGAAAGCCATTTTATATAAGTAGCTTGCTTTATTGCAATCAAAATTTCTTTCTTAACCTCGCCTGCTTAATTATTAACATTCTTCTGGTATATAGTATGTGAATCCTTTACTTGCCTATACAACGGAAATGCTTTGAAAGCAGTCGTTTGGCCTAGCCCTTAGTGGGTTGCCTATATTTATGGATTTAAGAGAAACCTTAAGTAGTCGTCCTTTTGGGGGGATCTGTAAAATCCTTGAAATGGGGATCCAAGTTACCCCTGGTGGGAGTCTATACAATAATGACATCCTAGTGCTCTAGGAGGACATTTTGTACATCAAACAGGTTTCCTAAATCCATTCCAGCATTTTGTTTACCCCAACGTTACTGTTGCGAGTGGCAACATAAACCCATCAGATTTTGCAATTTGTCCCATCGGCATCCTAATTGAGCACACTTCAAAGTTGTCTTCCTCAGGTTCACAAAAGTATTGCATTAAAAAATGTAAAGTTGATGAATATATTAGTTAACTTTGGAAACATAATTACAATTAAATATTATCAAATAAAATGTTACAAATTTTACTCCCAAACAACAATCACTACAACGTACAACCTACGTTCCCAGTAATCTAAGAACCATTGGTTTACTCCTGAAGCAGGCCATTGTTTTACACTCATGGAAAATTTTCAGCAACCCTATTCCCAATCACCACTGACAGCTATATATTGAGCACTCTAAATCTTTCTGATTCCCACGAAAATAGGTGGTCTGCGAGGGATCCATCAAAAGATACCTGTTGGCATAATTAAGTGCATTGACCTGAAAACATTATCATTAGGTGGATTTGAATTTCTATTTGAGAACTGTCCTTGACTTGAGGATATTGGCTATGATTGAAGTGAGCACATTTTTTTATCTTATTGTTGTAGATAGATTCTACAACTTGCATCAACTTTTCTTGTTTTCTTTTGGATATAATGTATGTATTATGTGGGCAGGAAAATGTTAACGAGAGTAAGAACAATGATTCAACAGATGAAGGGGTTGCTAAAGGCACGGATGCTTCTGAAGTTGATGCTGATACACCCAACATGAAGCCAGGCATTGACCATTTTAACTACGAGGAAATTGATCCAATTAAATCTAGTGCCTTGAGTAAGTGTTGACGTCAATGAACTCTAAATTCACTTAATGTCAGGTTCTCAACATCGACCATTCCTTAGACGTTGTGTTAGGATTAATGAATTGCAGTTTACATTTCTGGAATCTTTTTATTTATGAATAGGGGAGAATCCTCCAGTCTTAGTGCCCCCAGATTGGTGGTTTTTCTTTTCCTTTTGAGTTCATAGATTGTTGGTATTTTGTAAGGAAACCCCTTACAATTATATTGATATGCAGAGGAAATTCAAGCCCTAAGGCAATACAAAAGAACCCAACCTCTTAGAGAGGGTTGGTAATCTCTCTTCCTCCCAAAGCTCTCAAGCTAATTCACTAAAAACATGAAAATGAAACGATTGTACTAGAGTATATATATACTACCCAAATGGTTCCCCACATTCCCTACACGTCATTGGTCCCCATCCCATATGCTCACTCCCACAAACCGGTCCCTTAACTAATTGGTTGACTCTGAAATGTCTCTTTTGCCTCTCTGATAAACCTCCCTAATCGGAGGCCTAACATATTTCTACTCTAATTTCTGGGGATTATATTCTTATCATAATCATGTGTTTGAAATTTTATTCCATGCCTTTCCAAATTGATTGTCTCTTTGTTGGATGGAAGGGGCAAAGATATGTGGAGTAATTAGTATTCCTGTGGTGACGTACCATTAATATCACCTTCACTTGCCAAAAGTTCCTTTCTTGACTTACTTTTCAATGGTTTACACAAGTCCTTGTAATTCATATTCAAGTCTGGTCAGATTTAATGACTGAAAATACAGTTAACTACCTGGCGACATGTGATTGTTTTTGCCACAAGAGTTCATGTGTGCTCAATGTTTGGATCATGCCTTTTTCAGTTAATCCATGCCATGAGATGCTACTGGTGGACTTGTCTTTTTAATTTGTGATTTAATATTGTCCTTATTAACGAGAATTATTGGAACAGGAAGTTCACTTTGGGAAATTGACAGTCTTCGACACCATTATTGTCCTCCCGTTTCTAGGTATGCTGTTTGACGTTGATTTATTAGTTTTGGATTATAGACTGAAAACTAGTCTTTATGTTCTTGTAGGTTAGTTTTGTCGCTTGAGAATGATCTGACTGTGAGATCAAAAACAACTGAAATTGATGTTAAAGATTTTGTTTCTGGTTCATACGCCACAATACTTGGGCAAGAGGTAAGTGTCCTTTTTCTTTTCTTTTTTTGGTTCATTAGTACTTTAGCTTTAATTAGTGCGTATTAATAGGCTAATAGCCCATTTTGGAACTGTAATTGTTAGCTTATTGAATATTATTCTATAGAAAGGGTTTTTAGAGGGTTCTTTCAAATTTGGAGGTTCTCTCCTTTGTTTGGGATTGATTTCCCGGCTATTTATGGACTTTGACGTCGTCTTTTAAATCTGCTGCGTCTTCCCTAACAAAGGTTAAAACTGGGTCAATCAAATTTAAATTTTCTTTTTGTTCTGAATGGTATCTTTGGTTGCAGTTGAAAAAGAAAATGAAGCGAGTCCCTTTGGCATTCTACCAATCAATCCCCACCACCTTGTTCTCGGACTCTGATTTCGTTGGTTGGAGTTTCGATCGCGAAAATAGTGAGAAGAATATTGATAGTAGCAATCATCTTTCGACAAAAAGACAGCGTGTAGAAAGTTCATAATCCAGGTTTCTTCACCTCCTTGAAATTCACCACCTTCCGATGGGAACATCGCGACACCATTTTCTTTCTTCTAATGGACTGCATTCCAGGAAGCATCGAAATATGGTAGAACCACCAATTGTTTATCTTGGATTACTCATCTTTATCACGGAAGATTATATTGCCTCCTTGAAAGCAGTTCATTACTCAGAGGGGAAGGTGAATTTTTGCATCCTTTCCATGTAACAGTCCTAATTGAAAATCAGTTTATACAATGGAGAGGTCATGTTTACTCTTTTTTTTTTTTTTACCCACCAGTTTTGCTGTAATTTATTCAGGTAACTCATTGGCGCCTCTTATACAAACTTAACATCTGCAATCTTTATGAGTTATTGTGATTCAGGTGTGGCAGCCAGTGGCAGGCATTTTTGTAGTTTCCAATACTATTTTATAGTTCAACTATATATGACTTTGAAGCTCTGTACTCTAAAGAAATTTAATGAATTCAACTTCAGTCGGTCAAAGTCTTGATTGGGTTCTATTAGTTTACAGATTTATTGTGTTCTATTAGTTTTATTATTTTACAGGAAACAATAACCGTTCATTGATAATATAAAAGAATGTCCTATCGATAAAATATTACAAGAAATACTTTCATTGGCTATAGAGGGTAGATAAACTATAATTACAAAAAAGAGAAACAACTTGCTCCAAGTAATAGCTAAAAAGGAATTAACTGATGTTTTGGGTTGTATCCATGAAGATTCGAGCATTACTCAGTAGCCAAAGATACCATAAAAAAGCACGAACATGATTGAGCCAAAAAATCTTTTTTTCCTTTTTAAACGGGTGCCCCAACAAAATAAGAGAGATAAGAGAAAGAGTATCACTCGATCTAGGGAAAGTCCATCCAAATGTATCTTGAATGGAATTTTAAAAGTTAGAAGTAAAAGGTGTAGTTGCTGTATCGATATTTCAATGGAGAGACACATAGGACTAAATTTTTTTACCTTTTTAGCTGAAGGCTCATTCAAACCATGCATGGAGAGAGCCCTTGACATAGATTTTGTGAAAGAAATGTTTTTTTTCCAAGGACCAACACCAAAAATTTGATCTGTCCGATAGATGCAATGGATGTAAATAGGTGGATAAAAGAGCCCATTCATCAATCTCTGCCTCTATGAGGTTTCTCCTCAAGTGTAACATCCATTAACCATTCTGAGTGCACCAAAAATCAGCAACACTGGCTTCTTTCTTTTGAGATAGAGTAAGTCAGTCGAGGGAATTGGTATTGGAGACTGAAATTTTCCGTTGACGTTTCCTAAAGGTTTCAAAATTACTAGAAAATTCCTTAGAATGTTGATGAAAAGTCGATGTAGCAGAATGTCGTTTTTTTAGACAATTTAGGAAAGTGTCTTAGTTACTACTATGTCGTTTTGAGTCACCGTCATGTCGACTTTTTGTTCAACATTCTTAACAAATTTCTACTCCAAGGATAGTTTGAAATGTTAATGAAAGATCGAGTGTAATATTGCAACTTTTGAAAGAATAGAGATATTTCTGAATAAATAATAAAATTTAGGGGTATTTATTTATTTATTATTATTTTTTAATAATTTAACCTTTTAATCTTTACCTTTGGAATTGTCATGTTGTATCAAATTTTATCGTAAACTTTCAATTTTATAAAATTGCACCCAAAACTTAGATAAGTGTTGCGAATTGCGATCTTAATCCTAAACATTAAAAAATGTTGCAATTTTAATCCTATGATTAGTTTTCGTTTGGAAAATCGTTAAAGAATGTATCTTCATATGCATTCAATGAATTCTAAAACATATATGTAGTTCAAAATTAATAAGATCTCAAAGAAAAATGACACTAGAGCTTCTTCTTTTTTTGTTTTTTTTGTTGAAATTTGTGAATTTTGACAAGGTTATTTAATTGTTAATTTGTATATTGATCAAACTTGATTTTGTTAAAATTTTCACATTGCTTTTTATTAAAATTAGTGGTTAAATGAGTGGAAATTGAATATTGAAAATTATCACACTTGTCCAAGTTTATAATCCAATTTGATAAAATTGAAAGTTAGGATGAAAATTGATATAACATAGCAAGTTGAAGGATGAAAACTGATTTTTTCCCTCAAAACTACAACTTGGTACTGATTTTTTTTTAATGTCAAGTAGGTCAAAAATCTACTTGACAATATGGAAAGTTCTTGAGTTTACTACACTCTTTAAATTAGAGATTTATTAGACACAATTATAAAAAGTTTAGAGAGTGAATTTATAATTTAATCTATAAATAAATATTTAAAATTATATGAAATTTTTTGAAGAGAATAATGAAAGATTTTTTAAAAACTTTGAAAATTTCATAAATGCATATCAAAACTCAACCGGAGCATAACTCAACTGGTTAAATCATATATCCTCAACCAAAATGTCAGAAATTTGAATCTCCACTTCCAATATATTGTTGAACCCAAATAAGAAAAAAAGGAGAAAAAAAAAAAGCAAAAACATCCTTCTTTTTCCCTTTTTCTTTTACTTCACCCCCTTCCTCTAAAATGAAAATAAAGGCCCCGTTTGATAATGTTCTCGTTTCTCGTTTCTTGTTTCCTGTTTCTGTTTCTCGTTTCTTGTTTCTGTTTCTTAAAAACTAAAAACAGAAACATGTTTGATAACTATTTTTGTTTCTTGTTTTTTGGTAAAAATAAAATTTAGTACATATACTATAATAAAACATATAACATGCATTAAAATAAATATAAAACAATTATAAAGATGTTATAGTATTTTATTAAGGCCAAACACCTAATTAATAATAATAATAATAATAAAATTTACCCCTTCAAACGTTGTTCAAATTTGATTTGCAATGTTATTTCATACTTCAATCAATTCACCTTGAACAATTTTGACTTAAAAGAGTTAGTTAAATTAGACGAATTTGTAAATTGTCCAAGGTCAGACAATCGAACATACCCACATTTCTTTAATTTAATAATAAACTTTATTTTTATTTTTTCTTTAAAAATGCATTAGCCAATAATACATGCAAGTAAAATTAGAAAAAGAGAGAGAATGTATATATTTTTTTACATTTAATGGTAAATATGAAATACATTATTAGTTTATTTATTTAATAAAAAAATAAAATCGTACCAAAAGGAAAAATAATAGAGAATTAAAAGAAAATAATAACTATAAGCTCGTTAATGTAAAGTAAAAGAAAATAAGAAAATAAGAGAAAATAAAAACATAAACGAAAAGAGAAAAGCAAAAAGGAAAAAAGAAAAAAAAATAATGAACTATTAAAAGAAAAAAGATTATGATGAAAGAGAGAACGAATAGAAAGAAATAAATCAAAAAATAAAAATAAAAAAGAAGAAACAAACAAAAAGATTAAAAAGTATTAAAAGAAAAAAAATAGAATGGAAGAGAGAGAAAGAAGAGAGAGAGGAGAGATAGGTAAAAAGAGAAATAAGAATATGCATGAAACCTGAAAAAAAAAAACAGAAACAGAATTTGAGAAACTACTTTTTGAAGTTTCTCAAAATCTGCCTTTTTTTAAGAAACGTTTCTAAAAAATTTAGAAACAGGAAACATGATGGTTTATCAAACATGTCTGTTTCTTGAAAAATGAAAAACAGGAACAAGAAAAAGGAAACATGAACGTTATCAAACGAGCCCAAAATAACCTGCTAGCCACTGCCTATAATTGTGAAGAGAGGAAATACTGATAAACACTGACACTTTTTTGCTTTTTCAATTGATATTGTTGGGACTTGTACATATACTCACGAGGTAAATATCTCTGAAGCTTTTATCTTCGTGATAATTTTTTGGTTTGATCATCTTTTCCAATACTCAACATTGCAAGAATACAAGTTTTTCCTTAGAAGAAAGCTTGTAGATGCAATCAAATGTTGTTGAACTGTTTGATTATCTCATATTAGCTAGGCTTCCGGGACAAGTATGGTATCAAAGATGAATTCAACTGCAACAAAACAGGATCATGAATCAAGTCATTATGCAATGTCAAAATACTTCAACATATCAATACAGCATATAGATCATAACTTAATCCAAGCACCAAATGGATGCAAAGCCCACACAAAATTTTAGTTTTACCCCTCTGACAACAGGTGACCACTTGATGGACAAACTAAGCGATTTTTTTAGACATTAGACTTAATATACTTTCTTTTTAAAAAAAATATGTATATGTGAGTGTTCGAGTCAGCTTGCATGTACTTCGATTATTTTCATGAGACAACTGCATGACCCTACATTATGCTTAGTATAACTTGACGAGAAGAGGTTTTAAATCAAATAAAAGCCATTAAAAAAAACAGCAAGGCAAGATTTGACTCTGTAGTGGTAAATGAACAACTTTTTTTTTGGTTGGGCGGTAACAAAAAAAAAAAAAACTTTTTTTTACCTAATTAGCGGCGACGGTGGAGGCGGAAACTGGTGGCAGAGGCGGCGGCGGACCTGACGATGGTGGCGACGACAACAGTAGTGTTTAAGTGCATACCACAAAACTCACAAACCCTAAGGTGTTAAACAAAAGGGTTTTAAACCCCAAAACCCAATTCTCAAAACCCTAATGGTTAACAAAACCTAATCTCTAGACTTTCTCTGATACCATGTTGTTGTGAGACCAAATATGAGAGAATCCTTATTCAATTCTATATAATAGAGCCAAATATATATAGGCATACATGGAAGCCCTAAACTAATAATAGTAAATTACAATAAAAGACAAAAGACTAATAAACTCCTAAATCCACACACACATCTATATATACTAAAACAGTTTGCATGTTTATTTGCTATTAGGTCTAATATTATTGATATACCTTATCATAGGAAAAAGAAGTATATAAGTGGCATTTAATTTTCATTTTTAATTTATAATAGTTAACATGCATATTTGTTATTAATTCTATCACCGATATACCATATTAATAGGATTAAAAATGGTTTATCAATGATATTTGACCCTCTTTTCTTTCTTTTAGTGATTGTTTGCATGCTCATTTGATTTATCATTGATATACCACATATCAGTAGATTAAAAATAGTAAATCAATGATAACTTAATATCAATAACAAAAAAATTGATAACAAATAACTGTAAATTACTAATAGCAATGTATCACTAATATACCATTTTTTATATCTATTAGCGTTAGATGTGTATCAATAATAAACATCTATCATTGATGGACGAAGTAGAAATAGTCTATCAAGGATAAACATGAAAATGTTCTATCAGTGATAGACATAAAAATAGTCTATCAAGCACATAAAAATGATTGCTAATAGACATAAAAATAGTCTACAGTAATAAAAGCTACCACTTATGGACATATTAATGGTCTATTGACAATAGACATAAAAATTCTTTATCAGCAATAAACATAAAAATAGTCGATTAGCGATAAACATCTATTAGTGATAGACATAGAAATAGTCTATCAGTGATAGACATTTTGGTCTATTAGTGATAAACATAAAAATGGTCTATAGACTATAAAAATGGCTTATCACTGATAGACTATCAAAGTGGTATATCAGTGATAGACCTAAAAATTAAAAAAAAAAGTGCTATATTTGTATGACATATTTGTAAATATGATAATCAATTTTGCTACTCATTATAGTTATCCTTAAATAATATATTCGAAAATTAGATTTAATGTATGGAATGATTGTCTTAAATGAAAAAATATATATTAGAAAAGTATAAATTTAAAATGAAAAATTAAATATAAAGAGATGATATTAAATGAGGATAAAATTGTAAGAAAAAAAAACAAAAACTCTAAAGCTGAAAATTTTCATAAGGGAAACATAGCCTCTATGTTTTACAGTCAAAGGCCGCCAAACGTCCACTGGGCGACTTCTTAAGTTTCTTAGAATTGGGCTTGGTAACTAGCAACCCAACCTTTCCACAGAGGACCCGTTTGGAAAATGAAAGGTGGAATTTGTTCGTCGTCGTCGAAATTAAGGACAAAGAAGTGTCACAACTTATTCCAAAGTTTTTGGGCCATGTATTTTCTAAGTACGAACGTGGCCATATTCAGAGCAACGAAGAAAAAAGGAAAAAAAATAAAAAGTCTAAAATGTCTTTTTATGACCAAAATTTCCTAAACCCTTTACGTACCGAGAGGTGATCTTCATAACTAACGAGCTGCGCAGCGTCTCCTTGCTTATTTCACAAGGTAGAGACCATTTTTTCTTTTCAAAACGAGAATTTCAATCAAATTCATTGAAGGGTCTCTCTGAAAAGCACAGGTACTGATTTGAAAAAAAAATGTGGGGTTTGAGGAAGTGAGAATCTAGAGCAAGAAGAACGTTATAGAGAGAGAGATGAGAGAGGTTGAAGGGAGAAGGCTTTGCCAGGAGTTTTCAGCTGGGTATTATGGTCTTTGTACTGTTGGAGGAATGCTCAGTGCTGGAACAACCCATCTTGCTATTACACCTCTTGATGTATTGAAGGTCAATATGCAGGTAACTTTTGGTTTTTGTTGTATAGTACTTGTTAGTTTTTGTGAGGTTGTTTTGATTTTCTGTAAAGGGATTATGTTGCTGTTCATTTTCTTCAAGAATGATGTAGTTGAAATATTTGATAGTTTGTGAGTCTTGTGAGTTGTTTGTGACTTTAGTATTTGTATGAGACTAAGGAAGTAGCAAAGGAATGTTGAGCTTATGTTTTGGGATTTTGTAATGTGATTTATTACCCTTTTTTCATTACAGTAATTGCTTAATTGCTTACTTTGGTTTTAGGATTAGATTCTTTAACTTTTAAGTTCTAGAAATGCCAGTGAGGCTGCTGTTTTTTTTTCCATGTGTTCATTGGTTTGGTTCTTGTTCTCCCACAGAAATGAACAACATGATGCACTTGAATTTATACCCTAAAGAGTCCTGTGGGGTGTTTGGAGATATCCTCCAAGATTCAGGGTCAGGGTTTAAGCCTTCAATTTGAAAATTTAATGATTTAAAATCCTTGTTGTCTTTATATTTGGCTTTAGGGTGAGTGAAGCCTCTAGAAATTCATGGGTTGAACCATGAGCATAATGCAAGGAGTAGGCTCCCAATATCTCGTTATTTTTTGATCAACAACATGTGAGGCTGGGGATTCAAACCTTCGATCTGTTGGTCAAGGATGTATGCTTTAACTAGTTGATGCTCAAGCTGGCAACTACTAGACACAAACTTTCGATATCCTGGTTAAATGTATATATATATATATATATATATAGATATATATATCAGTTTCAGAAGTTAATCCATCATAATTGTACATCTTTAGTTATTGGAAATAGTAATTGGTCCTCAGTTTGTCCCATCCATTTGTAGTTGAATCAAGAACCGACAATAAAGCTAATCTTATGAGTTGGTTTTCTGCCTTAGGTAAATCCAATCAAGTACAATGGCATTTCTTCTGGTTTTTCTATTCTTTGGAGGGAACAAGGTCCTTCATCCCTTTGGAGGGGTTGGTCAGGCAAGTTATTTGGATATGGTGTTCAAGGCGGGTTCAAATTCGGTCTCTATGAGTACTTTAAGAAGTTTTACTCTGATTTGCTGGGAGGCCATAGCAGAAGTTCCATATACTTTCTCAGCAGTGCTTCTGCTCAAGTTTTTGCAGATGTTGCTCTCTGTCCTTTTGAAGCTGTCAAGGTCAGAGTCCAGACACAACCCTATTATGCCAAGGGATTGGCTGATGGATTTCCAAAGTTATACTACAGTGAAGGTCTTTCAGGGTAAGCTATGGCAACAAGAAAAAGAATGTTACATTTCTCATCGTCTTTTCCATCTTCAATTATGCTTAATGATATTGATCTTTTACTGCAGTTTCTACAGAGGGCTTTTTCCACTTTGGGGACGAAATCTTCCATGTAACATCTCTAACTCATTGCATTTGTTAGCTGTGATATCTGTTGTACTAAATTTTCTGATTTATATACAGCTGATAGATCTTTATTAATATTTCCAAAATCAAAAGTTTGTAATTTAGGCCCCGTTTGATAACTATTTAGTTTTTTGTTTTTTAAAATTAAGCCTACAAACACTACTTCCAACCATGAGTTTCTTTGTTTTGTTATCTACTTTCTAAAAGTGTTCAAAATGCCAGAAGTTTTAAAAAAGTAGTTTTTAAAAACTTTTTTTTTTTAGAACTTGACTAAGGATTCAAATGTTACTTTAAGAAAGGGGAAAACTGTAGTAAAGAAATTGTGAGGATTTTAAAAATAGAAAACTAAAAACGCAATCGTTATCAAACGAGGTCTTTTAAGTTTTCAGGTTATTGTGAAATGCTAATATATTGAACTTCAAAACCCTAATTGTCCCTGAATTTTTTTTTACAATGTTATTCCTTGTGAAATGCAAAGAAATTACCTGGAACAAATTCCGTAGATTTTGTTACTTGCTGATAATATTGCTCATATCTTCTTCTACATTTTCTGCTCGATAATGTGTTAAGATCACTGCTTTTATCATATTTCAATTTTTACCACAGCGAGGACTTGGCGACTAAGAACAATAGAGTGTTTAATGCAAACTAGCAGACACTTGGCCTTTTCACTTTTAGACAAAATTTCCCTGAAAAATATTATGAATTTCATAATGTTAATGGTGTTCAATGCCAACTAAAGGGCAGATATGGGATCTAAACGGCCATAAAAACATTGTTGCATCTGATGGACAGTAGAAGTGAATATTGGAGACTTGTCAATATGATTTTTTTTTCCATTGGCATCTTGATTTAACGAACAGTAACTTCCTTGCCTGTGATTCTTGGTTTTACGGATTCGGTTATTCTCCAGCTTTTGATTATATTTTTCTTTGTGAATTGTCTTTGACAGTCTCCATGATTATGTTCTCAACATTTGAGCATTCAGTAGACTTCATATATCAAAATATCATTCAGCGTAGAAAGGAAGATTGCTCGAGAACCCAACAGCTCGGTGTTACATGTTTAGGTGGCTATGCAGCTGGAGCTGTTGGTACTGTTGTCTCAAATCCAGCTGATAACATTGTTTCCTCCCTTTATAATAAGAAGGCTGATAATATAGTGCAGGTGGTGATCTCTCTCTCTTAGTTTTTAAAATGCATGCCTAGGCATCAAGAAAATCGTACACTAGGTGCATCGCTAAGAAGAAGGAGCGAGGCACTCTCAATGAAGTGTGCACCCGAGGGACCCTTTTCTTAAATAAAGAAAAAAAAGTTAAAAGGAAGAACCTAGGAAATAGTTTTTAAAAATGTTCGTTTTTTCTCCCCAATCTCTTATAAAGGCTCTAATTTCTTAAATTGTTCGTTACCTTATTATTCATACTACTATTTTTTTCCACATTTTTTTCATATCTATGTATGTATTTTTTTGCCTTGCATTTTTAGCTCTAAAGGAATATTACACTTTAGTATGCCTCACGCTTTTAAAAGCACTTCTCTAGAGATGAAGTAAAACTGAATGGTGTCTTTGTTTGGATATTCCTCTTGCAGGCAGTGAAGAACATAGGATTTGGCAATCTATTTACTAGAAGTCTTCCTGTCAGAATTGCACTTGTTGGTCCTGTTGTTACTTTGCAGTGGTTCTTCTATGACACCATTAAAGTGCTAAGTGGACTGTAAGTGTGTTTTCTATACTCTACTTCGCAGTACATCGTAATCAATGTTTTTGCTTCTGGTTGCAGTTTCTTCCCCTATGCACTAGGAAATATTTAGGGTAAAAATCAATTTATAAGTGTATCAATGAAAATTCTGAACTTTGGATTGTATCAATAAAAACTCTAAACTAATAATTGTATTAATTTAAACCCTGAACTTTCATAAGTGTATCAATTTACACTTATTGTTAGATTTCGTTTGAAAAATGTTAGTTTACACGTGTGCAAACTTATAATTCTATCAATTAAACCACTAAATTATCATAAGTGAATCAATTTAGGCCATCAATTTGAAAATTGTCCATGCATCAATTCTCACATGTGTGTAGACAGACTTCTTGAAAAATCTAGACCCTCTATTTGAAAATTGTCAATTATTTAAAATGGATGGTCTAAATTGATTCATTTATGAAAGTTCAGGAGTTTAATTGATACAATTATAAGTTTGCACACGTGTAAGCTAATGTTTTTCAAGTGGAATCTAACTGAGGGTGTAAATTGATACACTTATGAAAATTTAAGATTTAAATTGATACAATTATTAGTTTAGGGTTTTTATTGATACAATCCCCAAGGTTTAGGGATATAGATCCATTTTTGCCCAAATATTTATCACGTATCAAGGAAAAATAAAATAGCTTAAATAACATACGGTATCATATGCATTAGAAGTGGAGATGAGAGAAAGAGAGAGATCATAGAGAGGTATGTGAGTCTATTGGGAAAGAAGGAAGAGTGATTATGAGACTTTTTATAGTATAATGATACCCCCCAAGGTCTTAGCTTCAAGCCCCAAAATTTAAAATTAATAATTTAGATCGTGCTTGATAACCATTTTGTTTTTTGTTTTTTTTTTTTTTAGAAATTTTAGCTTATAAATATTACTTCTACCTAAGCGTTTCTTTACTTCGTCTTCTACTTTTTAAATTTTTTTTTTCCGCGTAAGAAACCAAGCTTTCATTGAGAACGATGAAAGAAACAAGAGCATACAAAAAAACAAGCCCAACAAAAAGGGAGTTCACGAACTAGCTACAGAAAGGGACTCCAGTCCAACAAAAGAAAACCAATGTCATAATTACAAAAAGGCTTCGTGATTGAAGCGTACAACGAGGCGTTAAACCTCACCACCTCCCAAACCTCACTACAAGACCTCTCCACGTCCCTAAAGATCCTATTATTACGCTCAAGCCAAATACCCCACAAAATGGCAAAAAAGCTAGTGTGCCATAAGACTTTGCCCTTCTCATGAAAAGGGCTAGCTCAAAAGCACATCCTCCACCACCACATAACAATCCCTATTCCAATACAAGCAAAACCTGAACGACTGCAGCCAACGAGCCCACAAAGCATGAGCAAATTGACAACTTCGAAGTAAGTGATACAAATCCTCAAGCTGGCTCTTACCTGAACGCACCACTGCAGGAACAACACCAAAGAGAATGACGTTGAACCTGGTCCAAAGTATTGACTCCCATGTAAAACTTGCCACACCAAAAACTTAACTTTCCTAGGGATTTTAACCTTCCAGAGTGAGGAGAAAGCAGAGGGCGAAGGGGGAGGAGAAGGGATAACCATCAAATGAAAGTAGGATTGACACAAAAAACCCCTCGACCTATCAGGGTACCAAAACCTAAGGTCCTCCTCCCACGAGTCACAACCATATTACTTTTTAACAATGTAATATAATTGAGGGGAATAGGTACCAATGGAGCCTTAAAATTCTTGTTGTCTTTAAGAGTTGGCTTTGGTGGGAAAATTTCTCCAAAAGTTGGTAGGGTGGGCCATAAGAATAATGTAAGAAGTGGAGCTCCATAGAATAAAAATTATAATGATATCATAAAGTTCAGATTTTTTTGGATATTTTTTTTTCTAATACAAGAAATTTAGTTTTTAGAAGTCAAATAATATTTATTACAAGAATGAAATCGAAGTAATGAATTAAGAATCTTTTATCACATCATAGGGATCGGGATGTTAATAAAGAATATTCAAGTGACATCCAAGTTGCAAGGAACAAGTCAAATTTATTTCTCTTTTATGAAGTTGTGATCTCCACCAATATCTTCTTTCAGCAAATTTAATAGTCTTAGGTTTCCCTTTGAAATAGGGGTGAATCTTTTATTGGGTTAACAAGCTCAGTCATTGCCTTACATTTTCCTAATATAATGATATCTCATTCTTCTTTATGTTAAAAAAGTTGAATGGCTACTGAAAGATCGTAACAAGTCCTAATGCCAACCACCATAACTGAACTTGATAGTCAAAGGGACAAACTTTGCAAATCTCTTTAAAATGATGGGTTCAAATTATAGTGGCTATTTGCAGATCTCTTTCGAGATAAGGGAAGAGTGTGTGTTGAGGCAGGCTGGTACCTTTGCTATCTTGTGGGGTGTGTGGCTCGAGAGAAATAGTAGATCTTTAGAGGGGTTGAGAGGTCTTTGGAAGAGGTAGTGAGGTCTAATGCCTCTTTATGGGCGTTTCTTAATAAGACTTTTTGTAATTATCAGTTTGGTCTTATACTTTTGGATTGGAGTCCTTTCTTGTAGGTAATTGAGGATTCTTTTTGTGGGCTTGTTTTTAGTACGCCCTTGTAAATTCTTTCATTTTTCTCAATGGAAGCTCGGTTTCTTGCTACAAAAAAAATTATAATGGCTATTTAGCTAAGATATTAAATATCCAATGAGTTTCTCAATACTAGACCGATGGTTGTTATGTGATTTACGGTACATGTAAACTAGTTTGAACACTCATAATTAAAAATAAAAGTTTAAATTATAAAAAATAACCTTGAACTTTGGCCTTTGTTTTGAAAATACCCCTATTCTTTCCAAAGTTGCAATATTACTCTTGATCTTTCATAAACGTTTCAAAACTACCCTTGAAGTATAAATCCGTTAGAATGTTGGACAGAAAATCAACGTTGCGGTAACCTAGAACGACATGGCGGTGATCATGACGTTTGCCTGAATTAAGTCTTAAAGAATGACATCTAGACACGTCGACTTTTCATCAAACATTCTAACGGTTTTTTTACTCCAATAGTAGTTTTGAAGGGTTTTTGAAAGGTCAGAGGTAACGTTGCAATTTTTGAAAGCATAGGGATATTTTTGAAACAAATGACAAAATTCAGAGGTATTTTTTATAATTTAGCCAAAATAAAACAGAATAAGTGCTTGCAAGCTAGAATTGTTATGACTATCTAGTCAAAACCATTATGCCTATTTCTACCAACTCTTTATTGTATTCTATAATTTAGGCCTACAAGTGGAGGGCTCAACAGGCTGTTGGAAGAAGCAAAACTATCAACTTAGAGCTTTCTGGTGAAGGGCAAAACTGGTTGATCATCATCAGGTCAAATGCAACTTTGAGAATATCAGTCACCAGGTTCACACGTCCACAAAAACATGGCAATTTTTTTTTTACCTCATATTGCCATTTAAATAAGTTAAATTTTGGTCCTTGCTGCTAAAGCCTCAAAATTAAAATTTCTTCTTTTGTCTTCTTTGTTCACTCTTCACAACTAGCTGTAGTCTTAGCTGATGAGCAACTCAAAGATGGAGAAAAAAATGAAAAAGAGAAAAAAAAATTCTACTTATGACCAAATCCTGAGGGTTATAGTATAGGCTTACTGAAATCATTCCAAGTTTCGTTCAAACGTGTTAATTTTATTGTTCAAATCTTTGAATGTATGTATGTCAGATATATGAATTTTTTTTCTTCTTTTATACAACGGTAGCTAAGGAAGTAGAATAGCATTTTTTGATGGTAGTTGTATATGGTGAAATTTATTATTATTATTACTATTTAGTGTTTGACGGGGTGGGAGATTTGAACCTCTGACCTGTTGGTCGAAGGTATATACCTTAACCAGTAGAGTTATACTTAGGTTGGCATATATGGTGAATTTTATGTAGAAAGATATTTGTACATCCAATACAACTTTGAATTATTTTCTGTCTGCTAATATGAATTGAGGTATTGAAAATAAACTGATATGGCAATGTCACAAAGAAGTTAGCTGCATCATATACATTTATGTTTTTCCATTCATTTTAATGTTACCATCCTATTTCCTATAAAAAAGAATTGGAAATATTTTTTTTTCTCAGGCAAAATCAGAACAAAATGTTAGACTAATTAGTAGTTTGATTGATTAAAACAACCAATGTTAGTAGGTTGTAATTGGTTGTCAAAGTTGACAAATCATTGTGCTACCAAAAGATGTGCAATCATGTTATCTAGGATTGTGATGAAACATGTTTTTTTTTTCTTTTTAATGAGTTTCCAACTTCAATAATTCGATTCGATTGGTTGGTGATCATAGACAACTTAACACATTATAATTTTCATTTACTTAAAAAGCTCGAATTGAGGTTTTTTTTTGTTTTTTTTTAAGTTCATCGCCTCCTCTCTCCAATACATAATTTTTATAAACTTATTTCTTTTAAAAGATAATTTACTCTCTCAAAACAATGGTAATTAATTGCTTAATATTATTTTTAGATATAAGTGTTTTTTTAGGTTAAAATACAATTTTGATCTCTGTACTTTTAAATGTTCAAATTTAGTCTATGTATTTTTAATAAATCATAATAATGTGAATATGTTTTTGAAATTTATGGAAGAAAGATTAATAGATTTTTTTTTTTTTTTTTGGGTAAAAGTTAACAATAAAGTAATAGTAAAGACTATTTTTAAGATTCGTGGAAAGTATATGGACTACATTTGGATATTTCAAAGTACAATGACTAAAATAGAATAAGTTTTAGAGTACATGGACTAAAATGGTATTTTAATGGATTTTTAATTCAATGGTAGTTTTGAAACCTTTATGAAAGATCAATAGTTTTTGAAAGAATAGAGGTAGTTTTTAAACAAAGAGTAGAGTTTAGAGGTATTTTGTTTTTATTTAGCAAATAAATAAAAGGTTAAAAATCACTTTTAGTCAATGAACTTTCATAGAGGTAACTATTTAGTCATTGAACTTTGATATGTAACAATTTAGTTCATGTATTTTCAATTTTGTAACAATTTAGTTTTTGAACTTTAGCATGCAACAATTTAGTTCATATACTTTCAAATTTGTAACAATTTAATTCTTGTCGTAAAAAAATTCATTAAAACTATTTTTTTTATTATTTAACGATTTAAATTTTGTAGCTTATAAAAATATTTGGTCATAATTAGTTTATTGATCTACCTATATAAGAAATTTTATTAAATCTTAACAATAATTTTCACATTAGAGACTAAATCGTTACAAATTTTAAAGTACAAGAACTAAATTGTTATATACTAAAATTTAGGGACTAAATCGTTATAAGTCAAAGTTTAAAAACTATATTGTTACTTTCATAAAAGTTTAGAAACCAAAAATCATTTTAACGAAAATAAAACTACATTACTTGTTACATCTGGAAAAAAAAAAAAAGGACAAAAGGAAGGGAGAATGATGAAAATTATCATAGCACGAATATTCTAAAAATAGCAAAGGTGGGAAAAAGAAAAATGAGATAGTCATTTCACGCACTCCACACACCGGCGGTTGGGAAATGTCTAAAAATAGTGAAGATGAAGTTGGAAGCATTGGAAATTTTGACCCGACAACATTGGAAATCTTGCAATTCGACAGCGATTTCCTAACGCGTGTACTACACGAACCAATTATAGTTAAGCAAATCCCGAGATTTCCGACAAAGGGGTAAAATCTACGACATGGTATATTTACTAAACTTTAAATTTTATCCTAATACGACTTTATATAATTTAAAAGTATCTAATAAGTTTTTAAATTTTTAAATTTATATGTAATAAGTCATTGTCACATTCAAAATTTTTTAAAATTCTCAAACTTATTAGACATAATATTAAAATAAGTTAAAATATCATTTTGGTTTCTGTACTTTGAATTTTATTCCATTATAGTCTATATACTTTCAATAAATCTTAAAATTAGTCATTCGAAGTTAGTTTTTATCGAAATTAGTTAAATAATAATAATAATAATTTTCATGCAATAAAACGATACTATGTGAATATGTTTTCAAAATTTATAAAGGAAAAATTAATTGAAAATAAATAATTTTTAGAAAAGTTAACAAAAAAAATAACTATAGGGACTAATTTTAAAATTTATTGAAAGTATAGGGACTAAAATTGGACATTTGAAAGCAAAATGACTAAAATAAAATGAAACTCAAAGTATAAGGACCAAAATAGTATTTTAACCAATTAAAATGTCAAGGTACTATAAGATGCAAATTTTCTATTCTTTATATCAATCTCTCAATTTTAAAATATTCTAGGTTAAATTATAAGTTTGAGTCCTCGACTTTTAAAATTGTGTTTGATAGGTATTTTAACTTTTTCTTTTTTAGTTCAACATTATGTGGGGGTGGAGAGTTCTTTTGGTCAAGGTTATAACGTCATAAGTAGTTAAGCTATGTTTAAGTTGACATGGTCTCTGAATTTTAAAAAATGTTTAATAAGTCTCTAATAAATGTTGGAGAATATATATTGTATATGCAAACTGTATAACACTAGCAAAAAAAAAAATACATATAACTAACTACAAACAATTACAAAGTAAATATAACTTCAAACTTTGTTTATAATAAAAATTATAGAAAATCATAAATGAACCAGATGAGAAGATCAGGAGCTCCAATGGTCGAAGATGATCATATTGATAACAGCAACAACATCAAACATATCAAACCTGAAACAACAAAGAAATGAGATGATGGTAGTTGAGGCACGCTTACAAAACGCTATCCTGAAGACAATTATTCGCTCTGCACGGGTTGCAAGCAGACTACAACGATCGTCTCAGTATGATACAACGACTAATTTCGATAGAACAACAACCTCGAACTACTCGGATTTGGCTGAATTTAAAAAAAAATGTTTAATAAGCCTCTAATAAATGTTGGGGAATATACGTTGTATATACAAACTGTATAACACTTGCAATATATATATATATATATATATATATATATATATATATATAACTAGCTACAAACAATTACATAGTAAATATAACTTCAGACTCTGTATATAATAAAAATTACAAAAAACCATAAATGAACCATATGAGAAGATCAGGAGCTCCAATGGTTGTAGATGATCAGGTCGATAACAACAACAACATCAAACGTATCAAACCTGAAACAACAACAAAAATGAGATAATGGTGGTCGAGGCACGCTTACAAAACGTTGCCTTTAAGACAATTATTCGTTTTGCATGGGTTGCAAGCAGACTACAAGGGTCATCTTAGCATGATACAATGACTAATTTCGGTAGAACAACAACTTCGAACTACTCAGATCTGGTTGAATTCTTGGATACTTGCTCTCAACTCAACTCAAGATCAAAAGAAAGAAAGAAAGAAAGGAGAGGAGAACTCTTTAAATGGAATGAGATACTCTAAATGAATAAACAAGTTGCTATTTATAGACTAGCAACTTGGCAACCCTCCGAAAATAAAACAAAACAAAATTAATATAAACATTGTAACATATGTCAAATGTAACACACTTGGGTAGTTACTTACAAAATTCAAACATAACTCAACAAATTAAACTTTCATATGTTAAATTTGTAAATGAACATCAATACAAATTTGTTGTTTCAAACTATTTTGAAACTTTTGAGATTCAAATCAAGTAACGACAAATTTAACTTCTATGTGTTAAATTTGTAAATGAAGTATCAATTCATTTTGATGTTTTAAACCAACAATTTCTTTCACAAATTTACTATAAAATCCAACAATCCCCCACATGAAAGAAAGTTTGAAAACCAAAACAAAACCGTTGATAGAAAACAAACAAGCTATGCATCAGGAGTACATGTGTCTTCTGGACTTGAACCTTCCTTAATGAATATCCATCAAACTTACCAAAGAAATAGTGATACCAGTTTTGGAACTATTCTTCTCATTGGTAAATTAAAACAATAGACATCACACATAACTCATCTTGAATCTCTGAGTTCTATACGTTTGTGTCCATTTTGGTTTTGGACAAAATCATGAATTCATGAGAGTTTTAGAGAACATAAACCATTTTTAAAAGTCATCATGGAAGCGACCCCACTTATACTCTCACATAGGTGATACTAATTAAGAGTATTCTGTCATTACTCCTCTTGTAAACAAGATATCAACATGATCTTAACATCAACAGATCACATACTCTACAATACCATAGAAATGGGAAGAAACTATAAGTTTCTTAGTGTGTCAACTATAAATTATCCAATCAGTTTTCCTATTAAACCTAAATCTTGGGATCTCTAATCAACTAGGTTAGGTTACCATAAGATAATTTATTTCGTAGGCTTTAGCTCCATTTTCTTCGATGTATATGTCACTTGCTCTCTTGACAATTCTTTCGTTAAAGGATCTGCAATATTCTTTTTTGATTTCACATAATCAATGGAAAATATTCTATTAGAGAGCAATTGCCTTATCAAATTATGCCCACATCTTATATGTCGTGACTTTCCATTGTAGACATTATTCTTGGTCCTCATATAGGCCTCTAAATTGTCACAATAAATACATAGTATGCTTACAGGTTTTGACCATAATGGAATATCTTCAAGAAAATTTCTAAGTGATTCATCTTCTTCTCCAGCTTTATCAAGAGCTATAAACTCTGATTCCATAGTAGAACGTGCTATATGCGTATGTTTTGAAGATTTCCATGATACAACTGCTCCACCTAAGGTAAAAATATACCCACTGGTTGATTTAGTCTTCTTGCTATCAGAAATCCAATTAGCATCACTAAACCTTCCAGTGCATGTGGAT
Organism: Trichosanthes truncata; assembly: GCA_033996785.1. Classification (NCBI taxonomy): domain Eukaryota; kingdom Viridiplantae; phylum Streptophyta; class Magnoliopsida; order Cucurbitales; family Cucurbitaceae; genus Trichosanthes; species Trichosanthes truncata. Next base: position 54,160,846 of record JAWPNB010000010.1, read on the forward strand.
CCCTTGTATAATGTGATCCATAGTCTAAAGTGTACTTCAAGTATCTTAAAACTTTGACTAAAGCATTCCAATGATCATGCCCAGGATTATTGGTGTACCTTGCTAACATTCCTACTAAATAGGTAATATCGGTCTTGTATAATTCATTATGTACATTAAGCTACCAACAACTCTAGAGTATTCTAGAGAATACACATTCATCATTGTTCTTTTTTAACTTACAATTTGGATCAAATAGAGTAACGACTGGTTTACTCTCAAATTGATCAAATTTTCTCAACACTTTCTCTATATAATGAGATTGAGAAAGTATATATCCACTTGAATTTCTTATTATACAGATTCCAAGTATAAAATTAGCAAGACCAAGGTCTTTCATATCAAAGTTGGATTCCAACATATTTTTAGTGGAATCAATGACACTTCTATTTGTGCCCATTATCAATATATCATCCATATACAAGCAAATAATGACACAATCTTGATCTATTGTTTCAACATAGACACATTTATCACATTCATTTATCTTGAATCCATTTGATAATATAGTGTGATCAAATTTTTCATGTCATTATTTGGGTGTTTGTTTCAACCCATAAAGAGACTTAACCAGTTTACAAACTTTTTCTTTTCATTCCCTTTTACAACAAACTCTTCAGGTTGTTCCATATATATTTCTTCACCTAAATCTCCATTTAAAAATACAGTTTTTACATTCATTTGGTGTATTTCCAAATTTTCTAAAGCTGCTATTGCGATTAACATCTTTATAGATATAATCCTCATTACTGGAGAATAAGCATCAAAGAAATCTAGCCTTTTTTTTTTTACGAAAGCCTTTAGCTACTAAACGGGCTTTGTACTTATCAATAGTTCCATAAGTCTTTAGCTTCCTTTTAAAAATCCATTTACTTTCAATTGGTTTACTTCCAGGAGGTAAATCAACCAATAATAAGGTATTGTTCTGCAAAATAGATTCTATCTCACTATTGATAGCTTCCTTCAAATAAGGTGCATTTAGAGATGACATAACTTATTGAAAAGTTTGAGGCTCACCTACTATCACATAAGTTATGAAATAAGGACCAAAGGAAGTAGTTTTCTTAACTCTTTTACTTCTTCTAAGTTCAGACGCAGTTTTCTGACCGTCTTGATCTTTTGAAGAGCTAGCCTCATAATTCATTTTAGCGTCACTACTTTTGTGTCTTTCCTATTTTATTTTGTATAAAAAATATTTTAATTTTTTCAAGAAAATTTCTAAGTCATTCATCTTCTTCTCCAGCTTTATCAAGAGCTATAAACTCTGACTCCATAGTAGAACGTGCTATATGCGTATGTTTTGAAGATTTCCATGATACAGCTGCTCAACCTAAGGTAAATATATACTCACTGGTTGATTTAGTCTCCATGCTATTAGAAATCCAATTAGCATCACTAAACCTTCCAATGCATGTGGATCCCTTGTATAATGCAATCTATAATCTAGAGTGTGCTTCAAGTATCTTAAAATTTTGACTAAAGCATTCCAATGATCATGTATAAGATTATTGGTGTATCTTGCTAACATTCATATTATGAGGTCTTGTACAATTCATTATGTACATTAAGCTACCAACAACTCTATAGTATTATAGAGAAGACATACCTTCATCATTGTTCTTCTTTAACATACAATTTTGATCAAATGGAGTAACGACTGGTTTACTCTCAAATTGATCAAATTTTCTCAACATTTTCTCTATATAATGAGATTGAGAAAGTATATATCCACTTGAATTTCTTATTATACAGATTCCACGTATAATATTAGCAAGACCAAGGTCTTTCATATCAAAGTTGGATTTCAACATCTTTTTAGTGGAATCAATGACACTTCTATTTGTGCTCATTATCAACATATCATCCACATACAAGCAAATAATGACACAATCTTGATCTATGGTTTTAACATAGACACATTTATCACATTCATTTATCTTGAATCCATTCGATAACATAGTGTGATCAAAATTTTCATGTCATTGTTTGGGTGCTTGTTTCAACCCATAAAGAGACTTAACTAGTTTACAAATTTTGTTTTCAAGTCCCTTTACAACAAACTCTTTAGGTTGTTCCATATATATTTCTTCATCTAAATCTCCATTTAAAAATACAGTTTTTACATTCATTTGGTGTATTTCCAAAATTTGTAAAGCTGCTATTGCGATTAACATTCTTATAGATATAATTCTCATTACTGGAGAATAGGTATCAAAGAAATCTAGCCTTTTTTTTTACGAAAGCCTTTAGCTACTAAACGGACTTTGTACTTATCAATAGTTCCATAAGCCTTTAGCTTCATTTTAAAAATCCATTTACTTCCAATTGGTTTATTTCCAAGAGGTAAATCAACCAATAATCAGGTATTATTCTGTAAAATGGATTCTATCTCACTATTGATAGCTTCCTTCAAATAAGGTGCATCTAGAGATGGCACAGCTTCCTGAAAAGTTTGAGGCTCACCTACTATCACATAAGTTATGAAATAAGGTCCAAAGGAAGTAGTTTTTTTTTTTTTAACTCTTTTACTTCTTCTAAATTCAAACGCAGTTTTCTGATCGTCTTGATCTTTTGAAGAGTTAGCCTCATAATTCCTTTTGGTGCCACTACTTTTGTGTCTTTCCTCTTTTATTTTTTATAAAAAATATTTTAATTTCTATTGACTTTTATCTATTAATTAACAAAAGTTTGAATTCATTTTGAAAACTTGACATCTAGTATTGTACACGTGGTTTTAAACATTCATTCACGTCTAATAAATGAATAAATTTATGGCTATGGTAGACATTTGTTAAATTATGTAGGGTTAAATTTCATTTTAGCTCAAGATTTTTTAGTCTCGTCCCATTTTTATTCTTAAAATTTTAAAATATCTATTCTAATTTGAAAATGTAAGAAACCATTTTAACCCCTACTCTTTTAAATATCTATTTTATTTCACGGGTTTTTTTTTAAATAATAACCATATTAATTTTTATTATATTTATAACTATTCATTTAGTACCTATCTTAACCAATCTATCGACTCCATTACATACCCAACCAACATATTAACACATGTTTCCAAAGATAAGCTATCTATCCATTAACAATTAAAAAAAAAAAACAAAGTGAAAACCAAAAAAAATTAGTTAATTTTAAAAAAAATCATAAGATATTTCAAACGTTTAAAGATCAAAAAAAGAAACCCAAAAACATACAAACTAAAATTGAGGTACATTAAAAGTCCACAAACCAAAATACAAAAAGCTTACACGAAAAATAATATATTTTCAATAAAAATGTTATTATATCTTACTTTTTTTTTTAAATATTTTAAATAACAAATTTGTTTGATTGTACTATATTTGAAAGTAATTCGATTAATTATAAATTTATTTATATTTTTTATTACATATTTTTTTAAGAATTTTCAATTAATCACTTTAAAGTCATTTTTGGATAATCCATCTATCTATTAAGTGTTTATTCAAAAAAAATTTTTAAATTAATCCAATTTTTTTAAGCACTTTTCTTTTATATTAAGATGTTTTTTAAAAAACCACTTTTGATAACGTAAAATCACTCAACAAACTATACTAAACACACTTTAAATTATTAAATTCTAAAGGTGCTTATAGAAAAATCAATTTTGTTAAAAAAACATTTTCTTTCACAAATTAGTCCAAACACAATGTAAGTCATACTAGGTCACACAAATTAATATATAAAGTAACAGCAGACATTAAAATGAATTTTTCAGCTAAGTTTAAAATTTAAAACAAAATAATTTTTAAAAAAAAAACAAAATATTTAATTAGATTTTAAAAACAAAACAGAAAAAATATATATATAAAAAGTTGAAAACTTGGATCCATTTTCATTCTTGAACCTCAAACCCGTGAGCGCAAGTCAAACGGGATCTGTCCTCTCTCTTTTCCAGGAAAACGCGTAGTTCCGAATTTATTTCTAAATTTATAATTCTCTCTCTCTCATTTAAAAAAAAAAAAAAAAAACTTGATTTTTATTACACAATAACAAACAAACAAAATTATCCAAAAAAAAAAAAGAGAGAGAGAAAGAGTAGCTGGTCAGCACTGACTTCCGATGTTTCTCAGCAGCAACCATTCCAAACAAATAACAAATCGGACTTGGTCCCCCGTTTTATTTTACTATTATTATTATATTTCTTCTTCTTTAATTTTCTTATAATACCCCTTTTTTATCCCTTTCATTTTTCCTGCTCAAATCATTTCCTTTCACTGTTCATGGATTCAATTTTTGTTTCCTCCATTCTCAGAACAATTCGGTACTTCTTCTTCTTCTCTCTCTCTCTCTCTCTGCCTCTCTCTCTGTCTCTTTCTCTTTCCTTTCTTATGGATATAATTTTTTTGTCGTTCTTTCTTATTTCTCAATTATTCCATGTGAGTTTTCTTTTTCCAGATTGATATTTGATTGACTGACTCTGATGATGATGATGTTTGATTCTTCGTTTTGAAGCTAATACTGCGATTAATAGGTTTCCGATCTGATTGTTCTTTGGGATCTCTTAATTAATCGTTCGATTTGTAGTGATTTGTTTATTTTGAAGGATTTTTGAGAATCCCTAATTTCTTCTTCGATTTAGGGATTGATTTTTGTTTGTTTTTGTTTTTGTTTTGTTTTGCTTGTTCGTTCGTCTTAGGGTTTCGTGATTGATGATGTTATTGATGAGACGTAATTGGTGAGTTTTGGGGGAGAGAGAGAGAGAGAGAGACCGTGAGGGTCCGAGTCGAAGCGCGATTACGTGTTTCATGGGCAATACCTGCCGTGGATCTTTCAAAGGGAATATATTTCAGGGCTACAGCCAGCCCGAGGACAGCTCAATCCCCAATTCTAAGCGCACCAACAACAACAGTTCTTCAGGCCGATCAAATTCTGATATTTCCCCTTCCAGCATCAACACTCACAATCTGATTGCCCAAGAGTTTGCCAAAGAGAACAAAACCAAATCCAAGGACAACGATTGCAATCCAGCCTTCTTAAGCCCCACAAAGAAAGACTACATAATGAGGAAAAGCGCCGAGAATCAAGCCTATTATGTTTTGGGTCATAAGACTGCCAACATTCGAGATCTCTATACGCTCGGTCGGAAGTTAGGACAGGGACAGTTTGGAACTACTTATTTATGCACTGAGATTACCACCGGCATTGAGTATGCTTGTAAGTCTATCTCGAAGAGGAAGTTGATTGCGAAGGAGGATGTGGAGGACGTTCGCCGGGAGATTCAGATCATGCACCATTTGGCAGGTCATAAGAATATTGTAACTATCAAGGGTGCTTATGAAGATTCTTTGTATGTTCATATTGTAATGGAGCTTTGTAGCGGCGGTGAGTTGTTCGACAGGATCATCCAGAGGGGACATTACAGTGAGAGGAAAGCTGCCGAGTTGACCAGGATTATTGTTGGTGTTGTCGAGACTTGCCATTCGCTTGGAGTTATGCATAGAGATTTGAAGCCAGAGAATTTCTTGTTGGTTAACAAGGATGATGACTTCTCTCTTAAAGCTATTGATTTTGGCCTCTCTGTTTTCTTCAAACCAGGTGAAAACAAAGTGCTTGTAGTTATTCTATTGCCTTTTGGGTTTTATTGATGAATCAAATGTCCTATTAGATTTATGGTTTCACAATATTTTCTCCTTAACTGTGTATAGTAACTATTCATCATCCTCATCAATCATCAGTGGCATATCAGATAACTCATATGATAATCCCTACAATGAATTAGAAAACATTTGTATTGAAATATTCAGTTTCTTTAAGGAAAAGGATTGAGATTCCGGGAATAAACACATGCATTATGCAGAAAAAAGAGAAGTAGGAATGCTGCAATAAACCAAAAGGAGGTAATTCCTGATCCTTTCCTAAAAGATGCTGAATATTTCTACAGATTGAACATCCTCATTTCAATTATACAAAACTAGCTCACTGGACTTGGATTTCTTTTTCTTCCATTTACATTTGTTTAATCATTACATTGAATTATTTTTCGTTGCTGACATGCACAAAACCACTTCAGGTCAAATCTTCACTGATGTTGTCGGAAGCCCATACTATGTTGCTCCAGAGGTACTTCTCAAACACTATGGACCGGCAGCGGATGTGTGGACTGCAGGAGTTATATTGTATATATTGCTAAGTGGTGTGCCACCATTTTGGGCAGGTACTTGTCGTTTTCAAATAAAAACACTACTAAGAACCTGAATGAGTTATTGCCTATTGGTTGAGGAACTGGGGTGTTGGGTGGTAAGGGCACCCAAGTCCTTGGTGTCGATCCTTTGGATAAATTGATTAATAATGAAACTTTTGATGCCAATCTGAGCATAACTCAATTGGTTAAGACATGCCCTCGACCAAGAGGTTAAGACATATGCCCTTGACCAAGAGGTCAGAGGTTCAAATCCCCTTTTCTCCCACTTGTTGTTGAACTCAAAATAATGAAACCCTTGATATTAAGGATCTAGATATCTCTCTAGGCACTGGTGGGGTGGGGTCCAATACCATGGTTATAGAAAGAGGTAACTAATGAACAAGTTGTTGCGTATGGTTTCTAAACGGTTGTTTTCTTCCTCTTCTCCACACTCACTCAGAAACTCAACAAGGAATATTTGATGCGGTGCTTAAGGGACATATCGACTTCGACTCAGACCCTTGGCCCCTAATATCTGACAGTGCAAAGGATCTTATCAGAAAGATGCTATGTTCTCGACCATCAGATCGTTTGACTGCACATGAAGTATTATGTATGTATGCTTTTCTACATTTCTTAAGTTTTATGAAGGTAGAATTAAAAGACCTGTAATGTATGGAATTAGAAAAAAGAAGTTCCTTTCTAGGTTTTTAATACTTTTTTTCACATTACCATAGCTGCATGATAGTCACATGTTGGGTATTCTTGGTTGTTGAGGCCCTGTAATAGGCATTTTCACAGAAGTTCTAGATAACTTCTGAGGCTCCTCTCTGACCTCGGTGTATTTTGGTCAAAATATAATTCAATCTAAGGTTGACAACACAAATCAGTTTCTTTTTTAGTAGGAAAAAATAAACAGATAGAGAATTCGTATATAGGATATTTTTGAATTGTCTGACAGACTAACGCATACAATTAGTCATCCTCTCTTACATCATAGTTTTTAAGTGCATGTCCTCGTTGAATGTCTTGTTCGTAGATTTTTTTAGTTTAGAATATTCAGAACCTGGACAATTATGGCTTTGTTGTTCGCATGGCTTTGTTGTTACAAATTGGGTAATTGCGTTCATTATTCGTATTATAGTGAGTCTGATTGAATTATTATACCTTCATAATCTGTACAGGTCATCCTTGGATTTGCGAAAATGGAGTTGCTCCTGATAGGGCTCTTGATCCAGCTGTACTTTCCCGACTCAAACAATTCTCTGCAATGAATAAGTTAAAGAAGATGGCATTACGAGTAAGTATATCAACATACTTTTTTGCCTAGGTGGGAGAACTGACGTTGGACACACATCTAAATGTTATTTTTCAAGTTTGCATAGAACACCTTCTAATTGGAAAAGCTTAATGCATGCTTGCACTCACCCACATTGTTGGCTTAAACGACACTGATGTTTATAATATGCACGTTTGTATCATTAGGTGATTGCCGAAAGCCTTTCTGAGGAGGAGATTGCTGGCCTAAGAGAAATGTTTACAGCTATGGATACTGATAACAGTGGTGCAATTACGTTTGATGAACTCAAAGCTGGTTTGAGAAGATATGGTTCAACCTTGAAAGATATCGAAATACGTGACCTTATGGATGCGGTAACTTTTGCATGTCTTGTTGAAGATTTACATTTCTTTTGCACGAGCATATCTATATTTTTCACTGTCACCGATTACATAGACATTGTTAATTTTGTCCCCTCCGCTTTATTGAGCTTAGATGAGCTAAATCTCTTTTAGCTTGTGCTATTTGGTTCAAGAAATTTCATATTGATAGCATTCGCAACTTAATTCCTTTATGGTTACTAGTCACATTCCTAGTACAACGCAAAGCATTAAGTACTTCATAATGTGGAGAAACTTTAGATGCACATGTGGATATGATATAGCTGCGATAGTGGAAGACTAAATGTCGCTGAGCAACAGTATAGTTGGTTTAGAATCTCATTGGGGCTAATTATTTTGTTCTTGATAGCGACTAGAATTGTGGGAAATATCTTATTTGTGGTGATTGAAAGGAACATAGAACTCATCAAAGATAAGTTTGTGAGTTCTGTGGATGGTTCTTAATTTAGCTCAATCCCATGACTCTAGTTGATGTCCTCTTTTGTTATTATATTCCGTTTGTAATTCTTCTTTTAAAAAGTCTATGCTCGCCCCAAGGCTTAGATTCTAGAGACATCAAGGTTTTCCTTATTAGGCTCACCCAAAGTTTTTGAGCTTTCATTGAGAAAGAATGAAAGAATACAAGGGCATCAAAAATGGAGAACCCACAAAAAAGGGAGGCAACCTACAAGAAAGGCCTCCAATCAAGCAAAATAAGACCTAGTGTATAATTACAAAAAGGTTTTGCCACCGAAACCCAAAGAGAAACATAGAACCTAATCAGCGACCACACATCACAAGGAGATCTCTCTAGCCCACGAAAGATTCTGTTGTTTCTCACCCCAAAGCCCCCACAAGATAGCACACACCCCAGCCTACCACAAAAACTTTCCTCTCTCCCCGAAAAGGAGGATAACGGATGAACTCCTCGATCATCTCTCGACAATCCCTCGGTCTAGCAATAATAAAGCCTTATACACGCGACCTCTAGGTGGTGTTACTTGGAGACCGTGGGTCTTAACCAATAGAGCCGCCTCTTGGTGGTTTATACTCCCTTTGTAATTAACTTAATTTGGAGTGGTTTTTTGCAACTCCTACAAGGGAGTTGGTAGATTTTGGTTGTCGTTTCACTATCACTCCTTGTTGTAGAGACTGGGTAGTAGTGGGATGTAGAATTCGTTGATATAGAATCTTGCCGGTTTTTTTGTTTAGATTCCTATCCCAGAATTCGACTTCTCTATAACTTTTCACTAAATCAATGAAAAGCTGCAGGTGTTTCTTAATGGCTTAGTACAAATCCGTACATGTAACGTGGAATTTTACTCTCCTGCTATCCTGCTATTGTTATTGTTTGTGATTATATAGCTTTTGATTGTCTTTCTTGCCTGTTTAAGAAGACAGCTGTGGAAGAAGAGACTACTTCAAGTTTCAGAAATGAATTTGTTTCTATGATTAACTTCGTTGAATTTTCATAAGAATCTGTATGGTTTTTATGCTTACTAGTTGTTGAACCCCGGGAAAATTTACTTAAATTTCTTGCAGGCTGATATTGACAATAGTGGGACTATTGACTATGGAGAATTTATTGCTGCAACGATTCATCTCAACAAACTAGAGCGTGAAGAGCACCTTGTTGCAGCATTTCGATACTTTGACAAAGATGCAAGTGGTTACATCACAGTTGATGAGCTGCAGCAAGCTTGTGCAGAACATAATATGACCGATGTATACCTCGAGGACATAATCAGAGAAGTCGATCAAGATAATGTAATTCTCACAACTTTATTAGAGAATCATGCTCTTGGTACTTCTCTATTATAAATATAATCCAAGTGGGGTGCAGTTTCGGTCATGACCATATGCTACTTTTATACCATGATTATACGCCCGTGTTCTTAGACTGGGACATTAGGAACCTATGTGGGGCATGGAATGGAGAAGAAAAGCAAATGCACTTGGTTTAGTTTCCCTTGCAGAAGATTTATCTAGTAAATGGGCAAACAAAGTGAATTGTTCCCGACTCTTCCAGACAAATGAAGTGATGAACATTTGTTGTGTAATGCAGGATGGAAGGATCGATTATGGTGAGTTTGTTGCCATGATGCAGAAAGGCAATGCTGGAATTGGAAGACGAACTATGAGAAACAGTTTGAATTTGAGCATGAGAGACGGACCTGATGCCCTTTAGCTTTCGAACCACACGCTTGATGTACAGGTACTGTTTGCCTATCAATATTTACTTCTCAGTTTCATTCCTTTTCGAGAGGTTGGAAGGCCAAAAAACTTTTTATCAGGTTTGATGAGTAGGTGATAGAGTGCTTTAGAATGATGCCATTTGCAATTTCTAAAGTCTGAACTTAACAATCTGGGCTGATGCAAAAGAGTTTTAAAGAAAGGCATAGATTTTGTTCATGCCAATCTGGTATCTGTCTGAGATTATCGAGACTTGGGAGCATGCTATTATACATAATAACGGCTTTGGATTCTGCAGGTTGTACAGCGGATGTAGAATTGGGGAATTGACACTTTCCCGACGCAATTGAGCTCCCCTTCCTCCTAGCTTCCAGGATTGTTGCCAAGGATTTCTGGGCAAAAACTCTGCTCGAGCATTTCTCTAATATATTTCCTTCTTATCGCTGTATAGCCAAAGGATGATGTGGTTAGAAATATGAACTCCGAGTGTGAAAGTGCAAAGAGCTGTTTGAGTTGCTAGGCTCTTTTGCATAACATTTTCATTTGGGGATTATTATCTGTTTGTATAGATACTATCTGCTTCAGATTTCATTCCAATATTGTAACTTTTCTCCATTGCTAATTCCATTAAGTTGTCCGTTCGACTGAAACTAAAAGGCACTACATAGTTTTATGTTCATCTATGGAACTAAATCTGACAAACTCCTATCTTATTGCAGCTAGTGAGAATGCTGCCTTTGTGATACAGATTCAACTTTGTGATGTTATTCATTATACTTGAAAGAAAGTCATAATGTATGCAGATTTGTTTATATTTTATAAACCTTTGCCCTCTACTAAAAGGAAATTAACTTGAGGCAACATGAGGTAAGTACTTTTTCCTATAAATGGGAGGAGGGTTGAGCAAATATACATACACTTATATTTTGAAGTGTGGAAGGTTCCCAGTACCTAAATAAATAAGAGTGCTAGCACTACCAAAATCGAGTGGAACAGTTTGTCACAAGCAAAGCTTCTTTAGATGCTATAAGATTTTGTTACTAAATTTGGAAACAAATTGCACACTACAGGTGAGTTTTTATATTTATACTTCATTCTATAGAATGGAAAATACATAGCATACTTATTTCAGAACTATTTTTGTCCGAAGTCACCTTGAAAGTAGTTCAAAGCCTACGCGATGGCTAATGAAGGAATCATGAGCTTCTCTGTAAGCTTGCTTGAACCGTCATCCGTTGGTTACCATCTTAAGCAGGGGTCTCATTCACGATCGATATCAACCATCTTAAGTAGGAGTCTCATTCACGATCGATATTTCCTGGTTGTGAAAAAGTAGGCAATGTCAAAACTAAACTATGCAAACGTAGGGTTGGAGCCAAGAGCAAAAGAGGAGAAAAGTTTGTCTTGATTGGAAAATCCATCTACAAATATAGTAGTTTAAAATTCAAAGAAGAGGAGAACAGTTTGTCTTGATTGGAAAATATATCTACAAATATAGAAGTTTAAATTTCAAAGAATTTTGCCTTCTTATGAAAGCTCCCGACTCCGCTCTGAACATATCTCGACAAAGTTGTCACATTTGACAAAGTTGTCCATGAAGAGGATTACTAAGCTTGTTTGTTGACCCCTCCCCCACCAAGAAAAAGAAAAAAAGACCAAAGAAAACAAAAAATCTCCAACCAAACCCAAGTATTTGAGATATGAGAAGAAATGCAGATCCTAGAAATAAAAACTTGTACGCCAACAAACTTCAAATATCCCATATAAGCAATTTGATATATGGACGTAAACCATCTACGGAACAAAAAGCAAATAAATCCCTAGACAAACATGATTCAGACGGACCAACTAGCTTAGAGGGTCATTCGGTATGATGCACGAAAGCATAGAGGGTAGAGGCAAAAACTTAGGTTGATTTCCAGTCCGCAACTATGCATTTTTAGAGGAAAAAAGAGGTAACCTGTTCATTTTTCAATTTAAATTGCAGTATAATCTAGACTCTGTTTGACAACCATTTATTTTTTGGTTTTTAAAAATTATTCTTGTTTTCTCAGAATTTCTCTACAAAAAATTTTATCTTTTTAAGAAAACATTTGAATTCTTAGCCAAATTCCAAAAATAAAAATAAGTTTTTGAAAACTATTTTTTTTTTTAGTTTTCAAAACTTGGCTTGATTTTTGAAAATATATGTAAAAAGTCGTTAACAAAACAAGAAAACTCATAGGTAGGTGTGGAAATAGTATTTATAGGCTTAATTTTCAGAAACAAAAAATCAAATGGTTATCAAACGGACCTTAACAATTAGACATGGCCAATTCTAATTGGTGGGGTGCATGTATAAATATTTACTTGTGAGCATCTAAATTTTCTTTAGCTAATAATTTGAACATTGGAGAGTGAACGTTCAACATATCTAACTGAAAGAACTTGCCTTCAATTTTGCAGCCCTTGAGAAGATGCATCTTGATGTCATTGCATGGCCATGATCAAAAAGCCATCCTACTTCACTGCAAGTATCTCCACTGCCTTTACTTTCTTTAAGGGAACACCATAGTTGCTTGGGAAGCACCTTGAGTTCTGATTCAGTTCTCGCCGACTTTTGCACATTGTCAGCCAAAAGTTCTTGAACAACATTCTGTAGTCAATTTTCAAATACATGTTCAACAGGAAATCGAGTTATATTGTGCCTGTTAAAGTCACTTTAGCATGGTTACATTGACACTATAGATTTAATAACTTGAAAAAGAAATGGAACGAGGAAATTGTTGGCAAAGTAACCAACAAATTGCTTAGGAATTTCTCCAAATGTGCTATTAAGTTTCTCTGCAATGTTAGTATCAGATTATAAGATGGATAGTTGCGTACAAACTAAAAATTAGTTCCCATTGATAATTGACCAGACGAATATTTTCACGCATCTTCTTCCACAAGTCAAAAAAGTAAGGCCCTAGACCTCAGCTTAAGATATAACTTGCCACCAATAATTTAAACAATAATGAGACGTGGGAAAATATAATTAACAAAAAAAAAAAAAACTTGTAATCAATCATTTAAGAGAAATCACGCATGCATAAAAGTCACAAATTTTGTTGATTTTTTTCTGAAAAGGAGTCGCAGAATCACAGATTTTGTTGATGATGCCAGGCAATTCTTTAATTTCATGCTTATAAGCCAGAAAGAGAGCATGGAAAACTAGAACTTGAGCTCTAAGAATCTTAAAGGAAAGAAAAACAAAAGTTCTAGATCAACAACAAACCATAAGCAATGCAGAACCAATAAACTGTAGCATCTAACCAAAAACTGAAATTTTATGATCATTTCACCATGCTATAAAAGTAAAAGATGGTCTAAAGAAAAGGAAGGTCATATAACTCACAATCTGAGAACCGTAAAAACGGGCAACAGAGACAGGACCCTGCCATGTACCAACCACCTCAGAAGCTTTCAAGGCAGCTGTAGAAGCGAACGCCGAGTCTCGGATGGCGCATCCGCCCAACTGTTCTCCGTTTCTGAATGGCCCGTACCACTGCTCGCAGAATACTCTGATATTCTGCAACACTAGCTGTGTGCCTTCAACTCGAACAACTTGAACAACCCTCACACGGGATTCACGATCTTGAGGATTAACCAGGCAATGCTCCAACTCCATTAACTTATAAGAATCTCCATCCTCAACTGGCCAGACAGCTACATAACATCCACTACGTTGATATGCAAATGCATTTACTTCTTCATTTGCACCAATTCCTACATTTCTCTCATCAATGCTGTAACGGGTTGCAGCATCGGCTTCACATCCCACCGTGGGGAGTAGCTTTATTGTCTTGTACATGAAAGAGGGCTGCTCTGGTTCTGCAAGAGTGGGGCACTGAGTCTGCCAGTCGAAAACCTTAACCTCCCATTCTCTATAAGCATCGGGAACAACGGATTCTGGAAGTTCAATTGGCGTTCCTCCAGAAGAAAAATCCGCACCATATCCATCCCACTCGCCAGAGACATTTTTGGCAAAATCGGACCACCCTTAAAACGTATGAAATCACAAGATAAATCGTCCGTTTTCAAAATTTCCTAACGCTCGAGCCAAATTTCGTGTCAAAGATTTAAAGTATGAAAAAAAAAAATCAAAAAACACGGATGACTTCAGTTAATCACAAACCAAGCGCTAAAAATCCAATCAAACTGACGTAGCAAGTCATAACAAACCAATATGAACGAATTACACAATAAACGCGAAATAAAGTAAAAAAAAAAGATTTCAATTATACTTACCACTACCAGGAGCAGAAATGGAGCTCTGACTTTGAACATGAGCATCGGATAGAGCAGTTTTAGCGACGACGGAAGAGGCCGCCGGAGCGGCGTTTATCCCGATGTTCGAAGACGAACGACGATTGCAATGAAGAATACGCTGCGATTGAAGGCGCGAGAAGCAGCGATGGTGCAAAAGGCCAGGAGAAGAAACGATGGAGGACGTTAAGGCTCTGTTCTGACAGATAACACTGCTAGAAGAAGCGAACGCCATTAAAATCCTGCAAAGAAACCTTCAGTAACTGTTTGTAATTCAAATGAAATCTGTGAAACTCTCCGGTTTCCTCAGCCCCAGCCTCGCCGGAGCAGAAGGGAATCGGAGAATTCTGAAAGGGAGAAGAGAGAATCGGCGAAGGAAGTTCAAGAAGAATATTCGTCGACAAATGGAGAAGAAAATAGCTTTGTATAAAGAAATGGAAACAAAAAAAAAAAAAAATGAAGAAGAAAATGCCGAATTGAGTTCAATGTGTAATGTGAACTGTTTGTGTTAAAAACGACGTCGCTTGGTTCTATCTTTCAACCACATGCGGAACTTGTCACGTGTCAGTCTGTCAGACGACGGTTGTCGTGACCTGGCCCAATAAGCTGTCGTTTTGGACCTGCCTGGCCCAATAAGCTGTCGTTTTGGACCTGTCTGGCCCAGTGAGCTCCAATTTTTTCACTAAAATATAAAGTAAACAAAAGTTTGTTTGGTTGAATTATATTTTAGGACATCATTACTTTGGTGGATTATAAAGGGGCTGTGTTTTGAGTAGACCTATTATTTGATTAAAAATTACCAAATTTTGCCAGACATAAATTAGCGTGATAGTTTTTATGTATGTAAAAAATCAATTCTATCTTAAATTACAAGTGCCCGTTTGATCGCTATTTGATTTTAAATTTTTGGTTTTTAAAAATTAAGCTTATAAGTTATAAATACTACTTTCATTTATGGATTTTCATGTTTTATTATCTACTTTTTACATATATTTTCAAAAACCAAGTCAAGTTTTGAAAACTAAAAAAAGTAGTTTTCAAAAACTTATTTTTGTTTTTGGAATTTGGCTAGAAACTCAAATGTTTCCTTAAAAAAGATAGAGCTCATTGTAGAGAAATTGTGAGAAAGCAAGCACAATTTTCAAAAACCAAAAATCAAATGGTTATCAAATGGGGCCTAAACTTTTAGGCTTGTATTTATTTAGTCCCTGAACTTTCAAACTTATGTCTAATAGATTCATGAACTTTCAATTTTGTGTCTAATAGGTCATTGAACTTTAATATATAATAAGTCTCTAAATTTTCAATTTTGTGTTTAATAGGTTTTTGACATATTTAATTTTTTTAAAAAAAATTAAATAATCTATCAGATATAAAATTGAATTTTATGTAGTAAGACTCTAAACTTTTAATTTTGTGTTTAGTAAGTTCATGAATTTTGAAAAACATCGAATAGATCAATGACTCATTAGACACAAAATTGAAAATTCAGAAATTTATTAGCTACACAATTAAAAGTTTAGAGAATTATTAGACACTTTTTAAAGTCCAGGGACCAAAAAGACACAAATTTGAAAGTTTAAAAACATCCTAGACACTTTTTAAAGTTCAAAAATCAAATAAACACCAACAAAGTTCAAGGATAAACTTGTAATTTAACCTAAATTCTATGATGTGAGTTTTTTTTTTTTTTTTTTGACAGATGATATGAGGTTTTGATATGTCAAAATTGGTTGAGAAATATGAATTTAGATTATAGTTTATGACATTGTTTTGATTAAAAAGCAAGAAGAAAAATATGGTTAATACTAATTGGAAGCCGAGTTAGACCACATTTATTGAATTGTTGTTACTTATTTATTGGTGCAATAGAAAATAACTACACATTAAATTCAATCAAGTCCCATTAATGACAAGGACTTTTAATCACATAATGGACATAATGATAAAAATTAAAATACATTAACCAAACTAAACCTAAATTATTCTAAAAAAAACTAAACCTAAATTAGAAGACTCAAAAAATAAGGCATCGTCGACAATCATTTGATTTTTTTAGTTTTGAGTTTTTGAAAACTGTGCTTGTTTCTTCTCGTTTCTCTACGGTGAGTTTCATATTTTTTAAGAAAATATTTGAATTCTTAACCAAATTCTAAAAATAAAACACAAGTGTTTGAAAACTATTTTTTTTTTTAATTTTCAAAATTTGGCTTGGTTTTTTAAAACATGGGTTAAAAGTAGATAATAAAACATGAAAACTTATAGGTGAAAGTAGTATTTATAGACTTTATTTTTAAAAAGAAATTGGTTAACAAATGGGGTCTAAAATTTACTTAGGTGTGTTTTACGTGAGTCAATAAGTAGGTAGAAATTCAAATTTATAATTTAACTAATGACTTAACCAATAAAGTTATATGGGCACATCTTCTTCCTTTTTTGATAAACAAGATTTGGTTAAATGATCATAATTAAAGTTCCGTTTATAACGATTTAGTTTTTTTGTTTTTTAATTTTGAAAATTGTGCTTGTTTTCTCACATTTTCTTTATAATGGCTTTCATCTCTTTTAAGAAAAATTTTGAATTTTTAGCCAAATTTCAAAAACAAAAAATAAGTTTTTAAAAACTACAACACCGTATAATAACCATTTAATTTTTGAAATTAAGCTTATAAACAGTGGCGGATCCAGAAATTTTTGTCAGGGGGGGCTTGATATATTTTGATATTAGTACTGATTCAAAAGTTTATGTCATGGCTTTTTTTTTAATAAAAAAAAAGAATTTTATGTCATGTTCGAGTCCTTGGGTGAACTTAATAAATAAAAACCATTGATGTCTCTCGAGTCCGAGCCATGGGGTTGGCGCAAGTGCCCCGGGGTATAGGGGAGCAAAGCTTCGACTCTCGATTCCAAAAAAATATGATTGATATTTTTTATTTAAGTATATAGAAAAAATGAAACTTGAAATAATAATTATAATTTTTTTTATAATATTTATAGTTTCTTATAGAATTATGTATTAAAAATAATTTACAAACATTTAAAAATATTATTTTATTATTTTATATTTTGTAAATTATAAATACTTTATAGGTTGAATTTTTTTTTTAAAAGAAATGCAACTTACCATCCAAATATATAAGAAATAAAGGTTTAAATTATTTATTTTAGATTAAAAGAACAATTTTCTATATATTTTTAAATCAATGAAAACAATATTCTTTTATAAATATAAGGTTAAAATATCATTTTGGTGTATGTACTTTATGTTTCATTTTATTTTAGGATTTGTCTTTCAATAAAGCTTAAATTTGGCCCCTACCGTCAGTTTTAAGTTAATTTTTATCGAAATTGGTTAAACAATAATAATAGTTTTCATACAATAAAAGACACAATGCAAACATATTTCCAAAATTTATAAAATAAAAGCTAATAGAGAATAATTTTTTTTCAAAAAGTTAACAATAAACTAACAATAGAGACTAATTTTAAGTTTTATTAAAAATACAGAAACTAAAATTGGATATTTGAAAGTATATAAAATAAAATAAAATGAAACCTAAAATACAAATACTAAAATGATATTTAAACCTAAATATAATATATATATATAAAGAAAAAGAAAAAACAAGCGCCCACAATATATATTAAATGCAAAAACGAAAAGGGAATTCACGTAATCCCAGATTCAAACTCATAATGCAGGGGGCTAGAGAGCACTACCACCACTGAGACAAAGGCAATTTTCGTTATTTTAAATGAATTACCATATAATAATATGATATATCATGAAGTTCATAGGGGCTCAAGCCCCCACTCGGCCTACTATAGATCCGCCCCTAGTTATAAATACTACTTTCACTTATGAGTTTTTTTGTTTTATTAAAAAAGTCAAAATTTGAAAATTAAGAAGAGTAGTTTTCAAAAACTTGTTTTTGTTTTTGGAATTTGGACTAAGAATTCAAATATATTTTTAAGAAAAATGAAATTATGAAATTATGGTAGACAACTAATGAGAAAAAAAACCCAATTTTCTAAAACTAAAAGTCAAAAATATCCTACTTCTTTTTTTTTTTTAATTTTTAAAACTTAGGTGTGAATTTTGAATACATTTGAAAAAAGTGAGATTGATTTGGCTGATACCGATCCCTTGATTTGTGACATAATATTTAAAAGTAAATAAAAATAAATAAGATTTGCTTCCAATGTTCCAGGAGAATTATGCGACCGACAGTAGGATGTTACGTGTCTACAAGTCATTGGACATACCATGAAGGTATATTAATTATTCAGCAATTTCTTGCCATCCTCTAGGTCTACTGCATTAATTCTAACACCGACGGCAGTTTTTTATTTTTTACACTTTTTTTAACAACGTTTTTTTTAATACTTATATGATAGTTTTTTGTAAAAAAGAAAAAAAAAATTAAAAGAATGAATTTAAATATAAGACAAATCATATCTTAAACAAATAATTTTTGGAGTAAATTATTTAAATGAAAATAAATATTTAAATCTTATTTTAATTATTAGATTATTTTTCCTTTTTTCTTAATTCTAGTAATTTAGGGCTCGTTTGATAACTTTCATGTTTCTGAAACAGACATGTTTGATAAATCATCATGTTTCTTGTTTCTAAATTTTTTAGAAACGTTTCTTAAAAAAATACAGATTTTGAGAAACTTTAAAAAGTAGTTTCTCAAATTCTGTTTCTATTTTTTTTCCAGGTTTCATGTATTTCTATTTCTTTTTTTACTCATCTCTCCCCTCTCTCTTCCATTCTATTTTTTTTTTATTTTAATACTTTTTAATCTTTTTTTTTCTTTTTCTTTTTTGATTTATTTCTTTCTATTTATTCTCTCTCTTTCATCATAATCTTTTTTCTTTTAATAGTTCATTATCTTTTTTTTTCTTTTTACTTTTCTCTTTTCGTTTATGTTTTTCTCTTCTCTCTTATTTTCTTATTTTCTTTTACTTTACATTAACGAGCTTATAGTTATTATTTTCTATTTAATTCACTATTATTTTTCCTTTTGGTACGATTTTTATTTTTTTATTAAATAAATAAACTAATAATGTATTTCATGTTTACCATTAAATGGAAAAAAATATATACATTCTCTCTTTTTCTGATTTTACTTGTGTGTATTATTGGCTAATGCATTTTAAAGAAAAAAAATAAAAGTAAAGTTTATTATTAAATTAAAAAAATGTGGGTATGTTCGATTGTCTGACCTTAGACAATTTCCAAAATTGTCTAATTGAACTAGTCAAAATCGTTCAAGGTGAATTGATTGAAGTGAGAAATAACATTGCAAATCAAATTTGAACAACATTTGAAGGATAAAATTTACTATTATTATTTAGGTGTTGGGCCTTAATAAAATACTATAACCTCTTTATAATTGTTTTATATTTATTTTAATGCATGTTATATGTTTTATTATAGTATATCTGTATATGTACTAAATTTTATTTTTACCAAAAAAACAATAAACAGAAATAGTTATCAAACATGTTTCTGTTTTTAGTTTTTAAAAAACAGAAACAAGAAACGAGAAACAGAAACAGAAAACAAGAAACAGAAACAGAAAATAAGAAACGAAAACGTTATCAAATGGGGTCTTAGGAGCTTTTTATTTTTTTTTTATTTTTATACTAAAACAATTATATAATAATTCGTTTTAATCTTTATCTCCTTCCAGATTCTTCCTTAAATCATGGAGATCAGTGATAATTAAATTAAAAAATCCAAGTAATTATTAACTATGATATATTAATAAAAAAAAAAAAAGGTTAATTAAAAAAAATTATATCGTACTATTTCTTTCTTTTTTTTTTTTTTTTGAAACATCGTACTATTTAAATTATTCATTCATGAAAGTGAAAGCACATCCAATATAATGTACGAGGAACCAAATATATATATCTTTTAATGCTAGTGAAAAAAAAGTTAATCCTTTATATTTTTAAATGAAGCTAGGTTGTCCTTGGCATGAGCATAAGCTACTAAAAAGAACTTGCCAACTTGATAGTTCATATATTAATTAATAATTTTTATTTTTTTTATTCATATTGTTCCACTTGTAAAGGTGGATGATTTTTTTTTTTTTTTTCATTTGGGTGGAGTGTTGGTTTATCCACGTTTCTTTGCTTCGGTGTCCATTATTAAAAGTTTTGCGGTGCAAATTACATAAATAGGAAAAAAAATTAAATTATCTTCAACTCTTTTTTTTTTAACTTTTTTTTGAGTTCAACAACATCTGGTATATCATATAACATCATCAAAAATATAAAAATTAAATCATTATAAAATAAAATTCATAACCTCAAAGTATAGAAACGTATATTATATGCTTTAACGTCTACCTAATTTGTTGGTTTTTTTTTTAATGTACCCATTAATTTTGGTTCCTAAACTTTTATTTAAAAAAACTTGTTAATTTTGGCCCTTATAATTAAATTTGACTACTGCATTTAACAAAAAAAAAAAGGTCACATTTTTAAATTCCACATCAGAGCTAATGCGTGCATTTTTTTTTACTAAATTATAAAAAATACTCTTAAAGTTTACCTCTTGTTTCAAAAATACTTATATTCTTTTAAAAGTTACAATATTACCATTGACCTTTCATAAGCGTTTCAAAACTACCATTGAAGTAGTGATGGAAAATGGATGTAATGATGACCTAAGACGATGTGACAATGACTATGATGCTTTTCTAGTTTCAGTATGAAAGAACAACATCCATACATGTCAATTTTTCGTTCAACATTCTAACGATTTTTCTACTCCTACGGTAATTATGAAATATTTATAAAATGGTAAAGGGTAATATTGCAACTTTGGAAAGAATAGAAGTATTTTGAAACAATGAACAAAGTTTAGGTGTATTTTTTTTATAATTTAGCCAAAAAAAAAAAAAAAAAAAACTACACGTATTGGCTCTTATGTGGAATTTAAAAATGTGAGCTTTTTTTTTTTTTCTTTTTTTGTTAAATGCAATAGTCAGATTTAATTATAAGGATCAAAATTAACAATTTTTTAAAGAAAAATGTAGCTTGATACTAATTGCTATCCAAAGCTTGGTTAAAACTAGTTTAAACATTTACTCTCGACCAGAGATGAGAGGTTGGAATTTAATTAAAAAATAAAAATAAAAAAAGGTTTAGAATCGAAATAAGAGTAACGCAAAAAGAAAAAGTAGTGTTGGAATTACATTGGATGACGCAAGAAATACTATGCAAACAATAAGAGCAAAAGGAATTTTACGTTGCTTATACAAACAAAAAACAAAATCTGCAGAAAGGAGTAGAATTCTTATGTACTTCAAACTCTTTGATCTCATACTTTGCGACGAATTAGATCTCTGCAATCTCTCTGCTCTTCTTCACCTCAGGGCCGGCGAGCAATCAAATGTGCGTTCTGAGTTCCGATCGAGCGAAGAACGAAGCGAACAGGTTGATTTTGCCAAATCGATTACCAGCAACAATTGTAGTGAAGACCAGAGGCCTCCATGGCCGGAATCCTTGTTCTGAATCTAGCTTGAAACAGAGCATATTATTCAATACGAAAGTCTGAATTCCTTCGAACACATAAAATCGATTACAGTGAAAATAGCCTAAGATTTCACTCCGTCGTCGAAATTCTTCGAGTAATTAACCGAATCGTATTTGAAAGTTTGAGGAAGACCGACGCGATCGGAGCGAATCAGCTTGCGGAACTCAGACCTAACCTTATAGAAAAGATGCCTCAAACTACCTCTGCAATTAGATCCAAGAGCTTTAGTTTCTTCATCGTTCATCTCCAGATCTCGAGCGAAGGCAGCCTTGCGAGAGAGGATCCAGGACCATCCCCAATCCCACCACTTCCGGAGCGAACTTCCTGTGTAATCGCGCAAAGACGACACCGATTTGGATCTACGAAACGGCCAGGAAGTAACAGGCGAAGAAACCGGCTGGATCTTGAAGGAAATCGAAGAGAGCCTTCGTCGTAGGGTTTGATCGGAGTCCGGCTGCGAGACAGGGAGCGCGTCGTTGAGAGGCCGCGTCGGCAGAAAGCTCCGCCGTGGAATGGTACTCATGGTGATGAAACTCAGGCGGCGGCGGCGGTGGAGGGAGTGGCGCCGGTGATCGGAAAAAAGTAGAGAGAGAGAGAGAGAGAGAAGTAAGCGGTGTGTTTGTGGCAATGAAGGGGGGAGTTTTATTCGGTTTTGGCGGGGGGTTGCAGATGATTATCGTGGGGTCCGTTCTTATACTGTTTGAAAATTACTGTTACTAACTGCGTTAAAAAAATTGGACATAATTAGAGGGTAAACTGTAAAGTAAAATTAAAATCCATCTATTTTGATTCCTCTTTATTTTTATTTGGTTTAAAAGTTTTCAAATTTTGATATTTGAATTTAATTTCTATTTAGTGTTTGAGATTTCACAAGTGATATGTTTGACTTCCAAGTTTGAATTTGATTTTTAAATAGTCTTTGAAGTTTGAAACTTGTTTTCTAATTGGTCCTTAAAGTTTGAAATTGGGTTCTACTTGATCCTTGAGTAAAAAAAATATGATATATATGTAAATTTCAACTCATTGAAAAAATATGTTAAAAAACACTTTTGATCCTTAAACGTTTATGAAAGTAACAATTTAGTATCTAAACTTCGGTTTGTTAAGATTTAGTCCCTGTATTTTCAAATTTATAACAATTTAGTTCTTGAACTTTAGTATGTAACAATTTATCCCTGTAATTTCAAATTTGTAACAATTTAATCCCTATCGTATAAAATTTCATCAAAGTTACATGTCGATTTTTATTATTTAATGATTTATACTTTGTAGCTTATTAACATATTAGGTCCCTAATTAGTTTATTTATCTACCTATGTAAGAAATTTCATTAAATCTTAACAATACTTTTCCTGATAGGGACTATATCATTGCAAATTTTAAAGTATAGGGAGTAATTAAATTGTTACATACTAAAGTTTAGGGACTAAATCGTTATAAAAATAAAAATACAAGAACTAATTCGTTACAAACCAAAGTTCATGTACTAAATTGTTACTTTCATGAAACTTCATGGACCAAAAGCGAATTTAACCTAAAAAAATACATATTATCAAAGTCTAACTAGCATATATTAACTACTACATCGACATTCTGTTAGGTCAATTAACATGAACACTACTAAGAGCCATTTAGAAACCAATTTCAAACTTCGGGGACTAATTAGAATTCAAATTCAAACTTCGGAGACTCAATTTGTCACTTTTGAAACTTCAAGGACCAAATAGAAACTAAATTTAAATTTCAAAAACCAAAAATGTTAGTTTTGAAAATCAAGGAACAAATAGAAACTAAATTCAAATTCTAAGACCAAAAGTGTATTTTACCCTTATTATTATTAGGCTAAATTATAGAAAATACCTCTAAACTTTGTACTTTGTTTAAAAAATACCCCTGAACTTTCAAAAGATTCATTAATACCCTTAAACTTTCAAAAAAATAAAAATAAAAAATACCTTTTACCGTTAGTTTTGGATGGAAACCATTAGTACTCTGTTTTAAAAACACCCCTGAACTTTCAAAAGTTTCATTAATACCCTTAAACTTCTAAAATAAGTTCAAAAATACCCTTACCATTAGTATATGGATAGAAATAGTTAATACCTCATTTTAAAATATCCCTAAACTTTCAAAAGTTGTATTAATACCCTTAACCTTAAAAAAAAGTTAATAAATGCCCTTACCGTTAGTATATAGACGAAAAGCATTTATCTACACCCCATTACCTCCCTCTTTCATTTCTTCTCTCTCCTGATTTGCTTCAATCTATAGCCTAACACTTATCTATTTTTCCTCTTTTTTTTCCCTTTCTTTTTCAATACCCTATGTACTCTCTTCTTCCATTTTCCAATCTCTAAAACTACCCGCTTCAATCAAGGTATATAAACTATAGCAAGAAGAAAAGAGAATAATGAAACCACCAAGGGACCTTAAGAACTTAAATGCTTTAACAAGGTTGTACATTAGTAATTTGAGTTCGTACATTTCTGTTTAATACACAAAAAGAGAGACATGTTGAGAATTTGAGTCATAATTTTGATGATATCTAGTGGGAGGAAAAAGAAAGAAAACATATGCATTACCAAATTTGTAGCGGATGAAGATTTTATTAATCATTTTTGCAGTTCAAATTACTCTATTTGTTGTGGCTAGTTAAGAATGTTTTCCATGATTGAGAATTAGATAAGTTGAGAAAAAATGAGAGTATCTATATGAAAAAAAAATTGAGGGTATCTATATGAGTTGTTTTCAAATTGGTTCTTTTCTAACTCAAGATAACTTCAAGGACTTTGACTATTTGGATGTTGAAATTTCTTATATTTATATTTGGGCATGCTTAGAAATGAGAGATGGCTCCTCCTGTTTATTTAAAGTTCTAATATTTAAGAAGATATGAGAAATATGGGAAGTTTTTGAGATTAAAAAAATGGAAGAAGAGAGTAAGAGAGTATTGAAAAAGAAAGGAAAAAAAAAAGGAGGAAAAATAGAGAAGTGTTAGGCTTTAGATTGAAGCAAATCAGGAAAGAGGGGAAATAGAAAAGGGAGGTAATTGGGTGTAGATAAACGATTTTTGTTCATATAATAATGGTAAGGGCATTTTAATTTTTTTTTAAGGTTAGAGGTATTAATGTAACTTTTGATAGTTTACGAGTATTTTCAAAACGAGGTACTAACGATTTCTATACATATATTAACTGTATGAGTATTTTTCAACTTTTTTTGAAAATCTAAGGGTATTAATGAAAATTTTGAAAGTTTAGGAGTATTTTTTAAATAAAGTACTAACAATTTCCATCCAAAATTAATGGTAAGCATATTTTTGAACTTTTTTTAAAAAGTTTAGGGGTATTAATGAAACTTTTAAAAGTTCATAGGTATTTTTGAAACAAAGTACAAAGGTCAGGGGTATTTTCTATAATTTAGCCTTATTATTGTTATTGTTTTTGTACTTCTTTGTTAAATTTCTAATTTGATCTTCTAGAATTTGGTTTGAGCTCAGTTTTATTTTATTTATTTTGCTTTTAAAGGTTTGAGTTTGATGTATGTGATTTAGTTAGACTTAGATAAATGGTCTCTAATACATTTTTTTATCCTATGAAAACTAGTTTATTTCCCCCTTATTTTTACTTGGTCTAAACTCTTGCTAAGTCATATAGAAAACACTAGTTCATTAATGTGTAAACAGAAAATATGTCAAGTTTATAATGTTAGGGTTGATTTCTAAAGTTTGATCAAACCATAAAAATTAGAGACAGAATTATAACTAAGCTCAAATTATGAGGATGAAATTAAAATTTTATAATCCATATAATCAAATTGGTGAGATTTAACTTATTTTTTCTTCTGAAAAATATTTGTGTATCCCAAAACATCATTTCTAGATCTGTTTGTTATCATCTTTTTATAATTTAAAATTTAAAAATAAAAATAAATAAAAATAAATAAAAGGGAAGAAGATAAAGTAAAGATAGGTTTTCATCCTACCTCTTGCTTTAAACACTTAATTAGTACTTTTTAAGTGCTTTCTTTAAAAATATTACCCTAAAAAAATTATCTTCAACTCACTTTTTAATCATTATGGTTGCAAAGCTTCTTTAATACAAGTTACCCTCAAAGGTTATAGGATTCATCAATATAGCTAAAGTAATAGATGATTTTGATTGTTTACCATTAATATTTAACAAAAATTTAATTTTGTTAGCTCAAGTATAACTTAACTAGTTAAATTTTAGTAATGTTAAATTACAAGTTTAGTACTTGAATTTTTAGGTTTGTGTCTAATAAGTCTCAAAGCTTTAAAAAGTGTCTGATAGGTCTCTAAACTTTTAAATTTGTAATAGATCCCTAAACTTTAAAAGTGTCTTATAGGTTCATGAACTTTCAATTTATGTCCAGTAGATCCCTAAGATATATGATTTTTTTTTAAAATTACGTGTCTAATTGATTCATAACTTTTAAAATGTCTAATAGATTTGAAAGTTCAATAACTTATTAGACACAAAATTAAAAGTTCATACAAGTTTAGGGACCTATTAGACACAACATTGAAAGTTTAAGAATCTATTAGATACTTTTTAAAATTTAGAGACTAATTTGATACAAGCCTAAAATTTTAGAGACTAAACTTGTACTTTAATATATTAATCATTAGATCATAGATTTGAATCTATACCTATTTGTAGATTTGTAACATTCTAAAAACACCTTTCAATAGTAATATTGTGTGGAAGGAACAAAAGAATGTTTTAAAGTACAATTCCAAAATCATATTGAAATTAAATATAAACTTCACTAGAAATTTATAAAGAAAGTTAAAAAAATCATATTTTTATGTTTAGAAAATTACCTTCAATTATCTAATGTTATAGAATTAAACCCAAAGTTAAGCTTATTTCTCAAATAGGTGATATTAGCTAGTGAGTAGAATGAATAACCACATCAAGATGTGTGTGTGCGCGCGTGTTTATTTATTTATTTATATTTATATGTATGTATTTATATGCATTAATAACATTAAGCTGCTTTTTTTTTAGAATAATGTTAGTGTGTGTGTGTGTGTTTATTTATTTATTTATATTTATATGTATGTATGTATGTGCATTAATAACATTAAGCTGCTTTTTTTTTAGAATAATAATAACATTTAGCTGTTGGCATATAACTATTAGTTTTGTACATTTTTAGAAAGAGTAGCAATTTAAAGAGAAGAATGGCAAGAAATTTGGTCTTAACTTTAGGAAACAGAGCATAAATTAATTTTTTCCAAGTGTAAATGCATTGCAATAAATATTTCTCTTTTTAGTTTAAATATTTCTATAGAGTTAATAGGTATATTTCTCATGCAGGTGCTTTTGAGAAGCAAGATGACAATATTTATGAGCCCAGCCTGATGGACTCCATTATTTTTCCAGGGGACCATTGACATTTATTGTTTATTTTTCCACTATTACGTATATGTTCATATTTCATATATTTCATATCATAATATACATGTACCATCGACTAAGAAGTTATAGATTCGAACCTCCCACTCCCAAATGTTGTTTAACTCAAAAAAAAAAAAAAAAAGTTTACACTGCTATGTTTTTAGATAAAATACTTTTCTACTTATACTCAGATTTTTTTTAAAATATAAATTAATAAATAGATTTGGAGTAGATTTTTTCAATAGGTTAAAATAATAATTTTTTTAATAGTTTTAATAATATTAGGCTACCAAAAAAAAAACCTGTTTTCGAAAATTGTAAAAATGTTTATAAGGAAAAATGTCACATTATTCTCAAAGGCTCTCTATAATTCAGAAGAATATTTTTCGAAGTTGACTTTTGTAAGATGAACATTCCTTTTAAAAATACCATTCCCATCTTTCAAAAGCACAAAGATGATTTGCCAAAGAAAGCACTTTTTAAATGAGCATATTCTTACATAAATTGTAAGAAAGAGTTCATCAAATTCAAATAATTTTAGCATAAGTTCATTTGATATTTGCTCTCATCGGCGTATCGCACAACATTTGACAATTAGGAAAAAAAATTTAGATGTCCAACTCAATTTTGATAAGCTGGAGATTATTAAGTCTGCAAGTTAGAAACTTTTGTGCAAGTTTTATTTGCATTAAGCAAAAGAATGAATTACACAAAGATGGATTAACCTAAGTTATATTTTGTTTTTCATTAATTGAAAAAGCGTTTAATTTGTAAATTTGTGATTGGTAAAAACTAATAGAGTATAAAAGGTTGGATTTTAAAAGTTGAAAACAATTATTGTAGGATATTCAATCAATCTATTTACCTAACAGATTGTGAAACACTTTTTTATTTACCTAACAGATTGTGAAACTTTTTTTTGGAATAAAAACAGATCGACATCTCACTATCTTTCTACCAGACTCCTTTGGAGTTATCTGTCTCACGAGTAAGATTTGTACGAGTGAATATAAATTTTATGTTTGTTAGTGATATAATATTTTTTAAGACCTCACCCACAAAGCACTATTCATCAAGAATTCGACCTCTTTTTTATTACATCCGTAAGTGTTCATACTAGCTTGCACGCACCACGACTATTCTCACAAGACAACCGCCTGACCCTAATGTTACAAATGTTAAAAATTTTAGGTCAATCCAAGTACAGCTCATGGAATAAAGACATATATTACCTTCTTTGAAGTTGAATATTCAATCTCTCACCCATGTATTGTTGTCCTAAAAAATAAAATGAAATAAATTTTCAGTACCTTCACAAGGAAAGGAAAGCAAATTGCTATAGACTGACAGATTTCCATAAAAAGCTATCATCTTGGCCTGAAATGGCCTTCCATAGCATTTTCCAATTCCAACCTTTCTATGGAATTCAGCCAAAGCCAAAGAAGCCTTAAAAGAAATCAAGGACAACATGAGTTAATAAGAATCAAGAATTTCCCTTTGTTTAAACAGGGCTACTACCTTAAGAACATTCACAAATATCTCTCTATGCTAGCATGAACTAAGAATATAACTTTTGACAAAAATTTTGCCAATGCCTGACTCCCTCCCTCCCCGCGGAAGCCAAAACCATAACAATGAAAATATGTCTAGCCACTTTGGCTTTGCACTTGCAATATGAAACGATCGAAACAATACAATGTCGTCTAATGCCGAGTTCATACAATCCCATTTCGATCACATCTTTGTCTCATAGTAGCCTGCTCAGAGACTTGATCAGCAATTTTAAATTCCGCTTTGTAGCCTCATCACCTGTGAACCCAAGAATTTCGGAGCTCAAACTCTGCAAAAGTGAGATAGGAAGGATAAACCAAAGAGGGAGTTAGAAAGGTAAAGAAGTAGTTATCAAGAATTTGACCAATTAGGATCTTACCTCTATGTTCTTCAGAGTAAGAATTAGCGTATAAATGGACTTCTGAAGCAGTTCTGTGTTTTCTGGGGTCATAATGGATGCATGCACGCTTCTGTAAAAGATTGAAAAAGTCTCATTAAGTATACATTATGTAAAAGAAATTCATTCTAATTGACAATGTATAAATACGTTTCGAAATGATGGAGGAAGTTATTCCAGGCCTTCTAAATACGTAGATTGATTTTTTTTTTTTTTTAATTAGAAACAAGACATGTATTCAGAATGAAACCAGAAATGGCCTAAGGGAAGGAGGAAGAGAGATCTCCTATAAAACAAGGTTCTAGTTACAAAAGAATTTCCAATGACTACAATAACACCACCACCAGGAGGTAAGTTGCACAACATGGTGGGAAAGTGTAAGGTTTCTCCCTCACTTGTATTACTATTTCCAATTGAAAACTTGCCCAGAGGCTACAAAGAACCTAGCCAATTCGAGAGGGCTGGTGTCTCTCCATTTACCCTAATTTGCCACTACAAATCGAAAGCTGAAAAACAAGCCAAAAATGAGAAAGGAAATATAAACCCCAAAACTCTCTCTCTCTCTGGTCCCCACAACAACGCACTCATTCCCACGTTCCTTCTTCTAACTAACTTTCCTTTGTGAAATTCCTCTCTTTCCCTTCCTATGATAAACCTTCTCAATTGGTGGCCTAACAGCACTCACCCGCTTCCAAACAACCTTGTCCTCAATGTTGAAGTGTGGGAATTGCTGCTTGAAGTCTTTGATAACTTCCCAAGTGGCCTCATGGTCCGATAGACCCTCCCGACAAATCAATACTTCATCTTCCCCCTTCTGTGCATTTTCTCGATAAGCAAATACCTCCTTTGGCTGAACAGTCCACTCAAACTCCTCAGACAACTGTGGAAGCTCCTGATTAACCTTAGGGTGAGTCCCCAATGCCTTCTTTAGCTGTGACACATGGAAGCCAGGATGAATAATCGAGCTATCTAGTAAAGCCAGTTTATAAGCCACGGGCCCGAGTCTCTTCGTGATGCAATATGGCCCGTAGTACTTCGCAGACAACTTTTCATTTCTCTTTTTCGCAAGAGAAGCTTGAGGCCTGATTTTCAGAAATACCCAATCACCCACCATGAATTCCACTTCTCTTCTCTTTCTATCAGCAAACTTCTTCATTCTCTCTTGTGCCAACCTCAGATGGGATTTCAACACGTCCATAATCGAATCCCTCTCCATCAATTGTCCTTCTACCGTGTCATTTGTCGTTCTCACTTCTCCTCATAGGACAAAACTAGTGGTGGAGGCCATCCATAGACAACCTAAAAGGTTGTCATCCCAATGGAATTATGGAGGGTGGTGTTATACCAAATTTCAGCCCAACACAGCCACTTTAATCCATTGCTTCGGTTTCTCATTGCAAAAGCATCTCAGATACGTTTCCACACATCGGTTGACCACCTCAGTTTGGCCGTCGGACTGAGGGTGGTAAGTTGAACTCCTATACAATTTAGTGCCCTACACTCTAAACAATTCAATCCAGAATCTGCTCATGAATATCTTGTCTCGATTTGAAACTATGGATCTAGGAAATCCATGGAGCTTGACTACCTCCTTGATGAATGTTTCGGCCACCTTCTTGGCCGTGAATGGATGCTTAAGAGCGATCAAATGGGCCATTTTACTCAGCCTATCCACAACTACCATGATGGCATTGAACCCCTCAGTTGTTGGTAGGCCCTCGATGAAATCCATCGAAATATCTTCCCAGATTCTCTGTGGAATTTCTAAAGGAACCAATATGCCTACGGTCGTAGTCGTTAGGTGCTTATTTTTTTGGCAGATAACACATTCCTCTACATATTTCTTCACGTCGGTTTTCATGCCTTCCCAATACAAGTCTCCGGTTATTCTTTTGTATGTTCTCAAGAACCCAGAATGCCTTCCAAGGACCGAATCATGTTAAGCATGTAGCATAGCCTGAATTAAAGAGGATGATTTGGACAGTACCAACCTGCCCTTGTAGCATAAGTTGCCTTGCAACATGGAATACCTGGCCACACTTTCACTATCTTCCTCCAACTGCTTACTAATTTGTTGTAGCTTGGCATCATTAGCTACTTCCTTTTTTACAACCTCTACATCGATGGTCATTGGGACTAAGAGATGAGCCATTTGGACTACTGTGGTTAACCTTGACAAAGCATCAGCAGCCTTGTTTTCCAACCCTGGTCTGTATTGCACTTCAAAGTCGTATCCTAGCAGTTTGGCAATCCATTTCTGATATTGGGGTTGAATCACTCTTTGCTCCAATAGGAATTTCAAGGCCCTCTGATCAATTTTCACTTCTGCACTAGAAGATAAGGTCTCCATCTTTGGATGGCAAGGACAATGGCCATCAATTCCCTTTCATAAATAGACTTTGTCTGAGCTCCCGCTGATAGGGTATGGTTGTAATAAGCGATTGGGCGCTTCTATTGAGATAAGACAACACCAAGCCCTGTCCTTGAAGCATCTGTTTCAACCTCAAACAGCTTGTTGAAGTCATGTAGCACTAAGACAGGTAGGGTCACCATGGCCTTCTTTAAATGCTTCTGTTGCCTCATCATCCCAAGCAAAAGCTCCCTTCTTCAGTAGTTGAGTCATTAGGGCAGCCATAGTTCCATAATTTTGCACAAACCTCCTATAGTAGCCCATCAACCCCAAAAAACTCCTCAGCTCTCCAATGTTCTTAGGGAGTGGCCATTCCCACATAGCTAGCACCTTCTCACTATCAGCTTCTACTCCCTCCTTGGATATCCAATGTCCCAGATATTTGATTTTAGTTCTAGCAAAGTGACATTTCCCTCGATTAGCATATAGCTGGTTCTTCCTCAGTACCTCAAACACCAAAGCCAAATGTTTCAAGTGTTGTTCAAAATCCCTACTATATATCTATGTCATAAAAAAAAACTAAGACAAACTTACATAGGAATGGTCTGAATATGTTGTTCATCAGTGCTTGGAATGTGGAAGGAGCATTCGTGAGGCCAAAGGGCATCACCACGAACTCATAATGTCCTTCATGGGTTCTAAATGTAGTGTTTTCAATGTCTAAATCATGCACTCGAACTTGGTGATACCCAGATTTTAAGTCTATCTTGGAGTATACCTCAAAGCCAATGTAGTTCATCCAATAATTCTTCTACCACCGGAATGGGAAACTTGTCAGGTATGGTCACATTATTCAAAGCCCTATAGTCCACACAGAACCTCCATCCGCCATCTTTCTTCTTTACTAAAAGCACCGGGCTCGAATAAAGGTTGTTGTTGGGCCAAATCACTCCACTAGCCAACATTTCATCTACCAGCTTCTCGATTTCTCCTTGTTGGATTTGAGCATAACGGTAGGGTCTTACATTCACCGGGTTGGTTCCTTCTTTCAGATGTATGTGGTGATCCACTTCCCTTCGAGGTGGTAATTGGTTAGGCCATTGGAACACATCTTTGTTCTCATCAAGCATTTTGAATAAAGCCGAGGCCAACTGCCCCTCTTCTTCTTTACTTGCTGTCTCCCCTAGTTCTGGCCTTGCTTCTAATGTTTTCAATTCAACCAAGAAGCCTTGGTCACTATCCTCCCAGGCCTTCAGCATCCTCTTGAGAGATACCTTGGACTTGGTCAAACCTGGGTCACCCTTCAATGTGATTAACCCGTCTCCCACCTCCACTCTAATTGTTAAGGTTGGCCAATGTATGTTCATTTCCCCCAGGTTGTTTAATCAGGTCATGCCCAACACCACATCAATTCCCCCAAGTTTGAAGGGTAAAAAGCTCTCGATGACTTTCAGCTCGCCCAAATCCACCACCACATTTTTGCATACCCCTTTGCCTTTCACAGCATCACCCTTCCCCAAGATTACTCCATAATTAGTTGTCTCCGTCACAGGTAACTCCAGTTCTTCCACTAGTTTTCGAGAGATGAAATTGTGGGTTGCCCCACAATCAATTAAAACAATGACCTCCCAATCATCCATTCTCCCCTTCATCTTAATTGTTCCCGAGGTAGTAACCCTACCACTAAGTTAAGTGACAATTCAACATCATTTGTTTCCTCTTCCTGCTTCATTACTTCTCCTTCTACCTCGTTGGTCTCTTCCACAATCTCCAGTTCTTCTCCATTGGCCTGCACCATCATCGCCCGTAGTTCCTTGGCCTTACACTTATGACCCACTGTGTATTTTTCATCACATCTAAAGCATTGGCCCCTGGCCTTGCGATTTTGGAACTCGGCATCTAAGAGCTTCCTCAAAGGACCTTCTCTTCGAGGGTTGGTTGCCACATTTCCAACAAGGGTGATAGTGCGGGTAGTGATTGAATCCCCCAATTTGGTTGTCTCTTTGGTTCCTCCACCCGAAGGATTTGGAGTGGAAGCCACTCTCTTCCCTTTACTCATGGTCCCTTGTTCATTTTCTTCAAGTCATGCCTCCTCACAATCCTCCACCATTTGGGCCATCTCCATCAACTCATCAAGCCCTTTTACTCAAGCTCTCAACACCTCAGCCCTCACCACCGCTTTCAAACCATTCAGGAACGTGTTCTCCAGGACATCCTTCACCACCTTTGGAAGCAGGGTCATTAGTCACTCAAACTCTTGACAATAAGCGGTCACGATTGTCTCTTGCTTCACTGCCAGTAGCCTGCCCAAAATGCTCCCCTGTTTGGCCTTCCGAAATCAAGTCAGAAGCCTCAACTTCAAATCCTCCCAATCTGTGAATGGCTCCCTCTCTTCCTTCGTGCGAAACCAATTCAAGGCAATCCCCTCGAAGCTAATGACAACAACAGTCATCTTCTCCGATTCCGTCAACTTATGTATCTGAAAGTATCGATCAGCTCTGAACAACCAAGAGTCGGGGTCCTCCCCTCCAACACTGGCATCGCAACCTTTTTTAACTTACTTCGATCACCAACGGCCCCTGTTCTCATCGCTTCCTCTCCTTGAGTTGATTCCATCGCTCTCTCATCCTTAGTCGTCAACTTCGATGTCACAACAGAGTCCATCGGCATCCTCTGACTCTGCTCTGAGCTCTCCCCCTCCATTGTTAGCGATGATCGAGTCCTCAAACCGGCTATCTCCGTGACTAACTTCAACATCGTCTTCGACAAGGATGCCAGTCCTTCTTCAATGGCGGGTATTTTTATCACCAACTCTTGAATTCGTTCCATGTCAGTCTTCAACTCCTCTCTTTCTCGGTCAGCCAAATTCAACCGTTCCTCCAACTTCCTCTGCTTCATCGTGAATCCCGTTGCCCAGGGATGTGTGCTCTGATACCAATATGTAAGGTTTCTCCCTCACTTGCATTACTATTTCCGATTGAAAACTTGCCCAAAGGCTACAAAAAACCCAGCCGATTCGAGAGGGCTAGTGTCTCTCCCTTTACCCTAATTTGCCACAGCAAATTACTACAAATCGAAAGCTGAAAAACAAGCCAAATACGAGAAAGGAAATATAAACCCCCAAACTCTCTCTCTGCCCCACAACAATGCACTCACTCACACGTTCCTTCTTCTAACTAACTTCCCTTTGTGAAATTCCTCTCTTGCCCTTCCTCTGATAAACCTTCTCAATTGGTGGCCTAACAGAAAGTTTTGGTAAAAGCTCTATTCACAGTTTTTTTTTATCGTTGTTATACCTTGGAGAAACTTCTTACTTCAGCTACTTAAAAATTCAAAATGCATAAGGTTAAAGTCTTTCTGTAGATATTGGCGCTTGGTAAAAAAAAACTATGGAGAAAATCCTAAGTTCCCTACAGTTTCTCTTTCTTCCAGCTTGTCTGTTTTATGTAAAACAAGCCTAGAGGATCGAGGATATATGTTCTGTCATTGTTCTTTCAGCATTGATAATTGGTAAAAATTTGCTAGAAACATTTCAAATTCACGGGTGTTTTCATAAAAATGCTAAATAGACAACCAGTCACTCAATATTTGCGGTGGATTTTTGTTAGACTTCAAGGCCAAAGTCTGTTGTACAAATGCTATTTAGGTTGTTCTCTTGAAGATGTGGATGGAGAAGCATAAAAGAATCTTCCAAGAAAAGAGGAGTTCCTCCAAGTCCTGGGATCTTTTAGACTAATTTCTGGTGGAAATTGACAAAGGAACGAAAATTATAGTCCCTTTTCATTTCTTCAACAGGGGTGCTTCCTTATAAGCTTTGTGGCCATTCAGAAATCAGAGTTCATCTAAATTAAAATTCCAATATCAGACTTCAGGAATAGTTCACCTTAAATCTTCTGTGGCAAGTGAAAGACTTTTAGTTAAGTTTTCAACCTCCTTTAGAAGACCACTGTCACGAACCTCAGCAAGCAAAGGTTGAACATCTTCAGCCATGGCTTGAATCTGAGGCATCACTACATCAAATCAAACCATTTTCCATGAGAAGATAGTTAGATCCGTGGGACTATATATCTAAATCACTAAAATAGACAGTCAAACAAGAATCAAATACATTTTAATTCAAAAAATTAAAACTTTCGAGGATTTTAAAGCTATAAATTCTTGGTTCCATTCAAAGGCCCATAACACAATGCCCAAGTAAACAACCAGTTTCTAGCCGCAATGCAACTCCTTATTTATGTCAGAGCTATACATGTTTTAATCATATTTGCTCTATAAGAGTTTTTTTAGCAAAAATCCAGATCTATAAAGGTCAATCTAGAAGCCAAGCCTAACAAGTAATCAGATTCCATGGAGTTGCTGACATACGAATACTTCCTTAGTCCTTACTCATTATTCTCTTTGATCAGCCTTCCATCCTCTTCAGGACATCTGTTAACATCCCATCGAGTTACCAACAAAATATTTTGTACAATATTATTATTTACAAGATATAAACATTCATAACTTGAATAACTATTTGTCCAGAAACCAAGCTAGAAAACAAAGATTAAAGGATGAGATCGTAAGGAGTCACACCTTTAAAAGTAAAGGCTTTGCTTCTTCAATAACCAAAGCAACTCGTTGGGCTAAGGAGAACGTATTGGTAAGCCCTATTTCCTCCGCTTCACGTCCAAGCCGAGTGAATATTCCAACTAGTGCATCCAAACTTACTCCTTGATGTCCCTTCATTTTCTGCTTATCACATAATATTAAACCTTCTTTAATACATTCAGAATCAAGTGGTCCCGCTGAAGGCACTGGAATAGGATCCCGGGGAGTAATGTCAATCATTGTTTCCATAAGAAGACCAGACTGGTTTACTTCAACCAATGAATTAATTGGTATAATTATCTTATCATCTTCAACCTGCAAAACGGGTGGTATATTTCATTTTTTGTATAGAAAAAAAATGGCAAAGAAAACGAACTCATGCCCATGGGAAAAAACGATGATGAATTCTATAGGAAGATTTCATGAACTAAATGGCATATGGTGCAACGCTCTTTCTTAAAAGCTTGGATATTGAGGAAACTAAAACATCTCTCTTTTTTCTTTTCTTTCTTTTTACACATCTTCGTCAATGGAATTTTATTCTTCATAAGTCAAAGAGTAACCCTCTTTGTTAACTAGCATATATAGGTTAACTTTTGGTTCTGAAACTTCTGATGAATTTACTATTTCTTAGGGTGAGTTTGAGATGACTTTGAAAGAATACAAAGTGATTTTAAGATTTTTATAGTGTTTGGGGTTAGATAATCAAAAGTCATAAAATTCTAAAAATATTCTAAGTGCTTCTAGGAGAAGCAATTATTATAATGCTTCCTCCTAAAGTATTTACAGAAAAAGTACTTTCATTTAAAAGCTTTTCTTGTTCAATGGTCATCTCAAACACACCCTTAGTAAAATAAAATAGTATGTTCCAGTCAAACAGAGAAAGGGTATGAATTAGAAGCATACCTCAACAACAGTTTCAATACATCTCAAGGAAGGGTTAACACGAATGACATTGCCAACAGTAACTCCTCTAATTCTTACAGGAGTTCCAGTAGAAATACCAGCAGCCTGAGCAAACTCAAAGACAGCCAAGTATTTTCTAAATTTAGACCGCAGTTGAAAGCCTCTCAACCAAGCCAAACTGAGTGTGAAAAGTATAGCACCTGACACTAGAAACAACCCAACCCCACCTTCCCATATGCTCCTTTGACCGAACCCAAAATTACTCAATGGACGCAATGTTTGCCTCCATACATTACGAGGAACATCAAGAAAAATGGCAAGTGGATTCCTTCTTTCTGAAGATGAGGGAGGCTGACTATGTCCAGCATCAGCAGATGTGGCCTTTATCTTTCTTACTTTTGTTTTTAGACCCAATGGGAGACGATAAGACAACCTATTTGAAGATCTATGTGGAAGGGCAACCAAGGATGAGGGTAAGGCCACAGAAAATGTTGGAACCTGCACATGAGTATCTCCCACCATTTTTGCACAACAGCAACAGTAAAACAAGATTTAGAAAACTGCCTGTGGAAATAATACATTTTTAAAACTATCAGCAGATAATACAACAACTTCAAAAGATATTTATTCTTTTCCATTTTTAAAATGATGTAGAAATCGAAGAATTTTTACAAGAGCGCTGAGCCATCAACAAGTCCCTGTCCAGTTCAATGTCAAGAATGACACCCATAAATCAATGCAGAGGTCATGATAAATGTAAAATAGTGCAATTAACTAGCTAGAACAATGGTAAAGATAGAGAAGGTAAAAATCAGATGGGTTGTCAAGGAATGAATTAAAGTCCCTTTAGATGATTTAACTATTTGTTCTAATTAAATGGTAAGTATATTTAAAGTGATCCAGAAACATTTTCTGCGAGAGCTAGCAACTAGAAAGGAATCTATGTACAGTTAAGTGAGGACAAGGACGTGAACCCATATATCAAGAGAAAAGTCATGATTGGAGGGTGAATAATGCATCTCTTAAGCTACAATAAACGAAACAATCAAACAATCAGCTTTAATTGTCAGCTGATACATATACTCACAGTGCTGGATTTGGTCAAGTAAAGTAATTGATTCTACTATGTGAACTCCATATGTGAAAACATTCACCTTATAATCAAGTAAGAAAAAAAAATACGTCAAAGGACAAGTTTGTAATAAACCTATGACTAACAAGAAGCATAAAACCCCTTGAATAGAAAAACTAGAACGTAGTTACGAACTTTCAGTTTCAAACAACCCACATTTCTCCTGAATAAACTTTCTCACCAATTCAAAGCGACATAAAGTTTTCCTTCCTAAATCCACCCCCTCCCAAAATGATATTCGCCGCTTAGTTTTAGTATTTCCTTCCAAGTTACGATTGTCATAAAAAGACAACATAGATATTTATAAGAATCTAGTGTTCCTCTCGTTTTTGTCGAAGAGAAATGGACATTCAATTCACTCTCCCGCTGCTGCTAACAATCATATTAGTCGAGTTTTCAAATTCCAAAGATGATAAAGCCAGTAATATGCCTTCTCCACTTATTATGATCGCTTAATACACTAACATCGGTAACGCAAGACGAAGAACATAAATCCATATAAACATCAATGGCATCCTCAATCAAATCAGCTAATTCCAGATGTAAAAAGACGAATTCTCCCAAAATAAAAAATGCATATACAAAAATCCAAAAACATATATATCGAAACGATTGTTCATTGAACAATCGATGGAAGTATTCAAACAACGAAATCCAGAAAATTATAGCAAAACCAAACTGATAGCAACAAGAATAGCACAAAATACGTACCTATAACTCGAGATTGTAACTATTAAATTGATGATATTTGGTCAACAATTTCGTGAAGTAATGGATTACGTATTAAACCCAAAAAAGGGTGAAAATGGGGAAGGAAAGAACTGTTTGAACACTACCATTTCCGAACAGTGGGAAGTCTGAAGAAGCTTGGACGCTGTTACCATTTTAACCCTCGAAAGTTTCGACCCATAGGAAATTGGAATGTACGATACTTCCCGAATTGGGCCCATATTGGGCCTGTATCTTCTATTTTATTTTGTTAAACAACTAGAAGAATAGCTAAATCTATTTTGTTTGGGAAGAATGACTAATCTTTATTTTTAATCATATTTAATTGATTTTTATATTTACTTATCGACATAAATATCCCTACCTAAGATTTTTTGTTTTTTAACAACTAAATGAAATCCTCAAAAATAGCCACATTATAAGTCTCAAAGACACACCCCTCTGAAACAAGGATATTCTATGTCTCCACCACTGTTGAACAACTAGGGCATGTGGCGTCCCTGTGGATATTAGTATCTACTCTTTCCACATCTGCGACGAGCTAGCAATCATGGTAAATCCTGTTAGATACCCCAGCCAACATCCACGCAACATCCCTGTCATCGGAGAAGCTTATATTTCTGCACTTATCTTCTCCATTCTCGAAGAGAGAGATTCGAGAAATTGTGTTCCAGTCATCAAGACTAATGAGGTTTGTGATAGATTCTGTGAGCTTATAATTCTTGTATGTGTTTTCTTTCCCTGAGGGCCATCGAATAGGTTTGGTAAAAATGGGACAGTCGTGGAGATGATGAGTGAGAAAAGTGGTTTGAAGTTTTAAATTTTCTAGGGATGAGAAACTAATGGATAAATAAATTTAGTTTGTTATGAACCTATTGGTGGTAAAAACCCAATACCACGATTTTTTTTTTTTCAAAACAAAATCGAGTGGTTGACTAGTAATGTTGTAATGCCAATATACACTAAGGGCATAGTGGGAACAAAAAATTATTGATAACAACTCCTTAAAATGTGATAGTTATACACCCAATATCGAAATCATTTTAGCCATATTTTATTAACCTCTTTTTTCTGTAAACATTTCTCACAATTCCATAATTTTGTCGCCCTCTTTTAGAATATTGATTTGGTGGTTTCAATTTTAGAGTTTTTTTTTTCTTAATTTTCAATTTTCCCAAATTGCCACAAGGCTATTTTTATCTTCATTGTTGTTTGCCTATTGTTATTAAAAAAAATCGAACAACTCCTCCATTCTTTCATTAGACAAGTTCTAATTTGCTTGAGCATATTTCAACAATTCGAATCCATCCACCTCAAATCTTTTGAACTCAAAAAACAAAATTATTTTTTTACAAATTTTGTCTAAATTTCAATTTTTTTTTTTACAAGTTATAATTTATTTTTAAAATATTTATATAAATAAGAATAAGATTTTGAAACCAACATTTTCTATTTTATAAAATTATATTATATTATAATTTTTCACCATATAATTATCTTTTATCTTTTTTTATACTTTAAAATAAATGGGCAATTGTAATAGTGGCAAAAAAGTTTGGCCCAATTGCAAGCGTGTCTTCTCTTTATCCCCTTTGTAAATATAGCAAAAAAAAAAGTTAGCCCAGCCTAAACGGAATCTGCGAAAAATCCAAAATAGCCCTTCATTTAATCCCGCATTTTTGCAATACGAAGTACATCAACAATCTATCAGTGATGTACTGCTAATATTCCTAATATGAAGTATATCAG
This sequence comes from Trichosanthes truncata, assembly GCA_033996785.1. NCBI lineage: Eukaryota > Viridiplantae > Streptophyta > Magnoliopsida > Cucurbitales > Cucurbitaceae > Trichosanthes > Trichosanthes truncata. The sequence continues at coordinate 54,201,560 of JAWPNB010000010.1, forward strand.
TGATATACTACTGATATACTTTATTTAGGTATTGATCGAACTGAAATGTGAGGGCTTTAAGAAAAGATTTTTTAGTTTAAAAACAAAGCTCCAGTCCAGTGCAAGTGCACATTGTCGATGCAAATAATATAAAACTAGAAGTATTTCAGAGTATGAATCCCACAAGGAACGGATACAACAAAATTTAAGAGAATAAGCAAAAATGTTTTCAAATTACAATTGTGGATAATAGTGTAAAACAATACATGAGATGGTTTTTTTTTTTTTTGAAAAGAATAAATAAAAAATAATAAAATAGGGATTCAAACGTGTTTTTGCCCCATTGAAAGAAATTGCAGCCTAATTGCAATTACAATCCTTGGACTCACACTTAAGCTTTGTAAACCAAATTTAACACATATTCGACATTCTATGAAGTATCTTTAGGAGGCTAAGTGATCAAATCGATATTTATACGGCTAACACGAACTTAGTTAATTTTGAAACACAATTCTTTTGGTTTTAAAGGCTTTGCCCTATGTCTAGGGTCAAAAACAAATTCCTATGTCTAAGCTATTTTCCTTTATTGCTTTTATGAAAACCCAATTTATATCTAACCTTTTTAGAATTAGACTCCAATTGTTGTATACTAATCTAGGTGATCAATCTAAACTAGTAATGAAAAATTTTAATCAATAAAAGCAAACAATGCTTTAAGATTAAGCAAGGTTGCTCTTACATATTAGGCCTTTATTCCTTTCTCTAGGGCATTCACAACTTGAACCCCCTAAAAGAAATTTAGCTCATCGTGGAGGGAATAAAAAACAACAATTGAATTGATACAAAACCCATAATTAAACAGCTAAATAAAAGAAGTAAAAATCCAAATTAATAATGCAGAACAAAATGACTTTCTTATTGCAAAGTGAAATGAAGAAGAACTTTATCAGAATCTTAAGGTAATTTCAAGTAAATCAAAACAGTGGTACACACTTGACTAAAATTTAAACTATTCTGGACTGAAGTTCAAAAGAACCACTAGGCATTGTTGTGAATACAATGAAAATTAATAAATCTCAGCATCAACTAAATTCAACAAACTCACAAGAGGGAATTGAAAAACAGAAACTAAAAAATGATAAAACATGAGAACTACTACAAACTCGTGTATTCTTTGCTTTGATCGAACTAAATATACCTTCGCAGGCTATTAGATCTTCACCTCCGCTAACTTTCATTGAGGAGGGATCAAACTCGAAATTTCACAGAGCTAAGATGAAGAAAAACTTGCTGGAAAATGATAGAACACGAGGAACTATGAACTGTGGGTGAGAAGAAAAACCCAGCCCTTTTTTTTTTGTTCATTCTTCCTGCTTTTATAGGTGTCAGAGGCTAGGGTTTCCATCCTTGCTCTTCTACAATCTTGGGTCAACTTGTAGGCATGAAATCGGGCCGAAAAATCTCCCAAATCTCGCAAAATCTCCATAAATCTCGTAAATCTCATGATTTGCGTTTTCCAGATTTTTGCAGAAATGCAATTGCATTTCTATTGTATTGTTTTCAAATCGGCCAGAATTGCATTGCAATTGCAATTCTGTTGCATTCTTCAAATTCTTGCACACAAACATCAAGTAAGCGTGGTTTTCATTTTCTCTTGCTTTCTTTTATCCACTTACTTAATTTAAAAGTCTCCCAACAATAATTCAATTTAAACCAACTTTTTGCTAGCCTTTTTATCTAATAACACAAATAAACAACAAGAATAACTAAGTATAAAGACCAAATAATCATCATAAATGAGAATTATCAGGTATATCAATGAAATGAAATTTTTAATATTCAATATATCAATAGTATATTAAAAATACCTAATATGAAGTATATAAAAAATATAACAGTAATTTATATTCAATATATTAAATATACATAATATGAAGTATATCAACGATATACTACTGATATACTTTATTTAAGTATATCAATGAAATGACATTCCTAATATAAAATATATCAACAGTATGTCGGTAATTCATAATCGGTAGATCATATATACTTATATGAAGTATATCAGTGATATACTATTGATATACTTGATTTTAGCTCTTGACTTTATTAATGGATTTTGGTAACTTCTTTTTTGTTGATGCACTAGTTTTTAGTTGATACACTTGTCTAGTATTATAGCAGTAGTGAATGAATGATATATTACTAATATATTTCATTTTAGGTATACCTAATATGAAGTATGTCAATCGTACATCAGTACTATATATTCATTATATTAGATATACTATCGATATACTCTATTTTAATTTTTGACTCTATCCATAGCTATTCGTCACTTAAAGTGATGAAGCATATCACTGATATACTATTGATATACTCAATATTAAGTATATCAGTGATATACCAAATATGCAAAAATATTCTTAATATGTTACTGATATACTTCATATAGAGTATATCATTTAACTGATATATCTACAAAGAAGTGTATCAATAGTATATGAGTAATATACTATTTATATACTTCGTTTTAGGTATATATTAGTTGACTAATATACCAAATGTAAAGTATACAAGATATACTATTGATATACCAAATATAAAGTATATTAGATATACTACTGATATATTTGCTGAAACACCAATGAGGATAAAATTGGAATAATAAAAAAACAAAAATCAAATTAAATTTTTTTTGCTATATTTGCAAATCTCCAAAAACCATAGCTAAATTTGTAAATATCCTAATACTTTTTTGCTGCTCATTACAATTCCCCAAAAATAAAACTATATGTAGAACAAATTTGACAAAGCTTGACCATTCGAGAGAGCCTCTAGATGGCGTTTGATGTTGGATTCCAGCAGGTGGTTCATAAACAGCTATACCGATATGAATCAAATGAATGATATGGATGAATCAGAGCTAGGAACCGTTATTGCCGACATTAGACACTTTGCTAGGAGGTTTGAACTGCTGAGCTTCTCCGTGTGTCGCAGACGAGCAAACACCCTTGCCCAAAGTTTGGCAAAAATGGCGGTACTAGAGCAAAAAGAGGAATGCAAGTTTTTTTAGTTCTATTTATGAGTTGGAGTTATTGAATGTTGGCTCACCTATTTTGGGTCGTTTGGCTTCATGAATTTTTGTTGCTATTTTCTCAAAATAATAATAATAACTAATCTCATCCTATACATCTACTATTTCAAACCTTCCAAATGTTTAAATTGATGTATTATATTTGCTCTTTGGTCTTCATTGAGGTTCCAAACACTATGTAGTATGTATTCATGTATCGATCAAGCCTATTGAATTCCTTTGCCAGCTATATGTTCATAAATATGTAATTTTTTCATTCATTGTATTTATACATACTTTTTATCTTGTTGTTACATAACATTGTAATATATATAACTTCAAATATAAATATTCAAGCAGAAAAATATACGACTAATTTTAAAATAATTATTAGTCCTGGATAATTTTTAAAATATATTACTTAAATAATTCCTTGCAAAAAATCCATATGCAAGGCACGTGTAAAAATCTAGTACATAAAAATGGTTCAACCAAACAAAATGTCTTGAAACCTTAAGGTAAGTTTCAATTATGCTTCTGAAATTTTAAAAGTTTTATTTTTACTCTTAAACTTTTAATTTGTTTAAAAATTTTAAAAGAGAAAAGACCTTTGGCCAATATTCTATTAAAATGAAAATGAAGATGTGACATGGCAGTAAATTATAAATTAATGGTACAAATGGCTAAGGTGACACATTTCACTATGCATTAATTGTTTCAAAAGTTCCATTTTAACCCATGACTTTTGAAATGATTTTAAAACAATCATTTCATTATCTTTAACATTAAAATGATGATGAAAATATAACGTGGTGGTGAGCTATAAAAAAAATTAAGGAGTCTTAGTCACATTTGTAATAACGTCATATAATTTGAGGGTGGGGGAAGAACAAAATTTCACACGTCATTAAAAGATATATTAATTTATTTCTTAGATTCCACATTATTCTTAAATGTTAATATAATGGCAAGCAATGACCGAAGGTTACTACTATAGTGGTAGAAATTTTCCGTTTCCCCTAGCTCACCATTCACAAATAACTAAGTTGAAAAAGAAAAAAAAAAACAAAACAAAATACACGCCAGATACACCATGATTATAAAGATTGCGTATAGGGAGTCCAATGATCCATTTAAAACATGTTCGGTGAAAAAAACAGCAATTTGCTAAATTGATTCAATGAAAGTATTCTTGACTAAGGACTTGGTAGCACAAAATTGCGATCCTGAAAACCAACTCTCTGCCTAGACCGAGAAGCGGGTTAAAACTAAAAGTTTGTAAACAAAAACAGATTAATCCAACTCAAATCAAATTCAACTTAACTGAACTCAAGCTCCAACAATTTCGGTAAACTCCTATGCCGCAGCTTTGTCGACAGGTCTCTCAACCGTCACGCCAACGTCATCTTAGTCGTCGCCATGAACCTACACACAGATCACCAAGAGCGATGAGTGAGGATAGAATTTTCACTTCTAATACAAATATCACGGATGACAAACCATACGACTCTGAAATAATATTATAATTCTATAGGTTCTGGATCAGTTCAAACTATTAAGAGAGAATGAGAAATAAACTAGATATATATATATACCTCCATCAACTTCCCAAGATCGAATTTGGGTGCTTTCAATATTTTTACTTTCTGGATAAACACATTTTGAAGAGGGTAGATGCTGGATGTTGCCTTTTCAATCTCCTTGCCGAGTGACTCTGGAATGAACTCGTGAACCAATTCCTTCAAATCACAAGAGGACGGCCTGGTTTACCATGATCTCCTCTCTCATCTTACGGCGGATCTGACATGTAAAAAGGATATCAGCATGGATTTAGAGATTTTTTTTTGGGTAAGAAACCGAGCTTTCAAGGTGATCAATTCAGAGAAAATTTTGCGAGAACCACACGCCATGCTGATTGATGAATATGGCAACTACTTTTGACAAATGAAATAGCATAAGCAAAAGACAAGTTGAAGTAAACCTAGTAATACTTGGTATAAAAAATATTATTGCTTACATGGTTTGGCCAAAATGCCTCCTATGAACTTCCTCAACCACAATACCAACTGCTTCATTTCGCCAAAGATGAATTCAAGTGATTCAATTCTGGTTGTTCCGCCATCATCAGACTGCCCAAAGATCAACTGCTAACTCAGATCAATAAAATCCCTTGAGAATCACAATCCCAGCAACTGTTGAAGTCCCTTTGTTCCACTGCCAATGTGATCATGCATACAAATATGTTTCAGATCTTGTTTACTCGGATTCTATATTTATGCAAAATTTTAAATGATAGGTCACTGACATTCATAATCAGGCCGAAAGTAAAACAAAGCATATATAAAGTGGCATGTCAACAAACAAGTATTTTCTACCAAACACAAAAACAGAAACAATTAAATCCTCATACCTCTTAGAAAGAGAAGGTATTAACTCTTCACAAACTTGAATAATTACTGAATCACTTCCATTCGCCATAATATGAGTCTGTTCAACTTCTGACAATGCAAAATGAAACCGACAAACTTAATTACTAACTTTAAAAAATTTCTATCATGGAAAATCAATGTATAATAACTCTGGTATACTTTTTAACATTATTAACTAGTTATGCTTATTGCCAAGCTGAGCTATAGTCATACATCATCGACCAAAAGGTCAGAGGTTCGAATCCCAACCCCCATATGTTGTTGAACTAAAAAAAAAGTTATGCTGATTTATTTTCCTTTGATTTGATTTGTCAACCTAACAAAGTGCCTCAAAACTATTGGCACCTACTAAAGGTCCTTACAAGTTATTTTTACATAATAATAAATACTGTAGGAACTCAAATCAGGCTTAAAGCATCTATAATTGGAAAAGACATACCAGGAAGGTCTTCTTCAATTGAAGAGTGGCTACTTAGATATAAATTAGAGCACCAATCTAAGTCTATGCCTCCACTCTTTGCAAACTCTTCTAGCAAGCGGCCAATGAAATTATAAGCAATCATGCTAGTTTCATCACAAGCTTCTTGAATCACAAGGTACTGATTCTTAAACGTGCTTGGTTTACCAGGCTCCATATGAGGCATTGCACATGACATGTTGAAAGAACTTAAACAGGGTGTTTTTGCAGGATCACTAATAGTGCTCTTATCCAACAAAATATTTGGTGTGAACTTGGAGGAAGGAGAGCGATCTCTATGATGTGAAACAGAGATGGTGTCTTTGTTCCCCACTTGTTGGTTAGAAGATAAGTTATACGTATCTTTCTGAACTTTGGATTCCATGAATGAAGGGCGGTAGTTAAAAGAATCTAAAGAGCCCTCCCTAGTAAAATGCATAGGTTCAGAACATTGGAAAGGCTCCACATCTGCATTTTTCATGGACACCTGACTAGAGGACAAGACATTCCCCACTGATGAATGCTCCAGATTGCCTGGCATTGATTCCCCCATACCTTCAACATAAACAGAGTGGGACCCATTGTCTTCTCCAAGCAAGCCATCACAACTATCATTGTCATCATCATCAAAATCGTCATCACTTTCTTCTAACTCTTCCATATATGCATCAGCAAAGTCGTGTTCAAATTCACAGTTAGGTAGTAAATCCCAAACTACTTGTTTCATCTGAGCACTCAGACTAAATACACATTCAACCTCCTCTTCAATTTCATCTTGCGAGAAAAATGAATGTGACGCACTTTGAGAATTGGCATTTATCATAGCTAAAGCTTTCAAAAGAGACTTTGGCACGGTGTCCATATCACAGCACTCAAAAAGATAGTCTATTAACATCTTCTTAATAGCTGTTCTCAGACTCCTACTGGACACTTTAGCATCAGGATCCAACAAAGACTTTAACTGTTTGAGCTTCTGAAAGTTACCCTTCTTTCTAACAAACCATATAGCTTTTACTATTTCATTGTGCAAGGTTTTTATTTGAGGTGAGAAGGGATAAAACTCAATTATGGACGAATTATGGCAACCTGGTACCAGTTTAAGTGATAACTCAGCCACGGCCATAGCTTTTGCTAGTGATTCTTGCAATTTATCTCCCTCACCAAGCGATGAAAGCATCTTCTTACTAATTTTTGTAAGAAGATTAATAAGGCGATCACGACCCCACCCATGCCTATGACGTTTTATCTGAGGCATAACTCGAACTCCTTCAAGCTTTCGATACATAGCTAAGAGACCTTGGGTGGGCAGGTCTCCTAATCTATACAGTACCTGTGATGCAGCATCACGGAAAGATGGCGAACTTGATGTCAAAGTTGCTGAGCATCTTCTTCGAAAATTTTTTGGGTCATTGAGAAGTTGAGACAATCGTTTAACAATTTCCAATTGTTGGCAATCTTGACTTTTCCTTCTCAGAACTTTTGGAATAAATTCTCTGATGACCCTTTTCAGCTTCCAGCGAGTTTTTTCCAATTTGACAGAGTCTTCTGTAAATATTATAGCAAGAAGGTAAAGTCCCCTAGTGCTCAGATCATTAAGACATGACAAGATGAATTTTCTAACTTTGCAAGTATCTAATATTCGATCAGCTTGAATACCCAGATGCCTTGTTTCAACATTTAAAGCTCCAAAAGCTTCTTCAACTCTTGTTTTGACAGTCTCATAGAAAACCTGAAAAACAGAGATTGAAAAGGACAAAACACAGACAATAAGGTTTGCATTTTCAAAAGATGGATTATTATATGCATCATATTGTAAACTTGGAACTTAAGCCTAGAAAAAGTACAAAAGGATCCAAAGTTATTTGAGGAAAAAAAATAATGAATTTTTCACTACTGCATTAAAATTTGTATAAAATAAAGTAATTGAGGAAAGGAAAAGGTGGAAATTGTAACTTACATCATCTTCCCTCAGCAACGACTCAGGCAAGTTTCTAATAAGAGAACAACGAGTCATCTATTAGAGAAAGGAAACCGATGTACTAAATTTAACATATAGTCAAATAAATCTTCACTTACCGTTTATTTAAAAAGTCTGAATAATCAGAATGTTTTTGTCCTGATACAGATGTAGGAAGCCCCAGCAGCCATCTGCATGCATTCAACAGATTCAGTTCCTGCTAACGAGCCTACTTACAAACTCTTCCATGAAGTCGGCATAAAAAAATAAAACTCTAAAACACCATTTTCAACTACAAGTTACAAAAAAGAGAAGCAGATATCAGTTCTTCCGTGCTTCAAACAATATAGTCTTTTCCATATTACTCAAATGGGATCTGTGATCGATTTCTCTAATTGATTACTTCCAATTACGTGTTTGGTCGCCATTCATCCAAACACACAGGTCATAACCATCAAAATGCTATTTATCAATGACATACTCTAAATTTATCGAATCTGTTTCCAGTAAACGGAAACTACAGCACCAGCATCTAAATGACTCAAAAAAATAAATGCCGCCCGAGCACTACATTTATATGCAAAAAACTAGCAACTAAATTGAATTCAAACAGCGAATTGGACGTCGAAACTCCAATATCAATAATTTAAAACTTCCTTATCTAGTTTTCTGATTCCTCTGCAAGTCATTAGAACAGATTGTGGCGCAAGCAAATAGAATCATAAACTGATTGCGGAAAAACACATACCTTCTTTTAGATTTCAAAAGCTCCTCCTGGCGTCGAATCTGTAACAAAAGTGCTTGAGAATCCGTCTGATAAAACTCCATCGTGTTTTGCTATTGGAAGAAGAAGGGTTTTAGTTACAGAATAATGGGGTTCAAATAGTCCAAGTCGCAGTCGTGGTTCGCAAATAGCCGTTCGTCGTCGACCTTCAAGCTCGCCGCCGGTCGCCGTTGCCCTTCAAACTCGCCACCGGCCGCTTTCAGTCGAGGGAAGGAAGGAGGAATGCGTGCGTGGGATGGTGGAGAAGAAAGACAGTAAGTTAACTTCGGTTTAACTTAAAAAGGGTAAAATAGTCCTTTCATCTTTAAAAAGTTCTATTAATCTATATTTGAAAAACTAACCCAAATGCCTTTACTGTATAGTTAACTTCGGTTTAAGACCGGTTAGATTTTGAGAACCAAATCGAATTCGGATTTAAACTGAACCGGTCGATTCGGGTCATCCGTTGAATGATACAACGGTGTGAAACATTTGGGATTTGGGTCCATTTATAATTTTATATAATTTTAAGATTTTAGTTCGGGTCGGTTTTTTATTTTTTAACTAAAAACTGAACTAAATTGACATGTATTATTATTATATTTAATTTTTATTTTACAATATTAGCTCTTATAGTCCTATCTGTGTGCGGTCATATTTTTAGTTTTAAAAAATTTTGTTTGTTTAAATTTTATGATTAAAAAATAGATTTATTTTAGATTTTAAAAATCTAAATGAATTTTTAAAAATGTATATAGAAATAATTAGGTTAAATTATAAATGTCTAACTTTCAAAGTTGTGTCTGATAGATCTTTAAACTTTATAAATTGTAATATATCCCTCAATTTTCAATGTTGTATATAATGAATGCTTGAATTTTAAAAAGTGTATAATAGACCTATGAATTATTAATTTGAATCTAATAGTTCTTCAAACTTTAAAAAAAAAGTCTCATAAATCAACAATTACACATGACATTATAACAATTACACGTGACATTGTAAGTTTAGGAATCTATAAATATTTTTAAAATTTGGAGATCTACAAACAAAAGTCTAAAAGTTTTGGGACTATTCTTGTAATTTGACCAAATAATTAACAAACATGAAGCAAAACATTGAAAGCAACTATTACTATTTTTTAATGAATTTTTTGTTCTAAAGACTACTTACAAATTTTATTTTTTCAAATATTGTGTTTTTAGTTCTAAAAAACAAACTTGTTTTTTTTTTCTAGAGGTAAAAAACAAAAACTCATTTATTTATTATTTATACTTTTTGAAGATAATAAAAGCTTGTTTTCAAACATGACAAAACATCAAAATATACTGATATAGTTTTATCTTCTGAATTGCATGGAGCAGCAAAGTTGGGATTAATGGGCCCAAATGCTTAGTCCAAAAAAGAAAATGGGCCCGCAATGCTTATAGTCCAAAAATCCCATCCACCTTAGAGATCGAACCATCAACATTTGAAATAGTTCAATTAGGGATAGAAATCGAATCATCAACTTTTGAAATAACAACACTATTTCTAGAAACCATCAACATTTGAAATAGTTCAATTAGAGATAGAAATCAAATCATCAACTTTTGAAATAGCAACACTATTTCTAGAAACGTGTTGAGCAACTTTTCATTGGACTCATTATATATATGATTTTTAATAGTAAATTGCTGATCAATCTTAAAAAATTTATCTAGAAAAATTATTCATTGATGTTTGACTTATGCTCTTGTCAGTGTTGTTTAAAGTTGGAGATTAAAAATCTTGTTTGTATGACCTATGTTTAAACAGTATAAGAATATATATCATACAAATACGAATTTATATAACACGAGTTTAATATGTAGAATATAATTTGTAAAAGTTGATTTATAATACAAAATGTGAGTTTTATAAGTGTAAACTCATAACAAACATAAACACAACTTCCTAATCTCTTTTCAGGTAAGCCAAACATCTCCAAAAATATATAATGAATACTTAGAAAAACAAACAATTTTAAAGGTGCATAAGAGTTTGTCGTTTTCAACTTAGTTGAGATTGCAAATTCAAACATCCCTTTTTATTTGGGATAGTTTTTTATTTTTAAAAAAATAACTAAAAGGTATCCATGAAAATTTCCCCACTTTCTTCAAAAAAAACAAAAACAATCAAGCAACCCATTCTAGAAGATTTTTCAGCAAATATTGCTTAAATTTACCACAAGTATATAAAGTACCTTTTAATTTCTTTAGTGTGAACCTGTAAGCCATTTACCTAATGTTAAAAAAATTGATGAACATAACTTTGTGAGAAAGCCTGCAAAAGAACCAATCTTAAAGACACAGTATTGACAAAAATGAAATGGTATAAACTGCTTCACTTTAAAGAAACCCCACAGAATCTACCAAACAAACATTATATAAGGAGAATCCCAACCCCTTTCTGCTCATTCACCAAGTTCTTTCCTTTCCTCTTCTTCAAGAGTTTGTTCAAAAATGGCCTTCTCCACTTTCTCCAAAACAGCCCTCATTCTCTCTGCAACTTTATTCATCAGTTACACTATCGCTCATGATTTCTCGATTGTAGGATATTCCCCCGAGCACTTAGCCTCCATGGATAAAACCATTGAGCTATTCGAGTCATGGATGTCAAAGCACAGTAAAACGTATCGGAGCATTGAAGAGAAGCTCCACAGGTTTGAGATATTCATGGACAATTTGAAGCACATTGACGAGACAAACAAGAAGGTTTCTACCTATTGGCTGGGGTTGAATGAATTTGCAGACCTAAGCCACGAAGAGTTTGAGAGTAAATATTTGGGATTGAAAGTCGAGTTTCCAAGGAAAAGGTCTGCTCGTGGCTTTAGTTACAGAGATGTGGAGGACTTGCCCGAGTCAGTTGATTGGAGAAGCAAAGGAGCTGTTACTCCAGTCAAGAACCAAGGCTCCTGTGGTCTCTTTCTTTCTCTATCTATTTATCTCATATGATACTTGAACAAAAATATCCTGTGGTCTATATATATATATATGGTAAGAGATCAAAATTTTCCCGTATGATACTTGAACAAAAATATGATTGGAATACAGGGAGTTGCTGGGCATTTTCAACTGTGGCAGTAGTGGAGGGGATAAACCAAATTGTCACTGGAAATCTAACCTCCTTGTCTGAACAAGAATTGATCGACTGCGATCGAAGCTTCAATAATGGATGCTATGGCGGTCTGATGGATTATGCCTTCCAATACATAATGTCGAACTCTGGACTCCGAAAGGAGGAAGACTACCCATATCTAATGGAGGAAGGAAGATGTATCAGAGAAAAGGTACATACTTAATCTCCCAAACACATAAAATAAAGCCTGGACTTCCTATTATTTACTAAAACATGTTACTGTAATCCCTAGGAACAATTTGAGGTAGTAACCATTAGCGGTTACGAAGACGTGCCAGCAAACGATGAACAGAGTCTCCTAAAAGCATTGAGTCACCAACCTATCAGTGTAGCCATTGCGGCTTCAGGCAGAGATTTCCAATTCTACAAAGGGGTAAGATTGTAAAGCATCATACTTCCCTTGATAAACAATTCAAAATGGTTGGTTTCACTTTGACCTAACTGTGAAATCATTGGTTTGTTTTTCAACTTCACAGGGAATATTCACAGGTCGTTGTGGAACCGACATGGATCACGGCGTGACAGCCGTTGGGTATGGTTCATCACAGGGAACAGACTACATTATTGTAAAGAACTCATGGGGACCAAAATGGGGAGAAAATGGATATATTAGGATGAAGAGAAATACAGGAAAACCTGAAGGACTATGTGGAATCAACCAAATGGCTTCTTATCCAACCAAAGAGAATTAATCCATTGAAGCTCTCTCTATATTGTTTGAAGACTTCGCTACTCTTTTTTTTTCCCTCCATGTTCCTTTCAAATTGAAATGAAACGTTTCTGTAACTTTTCTATTACCTTTGATCAATAAAACGACCAAATTAGTAATGGTTCGACATGAAATAAATTGATACTCATTCCCTTAGGATAGTTTGCATCTTGTAACCAGATTCTTTTTTGAATGAGAAGAGGGAATTTCATTGTTAAATGAAATTACAACAGGGGAAGAGGACCTCAATCCAATTGATTACCCAAAAAAGCCCCTCCAATTGGCCAAAAGAATGCTAAGACTAATTGGAGAAAGGGTAGCATTTACCCCCCCAAAAAAATGTTACTTACTGTTTGGTCACAGTTACAATTGAAGTACATAATACATAAAAATATATTCATATCCATCAGTAAGAAAGGGAAATTACTTACTATCTTATGTCAACAATTCTCCAGGTTTGTTATATTTATTTTCCTAATTTCTAATATATAAAAATACATCTCCAGCGTCTCTTCATAATTATGGAAAGGAAAAGCCTACTCAAGTTCTTTCACATAAATAAAGCAAGGTATCTTCCAAGCAACAGCCGAGGCCTAATAATCCTACAATGATCCCAATAATTAATGATATAAAAAAAATTGAGGTCAGAGATACCAAAGGATGATATCAACTGGAAACTTCGTTGTACTTGAAGACACAGTCGTAGAGCCTTCCTCCAAGAAACTGAGCAACCTCCAGATGCTTTACCTGTAAATCCAGAAGAAGCACTAGTAGATTAACAAATTCGTCTAAAAATGAGCATAGCTTAACGGTAATTGGCATGTGCTCCTTCCCTTGAGGTTGGAGGTTCAAATCTCCATACCCCACATTTGTTGTACTCAAAAAAAGATTAACAAATCTGTCTACTGCTTAGGCTAACTTGGAAGAAACGACATTCACAATCACAAAACTGAAATCATTACCATGCCTATCTTTAGCGAATCACATTTAAATTGAGCATAAAGATTTGTCTCTATTCCACGACCCTGCAAACGTTAAATAAAAAATCAAACAGCTGATCAGTCATCAGTTAACTCTCGTTCAATCCTATGATCAGGTGATCAGTCATCAGTTAAATAAAGTGATTCTATATAACTTGATCTTTGTGTAGTTCAAAAAAGAAATCATATCTCAATTCATAAAGAATAATTATACATTGAATACCAAAGTTAGGACTCCTTTAGAAATGTTCTCTACTTCTAATCATTTTATGACAGGGATCGCAATGAATTTAGTACCATAACGTGACCTAATATTCTTTCCCCAAATCTTTGAAAAAATTCTAGTTAATATCTTCAAATATGTCAAATAATTTTCCAACTGCAAACTGAATAACAAGTTTAACTTTACGGAAATAAACATTTTGCTGCCACATTAATAAGATACCAACATAACTTTATAATTTATTACACAATAAGAATCACTTCTGTAAATGAGAATTAATTCTAGTAGCAGTGTAGCATAATGAACTGATAAGAACTCACCATTCCTTCCAAAATAACTAGATCTGCATCAGTTGACAGGTAGCTCAGCTCCTGGGATACTTGAGTAAGGTCAATGACCTTCAAGAAAATAAAAACAAAAATTCCTCACCCATAACTAACAGAACATTATAAAAAAATCTACGAATCCACTCAAGCAGTTTAACTATAAAAATTTGTGTGTGTCTTACAGGCAAATCATTTCCAGAATTGGCAACTAAAAGGTTGGAAGTATCAACCCCCACAAGCTCTCCATGGTCATCCTTCAGCTGATAAGTTGACAAATATTAAATTAGAAGTGATAAACACATTGAAATTATAAATATTAAGCAAAATTTCTCTCAGCTACCTGCGATAAAATTTCAATTAGTTCTGGATAAGTTACATCATTAATTGAGGGCAAGTCATTAGCGGCTAAGACAACCTGCAGATGAAAAGAAAACAAGTTAATTCTACTCGACATGGCAACATAGAAAGGGTGGAAAATATAGTACTTTCAGTTTTACAAGAGCAATCTCTTTTCCGGAGAAGTACACAATTGGATTTGAAAAAGGCTTTCTGGTACCGTATAAGAAGAAATTTTCATAAAAAACTTATAAAAGTTCCTGCAGATTCAGGAATACAATGATTCTGAAAAGAAAAGGAAAAATACGGTAGAGGATTTACCCTTAAGTAAAAATATAAATATTAACTGCCAAGTAAACTAAAATGCCAAACGTCTAATTTCCAGGATTAATCACTCGTGTCAGAATGAGAGATTATTCATTATAGGTAACCTCTATTGAGCAATATTCACTAAATAAAAAGATTAAATAGTAGAAGAAGAAAGGACACCCATGGTTTACTAGTTAAGAAACGTTAAATATTAATGGAAGGTTTATTGTATGTTACAAAGAAAACACCAATTTGGGGCAAGGTAAGAGTTGGAATTTCTTTTTAGAACCTCATCCAGTACAGCTTTTTCCATGCTGAATCTAAAAGTTTTGAGTTCGAATAAATTTTTTGTTATTTTTTGTCCAGAGTTCAGACAGCAAACAGAAAATCTGTAACTTGTTGACATAAGCATAAAATGAATAATTCGACAGAGCAATCATGTAACGTACAACTATGAATTACAAAATACAAGTTTCTTTTCTTCTTTGTCTCTCGTATAACATCTCAATCAATTTCAATTAACACAAAAACATGCAGTCTAATTTGACCAAAAAAAAAAGAATTCAATTGAAAATATTTTAGTTTTCAATTGGAATGATTGTGTAATATGCAGAAACTGCATCTACCGCTAAACCTGAGTTCCGTGCCGGAGTAACTCTCTAGCAAATGGCAAAATGCCCAAAATAATATCTGCACCGGAATTATCAACAAATATTATGACCTGTCATAACGTAAGAAGCACCTGTTATAAATTAGCTTCAACAAATAACTGACTTAAGATATGTTCAGATATGAACTTTCATATTGAAAAATAGAACACATACAGAAAATCACATTCAGAACTTACCTTCTTCCACAACCTTTTACTCCATTTGAGTTTGAATGTGTCCAAATCATCAATCACCCAAGGACGAGAAACAAGATTTTGACAACTCGCTAAGAAAGACATACCGTCCCTTGAGAAAACTTCAGCTAGCTTCAAAACAAGAATTAATTTCACTTCAAAATAATGTTCAAACTTTCCTCAAGTACTCAGAATCAGTTATATGTATGGGAAAAAATAGAGATGCACATATCATCAAGAAACAATATGAATCACATTTCACAATAAAAGGTTGACCCACCTGAGCCGAACCAAGATCAAAAATGTTCCCAGCAAATATTCCTCTAACCAGATTCTCCAAACGCTTATGATCATCTTCAATGGCATCATTCAGACGAATTACATCAGCAAATAAGGTTATAGCCTTTGCATTCTCTTCATCCTATTAGTCATGAAGCAAGATTCAAAGACATCAGAAGGGTGTAAACGTGGTTGATGCCATATGACTCTTTAATCTCTTTTTTAATATCCAAAATCCCCTTGCTATCAATGTTCGTCGGAGAAAATGGTGACTATCACCTAGCTATGTAAAATTTAAAAACTCATGATATCTTCAATATCTCTGGTGTCTGGACTCTCGTTGCATGACCCCTGGGAGATTTCAAACCAATGGTTTAGTCCAAGGATCTTTACATCTGTATCCAGTTCTAGGAGTTGATACCCATGCTAGTCTACACTCTAAAAGAGTGTAATTGATTTATATCATTTCCAAAAATATTATTTTCCCCCTTTAAGATATTACATTTCCCACCATTTGTAGGTGACAGCTCTACAATTTTCTCCATTTTTTAAGGAAAATATTGAATAGAAGAAATTATAAACTTGCCTTCACTCTCTTGAATATATCTCTGAATCCCAGTTCTCTAAGGACTTGCTCCCGAAGTCTACAGAGAAGCTACAATTTTTAACAATAAGTCAGCCCATGAAAATTAAATGTAAATCACATGGTGTAAGCCAAGCAATTTCTTCTTTCTTTATTTAGAAATTCTAAAAATCGAATACTAAAATTGGCGTACAATGCCATCAGGTGGTCCTCCATGACTTTCAGGATCTTTCTTCAAGTCGTCAAGTATTTGAGCATACCTTCAACAAATTATACGAAAGCAAAAAATGAGACCCATTTCGTCTATTTCTAAGATAACTCCCATAACTGATACACCATAGAACTGGTGCATTCTGTAGGTGCAGCAAGGCTAGTCTCTAGCTGACAAAGTAATCTAATCCAGCAGAAGCCAGATTAATACTTTAAATCAAAAAAGTTTTGTCCTAAATACAGCAGCAACTCTTTCTTTGATGTGGTTGGTTATGATAATAGCTAGGAAGAAGCAAAGCAATTGTTTTAGAGGAGACAAACAAAAAAATATCTGATGTAACGGCATCCAATGGAAGTTTCACCTCTGAGCAAATTTTTCAGCTTTCGCCTCAGCATCTGGAACTGTGGGATCACTCGCTGCCCGTTGTCTACAAATGTCAAAAACAATATCTGTAAGTTTGGGAAAGTTCTACCAAAGTTCAAGAGAGACCATAGCCAAAAAAAAATTCCTAAAAGTTTATGCTATTTAAATCGCCCAAAAAACTGTAAATTGTCGTTAAAACAAGTTAACAAGAAAAACGGATGATGAATTCCATCTTATAAACGACTGATTGCATGATTTTCTTCGAAAGAAAACCATTCTGACAATCAATCATACTAAAATCTCTCTATCAACTAGAAATTCAATAAAACAAGAGCAACCGATTAAACAGCAAACAAAACTCTAGCAATCAGACCACATCCACGTCACTAACTAGAACAGAATGATCAATTTTCAGCTTCCCCTTCCCGGCAGCAGCAGAATACGCAATCAAACAAAATAAATGAGAAAACGAAGTTGAAGAAAGAGAGAAATCGGATGTACTTGAAGGAAGGGATGGAATTGTAGAAGACGTCGATCCATGAGAGCTCAATGGGAGTGGCCTTGCGAGGATTATCGGAAGGGAACCGGTAGGGGATGGTGCAGGCTCTGTAATTGGACTCAATCGGTGTGAGCAGTAGCGGAAATGGCACCAGCTCCGACGCGCTCTCCATCTCCTGCGAGCTTCGATGTGATTCGATTGGGGTTTCGAGAGCTTCTCGAGGTTTTCCGCTTGAAATGCACACTCATGCAGCAGAGCAATTGAAGTAGAGGGAAGAGGAAGAAGATCGGGCGAAGAAAGGAGAGGGAAAGAGTAGGAAACGACGTGTCGTTTTCTTTTATTTATTTTTCTTTTTTATTATTTTGGCAAAATACACTTTTGTTGGACACTTTCGACCAATAAGTCAGAGGTTGGACGTCTCAAATATTATTGGACACTTTCGACCAATAAGTCAGAAGTTGGACCGTCTCAAATATTATTGAACTAAAAAAATATATTTTTCTTTGTAAAAAAAAATACACTTTAGTCCTTTGATTTAGAAAATTATTCTAAAGAATTGTAAACCCGTTTGACTAACACAAAAATGGCAGTCACATGACATTGGACTACGTGAGTTGGCATCTTTTTCCTATTTCTAGCTTTTAAGGTTTTTTTTCTTTTTCTTTTTTTCCTTCTCTAGCAAGCTTCATCAACGCTACCACTCATTATTGTCTATCTTTGTGACCTAATATCTCCTTCTTCTCTCCTTCTCTCTTCCGTCCTTCTTCTCCTCATACAACAAACCTAGAACAAAAGATCCATTCGTTTTGTATCTCGTTCTTCTATAAGAGGAGAATACATCGTCGCTGCAGTTAGGGAAGATGGTAGTAAAGGAGGCGACAACGAGGGAGGATGTGATGGCTGCAAGCAATGCTTGCAAAGTTCTCTAAAGGGTCATTTAGTCCAAGGTTTCTTATATGCTTGGGAATAATAAATGTCTGGAAATAAGATTGCTGGAAATCATTGATTGTCGTGACCTGTGTTTGGTTGTACACCTGACAATGCTAATTTTTATAATAATAAATGATATTTTTATCTTTGTTATGAGATTAATTTTATAAATTTTATATAATTACGATGCATTAATCAATGAATTCTTCACTAAATAGATGTAAATTAATTGATCAAAATAAATGTATAATTTTAATTGAATAAATAATTATAAAAAGTTAAATTTTTTATACTAAATTATTTCAATTAATTAAATATATTTAATAGATTTTTAATTTATTAATAGTTTTAATAAATACACAATTATCATTTCAAAAAATAAAAAAATAAACACACAATTACATTAATTTAATTTATTTTTATAAAGGAAAAAATAATTTTAATTTTTACTTGTAGACATGTCACCGTGTATCAATTTTTACTCTAAATTTTTGATTTCATCAAATTAGACTCTAAAATTAATTGAATGTTGCAATTTTTACAATCTACTCAATTTTCACTAATTTTAATTTTTAACACAAAAACAATGTAAAAATATTCCTAAACTCACTAATTTCAATAATATCAAGATTTTCAAAATTTTAAGCTTGATTAATCCACAAATTAGCTAATGAATAACTTTATCAAAACTCGCAAATTTTTACAAAATGTAACTCTAACACTGTTTTTCTTTGAAATATTCTCAATTTTGTACCACACATATGTTTTATAATTCATTGAAAATATATAAGAATACTTTTTCTTAACGAATTTTCAAAAGAAAACTTATTGGAGGATAGAAATTGCTAACACTTTTTTAAGTTTAATGTTAAGATTGCAATATTTATCTAAGTTTGGGGTACAAAGATGAAATTAGAAGTTTAGGGTAGACGAGATTGATACAACTTGACAAACTTAGGAGTAAAAATTGATTTTTTGTTCTTTTTATAAATGAAAATTTGTTGGGTATATTTTTAATCAATCAATGAGTTATGATTAATTTATTATTACAATGAGAAATTAATTAGGTTAATTGAATATATTATTATAAAATAATTTTTATATAATATAGTTGATTATAAAAATTAATTTTAATAGAATAAATGTATTTAAAAGAAAATTGGATATTAACAAAAATAAGAGAGAAAAAGAGAATGGCATGAAGAAAACTCGTGCTTTTGTAAGGGTATCTAATATCCTTACTCATTAGTATACAAAATCTATGTGAATAACTCATTCTCGTGATCAATCTTCCAAACCTCGTACCAAACAAGGGGATTATGTATCCCTTGTTGATTCCCACCCTTATTCTCATCTCATGCCTTCAATCTAAACAGCCCTAAGAAGGAGAAGAACGAAGAAAAAGAAAAAAATGAGGTGCACTCACACGATCCAATTACAACAAAATAATAATAATAATAACAATATAATTTTTCAAGTTATCGAACCAATAAGCAAGTAATTGTGTTGATGTGAAATGTTCAAATCCTCATATCAATAAACAAGTTATTAATGTTTAAGTAATTGACATGTACTTCTTTCCTTGTAGTCGGAGGTTCAAATTCTCATACTCAACATTTGTTGTACTAAAAAATCAAATAATTGTCACGTCATTTTTCCATCTATCAACTAACATAATCTATTAGTCACTAATTTTTTTATTTAATATTTTTATTTTAAATATATCGAGGTGATAATTTAAACTTTGAATTCTCAGTTTTCACTGAATTAGATTAAAGTTGACTTCGTTATGTAAGGTTGTTGATATTATTTAATTAATGTTTACGACGTAGTATACAGATTTGACAAATTTGAACCTAATTAATGTGTAGCATATAGCTATACCAACTGATAAGAGAGGTTATTGAAGCTTTAATTAATCAAATTAGGCACAAATTAACCTTTTTTTTCTTCATTCATTCATTCCTATTAACGGTTTTTTTTTTTAGTTCAACATTTGAGGGTAGTGGAATTCAAACTTCTAACCTCTTGGTTGATGATACATGCCAATTAATGTTGAACTATACTCACTTTGACATTCATTGCTATTAATTTTATTTAAGAACGTTGACATAGTAATGTGGTATAGTATACAAATTTGACAAATTTAAACTTAAACGATGTGACAACCCCTTCAATTAAAGAAGGGTTGACAACCCCAAATGAATTAGGACCAAAATGAATGTAGAATGCTATTAATTTCTCTATGTGGTATAAAATAAATGGACAAAAACCATATTATCTTTTTTAAGACTCACTAACATTTGGTGTCCACTCTTCTTTTACTGATTCATCTCTTTCAAAATTCACTTTACCTCCTTTGAGCGATTTTCTTGAAACTCATATTAATCCATCATTTCAATTCCTTTAAATCAATATAGTTTCTTTGAAACTAACAATCTAGCATAGCTCAGCTGGTTAAAGTATATACCTTTGATCAAGTTCAAATCCTACATCTCACATGTCATTCAACTAAAAAAAATTATTTTCTTTGAAACTCAAATTTTTTTAAAAATTCAATTTTCCTTTTAGGAAACCCAAATAAGAAAAAGAATGAAAAAAAAAATCCTAAAAAACATCCAAGAAGCCAATTTTTTAGCCTAGCTCAATAGTTAAGACACAATATATTTTCTATAAGTTAATACACATGCCGACACATATACCTACATACTTACATATATATCGAGTACATATTTTGCTAATCATACATTCATATTTTTATTTTAGAAACAGTTACCAAACACCTCTTTAGTTTGCGGATTTGGGCTTCTATCAATAAATTCTAACAATCCTTAAACATAACACGAGCAATAAGCCACAAAATAGCAATTACATCAAAGACATTGGTAAAATTTAACCAGATAGAATAATTTCTAGATTCCACAAGCTATAAGACAATGATTAAAAACATAAGAATATGATTTGCAAAACAAACAAACTACAAATGTATGATTTGGAAATCTAAGCACAAGGGGGTGGGATTTGGGTGCCAATATATTTGGCCCTAACATATTTGCAAGTAGAAGATGGGTGATTTTGACCTGATGAAAGAACCAAGTGAACATTTTCAAGGTTCACATTTTGACATGGAGATCCTTTGCTGCATTCTAGTGCTACAGCCACCTTAGAGGAAGAGGTTCCTATTATGTTCTTGAAATAAATATCACTCAGCTTCACTAGAGATGGTGCCTGTCCAAATGAATCACCTTCATCTCAGAAAAAACTGCATTTGTCATTCAATGATTTTTTGCCATAATTTTGAAATTTGTTTTAAAAAATGATATTTTATGAACTAATTTTTTAAAAAATATGTTAAAATCTTGTTTTGGTCCATGAACTTTTATGTTTATTTCATTTTGGTATCTAAGCTTTAAAAATGTTGATTTTAGTCCTTAAACTTTGAGGAGGTCTATTTTGGTCTCTAGACTTTCAATAGTTAATTTTTTGAAAGTTCAAGGACTAAAAAAGTTAGGTACTAAAATGGTTATTTTTTAAAGTTCAAAACTAAAATAGACGTTCTGGAAGTTCAGGGACTAAAATAGAACAAATATGCAAGTTCATAGATTAAGATAAAACAAACTTGAAAGTTTAAAGACTAAAAGGAGATTTAAACCTAAAAAATATTATACTATTCTTGCATTAAAAAAAAAAAAAAAAGCTTTACAATCACTTTTTTTTTTTTTAAATTATGTTGAGAGAGCACTGGCTTACCTTAGAAGAACAAGATCTGAAAGGGCAGTATGATTGATCAATGATAATTGGATTGGACACATTGTTCATGGTAATGTTCTTAAATGTAATGTTTGTGGCTGAGCTGCTGCCAGGAGAGTTTGGCCATGTCTTGATTCGGATCCCATTGGTGGTTCCTGTAAGGCTGCAATTTTTAACAACTAATCCGCTTACGTCTCCTTCATTTCGATATCTTCCCAAGCTTCCAACGCTGCAATGAACAAAAGACATGTCATCCAGAATGATGGTTTTAATAGCTGAATACAAGTTAATGATGACAGAAGCATAAAACTTTTTGGCAGCAATGTATGCACCTGATCCCATGGCCAGGTCCACAGTTGATGTTGGTGATTGTGACTTGAGAGTTCCCTTGTCCGATGGATATGCAGTCGTCACCAGCTCGAATACGCGATTGAGAAAGATGGATGTTAGAGCTTCGGTCGATGTGGATGCCATCGGTGTTGGGACTATTTGCTGGAGCTGAAATCATGAGTTTGCTACCTTTGAACCTCTTGCAGTGTACTATAGCCAGGTGAAATAACTTGCTGTTCAGCGAAGTTATGTGTCGAACTACTGTGTTATTCATCCCAACAAATTTCAAGTTCTGAAAGAGAAATGAATCATTGTAAATTTGTAAGAATCTTACTGTTGTTTCAAATGTCAGCAACAGAACAGTTTTGCAATTCCTAATGTTTCAAGACATGAGTTCAAAATCATTCAGTGTAAGAATCTTGTTGATGTTTCAAATGGCAGCCACAAAACAGTTTTTGAAATTCTAATGTTTCAAGAAATGAGTTTGAAATGATTTGTTTTAATTAATAATCTTACCAATACTTCAAATGGCAGTAGTAGAACATTTCTTGCTCTTCCTAATGTTTCAAGCCATGAGTTTGAAATGATTCATTGAAATAATTTCACTAGTGCTTCAAATGGAAGCAAAAGAACAGCTCTTGCAATTTCTTATGTTTCAAGCCATGAGTTGGTTAAAAATCAAGCAAAACAAAATGTGGTATGGAATTTACAGTAGGAAGGAGTTTGCAATTGTAGTCATCAAGGCAATTGTTGAATGGCCATGCCTCGGCACCTCGACCGTCAAAGGTTCCACCTCCAGTCAAGGTTAGCCCCTCCATCCATCTGAACTCAATCCAACCTACACCAGAACCATACTTCGACAGGTCTGTTGATGCCTTCAAATAGCCCTGCAAAAGGAAACTCGAGCTCAAACCGAACAACTTCGACGAAAAAGGCTGAAGGAAGATGCAGATTAGACTCTTGCCTTCATTTTAACTGTTAGAGATGACACATTTTTGCAAGGGCCTGAAAATTTAACTGGACCAACCAAATATGTCCCTCTTGGAATCAGAAGAGTTACCACTCCAGTGGAACCACAAGCCTTCCTCCATGCTGCTAAGAAGGCCTGAATCACAAGCAACTATGAAAACTTTGAAAAGTGATTTTTATTTTTTCACCCTTCTAAGGGTATGTTTGGAATGCACTTTTCTCATGCCAAAAGAACTTTCTAGTTTGAAAGTTATTTATAAGTGGTTTTAGAAAGAAGTCAAAGTAGAGTAATTTTGATCTAAGTGATTATTGTGGAAGCACGGATAGCATTTTAAAGCATGCAAACCAGACATCGGAGTAATTTGCTATCAAACACTTTTTTAAAGTGTTTATATTCAAAATAATTTTACAAAAATTACTTAATTTAAAATCATTCTCAAACACAGCTAAAACAACTCACCATTTAAAAGTAAACTGAGTTTTCATAACCAGTAAGCAAGAAATTGGGCTAAGTAACAGAATACTTATGAATGGAAAATTCTAATAAAAAGAAAACAGCAGACAGACTAATGAAATCCTTAGGAACAGTATATGTAAATAACCAATTTATCCTATCTTACAAGCTACAGAAATGACACAAAAAATGGAAGAAAACAGGACATTGCAGCAGTGAAGAATCTCAACAGTTGAAGGCAGAAAACAGAGCTTAAGGAGTTCAGTTCATCAAAGTAAAATCTCAAATTCTTTTCACAAAAAGCAACACAAACAAACACAGAAACAGACATTGCTATCATCAGTTAAACCATTTGCTCGAGCACCAAAGCTTCTGACACTGAAAACACGAGAACTCTTAGTTCTGTAACCCAATAAGCTTCCACCTCGTACTTCAGCACCTGAAAGTTCTGTTTCCCGTATTCCTCTGCTAAAAACTGAGCTAAAACACGAAGATGAGAGCACCAAGAACAATGTGATGCGAAAAAGGAAATTCATGCTAATAGCTTAACAAGCTTTGCTTCTGCTCGGTGAAATTGAAATCGGAAGAGATTGTTTCAACTTACCAGATCATGAAGAGAAGGGAATTTGGCTTTAAATTTGAAATTGGAGATTCTGAAAAAATGGGGGCGATTTTGAATTCGCCATTGTTAACTGTCGTTAACTCCCTCCCTCCACTACGTCTCTGGTTTTTAACCGTCGCTCATGACTGAAATATATTGGTTGCCACCCGGCGACCGGAAGATCGTCGGACCGGAGAGCTTCGACCGCCGGACCGGTGCAGCGAAGTTTGAGAAAGGCGTTACTGGAAAGAACTGCAGAGAGATCGTGTGCCTTGCGTGACATGATTCTTGTTGATCATGCAAAATGGGAGGGTCAATTAGATCAATATTGTATTTTTAAAAAACAATTAGGTAAAGCAAGGCTATTTCAATCAATTTATAAAAAACGGGGATTGAAATGCGTTTCTTTATAAAACACAAAATTTGTCAAAATTATTTGTTAAGAGTTTTTTTTTTTTTTTTTTTTTTTTTTTTTTTTTCAAAAATAATGATTGAAAATTATTATTTATTGTATTCTTTTAGTTTTTTTTATTTTACTTTCAACGAGAAACCACTTTTTTTTTCTATTCATAATGATTAAAAACAGAATTATTTATTCTTTTAATTTATTAATTTTTTACATTTTTTTTAAAAATAAATTACTAAATGGTTTTAAAGAAAATCAAATTGCACTAATACCGTTTGTGAATTGATAAGTAATTTTAAACACTCGTGTGATGCGCCAATTTGGGTGTGTGTGCAGCCAATTCCTTTACCCTATAATACATATATGCAATTGCACTCATATGACTTACAGGGCATGCATGAATGAGATTGCATTACTTATTTAGCTCCTCACATAGAAATTTGGGATGATATACAAAATTTAATTATTTCTAGACGATCAATCGAAGGGGTGCATATGTTTTGCCTAGGTTCGATGAATGGCATGCTAGAATTAGTAGATGATTTATCACAAAAGCAGGAGCTGTACACAATTATTTGGTAAGAATTCATTAATTAAGTACATGACTAGATATATTGAGAGATTGAAATTGTTTAAATTTTTTTTTCAGGACAAATTCACCAACATAACTATAACTGGAAGAAAGTCT
This sequence comes from Trichosanthes truncata, assembly GCA_033996785.1. Classification (NCBI taxonomy): domain Eukaryota; kingdom Viridiplantae; phylum Streptophyta; class Magnoliopsida; order Cucurbitales; family Cucurbitaceae; genus Trichosanthes; species Trichosanthes truncata. Next base: position 54,227,173 of record JAWPNB010000010.1, read on the forward strand.
CTCGAACATCTAACATCTATATATCGAGTTCAACGTTTTGGTGGAGATATTCCAGTTCAAGGTCAAGATGATCAAGTTGAGCATCAAGAGGATCCAATTGAACATCAAGATGATCCACTTCAACATGTAGTGGAAAATGAAGCTTCAACACCTCCAATTGAGCAATCGTGTACAGAACCCTATACTTCTGAATGTATGATGCATATTCCTATGATGTATGGAACATTTCCGACAACCTTCTCTCCATTTGAGAATCCATGAGTAATCACTACGGAAGAATGTCAGTTCTTACATGCTCATCACAATACTCAAGATCAGTTTATGACATACCGATCTCGTAACGAGGGTATAAGCATTTGGGAGGAAGGTCAATCCTCAAATATGCAATGTTGTGGTGATTGTGGACATTATATGACTCACCAAGGTTGATCTAGGCATCACATGAAATCATTTTCTAGTGGTCAATTTTGAATGATGTAATTAGATTTTTCTTTAAAATTACTTAGCAATTCACAAATAATATTAGTGTGATTGAATTTTCTTTAAAATTACTTATCAATTCACAAAGGGTATTAGTGCAATTGGATTTTGTTTAAAACTATTTAGTAATTTATTTCGAAGAAAAAACAACTTGTAAAATTGTTTAGGGTATTTAAAAAATAAAAATAAAAGAATAAATAATTATGTTTTTAATTTGGTATTTAAAAATTTTAACATAAAATTAAAATACGTATTTGTAATAATTTGGTATTTAAAAAATAAAAAGTAATACAATTATTTTCTAATCATTAGGTTAAAAATTAAATTAAAAAGTAAAAGGATAAATAATTATGTTTCTATTTGAGGAGTTAAATAAGTAACCCAATCTCATTCATGTCTGCTCCGTAAGTCATATGAGTGCAATCACATATATGTATTGCAGGGTAAATGAATTGATTGTACACACCCAAATTGGCGCATCATACGGGTGTTTAAAATTACTTATCAATTCACTAATACCGATTGGATTTTCTTTAAAACTATTTAGTAATTTATTTTTAAAAAAAACTTGTAAAAAATTAATAAATTAAATTATTTTTTTAATCCTTATGAATAGAAAAGAAAAAAAAAGTGGTTTCTAGTTGAAATTAAAGAAAAATAAAAAACTAAAAGAATAAATAATAATTTTCAATCATTATTTTTGAAAAAAAAAAAAAAACACTCTGACAAATTCGGATGGAATTTTGACAAATGTTGAGGAATAAGCCCCATTTTTCTTAAATTGTTTCAAGTAGCCTTGTTTTGCCTAATTGTTTTTTTTTAAATACAATATTGATCAAATTTTGAGGATCTTTGTTTTATATATATTTGATTCAAACTCAATTAAATTATAAATTTGATTACCAAGCATACCTCAATGGTTAAGATATTTTTACATTAAAAAAAAATTACAAATTTGCTTCATGAATTTAATATAGTTTTTGTTTGGTTACTAAGATCCCACTCAATAACAATTTCGTTATAGTTTTCTGTTTCATAAATTTATGTTTTCCACACAATTTTTTTACTATAATTTTCTCATTTTTTAAAGAAACATTTTAATTCTTAGTAAAATTTCAAAAATAAAAATAAATTTTTAAAAACCATTTTTTTAGTTTTCAAAACTTGGCTTAGATTTTAAAAACATTTTTAGAAATTACATAACAAAACAAAAAAACTCATAAATAGAAGTAGTGTTTATAAGTTTAATTTTCAAAAACCAAATGATTATCAAACGAATAATTTTTTTCTGTTTTCTCTTGCTATTGGGTAGATAATTTATAAGGCTTAACCAAATTATAAGCTTCATATTGAAATCCTTTAAATTATAGGGACCGAATTGAAACTATATCCAAACTATAAGGGTCAAATTTGTAATTTAACCTAATATTACCAATATCTTGATTTTTTTTTTTTTGGAATTGTCAATATCTTGATAGTTATTATGAAAATTGATAAATCATTTTTTCATTTAAATCGTTTTGCAAAAGATTGAGAATAATTTTTACCAATAACATAGCTTAAATGTTAAGATATTCGTAAATTTTTCTATAGGTCAAAGATTCAACTCTCGACTCATGATTGTAATAGTATAACATCGATTTTTAAAATTGTTTCTTGTTTTTTTGAAATTGTTATTTACTTTTCAACTATTTGTCTAATTCTTTTTGTAAGAGTTTTTGCACCACAGTATTTTTTCAATAAACACAAGTTTGAGCCGTTAATTTTTAACATTATATTAATCAAGCACATACTTTTTCTTTTTAATGAAAAGGTGAAGAGAAGGAAAGAAGTGGAAGTGATTTCAAAACGTTTGGTAAAGTATGAGGGAAACTTCTCTCAAAACAGTGGCATGTTTAACAATATTCTCAAACAGTGGTGCATTTGGACAGTAGTTTCATAGGGCATTTATTTGCCTCCAAATCATTTGTCAAAAAGCTTTTCTGACTAAAAACTTCCCATAACAGCCCAACTTGGAATATAACTACCTTCCCTTAATGTCCAAACAATAAATTGTGAAGTCTAGAACCTCTCGAGCATAGTAAGATTAATTGGGTATCATTGTCTTGTGTCTAATTCCAAAATATAGTCGCCAACCTGAGCATAACTTAATTGGTTAAGACGTGTATTATCGACAAAAAGGTTAGAAATTCGAATTTTCATCCCCACAGATTGAGCTAAAAGAAATCCAAAACATGATCATTCTAATTCTACTAAAATAGAATAGGTTTCAAGTGGCCATAGTATTTTAATCACAAACGCACTAGCACCTCATAACATACTCTAACTAGCAAAAGAAATATGGGGTAGAAGTAGAATGATAGATTGTTTGATTCTCAAGTTGTTTTTGTATGATGGCAAAAATTCAATCCTAACTAGGTATAATTATTTTCTTATTGTCTATTGTCATGTTAAAATGTCATTTATTGTTACAACTCACGAGTTAGCTAGATCAACATTTGCATATAGCGAGCATTTTTGCTAGTCAAACCCCCTCTCATTTTCGATTGAGGATGTTCGTAAAACTTGTGGTCAAACTCTTCGGTCTTCGGGTAGTTCATGTTTTATGCATTTTCTTACAAAAAGAGAGAGAAAAGAAAAGAGAAATCTCTCTCTTGGGGGATGGAGATTGATTCATTCATTAAATAAATGAAATGGGATGGAATGATCAATAAAAGCTGCTAGCATCATGATAATGTAACAAATAATTACCTACATGTACATCTTAGAAGCTTTCAAGACTAATGATTTTGCTTTGGAAAAAACTATAACAAGCTTAAGAGGAAGAAGAGACCACAAATAAGACATTACCTTTTTCTTCTTCTTCTTCTTCTTCTTCTTCTTTTTCACTATCATATCATTATGTCAGCCTCATTTTTTCGCCTTTGCAAACCTGAGACATCGGTATTTTTCACCACTTACAGTAATTTCAAGAGCTCCGTCTTGATTATCTTGATTTGATGCAGTTCCCATTAGCACACTTTTCTCTTTTTCCAGATTTTCCTTCTCCATCTTCAACCTTGCTTCTTGTCGTGCAATCTCTGCCTAAAGGAGGGTAAAGAAAATCAAAACATGATGAGAACTGAGAACCCATCTTTGGTTTTACTTTTATCATTATCATTATTATTTTCAGCAGGAAAAGAATATGATAAGAAAGAGAAACTCGAGCTCATCTTTACTTCAATAGTTCTTTCACTAATTATTGTCTACTTTATACAATCAGTATATCTGTCTATTAGGTAACCTCGAGTTCTTCTACACCTAACTCTTCTGACTTGTTTGGTTCACCTGACAGCTTTATATAATCTGAAGTTAAGAAACCAAGTCTATACTTAGTAGGTGGATTTTCTTTCTTTTTTCTTTTTTGATATCTATGAGTGTTCAAGCTAGTTTGCACGTATCTTGACTATTCTCACGAGACAACCACCTAACTCTACTACGTTTAGTTGCTAAGGTAAATCATAGGATATTAAATTCTAGGTAGGAGACCACTGTGACTTGAACTAATTTCCTCTAAGCCCTTTATTATTCCCATGGCCCTTCTTGAGTATGTAGATTTGTTTGTTCTAAACTACAGGTTTACTAATCTTACTACCTTCTAATTTATGTCGATCATAAACCTACAAACCAAACCCATGAATCTATAGCTTGTCCTCTACAATAACTTGGACTATCCAAGTCCAGGATCCAGAAACCCAAGTTCCAACTCTTCAAACCATATGCCAAATATCCCATGGGAACTTATCATCCCGAATTCCTTATCTTTTCTTCCTGGATTTGGAGAAAAATATGAAAACAAACGACAAAGGAAATGGGCATCCTATAATTCATCCAGTAATGGCTGGTGAAGTCCAGAAAACAAGCATTTGACAACCTAAAAGGTAAGAGCCACACAGCAGGGGAAGAAATAAAGAAGGTTCAATGCTTAATTTAAATAGATTGCAGAAAGGCATCCTACTACACATAAGCTCTGGTTATCTTAATTTTGAACTGAAAATTCTAACAAACCTACCACAACAATATCAATTTATAACTTAATTATGAAAGCACCACCAAGAATTCTGCCCTAATATCAACTATAAAGTGATAAGATTGGTAGCGGAAGTCTTCATTTCCATATTACAGTAGCATTCAACAGCTCAGAGTGAAAGCATTCACGTTACATCGAGCACGTATAAAAGAAGTGACAGAGACTGAATGGTTTTCTTAAACTTTATGCTTAGTGTTAGAACATTAGGCCATAGAAATGAGCATATATCCATGGAAACTTCTCAGTAATCTTCGATTAAGCTGTCCAAACGAACAAACAAAAAAACAGAGAAACAGAAACAAACTAATTCAACGAGAAAGAAAGAGAATTCAATGGAATACCTCGCGACGGGAGAGCTCGGCCTTCCAAGCAGCTTCGCGCTCAGCAACCTCACGTTCGCGCTCTTCGATGTAACTCTGCATCTCTCTCTCCTTCATGATTCGATCTTGAATGTCCGCATCCAAGGCTTCCTTGAGCTCCTCCACGAATTTATCCACCACCGCCTTTATTCTCAGAGACATCGCCAATTCCGCCCAATTACACCACGAAACCTTAAAATTCTCAGTCCAAAAACAACAACCTCTGAGAGAATCCCAGTCAGCTTCCACAACTGTCTTCCAAGAAGTTTCTGGTTAGGTTTCAGCAAGTGAAGAAGCCATGGCGGAAGGTGAAGGAACGGCGTTTTTACAGAGAAAAATGGAGGAGAGAGAAAATGAGAGGGAATAGAGAGAAAGAGAGTGCCCCAAAACCAAAAGGAACGAATTAGTGGACCTTAGTCTTTATTGGGCCCGGGTCTTTTACGCCACTTCTTTCTCCTCTAGCCTGGCCCACAAGGAATCGAAACGGTGCGTTTTGCTGTTTATTATTCTAGGTCAATGCACCCCATTGGAATCAATTTTTTTTTTATTATCGATGACCATTTGGTTTTTTTTTTTTTAATTGTGTTCATTTTCTCATTATTTCTTTACAATGAATTTCATCTTTTTTAAAAAAAATATTTAAATTATTAGCCAAATTTTAAAATCAAAAATAAGTTTTTGAAAACTGTTTTTTTTTTTGTTTTTTTAGTTTTTAAAACTTTGCTTGGTTTTTGAAAACATATGTAAAAAATAGATAACAAAACAAGAAATCCATGAGTGAAAGTAGTATTTATAGGCTTAATTTTTAAAAATCAAAAACTAAAAATTGGTGATCAAATGGACCTAAATTACAAGTTTAGTCCACATAACTTTTAGGTTTGTGTCCATTTGATCCGTAAACTTTCAATTTTGTGTCTAATAAGTCTCTGATATATTCAATTTTTATAAAAATTAACCAATCTTATTAGATATAAAATTGAATTTTATTTCTAATGGAACCCAATACTTCTAAAAGAAAAATTTATATGTCAACGACCTATTAGACACAAAATTGAACATTTATGAATCTATTAGACACAAAATTGAAAGTTTAAGGGTTTATTAGACACGTTTTAAAGTTCAAAAACCTAATTGAAGACTAAACTTATAATCTAACCAATTACAATTGTATGTTATTTTTTGGTGCTTTAAAAGTTATAGATCGCTTTTCAAGTGCTTAAAAACACTTAAAAACTATTTTTAAGCACTTAGAATATCATTCCAAACAGACCCTTAGTTATATGACTAAATTAATATTTATATCTAGGATATGAATTTGATTAGCATTATCTTTTTTAGTTTGAAAAATGCAGAATAAGGAATCGAGCGTTCAATTTTAAATAAGTTAATAGGTGTTTTATGTACTACATCTTTGATCGACAATTTAATTGACGTTATATAGGTTAAAATAATTATGATAAGTTTGTTACTTAAAAAATGAACGATTATGTATATTTATAGATGTTGAAAACTTGCTATTAACATCTAACAACATAAGTCATGACACACTATTAAGATAACTCGAACTGGATCAAAGTCGATCCCTTCATGGTAATAAAATGAGTACAATGCATGGATAATGAATGATGTTGTATCGTATTTTTAATTTTCAATAATTCATAATCGAATTTGACACATGTTAAATTTGAACTTTAAAAAAAAAATCATTGCTAAAATAAAATAAAAAATTTAGAATTAAAAAACATTAAGAATCAGAAAGTTCTAAAATCACATCAAAACTTAAAATGAAAATATGGAATGTTCAGTGAAACTTAAAATGAAAATATGGAATGTTCAGTGAAACTTAAAATGTTGCCCCCACCTCTTGATATGGAACTGTTGTTATTTCTTCTAAATTTGGGAACAGAGTTAACAGTTATGGGAAATTGTGATCAAATCATTTTCCACATCATAAAATAGCTTTATTTTTCAATTTTATTAAAATAGTCAATATTTTCCAGCTCATTTAATTTTGTTAAATATATATATTTGGCAAGGTTTTTTAAACAATATTTGCAAACTTTTCATATTACCCATTATGCAATTTTTCTGTACTGAATTTATATCTCTCTTGTTTTTTTTCCCTATCTAGCTATCTACTAGAATCAATTATATATATATAGTGTTGTATTTTAAAATTTAAGTCACATATATTGTTTATTCTCTTAAATATACACTTATTTTTCACTTTTGTCTCAAATATTTTAAAATTCATTCACAATTTTCTAATTGAAAAAGTTACCTATGTGATCCATTAACTTTTAGAGATTGTTTGAGGCGTTAAGTGAGTTATAATAGTTTATGGGTTATAATAGTCTTTAGAGTTGTATACTTTTGTGTTTATGATGTAGAATTATTTAGTTTGAGTTATAATAGTATGTGTTTGATGTACAGAGTATTACAACTCATGCCTCAAACAACCTCTTATTAGTGTTGTGTCTATTTAAATTATGCAATTTAAAAGACGATTTTTAAATTCTGCATTGTTTAGTGTCTTACTCATAGAGCTATGCATGAATTGACAACAAAGATAACCATTAAACATTTAAATAACTATTAATTTTTTTTTAAATAGAATAATTAAATAGACACGATTTTAAAAGTTTATGAACGAAATTAAAGATAAAAAAATCAAAATCCTACTAAACAATGCATTTGAAATTAGAATAACAATTGAGTTATGCTCAATTTGGTGATGACACATGATTTTTGTTAGTTGAGCTATGCTCAATTTGACAAAATATCCTTAATAATACATTACCATAAATTCGCGAATACTGTATTATTTATCAAATATCACATCATCTTGCTTTTTTTTTGTTTGATTCCAAAAATATTATTAAACTAAACAAACCCAATAAAATCGTAAAACATTTAATATTAAAATACAAGAAAAAAAACCTAAAACAAAATTAAAGATATATAATACCTTGATCAATTGAGTTACCTACTGAGGTATAAAATTAAAGTAAAAATAAAAATAAAGTTAAATTATAGTTTTAGTTTCTAAACTTTTAAGGTTGTGTTTGGTTTCTGAATTTTAAAAAATGTCTAATAAACTTTTAAATTTTTAATTTTGTATCTAATAAGTACTTGACATGTTCAAATTTTTTTAAAATTAATTGATCAATTAGATAAAAACTGAATTTTATGTATAATGGAACCTAAACTTTTGATCTTTTTTAGTTGGTCAACAAATTTTAAAAAATTTCAAATGGATTAAGGACCTATTAAACACAAAATTAAAAACTCAAAAAATCTATTGGACATAAATTTTAGAGTTTAAGGATTTGTTAGACATTTTTCAATATCGAGAGACTTAGTAGACACAAAATTGAAAATTCAATACACAAACTTGTTGAGGATCAAATATCATGCCAACTTGAAAGTTCTTAGGTCATTATTTGTAATTTAACAAAAAAAAACCAACAAAAATAAAAATGTGTTTACACATAGGTCCGCAAATATCTCCATAATTTTTTCTAAAAAAAAAAGAGAGAGAGAAGAATATTAAGAAATTTTCATAGTGGTAATTCAGTAATTTCATGCAAATTTGGAGGCTAAATTAAAGCAGGCCCCCTTCAAACTTCCACCCTCCAAAAATTCTCCCTCAAATCCCTACATTCAAGATCCCTTCCTCCCAAAGAAAACTTAAAAACTCTCTATCACTCCCCTTCTTCAACCCTTCGATTTTCCAATTCTTCTTCCGATTGAGCCGCCGGAGCTCCGCCGCTGTATATAATGGAGGACTGCCTGAGGGAGTCCATGCGGAAATTAGCCGTCTGGTTCACCAAAACCTTCAAGCCGATCATGACGCACGACGAGCTCGAACCTATTATGGTCACTCTAGGCTTCATCGGCCTCGAACCGGCCATCAACGGCGCCGGAATCTCCTGGAAATCGTACAAATATTCCGCCGCCGATTGCCGAACCAAGTCGGTTTCCGCGGCGCCGCTACCGACGCCGCGACTGCCGTATCCGAGAATCGACGGTCTTCACATTTATACGTACAGAGCTTTTCTCGACGCCGTCAATTTTTATCTCGAGAAATTTGATATCTCCGATCTCTTCCATATTAGGTAACAATGCCGTAAATCCTTTTGATTTTGTGCTTTTCTTTAATTGTTATTATTATTATTAGTTGGTGAATTTCTCTGTGCTTTTTTCGTCTGCTGTTTCGCTTTTCGTTGATTTGAACGATTCATTGTCCCACCGTCTTTTCATTTATTTTCAAGTTTTTGACGAAATCGTTCTTTTCGAAAATTTCAACTCTGGTTTTAGGAGATTTTTATTAGCAAAATTACGGTTGACTACTGATTTGGTTGAAAGTGAACTGAGAAAACAAATATTCTGATTGAGGTTTTTTTTTTCTTTTTTTTTTTTAAATAAAAAATAATCGTTAATGAATTTGAAATGTATGGAAATGTTAACTTGATTTGCCTCTGATGAATGACAGCTTTTTTTTTTTTCTTCAATATATTGACATTAAATACAATTTTCTTCTTATCGATAAGAGGAAATCTTTGATTCTTTTTCATTGATCTTTTAATTATTCGTTGTTACTGTATTTATTTTAATTGGAAAAAAAAATTATTATATTATATATGTAAAATGAGTTTTTTTGTTTTTTTTTTTCCCCATAAATGGTCAAAATATTAAGGGCCATCCTTTTTCTTCCAGATATGAAAAGTCAATTTCGGACAATATTTTCTTCCTATGTTTACCTTTATATTTTTTAAAAAACATTTTCCAAATTGAGTATGCATTGTAATATTATTTCGAATTGTTTTCTACTCCACTTTATTTTATTAAAAATATTTAATAAATTATTTCTTCGTATAGGATATATTAAAACATTTGATTTGATATTTCCTATTTACAATTAAAAAAAAAAAAAAGAAACGTGTTTCTTACAACTTTCTATAATTGCTTTTAAACACCTAAATTTTAAGAAAATAATTAAGAACTAATTTATAAAATGTTTATTTCTTTTATACACTATTTGTTAGGAATATTATAGAAATACTTCGTGTCAATATATCAATATGGACATAATTCAAGTAGTTAAGATAAATATCTTCGATATTGTTAAGTATATATTTTTTATTTTTTATTTTATATATTATGAAAATTAAAGGTTTAAAAATTCTAAATATATATTTTTACGGCCTTTCGCCCCTCTCGAAAAAGGAGAACCCAACCTAGTTCTTTCATTTATTTTATTTTTACTTTACTTTCCTTCACTTGTTTGAGTGTTCATTTCCACCTCACCCAAGATTTTGAAAGATAAAATTATTTTATAAAAAAAAAACAAAATTGTAATGATTTTTTTATTAATTATTTTAAAGATAATTTGAAACCAGTTACATAGTTTAATTTAATTTCTTGGATTTTTTTTCTTCTGAATTTCTACATTTTTCATTTTTTACAGTATCCAAACAATCAATTTTGTTATTTAACCAAACCCAGCTACTGAAAAGGAAATAATATTTGTTAAAAGAAAACCAAATCCTTTTGAGTTCTTTAATATTAATTTAAATTTAGGTTAAATTACAAATTTGGTCATGCGATTTGGAGAAACTTAAAATTTAGTCTTTATTGAATTAAAAGTTAGAATTTTGTCATTATGATTTGATAAAATCTCATAAATAGTTCATATGGGCAAATTTTAACTTTTAAACAAATTTTAACTTTTAAAATCATAGGGTCAGGGACTAAATTTTAACATTCTCTAAATCACAAGATAAAATTTGTAATTTAACCTTATATTTAACATATATATTTGTACTAAAACAAAAAAATTATAATATGTACATATTCTATATTTATTATTATATTCTCCATCATTAAGAGTAGATTTTAAAAAATTAATAATAAAAATAAATGAGTCTTCCACGTCCGTCTTTTTATTGATTGATTTATTTTTAAAATCAGAATTGATTAATCTTTATAAGATTATTTTAACTATTGGACAGCACGAAACTCCACGCCTGGATGTAAATGTAATGCAGGCAATATACTGTAATTTTTACATGCAAGTTGCATTTATCACCTAACACATAACCCCAAAAAACAGGTTTAAATACTCTGTTCTTTTCCTTTTTTTAAAAAAAAAAAAAAAAGGTTTTAATACTGATTTGGTCATTTAATTTTAATTTTTATAAATTTTAGTTCATAACCTTTTAAAATTTTGATTTTATTCTTGAACTTTTTATGCTTTCTGTTTTGATCTTTTAATATTTAAATTGTCAATTTTAGTTTTCAAATTTCATTAAATTTCATATTTACGTCTCTATCATAAAATTTCATATTTACGTCTCTATCATAAAGATGATTGTGTGTATATGGTGTATAGATAATAAATGAGATTACGTCATTTTTTTTAATAAATTAGATAATGGTTTATTTATAGACTGCCTGCATAATTTAATAAAATTGAAGTTTTAAAAGTGAGGATTAAAGTTAAAAATGTTTGATAATGGTTTTATTTTTAGTTTTATATTTTTAAAAATTATACTTCATTTCTCAATCCCTATGTTTTTGGTAAGCTTTTCACATTTCTTGGAAATATATTTGAATTTTTAACCAAATTTAGAAAACAATTTTTTAAAAAAATTATATATATATATATAGTTTTCAAAATTTTCTTAGATATCTAGAACAGTTTTGGAAAGTAAATAGCAAAATAAAGAGACAAAAAAAAAAGTAGAAATATTGTTTATAAGTTTAATTTAAAAACAGAAAATCCAAAATAAAATCATTATCAAATGGGCTTTAAGAAAATTAGAAATAAACTTTCAAAAGTTTACAAACTATAATTAAAAAAGAATTAACTTAAATTTAGGAATGAAATCTACGTCTAAATCTTAAAAAAAAAAATTATGTTAATTCATCTAACTTAGTATCTTTATAATTTATAGGGTAAACGAATAGGGTTGGCCATATAACTTATAGATAATAATGATGCATTGATATTAGTACATTTTTGAGTGAATATTAAATAAAAACCTACCGCCTATGTCGAAAACTTTAATCATCTTTTGGGATAAACAACCATTTTTTATTAATTAAATTCTGGATAAAGGTTATAAATCTATTGAAGCTTTTCAGTTCAGTCATTGCAAGTGGATTCTTGCGTTTGTATTTTACGTAAAATTTGGTTGATAGAATAACCTTTGAAAAATATTTTTAGCATAAAAAACAGAAAACACGGGTACCTTGCTAGATTCATTTGTTTTCTTTATGTCAAATTTACTCTTCATATAGAATTATTAATTTATTTTTCTTCTTTGGTTAATTATAAATTTGGTCCCTATAATTTGGAGAAAATTAAAATTTAGTCCTCATTAATAGTCCCCCTATGATTTGATAAAATCCTCCTAGAGACTATTTAGGAAGATTTTATCAAACTATAGGGACTAAATTTGTAATTTAACCTTCTTCTTTTAAGTATCACTTTAATTTGAATGTGTTGTATTCCTAGATTAATATGAAAAATAAATGTATAAAAATACGTGAATGAAAGATTTCTTTTAAAATAGTTTATAAAGTTATAATAGAAAGCAATTTTATAGAGTTGATCAACAAAATAATTTTTAGGTTAAATTATCAAAAATACCCCTAAACTATGGGGTTGGTTTCAATTATACCCCGAACTTTGTTTCAAAACAACCCTTGAAGGTTTTTTTTCGTTAAATTCATGGACGAAAAATGATGTTTTTATATTTATATTGTTGCTTATGTGAATATATTTGAACATATATGTTAAAAAAAATCAAAATATATGCAAATACGTTATTTTTCGTCCATAAATTTAACGGAAAAAATCTTCGAGAGTTGTTTTGAAACAAATTTCAAACTTCAAGGGTTAAAATGAAAATTTTGAAAGTTCAAAGATATGATTGAAACCAACCTCATAATTCAGGGGTATTTTTGATAATTTAACCTAATTTTTATAAGTACACTTGTCTAGAGTCCTAATATTTTTCTCTTTCTTACCATTTCTTTATTTTAAATTTTGTTTGAGATTTTGTTCGAGTGTTATGATTTAGGATCCAAAACCAAGTAAAAAAGAGTAAACAAATAGTTATGAAATAAAATAACATTATTCTTGAAGTACAAATTAAGTTATGAATCTAAATATTAGTCAATAATATGAGATTCATGCATTTTGTTTTTTTGAAAACAAGTTTATGTTGTTTGCTTGTAGAGGATTGCCATTGTATCGAAACCATGATCGAAATAGGAAGTGGCGTCGTATGGACGAAGAAGGTGGTCATTTTGTTTACAGAGAAGGGACTCTAGATCAAACAACACTCAATTTATATAATTTTCACAAGAATTGTCACAATAAGAAGAGCGACAAAAGGAGTAACAGTACCATCAAAGATAAAGAGAATGACGACCATAGAAACATGATCGAAGACACTATAGACGAAGATACCTTCTGCATTGTTAGTCTGAAAGATATTATAACGTAATGAGTGATATCGGTCAATTACCACAATGGGAAAAATTTTGGCATCTTTTCCGTAGCACATCCCCAAGATGTATTCTTTGATTATAAAATGTTCCAGGAGGGAATAGAGTTTCTAGTCTACGCATGAACAAATTTTGCAAATGGAAGAAAGAATAGTGGTAGTGAATGAATTTGGATGTGGACAGTTTGTCCTAGCGTTGATTAGAATAGAATAGAAAATGGGCCACAGATCTTCTGTAAGCCCACACAATTTTCAGGCTTTCGAAATGAATATGCTTATGCAGTGGAAATATATAGCAAAAAGTTCAGTTATATTTATAATTACTTTTTGGAAAATTTCAATTTTGACTATCAATTTACCTCCTCAGTTACATTTCCGTTTTAATCACTGTAAAAAATATTTTTCGTAAATCTCCAAACCACGTGTTGCTCTATAATAGGTACTTATTTATTATTTTTTTGAACCAAATCTTCTTCCCCTCACGCCAACATGAGCATTAGGGGTGAACAAAATTAGACCGAAAATCAACCCGACCGATCGAACCGACGTCGATCGATTGTAGTCGATTTTATTTTTAAAAAAATCGAATGTTGGTCAACAGTCCATAAAATTTGGACCAAACTGATTGACTATATATTATGAATTTAAAAAAAAAAAAATGCCTTGCTTCATACGACGTTGTTTTGGACCTGCCCAGCCCCTTTAATCTCTTCTTCTTTCTTTGAAGTTTCAGACCCTAATAATCCATTATGTTCACCCATGAAATCGACTCACGCATGCCTTGTCTCCAACTCCCTCTCGTCTCCGATTTGACGCCACCGTCTTGCCCTCTCCCATCTCTATGGTTTGAGCTTAGTTTCAATTTCATCCTTATTATTTGGTCTAACCTTATAAATGGTTTCATATTGAATAAGTGATATACGCATTCTACTTACATAATGATGGGCTTATATTTCCAATTTGGCAAACTACATTGGGCATTGGCTGACTATATTGGGTTTAGGTTGGTGTAAAAATGGAAAAATTAACTAACTTTCAGGTGAGTAAAAAATGATATATGAATCATTTGTAAAGCTTAACCAACCAAACCACGAGACCATTTACAAATCCAACCAAAACATGACACCAAGTTAAAACTAAAGACCCTCTTTAAATAAATAAATAAATAAAACCCAAGTTTTAAGATCCAAATTAAAACTAAACCTAATCCATAAAATCCAAACTTGTAATCCAACCTGATGAATTTCATGACACATTAATTAAAAAAAAAAGAAAGAATGGTTGGATCACTAATATTAAATATCTAAGAGTTAAAAACCTTGAATTTAAAATCTAGAATAATAAATGTCTGTGTTTAGATAAGCAAGATAATTACTATCTAGGAGTTAAATATTTATGTTTGTTTTATAGGTTTTGTTTATAAAAAAAAAAAGGTTTAATTAAAATATTTATATTAAATAATTAATAAATAATAACTTAAAATAATTAAAATTAATTTACACCTCAATTAGAAATTAATGAATAATTTTCTCTCATCTCTCCTCCTCATTTCCCAAGAAAAAAGTCCCAGTAAAAAAAATGTCATCTCCAAAAAGATAATAAAATTTTATGATTCACGAGATATTTTTATTTTTATTCATAAATAATAATTATCATGGTTTTAAAAAATAAACATCCATCAAACAAACATGCCAAAAAAGTCATCCAGCACCGTTTCCCGCCAAGAGAAACGCTTTCATTACCCCGCAATCCAAGTCTTCCAACTCAAGGACCCACCCACTACCTTTTTTGTTTATGAAAAGATGAGCCATAAAACCAAAAGCCACGCTTTTTTTAAAACTCATTCGGCTCCAACCAATAATCAACAGCAAAACCAAAATAGGCCGCCACTTTTGGGTTCGTATATTAAGAGCTTCTTCTTCTTTTTATTCTTTTGTTCAAGGGATCTTAAAATATATAAAGCGAAGGAACACATACCTGTTTCTATGGCTTTCCGCTCTGTATGACTGTATCTGCCGCCATCAACATAAAGCCTCAAACCCTTCTACCTCGATAGCAGCAAAAATGGAGGCTCCTCCAAGTTTGCTTCTTTGAGCCACCGTTATTATCGGCGGACAAGAAGATAAGATTTAAGAACAGGTGGCCGATAGTAAAACGGTGTGTGTCTTTTCCTTTGCCTCGTTAAACGCGCCACCAAATGTGAACGAAGAGCTACAATATTGGAATTTTGTCAAAGTTTTTCTATTTTTTCAGAATAGTGCTCCAGCAATCAGAGAAGTTTGCTTCATTTCAGCGACAAATTAGGGGAATTCTGAAAAAGAAGGCAGGGAGGGGGCTTTTCTTAAAAGGAAAATATACCTCATTTTGAGTCCATACAGGCTTCTTCAAGGCCTGAAATGGCTGCATTTGTAGCTATAATTGTCTACTTGGTTCTTTTCCAAACACAAACACCCAACATCTTTGCGGCCAAGGATGAAGAGTGGAAATCTGCAGCTGCAACATACACCAAAGAAACAGATGGGTCAATCATTACAGGTACTCTTTTCCTTTCCTTCCATCTGAAAACTCATAAAATTACATTAGTGTTTAAACATGGTGATTTTCTGGGTTTGCAACAGCTTATTTTTCTAGTTACTATTTGAGCGAGTGTTCACGAGTTGCCGCAATGCTCATATCCTGTGGGGGTTGTTAGAGGGAGACTGAAAATCGTTAACCATGTCTAGAATTTTGTAACAAAAAATGGGGGAAACTAGTATTTCAAGTGCTTTTTGTTTTTACTAATGTTGCAGAAGGTGCTTGTGGTTATGGAGATCTGCATAGGATTAGCTATGGAAAATATAGCGCTGGACTCAGTAGCATGTTGTTTAATAGAGGGAGTACCTGTGGAGCTTGCTATGAGCTGAGATGTGTTGACCACATCTTGTGGTGCTTGCAAGGAAGCCCGACAGTCATTCTAACCGCTACCGACTTCTGTCCTCCGAATTATGGCTTATCTTCTGATTATGGTGGATGGTGTAATTTTCCCAAAGAACATTTTGAGATGTCAGAGCCAGCATTTGCTGAAATAGCAGAGAAAAAAGCAGATAATGTGCCAGTTCAATATAGGAGGTAAAATCAATGTAAATGCATATAGATTCAAACATTTTGTCATCCTTGGCTAAGGGAAAAAACTTGTTTCAAATTTGTGTAGGGTGAGGTGTGACAGAAGTGGTGGATTGAGATTCACAGTTAGCGGGAATTCTCACTTCTTTCAAGTTTTGATTACTAATGTTGGAATGGATGGTGAATTAGTGGCAGTGAAAGTAAAAGGATCAAGAACAGGATGGATACCACTGGCAAGGAACTGGGGACAAAACTGGCAAAGCAATGTCAATCTTCATGGGCAACCTCTCTCTTTCGAAGTTACCTCTAGCAGTGGAAGAGCACTTACTTCCTATGGTGTTGCACCTGGAAACTGGCAGTTCGGGCAGACATTTGAAGGGAAACAATTTTGACATCGTTATGCAACTAGGGAATCTAAATCAAAACTTTAGGCCTTCATCATGAAATATATTAGAAACTTGAACATAAGTATACTGGGATGTTAAATCTATTGATGTGTAAACACACATCAGAATCAGGCTGCACAAAATTAGCAGTCTGGGCATAGAGCCCACATAGTTTTCATCTTTACTATATATTTTTACAGAGGCAATGCAGCAATACCGAACCCGGTTTTGTTCTTATATATTCTACATACAATTCAGTACCCTTTGGGAGGAAAAAGAAATCATGTATCGTTCACCTTGCATTATAGTCCAGCTTTTTTCCTTATATTGCTGTCTTGGGTGGACTTAGGTGAACTTATCATGCTCACGACAGAAGAGCTAAAGTATGTTGCAAGATTATCAGCTTTTCTCCGCATAGCCAAGTGACAGTGCCAAGCAGGGCAGGAAAGTGTTTGGATCCCAGCAGTGCGAGAAACTGAAGCAAAAGATCATGGAGAAGAGAGTATAACGACCGATACAATTCATCCAACATTCACAAGATCGAACTAATGTCATTTATCCAATCAAACATAATCTCAAAAGTTATCACAGATATCTACTGTTAAGCACGGGTTGACTTAAGCCAGTATGCAGTTAAAGTTCATATCCAGGGGAAGTTTCTTAGTCTTTTCAGGTTTCTTCAAAGGAAACACAGACGAACTCCATCTTGCCACAAGACAAGTTCAATCTGTATATGCATTCTATTCCATGATTTGAATCCTGATTCTGCAGCTCAGTGCGTAGATATGCCTGTAGCTGCCTCATCTTCTTCCTCTAGAAACTCAAGCGATTCACCATAAAGCTTCTGTGCATCCTGCTTCACAGTTCTTAAATCAACTGCCTCTCCCATTGATTCCAGTCCTTTGATGACTATCCTGAAAGAAGTCTTATCTGGCTCACAACCAACTTCTTTCATCAAGTAATAGGACTCCATCGCAAGTTCACCTAAATTGTAACTAACCAAAGCCCTCAGAAGAGCGTTAAACCCGTCAACTTCAGGCGCTAAGTCAGTTTCTGCTTTCAAATAGGAATGAATAATTTCTACTTGTTCAAACAATCCATTGCTAGTCAATATTGTAATAATATCAACATACAGCGAAACCTGAGGCTTGTACCAGTGTTCCTTTCTAACATCTTCGAAAACCTAAATCTCAAAAATCGACAGTAAAGTAATACAGAATATCAGTAAGGAATATTGAACGAATTTACAATAAGCAAAAATCTATATCTCGCTATTGCTGTGGATACTTCTAAATATCGATACCGATCGTGCTCGTGCAATATCAGAATAATTCCGATAATTAATCAATCAAAGATACAGATAACATAAAACTCGAGTGCAGAGGCATCACCTTAAGAGCCAAAGAACACTCGTTCTGTCGAATGAGCTCGCGAAGGACAGCCATCATATCGAACTTCAATAAGCGCCTAATTTTGGAATCATAGACTCGGTCCAATTGTTGTAAACCTTTCTTGGCTCGCTTCAACGACTGTACCGCTTGAATTGCTTCGATGCTGAGGTTCCTCCCCTTCTGCAGGGGCTTCCGGTTCTCATTTCCGCCTCTCATTGTCACTCTCCGATATTCCTCCGCCCTGCCTAGTCGCAGGCAAGATGCTTTCCCGCCGGAGCTCAGTAACTTATTCGGCGGACTGAGAATCGTCGGTGACGGAGGAGTTGCTAAGAAACTCATGGTTTGATAACTCTCTCCGGCGAACCACGATTTTTCTTTCTGCCTTAATCGGTTTGTGAAATTAAATTTATCCGAAAACTACCCATTTTTTTAATGGCCCATTTATTATTTTATTATTGGTTTAAATTTTATTTTGAGAAAATTAGAGATACCACCCATTAACTATGAAGTTTGTTACAATTATGGGTGATATTAGTTCGATTTTCATCAGTTTTAGACCAAATCGAGAACCGAACCGATCCAATCGATTTTAGCAAAAGAGGATCCGAACCAATGTCCAATAAAGGACAAAACCATCGGTTTGGTTTCTCTTCGATCCGGTTCTTGGTTTTTTGTCTTTTTTTTTTTTACAATTTTTTTGCTATTTTACTTCCTAGTTCGAGCTCCTATTTTAGTGTTTTATGCTCTAAAATTTCTCAAACACCTCAATAAGAATTCGATTTATGGATGAAACGACACAATAATGTAATGAGATTCGATTTATGGATTTTTCTAAGTATATAACATTGGTTGGTTCCATTCTGTTTTTAATGGTTTTTCCTGACAAAAATCTAACCGAACCAATATTTTTCGGTTTTGCCAAAACAAAAACCAAGATGTCCAATTTTATTCTAAAAAACCGAACCAAACTATTGGATCGGTTTGGTCGGTTTTCGGTTAAGACTATCACCCCTAGTTACAATCATACCCTTAAACTTGTAATTTGATTCATCAATCCCATGAACTTTGTTAAGTGTTGCAATTATATCATTGAACTTTTAATTTGATCAATCATTTTCATGTACTTTGTCCCTTCTGTTAATTGTTGTTAAATTACCGTTTAATTGGGTTTCATGTGTGACTCACATATCAGTAGGGAAGAGCAAACTTATAATTGATAGATATGGACAAAAGAGAAAAAAGAAAAAAAAAAGTACAATGAGCTAATTACAACACTTAACAAAGTATTGATGATTGATTGATCTAATTAAAAGTTTAGCTGTGTGATTGCAATATTTAACAAAGTTTAGAGACTAATTTATCAAATTAAAAGTTCAGGAATGTGATTGTAACAAACTCCAAAGTTCAGGGGTAATTTTTGCAATTTTCTATTTTATTTTCATACTTTAATTTTTGCCATTTTCTCATTTTTTTTTCATAATTTAATTTTTAGCATTATATTATTATTTTGTATTTTTTCTTTAGCAACAGTATATTCTATTTTTTCCCTAACCTTTTAGGATAATTATATTTTTATCTGGAACTCTATATATCTAATTTTTCAAATGGTTTATGTTAAGTTTAAATCTTATTTTGGTCCATGAATTTTTAGATTTGTTCCATTTTAATCCTTATACTTTAAAAATATTTATTTTGGTTTTTGAACTATAGATTTATTTTATTTTAATACATGTACTTCTAAATGTCTAATTTAGTCCCTAAACTTAAAAAAAAAACAATCATTTTGGTCATTATTTTTATTTTGTTTTTAACAAATTGATCACATCGCCAAAGAGAGCATAGCTCAACTGACATATTGAATGTGTTAACGACCACGAGGTCTGTTGTTCGAATCCCCCCAACCCCTATTGTACTCAAAAAAAAAAAAAAAACAAATTGATCACATCATGTGTACTAGCATATTAATGTGGATAGATAAATATGAACATTGCATAAGTGAAAATTAGATAGATAAATATGATAACAAATACCAAAATGATTGTTTTTAAAAAGTTCATGGATCAAAATAAATATTATGGAAGTTTAGGGACCAAAATGAAACAAACATAAAAGTTTATGAATCAAAATTGACATGTTTAAAGTTTAAAAACAATGGTGTTTGGGAGATGGGTTTGGTTTGGGTTGGATTGGCTTCCAAACCCAATCTCATGTTTAGAGGATAGGTTTCCCATTTTTGGGGTTCAAACAACAAACCCTTATCCAATGCTATGGGATTCTTCCTCCAAACACATGGGTTGTCTTGAAATTACAAAAACAAAATAGTGGGGTCCATCATTTTTTAATAATTATGTTAGGTCCCACCACTTGTCTCTCCATTTTTTTTCATAATTATGATGACTCTCACAATTTCTCTCTTCTTCCTTATCCATCTTTCTCTAATAAAAGATTTTTTAAAATTACAATTATATAGTTTTTCTTCAATTAAAAATGTGAAGTTACATTATCTTAATATAAATAAAATTATTCATTTTTTTTTATATTTAATTCAATTAACAATAGTTCAAAATATGTATAATTTTTAAATTTTAAGGTAAGAAAAATATATTTTAGACAACTTACTTATATTAATATTTTAAAAAAGAACATTTAATTTTAAGTTAACATATTAAAATTTAAGCCTATTGCCTACATGTTATTTTCAAATTAACAATATTCAATGCAACAAAAATAAAATGGTATTTTATTTTGAATTAATTAAAATAAAATAAATAATATTTAATTTTAAATTAGTTATAGTAAAGAAAATATTTAATTTTTAAATTAGATACACCAAAAAAAACGAAAGTATATGTATTATATTAATTTTGAACTTACTTATATTAAAATAACTTATATAACTAAAATATATGTTATTTTATTTTTAATTTAATCATTTTAAAATAACATATAGAATGTATTTTATTTTAATTTAATCAAATTAAAATTAGAGAAACTATGTACATTTTGCTCTATATGTAATTCTATATACTAATTTCACTTTTTCCATGAACCGTGTAATTTGTTTTTTCTCATTAACTATTTTAACTTATGACACCTACCAAAATTTATGAAAATTTGGAAAAATACTTGAAAAAAAAAGGTTCATTTCTCAATGTTTGAACTTTTTGTCAAACTGCTTTGTAAAATATACTTTCAAAATCCCAAAACTGTAGGCCCCATTTGATAATTCTTTGGTTTTTAGTTTTTTGTTTAAAAATTGTTCTTGTTTTCTCACAACTTCTCTACAACGACCTTCATCTTCTCTACAATGATTTTCATATTTCTTAAGAAAACACTTGAATTTTTAGCCAAATTCAAAAAACAAAAACTACTTTTTGAAAACTATTTTTTTTAGTTTTCAAAACTTGGCTTGGTTTTTTTAAACACATCTAACAAGTAGATAAGAAAACCTGGAAAGCTATAAGTGGAAGTAGTATTTATAGGCTTAATTTTCAAAAACAAAAAACTAAGGCCCTATGTGATAACCAATTCATTTTCTGTTTTTAGTTTTTGGTTTTTAATTTTTTAAAAACAGGTGTGTTTGATAATTTGTTCATTTCTTGGTTTTTAGTTTTTTAAAAACGTTTTTAGAAATGTGAAGAAAAACTGAAAATGGAAAAAATTAGGCCCCGTTTGATAACCATTTGGTTTTTGGTTTTTGGTTTTTGAAAATTAAGCTTGTTTTCCCCCAAATTCTCTACAATGGTTTTCATCTCCCTTGAGGAAGTATTTGAATTCTTAGCCAAATTCTAAAAACAAAAATAAGTTTTTGAAAACTACTTTTTCTAGTTTTCAAAACATGGCTTGGTTTTTGAAAACATAGGCAAAAAATATATGACAAAACAAGTAAAACCATAGGTGGGAGTAGTATTTATAGGCTTAATTTTTCAAAACCAAAAACAAAAAACCAAATGGTTATCAAATGGGGCCTTAGTTTTTGAAATTAGTTTTTCGTTTTTGGAAAACGGACTGCCTCCCTGCCTCGTTTATAACCACACTGGAAACACGGAATTGCCTTGCAAAAGTTTCATATATTGCAATTTGCATGTATTATTATAATAATAAAATAATAATAATAATAATTATTATTATTACTACTTTTGCACGAAAAAGTATGTCTTTTTATGTTTTCAAAGTGAGTGGTTTTAAATTATTTTTTCCTTTTGTTTTTTTTTGTTCAAACTTATTATTTTATTGTTTTAAGTTTATACAAATAAATACTAATATTTAGTCTCTATCTTGTTCTATATATTTTTTTGAAAAAAAAAAAAATTACCCCAAAAGTTTTCAACCAGTATTTTGACTTCAACTTTTAATTTCATCACAAATTTAGCTCTAATATGGTTTTTCTTTGAAATCTTTTTATACCATATATATGTTTTATAATTTGTTAAAGGCATATGAGAATATTTTTTTAAACTAATTTTCAAATGAAAACTTATCAAAGATAAAAAAAAAAAAAAAAAAAAAATTGCAACAATTTTTCAAGTTTAAGGTTAATGAGGTGCAATTGGATGAAATTGAGAGTCCATAGTAAAATTTGATATTACTTAACAAGTTTATGGATAAAATTGATTTTTTTTTGCCTCTTATGTATATTAGATGAAAGAATATTGTAAAAATAGTTCAGTTTTATTTTTATAAAAAATATAAAATTAAAAACAGTCATCAAATGTTCTTATGATTAAAAAAAAACAAAACAAAACAAATAATTATCAAACATGTTTTTGGTTTTTTTTTTAAAAAAAAGAAAACCAGAAATAATTATCAAACATGTTTTTGGTTTTCTGTTTTTTAAAAAAAGAAAACTAAAAACAGTTATCATACATGTATGGTTTTTGTTTTTGAAAAACCAAAAACCAAAAACAGAAAATCAAAAACCAAAAACTAAAAATCAAAAACTAAAATGGTTATCAAATGGGGCCTAAATGGTTATCAAATAGGGCCTTAACAATACCCTTCTTACTTTTAACTTCTTCATTCGATGCTTTTGACAATGTTATTTAAATTGACATCACCGTGAATGGAGTGAATGACATAGATTAGAGTTACACATACTACACATGGTATAATTCCAATTTGAATATGGTTGGAACAAACCTTTTAAATAATGATATGCAATTTTTTACACAAAATTTGTCAAAATATTGATATGCAATTCAAAAACAATTATTAGGTCACAAAAAATGGAAATTAAAAAAAAAAGCATAAAAAATGTCTTTAAAAAAAACAGTATAAACAGTTCTATTCCAACTCAACTTTGCACTCCAAACATAGGTTTTAACAAACCAGACAGACTCAACACTGCACCCCAAACACAATAATCAGTATCCCCAGGCTTTCTAATTACGATCCAAGATTCCCAAACTTTCTGATTACGGTCTAGGATTTCCAAATTTTTTTATTCCCAAGACTTCCTGATTACAAAACAGTACGCTAAAATGAAACAAATGTTTAGAGACTTAAAATGAGATTTAAACCTTATTTCAAATCTATTCTTTTAGATATTTACATTTTAAGAATATTTACTTCAGTTTAGACTTAAAAAAAAATACAATAGGGGTGTTAAAAAAAAGCCCAATGAACTGAAGACCCAATCAATTATATATTTTTCACTTACTACAATTACACATGCATATATTTATTTTCATTTTATTTAATATCATGATTAGCTTTTTATTATTTATTCTCCAATAATTTTTTAAAAATATTTTTTTAAGTCTTTGGAATGTAATTTTCATAATATACATTAAATTTGAATGGCTAATCTTAATTCGGTGTTTAAAAGAAAAAAAAAATTGAAAAAATGATCGAACGACCCAATCAATCTAACAAGTTTATTATTTAGGTTGAAGAAATTTACAACCCGAACAATTGAGTTGAGTCTAAAAAAATCTAAACCCAAACCATGAACACCCTTAAAAAAATAGAAAGAAAAAAAATAACAATTTTTACCTTTGAATAGGTTGTATATTTTTTATCCTAAACTTTCAATTTCTTCGAATTAAACCCTAAAATTAAACATTAGGTTCAATTTCTACTACGTGTTCAATTTTCGTTAAATTCACCCATTAATTTTAACAAAAAGTATATTAAAATGATCTCAAAACTCACTAATTTTAACAAAAATCTGATACTGTATAAAATTAAGATTGATTAATGCACATGATTGTCAATTGAATAAATTTACCATTGAATAGGTCGTATTACTTCTTATCCTAAAATTTTCAATTTGCCCCATCAAACTTTTGACTTTGATGAGTATTGCAATTTTTACATTAAACTTGAATAAATATGAGAAAATGTGCTTTTGTTAAACTCTTGTATGAAGAATAATTAGAAAGAAATCACTACCACGTGCATTTACTGAATTATGCTAGTTTGAGATTGATGCTTCGAAGAAAGAGACACTATTGTTGTCAATGTGATCATAGCTCAACGATAATTGACACATACTATTCTCTTAAGATTAGAGGTTCAAATTCTCATACTCAATTTGGTTGTACTAAAAAAAATGGAAAAAAAAAAAAAACACTATCGTTGACATTTTGTTCAAATTGGTAAATTTCAGTTCAATAGTTGACATTGTGAATTGATTTTTCAAACTTAAATTGGTGCACAAATTTGTTGGGACTTGATTTTCTTTGAAATGGGTAAGTTTTAAGAGATTCGTATTTTGCTTTTTGTTGAAATTAGTAAATGAATGCAACAAAAATGAAAAGGAACTATAAAAACTGTAACAAGTATCCAAGTGGTTGAATTTGATGAGATAAAAGATGTAAGGTAAATATTAACAAACGTCATTCAATACAATTGTTTTTTTTAGCACAACAAATATATGAGAGATTTGAACCATCATCTTGAGAGAAATTATTCGAAGAGACCACTATAATGTAATTGACAATTTTGTATTGTTTAATGTATGAGATAAAAAAGACAAAAATACTTCATCTGTATGTATACACAGAGGTTATTAGAAAGCACATAAATTTTTTAATCACAATTATTAAGAACCTTAAACACAGTGGTTGTTAGAAAGCACATAAATTTTTTAATCACAATTATTAAGAACCTTCTACTTTATGACGAGATCATCTAATAATATTTTCAACTAAAGGAATAGATGTATTTATTGTTGAGGAGGGTTTGGTAGGATTAAAATTGATTTTTTTCTTAAAAAATACACTTTTCAATCATAAATTATAGGTTAAATTATCAAAAATACCCATGAACTATGAGATTGGTTTCAATTATACCGATGAACTTTGAAAAGTTTTATTTTAACCATTGAACTTTGAAGTTTGTTTCAAAACAACCCTTGAAGGCTTTTTTTCGTTAAATTCATGGACGAAAAATGATATTTTTGTATTTATATTGTTGCTTATGTGAACATATTTTAACATATACGTTGAAAAGAAAATCAAAACATATGCAAATACGTCATTTTTCATCCATAAATTTAACGGAAAAACCCTTCAAAAGTTGTTTTGAAACAAACTTCAAAGTTTGAGGGTTAAAATGAAGCTTTTCAAAATTCAGGGTTATAATTGAAATCAACTCCATAATTCATGTGTATTTATATTGTTGCTTATGTGAACATATTTTAACATATACGTTGAAAAGAAAATCAAAATATATGCAAATACGTCATTTTTCGTCCATAAATTTAACTGAAAAAACCTTCAAAGGTTGTTTTGAAACAAACTTCAAAGTTCGAGGGTTAAAATGAAGCTTTTCAAAATTCATGGATATAATTGAAATCAACTCTATAAGGAGAATTTTTGATAATTTAACCTAAATTATATTTTAGCATAAAATCTTTTAATTATAATATGATAATTTTGGTGGGCGCAGTCCATATAGCGAAATCGTGTACGGTTAGAAATGAGAAAGACAGCTGCTTCGCTTTAGCAGTTGCAGTTGCAGTTCGTTATCCTTAAAATCACTCGCCGGAAAACGACCATCGGCGTCGGACCTCCGAAGCTCTGCGGACGGCGGCGGATGGCGACGCTAGCAGGGACGCCATGGGTGAGGATTAGGGCCTTCCCGATGCTGAATCCCCCAATTCTGCGTCACTCGAACTTGTATTTTGGGGAGAGATGCATCTCTAAATTTCGAAGGAGTTTCTCGGTTTCGGCGTCTGTAGATAAGGTTGATGGAGGAGAAGTTCGAGTCCGTTTCGCTCCTTCGCCCACTGGAAATCTTCATGTTGGTGGAGCAAGAACTGCACTCTTCAATTACTTGTTTGCTAGGTTGGTTTTATTCACTCTTCTGTCTGCTCTTATTCATTGTTAAATTAGGTTTTTCAATGATCATTGCGCCCGAATTTTGTTATTGGTAGCTCTAATTTGCAGTGCAAGTTCGATTTTACTTGTTTGTCATCGTTTTGTCCGTACTTACGAACTCGGTGTCTTAGGGCCAATGGTGGAAAGTTTGTTCTGAGAATTGAAGATACTGACTTGGAAAGGTCCACTCGGCAATCTGAGGAGGCCATGTTGAAAGATCTTTCTTGGCTTGGTCTCGATTGGGATGAAGGTGCTTATGTTATTTCAGTTTAAGTCACATGTTCTTTTGTCTCAATTCCAATTTATGCGTTTCATGGTGTTTGTCTTAGTGCATTGGCATCAGTTAATATGACTCAGTATCTTAATGCTCGAGTCCATTTGCTATCTTCAGAGCTTAGCCATTCCTGAATGAGCTGTTAAACCTTTGATATTGTTTTCTTTGAAGAAGTATGAATGGAGTTATTTATTTATTTTTTAAAAATTTTGTTAGTGATATAATCATATGCAGGTCCCAGTGCTGGTGGAGAATATGGTCCTTACCGACAATCAGAAAGAAATACTCTATACAAACAGTATGCGGAGAAGCTTTTAGAATCTGGTCAAGTATATCGCTGCTTTTGTTCAAATGAGGTAATTAGAACTATCATAACTTAAGCAATGTTCGGGTGCTAATGAAATTTTTACTAACTGGGTTTGTGTCATTCTCTCCAGGAACTGGAAAGAATGAAGGAGGTTGCAGAGCTGAAGCAACTGCCTCCTGTATACATGGGAAAGTGGGGCAATGCTACTGACGAAGAAGTACAGGAAGAATTGGAAAAGGGTACCCCTTACACATATCGATTTCGCGTGCCTCAAGAAGGGAGTTTGAAAATCAATGATCTCATACGAGGGGAAGTAAGTTCTCCTCCTGTCTTGCATCATTCTGCATATAGTTTGTCTAGGACAGACTTGAATGTTCTCTATAACTGATTCCACCTCCCCCCCTCCTCTTTGTGGTTGGGGTGGCATCTCTTGTCTTGCATATTGAGCTTGTAACGTTTCTTTTGTGGGGCTCTTTTCTCTGACGTTCATTCGCATAGGACAAAGGATTTGAAGAGAGCTACAAATCAACTCTGCAATTAATAACAATTACTCACCTCAACCCCATTAATCGAATTCATGTTGTATTTTGTTGTTAACTTTTGTTTGCTAGTGTCATGAAGGTTAGCTGGAACTTGGATACACTTGGAGATTTTGTGATTATGAGGAGCAATGGGCAACCTGTCTATAATTTTTGTGTCACTGTAGATGATGCTACCATGGCTATCTCACATGTCATAAGGTAATAATTGCATCCTCCTTAACCTATATGGAATTTACTTGCTGTTCCATTTATTCTCTGCTTGAATATTTCATTCCACTCGTTGAATTTCCTTTACGTTGTAACATGTTAGCTAATTTTCTCAGTATTTTCATTTCAGAGCAGAGGAGCATTTACCGAACACTCTTAGGCAGGCACTGATATATAAGGTAATCTTATACCTCCTTTTCCCTTCAGGTATTTTATCTCAGATGCCAACCAAAGGACTTTGATTTCTCTTGTTAACAAATCCTCCCATTACAGGCTCTTGGTTTCCCAATGCCTTACTTTGCACACGTTTCCTTAATTCTCGCACCTGATCGTAGTAAACTGTCAAAACGACATGGTGCGACATCAGTTGGTCAGGTAATCCTTTGGCTGCGTAAGTCTTATTCCATGGTCCAAAGCTTGTATATTGTGTGATATATGATGTCTTCTAGTATATATTCCCATATTTTCTTAAAGTTTTTATTTAATTGGGATATGGATTTTTAATTGGAAATAAATACTCCTGATCTCCGATAACTCTGCTTTACAGTTCAGGGAGATGGGATATCTGCCCGAGGCTATGGTTAACTACCTGGCTCTATTAGGTTGGGGGGATGGTACTGAGAATGAGTTTTTTACTCTTGAGCAACTTGGTTGGTGATTCTCTGCGGTTCTATTATTGTTTCTTTTTTCTCCCTTTCCAATGATTTCTAAAATTGGTTTCTGAATTACTATTTGATCTTCTTGCACTGACAGTGGAAAAGTTTTCAATTAGCCGTGTAAACAAAAGTGGTGCTGTTTTTGATTCTACTAAGTTAAGGTAAGAATGATTTGATTGTAAATGGGTATGATTTTTCTTGCGCTTAGAAGCACACCCCTGCAGTTCAGATTTTAACAATTTAACTAGATTTTTGGTTGTTTGTCAAAATGCATTTGTACTTAGCTAATATGTTTTTATTTGAATGACAATTGTAATTGATTTCATAACTAATGGAAGCTTTAGTCGTCATAACTATTTCTCTCCAATGCCATATGTGAAAACTAGGTGGATGAATGGTCAGCATTTGAAAGCCCTTCCATCCGAGGAATTGACCAAGCTCATTGGTGAGTGCTGGAAGAGCACGGGTATCCTGACAGAATCAGAGGGGCCATTTATTGAGGTAAGAGGCTATTGTGTAGGAATTACTTTTGGATAGGAAACTGAAAATATTATTAGCATAAACAAATGATCACATAAAAAGGGTAAATAAGATGTCGACCGAGGATGAAAGGAGCTCACAGAAAAGGACCCAATTGACATAGAAACAGGAGAATTATAGGAACTGAAGGTCTAGGAAAGAGTGAGTATGCTGACTGGAAGCAATTTATCTTGCTAAATTCAACTCCTCTTCCCAGCCTTAGACTTGCTATGAGAAGTTTCAAGGTTTAATTACACCTAAAATTCCCACAATCACAACCTTTACCACATTAGGCCAAATGATTTCCTTCTCTCTTTAAGAGTGTGGCTATATAAAAGTTTGAAAAAGAAAAACAAGGACATTCTCCCATCCATGGATCTCCCTGGATGGAAATGCGACTTCCATTTAGAAGCTTAAGGGTGAAAAACTCGTTGGTTTTGTGATAGCACTTGGAAATGGAAAACCAGGGCTTTATTGCTACCTCTTTGCAGTGCCTAGTGAACCACCTATTTTGAGTCTTTGACAACCCATATTTACTGACAATGATCTTGTACCATGATGCATTTGTCTCTTAGGAATAAGCCAGCCCTGCTTAGAGAAAAGAGAAATGTTTCTGTTGGTGAGACTTCCTACTCCCAAGCCACCTAAACTCAAAGGAAGAGAGGCGAATTTCAGCCTCAGGTTTACTAAATTGATGCCCTCTTTGCCCTCAGTTCCATGTGAAAGGAAGTCCCACATTATCATTCCCGGCTGCTTAACTTGCATGGGAATCTTTGTATGTAACTAAATTCATGCTTTAGTATAATCGAGCTTTTGTGCATGTGCTGGTTGCTTTCAATATGTTTTATTTTTGTGTGGGGCAATAATGTTTAGTTAATTGATGAATTTCAATAGTGCTTTTTGCCTTTCATAATGTGTGCTACAATCATGAAATCATTGAACGGGGAGTGATTTAATTTTATATATAGGAATCAGTTCAGCTGCTCAAAGATGCAATTGACTTGGTAACTGATGCTGACAAGGCGCTCTCAAACCTTCTGTCCTATCCTCTACACACTACTCTGACAAGGTACGTTGAATTTCATGCATATTGTCATTAGTACCGTGATATTCTTTTTCAAAATAAGACTACAAAGTCGGTGAAGCTATGATTTCGGCAAATCTCCTTTAATCCCCTGAATTTTTAAGATATTTAAAGTAATGTTGTCTTTCATTGTGGCAATCCTTTTATCATATGTATTTCTTCAGTCTTATTGAACTTGTCTGATGTAAGATAGGGTAGAGAAATAGAATTTGAGATATTGAGGGGTAGAGAAGATTGTGAAATTGAAATGGAGGAGGGGGAAGGGAAGGAGGAGTGGAAGAGAAGAAGGCGGGTGGAAGAAACTCAATCATCTGACAATCACCTCAATACTGAAAATCCAATTATTAACAACACTAAGAACCATCTTATAGAAACCATATGAAACTCAAGTTTTGTTTCACCTTACAACCTGGTGGTCCTTTCTGTATAAAAATAGTGGGTTCACAACCCGGCATCTGGGGTGGTTCAACAAATACTTGAATGAAAGAGTAGTAGTATCGTTTCCAATACCAAATGTTACAATCTGAAATAAATAATTTATGGAGTTAGGCTTGTAGCTAGATGCCAGCTTGCTCTTTGACTATTTGAATAATTTTTTGCTATCAGCAACTATTTCCTTGGTGAGTAAGATTTTATACCTCATAGTAAGATACTGCTATATTGCAACTATTTTCTACTGCCTGCAGTTCCGAAGCCAAACCTCTTGTAGAAGATAAGCTTTCTGAATTTTCAGCCAGCCTCATAGCAGCATATGATAATGGTGAAATCCTCAGTGCTCTCGAAGAAGGCCCTTCTGGCTGGCAGAAGTGGGTGAAGAATTTTGGAAAATCATTGAAACGCAAGGTATGCTTCAATTCACTGGCATTTTTTTAATGAGTCCTTGTATATCTTCTTCATGTTATGTAGTACTCAGTAGGAAAATCAGAATCCCCTCTTCCTAATTTGACCACCAATGGCAGGGAAAATCACTTTTCATGCCGCTCCGGTTGCTGCTCACAGGAAAAATCCATGGCCCTGATATGGGGGCAAGCGTGGTCTTACTCCATAAAGCCAGATCTTCTGGTATCGTTGCTCCTCAAGCCGGGTTTGTGCCATTGAATGACAGGTTTGAAATTCTTAGACAAATTGACTGGGAATCAGTAAACAAGGATAACCCTCTACTAGAGGCAGCTGCACCTGCAGCAGTCCCCAACTGAGTTTTTTTTACAGTTTTGATCGGCTTTTTCAATGAATTGTGTAGGCATAAATTATATTTCCATGCGAATAATTTGTAATCTTTTGTTATTGTAATCATGAGAAATAACCAACGGATGAGTTGTACTCTGTATTTTGTAATGCAGCATCCAGTTTTCGGTTGCGTGTGTTTTTGCCAGGAATTCCCAGGATGTATTTGAGTTTGAAAAGGGTATGAATTTATTCTTTCAATCTTTCAGTGATCATAGTAGACCAATTGAAAGAGATTAGCATTTAGTTTCGTTTGTTGGTAAAAAAATGTTGCTGGTTACAACATTAATTGAACATGATCTGTTCTATAGGTTGTACAACTGTGTCCTTGAGTTCTAAAAAATGGAACAATTGAGTTCTAAAAAATGTCACTGGTTCCAGTTCTATCGTAACCGAAGGGTTGATTGAGAATTTGAGCTTTTTTTTAAAAAAAAAAAGTCTTTTGATCCATTCTAGCATTTGAAGATATATAGTTCCATTGACAAAATAATGGTGCGAAATGACTCTGTTTTATTCATCAAATTGTCTAGACCTAGGTGGATTATTTGAACATTTTTCGCTACTTGGTTGGAGTTTTTAGACACGGCTAATTGGTTGAACTAGGTTTTATACCAATGAAAAGCTAACGTTTAGAAGGAACAGTCTTTTGAAGTTACAGGCAGTTGTGTTTTTTTTAGTATTAAATTAAAATTTTATTCTCTCAACTTTTAAGTTTGTGTCTTATAGGTCATTGAACTTCAATTTTGTGTCTAATATGTTCTTGAAATATTTGAAATTTTAGAAATTAAATTTTGTGTCAAGCAGATCCCAAAATTTTCAATTTTGTGTTTAATAAAAGTCAATGATTTATTAAATACAAAATTGAAAATTCAAAAATCTCTTAGACACAAAATTGAAAGTTTAAATACAAAATTGAAAATTAAAAAATCACTAAGACATAAAATTGAAATATTTCAAAAATCTCTAAGATACAAAATTAAAAGTCAATGGTTTTTTGAAGTTTATTTTTTAAAGTTGTAGGGACCTATTACACACAAAATTAAAAGTTCATGAATCTATTAGACATTTTTTAAAATTTGGGGACTAGATAGATACAAACGTAAAAGTTCGAGACCAAATTTATAATTTAAATTTTTTTTTTTACCACTTTTTCTTTGATTTGGCCCTTTGTTTTGTTTTCTCTTGCTGGTAGCTCTCCTCTTTTTAAGAAACTTGAAATTCAGTGGTGCTTCTTTGGAGGTCTTGTAGATTTCCACAAAATATTGTGAATTATCTCTTTGGGAAAAGAGCTGGAGAAAGTCAAGTCTTTTTTTGAAATGTGTATTGAATTGAAAGTGAATTACTGAATTACAAATAAAAAATGAGAGAATTTTTGTTGATTCATTCAACTCTATTTTTTTTTTTTAAAGTTCAGTCAACTTAATCTCGTTGAAGTTTAGAAGTTAGGACACTTGATTGGTCATTTATTATGCTTTCATACTCATAATTATATTATGTGATTAAATATTATGTAGAGTGAGGGGCCTATTTTATGGAATCAAATTTGAATTAGAATATACTTTTTCTTTTTGAAATCTTCAATACAAATATTTATAGATAACTTTATTTCAAAAATATATATTTTTATAGATAACTATCTTTGATTTTTTTTTTTTTAATGATTTTTTCCGTGAATGTTGCTCTATGAAAAGGAACTGAAGGCTTTTTCGTTTTCCTTCTTAGACTAAAAAATAAACCTTCATTTTTATTAAGTCATTTAAAGCAACAATGAAAAATAGTATTGGAACTAAAAAAACAGATAGAAAGAAAAGAAAAATAGTTTTGACTATAACAATTAAAAGCCTCGAGATGTATTTAAAACCTGATTAAAGTGTTTACATGTAAATTTCAGTGAAGAAATAAGAACACGTGCAAATGAAACTTTGTATTTGTATAACTTTGAATGTAGTGGAATACAATCTCTAGTACTTGGTCCTCTGATTCTCTCTTTGGTCCTCTGATTCTCTCTCTTGCTTGTATGTTTCACAGGTTGTTTGATATTCAATAGCTCAAAGTAGCTTTTGTTTCTGAATTATCTCTGAGATCTCAAATTTCTAAACCCAAAATAGAGGAGAGGCTCTCTATTTATAGAGTTCCCCAGGTCCCCAGGTGGGCTTGAGCTTGACTATTGGACTGAGCCTGGTAGACTTTAGGTCAAAACTCGGACTGAGCATTATGGCCTCCCATTTGGGCTTTGTCTAAAATCGGCCCAAATTTCATATAACCCAATTGCATATTTGGATTTGCCTTAATTTAATTTAGGGATACTTGCAAATTTAAATAATCCCTAATTAAATAAATAATTTTGTCATTAATTTTAATTAATGACATGACAATTTCTGATTGGCCAAAATTTCTATTCCAACACAAAGAATTATATATATATTTTAATATATTTATAGTGTGCTTTTCTTTGGTGCACCAATATTAGAAATTTGAAAATAAGAGATTCAACTGAAAACAAAGTTGTATTTTATATTTTCATTAGTTTTGAATATATGTTTGGTAAAAAAGTTTAAATCTAAAAAAATATAAATGCTGTTTTCAAAATTTTTACTTTCTAGATTTTTTTTAGAAATAACACAAGTATTAATATAAGTATTACAATAAATATTTATAATTTCATATCAAAAGATATCTATTACCCTCTTTGAGGTTAAAGATTCGAATTCATACCTCATATTTGTTGAATTAAAAAAATAATTTATAATTTCTTGAGGTTAAAGTTCAAACTCCCACCTTCACATTTGTTGAACTAAAAAAATAATTTATAACTACTTTAGGTTTTTCTTTTTCTTATTTGAGATATAAGGGAAAACACAATAAAAAAAGTAAGAGGTGTGAAACATCTCCATTCGATGCTTCGAGATGTTCTTGATCACGCTGCACCATGGTACTTCTTCTATTCACCCCCCGTTAACTAACTATTCCATTAGGGCATGGACAACCAAACCATGAGACACATCATTCGAGCTGCGTGAAATATGTGTTACGCCTTGAATGAATCCAGAACCCTTGATCCTTTAATCGCTTAATCTCATTAATTATTGGTTCAATTTCATTCTGATAATGTAATGAACAAGTAACCAATTTCTATACAATTTCAAAGTATTGTCTCCCCCTAAATTCTCCTAATACCTGCGTCCAAGGCTAATCAAATACAATCTCTTAATGTCGTGGCCTCACTATTTCAACTACGCCATACATGGGTTTCATGCATGTCACTCTTGCCATGGGGTTCACTTCTCCAATTGCAAATGATTACTCCTAGCCCCATTGTTTGATTAAGGATAGAATCATCCACATTTTGTTTATAATTTTTTGAGGTTAAAGGTTTAGACGCCTGCTCTAATAAAAGAAGTAGATGACTTAAGCTGAGCTATGGTAGCCAAAAAACTTCAATCTTTATCAAATAGTTTTAAAAAAATTCATTAATTTCACATTCGTTGACATTGATAGCCTTTCCAATATGTATTTTTTTTTTTAATAAAAAAGATACCTTAACATTTTTTTTCCATTTTTCTTCCACATTTTAGGTTTAATGCATTGAAGTATTCATCTCTCTCTTTAAACTTCCATAAAGAAGGCACGTGTGATGCACGTGAGTCCAACCCAACCGTTGCCTTACGATGTAAATTTCCGGTTTACGTAATTATCGGCTTTCTCTCTCTTCTCTCTTTCTCTCTTTCTGTGTGATTTTGTTGAACAGGTTTCGACACACACGGCCTGCAACTTGGCAACAAACCGAGGGCGCCAAACCGAAAAGGGGGAAAAGAAAAATCGATGAGCAATTGGTTTTCATGAAGAGATTCAGCTTCGAATCGGACGTTGAATTGAAGCTACCACTGGTAATTTTCTTCCGATTCAATTTAATTTCAACCATGATTCGCTGAATGGATCTGTGTTCTACGATCCTGCACCAATGTCGGTTTCCCAAGCCCTAGGTGGCACGTCCAGATGCGGCCGTGCGATCGGCCCTTCCCTCGATAAGATTGTCAAGAACGCGGCCTGGCGTAAGCATTCTCACCTTGTTTCCTCTTGCAAATCCGTTCTCGATAAGCTCGATTCTATTGCGGAAGCTGCTCCCGATCCTGCTTCCCCGCTTGCTGGCCTTTCACCGGTTGATGCGGAGTTTGTGCTTCAACCGCTCCTTTTGGCCCTCGATGCCGCCTACGTCAAGGTTGCTGAGCCCGCGCTTGAGTGTGTCTTTAAATTGTTCTCCCGCGGTCTTTTCCGTGGCGAGATCGAGCGGCCGGACGGTGAGGCGAATTCCGGTGCCAGTTCCATTGTGTATAGGATCGTTGAGTCTGTTTGCAAGTCGGGAGGTCTTGGCGATGAAGGAATTGAGCTCACTGTTCTCAGAGTGTTGCTCTCTGCGGTTCGATGCCCTTGTGTATTGATCCGTGGGGATTGTTTGGTCAATGTTGTTCGGACTTGTTATAATGTGTACCTCGGTGGCTTAAGTGGTACGAATCAGATCTGTGCAAAATCCGTTCTAGGTCAAATAATGGTCATTGTTTTCAGTAGGGTGGAGGAGGACTCCATGGATGTTCCTACGAGGATAATTTCTGTGAGTGAATTATTGGAATTTACCGATAAGAACTTGAATGAAGGCAATTCTATATATTTTTGCCAGAACTTTATTAATGAGGTAATGGATGCCAGCGAAGGGATTGCGGAGAAGAAACTATATTCGTTTTCAGGACAATTGCAGAATGGCAATGCTTCGCCTCTGAAAGCTGACAATAAAGGTGAATCTGATGTGGGAGAAACGGAAGATGGAGCCGAATCAGGAGGCTGTAGTAAGATTAGGGAGGATGGATTCCATTTGTTTAAGAATTTGTGTAAATTGTCAATGAAATTTTCATCACCGGAGCACCCAGATGATCAGATCCTCTTAAGGGGGAAAATATTGTCTCTGGAACTGCTAAAGGTGATTATGGATAATGCAGGTCCAGTTTGGCGCTCTAACGAGAGGCAAGCATTTCATTCCCCATTGATCATTTTAGTGTTGCTCATGGACATGTCTTTAGAACTGCCTTGAACTCCCCGATTGATGCAAAATTTTGACCAAATTAGTTTTCTATCTTCGAATTATGTAATTTTATCATATTAAACTAGGTATTTTCATTGGGAAGAATTACTTCCGGCACTCAGAATATTGTCTTATTTTGTTCCGACAAATCTAGAACATTTTCAAACTTCTTATGGCAAATGCCATCGTATTCCAAAGTCAACGTTTTATTTTGTCTGAGTACTTTGTAGTAAGCTATTGTTGATTGGATAAACTGTGACAGGTTCTGTCACTGTTGGTTTCAGGTTTCTCAATGCTATCAAGCAATTTCTCTGCTTATCATTATTAAAAAATAGTGCCCTGTCTGCGATGGCCATCTTCCAGCTTCAATGTTCTATTTTTACGAGCTTGTTGACAAAATTTAGATCAGGATTGAAAGCAGAAATTGGTATCTTTTTTCCCATGCTTGTCCTCCGAGTGCTTGAGAATGTACTTCAGCCTAGTTTCTTGCAGAAAATGACGGTGCTCAATTTATTGGATAAGATATCTCAAGATTCACAAATTATGGTCGACATTTTTGTCAACTATGATTGTGATGTTGATTCTCCAAATATTTTCGAGAGGTACTACTCTTGTCCATGCTTTTGGTTCACATGTTGA
This sequence comes from Trichosanthes truncata, assembly GCA_033996785.1. Classification (NCBI taxonomy): domain Eukaryota; kingdom Viridiplantae; phylum Streptophyta; class Magnoliopsida; order Cucurbitales; family Cucurbitaceae; genus Trichosanthes; species Trichosanthes truncata. The sequence goes on from JAWPNB010000010.1 coordinate 54,264,329, forward strand.
TTTTGTTTACTCTAGTTAAAATTATAGTTTTCCTTTGTTTCTCGAGGGTTGATGATTTTCTTCCTCTACTCTGCATGTGAGAGAGAGGGACTTTTTTTTGGGGGGGGGGGTGTGTTTGACGTTGATATTGTTATGTTAACCTTATACCCCATTGAAATATTTGCAGGATTGTGAATGGCCTTTTGAAAACTGCTCTTGGACCTCCTTCTGGTTCAACCACAACATTGTCTCCAGCACAGGATATTACATTTAGGCATGAATCTGTTAAGTGTTTGGTAAGCATCATTAAATCAATGGGAACTTGGATGGACCAACAACTGAAGCTAGATGATACATATTTTCTCAAGACTTCTGAGAATGACGCTTCACCTGAGAATAATTTAAGTGGGGAGGAAACAGCTGCTGTTGACTCTGAGCTCCATCCAGATGGAAATTCTGAGTTCTCAGATGCTGCCACACTTGAGCAACGCAGAGCTTACAAGATCGAACTCCAGGTTTGAGCATTATTTAATCTCTAGTTAATACATTTTATTTATGTAGAGGGTGGGTGACGAGTGGTGGCTTCTGCTGGAAATTGTGGCAATATGGAGGCTCAAGTTAGGACAAGAGATGGATAAATCCCATGATGACAATATATTGGGATGTTTTTTTTTGGGTGGGGTTGGGGTTGTGAGGGAGGGTAAGAGATGATGATTCCATTGATAAATGAAACGTAGAAAAGATGGCATAAAGCTCAAAAGCCCATGGGAGGATTTCAATAAGCTCTTCCACTTGGCTAACAGTATACAGAGGCTATAGTTGGAGAATGGAGAATTTCACCAATATAAAGCTATAAAGAGAGCCGAGTTAAGGAGGGAGCCAAAATATCAGATGAGTTGTTGAAGATACTACTATATCTCTCAAAACAAAGTTCCCAGATGAAGTAGATGTTCAAAAATTTCTTGGGAGATTTCGAAGCAGATGTTCACAAATTTGTTAAGAAAACTAGAATGAGGTGGAGTTTTTGGGGTAGAATTTTTTTTTTATGGTCTCCCTATGGTCCATTTATCAAAAGGGAATTTTGTTGGTGGCTATTATATTGCCAAGTTGGACAGGTTTTTGTCCCTTTTTTTTTTGTATAGGGTATACATAGTCATCTTGTTTGAAACAATTATCTTTTGCTGGAGATGAAAGTTGTTATTGTTGTTGATGGTTTTATTTATTTGTTTATTTCTTTTTGGGTGAGACATTTCATAAGTAAAGAGAAACTAACATTAGAGGAAAGGGGATAAGACATCCTTCCATACCTAGGTTAGATTCATTAGAAGAGATGACAAAAAGACTTTCCACTTGGCACCTATAAAAAAATTACTTATATCTAGGTCGCTCCAATAGCAGACAAAGAAACAAATGGATCTCAAAATTGACAGAGTTTCTATACTCCTCCTTGTGAAAGATTTTACTTTCCTTTCTAACCTTTTTTTTTTGTAATTACAAATGAAGAGAATTGTTTGTGGTCGCATAGGATAAAAGTTTTAAAAGTGCATCTTCTTTTTGTGCTGCTATCTTGAAATCTTTCATTACAAATGTTTTGTATTATTTGTTGGTGTCTGTAATGATGCAGACCCGAGGATGTTGGTTTTAACGTTTCTTTTTTCTGTTTATTTACTTTTTGGTTGAGGACTTCATTCTTGAATATTTTTTGTACACAAATATTCTCTGTTTTTTTTTTTTCCTCCTGGTAAAAGAAGAGGGGGTTTTAGCTGTTTCTTATCAAAAAAGGAAAAAATGTTCATGCATGTGGGTGAGATGAGAGTTGGCGACTGAAAGGTCCAGAAAGACGTGAACTGTTTAAAGGTTTAAAGAGAGACATATATGGTTCACCTATAGGATATTAGGGCGAGATGAGAGTCGGAGATGGGAAGGTCCAGGAAGTAAAAATTGATCCGAAAAACTTTTATATATATATATATATATAAGAAACCGTGCTTTCATTGAGAAAAATGAAAGAAAATACGAGGGTATAAAAAAAAAAGTCCACAAAAGGAGTCCTCAACAAATAACTGGAAAACCTCTCGGTTTAGAGGTAGTGGCAAGGGGAAAAGAGTGGTCGTAGAGGATTTTTTTTTTTTTTTAATAAGAAACAAATGAATAAAAGGGAAGATGAGAGATCCCCGCACCGCCAAAGGTTACAAAAAAGACTTCCAATTGGCCATAATATGAACAAGGTCATAATTACAAAAAGAATTATAAAGAGAACACTATATGGATGCAAAGAGCCTAATGGATTCCCAAAAATCATTGAGACTACGTTATTTCTCTTTGAAGACCCTCTGAATTCTTTCATATAACAACTCAACCCAAACAGCGAAAGAATCATGTTCCACAAAAACCCCGCAAAAGGGCAAGAAAAGAAGAGATGAACTTGATTCTCCCCGTTCCTTTTACACAGAACACACCAGTGAGGAGAGATAGAACAGCCTGGCCATTTTTTTTGAAGTACATCTGCAGAATTGAGCTTCCCTTGTAAGAGAATCCACAAAAAAAACCTTCACCTTCCTGGGTACTTTGGCTTTCCATATGTTCTTTACCAAATTAGCATCTTGCAAGGGTAGAGCCTCGAGAGTGAGTTTACAGTTGGGAACTTTGCCTGGGTTAGAGATTGCATTTCTTCCCTTATCTCAAAAGCAAGGGGGGAGGTGTTCTTTAGGAAGAGAAGGGTACATGATGCTCTTGCCTGGGTTCAGTTAATGTCTAATAGTAGGGGCTCTTGTTGTGTGATTGATTTGGAGTTTTTCAAGGGAGGAAGGTCATCTGTTTGTAATGGCATTTTGGCCAATTAGAAAGCACTTTGCTTCTCGTTATTTGCCTTTCCTTCTTGGCTGGCTGGTCATCTGGTTCATCCTACTTTTCCACATTTTGTTCCTTACTAATTGTTCCTGTTAGTTGTATTGACAATTTCCTCATATCTTGTTTGGTTAGAGTATATTCATCATATAATCTATTATTTCAGACACATTTCATCTTAGAGTAATTAGCCTGAAGCACATTGTTCTGACAACTTACCTGATTTATGTTCAGAAAGGTATTTCGCTGTTCAATAGGAAACCTTCCAGGGGTATTGAGTTTCTGATTAGCACAAAAAAAGTTGGGGGTTCTCCTGAAGAGGTGGCTTCTTTTCTCAAGAATACTAACGGCCTGAATGAAACAGTCATTGGGGATTATTTGGGTGAAAGGGAGGAATTCCCTTTGAAAGTTATGCATGCTTATGTTGATTCATTTAATTTTAAAGCGATGAACTTTGGTGAAGCAATAAGGTTTTTCCTGCGAGGCTTCAAGTTACCAGGAGAGGCGCAAAAGATCGACCGCATCATGGAGAAGTTTGCGGAGCGGTACTGTAAATGTAACCCTGGTTCATTCACAAGTGCAGACACTGCTTATGTTCTTGCATATTCTGTTATTATGCTGAACACAGATGCTCATAATAACATGGTGAAAGATAAGGTTAGGCTCTAACTTATGCATTTGATTGCATGGTGCATGTTTAACAGCCTGCTTGTAAAGCTAGATGATATCTAGGTTACTTCTATGACCCTGATCTGTAAACTATTTGTCTTTTTGGATTAATTCCTACTGTGGAGCTTTCATATTCTCCTTTGACTTGGCTAAGAGGTCTGAATGTTGGATCAGGATGGTGTATGTTATTGATTGTGAACCCACATGGGTTTATTTTACACAGAAGGGATAGAAAGCCTGGGGATCTGTCTCTTTCTCATGAGAACAGTACTGTCCCATCTACAGTTTCACTTTGACTGCAAAAGTGTAAAGTTTTTCCATTATTTTACGTGGGGGATTTGAAGGGTGGCATATGCATGAAGGACTTCAGGAAGTAGTATTGTCAGACTTATTGCATGTTTAAGATTTATAAAACTTGATTTCTAGATATATTTTGCCTTGTGTGGTGACTGGTGAATGCATGCAACTATTCTTAAACATATATCATATATACTGCTGCTTTTCATTCTTAAGTTTTATTTGCACGTTGATATAAGAAGTTTGAGTTTTTTGAATTTTACTGTACTTAGGTATTTTTCTGACTTCTATTGTGCTTTGGTTGGATATTCAGATGACAAAAGCTGATTTTATCCGGAATAATCGAGGAATTGATGACGGCAAAGATTTACCTGATGAGTATCTTGGTGCTCTTTACGATCAGATTGTTAGGAATGAAATTAAGATGAATTCTGATTCTTCAGCTTCACAAAGTAAGCAGGCAACTAGCATCAACAAACTTTTGGGCTTGGATGGTATACTCAATCTAGTTTCTTGGAAGCAGACAGAAGAAAAAGCTGTCGGTGCAAACGGGCTTCTTATAAGGCACATACAGGAGCAGTTTAAGGCAAAGTCTGGAAAATCTGAGTAAGCTATGAAACGAAATCTTAGTTGATATTTCAATCTGCTAGTGAGAAACTGAGTTTTTGTTTGTGGCAATAGTTTTCCATTGTAATTTGTTGGTGCAAAGCTCTTCGGGTTCATTATTGGTTCCATCTGTATTAGTTAGAGTAGCATGGCTTCCTTCTTGCTCTCACTTTCTGTTGGTTTGTTGTGGATTTTGAAAAAATTGATCTGCCTTGTATATGTTGTATAATCTATATTTGTTAATAGAAGATTTTATTTTTTTGTTGGGGCGCCTAAAAGATTAGGCACTTACTCTTATTATAAAAAAAGGGAACTTATTTTTCCCTGTATTTGCAGATCTGTTTATCACGCGGTGACTGATGTAACAATATTGAGGTTTATGGTGGAAGTCTGCTGGGGTCCTATGTTGGCGGCATTCAGTGTGACTCTTGACCAAAGCGATGATAAGCTTGCTACTTCTCAATGCTTACTAGGCTTTCGGCATGCTGTGCATGTCACTGCTGTCATGGGCTTGCAGACTCAAAGGGATGCTTTTGTGACATCCATGGCTAAGTTTACCTATCTTCATTGTGCTGCAGATATGAAACAAAAAAATGTTGAAGCTGTGAAGGTATGTCTCATCATTAAAACAAAAAATGGTTTTCTTCTAAAAACATTGTCCCATGAAGGGAGCTTAAACTGTAGGTGCAATTTCCCTATTTCCCAACTAAATTGATAATAGGGATAAAACATGGTGGCTTATATAGGCTATAAAACGAATGCCTATTTTTCCACCGCTTTGAAGCATATGCTTATCAAACATCTCCCAACTCTTGAACTTATAATCAGGTCCGATGTGCAAACAGTGTTAAGGAATAAGCCTTCTTCGAAGGGTTAGAAGGGAGGACAATAATTTTTTGATACGTTATTTTCTCAGATCATATTGAAATTATACATGAAGAGTTAATGAAGTCTGGTTTTTTAAATTCATGGTCAATTTTTGCAAGTCCATGTTCTTTTTTTAAAAAACAAATGCTTTTTTTCATTCTCTGAATCAATGCTCTCGTGCAGGCTATAATATCAATTGCCATAGAGGATGGTAATTTTCTTCAAGAGGCATGGGAGCACATATTTACATGTCTCTCTAGAATTGAGAATTTACAATTATTGGGAGAGGGTGCACCACCTGATGCATCATTTTTGACATCATCAAATATTGAAGCTGAAGAGAAAGCACTGAAGTCGGTGGGTTTATCATCTCTGAAGAAAAAGGGAGGTCTGCAAAATCCAGCTGTAATGGCTGTCGTTCGTGGAGGTTCATACGACAGCACCTCTCTTGGAGTGAATACTCCAGGACCAGTAACTCCTGAACAGATTAACCACCTTATTTCAAACTTGAATTTGTTGGATCAAATAGGCAATTTTGAGTTGAACCACGTATTTGCTCATAGCCAAAATTTGAACAGTGAAACAATAGTCGCATTTGTGAAGGCCCTTTGCAAAGTTGCTATTGCAGAGTTGCAGTCTCCAACAGACCCACGTGTGTTCAGCCTCACTAAATTAGTTGAAGTGGCGTAAGATCTTTGTCTTTACCTTGAGTTACTTCATCTGCATACTGTTTAATGTCCTAAAGCGATGAAATCTTTAGGTTTAAAGAACTATTTATGTAATGATATTTATTATATCATAGGGTTCCATGACATTTATTATATCTTTTGTTTTTTTTAATCTCCAGTTTAGGTAATGCTTCAAATTTCCTTAATGTGTCGCCTCTACAGTCTCTCTGACTTGTGGACATTTAGTAATGGAATGGGAAAATCACCGCACATCATTGTTTCTTTTGCAGGCATTACAATATGAACCGCATCAGATTGGTGTGGTCTCGCATGTGGAGTGTTCTCTCTGATTTCTTTGTGTCAGTTGGCTTATCAGAGAATCTATCAGTTGCAATATTTGTGATGGACTCACTGAGGCAGCTCGCAATGAAATTTTTGGAGCGCGAGGAGCTGGCAAATTATAATTTCCAGAATGAATTTCTGAGACCCTTTGTAATTGTTATGCAGAAAAGCAGCTCCACGGAAATTAGGGAATTAATAGTTCGGTGCATTTCGCAGATGGTTCTCAGCCGCGTCAACAATGTGAAATCTGGATGGAAAAGCGTTTTTATGGTATGTTCCAAACACCAGTAATAAATTTTGGGTGTCACGATATTAGCGTATTGCTGGAACAGAAAGTTAGTTCCCCTTCTACGTCTCCTTGAACTTTACTTTTACTCGACACATGGACTGTTAATTTTAATAGGGAAGGGATTTCATTGCAAAAAACTGAACTGAAAATTCAAATTACAATATTTTAAAATCAAGCTATTAGGTTCGGATTAATTTAACCCTTTGTGTTAATTCTTTAACATATTATATTATGTATGCTTCTAGACAAGGAATATTAAATAGGTTCAATAAAAAAGATTTTACGAGTTCTCTCTCCCAATTATGATTATTTTTTGCAATGAGTATGATGGAAGTCATCTAATTCGATCACCTTATGCTCAACTGTTGTCTCAGGTTTTCACTGCTGCTGCTGCTGATGAGCGGAAGAATATTGTCTTATTGGCTTTTGAAACCATGGAAAAAATAGTTCGAGAATATTTTCCTTATATAACTGAGACTGAAACTACAACATTTACCGATTGCGTTCGATGTCTCATTACTTTCACAAATAGCAGATTTAATAGTGATGTCAGTCTCAATGCCATTGCGTTCCTTCGGTTTTGTGCTGTAAAACTTGCAGAAGGGGGACTTGTTTGCTACGAGATGGCTGGAGATAATGGTTCATCCATTTCTTCAGATGCACCTGCATCCACACCCGCACCCACAGATAAGGACGATTACGCTTCCTATTGGGTTCCTTTACTTGCAGGTAAAACTGCTGTTAAAACTCGATTATTGCTGGATGAGATGCGATTATTTTCACTATAATACATGCATAATTCGGCAAACTCACGTTTTGATGCATTTGTCTTGTAATTTTTGTTACGGGAATCAAATTTTATGATTGAAATTTTCTATACTGTATCAGCTGTTCGTGTTATAATTCCTTCCCTGGGTGACACTATCCTCTGAAAAATGTACATGTGAAACTTCCATGTTTATATCTTGTGAAGAGACACTATCTGGATTAGAATCTATATAATATTTTTCCATTATCCTTTCAGGGCTATCAAAGTTAACTTCTGATCCTAGAACACCAATTAGAAAAAGTTCATTGGAAGTACTTTTTAACATCCTAAAGGATCATGGTCATCTTTTCTCGCGTCAATTTTGGGTTGGTGTTATCAATACCGTAGTTTTCCCCATATTCAATTCTTTGCACGACAAGAAAGAAGTGGACATGGATGAAAATGATGAATATTCAGAAGGAAGTACATGGGATTCTGATACCTGTGCAGTGGCAGCAGATTGTTTAGTAGATCTGTTCGTTAGTTTTTTCAATGTAATAAAGTCTCAACTACCCGGTGTGGTGTCGATTCTGACGGGATACATTAGGAGTCCGATCCAGGGTCCTGCCAGCACAGGCGTTGCTGCATTAATGCGTCTGGCAGGCGACTTGGGTAACAGGCTTACCGAAAACGAATGGAGAGAGATTTTTGATGCTTTGAAGGAAGCAGCCACATTAACTGTGCCTGGATTTATGAAGGTCCTGAGAACCGTGGATGACATCAACGTTCCAGGGATTTCTCAATCTTATTATGATGTGGATGTGGCTTCGGATCAAGGTTTGTCAACTGATGGTTTCGACGACGACGATCTGCAAATGGCCTCCTACATAGTTTCGAGAATGAAGAGTCATATCGCAATGCAACTCCTCATCATACAGGTTAGCTTCATTTTCACGTTTCAAAAGAGTTCTATTTTTTATAGAATATAACATTTTTCTTCATTTCTTTGATCAGGTCATTACTGATCTGTACAAGAACCATACCCAACCTTTCTCAGAAGCCAACATTTCCATCATTCTCGAGATCTTTTCTTCCATTGCCACACATGCCCAGAAACTGAATTCCGACACAACCCTTCAGAAAAAGCTACAGAAAGCTTGCTCCATCCTGGAGATATCCGACCCACCCGTGGTTCACTTTGAAAACGAGTCTTATCAGAGCTACCTCAACTTCCTCCAGAATATGCTTGCAGATAATCCTTCACTGACTAAAGCAACTCTTATAGAATCCGAACTCGTCACAGTATGTGAACAAATTTTGCATATTTACTTGAAGTGCACCGGGACGCCGGGCAAGCAGAAAGAAACCAACCAGCCTGTGCTACACTGGATTCTTCCATTGGGCTCAGCAAAGAAGGAGGAACTGGCTGCTCGTACGTCTCTAGTTGTCTCGGCGTTGCAGGTTCTACGCGGGTTCGAAAGGGATCTATTTAAAAGGTGTGTTCAACAGCTTTTCCCATTGTTGGTAGATCTTGTAAGGAGTGAACATAGCTCTGGAGAAGTTCAGCTTGTTTTGAGCAGCATATTTCAATCATGTATAGGCCCAATAATTATGCAATAATAAGATTATATATATATATATATTCTTTGTGGTATACTTAGAGCATTCCATTGTAAATCAATCTATAACTAGGTGGCTTGAGGGTGGAACCAGCCAAATTATTTTGTAGAATATGCCAAGTCCCAAAATTTTTGCCTAGTGGAGAGGATGTATGTGCTAGTATTGATAATATATAATTGAGAGGAAATTTTTTGATTTATTGCTTTTTTTTTTTGGGTTTGAATTTGAATCCCCATATGCTTGGCATTTGTAGATTTCCTTGAATAAATTCCATCGGTGAGAATTTTAAACAATTGTTCTTGGAAATTCTCACCTCTCCTCTTTCACGGTTTGTTATTATTTTCAAATTATTTTAAAGAATAATATTGGAATGATTTGGTTAATAGTATTATAAACATTGAAATTATTATTTATAAATATGTGATCTTCAACGCCCGTATTTCTAAATATAAGTGAGTAATTTGTGAGAATACATTTGCAGTAATTTGTGAGTGTACAAGTCCAGTTTTTCATATAGTGATCAATGGAGAAGATTGTTGTCTTGTAGAATGGGTTTTTAGTTTATTCAAGTATTATAGACACAATAGTTCAATTTTATTTTGGGATAAAAAAATGTAGAATAAGTAAATAAATCAATTAATGCAATTAATCAACAAAGGCAAGGAAAAATCAAAGAGATAACAGTCAGGGGAATTGATTTCACCACCTAGCCATATAAATTAATTACGCCAAGATTAAATTTAAAGATAAAAAAAAATGTAGAATAAGTAAATATATTTGTTCACATGTAATTTCAATAAAGAAAGAGAAATGAGACACGTGTAAATGAATTTAATTTGTATTAATTTGAGTTTAGTGGAGTACAATCTCTAATATTTATTCATCTGATTCTTTATTACAATGTCTCGAGGGCTAAAAGCTTGTTCTCGAGTGCACTTGTTGGTCTTTTCTCATCAGCCTTTGGCTTGTTGACCTTGTTGGATCGGTTTTTGGCTTGTTGACCTTGTTGGATCGGTTTTTGGCTTGTTGATCTTTGGATCAGCTTTTGGTTTGTCGATCTTTAGATCAACATTTGGCTTGTTGATCGTTGGATCGGCCTTGGGCTTGTTGATCGTTGGATCAACCCTTGGCTAATTGATCGTTGGATCGGCCCTTGGCTTTTTGATCGTTGGATCAACCCTTGGCTTGTTGATCATCTTAAATATACGATCGAGGTTTTGGAGTCTTGTACGCTTCAAATGTCTTCGACTTGTCTTCAAAGATATTTTGGTATTTAAAGTCTTCAAGTCTTTGGTCTTCAAAGCGTTTTTGGTCTTTAAAGAGTCTTTAGTCTTCAAGGAGTATTTAGCACCTCAAGACTTAGGGTCTTTGATCTTTCAAGAGTGTTCCTTCAAGGAGTGTTCAGCACCTAAGGACTAGTCTTGAAGTAGTCTTTAGTCTTCAAATAGGGTTCAACACCTAAGGACTTATCTTGGAAGGTCTTTGGTCTTCCAATAGTTAGGGACTTGTCTTGGAGGGTCTTTGGTTTTCTAAGAGTGTTTAGCACTTTAATGAGTGTTCAACACCTAAGGACTAGTCTTGAAGAGTCTTTGGTCTTCAAAGAGGGTTTAGCACCTAAGGATTTCGAGGAGCATTCAGCACCTAAGGATTTCGAGGAGCATTCAGCACCTAAGGACTTTGGTCTTTTTTGCTCTCAATTCTCTCTAAGTTCTCTGGAGAATAAAATTTATCACTCTCTAAAATGAAGGAGAGCTCCTCTATTTATAAAGCTTTCCATGGCATGTGGGCTTGGGCTTTAGTGGCATTTGGGCCCAACCACGGACTTGGACTTTGGTTGGCTTTGGGCTTAACCATTTGGATTTAAATTTTATTTAACTTTCACCCAAATTCCATATAAGTCAATTTGACCAAATTAAATTTAATTGCTTGGTCAAATTGTCATAATGAAGATATGTGGACTTTTAATCTTTAGAATTTGCCAATTTTTGTCTTCAAATTAAATTTAGGACACGTATCAATTTATAATTGGTCTCCAATTTAATTATTTGTAATTTTGTCATTAATTTAGCATAATGACGTGGCAATTGGGGTTGGCCAAAATTTCTCTGTCAACAAATGCCCCATTTTTAAGATTTATGCACAAGTATGTGTGGGTGAATCTCGAAAAAGATAGTTTGGAGTAAAAAATTTAAGATATTTGCTCCTAATTTGAATGATGTGTCGATTTAATCAAAATATGGCATTTTTTCATAATTTTGATTTTTTTTTTGTTTTGACACACTTTTTTACCAATTCATCAAAATATGAATTTGGGTCATAATTTGATTTTCTTACTTGGCAGTGGACTTTGATTTGAATTTCGGTAGAATTTATGTTCTATCTTAATTCAAAATTTGAATTTCATCTAATTTGGATTTCAAGTAGTGTTCAAATTATACCTTTTATTTTTCATTTTTTATTTTATTTTTTAAAATTTTAGGGCATAATTTAGAACCTACCAATGAATTTGAATTTGAAGCTTGAACTTGGAGTACCCAAATTTTGGTTTGGGAGGACATTTGGATTATGCCCAAAGAAAGAGAATTGAGATACGTGTAAATGAAGTTAATTTGTATTAATTTTAGTTTAGTGGAGTACAATCTCTAATATTTATTCCTCTGATTCTTTCTCTCTCATGTACAAATGTCTCAAGGGCTGAAAGCTTGTTCTCGAGTGCGCTTGTTGGTATTTTCTGATCGGCATTTGGCTTGTTGACCTTGTTGGATCGGCCTTTGGCTTGTTGATCTTTGGATTGGCCCATAGCTTGTTGATTGTTGGATCAACCCTTGACTTGTTGATCCTCTTGAAGATACGATTGAGGTCTTGGAGTCTTGTACGCTTCAAATGCATTCGACTTGTTTTCAAAGATATTTTGGTATTTAAAGTCTTCAAGTCTTCGCTCTTCAAAGCGTTTTTGGTCTTCAAGGAGTCTTTAGTCTTCAAGGAACATTTAGCACCTAAAGACTTGTCTTGGAGGGTCTTTGGTCTTTCAAGAGTGTTCCTTCAAGGAGTGTTCAACACCTAAGGACTGGTCTTGAAGTAGTCTTTAGTCTTCAAATAAGGTTCAATACCTAAGGTCTTGTCTAGGAGGGTCTTTGGTCTTCCAAGAGCTAGAGACTTGTCTTAGAGGGTCTTTGGTTTTCCAAGAGTGTTCAGCACTTCAACGAGTGTTCAGCACCTATAGACTGGTCTTGAAGAGTCTTTGGTCTTCAAAGAGGGTTCAACACCTAAGGACTTGTCTTGAAGTGTTCAGTACCTAAGGACTTCAGAGAGTATTCAACACTTAAAGACTTTGATCTTCTTTGCTCTCAATTCTCTTTGAGTTCTCTAGAGAATAAAATTTCACCCTCTGAAATGAAGGAGAACTCCTCTATTTATAGAGCTTTCCATGGCATGTGAGCTTGGGCCTTAGTGGCTTTGGGCCCAACCATGGACTTGAGCTTTGGTTGACTTTGGGCTTAACCATTTGGATTTGAGTTTTATTTAACTTTCACCCAAATTCCATATAACTCAATTTGACCAAATTAAATTTAATTGCTTGGTCAAATCGTCATAATGAAGACATGTGGACTTTTAATCTTTAGAATTTGCTAATTTTTGTCTTCAAATTAAATTTGGGACACGTGTCAATTTATAATTGATCTCAAATTTAATTTTTTGTAATTTTGTCATTAATTTGGCATAATGACGTGGCAATTGGGGATTGACCAAAATTTCTCTGTCAACAATATCAATTAATGCAATTAATCAACAAAGGTAAGGAAAAATCAAAGCCAAGGAAAAATCAAAGGGGTAAGGGTCAGGGGAATTAATTTCACCAAGTAGTCCTATAAATTAATTATGAAAAAAAAAACTTTGCAAATCATGAAACTAATATCTCTATTCAATTTCATTAACAAGCAGAGATTAGTCTACATTTTTTTTAACATAAAATGAAATTCTAAATCTCTCGATCTTAGAACTACTTCAATCATATATATAATTTCTAGTTTAAATGACCTCTTCAGAGCATAAGATTCAGATTTAAAATCAGTTAATCTTTAGAGTAAGAAATTTAGCTATTCATCATCAAATCTAAATGAGACTCTCTCCTACTAAATCCCATAGAAAAAACTTAAATTGAGTCAAATAAAAGGAGAAGAAACTATTTTTTCTTGTCAATCGTGCATCTCCAAGGCAATCTCCACAATCTCGAGCTTAGAAAATCCTTCTTAAGCTCTCCAACAGTCTCATTGCCCTCAAAATCGTCTAATTCTCAAATTTGGTCTCTTCCTCGATGGTTTCTCTCCTTTTGTAGCTAGCACTGAAAAACCCCTAGATTTCATTTTAGTATGTTGGAGGTGCCATCAAAACACCTCTTAATTTCTTCTATTTATCTTAAATGCTTTATTCATGCAAAATATCAAATCATGTTCATAATTCTGGTCTAGATAATCACAAAAACTAGCAATATTTAAGCTATAATACTGCATAAAAGCAGCAGCCTGCAAGTTGCTATCAATTTAGATTTTGTTTTTATTAATTAGATCAAGGTGGTTAATAAAAACTAGATTTGAATTCTCTAAACTAAGATTCATTGTGTATAGATCCCACTGTATTTCAGAGCATAAAATAGGATTTGGATCATCCACAAAGTATTCTTATATTTTAAAATCTCAAATGGGGAATTTAGTTTAGGTTTGAATATATAATTCAAAGTTAAGATATCAGTACATATTAAACATGTGAACTTGTTTATTCTAAGTTACATATTTTACTATTCTTAGGCTACTTAAAATTTGATAATATAAATTCAAATTCTCGATATACATCTTTTTATATTATATCTACTAATTTATACTAACCACAACTTGCAAACAATATATTTGCATACATAAATTTACGTTTCTTCTATAAGTTGTTTTTACAATTTAGACATGGACTACATAAATTTGTGTTTCTCAATCTTAGACTTAATAAATTCAAATTTATTAAAACCATAAATCAAACATTTTCTAGATCAAGATAACTTGAAACACATAGTTAAATGAGAATAATGCTCCATCAAATTCCCCCTTTTTCTTTCTTTAAACGACAAACACGTTGCCTGTTTCTTGTTTGGTTTTGCAATTCAAAAGATATTGCAACTGTGAGGTTGGGATTCCCTCTAAAAAAACATTTCTTTTCAAAATTCAAAACCAACCCGTGACTTTCATCTAACCATGTTTTTATGAGAAGGCTGTTCCTTCCTTTTATTAGGTTGTGAGGTAATGCATTGTCCTTGAGTGAGTGGTTCCTTGTGAAAAACATGTGTATAATCTTAGCAAAATTTAGGTATGGATAATTGAAGCATTAATGATGATGGTGAAATGTGATAATCATCAATAACCAAGTTTAATTTGAAAAATATAGGAGAATGAGGACCATTCATTCCAATGGAGAAAAGTCTTCATCCTTTTGGACATAAAAACCATCTCTATTATTTTTTCAAAAGAAATTCTTATTTGAAACGGAAGACACACCTTTGATCCTGATGAGTTAAGCTTAGTTTGGGATTGTTGTAGCTTTTGAAATAATTGCATTCAGTGCTTTGCTTTTAAAAAAAATCAACTGTCATATGAGGTTAATTAGTGTTCGGTAAATTTCAGATTCTAAACATGAAAAGTCAAGTTATAGTATTTGGTAAATTAATACTAAATTGTTGCGAAATAGCTATAATGACCGAAATAAGCATATATTTCAATTAAGCATGAACTTGTATCAATATTTAACTTCAATTTTTTTATAAGATAATTATGTAAAATCTTATATAATTTAAATTACAAATTATATTTTGTTTACTTTAAATAATCTAATAAAAATATCAAGAAAAACAATTGTTATAAAAAAATGGTTTCAAACAAAATCTAATTTTAGTTTAAATACAAAATAAAAAAGAAGTAAGAACAATAAATTAGAAGCAAGAAATTAAATTTAAAAATAAAAATGATAAGATGAGATGAGATGAAATAAATTATAAAGAATAATATTTAATTTTTTTTTTGTTGTAGATAAGATATAAAAGGATTAAAAAAGAATTTCAAAATTTATCAGTTATACCATATTTTTATAGAAGCCAAATCTAATAGCTACTTTTGCAAATCAAGTGATTCAAGAAGTGATTTTATTTAAATTATTAAGGCCCTATTTGATAACCATTTGGTTTTTGGTTTTTAATTTTTGAAAATTAAGCTTGTTTTCTCCCAATTATAATGGTTTTCATCTCCCTTAAGGAAGTATTTAAATTCTTAGCCAAATTTTAAAAACAAAAACAAGTTTTTGAAAACTACTTTTTTTAGTTTTCAAAACATGGTTTGGTTTTTGAAAACATAGGCAAAAAGTATATGACAAAACAAGTAAAACTATAGGTGGAAGTAGTATTTATAGGCTTAATTTTTAAAAACCAAAAACCAAAAACCAAATGGTTATCAAACGGGGCCTAAATAATTAGTTTTACCAAGTACAAAAAATGCTTAAGATTTCCCAACAATCATTTTTACTGTACTCAAAAGTTATCCCAAATGTGACCCTTAGCCTAATGGTCCAAGGGGTGAGTTACAATTGTGACCACAAATATCATTCAGACTTTAAAGTGTGGAGTTCTCTTTTTGAAAATGAGATTAGACCACATGGAGTTGAAACACATCTATGATCTAACTATATTTATTGCACATTATTTTTTTTTTGACAAAATAAGCATATATTAATTAAATCAAGATGCTATTGGCTACAATAGAAAAGATCTCAACTTGGGACTCAAGATTCAATAACCAATCAGAAAAACTTTTTTTTTTTGACGGAATCAGAAAAACTTTTATACCATAAAAGTTGATTGGCTCTGAACGCCTAACCTATGAATTAGGTAGCACATTAAATTAATATCAAATGTTGTTGGGTTCATGCATGACAATATATAGTTTACCATAAGATGGTTAAATAATATTTTTTTGAGAAAGTGTCAAATAACTTACAATGCTAAAGTAAGCATAGGTCAGAGGTTCGAATCCCCTATTTCAAATATTGTTGAACTCAAAACAAACAAAACAAAACAAAACAATGGATCAAGAATATGGTAATGTATTTAATTCATTTATTCCAACTTTTTGCAATTTGTTGTAATTATTTAGGCTTTCAATAAATAATTTCGTTCATATATCTTACGCCTACTCCCATTTTATTTTTCATAAGGTACAAAAATAGGAAAAAATACTTTTTTTTAAGCTCAATAATTACTAAGCGAGGGATTGAACCATCTACCTTTAAGATGGTAATTGATGTCTTATTTATTGAGCTAAGCTCAAATTGAGGTAATTTTGTTAGTAGTTTGTATACCAAATGCATTTTAATTTATTCATTTGATCAATGATAGTTGTTTTAATGGTTGCTGGAATGATTTGAAAATACGACCTTAGAATGGTAGTAGTTATTAAAAGATATACCAAAGTAAGTATACTTAAACGGTAATTAACATGTATTTAATTTCTTCTTTTGAGGTCAGAGTTTACCCATATCTCATATTTGTTGTACTAAAAAAAAGGTACTTTGAGTTTCATTCTATTTTAGTCCATGTACTTTTAATACATCTTAAAATTAGTCTCTACCATTAGTTTGAAGTTAATTTTTATTGAAATTAGTTAAATTACAAGTTTAGTCCCTAACCTTTGAGGTTTGTGTCTATTTGGTCCTTAAACTTTTAAAAGTGTTTAATAGGTTCCTAAACTTTCAATTTTGTGTCTAATAGGTCATTGACAAGTTAGAAAATTTTAAAAATTAATTGATTTATTAGATATCAATTTGAATTTTCCCTAAAATTTCAACTTTTTATCTAGTAGATCCATGAATTATAAAAAATTCAAAAGTTTAGGGACTAAGTTTGTAATTATGAAAGTTTAGGGACCAAATAGACACAAACTTCAAAGTTCAGGGACTACACTTTTAATTAACCTAACAATTTTCATGAAAGAAAAGAAACAATGTGAACATATTTCTAAAATTTATAGAAGGAAGACTAACAGAGAGACTAAATTGTTTTTAGAAAAGTTAACAATAAGCTAACAATATGAACCAATTTTAAGCTTTATTGAAAATACATGGACTAAAATAGAATGAAACTCAAAGCACAAGGACCAAAATGGTATTTTAACAAAAAAAAAAGGTCATTAAAAGATACACAAGGATTTATTTTAACAATTATTATATACTGTCAAAGTGTGCATAACTCAATGATAATTGACATGTACCATCGACCAAGGGGTCAAAGGTTCAAATCTTCACATTCCTGAATGTAGTTGAACTAAAAAAAAAAAGTTATTTGTCTTGTCCAGTCATAGCATACTATTTTTTTTGAGTACACAAAAAGACAATAAACGTTAAGCTATAAAATTCTGAAGAGGACCAAAAGGTTCTTCAGACCAAACTTCATCCTTCTGTAGACATTGAGCCTTCTGAGCAAGTTTATGTGCTGCCTCATTTCTGCCACGTTGAATATATGAAAAACGAATATGGGGCTAAGAGATAGACAACTCTTGCACATCTCGAACAAAACTATTAACCTCCGTTGCATCGTCCATCTCATTATTAATTAGACGAATAACAACTAAGGAATCTGATTCTACCACCAAAGGAACAGATCAATCAGCAATAAAATTCAGCCCTCTCACAATCGCCTCAATTTCTAAGATCAAAATTGGCCATTTTTTATGAATAAAACTATGTTTGGCACCAATAATTTGGCCATTCTAATCACGAATTATCCAACCCAAACTACCACTATTGGTAACCGCATTCCAAGAGGCATCCGTATTAATCTTCCACCATCCATGTGGCGGAGTGCTCCAGGTGATTACTCCGGAAGGTGCAACAACCTCAGCATTCAGTACAATATGATTGTCGCTTTGGCGAATTTCTAGGAATTGGGCCTCAGGCTTTATCAGGATTATATTCCAATTGATAGGAACATCCAAAGTCTGATGCACTACCATATTCCTACGGTTCCAAATCTTCCAGACGACAAACAGAAATCTACTCAGCATCTCCATTGACTCATGTTCTTGAACCCAAGAGAAAAAATCAGCTACAGACCATATTTCCCTGTTTGCATAAAATAAACCTGCATTAGACGGGATAAAATGGTACCAGAATTTAGAAGTTACCTTACAACCCCAGAAGATATGATTGGTTGTCTCTGAGCACTTATGACAAAATGGACACCAAGGTTGAATTTGAATTCATTTCTGAACTAAAGCACACCTTGTAGGCAAAATATTGTGAATAGCTTTCCAGCAACATATTTTCATTTTTGTTTGAATGGGAGTTCTCCACAATTTTCTCCAAAATTGTTCAGTTTTGTTTGTACTCGAAGAAGAAGCCAAATTATCATTCTGACACTTCACCGCAAGAGTATATGCACTCTTTACTGAAAAGTAGCCATTTGTAGTCAATTTCCAGATAATTTCATCATTAATTCTGTGCTTGGAAATTGGAATATTGAGAATCTTATCAGCATCATCGGGGAAGAAAATTCTGACGAACCATATCTTCCTTCCAACTCCTATTTCCATCAATGAGAGTGTCCTCCATTTGGTCAGTGAGAGCATAACCAAACTGAATTGGTCGATCACGGTCTTCATTTGGAAACCATGGATCATCTTTTATAGAAATTTGTAAACCACTCCCAATCTTCCAACGATAACCCTTTAAGAATAAATTTCTACCCCCAAGGATACTTCTCCAGGTGTAAGAAGGATTATAACCTATCAGGGCTTTAAGATAATTTCCAGATTTAAAATACCTTCCTCAAAGAACCCGAAATAGAAGACTATTAGTATTTCGAAGCAGCCTCCAACTTTGTTTGGCAAGCATAGCCTGATTAAAAAGAGATAGGTCCCTAAAACCCATTCCCCCAGATTCCTTACCTCTACAAAGGCGATACCAGCTTTGCCAATGAAATTTTCGACTTGTCTCTGTAGTACCCCACCAGAATTTGCACACATAGAAGTGTGATAAAGAGCTTGTCGAAGGCTCTATCAAATATATTTATAAACCTAAACCTCTAAAATTTGCAATAATAGTGGCCAGGGTCGATCACAGGGATTGGATTTCTTAGTTCATTTAAGTACCGTAATTACTCCCACTTAACTTTATTTAGAGAAAGAAATCAAATGCAAACAAGCTAAACTAAATAGTTAACCAAGAAAGCAAAAGATAAATGGAGACACAATAGGAGAGAGATATCCTAGGGAATCAATTTCACCAATTAGACTTATAGCAAAAACTACCAAGATTTGTCATGCAAATATTCCATAAGCCAAGAAGTGAGGGTGCTAACTGTCTTTCAAGCACAATTACCTCTCATGCAATGTTATAAACCTAATATATCTATCTAGATTTTAATAACATGCAAGGCTTTAAGCAACTTCTCTTAAGGGCTTCTAAGAGAATTCTCCACTTTCATGCAATAATTTACAAATAGTCATGCAATTAAGTTCTAGCCTAAACCATACTTTTTCAAGCACAAATTTAGACCAATAAAGCAAATAATCTTTGATCAGGAAATTATAAGCATTAAATACATAAAAGCATGAATGAAACAAAAAGCATTCAATCAAGGTATTTAATCAATTAAAAAACTCAAGTCTAATGGCTACATCAAAACTCCAAGTATTAGGAACAAAGATACTAATAATATTCATACAATTAAACCTCTAAGTTCCTAATTTACAGCCACAAAACAGAAACTAAAACTAAAGGAAAAGGAAGAAATTAGCAAACAATGGTCGATCCCGCATTCCCGTCGTGATCTCCACGTCCCTCAAGCTTTGGATCTTCAAAAATACTCCACAAACGCTCCCAATTGCTCCATAAACCTTCAATTTTAGCTTGGAATCGAGATTAGGGCTCCCACTCTCGGATTGGCCTCCCAAAACGACACAAAAAATTATGTTTTTATAGAAAACCTCAAGGTATCGTTGAGACGCTACGAGCAGCGTCTCAACGCTGCAAGAAAATTAGAAAACGCGCATTTTTAGACGAAAAATAGCGTTTTTTTTGGTTTTCGTAGCATCAAGACGCTATAGACAGCGTCGCGACGCTACCCTGCTGACAGCACTGGCCATTTTTGCTATATCTCTTCACTCGGGTGTCCGATTGACCTCCAGTTCGATGCGTTGGAACCGTGTTTCAATGTAGAATCTCTTGGAATGTGCCTTATGCTCAAATAACATTTTTAATCTTCTTGAATTTTCAATTAAGCTTCAAAAGGCTCCAATATCCACCAAAATATTCTCAAATACTTGGTTTTGCTCCTCAAGCTCAGTTTCTACAAAATTAAGAGAAATAGGCATAAAAGCTCACAAAATAATCACAAAACTAGCATAAATAATAGGAAATAAGATAGCATAAATACATGCTATCAAAATGCTATCAAAGTGATATCATTACACAAAGAAACCAGTAATTGAAAACAACTCATTGTATAAGTAGGTATTGCTTGGACCACCGCTTTAATCAGCACCTCCTTACCACATGAAGAAAAAAGTTTACCTTTCCAATTCTGAAGGGTCTTCCAAACTCTATCTTTAATAGACCTAAAAATTAAGGACTTATTCTTTGCATTCTGTGAGGGGAGTCCCAAATAGTTTCCCAAACATGCTATAACAGTAACTTGTAACTCTCCTTTGACAACCGCCACCAAATTTTGAGTCGTATTCTTACTGACCATAAACATAGATTTATCAAAATTTACAATTTGTCCTGAAGCCTTCTCATACGTATTTAAAATACATTTGATTGTTCAACTATCCTTCTTAGTCGCCTGAAAGAAAAGTAGACTATCATCTGTATAAAAAAGATAATTAACCACAGGACAATACCGATTAATCTTAAGGCCAGTGAAATTTTGCAAAGCCTCTTCTCTATACAATAAACTAGATAAACCTTCGACACAAATCAAAAATAAATAAGGAGATAGAGGATCTCCCTGTCTAAGGCCTCGCGAAGGGGTGAAGGGTGTTTGAGGAACTCCATTAAGCATAACTGAAAACTGTACCGATTCCACACAACCCATGATCAAATTTATCCATTTTTCAGCAAAACCCATGCGTTCCATTACCTTTCGCAGATATATCCACTCAACTCTATCATAGGCTTTACTCATATCTAACTTAAGTGCTACCACACCTTTTTTACCAGAGCATTTGTTCTTCAGTGCATGTAAACACTCGAAACCCAGAAGGATTATCGATTATCAGACGACCAGGAATGAAAGTAGACTGAGTCGGAGAAATAAACTGATCAAGCTTTATTTTCAGCCATAGCATACTAAATCAATTAATATTTAGGCTAAATTATAAAAAATACCTCTAGACTTTGCCATTTGTTTCAAAAATACATATTTCTTCGAAAAGTTGCAATAGTATCATTGACATGACCTGAAACAACATGGCAGTGACTAAGATGCTTGCCTGGATTAAGTCGAAAAGAATGACGTTCCATCACGTCGACTTTTTGTCCAACATTCTAATGGATTTTCTACTCTAAAGGTAATTTTGAAACGTTTATGAAAGGTCAATGGTCATATTGCAACTTTTGAAAGAATAGAAATATTTTTGAAACAAACAACAAAATTTAGGGGTATTTTTGACCATTTGGCCTAATATTTATTATTTTTTTTATAGCATTTGGACTCATATTTATTTAATAAGACATGTCGTGTGTTTCATTTGGTTAGCAGTATTAATACTAGAGATTAAATATAAACACAATTTAAAGTTTTTGAACAAAAATGTTTTTTACCTTAATTTTAAAGATTAAATATATAGGTTGCATTGCAAACTTGGTCTATATGATTGGAAGAAAGTTATAATTTAGTCCCTATAGTTTTAAAAGTTAAAATTTTGTCCCTATAAGTTGACAAAACTTCATAAATAGTCATGTTGGCATCTTTTGTCTTTAAATGTATTTCTATTGATTTCACTTATAATTTTTTAAAAGAAATTCTTTTATAATTTTTTGTAAGTTCAATTTCTTTTTTTAAATTTTGAACTTTAATAATTTATGCCTTTAATGAGTGTTATTGAAATTTAATGAGAAATCAATTTATTGATGGAAACGGTAGGAATATTGATGTGTCAAATATATATTAACCTAAGGGCAAGAATGACCATTGAAATTAATAAATTAAAGTATTGCCAACACGAACTTAGCTTAATGGTAATTAGTATGTACTTTTTCTTTTAAAGTCGGAAGTCCAAATTCCCATATCTTACATTTATTGCACTAAAAAAATAATAATGAATTAAAGTATTAATCGACATTAATAGAAAAGTGAAAGTACAAAATGAAAGTTATAACTAAAATTAATATAAAATAAATTTTATTTAAGCAATTTCATACCGATTTATTTCCATATAAAAAAAAAAAAAGAAATGGTGATACACACACACAAAAAAAAAAAAAAAACACTATACCATTTAGTTTATTATTTTTGATTTTTGAAAATTAACTTATAAACACCATTGCGTGCCACTTAAAGACTTCTTTTTGTTATCTACTAAATAAATGTTTTTAAAATTCAACCCAAGTTTTGAAAACTAAAAAAAGTAACTTTTAAAAACTTGTTTTTGTTTTTAAATTTGGCTAAGAATTCAAATATTTCCTTAAAAAGATGAAAATCATTGTAAAAACATTATGAAAAAAATAATTAAAATTTCAAAAAAAAAATAAAAAATAAAAACAAATAACCGAAGGGTATCAAACAGAACTTAACAACCAAAATAAAACAAATTTGAAAGTTCATGGATATTTTAACGTTGAACGTTCAAATACCAAAGTGAGATTTTTTTTAGAGTTCAACAACATGTAGGGATGGGGGATTCAAATCTTTAGTTTTTTGGTCTAGAATAGAATATATATTTTAATTAATTGAGCTATATTCGAAAATATCAAAATGAGATTTATATTCATAATTTCGTGCCAAAAAGTCAATTTTAGTTTGGTAAGAATGCATTTAAATTTTTAATTACCCTTTGATAGGATAAGAATTATTTGGCGGCGACTGATCATCTCTTGGTGATTAAAAACCTCCTTGATTTAACCTAAATCCATTAATTGGACAAGCAAGACTTTTGAAAGAGGGTTATATTTGTAAATATCCTTTTCCTTTGGGTTAGGATGACAACATGGTGGGGCCGGATTGAGATGAGTTCCTTTTCTTTGTTCCAAAAAGAAAATTTGATCATCGTTCCATAATTTCGAGAAATCGAGACAGAACTTTTTTTAAGGTTAGATCTCTAATAAGAAAATCTTTTATTTTTAAAATTTTTAAATTAAAGCATAATTAAATATAAATAAATAAAATATGCATTTTAAAGTTAAAGTTTAGATGAAGTTAAATTTCTAAAATATTTATTATTTTTAGCCATTACTTTCATACAAATATTTCATTCTTTTTTATTAATATATTCTTTTTCATTTTTAACCATTCCTTTAAATTTTATTTAGGGCAATGAGAATGTGTATGGCTCAAAGTATCAATCGAACATAATGAAAGACTAATACTATTAATTGGATATCCACAAAGGTAAATTAAATGAATTATAATCAATTGTTATTATATGTTAAAATAAATTTTAAATATTGTTATTTATTTATATGTTTTGTAGTGTTCTTGCCAATAAGGTAGTTTGGAATGTGGGTATTATTTCATGAAGTTCATGAGAGAAAATTTTCATAATTATAATAATTTATAATAATTTATTATTTGTTTTCATGTAGTTTAATACTAAAAAACCTTTGACACAAGTACAACTCGACGAGGAACAAGTTGAATGGGCAGATCATGTTTCAAACTTCGTCACTTGAGTATCGTGTGCATGCTAGTAATTATCAAAATTGTGTAGCTAGCTTTTCTGAAACTTTAGTAGCTCTTAGACAATTTTGTAAATGAGAATATTATAGCTTTTATGAAAATTATGCAGCTGGACAAAACTTTGTTACGAGAGTTTGCTTATTTGAATGGAATGAGATATATTATATTTGGTTGTGAGAGCATTGTGTTGTTTTTGAATGAATTGAATGAAATGGAATGGTAGTTTGTGTTGCATATGCTTCGATTTGTGTTTTTTTTTTGTTTCAATTGAACACAATAATATATTGTGTTGGGCTATTATTATGTAAATTTATTCTGGAATTGTGTTTCGCTGAAACGAATTTGTGTGTGATTAGACTGAAATTAGTTGTATTGGGAGCTGAGAATTATTTTAAAAGCATTGCTACATGTTTTATATAGGTTTTGGGTTCCAATTATGCTAATAAATATATTGCAAGTGAAATTAGAAACAATGTCAGTGTAGAGATGTCATCTTATATTAAAATAATGATGGTTATAAAAGGTCATTGAAATAAACTGTCATCGTAGCATATGCATTTGGGCCAAGGAAAGATGTCGGTTCACAACTGTCATCAATGTAGGCTATAATGTTGGTTTACAATTGGCATCGTAGGAAATCGTCATTGTATAGGTACCATGATATTGGATTTGATGTCGGTTAAAAACTGACATCGTAGCTAACCGTCATTGTACATCTATGATAATAGCTCGTTTGATGTCAGTTTTGAATCGTCATCAAAGAAAACTAACATCGTACCCTACGATGACATCTAGAAAGATGTCGTTTTCCAAACCAACATCATGTGGCTTCGATGACAATGTATAACTTACATCGAAGGCTGAATTTGTTATAGTGAATGAGGATGTGTATGACCCAAAGTACTAATCAAATACAACGAAAAGCTAATACTACTAATTGGATACCCATAAAGGTAAGTAAATGAATTATATTCCATTGCTGTTATATATTTGAACAAATTTTAAATATTGTTATTTGTTTCTATGTTTTATAGTATCCTCGCCAACAATGTAGCGTGAGATGTGGATATTATTTAATGAAGTTCATGAGAGAGAGTTTGCATAATCCAAAGACCACTATCAATGCTCTCATATGTCACATCTTTTACTATTCTTACATATATATTGTACTTTTTTTATATATAATTATACTTATAATAGTTGTTATTTGTTTTCATGTAGTTTAATACAAAAAATTCATCTACACAAGAACAACTCGACAAGGTATCGAGTTGAATGAGTGGAATGTCATGTCAAATTTCACTACAATATCTTGTGGTAGTACTTTATCAAAATTATGTAGCTTTTATGAAACTTTGTAGCTCTTGGACAATTTTGTAAATGAGAATTTTGTAGCGTTATGACAATTTGTGTAGTTGAATAGAGAATGATAACTGTATTATGTGAGAATTTGGTTATTTGGATGGAATGAAATATTAGATTTCGTTATGAAAAAATTGGGTTGTTTGGATTGAATGGAATGAAATGAAAGGATAGATTTGTGTTAATTAATTTTGATTCGAATTGAGTATTATTTCGATTGAACGAAATGGTAGATTGTGTTATGAGCCATTATTGTATTAATTTGTTCTGAAATTGTATTGTTTGGTTGGAATATATTTATATGGATCAAACTGAAATTAATTGTACCAGGAGAATTATTGTAAAAGTATTGCTACAAGTTTTATACAGGGTTTGGGTTCGAATGATGCTAATAAATCTATTGCAGGTTGAATTAAAAAATATATCAATTTAGAGCTGTCATCATATGTTAAATTAATGATGGTTATAAAATGTCATCGAAACAAATTGTCATCAATTTTGACAAGCAATGTCGGTTACTAAATGTCATCGTTGCAAACTGTCACTGTAAATGCACAATGACACTAGGTTTGATGTCGGTTTTATAATTGACATCTTAGGTTTGATGACAATAGTCATAGTACCTTATGATGACATCCAAAAAGATGTCGATATTGAAACCGTCATCATATAGGTTTGATGATAGTATATAATTGACATCTTAGGCCGAATTTGTTGTAGTAATTTTTTAAAATTAAATTTCAAATATTAAATAAACAAAACTATCAAATTTATGAATACCATATATAATTTAACGAAAGCGAGCCAACTAAACACCTAACTAATCGAACTCGACTAAGACTGACAAAGCCTATTCAAATCGACCCAATCTGATTATATATTGGTTTTATACCATGGTGGAAAATTTCGGTCGACATGTCGTCCGGGGGGGATGTCGTTTCCCCCCCCCATTTCGAAGACATGTCGTCGACACCTCGACATTTCGAGGTGTCGACGACATGTCGTCCATATTTCGAGTTTTTTTTTTTTTTAAAATTTTATTTACAAACATGAGAGCAGTGTTTTTATATTATTATTATTATTATTTTCGAATTTAATCTTTGAGGAGAAATTGAGTACAAAATACAGAGAGTAATTAGATAAGAGTTTAAATGATGTATAAATAAATTGATTTACATATCACTTAATAGGTTCAAAGCATTTCTACACTCCAATTCCAATTATCTTAATTTCCCTCAAATTCACTCAAATTCCCTCAAATTCTCTTAAATTCATTTCAATTCTCTCAAATTTCCTTCATAGTTGTCTAATTGAATATAAAATATTATATATATTTAGATATATGATGTTAAGACTTAAGAGTAATCAATTATACTATAATTGAGTCACGACTCACAATTAAGGTTTCATGAAATAATTTTAATAATTTAAATCAATTTCCATATTTTTTTTTCAAATTCCTACTCGCATTGACATTTCAAATTTTCAATTGACATTTATATCTAAATATTATCTTAATTTTTAGATGTGATGCTTAAAAATAGTCCATTATAGTTTAATTAAGTCAAAATCTAAGTTTCATTGGCTAATTCAAACAATTTCCATCAATTTCTACGATTTCTGGAAATTTCCACCGAAATTTCTATCGACATTTCCATTTCCATCGACATTTTCATAAATTTTAGACCTCGATATTTCCATCTACATAGACATTTCGAACCTTGTTTTATACATTCTATAAAATCAAATCAACCAGAGCTACTTAAAGCAATCAAATCAACTCAATTTGGTCGGTCGTTTTTCTTTCTTTTTTTTTTTTTTTAATAATTTATTTCAACTTTTTATTTTTTAATTTCAAATTTGTACACATGAAGAATGCAGCGTAATTTTGGTATGAAGAAGAAGATACGTTTTTATTCACATGTGTGGGACCCACCATAACACATAAATTTCAGACAAGTTTTCACGTTTTTCATGCCTTTCTATTTCTTGGTCTCTCACTATTATTTTCGCAATATTCCAACTCCCTTTTTTTGAAACAAAATTTAGTTAAAATATCATTATGGACTTGTACTTTCTGGCATAAATGTTTAAAATTAGCCTTTGTACTTTTAATAAATTTTAAAATTAATTTTAATGGTTAGTTTGAAGTTAATTTTTATCGAACTTGGTAAAATAATAATAATAATAATTTTCATTCAAAAAAAGATACGATAGAAATATGTTTTCAAAATTTATAAAGGGAGGGCTAATAGAAACTAATATTTGTTAGAAAAGTTAACTATAAACTTGTTGGAATAGAAATTTCGACCAATCAGAAATTGTCATGCCATTATTTAAAGTTAATGACAAAATTATTTATTTAATTAGGGATCACTTGCAAATTTACAAGATTCCCCAAATTAAATTATGACAAATCCAAATATGTGTAATTTGAGTCAAATTTTAGACATAACCCAACTGAAAGGCCATAGTCCAACAAAATTCAAGTCCAAAGGGGTAGGCCCCAGGTTTAGCAAGCTCACATGCCATGGAAAACTTTATAAATAGAAGAGCTCTTCTTCATTTGGAGGGTTCGAAAATTTTATTCTCCAAAGAACTCAGAGAGAATTGAGAGCAAAGAAGATCAAAGTCCTTAGGTTCTGAATACTCCCTGAAGTACTTAAGTACTGAACGCTTTAAGACAAGTCTTTAGGGTGCTGAACCCTCTTCGAAGACCAAAGACTCTTCAAGACCAGTCCTTAGGTGCTGAACACTCGTTGAACTGAACGCTCTTGGAAGACCAAAGACCCTCCAAGACAAGTCCCTAGGTGCTTAACGCTCTTGGAAGACCAAAGACTCTCCAAGACAAATCCTTAGGTGTTAAATGTTCCTTGAAGATTGAAGACTATTCGAAGACCAAAGACATTTTGAAGACCAGAAAACTTGAAGACTTTAAAGACCAAAATATATTTGAAGACAAGTTGAAGGCATTTGAAGTGTACAAGACTCCAAGACTTCGATTGTATATTTAAAAGGATCAACAAGCCAAGGGTCGATCAAACGATCAACAAGCCAAGGGCAGATCCAACGATCAACAAGCCAAGTCCAAGATCGAGCTTACTGCCTTCAAGTTAAGGTTCTAATGTCACTTGCTTCAAGTTCAAGTTTGGGGCTGACGTTCCACAGTGCTTCCCCTCAAAGTACGATCTGCCATCTCCAAGTTTGGCATTTCGACTCGAAGCATGCATTATGCCTCCAAGTTTTAAGGTTTCGCTATTGCTCCGTCTCAAGTCAAGAGGGTTCGTCCGTCGACGCTCGCACCTCCCTCAAGTCACGAGGCTCCATCCGTTGACGTTCGCTCCTCCGCCAAGACAGAGGGCTTTGTTCGTCGACGCTCGCACCTCTGCCAAGTCTGGAGGCTCCATCCGTCAATGCTATCTCCTTTGCCAAGACAGAAGGCTTCATCTGTTGACGTCGCGCCTCTGCCAAGTCAGGAGGCTCCGTTCGTCGACGCTGAAGGAATGAACGTTTCACTCCGCAGCGGAAGCATTGGATCGTCTTTGATTTTATTTAAAATTAAACTAAAAATTAATGTTAAGCAAACTTACTTGAAATAAATATGGAGATATTTCTAGCGGATCTTTATCTCCTCCATAAAATCTTCCTGGCTATGACTCGAACACAAGACCAAGGCTTGTGGGAGCCTCTTGAAAGAAAATTCACAAGGGATTGAAGAGGAAAAGATCTAGAGAGAATTCTCTAATTCTCTATTGAGGAGATATGTGTTATTTTTAATGGCTCAAACCAAGGGTCTTATTTATAGAGACAAAGAGCAAATCTTTGACATAATTAAAATATTATATTTTAATATCTAATATTTTAAAATATATCTTATACTTATTTGAATCTCATTCAAATCTCCTATGATGTTTATTTATTTGAATCTTATTCAAATTTTATAAATATCTTTTATTTAATGTATCTAATATACATTAATTATTTTAATATTTAATGTATCAAATACAATAAATATATTTTCCACTTTTATATTTAATATATTCAATATATTAAATATTAATTTGAACATTTCAAAATTTTCTTGCAACTAGATTGATCTTTTAGTGTTACTATGAGCTAGCAAGGGGACCTTATGGACCTACAGATTATAAGCTCCAATGATACAAAATCAATTAATTAAACTATTTAATTAATTGATTTTCATTCATTAACTATAGGTCACTCCACTATAGACTTAGAGTTGCACTCTTATGCATTGTAGGACAAGTCGTGTCCATAGATATAACCATTACATACAAGTCGATCATTCACGAGTTGTTCATAATTATAGCTAGGTCAAAAGTCCGTTTTACTCCTGTAATTACATATTGTACCTTAAGTACCACTGATCCTCTAATGAACAATTTGTTTATGATCAAATTATAAACTAAGTCCCTCTCTGGCCATTGAGAGGGTAAGGCTCAATTGTTCAAGTTCTGAAATCAGCACTTAAGGGAACTACTCATCTACTTACTCTATATGGGAAGAAGTGAATTCCATCTTGTAAGATTATGTTTCCAGCTCCCTATTTGGTCAAGTCTCCAAAATAGTAGGCATATTGAATTGGCTACAAAAGCCACTCTCACCCATGCAAATCAAAGGACAAGCCCTCATAGGCAAGAGTTCATAACTTACTCAAGATTAAAATTGAGTCGCATATGATCATCTTGATGAAATATTAATCTTCTCAATTAACGGATTTATAAAGAGAGATTAAATATTTCATGGTCCAGTCTTATACAAACTCATTGTATAAGATACCCCCACTCACATGTCTCCACATGAACGATTTAGATCAAATCATTTATAACTATTACAAAGTGGGTCGTATCAATAGTGTTACCAAGATAAGACATCCAACCTTATCCATATACTATGACCCTTTAGGTTATTTCTTGAACATGATCATCTTGTATGTCAACCACATATTGTTCAAGATGACACTATTAACCTTGGATTTTTCATATAATTGATAATATTATATTGCAAATAAAATAATCAAAATTATTATTAATTATTAAATAAATCATTAATTACGAGACTTTAGGGCATAAATCCTAACAATCTCCCACTTGCACTAAAGCCAGCGAGACATGTATCTTAAGGCATACTCTATACCCAACATGTTCTCCCACTTGCCCTAGCAAAGATGAGACATGCATGTCTCGTAATCCTAGACATTCTAGGTGACCCTCAAACACTTTAGCTTGGAAAGTCTCTTTATATAGATTTAAAAGACTGCCGTTAAAAGCCATCTTTGTCACTATCATGATGCTTTCTCTCTCTAGATATGATTTCCTATACATTGGTGTTTTCTAATTTCCTTAATATTAGTCTTTGCATCACTATTATTATAATAAAGAGGATAAACTAAATTATATCTAAAACACCTTTTAGATATTCAAGGAACTATTTGAGTCATACAAGTCATTTTGTTGCTCCACAAGCAAATCATTTTAACTTGTATATCATAATCCATCATTTAGGGTAAAATTTATCTTTACATAGATTTCCTAAATCTTTGTAAGAACCAGTGTATCTTGTAAAAATCAAATCTTTAATTCTATACACAAAAATTTCTCATTATCCATAGATAATTTGAGAAAGTTTTTAATTTTCTACTTAATGGTCATACCATTCGTTTAACTGATATATGCTAACCAATTGTATATTAAATGTTCAGTCTCATTTATGCATATCATATACTCTCAACATTTGAGGTGTTTACTCTACCTTAGACATAAATATCAAATATTTGACAAAATTTTTATCAATATAAGATGTTTTAGACAAAGTTAATATTTTGTCCTTAAAATCTTCATTTTGGACATGTAAAATATAACGAGTCATTCCAAATCACTCATTTAGAATTGGTTACTTAGTCAACTTTTTATGTTAAATAGACATCTTACATTATTCATAATGAGTAAAATATCATCAACATAAAACATGAGAAAAATCCACTAAGCAATTAATGATTTTCTTGTCTATACGAGCTTCATTAATATTTATCCAAAGTCATAGATTTTGATACTTTTATCAAACCTTATATTCAAAGATCTAATGGTAAAATTCATTTCATAAATGAACCTTCACTATTTCGCAAACCTTTTGCTTTTGATCTTTGAAAATAAATCTCTGTGATTGATTTGTATAGATACATTATCTAAGATTTCTTTTTATAAAAGAATTCTAAACATTCATTTTCATATTCGATATGCAACAATGAATTAAATAATGCTTACAGACTTTAGTATGGCAACAAGTCAGAAAGTTTACTCGCAGTCTACTTTCTCCTATTAGGTTTAACCATTTGCCATTAGTCTCACTTTGAGGGTAATAAGCCTTTAACTTTGTCATCTAACATGACAATTTGGGCTTCGATTAAGTCCTTGTAAAGGTTGAGTCATCTTATAACTCTCCCATTACGATGAGACTTATCCAATTCATGCTAGGATCCATATGACTTTCAAATGTAATTAAATTGTTAACAACTTTTGTTAACTATTTAGTGGCTTCACTTGGAACCAATTTATTAACACTATCTCACCTTATTAAAGGTTTGTAGTCTTTTATTTGACATTCTTTATAAAATTGATATTTGTCATACAAATACCTTATTTGTTTTAAGACTATATAAAAGACCATCTTATACTCCTTAGAGGTGGCCTACACTTAGGCTTATCTTTGAACATAAACAAGCTTTTTAAGCTTGTTTCAGCATGTGAGCTTAACATTCCCAAATGGTGAAGTGTTGTAAACCAGCTTTACTACTCTTCTATAATCCTAAAATTGCTTGTAGACACTTTTGGAGGTAATCATGTTCACCATGCAATCTCTATTGCATCTCCTAACCAGAGTTTGGTAATTGTGTGTAACTCATTATTGAGGTGACCATTTCTAACAAAGTCCTTTTTCTCCCTTTGCAGCACAATTTCACACAGTTGTATTTGATATTAAGATAATTAGGATAAAAACTCATTTTCTATCAATTAATCTTAGTACGTAAGGTTCTTGTACTTTCTATTATGATCTGATCATAATATCTTGATAGATTTACTTAATTAATTTTCAACTTTAATCTTAATTTTCTTGAATTTTTCAAAAAATTTACTTATGTTGTATTACTTAAAGATACTTGAATGATCATTAACTAGAGTGATGAAATATTCATGACTTTATTTTGCATGAAAGACAAGATCTATAGACAGGTAAAGTAATTAACTCTTAACTTTTAGAGAATTGCCTCTTACAAGTCTTCATTCTATTCAAGTTTATGTGTATCAACCTTAATTGCCAAAGTCAAGTATCTTTTAGGAGAAAACAATTTGTCTTTCCATTATAGATTTTATAATCCTGAATATCTCAGTATTTTGTAGTATGCTATATGTCAACATTTAATATATACAAATTGTTCTTATTTTTAACTGAATATATTTTCAAACAATTTTGAAATATAAAAATAATTCATACTATATGAACATTTTAGTAATAAGTTTGAGAAATTGAATTTCTCTTGTGGTAATAAAATACCATATTCAGCATTAATTAACAATTATTACTTAATGACATCTTAATGTCTCCCACTACGCTAACTGAGATGGGCTTCCTGGTGCCAACTTGTAGAAACTATTCTACATGTTAAGTATTTTCCAAGAATTACATATTAAATGTAATGAAGAATAAATCTTGATAGTAGATCTTATGTCGACTATCTAGGTGACATTATTTATATTCCACCAAAAATCTAGTAAATCAAATTTACTGTCATTTATATCTTTCTTCCCACAAAGGTATTTAAAAAATTCCTCTAATTATAACTGTCATGGCTAATTTAGGAACTATTTCCTTATATATAGCTTCAGTCATTTGATTTCTTTTCTTGGATTGTTGTAATAGTTGAATTCAAAATCATTTAGACAATTATCTAAATTTAGCTTCTATTGACTTCAATATCTCATATGTTGTTGTAATTTTTTTGTTGTTGTTTTTTTTTTAATCTTCTAAGCTTGACATTTATCATGTCAACTAGGAGATACGTACAAGCTATCTTGTTTACTTTTGATTCGTTAATCATGTGCTTCACGAACAATTCGATTAACATTGATAACATTTCTCAATAAAGACAAATAAATATTTTACACTGTCATTATAGTGTTAATGTTACTTTTCAAAGTAATAATATTTTCTCAATTTTGACTTATCAGTAATAAAATTAAAAATTATGAGAGAAACTGACATTGAAAGATATAAAATATATTATTTAACATAATGCAAACAATTATCTAATCAATTTTAGCTAGAAATCAAACAACTTGAAAAATGAACCCTATAAATTATTTCTAATGCTATGGTACTTTAGTGAGTTAGAACAAGTATCGTCGTAGGGTAGGTCAAGTGTTCGTTCACTAAACTGAGACAATCTCAACCAAGTATTATACCGGAATAACTCTTATTCTTATAATATTTAGTTACCCTTAGTTTGGTCAAGAACATTATTAACAACCTTAATAAGCCCTTTGTAAGTGTGATCCATAATTTTAGATCCCGTAGTTTTATCCCGACAAGCGCCCCCGTAGGGTAAGTCAAGTATTGGAAACAAAACTACAATCATAGCCTTTTTAGGAGTTCACCATGATATTGACCTATGCAAACACCTTCCGTAGGGGGACGGTCCAAAAGCCGTCGCGAGGCCCCACATGGATCTCACATCGTGAACTAATGATGGAGACCGTAGGATATGTTGACACATTTCCTTCTCCCACTTACTATTTTGAAATAGGGTTTTCTCTTATTTAGACAAATTAGGCTAATCTCATTTATCTAAGTTCCTCAATTTGCCCTTCACAACCCTTACGTTGGTTAGATTGATTTTAATGTGAATTAACAAGTTTTTAAACTATTTCAAAAAATAATAATTACATTATGTTAATAAAATAAAATTTGACTAATTCAACTCCCAGGCCAGTTCCTAGTTAGATGTGTTTCCTTTCGGTCAGCTTAAATACCCTAATCTAGACAAAACCTTCCATAGACAGAGTTCCCTCATAGTCAATTTTTATTTTTAAAAAAATCATTAATATTTAATTAACTATTAATTACTAGATTAATGAACTTAAGTGAATTTATAAATAAATGTTTTTAATCTTATTAAAAATCAATTCACTTGGATAATCTTAAAATTCTACAATTTTAAACCCTTTTAAATAAAAGATTATCCTAAATTCTAATTCATTAGAAACCAATAAAGATAAATTGAATTCAAAATTTAAACTATTTAAAACAAGAATCAAGAATATCTTTAATTAAAGGAAACTTATTCTCACTAGGAAATATCCAAATCTTATTAGGAAATATGGATTCCAATTATTAAAGGAAATGTCCTAATTTAATTTTCCAAATATAACAATTATATTCAAAGATATGGAAAATATAAATTTATTAGGAAAATATCTTAATTCTATTGGGAAACAACTTAATCAAATGTTAAATATAACAATTATATTCAATATTAATCAAGATGCATGATCATGCTTAACCTATGGTGAGATTTTAATCTAAATTGCATACTTTATGCAACAATCAAACAATTTAAAGTATACATCTCATGCATAATTAAATTAAAAATTAGCAAAATTGACCGAAATATTTGACATATCTTAAAAAATTGAAAACATTTTAAATTATAATAATTTAATTCCAAGACATATCTTGGTTTTCAAAATCTTTTCTATTTGGGTTGGGCCATCAAATTTAGGGTTAAACAATCAAACAATTAAATCATGGATTGGGTGGTTTAGGGTTTTGAATATGCGAAGAAAAAAAAAAGGCATTATGGGCTAGAGGGTTTCAACACAAATTGAAACTCGGTAAGTTGAGGATGGGAAGTCAAAGGTAGCAAAGAAAAAAAAAAGAAACAGGGCGTTATGGGAGAGAAAACGAACTTGGTAAATCGAATATGCCGAAGAAAACGAACCATGCAGATTAAAACCTTAAAACCCATAGGGAGAAGAAGATCGAAACGAAGAACCACCATACGGAGAAGCAGATCGAAACCTTAACCACCATGCGAAGAAGAAGTCAAAGGAAAGAAAGGAAGGGAAGACGGAGAAACGAAGAGGAAAAAGAGAAAGCCTTCGAGCAGAGTGAAAAAAAGAGAGAGAAAAGGGTTTGCTGAAACCGGGGGCTACCCATAGTGTATACTATAGAAAAACGGGGGTAAAAATAAAACTTAACCCCTATTATAATAATAGGTGCCCCAAACGTGGAGTGAGCTATTTTATCCCACTCAACCCCACTCAAATTGGGGGCCCAAACAGCCTCTAAATATTTTCCATCTTTCAAGATTACAGAAGCCGCAAATCTCACTGATTGCAAATCTCAACGTTGGCGAAGGTGCGTGCCTTAGCTTCCTTCACACGCTCGCTTCAAACATGGACATTAATTATTGATCTAATCAAATGCAATAAATCTAATGCCACAAATAGGCCTAAACAGTCAATTTGCAAATCACATATATCACATATATGAAAGATTAAATACCCACCATCATAAAAACTTTAATTCTAAATAAAAATCAAAGATTGCTGTGATACCAATTGAAGGAATGAACGTTTCACTCCGCAGCAGACGCATTGGATCGTTTTTTATTTTATTTAAAATTAAACTAAAAATTAAGGTTAAGCAAACTTACTTGGAGTAAATATGGAGATATTTCTGGCATGTTGGGATTGGAGAGTTCTAGAGAAAATTATCTAATTTTCTATTGAAAAGATGTGTGTTATTTTTAATGGCTCAACCTAAGGGTTCTATTTATAGAGACCAAGAGCAAATCTTTGCCATAATTAAAATATTATATTTTAATATCTAATATATTAAAATATATCTTATACTTATTTGAATCTCATTCAAATCTTCTACGATATTTATTTATTTGAATCTTATTCAAATTTTATAAATATTTTTTATTTAATGTATCTAATATACATTAATTATTTTAATATTTAATGTATCAAATACAATATATATATTTTCCTGTTTTATGTTTAATATATTTAATATATTAAATATTAATTTGAACACTTCAAATTAAATATTAATTTGAACATTTCAAAATTTTCTTTCAATTAGATTGATCTTTTGGTGTTACTATGAGCTAGCAAGAGACCTTATGGACCTACAGATTATAAGCTCAAATGATACAAAATCAATTAATTAAACTCTTTAATTAATTGATTTTCATTCATTAATTATAGGTCACTCCACTATAGACCTGAAGTTGCACTCTTATGCACTGTAGGACAAGTTGTGTCCATGGATATAACCATTACATGTAAGTCGATCATTCACGAGTTGTTCATAATTACAGCTGGGTCAAAAGTCTATTTTACCCCTGTAATTACATTTTGTACCTTAAGCACCACTGATCCTCTAATGAACAATTTGTTTATGATCCAATTATAAACTAAGTCCCTCTCTGGCCAATGAGAGGGTGGGGCTCCATTTTTCAAGTCCCGAAATCAACACTTAAAGAAACTACTCATCTACTTATCCTATATGGGAAAAAGTGAATTCCATCTTGTAAAATTATGTTCCCAGCTCCCTATTTGGTCAAGTCCCTAAAATGGTAGGCATATTGAATCGGCTACAAAAGCCATTCTCACCCATGCAAATCAAAGGACAAGCCCTCACAGACAAGAGTTCATAACTTTACTCAAGATTAAAATCGAGTCACATATGATCATACTGATGAAATATTAATCTTCTTAATTAACAGATTTATAAAGAAAGATTAAATATTTCGTGGTTCAGTCTTATACAAACTCATTGTATAAGATACCCCCACTCACATGTCTCCACATGTACGATTTGGATCAAATCATTCGTAACTATTATAAAATGGGTCGTATCAATAGTGTTATTAGGATAAGGTATCCAACCTTATCCATATACTATGACCCTTTAGGTTATTTCTTGAACAAGTTTCTCTCGTATGTTAACCACATACTGTTCAAGATTACACTAATAACCTTAAAATTTTCATATAATGGATAATATTATATTGTAAATAAAATAATCAAAATTATTATTAATTATTAAATAAATAATTAATTACGAGGCTTTAGGGCATAAATCCCAACAGACGTCGGCTCATCCGCCAAGTCGGGAGGCTCCGTTTGTGGAAGCCCGTTCCTCTGCCAAGTTAGGAGGCTCCGCTCGTTGATGCCCGCTCCTTCGTCAAGTCAGGAGGCTCTGTCTGTCGACACCTGTTCCTCCAGAAGTCAGAAGGTTTCGCTCGCCGATGCTGGCTCCTCCACCAAGACAGAAGGCTTCGTTTGTCAACACTCGCTCCTCCACCAAGCTAGGAGGCTTTGGTCATCGACACTCACTCCTCCGCCAAGCCAAGAGGCTTCGTCTATCGACGTTCGTCCCTCCACCAAATCAGAAGGCTTCGTCCGTCAACACTTATTCATCTGCAAAGTTAGGAGGCTTCGTCTGTCGACGATCACTCATTTACCAAGTCAGGAGGCTTCAAGCCAACAGTGGAGCCACTAAGCATATCAAAGAACCCTGTAGAAAAAAAGGAAAATAACAAAAAAAAAAGGATAAATTAGAAGAGATATATGATTTACCTTGAAATTTGTCTTTGAGGAAACATCGGAGTGCAGCGGGACTGTAGGAACATCATAGGCCTCGTTAGGGTCAAGTGTTCCTGAGATAACATCGGGGAGCATTAAGGCTATAGGAACACCATAGGCCTTGTTAGGCCGAGCGTTCCTGAGCTAACATCGAGGAGTAACGGAGTTGCAGGAACACCATAGGCCTCGTTAGGGTCGAGTGTTCCTAAGCTAACATCGAAGAGCAATAGGGATGTAGGAACCCCATATGCCTCGTTAGGGTTGAGTGTTCCTGAGCTAACATCGAAGGGTAA
Source organism: Trichosanthes truncata (assembly GCA_033996785.1). Lineage (NCBI taxonomy): Eukaryota > Viridiplantae > Streptophyta > Magnoliopsida > Cucurbitales > Cucurbitaceae > Trichosanthes > Trichosanthes truncata. The sequence continues at coordinate 54,302,516 of JAWPNB010000010.1, forward strand.
GGGTAGCTGCAAGTACACCAAAAATCATCAGGGTCCTTGATCGGGTTACAAGCAAGCGCACGTGATTGAAGTAATAATAAAACGGTATTCCTACCGAGTATCATATCCACTGGGATTGGTTCTTAATTCATTTAATTACCTCGAATAATCTCATTTTACTTTATTTAGAGAACAAGACTCAAAAGCATATAGGAAAATAAATTTTAATCCTAGAAAGCAAAATAAATGGGAGACACAAATCGATAGGTAATTCTATGGGGTGTTGATTACATTCTTGGACCTTAATTTACTTAATTAAGCTAGCAATTAGACAAAACCAAGTGATCGATTCATAAGTCTATAAGCCTAAAATTATGGAATCTCCTGGTGGTCTCCTCCAAACCTCGGGTGCAATTAATTAATTCTCGTGTTCGTCTCATTAATTAATCTTCACCCGACATTAACGAACCTTCATTTTAAACCTCAATTAATTTTTGTTGTTCCTATGTCACTTAGGCCGACTTTAATTGTTTGCATTGTTTTTCTAAGTTTAATCTACTATGCTGAGCTCAATTAAACTAACGATCATTTAACCCCTATTCCTTGCTTTGTTAAAGACATTAAGAACCCAATGCATAAATGAAAAAAAAAATACTTAATCAAGCAACAATTACTAATTAATAAAGCAAATTACGTGCAATGGTCCAAAAATTACAACCACCCATAGAATTTGGGGATTTAACCAAACATGTTTAGCAATTACACAACAGGAAACCTCTAATTACATCCACTAAAATAACTATAAATGAAAGGAAAGGGCAAGAAAGTGCAAACAATGGACGATCCCGCATTCTCGAGGTGATCAATCTCGAACTTGAGCTCCAAGGTCATCAATTCCGCTCCAAAACGCTCACAAATCCTCCCAAATACCCTCAAGTATGGTATGGAATCGAGATTAAGGCTTCAACCCTCGATATGGCCTCCCTTTTGGGCGAAGAGAAAATGATGAACTTATACTATCTATCCCTAGCGTTGCAACACTAAGGACAACGTTGCAACGCTGTCCAAAACACTGCCATTGTGATGTTACGAACAGGGGTAGAGTTGCAACGCTACGAACAGAGAGCTTCACTTCTGCACGTTTGTAGTGTTGCAAGGCCACAGGGAAGCGTTGCTGATAATTCTCATTCATGAGGATTATTTGGCCTTTAAACTTAGTTATATTTGTAATTTTTATTCATATTATTTAATGAAAAAATAAAAAGTGGTTGAATTTAATCACATGATTGATGAAAGACCTTTAAATTAAGTAAGTTGAGAAAAGAAAACAAAAGAAGAAAAAAATTCACACTTAATGTTTTGATGAAGGAATTTTTCGGAATGCAATTGCAGTGCAATTGCTATGCAATTGCAATCTTGACAGATCTGGGATTAAGGAAAAAAAATGCAAAATTCGGGATTTTTGAGTGAAAATTACCCACGATTTCATCTAGATGATGAGTTGTGATTGTCTATCAACCAAAGGAGAAACCCTAGCATGAAGACCATATAAAGATTAGAGGAAAAAGCCGTACGGACACGCGATTTTTGTAGAAGGAAAATTCTGTTTTGTTTTTGGGTTTTTATCCACGACAGTAGCTTCAATTTTCAGAGTTGTTATGTTGTTCTTCTTCCAAAAATTTAGAATCTCTATCTCAATCCCATCTCCATAAGATTTGGATGTGGTTATGAACAACATTTTGAGCCAAAGAAAGATGGGTTTTTAGGATGGTTGAGTTTCTTCGATTTATGCACTGTTGTTCTTGAATTTCTGTTACTTGTGTTGAAATAGCTACTGGGTTGTTTTTCAATTTCAGCACATTTAGTTTATGTTATTTGAATTTTGGAAAAGCAATTTTAGCTTTAGCAAGTTTAATTTAAATTATTTGAGTATAGTTGCTACGGGTTCATTGTATTGTTAATTTTAATTCAGTAGCAATTTTGATTTGGAGGCCCACTGCACTTCGATTTTTGCATATATATATGTACAAGTTCTTTAAGTTAATTTTGTATCTTGAAATTTTGAAATTGTTTCTGTAAGCTACTGTATTGCTTTGTATTTGCAATTTGTTGCATTGTTTACCTTGATTATACCAATGAATTTTACTAATTTACATTTATTGTTTTCAATTTATTCCATCATGAAGAGCTAAATTTCCTTTGGGATTCAAGTTGTGAATGTCCTAGAGGAAATATGTAAGGCTCGATAGAAAAAACAATCTAGCTAATTCTTGAACTATTGTTTGCTTTTGGTGAAATTAATGTTGGGTAAACCCTAGTTGGCCATCTAGTGTTGCTTGCCAAACTAAGCTTAATACCGAAAGGGTTAAGGGAGGTGGAAGTCGCAAAAGCAATGGAGGAAAAGGCTTAGACATAAGTCCTGAAACATCGACCCTAGACATAGGGCGAGACTCCAAAACCACTAGAATTGCGTGCAAAAATATCTAAGTTAGATTAGCCATAGAAATATAGGTTTAATCACTTAGTCTCCTAAAGATACTTCATAGAAGGTCGAATAGGAGTTGAATTCGGTTTACTTAGTTCTTGAGTTAGCTACGATTGTAATTGCCTTATTGTTGCATTTTCTTTCCAAAGGGGCATTAGCATCTTGAATCCCTTTTTCATTTTCATTGATCTTCTCAAACAATTTTTCTTGTAACCAAAACACCTTATAAATCATTTTCACCACGGTTACCTTAAGTTGCAATTTGTCAACGATATTGTGCCATTTTTATAAATTTTATTAAAACCCGTTCCCTTGGGTACGATACTCTGGAGTACTCCAGTTTCTTATTACTTCGATCACGTGCACTTGCGTGTTGTAGCAAAAAGCCCGACCAATTGCAATGCTAGCTCTTGAGTTTGCTCAATACAAGTAGGCGTTGCAATGCCATTTCAAACGTTGCAACGCCGTCCTCTATGCCCCAAATGCTAACTTCTTCAACTCTTTTCTTTTTGACTCTCCAAAATATCTCAAAATAGCTCCATAATGTCCAAAATACCCTCAAACACTATGGTTTTGCTGTTTAGCTCGATTTTCTGCAATTTTAACCACAAATAGACATCAAAGCACAAAAAATCATAACAAAACTAGCATAAATAACAGGAAATAAGAAAGCATAATTGCATGTTATCAGTCCCACAAGTGTACCCACACTAAGATTAGAGAGTGTCGTAGCTACAAGAGCTAGTTAACCACAAACAATGGTAGCTGCAAGTACACCCACAACCGCTAGGATCCTACAAGTGTACTCGCCCTAAGACTGAAGACTGTTGTAACTATAAGAGCTACTTAACTGAGAACAAGGGTAGCTGTAAGTACACCCAGAATTGTCAGGGTTCTACAAGTGTACCTGCACTAAGAAGGGTACTGTACCTACAAGTCAAGAACAAAAAAAAAAAATACAAGGATATATACATCTTAAAATCAAATCACTTAGGCCCCGTTTGGTAACCATTTGGTTTTTAGTTTTTGATTTTTGAAAATTAAGCCTATAAATACTACTTCAATCCATGAATTTATTTGTTTTGTTATCTACCTTTTACCTATATTTTCAAAAACCAAGCCATGTTTTGAAAACTAAAAAAAATAGTTTTCAAAAACTTGTTTTTGTTTTTAGAATTTGGCTAAGAATTTAAATGCTTCCTTAAGGGAGATGAAAACCATGGTAGAAAAATTGGAAGAAAACAAGCTTAATTTTTAAAAACCAAAAACAAAAAATCAAATGGTTATCAAACGGTGCCTTACCTATTTATCTTTTTTTTTTGTTTATGGTGGATTGATGTATTTTTTTTTGGCAAATGGAAATATGGCCAAAGTATTGTCAATTAAAATTAAAAAAATGGAGAAGAAGAAAAAAAAGTGCAAAAATCGAAAAAAAGAGAGACTTGCATGATGACGAAGAGTCTAGAGAAGATGGTTGATGTAAATTAAAAAAAGAAAAAGGTCAGTCATTACCAAAAAGAAAGAAGAAGTAAAAAAAAGAAGAAGAAGAAGAAGAAATCAGAATAAATAAATAAATAAAAAGGGACGTTAAAAAAAAAAAAAGAAAATAAAAGAAACTACTGACGTCGACCAGAGGAAGGAGGAGAAGAATTGATTGGGTAGTTAAAAAAAAGGAAAAAGAAAAGAAGATCAAAATCAGGGAAAATCGTTTAAAAAAAATAAATAATAAATAAAGAAACGTGAGTTTGTTTTTTTTTTTTTTTTAAAAAAAAAAACAGCACCAAATGCTTTCATGTGTGTCACTGTAAGGTTTAAAGAAAAGAGAAAAGAAATATATATTTTATTTTCCTTTTTTCTTCTTTTCTCAATCCCTTCCCAGTATCGTCATCTTTTTTCCGTCTTCAACTTCAACCAACCGCCCAAACATTATTTCCGTCGACCCAAGATTTGAAGGCATGCACGGCAGCAAACGTCGCGACCCGATGGCCGTGGCTAAGCCAAGAAGAAAGAACGCGAAAAAAAGAAAGAGAGAGATGAGTTTGCAACTTTCGTCAACGTGAAAAAAAAAAAAAAAAAAAACAACTTGATGCTGGTGCAATGCAAGAAGAATAATTAGAAGGAAAAAAAAAACAAAAAGAAAAGAGTTGGAATCTTTTAATTTGATTTGGATTTTAAGTCAAATCATGTTTTAATTTGAAATCTTTACCAAATTAGAGATTTTAATTCAAATTATCTCAACATCATGATTTGAATTCTAAATAAATCGGATTATGATAAAGCATGAGATTTGATTTAAATTGATTTCCCAGACAAATTCAAATTAGTCCAACTTTAAATCAAAAATTATGTTGGATAAATTTGAATTAATTTTCCACGAGAATTTGTCGTCAAAATTTGGGCATAATCTGAATTCTTCCCAAATTAAAATTTGATTGAAATCCAAATTTAAATTATATTATAAATTCAAAGCTAAAATTTGGTAGAATTTCTTCCCTAGTCAAAATTTGGGCATAATTTAGATTTCACCTCAACTCAGAATTTGACTAAAATTCAAATTCAAATTTCATCAATGTTCAAGAACCTAAATTCTATCCAAAGTCAAAATCATGGTAGAATTTCAATTTTGCCTCAAATCAAAATATGAGCATATTCCAAATTTTGTCCCAAATAAATTTTGAATTCAAGTCATTGATCTCAAATCAAGAAAGTATGGGTGCAATCATAAGTCAATTCTAGATTAAATTTGAGTGAAATTCAAAATAAAAAAGGGTATGTTTCAAATTCATGTCAAAATTGGATAAAGTTTGAGCATTACTCAAAATTCAATTTGGAATTAAATCCAATTGAAATTCAAATCAAAATTGGTTTCCAAATAAGAAAGATCAAAATTTTGTCCAAAATTCGAATTTTGATTAATTGGTGTAAAAAAAATCAAAATTTTGAGCCAAAATCATATTTTGATTAAATTGACATGTCAAAAGGAGTCAAGATTAGGAACAAAAAACGTACATTTTGACTCCAAACTATCTTTTTCGATATTAACCCACACATACTTGTGCATAAATCTCGAAAAAGGAGCATTTTGTTGGAATAAAAATTTTGGCCAATCAGAAATTGTCATGTCATTATTTAAAGTTAATGACAAAATTATTTATTTAATTAGGGATCACTTACAAATTTACAAGAATCCCCAAATTACATTATGACAAATCCAAATATGTGTAATTTGGGTCAAATTTTAGACATAACCCAAATGAGAGGCCCTAGTCCAACAAAATCCAAGCACAAAGGGGTAGACCCAAGTTTAGCAAGCCCACATGCCATAGAAAGCTTTATAAATAGAATAGCTCTCCTTCATTTGGAGGGTTCAGAAATTTTATTCTCCAAAAAACTCAGAGAGAATTGAGAGCAAATAAGACTAAAGTTCTTAGGTTCTGAATACTCCCTGAAGTCCTTAAGTACTGAACGCTTCAAAACAAGTCCTTAGGTGTTGAACCCTCTTTGAAGACCAAAGATTCTTCAAGATCGGTCCTTAGGTGTTGAACACTCGTTGAACTGCTGAACGCTCTTGGAAAACTAGAGACCCTCCAAGACAAGTCGTTAGGTGCTCGACGCTCTTGGAAGACCAAAGACCCTCCAAGACAAGTTCTTAAGTGCTAAACGTTCCTTGAAGACTGAATACTTTTCGAAGATCAAAGACGCTTTGAAGACCAAAAAACTTGAAGACTTTAAAGGCCAAAATATCTTTGAAGACAAGTCGAAGACATTTGAAGCGTACAAGACTCCAAGACTTCGATCGTATCTTCAAGATGATCAACAAGCCAAGGGTCGATCCAATGATCAACAAGTATAGGGTTGATCCAACGATCAACAATCCAGGGGTCAATCCAAAGATCAACAAGCCAAGGGCCGATCCAAAGATCAACAAGCCAACAGACGATCCAACAAGGTCAACAAGCCAAAGGCCATTAGAAAAGAACAACAAGCGCGCTCTAGAACAATCTGTCCAGCCTTCGAGACATTTGTACATGAGATGGAAAGAATCAGAAGAACAAATTAGAGATTATACCACACTTATAAAATTAATACAAATACAAATTCATTTACACGTATCTCATTTATCTTTCTTTATTGAAATCTCGTGTGAACAAAACTAATAGTAGAGGCTAATTTTAAGATTTATTGAAAGCACATGGACTAAATTTAGACATTTGAAAATATCAGAACTAATTTAGAACCAATTCCATTGTTGGAGATTAAAATGATATTTTAAACTTTATTTTATTTATTTATTTTTGTGTAGATATTTGAAGCACATTCCTACAAACCCCCATGATATAATAGGATTGTTGCACGTATAAATACAGTCTTGTATTCTAATATATTAAATGTGCTAAGGTAATTCTCAATTTAATTTTTGATCTTTTATGTTCTCTACTTTACTCTAAATCTATTAAAAAAAATTAATTGAGTTATCGTGTAAAAAAAAATTGTTAATAAATGTTGGCGACTTGATGTCTCATTAGATTATTGTTTTATTAAGATACAAGCAAGTCACTTGAAAAATGTCATTTAGAAGAATTGGACTTTGTTCATAATGGGCACGATTATACTTATGGAAGAGTTGAGTTTTATATGTCAAGTAGCATTCAGGTGACATGTTCCCATGTCCAAATATGTTAATAAGCTGCTAGTCTAATTATGCATCAAATTTTTGTTAATAAAATTTAATAAGTTTTTAATGGAATGACCTAATTATTGAAAATTTTTAATACATTAGAAGGTAGAATTGAACATGTCAACTAGTCTTATGTAGCTTTAATACATGTCCATATCAATATGTTAATGCACAATATTCAAAGTTATATCATACATCTACTATATAATGGAAAGAAAATTAACGTTAATGACAAAAATAGATACTTTTAATATTTATGAACTAAAATAGATAGTCCATTAAAATGATTTTTTTAGAAATTTGAAGATTAAAATGAGATTTAAACTTCTTATATAAATATATAATGTTACCAATTTAAACAAAGAAATTCAAACCTTTGATCGTTAAAAGAGATTACTAATGTCTTGACCAATTTGCTCAAGTCGACACATAGATAAACAAGTTACATAGTCGATAAAATTCGCAACTCTATAACATAAAAAATAAGTAAATCCACATACTAAACATCTACTCAACTTTATAACTTCATGCTATATATATATATATATATATATATATATCCAAGGCATGAGCCATATATATATATATATATATCCAAGGCATGAGCCATACACTTCAAGAAGTTTCAATTATACTTTTCAACTTTTTGATTATATCAAAAGCAACCCTCACACTAACTGAGCGGATCTACTTGGAGACTAAGGGGCCATGGTCCCCTAAAGTTTTTAAATTTCATACACTATAATATATACCATTAAGTCTTTTAAAAAAAGTATATATATATATATATATATATATATATATATATATATATATATATATATATATATATATATTAGTATTATATGGTTTATGAAAAAGGATAAAAATGTGTTTTGTCACCACGGTAATAAACACCCATAAGTAGGGGTGAGCATCGGTCGGTCGGGGTCGGTTTTCCTCCCAAATAGACCCCGAACCGACTATATCGGTTTCCAAAAATTGGAAACCGATTTTTTTTCCCTGGAGGGTTAAATCGACCGACCGCATGTCGGTTCGGTCGGTCGGTTTGGTCGAAAAACCGATTTTTTTTTTTTTTTTTTTTTAGTTTCATTGTTTTGTTTTAAACCCTAATAAGAAAATTTCTCTTTTGTTTCATTTGCTTCTTTAAATATATATTTTTAAATAATATATTATATATTCTTTAATTTATTAGTTTTGATATTTTAAACCCTAATATAACATTTGTTTCTTGTTTGATTTATTTATTTAAACATTTATTTTTACAATAAATGGTAATCAATCATTCCCTAAACAAATTATCAAATATTTAGAGGAAATTCCCAATGGGCTTAGAGTTCAAACGTTGATAGTGAATGATATTGATAATCTGATTTAAAATTTCATCACATAACTTCAAAGTTCATGAATCTATAATGCCATGAAAGTATCCAATCCATAATAGTCTAATAGTAATACAAAATACATACAAGGAGATACATAACAATGATAACATAACTAGACAAAATAAAAATCCAAATCCATTACATTCTTAAAAAAACTTGAAGAATAAAACATCAAATCAACAACTTTGAAAAATCTTCAAGGTCTTCAAAATCTTTTTCTCCATCCATAACAGTTCTGAAACCTGTAAAATTAGAAGAACAAAAAAAAAAGTATTAAGACAACATTATGAAAATTTAAAAAAAAATATATAAAAACAATTATAACCAATACCTTCTTCAAACATTGACGTTTCTTCCAAATCTTGATGAAGTTCGAGATCTATTGGGTCAGAATTTAGCCAGTTTTGAGTGCATATAAGAGCCTCCACCATTCTTGGAGCCAATGAACAACGAGATGAGTGAACTACACGTCCTCCAGTACTGAAAGCTGACTCAGATGCTACAGTAGATACTGGAATTGCCAAAATATCCCTACTTATACGACTAAGAACCTCAAATCGATGACCATTTTGCTTCCACCAACAAAGAATATCAAAAGTACTATCATCCTGATAAGAAAGGGTTTCCAACAAATATACATCAATCTCTGACTCCTTATCAAAAGTAGTAGTCTCAGCAGTCTTGAACGCATGCCCTACATCATAGTCTACATCCACATCTAGATCCACATCCAAATCCACATCCACATCCATTGTTTCATCATTAGTAATGGCATCCTCAACAATTGGTGCACATGTACTATGACTAGCACTAGCCTTACTAGTAGTAGCACTAGCACAAGCACTAGAACTAGCACTAGCACTAGCACCAATAATAGCACTAGCACAAGCACTGGCACTAGCACTAGCACTAGCACTAGCACTAGCACTAGCACTACCACTACCACTAGGTGGACCCATACTGTATGCATGAAAGAGACGTCTCAAAACATACTCCACTGTCTTTGTCAAATTTCCACTAACTTCTGGCCCAAAAAAGTTGTTCCAACAATATGATAAAAACTTCAACTTATATCGAGGATCCAACACTACAGCAATGCACAACAACATATTATTCTTCTTCAGCCTCTCATTATCTATATATCCCCAATACTTCTCAAATTTAGCCTTCATGTTCTTAGCCATACTAGAAAGTATTTTATTTGTACTACAAGAATTTACGTGTATACAATTTTGAATCAGGGAGATCTGATGGAAAATCAAATTAGAAGTAGTATATAAAGAGCCTGAAATTTTCAAAGTGACATTATAAAACACTTTCAGAAACCTAATCAACATCCTAGCATTTGCCCAATCCAATTTAGTAGGTGGTGAATCATTCTTATAAGCATCATCTTCATCCTCTAATCTGTCAAATGCTTTTGCAAACTTTATAGCCGCCTCAAGCATCATATATGTAGAGTTCCATCTAGTGGGAACATCAAGACATACCGCACTTTTACAATAAATCTTTTCATTTTCAGCACACTTCTTAAATTTCAACAAACGTGCAGGAGAAGACCTTACAAATCTAACAGCATTGCGAATCCTACTAATGCACGCATAATGTTCCTTGAAAGCATCACATACAATAAGATTTAATATGTGTGCACAACATCTAACATGCAGATATTCACCATTAAATATCAACCCCTTATTGAATCTCTTAAGCAGAAAAGCAATGTCAGTATCATTTGAACTAGCATTATCAACAGTCACAGTCATAATCTTTTCAATACCCCAATCCTTCAAACTATTTTCAACAGTCTTACCAATTGTATCCCCTTTATGATTCTCAATTTGAGAAAAGCTAAGAATTCTTTTATGTAATTTCCAATCAGAATCAATGAAATGTGCGGTCAATACCATATAGTTAATGTTTTGTTCTGAAGTCCAACAATCAGTAGTGAGAGAAACTCTATATTTCTTGTTCACAAACATGTCTTTCAAACGTTTCTTCTCACTCACATATATCTTAAGAACATCCCTAGCCATAGTAAATCGAGATGGAACAACAAACCTAGGCTCAAGTGCACATGTTAACTTATTGATAAATCTGTGAAAACCTTTACCCTCTACAAACTTAAAAGGCAATTCATCTAGAATTATCATTTCAGCCAAAGCTTCCCAACAACTCTGTAAATCAAATGACTCACATACAACCTGACAATCCCCAGACGTTTCTATAGGTTTGAAAGCTAATGTCTTTTGGGTTGGATCTCTCTTCTTTTGATAAGGGTATTTCTTACAATTGTCTAAATGATTTTTCATAGTCCCAGTACCATTACGTTTAGAATGACATGCATAAGTAGCTCCACAATATTTACACTTAGCATAAGGGTCATTAGGATCACCTTTCAACTTCTCAAAATGATTCCAAACTATTGATTGTTTGACGTTCTTACGCTTTTTTGTTAGATTCTCATAAACTTCTTTTGGATCAAGATCGCTTTTCGCAGTCTCCTTCATCCCCACAGCATTTATAGCATTTTCACTGTTCGAACTATTTGTCTCTATTTTATTGGAATCCATATTTACTCTACAAAATCACAATGTGTAAAAAACAATTAGCAATAGCATGAAGTGGTTAGAAAACTAGAAAGAGGTTCAACAAATTGTCAAAGTGCTAATAGCATACATCCAACATTAGTAACAAATTCTACTAAGGAACGTTCTAAAGTTTCTTGAAACTAAGGGCATAAATATACTCCTATAATACAGTAACAAATTCCACCCACCAACCATTTGCTTATGTCTCCTACCAAGGTTCTAAAGTTTCTTGAAACTAAGGGCATAAATATCACATACCCCAAGCTGCAGACTTGCAGGTAATATAAGAAAGCTATGGATAAATTCTATTGAAAATCGAAGCTTTACTTTACCCCCTTTTTCTTCCCTTTTTTTCCTGAAGGAGTAAAATTTTGAATGCTGTAAATTGGGCGGGCGGATCCTTCAAGCCAGAGTCGGAAGACGCAGAAGGAGAAGACGCCGTGGGCGGCGGAAAGCGAAGAACTGAAGCAAAATTGTAAGGGCAGACGGCAGACGCAGAAGGAGAAGAAGCTGTGGGCGGCGGAAAGCGAAGAACAGGAACTGAAGCAAAATAAGAGGGGGAGAGTCGGCAGACGCAGAAGGCAGAAGGAGAAGACGGGATGTGGATTAGGGTTAATGGGCGAGTGGGCGGCGGAAAAAGAAGGGATGTGCCGAGTGGGCTGCGTGCGTACTGCGTAAGTGGAGTGCGTAGTGGTTTAGTTTTTTTTTTTTTAAATATAATATATATATATAATATAATATTATTTTTTTAAAAAATTCGGTCGGTCGGTCGGGTTTGTGATTTTTATCCCATCGACCGACCGAAATTTCGGTTTTCTTATTAACAAAACCGACCCCGACCGCCATTGCCTCTATGCCACCCGCCCGACTTCGGTTCGGTCGGTTTCGGTCGGACGGATCGGTTTTTCGGAGTTTTTTGCTCACCCCTACCCATAAGCACATTGTTGTGCTTGTGTTTGAGCCCTACTGGCTGCATTATTTTATTTTTTTTATAAAAATAAAATAATGATAAATCACATTTCCTTTAAAGAATTATATCTACAAATATTTACAATTTACAAATATTTTTAAAGATAGTAAATTAGTTTTTAATATTTAATTCTATAAGAAACTATAGTATTATATTTTTGACATATTCAACATTTTTTAAAATTTAGAGATTTATTAGATACAAAATTCAAAGTTTAGGAATGTATTGTACAAGTTTAAAGTTTAGAAATTTAGGGACTCATTAGACACTTTTTAAAATTTAGGGATCTAATAGACTCAAACTTAAAAGTTCATGGACTAACTCGTAATTTCACTTTTTTTTTTTTATTTGATAAGACATCAAGACGAGCTAAATTATATGATGGGTATTTAAGGTTACTTGAACTTAGTTAGGAAGTCTTTGATGCACCTACCCTTTTTTTTTTTTATCTACAATAACTTTTTTTAGATCAACATAATGTAGGGGTGTGGATTTGAACTTTTAATCTTTTAGAGATAATTTTTTTATTATATTTATATAACGTAGTTTGTCGGCTTCTCAAGCATTAATATCTGGGTCTGCCAACTTCATTAGCACTTTAATTTAAGGGTTGAAATAAAAACTAAAATCCAGTTCAACAACAAATTTACAACTACATATATATATAGGTTAAAGATAAAATCGAAACGGTAAAATTGAAACAAAGACATTTGAAAACAAGCTTCAGGCCTCATGTTTAAGTTACACAATTGTGAGGGTGAGGATGGAACGATCAACTCTTAAGATATTATTAGGTGTCTGATCCACTAATTTATGCCCTGATAGACTTTTAAGAGTACTACTTGAAAAAGTAATTTTAGACAAATTTTATGGGTAAATAAAAAGAATGTTAAATTACAAATTTAGTCTCTGGACTTTCAGATTTGTATCTATTTGGCCCTTGAACTTAAAAAGTGTCTAATAGGTATACTTGGACTTTTAAATTTATGTATATTTGTTACCTTTACAAAGTGTATAATAAGTCCTTAAGTTTTTAATTTTGTGTCGACTAGATCCTTAAATATTTAATTTTGTGTCTAATAAATCTTTGACCTAATCATTTTTTTTAAAAAAATTCACAGACCTACTAAACACAAAGTTGAAAGATTATGGTGTCTTAAAATTCAATTTTGTATCTAATAGATCAGTTAATTTTAAAAAATTTTGGATATGCCAATTACTTAATAGACATAAAATTAAAAATTCAGAAATTTATTAGACATTTCTTAAAGTTTACAGATATTTTAGATATAAACATAAAAGTTTAAAGACTAAACTTGTAATTTAACCTAAAAATAAAATATATTTTAGTACAAATGAAATTAACTAAGACATTATATAATAGAGAAGGACGAATCACTACGACATATGGCCCGATAAGACATATCCTTGACTCTCACGTCCTCCAAGTTTGATGTGGGGATTCTTCCAATGGATTCTTTTGTTTTTCTTACATTATATTCTCTTATTTGATTTTTTACTTTTTTTTTTTTTTTAAACTTTTTGATAGAGAAAACTAAATTTAGTATATTCTTATTATTACCCATTCATTCACTATACTAAAGAAGTCACAAATTATATATCATAAGGAAAAAATTAGAGATTCTTTTGGTAATGTGATTGTTTTTTCTCTTTCATTTTTTTAAAAGAAACAACGTGTTTATTCATCTAAAAAAAATGTATACACAATGACAAATTCAAAACTTTATGTCAGGGCACAAATACATATTAAGTTAAATTACAAGCTAAGTTCAATAGTTGAACTTTTAACTTTGTATATATATAATCCTTGAACTTAAAAAAATATCTAACAGATTTTTGAATTTTCAATTTTATATCTAATAGTTCTCTAAAGTTTTAAGTTTGTATCTAATGGGTATCTGACATATTCAAAATTTTAAAAAACTAAAGGTTCTATCAGACATAAATTTTAATTTTGTGCCTAATAAGTCTTAAACCTATTTGATACCTTTTTACTATATTTATCAGTTACAAAATTGAAAGTTTAAGGTTCAATTAGATACAAAATTAAATTTTATGTCTAATATAGAACAATTAATTACAATTTTTTTTTGAAATCTAGGACCTATTAGATACAAAATTGAAAGTTTGTGAATTAGACATTTTGAAAATTCAATGACTTATAGACACAAAAATAAAAACTTTAAGACCTATAAGACAAATTTTAAAATTAAGGGACTAAACATATAATTTTAAATATATTGATATATAATATTTAGATTTTTTTGTATAAGTTCAACAACATTTGGGGATAGGAAGATGTAGGATCGGTATGACAACCCTAGAGGGAGGGTGAATAGGGTTTATTTAAACTTTATAAAACTTTTTCCAAATGTTGGCCGGATTAAACAAATTAACACACTTTTAGCCAACAATTAATTTAAACAAAAATTCTTACAAATAAATTCACATTAAATTAAACAAGAAATTAAATCTAACAATTTTAAACACCCTATTTAATTCTAAAAACAAGATTGGTAAAGAATATGTAAAGATAAAATTATACCAACCAAAATAAACATACAAGAACAATTAATTTTATGCAATATAATATAACAACAAATTAATTGCAAAAATGAAATAAGATAGGGATAGAGAAATTGACACTAAAAATTTTATAGTGGTTTAGCACAACCCGGCCTACTCCACTCCCCAAGCTCCTCTTGGGTATTTTACTAGAACAACAAGGCTAACAACCCTTTCCACAGCTCATAGTCCAACCATTACAAGTTCCTTTTGCGGGAGCAAGAACAAACCTGATCCTTTACACGATTCAGGATCAAACCGTTACAACCTCTCTTTTTCGGGATCAAGAGAAACCCTTACAATAGATTAGAAGTTGAAGAACAAGATGGATAAACTCTCTCAAAAAGTAGATATACAAATAAAAGCTCACACACTTTGTAAGAAAATATTTCTTACAAGTAAAAATCCTCAAATGGCTAAAGAGAAATTAAAAATGAAAGCTAAAAAATTGCTCAAAAGTGAAAGTGCTCTACAAGAAGAATAGAATTTTTAAGAAATTTTTTTTCATTAAAAAAAAAACAAAGTTTAAAAAGCAGAAAGAAGCGCGCATAAGGGGTTTTGATCTCAGGACCCTCAACGAAAAAAAGTACACCCTCTCAGCCAACGTACCTTTTAAGTCAAACCATCAATAAATATATATACAATTGTAATGTATATATATTTATATAATTGGCGCCATCGTGGATCCGCTCTTGTGTATACATATTTTAGGGAGGAAAAAACATTATTCTATATTTTCTTTGGCTTGTAATTTACTAAAACGTTAATTAGTTTATGTTTATTTTCAGTAATACTTGCCCTTATATACAAATTAAAATGACATAGGAATTTTGACTCTCTCTTTCTTTTTTTTTTTTACAAATAAAATTTCATAGTCCGACTTCTATTTTAATTTTTTAAAAATACATTCATCAAACACATGTTCGTTATTTTAAATTTAAAAAAATTAAGTCATGAGTGTAACTTAGTGATTAAGACACCAATACCTTCTCTTGAGATCGAAAATTCAAATATCTACTCTAACATTTGTTGAACTAAAAATAAATAATAATCAAATATTAATAACATGACCAATTACTAAACCAATTTTTGTTTCTTTCTTAAAAAAAGAAACATGAAACAAAAAAGAAAATGGTCTTCATTTACTAAATGTTACTCGATCAAATAATGCAATATACTTAGAATTTTTAGTCTAATAATTATAATTTTTTCCTCAATCTAAACTTAACTTAATTTATTAAAGCATTATATATATCTGTATTAAATGTCAAATGTTTAAATTCTCATCTCCACATTATTGATATATATATATATATATATATATATATATATATATATATATATATATATATGCCTTCTTTTTGTCATTAATACTTTAATTAAAGTTAAACTAGTTTCTGTAAAATCATTATATACATTAATTATTGTTAAATTATTATGATACCTTTTCTACAAACAAAAATTACCATACAAGTCATTTTTTTATAAATTAAATCTCTGACACAATCTCGTTTGGCAAGATTCACATGGTTCATAAATTATTGATATATATTTGCTTCATGATTATATTTATGATACTACAACCAAGGTTGGTGGATTTTTAAATGTTCATTATATAGATTTTTTAAATTTTATTTACACATCTTCAAAATTTTAAAATAATAATGTTGATTGCACACAATATGGTGGGTGGTTTGTTTTTATTAAAAAAACTATAAGAAATATATTTACCCCACAATTTGTGTAATTTTAATATATTTAGTTTCAATACTTCAGGAGTTTATTTAACAACAATAGTACCTTTTTTTTTTTGAATTTCTAAAAAAAAAATAATAGTACATATATATATATATAGTCAAAATTTAATTTTACAAACACTTCATAAAAATAAATATGTTAAATTTGTTTTTTTAGTACAGCAAATGTGGGGATTGAAGATTTGAAACCTTTGATCTCAAAAGAAGAAGTAGATGTCAATTATCGCTAAGTTAAGTTTATGTTGATTATTAAATTTTATTTTTTTAAAATATTTAAATTCACAGTTTTAATCATATTTTTATTCAATGAAATAAAAAAATTAAAATTTATGATTTTTTTCTTTTAGTTCAATTAAAATTTATGATTTGAATGCTTTATTTTGTTAAAAAAAATGGAATTATTAATTACCAAAATCTTTTTGAGTCAATCATACCCAAATTCTCGTATTTTTAAACTATAATTTATATTAAATGCAAAGCGCGTGTTAATTTACTATTACCAATATACTCTTTCAAACATATGTTTGAGAATAAAAATAATTAATGAATTTATTATTGTTGGTTTTTAAATACTTAGTTGTTGTCCATTAAGAACGCATACGTATCTATTCAATTTTCTTTTCTTAGATATAATTAATTTTTGTTTTTGAAACCAGATATAGTTATTTTTGATTAAGACAATGTAATTAATTAATTTCTTAGTTTTTTCTTTGCGAAAAAAAATCGTAATGTTTCATTGACTTATTTATTTATTTATTTTTGAGGAATCATGCATTGAGCTATCTAAGGGCCTTGAGTTAAATTTTGGATATTCTTTTTTATTTTCTGACCATTATTTTCTTTTGACAAACATATATATCCCATAACTATATTGTCCATAGAAATGCTTTCCAAAAAAATATATTGTCTATCGAAACGTTTCCAATTTTTTATAAAAAAAAAATTAACAAAAGGTTTTATTTTAATTGTTTCACGTTTCTTAATTTTTTAAATCACATATAAAAATAATAAAATTGTCATTTTTACTAATAAAATGCTTTAAATCTTTTTTTTTATTTTAAAGTTATAGTAATTTTAAACATTTTATTTAAAAACAAGAGTACATTGCAAGTCAAACTTTTTTTAAGAACATTTCAAGTAAAACTTTCTTTTATGAAGAAGAAGACAAAAAGTATTTGAAGACAACTAGACAAGAAACATTTTCCTATAGTGAAAAGAAATAAGGTTAAATTACAAATTTGATTCCTATAGTTTTGAAAAGTTAGAATTTAGTCCTTATGATTTTAAATGCTATAATTAATCCTTATGATTTGATAAAACCCTCATAAATTTTCTATGGTAGGAACTATTTATGAAGGTTTTATCAAACTATAGAGACTATTTATGAAGTTTTATCAAACTATAAGGATGAAATTCTAACTTTTAAAATTATAGAGACTAAATTCTAACTTTCTGCAAACTATAGAGACCAAATTTGTAATTTAACTCATAAATAACAATAAAAATATAGTAAAAATATGCTAGAATGACTCATTTTTAAAATTTATTTTTACTTGTAGTTTGCATTCACGAGTGATACCCTTATGAAATAATGGAATATATATATATATTAAACAAGGAAGTTATTATTTTTTCCCCCCAAAAAGTACACAAACTTTTGTGTATTTGTTTAAAGAGTTAGTGCACCTCCAAAACCCTGCACATTTTTGCTGATTCATTCAAAATAAAATTAAATAACAAATTTTAATTTATGCATTTTGATGTTTAATTATTATTAATTAATTTTAATAAGTCCTTGTTGTGAATATTTATTGCTTAATAAGCGATCCTTTGGTAAGATGTCAAGAGTATTTTTTTTAGTTCAACAATATTTAGATGTGGAAAGATTCGAACATCTGATCTCTTAGTCGAAGGTACATGTCAATTACCATTTTGGCAAAGAAGAGTAACCTAATTAACACAATGAAAACAATTTATTTTTTAATTTGCTATGTCATTATTTTATCCTAGTTAATCTATTATATTATGGTATTTGTAGTCATGTCATCATGTCATCATTATTCCTTTTCTTAGAGGAGGGGGGACGAACCTACCATGTCAATATCTTAAATACGATAATAATGGCATGAAGTTGGAATCAAAATTGAAGACAATATGAGCATAGTTGAAGGCATGCATTTCTACTTCCTCTAATAAAATGTAGGTTTTGAATCCCCTATTTCTAGGAATGAGCGGACCTTAATGGCCCCCTTTAAATTTAGAGAAATGCTTACCTGCTGTCTGGACAGCATGTAGCAGTGGTACAACCCACTTGGACATCACAAGATTTAAAAAAGTTATTTTGTTTTTTTAAAAAAAAAAAAAAAAAAGCAATCAATGGTGCTTAAGTGGGTTGCACTATAGCTACCTCCTGCCTCGGAATTACTTGTTTTAATTTTCAAAACTTGGCTTGGTTTTTGAAAATATAGATAAAAAGTAAGTAAGAAAATATGGAAACTCAGAGGTGGAAGTAATATTTATATGCTTAATTTTCAAAAACCAAAACTATAAACCAAGTGGTTATTAAACGAGGCCTAAAAAATTCTAATACGTTAAGGACATATTAAACAAAAAATTAAAAGTTCAAAAACCTACTAACACTTTAAAGTTTAAAGACATATTAGATACCACTCTAATTTAGGAACTAAACTTGTAATTTAGCCTTTAACACATTTATAAATATGTGAATTTTATTAGAACTAATTACAAATATAACATATTTTATAAAAATAATTAAGAATATAACATTTTTTTTTAAAAATTTAGAAATAATTGTTTTAACTTAAACAATGATAACCAGATATAATTCTATGATAGAGTGACATGAATTAATGATTAATTTAGATATTTATTGAATATATAATTATAATAGTTATTGTGATAAACAATAATAATTGATTTACTTATTATAATTTTACTATATTTTTAAATTTTATTTTTAATTGTTATTTTCTTAATATTTGGTCTAAATTTGAATTACCTGTAATTTTTTCGAAATTATATGATAAAGTAGTTTTTTTTATTATTATTATTTTGAGTTCAATAACATCCTGGAATGGAGTTTTGATTACGAATCATTTTAATTATATTTTTATAATAATTCTTTTAACTTAAAAATATACTATTTAAGTCCAGCTCCCCCAAAATACATTCTCTAGATCTGCCCGGCTTCTATGTGATGCATGTAATATTCTTTAAAAAAATCAAATTTGAAAGTTCATGAACATATAATATTAATAACTTCTTAAGTTTAAAGACTAAAATAAAACCATCAAAATTTTATGACTAAATTTGTAGTTTAATTTGAGAGAAAATTGCAAAAATCATCCTTAAATTATACTAGTTGTTACAATCACATCCTTGAATTTTCAATTTGACCAATCAATCACCTAAACGAAATTGTTGTAGTTAAACACTTGAAGATTTCAAAATGCACAAATCACCCTTGAATTATAAGTGTTATTTCAATCAAAGCCAAAAGATTGTTACAATCAAATCCAAATTCTTTACATTAATTTTTTATTTTCTTAAATCGAGATAGTAGCTTAATATCAAATTTGAAAAGTTATAATTTTTAGTTGATAATATTATAGTTTTTTTTTTTTTAATTTTATAGAGTTAAAAAAATGGAATAAATGAGTTAAATTGTAACACTTCTATAATTCAAGAGTTTAAAGGTAACACATCTTTATAGTTTAGAAGTGGTTTGTGCCTTTTTCAATATTAAACGACTTAATTGTAAAATTTTGTTTAGAGGTGATTATCAAATTAAAAGTTTTAGAGTATTATTGAACAACCTTTAGGGCCTATTTGTTTCATGGGTTTTGCCACGTGTTTTCAGACATATATTTAATATCAGTGTTCGTTTCACTGAAATTCACTTTTTAAAACTTAGGATATTATTATCGAGGGAACTTTAAAAACCATCAAACATGAATTTTCTTATACCCTCCATATATTTATACACGTGAGATGAAGAGTAACAATATAACCTAATTAATTAGTTAATTTATATTAATTATTATTAATTAATTATTAATTTCACTATGTTATTTAGACTTAATAAAATTATAACTAATACATCTATCATTATTATTTTATATTATCTTAACTATTTAATATAAAATTTAATTAATATTTTAATTAATTAATATTTATTTAATTATTTTTTAGGGAAGAGAAACTACTCATTAAATACTTTATAATTAATGTGAAAATTAATTTTAATTTCTTTAATTTATTAATAATTAATTAATTATCTAATATAAATTTTTAATTAATTAAAATATTTTTTAATTAAATCTAATAATTTAAATTCTTTTATCCATAAGCAAACCTCTATAATAATTTAATATATATTATTTTGTTATGTGAGAGAGAGTTAAAAAGTGGACATAAAATATTTGATGACTTTGATATGTTTATTATCTAGTTAAATTAAAAAAATATATTAAAATTTATATGTTTATTTTACCTCAATTCCAAAGATATAACTGCAAATTTCAATTGACAATTAAATAAAAAAAATATATGTTGATTTTAACTTGTTTTAATATAAATTTAATGCTCACTGATAAAAGTCAAAAGATAAAAATAAAAGAGGAAGGAAAATTAGGTAGAAAATTCATAGTTAAAACTTTTATTTTTAAACATGGTTGAATTTTAATACTTTTATTTGTATACAATGAATATAATAATTGTATAATTTTGATTTTATTTGATTATAAAAAAAACACTCAAATAAGATTTTTGACAATTTTTCTAATATTTTTTTTAAAAAATGATTAATTCATAAACATATTATTTAAATACTAATAACAAAACTTGCAAAATAAACACAGTTATTTAATTCCCAGACATTAATTATCATACATATCTAAATACAAATATTTAACTTTAAGACATTAATTATCCTATATATTTAAATACATACATTTATTATCTCAATATTTAAAATCTATGCTTATGAAACAATATAAATAATCCAAACCGGCCGTTACAATTTATAAGTAGATTTTACCATTTTTTTTAATGGTGAAGAGGGATGAAGTATAAGTATCTAAGAAAAAAGAACAAAAGCGACGGGCGAAAAATAAAAAGTTAAAGAAGCCGTCTTTTACACGTGTTACACGTGTGTTCCCCCAATAATGAAGGGGTTCATGGTATCTCAGAATTCTATATATTATAATCCTAAAAGGCCGTTATTTAAATATTATAAATTCTAAAAAAATAGCATAATTCAACAATAATTGACATATACTTCATTCTTTTGAGATTTCAAATCTCCATAATCTACATTTGTTGTACTATATATATATATATATATATATATATATGTTACCATACTTAAAAATCTCTTATTTTTTTTAGTAAAATTAATTTAAATTAAAGGTCAACATGAGCGTGCATCTATTTTTTCTTTTAAGATTAAAAGTTCAAATCTTTCTATTTTATGTTGTACTACTAGAAAAAGGACAAAGTTAAAAGTGTAAAATATGTTTGTTTCAATTTCATGCATAAGAAAAATCATTTAAATTTTTCAAAAAATAGGACACTATCAAGAAAGAAGTTCTATAAAAACCTTAAAAAAAAGAAAAAAAGAAAAAAAAGTTCTATAAAAT
The DNA here is from genome assembly GCA_033996785.1 of Trichosanthes truncata. NCBI lineage: Eukaryota > Viridiplantae > Streptophyta > Magnoliopsida > Cucurbitales > Cucurbitaceae > Trichosanthes > Trichosanthes truncata. The sequence goes on from JAWPNB010000010.1 coordinate 54,324,604, forward strand.
TAAAATCATATAAAGTATTAAAAATAGGACACTATCATGAAAAAGTTCTACAAAATTCCTTTGCAAAGAAAAAAGAAGTCCTACAAATTTTTTACTAAATCACATAATAAAATGTCATCTTTTCTACTTTAAAAAATAGGATGATATCAAGAAAAGATTCTACAACATTTTTATTAAATCACATAATAAAATAATGTATTTTTAAATACATACATACATGATTTTTTTAAAAATAAAATAACACGGTTAAGCTATAGTTTGACCCTTTTACTTTTCATTTTTCGTCTAATAAGTCATCAAACATTAAAAAAAAATCTAATAAATAAGGGACCCCAATTAAACATAAAGTTGAAAGTTAAGGGATATATAAGACATAAAATTAAAAGTTTGTGAATTTATTATACAATTTTTTAATTTTAGGGATCTATTAAAAACAACATTGAAAGTTGAAGGACCTACTCGACACTTTTTAAGGTTTAAAGACTGGTTAGATATGATTCTAAAAATTTAAGGTATTTAACCAAATAAAATATTATATAACTTTTCGGATATTATACATAAAATGACAGAATTAGTTCATACTTTTTAATTATGTTTGTTTTTATAAATTTAAAAATGAACTACTATACACATAATATCATATTTTCATTTTGCCATTTTTTAATTCTCGCAAATTTTTACTCATGTGCTTTTTAAAATACTACCATTCAAATAAAAATGTGTGATTTGAATCTATGATACTTGAGAGTGATTTTAGAATAGGTATTTTTAGACAAAGTGATTTAATTATATACTACGGTAAAAAGTGTTTAATTATAAATATTCTAATGTTTTGTTCCACAATTTTAGAGGTCATTTCAATATAATTGAAAAGTGTTTTTGAATGATTAATATTTGTCTTTAGGAGTGATTTTAGAATCACCAGTTCTTAGATTTGAGAGTAGAAAAAATATTAAAAGAGTGAGAGACAAATTATTAGGAAGAGAAAAAAGTTAGTGAAGGAGTGATGAAATTTCAAGAGAGAGAAAAGTTAGAAAAAATTATTTGATGAGACCGCCACGATGTGATTGTCTTTTCATAACCATAGGATATACATTTGAAAATCTTTACGTCTCCCTAATAATCATTGGACTCTTCTACATTTAGTAGTGTAAAATTGTCGATCACAATGTGATAATCTCTTTGAATAATTAGATGGAGACAAAAATATTGGAAAAAAAGAAAAATTGATGCTTAATAATGTTTCTACTAATTCAGTCATGTTTAGATCCAATTTTAATATATTGTTTTTAACAATTTTTTAAACAAAAATATCAAATATCTTAAAAATAAATGGGCAATTTCTATATTGCTTTTTGAAGTAAAACTATATTGTGAGTGTGTGTATATATATGTTATGAATATTATAATTTATTTTAATAGTTAAATTACAAATTTTAGTCTTTAAAGCTTCAAGAATACTATTTAATAAATATTTAAACTTTAAAAAGAGTACATAAGTCCTCAAATTTTCATTTATGTACTATGACCTATTCAACATTTTTTTAAAAGAAATTATAGCTCAAATTAATGACTTGCCTAAAATGTCAATTCGAGCAAAGATCAGTGGACAAGATACTAATTATACTAGCTCAAAGGTTGATAGTTCGATACTCCAACTCCGCAATTGTTGAATTAAAAAAAAAAAAAAACCAATGACTTGCCTAAAACATTATATTTTTTTTGTAATATAACCTTACCTTTTCAATTTTGTGTTCATAAATTTTAAAAAAAAAATGTCTAGTGAGAAACCTATTAGACATTAACTTAAAATTTTTAAATCTATTAAATACAAAATTAAAAGTTTAAAAATCAATTAGACATTTTTTAAAGGTTAAATTACAAGTTCAGTCCTTAAACTTTTAGGTTTGTATCTATTTGGTCCCTGAATTTTAAAAAGTATCTAATAGATTTATGAACTTCCAATTTTATGTCTAATAGGTCTCAACTTTAAAAATGTCTAATAGATCTCCAAACTTTCAACTTTGTGTCTAATAGGTCACTGGTATATGTGATATTTTTTTTAAATTAATTGATTTATTAGATATAAAATTGAAATTTATGTCTAATAGAACCCAAAACTTTCGATTTTGTGTCTGGTAGGTTCGTGAATTTTAAAAAATATTGGATAGGTTAAGGACCTATTAGACACAAAATTTAAAATTTAATGACCTATTGGACACAAAATTAAAAATTCAGAGACGTATTGGACACAAAATTGAAAATTTAAGGACCTATTAAACATTTTTCAAACTTCAGGGACCCAATAAATATAAATTTGAAAGTTCAATGATTTATTAGACATTTTTTAAAATTTATGCATTCATAAGGCACAATCTTGAAAACTCAAGAATTAAACCTGCCATTCAAACCTAAAATAAAACCCAACTTCCCAAAAAACAAAAAAAAAAGAACAACATTTTTCTTTTTCTTTTTTTCAAAATTTTAAAATAAAGGGAGTTTTAATTAATATATATCATTATTGGAATTAATATATATATTTTTGACAATACGTAGGTGGAGGACTGAACATCTGAGTTCTTGATGGAGGTGACAGTTGAGTTAGGTTTATGCAGGGTATTAAATTTCCGTCGACATGTCGACATTTCCATCGAAATTTCCACATGTCCATGGGTTCGACATCGACATAAGGGGGGAATCGACATTTCCACTATACCGTACAAAATTGACGAAATATTAAAAAAATAGCAAGAAAATGTAACTTAATGTGAATATAATAATGTAACAAGTATTTTAACTCATTTAAAAAATGTAAAATGTTCATTTATTAATTTAAATATTTTTTTTGAATTTTTTGTTTTTAAAATTTTTCCAGAAATATCTATCGACATCGATATTTTATCGATATTTCTATAAAATTGAGACTTCGACATTTCCATCGATATCGACATTTTAAACCTTGGGTTTATGTTGATGGAATAGTAATTAATAATATTTCAAAAATTTTTTTTTTTAAAATTACAATTTATTGGATGAAATAGTGGTACCCAGTTCAAACAAAAAATTCACACCAAAAAAGAACCCTATAAATAGTGCTGAACATTCGCTCCTCCGTTCAAGCTCAGACCGGCAACTGGTTTTTTTCTGGTCCGGAATCGCCGCCAGCCACTGCTCTATCTCTACCTATTTCGCCTCTTCTCATTTTATCTCTCTCTCTCCAGCGGTCCATTTCCTTCTCCGGCCACCACCGTCCGATCCGGCGCCGGCGTTTTGTATCTTCAACTTCGATATCATTATGGACGCCCGCTGCCGATCGACGAAGCCGACGACCACCACCACGGTGAAGGCCACGTCGACCACCGTCGATGGCGATTCCACGAAGGCTTCCGACGCTTTGGCCCTCCCTCTGTACTTCACCAACGCCGTCTTCTTCACGCTCTTCTTCTCCGTCGTGTATTATCTGCTCAGCCGCTGGCGGGAGAAGATCCGTAACTCTATTCCTCTGCATTTCGTTACTCCGTCCGAGATCGTTGCTCTCGTCGCCTTAGTCGCCTCGTTTGTGTACCTTATCGGATTCTTCGGCATCGATTTTGTTCAGTCTCTGTTTCTCCGTCCGTCGGCGGACGTATGGACGTCGGAGGACGACGATGAGCGTTCCATTGTTAAGGATGATTCGCCGAAAGTGCCGTGTGGTGCAGCGCTCGATTGCTCTGTTCCTCCTCAAGTTACGCCTACAGTTTTGGCTGTGCCGAAATCGGTTGATCCGCTGCCAGTTCCGATCAAATTAAACGAAGAAGATGAGGAGATCGTGAAATCCGTGGTGGTTGGAACCACTCCGTCGTACTCTCTGGAATCGAAGCTCGGAGACTGCGCTAGAGCGGCAGCAATCCGCCGTGAGGCGCTTCAGAGGATTACCGGTAAGTCTCTCTCCAGTTTGCCTCTGGACGGCTTCGATTACGCCTCGATTTTAGGGCAGTGCTGTGAGATGCCAATCGGATACGTCCAGATTCCGGTAGGGATTGCAGGTCCGCTTTTTCTTGATGGAAGAGAATTTTCAGTACCGATGGCTACAACGGAAGGGTGTTTGGTTGCGAGCACAAACAGAGGATGTAAGGCGATTCATCTTTCTGGAGGAGCCAACAGCGTCTTGTTGAAAGACGGAATGACCAGAGCGCCGGTGGTGAGATTCGCCACCGCAAGGAGAGCGGCTCAATTGAAGATGTTTCTGGAAGAACCTGAAAATTTCGAGACTCTGGCTTTGGTCTTCAACAAATCCAGCCGATTCGCGAGATTGCAAAACATCAAGTGCGCCATTGCCGGCAAAAACCTCTATATGAGATTCTCGTGCAGCACCGGCGACGCCATGGGAATGAACATGGTCTCCAAAGGGGTGCAGAACGTTCTGGCTTTCTTGCAGGAGGATTTCCCTGACATGGATGTAATCGGCATCTCTGGTAATTAAGTTCAATCGTACGATAACTAATTCGATTCTATTCCCAAAACCGTTTCAAAATCATTTCAAAATCGTTTCGAAATGGTTTCAAGATCATTTGATTGTGGTGATTTAGGAAATTTCTGCTCTGACAAGAAACCGGCTGCCGTGAACTGGATTGAAGGAAGGGGAAAATCGGTGGTTTGTGAAGCCATAATCAAAGGCGATGTGGTGAGGAAGGTGTTGAAAACGAAGGTGGAGGCTTTGGTAGAGCTTAACATGCTCAAGAACCTTGCTGGATCCGCCATGGCTGGAGCTCTGGGTGGATGTAATGCTCACGCCAGTAATATTGTTACTGCCATTTACATAGCCACTGGCCAAGATCCTGCACAGAACGTGGAGAGTTCACACTGCATTACAATGATGGAGGCCGTGAATGATGGCAACGATCTCCACGTGTCCGTTACCATGCCTTCCATTGAGGTCATTTCCTTTTGACCTTCTCATTATTTAACTTCCATTTGATTTTTTATTTTTGATTTTTGAAAATTAAATCTCTAAATACTCATTTCACTCATGAGTTTTCATATTTTTTTTATCTACATTTTTAAAAAAATAAGTCAAGTTTTGAAAACTAAAAAAAATAGTTTTCAAAAACTTATTTTAGAAATTGAGAGAAAACAAACACACTTTTTAAAAATAAAAAACTAAATAGTTATCAAATGAGACATAAACTTTTAGATTTATGTATTTGGTCTTTAAACTTTAAATAATGTTTAATTACTACTTGAAGATTTTGTGTCTAATAGATGAACTTTTTTTTAAAATTAACTGATCCATTGGATATAAAATTAAATTTTTTGTCTAATAGATTTGCAAATTTGAAAAAAACTTTGAATAGTTCAAGGATCTATTAAACATGAAATTGAAAGTTTAGAGGCCAAATAGACATAAATCTAAAAGTTCATAAATCTATCAAATATTTTTCAAAACATGGCTTGGTTTTTGAAAACACAAATATGGCTTGTAATTTAACTTTTTGTTTTTCAGTCTTGGAACCTGTGCATAAAAAATGATTTAAAATCCTTTCCGAATATATATATTTATATATATATTTACAAATTATTTAAGAAAAATACATGGACACGTCTATTTTCATGATAAATGGATGTCTACCCGTTGGTTTTCAAAAGAAGTTGACATCTTTTGGAAATGATTAATAGAAATGGCAAAACATGTTAAATAGAATATTTGAAGGTATATAAAAACTGAAATAAGACCATGAATAGTTTAATGGTTGTTTGGTATCTCATTCAAATTTTGTTTCCCTGTTTGGATTCAGGGAATATATATTTGTTAAATTTCTTTTTGGTTTGTGATCCAAATAGTGCAAACTGTAAGTAGAGTTTTTATGTTTTTTTTTTTTCTAGAGTTTTCAAATTCTAAATTTGAAATTTGAAAGGGTAGAATTACGCTGAGAAAGACCTTTATCTATATATTATTATAGATTATAAATTCATTTCATTTTTTTCAAAAATAAAACGTCTATAATCTAATATATTATATATTATATTAATATAATAAAATAATAATTATTACATAAAATATTATTATTTTTATTGTTTATAAATATATTGCTAGAGACACTTTTAAACAACTTTTTTTGTAAAATTGAGATCCAATTTTTAAATCTTTTACCAAACACATTCGAAAACATAGGAACTAAAGAATACAAAACTCTATTCTTCTTTTATCTTTTATTTTTAAGAACAACCTTTAAAGATCCAAATTTTCTAACGATAAAATGAAACTTTTCATTTTAGTTAAAGTACAGTGAACAATTTTTTTTAAAAAAATGTACAAAGAACAACAAAATTGGAACGGAAAAATTTCTTATACTTTGGTAATACGCTATTCTCGTAGTATCAAAATTGGAACAATACCCAATTTGAAATTTTTTTTGATACTACCAAAATACAATACTCTCTTTTGTTTTAAGTTCAACAATTACAGGGTGGAAAATTAAATCGATTTGGTGTCTTATCTACTAAGTTATGCTTGGATTGATAGTATCATTTTTTTTTGTTATTTCACACTCGAATTTTGCCTTTATAAATATTCTTTTTAATGCTGATATACCCCACATCATTTTCAAAAGAATACCGGTGTGACTACCAATAAATGGAAGGAGTATCCATACTCCCGTGGTACAAAATTATCCCTATTAACTGTTTGTGATCATAGTTAAAAACATGGGATCCAAACACATCAAAGTATTATTTATAGGCCTTAGACGGGCTTAATAGTCCTCATTGAAAATCTATTTCGTTTGGTTCTACAGGTTGGTACAGTTGGAGGGGGCACACAACTAGCCTCCCAATCTGCTTGTCTGAATCTGCTTGGAGTCAAGGGCGCTAACAGAGACGCACCAGGCTCAAACGCAAGGCTCTTGGCCGCCATTGTAGCTGGCTCAGTCCTTGCAGGAGAGCTCTCTCTCATGTCGGCCCTCGCAGCCGGACAACTCGTTAAAAGCCACATGAAATACAACAGATCAAGCAGAGACATCGCCGGTGTTTCATCCTCCTAGCCTTCACAGTCCAAAACCACCGCCAGGCTCGTCGGAGCCACACCGTCCACGGCGGAGGTAGGAGATTAATGTATAAATCAGAAAAAGAAAAAAAAAAGAAAGTAAAAATAGTTGTTTCTTTCTTTTCTTTTTTCGGGTTTTTGAATATGTTGTTGTCGAGTAGGAATAGAGAGAAATGAAGAAGAAAGGATTGATTAAGATGCCATTATCAGTCAGGTCAGGCCGTTTAAAAAAACAGTGTCGTTGTTCTGTTTTTATCTGTAACTTCTGTTTGTAATCGTTGTATTTTTTTTTCCTTAGTTTTTGTTTTTGGTCTCTTTTGAGTTTCTAGCCGTGTTGGGGTTAAATTGCGAAGGAAGTTTTATATCTGTGGTGAAGTTTAGTAGTGTGTTTGTTTTGGGAGTCTCTGTGTGTTACGTGGTGGAGATCCTCAAACTTGTATAATGCTTAAAAGAAATATGCAAGCTCTTCTCCAACAAATTATTATCTCAATAATATATTAATAAGTTGGTAGGTTTCGATTTGATGGACGATCATGTATCAAATTTGTTATGACGTGTTTGGAATGGCTTTCGGAAAAAATACTTTTTAAACAAAATCAATTTTTCTTTAAGCACTTTTCGAGAAATTAATAATTTAAAATTTAAAGTGGGTTTATAGTATATCTTCTGAGAGTGATAATAGATGATCAAAAGTATTTGTTTAAAAAAACTATTTTTGAAGAAACACTTGAGAGATAGATTGTCCAAAAATAACTTTAAAGTGATTAATTGAAAATCTACCAAATATGCTTAGTAAGGAAAAAAAAACATATTTATAATTAATAAATCACTTTTGTACTTAGTGAAGCCAAAAAAAAAATGTTATTTAAAGCACTTAAAAAAAAAACAAATGTATGATATTATTAGTTTTTTTTTTTTTAAAAAAAATACTTAAACTAGAAGGTATTTCAAACACACACTTAATTTGAAATATGAGTATGTTAGGAGGCAATAAAATATAATCAATCTAAATTCACGAACTAGATTTAGAATGGGGCAATAAAATATAATCAATCTAAATTCACCAATCAGATTCATACAATATATATTCTATCTAAATCTCAGATCAAGTTATGATTCCAAATACTGCAGAATAAATAATTGATAACTCATGTTATATTCAGGACAAGTTACTCTCGAAGAAGATTGGCAAGGTTGATTGTGTTGATGTTTTTCCCACTCGGATATGTTCATCACCTGTTATTTGGCACAAAAGATTGAGACATCCTTCTTTTACATGATTACATACATTGAAGAATAGCTTGAAACTTCTTGAAATTCCTAATGATCATGTATGTCATATATGTCCTCTAGCTAAGCAACGAAGAGTATCTTTTCCATTTCATAATCATGTATCTGAAAACCTTTTTGACTTAGTTCACTATGATGTTTGGGGACCTTTTAATACCCCCACTTATGACGGATTTACATATTTCCTTACTTTGGTTGGCGACTGTTCTTGTTTTACGTGGGTCTACCTTATGAAAAATAAAAGTGATGCCTTACATGTCGTTCCAAGGTTTTTTCGTATGGTTCGAACTCAGTTTTCCAAAACAATTAAAATGTTTCGTTCTAACAATGCCCCAAAGTTGCATTTTGTTGATTTCTTTGATTCAATGGGCACATTACATCAGTTTACTTGTGTAGCCACTCTCCAACAAAACTCAGTGGTGGAAAGAAAGCACCAAAATCCTCCTGAATGTAGCCAGGGCATTAATGTTTTAGTCTAGAGTTCCCATGAAATTTTGGAGAGATTGTGTTCTGATTGCCACGTTTTTTATCAATCGCACTCCCATGTCACTTCTTTTGGATAAGTCTCCTTTCTTTGTACTACATGCTACTGACTTTGACATGCTTCCTTGAGGATCTTTGGTTGTCTTGCCTATGCCTCTACACTTACTGCCCAACAAACTAAATTTGATCCAAGAGCAAGGCCATGCATATTCATTGGTTACCCTACTGGAGTAAAAGGGTATAAGCTTTATGATATAGTTCATCGCCAAGTATTCATTTCCAAGGATGTTATATTCTTCAAACAATTATTCCCTTTTCATTCAATTGCCAAGAATGCAGATTTATCAAAGTCCTTCCTTGACTCTTTTGTATTACCAAGGTCTGTCCCAAATATTGGCAACTTGAACACTGGTCCTTATTGTGATAGATATGCTGCTGTGAGAGCCATTGTCATTAATAATTCCTTGAATGATGATGGTCCAAGTTTACTAGCACTCAATAATGGAGTTGATAGTCTCGATGATGATCTCTTGGCTGATGGTTCTGTTAACAACATTCCAAAAACAACTACAGAACCACGTCATTCTATTTGATTGCGTTGTCCTCCATCATATTTGAAGGATTTCTATTGCAGTTTGTTGGCTCAAACACCTTACACCACTAATGTCTCTTTGTCTCCATACCAATTGGAGAAGTATCTAACCTATGATCATTGTTTACCCGAACATCACAATTACCTACTGAATATATCACTTGAATATGAACCTGCACTTTATCATCAGGCAACCACCTTTTCTCATTGGCGACAACCATGAATGAGGAAATTTCTGCTATGGAAAGAACCAACACTTGGACCATTATGTCTTTACCTGAAAGACATCATGTAATAGGCTGCAAATGGGTCTATAAAGTGAAATACAAGGCTGATGGAATAGTTGAGGGCTATAAAGCGCGTTTGTATGCTAAGGGCTATAGCCAACATGAGGGAATTGATTACCTTGACGCTTTCTCACCTGTTGCCAAATTGTGACAGTCAAAGCCATTCTCACCATGACAATTACATTCAACTGGCATCTTGTTCAACTAGATGTGAACAATCCATTTCTCAATATTGACTTATTTTAGGAGGTATACATGACTCTACCGTTAGGATATAAGCCTAACCAAGTTGCAAATCAGGGGGAGAAACTAGTTTGTAGACTTAATAAGTCCATATATTGACTTAAACAAGCCTCATGACAGTGGTTTAGCAAATTTTCTACTGTTTTACTCAGTAATGGATTTCATCAATCCAAATCGGATTATTCTTTGTTCACCCGTGGATGTGGAAAGTCATTTGTTGCCTTTTTAGTGTACGTGGATGACATAATAATAACAGGCCCAACCTCGATAAAACTCAACACTGTCAAACAGGTCCTTCAATCACATTTTCTACTCAAAGACCTTAGAGTTTAAAAATATTTCATTGGCCTTGAATTATCACGATCCAAACATGGCCAACTTCTGTCACAAAGGAAATATTGCCTTGAGATCTTGAAAGATACAGGGTTCCTTGACGCTAAGCCCTCTACTTTACCAATGGATCCTAATACAGGGTTCCTTGACTCTAAGGGTTCCTTGGCACTCCTTTAGCAAATGAAGATACTACTAGCTATCGACGGCTCGTAGGGAGATTACTGTATTTATAGATTTCTAGACCCGATATTTCATTTGCAGTCCATAAATTGAGTCAATTTTTAAAAGAGCCAACTAATGAACATCTCAAGGCAGCCCATCATTTGTTAAGATTTCTCAAAAACTTACCAGGTCAAGGGCTACTACTAAGGTCTGTCACGAATTTTCAGCTTCGAGCGTATGTGGATGTAGACTGGGGCACTTGCATTGACACTCGAAGGTCAGTCACAGGGTTTTGTACCTTTCTAGGTGATTCTCTTATTTCTTGGAAATCAAAGAAACAACCTACTGTTTCAAGATCTTCAGCTGAGGCAGAGTATCAAGCTTTGGCAGCATTCACCAGTGAGTTCATATGGATACATCAGCTGTTTTCTGACTTACAAATCAGCATGATACTTCCTGTCGTTGTCTATTGTGACAACCAAGCTGCAATATCCATTGCCACTAACCCTATGTTTCATGAAAGAACAAAACATATCGAAATTGACTGCCATTTCGTACGTGACAAAATTATCGATTGAAATCTTAAATTGCTGCCCATACGGTCTCAATTCCAATTAGCGGATGTCTTCACCAAGGCTCTTCCCGCTCAAGTGCTTTAGTCGATTATTGGCAAGTTGGGTGTTTTTGATTTACACGCTCCAACTTGAAGGGGAGTATCAACTGTATTTGTTACTGATAAGTTATTTCAGTTGTAAAAATAATTTACTTTTCTATATATATGTATGAGGAAAGTAGCATGTAAATTGGATTTGAGTTTATTATTGAATAAAAGAATAATAATCTTCTCTCCTCAATGAACTCGTGTCTTCTTGATAAATATTTCAAAATTGTAGCGACCCATTACAATTTTTTTAAGGTATAGAAAATATTTTTTATGATTTAGCTAATCACTTAATAAAAAATTAAGTTAAAGTAAACTAAAGTTAATTTTTAAGCTAAGTTCATGAACTAGAACATAGTTTTAAAAAAATTAATTATCAAAATAAAATGGGAAAGATTATTCTCTAATACGCCAAATATTTCTAATATTACTATACTATCCTCGTCATATTTCTGTATTTTAAAATATTTCCATGTTAATTAATTGTATTGTTTATTTCCTTCTTTCATTATAAAGTATACACACCAAGCAAGTAGGAAAAAAATTAAATAGATAGATAGATAGATTCTTAGACTTACTATAAGGTTATTAAATCGATATGTCATAAAATACATAAATTATGGATTTTTTTTTTCTATTCTAATTTCAAGGATGACAACCAAAAATGGTGTCTATTTTGTTCTTCATAAATTATATTTTAGGCCTTGTTTGATAACCATTTTTTAAAAAAAAAAATTGTGTTGTTTTTACACCATTTATCGACAATAGTTTTCATCTTTCTTAAGAAATCATTTGAATTCTTAGAAAAATTCTAAAAACAAAAATAAGTTTGTAAAAACTACATACTTTTTTTAGTTTTCAAAATTTGGCTTGAATTTTAAAAACATATATAAAAAGTAGGTAACAAAAGAAAGAAATCCATAGGTGAAAGTAGTGTTTATAAGTTTAATGTTCAAAGACCAGAAACCAAAAATCAAATGATTATCAAATGGAGTCTTAACTTTTAAAGTTTCAAAAACAGCTACTTTTAATCCATATGTTTTAAAATTTTATTTAATTATTGAAATTTCTAAAATGCTTCAAATGGTTTTTTATTATAATTTTTTGTCGAATGTTATTTATTTATTATTATTATTTCGTTTGAGTTCATTACAGGGTTGGAAAGATTTTAACCTTTTAAGATTTAAGAAGATGACTAGTGTCTTGACTAATTGAATTATATTTACACCGGTCTGTAGATATGTTGTTACAAAGAAGTCGTTGGGAAGAGAGAAGAATTTCAAGGAAGTCAAGAGAATAAAATAAATGAAATTCAAAATTCAAAATAATCTTAAGATTATGTTTGGTTTAAATATACAAATAATAAATAAATAATGATAATTAATTAAGGGGCACAATCGGGATAATGAAATTTGCATTTAGACAAAATAGTCCAAAAATGGTTCTCCTCATTAACCACTTTTTAAGATAGTATGATGCAATGAGAAGAAACTATGCTCTTTAGGGATCATTTGTTTTTAGGAAATAAGAATGTCTGACATCTTTAGATTATCATGTTTGTGTTGGAGAAAATTTTATAAAGATGTTTAGGAATATTTAAATAGTCATATTTATTTTGTAGGATTTCTGTATGAAAATATTTTAAAATGATGTATTGTTTCAAAAGCCTATTACCTATTTATAGATAATTTATATATTAATTTAATATAATTTGTGTGTATATAATATTTTTGTCTTAAATCATTTAATTTTTTATTTTTATCCATTCAATTTTTATCAATTTTATTTGTTATTTTGTAAAACAAGTTAATTTATATTGATTTAAGATTTTTATTAAAAAAATTTAGAATGAAATATGAATTTCAATTTTAACTTGAAATACTTGAACTTATTTTGAGAAGATAATTATTTAGTTAATAGTATTTTTTTAGTGAATTATATTTATACATTATCAAAATAGAGAAAATTTTGAGAGAAATAATATCAATTTGTGATTAAAAAAAAAATATATTTGATGGTCATAGTTGGAAAAGAAAAATAAATAAAAATTTTCACTTCAAATTTCAATTAAAAATAAATTGAGTTATATATTATATAATTTAAATGGAGTTTATTTTATATGTAAATGAAACATATAAATATAGTTAATTTCTTAGAGTTGTTTATTAGTGAACAAATTCACAAATTTATTTTAATTATAAAATTAAAAAATTGATAAATAAAGAAAATTGATGAAAGAAAATATATGTAAAAGAAAAACGAAGGGCAAAAACGTCAATATAGGTGATTCTCTTAACATGGGAATCTTAGGCCCCGTTTGATAACGTTCACGTTTCTTGTTTCTTGTTTATGTTTCTCGTTTCTTGTTTCTGTTTCTTAAAAACTAAAAACAGAAACATGTTTGATAACTATTTCTGTTTCTTGTTTCTTGTTTTTTGGTAAAAATAAAATTTAGTCCATATACTATAATAAAACATATAACGTGCATTAAAATAAGTATAAAACAATTATAAAAAGGTTATAGTATTTTATTAAGGCTCAACACCTAATTAATAATAATAATAATAAATTTCATCCTTCAAATGATGTTCAAATTTGATTTGCAATGTTATTTCTCACTTCAATCAATTCACCTTGAACGATTTTGACTTACAAAAGTTAGTTCAATTAGACGAATTTGTAAATTGTCTAAGGTCAGACAATCAAACATACCCTCATTTCTTTAATTTAATAATAAACTTTATCTTTATGTTTTTTTTTTAAAATGCATTAGCCAACAATACATGCAAGTAAAATCAGAAAAAGAGAGAGAATAATATATATATTTTTTTACATTTAATGGTATACATAAAATACATTATTAGTTTATTTATTTAATAAAAAATAAAATCGTACCAAAAGGAAAAATAATAGAGAATTAAATAGAAAATAATAACTATAAGCTCGTTAATGTAAAGTAAAAGAAAATAAGAAAATAAGAGAGAAAAGAAAAACATAAACGAAAAGAGAAAAGTAAAAAGAAAAAAAGAAAAAAAAAAGATAATGAACTATAAAAAGAAAAAAGATTATAATAAAAGAGAGAGAACGAATAGAAAGAAATAAATCAAAAAATAAAAATAAAAAAGAAGAAAAAACAAAAAGATTAAAAAGTATTAAAAGAAAAAAAATAGAATGGAAGAGAGAGAAAGAAGAGAGAGAGGAGAGATGGCTAAAAAGAGAAATAGGAATACATGCATGAAACCTGAAAAAAAAAATATAAACAAAATTTGAGAAACTACTTTTTGAAGTTTTTCAAAATCTACCATTTTTTTAGAAACGTTTCTAAAAAATTTAAAAACGAGAAACATGATGGCTTATCAAACATGTCTGTTTCTTGAAAAATGAGAAACATGAACAAGAAACAGGAAACATGAACGTTATCAAACGAGCCCTTAGAAACTCATGTATCAGGAGAAATCAAAATCTTCTCAGATGCCTCCAGTATGGGCATCCTACATCTCAAGATGTTTGACCATTTTACATTACTGCAAAACAAACAAGGTAATCTAGATGTCCATCCTATGAAAATCTTGGATTACCATGAAACAAACGACACCTTGAGAGAAACTATAATGAGTGGCAAAATTGGAAAAATAATTGTCTCAAAGGGTAATTGACACACCCCACCCCAAATTATCCTAACTAACCTAGGATGAGGCATGCCGACATTAGATCCCTACTAAACCATGGAATCCAATATCAAACTTTTCATGACAAAATCTTATTATTATTATTATTTTTTTTTTTTTTTACCACAAATGGCTAGCCAAAACTTTATTAACACCAAATTTTATAAAAATTTTGGCAGAGTTTCCCCTGAAAACTGAGTAAAACACACCTGAAAAGCAGTATATATGCTTCCATAATAATATATTCAAACTCCAACCATCATTTCAGAAATTCAATATAAACCCACAAAACTTAAAAGTAGATAAACAGGTGGGTTTCCTATTACAAACCAAAGGGAAATCCCAAAATGGCACTAGCCACATCAGTTACACAAAAAAAAGTATTTGTAAAAATGTACATACAAAATGATATGCAAACTATCAAGTCTGGTGGCAGATATCGACTTCTGTAGGCTCGTTAGAAACTCAGTCGCTACCTGGAGGAAAAATTTAGGAAGAAAGAATGAGCTAATAGAGCCCAGTGAGTGGTAAGTTAATAAGAAAAATAATCTCTTGACAAAAACCTTTTATATTAAAAGGAATTCAAAGTTCCATAAAACTTTATCAATTAAGCACAATCTAAATACACAAGATAAATAAAACATTATAGAGATTTGCAACAATAACTTTTTAAAGAAAGTACAAAATAATAGGCCAACAAACTCATCACCAAACTTGTACCCAAATCCATGTCATACGTGCACGTAGAGCAATCTCTAACATCTGTAATGCCTCAGGTCCAGGATTTGGACCAGGATTCGGAATCCGGATTTGGCACCTAATGGCCCCGGCATTCCCCTGCATCCCCTGCGGCCTTGGCACACTAGCATACTATAGAAACACATTCTTATAGCATTTGGGTAATAACCATGGGTACAATTCTAGTGGTTTGAAAACAATTTCTATATAATAATCATCATAAGTTCTCAAACCCCACACATTCTCAAATTGTGGTTTCATAACTTTAAGCCATAAGTCAAAGATCAACTAAAATCATGATTCAAAAATCAAGTCATTTCTAAAACTCACAAATACTTGATTTCACTTCAAATAATTGAACTTTTTGCCAATTGGCTACAATCTAGAGATTTTCATAAACTCACCTTTCATAAGCTTAATAAATTCAAATAATTAAATCATTGTAGCTAAACTTCAATAAACACAAATCTCTTCAAATTCAAATATGCTAAATCATGATTTCAATTTAGTGATCATATGTCACTTTCTTATCAAATTAGCAAATCATCAATCTTAATAATACACAATTTGTGGAATACACATAATTTCCTCCAAATTTTCAAATAACTAAATCCTTTGCATTAATATTAATTTCAATTGATTTCAAATCTCATAAAATCTCATCAATTACTAAAATAATTGAAATACTTTATAAAATAACCACTCACAACTACTACGAACGAGGTTTGTTCGGGTTGTAAATGGTTCCAATCTCCGCTTGCCCTGAAATCATAATTTGTCAACATATTACTAACCTCTTAATGCCAAAATTAAAGTGTAACAACACTAAATTATCCAAGCCTTTATATTTCTCACTAACCCAAGAATTTACCATTCTTTTCCTCATCTTACTCTTCTAATTACCAAGAAATTGAGACAATAACCCAAAATAAAGTTTCCAATAACTTCATTGTAATCCTTCTCCATAAGAAATCTCATTCTTCTCATTTCTTTTTCTCCATGAATAAATTCATTGGTTTTCTTTCCCTAAAAAGTTTGCAATTTCTACATACAACTAATCCCCTTCAATCCATACTTTGATAAAACTCATGACTTTCATCAAATTTCCTTCTTTTACTCAATCATCACCACCACCTAAATTTTCAAGCTAGTTTATGGAGTTTCCAACTAAAGGAAGAAAACCCATAAGGAAACCCACCAAAATAGGTTCTATAACTCATGAGAAACCTTAATCAAAAGTTAGAAAACTTACCAAAAGCTTCAATCCAAGGTTGTGAGAGGTTCTCTTTGTTTATTTTTTTCCTTTTCCACTTCAAAATAGCCCAAGAATCACACTTTTTTTCTCTTCACTTTCTTCCTCTTCCTCTTCCTTACGTGAATACTTCTCCAACAATACCCATCCTTTTTTTTTTTTATTAAACAATAACTAATAAAGCCACATGTTTTTATTTAATAAACAATTATATTTATCCCACTTTCTCTTTCTTTAATTTCCATTATTTAATTAATAAAAAGAAACCAATCCTTATCTTCCAACCAAAACCATAAATATCCAAATATTCAATTTCTCAATTTTCATACTTTCCAATTATATACATATTTTCCAAAATGTAGAATTAGGTGTAACAAAATACAAAATGTAGAAATAGGTGTAACAAAATATTACCCTCTTTTGTGAAATTTCGTCCTCGAAATTTAGTCACGCTTGTCAAGAAAACAACTGAGGGTATTTGAAGCGCATCTGATCTTCACTTTCCCAAGTTGTCTCTTCCATTGTATGATTCTTCCATAATACTTTAACTAATGGAATGGTTTTACTTCGTAACACCTGTTCTTTTCTGTCTAAGATTTGTACTGGCTCTTCTTCATATGATAAGTTCTCCTTCAATTGTACTGGTTGAGTTTCAAGAACATGTGATGGATCTGATATATACTTGCGTAACATTGAAACATGAAATACGTCATGAATTTGAGAGAGCTCCATTGGCAAAGCCAAGCGATATGCCACTGGTCCAATGCGCTCAAGAATCTCATATGGACCGATATATCTAGGACTCAACTTTCCCTTCTTACCAAACCTCATTACACCTTTCCAAGGTGATAGTTTGAGAAAAACTTTGTCTCCAACCTCAAATTCTAAATCTCTTCGACGTTTATCAGCATAGCTTTTTTGTCGATCCTGAGCCACTTTCAACTTCTCCATGATTACTTTTACCTTTTCTGCAGTGATTTGCACAAGTTCAGGACCCATCAATTTTCTTTCACCGACTTCATCCCAACAAACTGGAGTTCTACACTTTCTACCATATAATGCCTCAAAAGGGGCCATATCTATGCTGGAATGGTAGCTATTATTATAGGCAAACTCCATCAGTGACAAGTGAGCATCCCAGCTTCCTTTAAACTGCAAAACACAAGCTCTTAACATGTCCTCTAATGTTTGTATAGTTCTTTCTGACTGCCCATCTGTTTGAGGATGAAAAGCCGTGCTAAAGTGTATCTTAGTACCCAAGGCATGTTGTAGGCTAGGCCAGAATTTAGAAGTGAACCTTGAGTCTCTATCAGAAACTATCGATACTGGTGCTCCATACAAACTGACTATCTCATCCACATACAACTTTGCCAGTTTATCTAAGGAATAGGTAATTTTGATTGGCAAAAACCTTGCAGTTTTTGTTAACCTATCTACGATCACCCAAATACCATCATATCCACTTTGTGTGCGAGGAAGACCAAATAAAAAGTCCATAGTAATATGCTCCCATTTCCATTCAGGAATTGGCAAGGGATTCAAAAGTCCTGCTGTTCTTTGGCGTTCTGGCTTCACTTGTTGGCAGATTAAGCATCTAGAAACATATTCTGCTATTTCTCTTTTCATACCTTGCCACCAATAATGCTCCTTCAACGTTCGATACATTTTTGTACTTCCTGGGTGCATAGCATAAGCTGAACTATGAGCTTCTTCCAGTATTTCCTTCTTTAGATCTGGATCGTTTGGTACACATAATCTATTAAACTTGGTTAGAGCTCCATCATCTCTCAACACATAATCTATCCGCTGATTACTTTTCACTTCTTCTTTCAGCTGATGAAGAACTGAATCACCAGACTGAGCAATTATAATTTTATCAATCAAAACAGGTCTTACTCGAAAACTTGCAAATAAGGCTCCTGATTCATTCACTGATAATTCTGCATTCATGTTATTGAGTTCACCCAATAAAGAGAAACTCATAGCATTAGATGAAATTGTTGAGCCGTGTCCTTTCCTGCTTAAAGCATCAGCAACAATATTAGCCTTCCCTGGATAGTAGTTAATGGTACAGTCATAATCTTTTATTAATTCAAGCCATCTTCTCTGGCGTAGATTCAATTCCTTTTGATCGAAGATATACTTCAAACTTTTATGATCTGTATAAATATGACACTTCTCCCCATATAAATAATGTCGCCAAACCTTTAAGGCTAACACTATTGCAGCTAGTTCGAGATCATGAGTTGGGTAATTGTGCTCGTGCTTCTTCAACTGCCTAGAAGCATAAGCTATTACCTTCCCATTTTGCATTAATACACACCCCAAGCCTTGATAAGAAGCATCACTGTAAATAACAAACTCCTCATCAGGTGTCGGAAGTGTAAGTATTGGGGCAGAAACCAACCTTTTCTTCAATTCTTGGAAACTTTGCTCACACTTGTCTGTCCAAACAAACGCTGAATTCTTTCTAGTCAAACTAGTCAATGGAAGTGCTAGCTTGGAGAATCCCTCAACAAAGCGACGATAATATCCAGCTAATCCCAGAAAGCTACGAACTTCTGTAACTGTCATAGGTCGCTCCCACTTAACTACCGCTTCAATCTTTTGAGGATCAACAAATATACCTTCTGCAGAGATCACATGGCCTAAGAACACAACTTGATTCAGCCAAAACTCACACTTGCTAAATTTAGCATACAACTCTCTATCTTGCAATGTTTGCAATACTATTTTGAGATGTTCCCGATGCTCCTCTCTACTTCTAGAATACACCAAAATGTCATCAATGAATACGATCACAAATTTGTCCAAGTAAGGGTGGAACACCCTATTCATAAGATCCATAAAGGCTGCGGGGGCATTAGTCAACCCAAATGGCATGACCAAAAATTCATAATGTCCGTAACGAGTTCGGAATGCAGTCTTTGGCACATCAGATTCTCTAATCTTAAGTTGATGGTACCCTGATCGTAAATCAATTTTCGAAAACACAGAAGCACCTTTAAGTTGATCAAACAAGTCATCTATTCGAGGCAAAGGATACTTATTACGAATCGTCACCTTATTCAATTGCCTATAATCGATGCACAACCTCATGGTGCCATCCTTTTTCTTCACAAATAATACTGGTGCACCCCATGGGGAAACACTAGGCCTCACAAAACCCTTATCGACTAGCTCTTGCAACTGCAACTTCAATTCCTTCAATTCTGTCGGAGCCATTCTATAGGGTGCTTGTGAAATAGGAGTTGTACCAGGTATCAAATCAATCACAAACTCTACTTCTCTATCCGGTGGCAACCCAGGCAATTCTTCTGGAAATACATCTGGAAATTCTCTTACTACATATATATCGTTTAGTTTTGATTTACTCACCTCGATATCAACTATATGAGCTAAGTATGCAGAACAACCTTTCTTAAGTAGTTTACTAGCCTTCAATGTCGAAATGAAACAAGATGACATGATCTTCCTTTCTCCTTTAAAAATAATTTTAATCTCTCCTGGTCGTTTAAACACAACTTCCTTCTGAAAGCAGTCTACTGTTGCATGATGTGTGGATAAGAAATCCATCCCCAAGATAACATCAAACTCATAAATATCCAAGGGTATTAAGTCGACATTCAACTCTTTACCACCAACTAAAACATTACAATTTCGATAAACACTATCAGCTAATAAAGATTTTCCAACTGGAGTAGCTACTATTATGTCATTAAGCAAAGGTTCCAGCATCTTATTGATTTCAACAGAAAACATGGGAGAAATAAAAGAATGCGTAGCACCAGGATCAATTAAAGTACGAGCGTTTCTACCAACAATAGATAACGTACCCATAACGACATCTGGTGATCCCTGAGCTTCCTGTTGCGTCATAGCAAATATCTGTCCCTGAACACGAGGTCTGCCTACTTGCCCTTTTTGCTTTGACCCACTGGAACTTTCATTCTGGTTTCGACTTTCACCACTCATCATGATGGGTTTTGATTGCAAACCGGATTGCCCCTGACTAACTGGTCGAGATGAAACTCCCTGTGAGACACTGCCTTCTTGTAACATTTGAGGACACTCTCTCCTTAAATGACCGGTTTGACCACAGTTAAAACAAACATTAGTCCTCCACATACATTTGCCTTGATGAAACTTGCCACAATTCTGACATGCTGAGTTCCTAGTATGACTGAACACAGATTCCCCTTGCTGCCAGGAGCGTTGACCACCCCAGGGTCTAGAAGATTGGACTGAACTGTTTGACTTTTGTGACGATGCATTTGAAATAGATCTGAAACTTGATGGTCCATGATGTCTTGGTTTGAAATTTCCTCGATTTGACACACTAGGAACAAACCCTTTATTACCACTTCGCATCTGATTATAACCAGAAGGATTAGTACTGCCTGCTGAAAAGCCACGCACATTCTTTGACAACTCTTTTTGACTCTTCTTTTCTGATACACTTTTCTCTACCCTCAAAGCTGCTTCCACTAACTTTCCAAATTCCTTCCATTCAGTTGAAGTGGTTGCAGTTCGAATCTCCTCTCTAAGTCCGTCTTCAAACCTCCTGCACTTATCGATCTCATCTTCAATAATCGTTGTGGCATACTTGGAAAGCTCAACATACTTCTTTTGATACTCTGCCACAGTCATTGATCCTTGAACTAATTTCAAAAATTCGTTTCGTTTCGCCTCTCTATAAGATCGAGGATAGTATTCATCATAAAAAGCCTTCTTGAACTCATTCCATCCAATTTCTTCTGATTCTGGTCGTCTATTTCTCAATGATTTCCACCAATCATCCGCTCCTTCTTGAAGTAGAAAAGTAGCAAGTCTCACTTTTCTATCTTCCGGACAACCCATCACATTGAAGCATTTCTCCAACATATTCATCCATACTTCAGCCTCAGCTGGATCTGCTGTCCCAACAAATGTAGTTGCGCCTAAAGCTTTTAGTCGCTCAATTCTGAAGTTTTTCTCTGGGTCATTTCTGAGCATTCGCATCCCCACTGCTACTCCTTGAGCAATTTTTGCCATTAGTTGCTCCTCTTCATTGTCTACATTCTTTTGCTGATTTTCATGATGGTGACTAGATTCACCAATCATCTCTTCTTCCATTACATTTTGTCCATCAGGAGCTTGTTGAGTTTCAAGTTCTTGAAGCCTACGCGTTCTGCCACTTCTTGACATGATTCCCTACAATGTAATGCATGTCACACCATCATTTCACAAAACTCATTTTTTATAAAAATATGCAGGATCTTAATGCTCTGATACCAAATTGACACACCCCACCCCAAATTATCCTAACTAACCTAGGATGAGGCATGCCGACATTAGATCCCTACTAAACCATGGAATCCAATATCAAACTTTTCATGACAAAATCTTATTATTATTATTTTTTTTTTTTTTACCACAAATGGCTAGCCAAAACTTTATTAACACCAAATTTTATAAAAATTTTGGCAGAGTTTCCCCTGAAAACTGAGTAAAACACACCTGAAAAGCAGTATATATGCTTCCATAATAATATATTCAAACTCCAACCATCATTTCAG
The DNA here is from genome assembly GCA_033996785.1 of Trichosanthes truncata. NCBI lineage: Eukaryota > Viridiplantae > Streptophyta > Magnoliopsida > Cucurbitales > Cucurbitaceae > Trichosanthes > Trichosanthes truncata. Next base: position 54,346,892 of record JAWPNB010000010.1, read on the forward strand.
AAATTCAATATAAACCCACAAAACTTAAAAGTAGATAAACAGGTGGGTTTCCTATTACAAACCAAAGGGAAATCCCAAAATGGCACTAGCCACATCAGTTACACAAAAAAAAGTATTTGTAAAAATGTACATACAAAATGATATGCAAACTATCAAGTCTGGTGGCAGATATCGACTTCTGTAGGCTCGTTAGAAACTCAGTCGCTACCTGGAGGAAAAATTTAGGAAGAAAGAATGAGCTAATAGAGCCCAGTGAGTGGTAAGTTAATAAGAAAAATAATCTCTTGACAAAAACCTTTTATATTAAAAGGAATTCAAAGTTCCATAAAACTTTATCAATTAAGCACAATCTAAATACACAAGATAAATAAAACATTATAGAGATTTGCAACAATAACTTTTTAAAGAAAGTACAAAATAATAGGCCAACAAACTCATCACCAAACTTGTACCCAAATCCATGTCATACGTGCACGTAGAGCAATCTCTAACATCTGTAATGCCTCAGGTCCAGGATTTGGACCAGGATTCGGAATCCGGATTTGGCACCTAATGGCCCCGGCATTCCCCTGCATCCCCTGCGGCCTTGGCACACTAGCATACTATAGAAACACATTCTTATAGCATTTGGGTAATAACCATGGGTACAATTCTAGTGGTTTGAAAACAATTTCTATATAATAATCATCATAAGTTCTCAAACCCCACACATTCTCAAATTGTGGTTTCATAACTTTAAGCCATAAGTCAAAGATCAACTAAAATCATGATTCAAAAATCAAGTCATTTCTAAAACTCACAAATACTTGATTTCACTTCAAATAATTGAACTTTTTGCCAATTGGCTACAATCTAGAGATTTTCATAAACTCACCTTTCATAAGCTTAATAAATTCAAATAATTAAATCATTGTAGCTAAACTTCAATAAACACAAATCTCTTCAAATTCAAATATGCTAAATCATGATTTCAATTTAGTGATCATATGTCACTTTCTTATCAAATTAGCAAATCATCAATCTTAATAATACACAATTTGTGGAATACACATAATTTCCTCCAAATTTTCAAATAACTAAATCCTTTGCATTAATATTAATTTCAATTGATTTCAAATCTCATAAAATCTCATCAATTACTAAAATAATTGAAATACTTTATAAAATAACCACTCACAACTACTACGAACGAGGTTTGTTCGGGTTGTAAATGGTTCCAATCTCCGCTTGCCCTGAAATCATAATTTGTCAACATATTACTAACCTCTTAATGCCAAAATTAAAGTGTAACAACACTAAATTATCCAAGCCTTTATATTTCTCACTAACCCAAGAATTTACCATTCTTTTCCTCATCTTACTCTTCTAATTACCAAGAAATTGAGACAATAACCCAAAATAAAGTTTCCAATAACTTCATTGTAATCCTTCTCCATAAGAAATCTCATTCTTCTCATTTCTTTTTCTCCATGAATAAATTCATTGGTTTTCTTTCCCTAAAAAGTTTGCAATTTCTACATACAACTAATCCCCTTCAATCCATACTTTGATAAAACTCATGACTTTCATCAAATTTCCTTCTTTTACTCAATCATCACCACCACCTAAATTTTCAAGCTAGTTTATGGAGTTTCCAACTAAAGGAAGAAAACCCATAAGGAAACCCACCAAAATAGGTTCTATAACTCATGAGAAACCTTAATCAAAAGTTAGAAAACTTACCAAAAGCTTCAATCCAAGGTTGTGAGAGGTTCTCTTTGTTTATTTTTTTCCTTTTCCACTTCAAAATAGCCCAAGAATCACACTTTTTTTCTCTTCACTTTCTTCCTCTTCCTCTTCCTTACGTGAATACTTCTCCAACAATACCCATCCTTTTTTTTTTTTATTAAACAATAACTAATAAAGCCACATGTTTTTATTTAATAAACAATTATATTTATCCCACTTTCTCTTTCTTTAATTTCCATTATTTAATTAATAAAAAGAAACCAATCCTTATCTTCCAACCAAAACCATAAATATCCAAATATTCAATTTCTCAATTTTCATACTTTCCAATTATATACATATTTTCCAAAATGTAGAATTAGGTGTAACAAAATACAAAATGTAGAAATAGGTGTAACAGTAATTTTGTGAGATGTCATTAAAGAATGGCCACAGTTTTAGTTAAATGCCTTTTTAAAATTATAAGAGTTTAAAATATTCTTTTTAAAATTTGAAGTTTAGATAAAATCATTTGTAAAAAAAAAACCAAAATATTATAAAGCATACATCTTAAATATAATTTTTATATTAATGTTCAACTCATTTTTTTTTATTTTTGAAACTGAAAACAGAGAAACTACAGACCTGCCCCCCCTTCAGATAGAAGAGAGAGGACATCCTCTGGAAAGTCATCTTTCCAGACCTGAGAAGCTCCTGAAGAAGATGCCAAAGCAGCTAAGGCATGGGCTGCTTTGTTCTCCTCTCTAGGAATTTTACAAAAAACAATAGAGTTTACAGACTGCACAAGATGGAGTACTTCTTCAATAAAGAAACTCACTTCGGTGAAGTCCATCTCCTCCCCATTTAGCAACTTAATCACTTCACTCGAATCAGATTCAACAACCAAAGGGTTGATCCAGCTCCCTCTCCAGGAGATCACCTCTTTGAGCCCTACCAAAATGGCGAGAGCTTCCAAAACCCTTACCACCAAACCCGCTTGACAACTTTGTAGCCGCCCAACAAAGGATTTCCTCTCCAGTCTCGAACAATCCAGCCCACTCCACCTTGTTGAAGGGCCGAGGACAAGGAAGCATCAACATTCAGTTTCCACGACCCTTCCGTAGGAGGCCTCCATCGCACAGAGCTCGGCCTCGCTCAGCTTCTAGAACTGCAATCCGAGCTATCCCCTCTCGAACAATCGGGGAACTCCAGCAAATATCTGTCAATCATATTAAATAGATCATTAGTGTCGGGATAAGCTTGTCCAAACCTGATGTTGTTCCTTTGCCTCCAGATGCACCAGAGGATAAGGAGAATGGTGCCCAACTCGTCTTTATGGGTGACTTTTGTAATACAGTCCCAGTAGTCCATAGGCGACCACAGACCCTTGCCCGCCGAAAACACGGCAGCCACCAAAGGGAAGAAACGATCCCAAATCTTTAAAGTGAAACATTCAGAAGAAACGATCCCAAATGTTCAACTCTTAAATTCTAGCCAAGCATTCAGTTGAATGTTCCTCCTAAATTAAAACATTTTGTGTGGAGAGCTATTCATGCTTTTATCCCTACAATGGATTGCGAGAGGCATTTCTGATATAGTAATGAAGTCGTTTTTGTTTAAAAAAAAGCATTCTCTGAAAATAATAATAATAAATACTAGCCAAGCATCAGACTCGTTAATTTTGTACCATAAATCTACTTTTCTTTTTCTTTTTTCAAAAATCTTAAAATCAAATAAGCTCTAATAACAATTTTATTTTTAAAAATGTAGCTTATCCAGGTATACCAATTTTCATCATAAACTTTCAATTCATCAAATTGAACCCTAAATTTAGTCAAGTGTTGCAATTTTTACCCTCTATTCAATATCCACTATTTCACACACTAATTTTAACAAAAAGAAGTTTAAAATTCTCCATAAACTCACTAATTTCAATAAAATCAAGTTCGGCCCAAAATTAAGTTTGATCAACACACAAATTAACCATTGAATAACTCTGTCAAAATTTTACAAATTAAAAAAAAATAGTTCTAATGTAATTCTTTGAAATTTTATCAATTTTATACCCCACACATGTTTAGAATTCATTCAACGCTTATGAGAAATATTTTTTTCTAATGAATGAAAACTTATCAGAAGGTTAAAATTGCAACGCATTTTAAAGTCTAGGGTTAAGATTTGAAACACTTTTTAAAGTTTAGGATTAAGATTGCAACACTTGTATAAGTTTGGGGTGCAATGTGATGAAATTGAAAGCTTAAGGTAAAAATTGATACAATATGACAAGTTTAGGGGTCAAATTTATTTCCTCCATTTTTTTAAACTTAAAATATAGTTTTGATCACTAAGTATTTCTCTAGGTTAAATTATAATTATAGTAAAAAACTAAGTATTTCTCTAGGTTAAAGTATAATTATAGTAAAAATAAACTTTTATAAGTGTGTCTAGTATATAAGTCTAATTTTAAAAAGTGTTAATAATTGTGTCTATTAGGTTTAATAGGTTCTTAAATTTTTAATTTTGGTAAATATTCTTTTTTTAAATCTACAGATTAATTAGTTTTGTGTCTGATGGAATTTTGAGCTTCAATTTTGTGGTAAATAGATCCGTGAATTTTAAAAACGTTTGTTAAGTCAGCAACCTATTACACACAAAATTGATTTTTTTCTTAACTTGTTAAATACTTTTAAAATTTAAAAATTTATTGGACAAAAATTGAAATTTTAAGTACATACTATTAGAGACTAAACTTAGAGTTTAACCATTTATCTTTTATCTCAAATTTGGTCTCTAAGATCCCGTTTATAATCAATTGATTTTTAGTTTTTGAAATTTATGTTTGTTTTCTTATAATTTTGTTATCATGGTTTTCATCTTTTTTAAAGGAACATATGAATTCTTAGTCAAATTCTAAAAACAAAAACAAGTTTTTTAATATTATGGCTTCGTTTGATAATCATTTTATTTTTTTTTTTTTAAATTAAGCTTGTTTTTTTTCATGATTTCTCTACAATAGTTTTCATCTTTCTTAAGTAAACATTTGAATTTTTAGTCATATTCCAAAAACAAAAACAAATTTCTAAAAACTACTTTTTTTAGTTTTTCAAATTGGCTTAGTTTTTGAAAACAATGGTAGAAAGTAGAAAACAAAACATAGAAATTATTTGGTAGAAAAGAGTTTATAACCTTAATTTTCAAAAACCAAAAATCAAAAACCAAATAGTTAATCAAATGGGGTCGTACTTTTTTTAGTTTTCAAAACTTGGCTTGATTTTTTAAAACGTTGGTTGAAATAAGATAATAAAACAAAAAAACTCATAGATAAAAGTAGTATTTATAAATTTAATTTTGGCTAAATTATAAAAAACATCCTTGAATTTTGCCTCTTATTTAAAAAATACCCCTATTCTTTTAAAAGTTGCAATATTACTCCTAACCTTTCATGAATGCTTCAAAACTACCATTAAAGTAGAAAAACCATTAGAATGTTGAACGAAAAGTCTGTGACTAAATGTCGTTCTTTCAAACTTAATCTAGGCAAACATCTTAGTTATTGTCACGTCGTTTCAAGTTATCATCACGTCGATTTTTTTTCCAACATTCTAATTTAACAGATTACTCCAAGAGTAGTTTTAAAACGTTTATAAAGGTCAAGGGTAATATTGCGACTTTTGAAAGAATAGAGGATATTTTTTAAACAAAATGCAAAGTTCAAGAGTATTTTTTTTTTAATGATTTAGCCTTTAATTTTCAAAAATCAAAAAACCAAAAACCAAATTAATAGGACCTAACAATTCAATTTTTTATTTTATTATTATCTCAAGTTTTAATAAATTTCATATCCAATAGATGTTAAAATATTTATTAAAAAAGTGATATGCCTAGTTTTTCTGGTTGCTTAACACATCTCCGACCTTCAATGTTCAAGATTTTCTTTAGTTGTTCATCTTTTTTTAAAATCTCAATTTGGTTTCATTTTCAAAATGTCGATTTTAGTCATTGAACATTAAAAAAAAAAAAAAAAAAAACTGTTTTGGTCATTGTGATTACTCTATACCAATTTTCCTTCACCCAATAACTACACTAGACTATGAACTTCAATACATACTCATGTTAATATATTAATACACATTCAAAGTTTTGTCATCCATCTTAGAACAATTGACATAAAAAAAAAAAACAAAAAAAACCAAAATGATTATCTTTTAAAAAAGTTCAAAGACTAGTAGTTGAAAATTTAAGATTCTATATAAAACCAAAAACTTAAATTGAATCTAGCAGTCCCCTAAATTAACCTAGTAACGTTTCAATAGAAAAATAAAACCGATTTTTGGGGAATGACTCAAATTCTATGATAACTTTCTACTCGCCATAATAACATCCTGCGAGTTACTTTGGCAACCGAACTTCGTAAAATCATACCATTTGTCTTACCAAATTAACAAGTATGTAGAAAAAGAAGGGAAAAAAAGAACAAAAGCTTGTGAGTTGAACTTTTTGGTGGCTCAAGAAAGTGATTTGCACAACTTAAATTGATTGTTAGTTCTCTCCTTTCGAGGTTGCCAACCTCGCAAAATTGCCTCACCATGTGATCGATCTCTCTCAGTCCCCAATAAGCAATTAAGAATCAGTTACCGTTTAAAATAATTGTTAAGGTGTGATTGATTAATTGGTTGGAACTATATTTTATTTATTCAACATTTTTAATGATTTATTTTAAAAATTAGATTTGTTTTTAACTATTATATTAAAATATAGTTTTAGCCTTTAAAATTTAACCACCTTATTAATAATTTGGTTCATAAAGTTTTAAAAGTTCTAAACCTCAAATTTTAATAAGTTTTAAATTTGGTCCCAACTATTAAATTCTTAGTTAAGAATGGATAGAAAATAATGTGATATGTTTTATTGTTGATTATATCTACTTTTCATCAATAGTTTATTGCATATAAATGATGTTATAGGCATCAATCCGAGCATGACTTAGTGGATAAGAAATCTATTACCATTTCAATATTGATGATTTAATTTCTCACATTTCAATTAACTCAAAAAAAGTACATAAAATATATGATAGTAAGAACATATTATACAGAATTTATTACTTATATATTAAAGAAAAATGAAAGAAATTATAATATTAAAGGAAATATTACTGGAAAAAATTGAGGAATTTTCATTCAAGTTTTTAACAACAATGATCTTATCTTAAATGTATTGAAACCAATTTTTGTCGACATGTTGACATTTCCATCGACATTTCTACTTGTCTATAGGTTCGACATCGACATAAAAGATGAATCATCATTTCCATTATACCGTAAAGAAATTGATAAAATAGCATCAAACTAGAAACAAAATGTAACTAACATGAAGATAATATTACTAATAAGCATTTTAACTTCTTTCTCCTCTCGATTTACTTTACAAATTTCTAAAATTTTAAATTTATGTAGCTTTGAATTAGAAAATGTAAGTTTGTATGAAATGCATTTAAATGGTGCAATATGAATATATTTCAGTGTATTGCATATATTTGGTTAGTACGTAGATTTTGAATTATAACCAAGTTTATATAGTATGGGTAGGTTTTAGTAAAAAATTAAATCATTGTCATTTAGTATTTTAAATCATAAAAAAGTCAAATTGTGAACAAGTAAATAATTCCATATTTTGAATATAAATTTAAGTTTCTATGCCAAAAGTACTACACAATCAGATCAATGAACAAAAAAATGTTTTGTTTTTAATTCACAAAGTTTGGTTATAAGATTTAAGATGCATTTTCCAAGAAACCCTAGTTGTCAACACTTATTGTACTCTCATTGTACTTCTTTGGAGTTTGGTACAATGTAAATGGACTTTGGAATAATAAAATTAATGGATCTTATTGATTTACACAATTAATATATATAGAGGATTAGATTTCAAAAGTTTGTCTAAAAAAAAGATTTGATTTCAAATCTTTCTTTTAAATATTCTGTCTTTTGAGTTCTCCAAAAGTTTTATAGTTAGAAAGGGATGTTACAATGCCTTATAGTTATAACTTTCATAGTTATTAGTTAGGAAGTTATTTCTTAAACTTAATTCCTTTCAAATGCATCTGATAGCCATAAAAATAGTTCAACTACTAAAATATCTTTTACACTTCATGTTTGAATTGTAATCCTAAAAAAATTATTATAAAAACATCTACAAGAATAATTATTTTTGGATGGAAGAGGTCTCTAGGCTTCATATTTCCCATATTTTATGTATATACTTTATTTTTATCAATTAAAATTTTTATTAAAATATTTAACGCGAGTAGTTTATTATTATTATTTCTTTTCTAAATTTAGTAGAGTAGAGAAGTTCGAACTTTCGACTTTTAAAGAGGTGATTAATGTTTTAACCAGTTGAACTATAAAAGACCTATTATAGCATTTTTCGTTAGCTATTGTATCTATTGTTGCCAAAATTATGACAGAAAAACGCACCTGGCCTTCAACGTGACAACAAAGGTAAAATTTGTTTGAAGGGGAAGAACGTGACCTGTAAAACAAGGAAAATCTATACACTGGTGTGGTGCTTGCTACACCAGCTCTAGTGCTTAAGTTAGCTATGAGAAATTTAGTGTAACAAGAGTATTTATATAACCATTTTAGGGTTATCTTTGACTCTTTTTTGAATCAGGTCAAAAGAGGATCAAATTGGATTGACTAGGATCGCACGGACCAGGGGCACACGGCCGTATGAGGCCGACCAGGAAACTTGGGCTTCGGCCCAAGTTTCCCTTCTTCTTTTTGTTTGGTGGCCTGGTTCCTTCACGTTTTAGTCTGTGTTAGGTTCTTTTGCCCTATGCTGATAAATAGTAGTTTAATTAAGAAAAATTAAAAATTAAATTATTGCAAACAAATGTATAAGGTTTTCAAAAGTGGAGTTAAATGTTATATTTATAATTATCTTCATAATATATATACAGTCAAATTTTTAATATTTTCATTTTATAATTTTTAAACATTTAAATTTAATCTCAATGATTTAAATTTTTTTTACTTTAGTCTCTAGATATTCGAGTGGCAAAAGTTAATATTAATTGAGTGGATAAAACATTTTATTTACTGTTGTGTTGAACTAAAAAAATGAAAAATTTTAAAATAATTAAAACCCAAATTACATTTAAACTAAATTGATAATCAAGTATATATTTACAAATATTTTAAAAATCAGTTCAGATTCTGATTGTTTTTTTTGGTAAAGATATGTCGAGTTCCATCTCGACTGATAGAACAAATTCTTTCTATTCTATACCTTAAAACGCTTTCGATTTCATTAACGTTATAAACAAGAAAAGGATTTCATCGAATCACCAACGAAGAAGACAATAATGTCCGATTTGAACTCCGCCGTCCACGGTGGCGCCTCTCGCTACGCCGATCGATTTCTCGGGTCGGAGCTCCAACTTCAAGATTCCTCACAAACCCATCTCTCCAATCCCAACAACTCGCCGGAAAGTCACCGGCAGAAGATCAATCGGGCCGATTCAACCACCCCCACTAGCGGCGGTTCGTCCACGCGCCGCCCTCGGGGCCGCCCCGCCGGTTCCAAGAACAAGCCGAAGCCGCCGGTGATCGTAACACTTGACAGCCCCAATGCTCTGAGATCTCAAGTGCTGGAGGTCTCCGCAGGCTCCGATGTGGTTGAAACAATCGCGAGTTACGCCACGCGCCGCCGTCACGGCTTTTGCATTCTCTCCGGCACGGGCGCCGTCACGAACGTCAACTTGCGCCAGCCGGCGGCGCCGTCAGGGACTGTTATGACGCTTCATGGCACGTTTGAGATTGTATCTCTGACCGGTACGGCGTTGCCGCCCCCGGCGCCGCAGGGTTCCGGCGGGCTGACGATTTATTTGTCCGGCGGGCAAGGGCAGGTCGTGGGAGGAAGTGTCGTCGGGCCGTTGACAGCTTCGGGTCCGGTTGTGTTGATGGTGGCGTCGTTTGCTAATGCGGTGTATGATCGGCTGCCACTAGACGACGCGGAGGCACCGGCTCAGCCATCCTCATAAGTTGGTAAAGTTTTAAATATCAATCTCAATGAGATCTCAATTTTACAGAAATATTCATAAAATATAGATAAATCAGAAATATTTTGAAAAAATCATTAAAAAAATCCTTAGTATTTATTGTAATTGTCAAGATTTAATGGTCGATTTTCTTATACTTTATAAGGATTTTCACAGCAGCCAACGTAGCTCAAATTTATTTAAAAGATGGGAGGATGGAATCTCTCACTCTATTTCTAATATGATATTCTAAACAAACTCTAATATTTTCATGGACTAATAGAAATATAATATTTATCGACATGTCAATAAAAATTTATTACTGTGATTATAGGTGGAGGCGGGCAGCTCCAGGGCGTTGGAAACTTTAGCTTTCACAACGACCGTTACGGTTGGAGTTGCAATGCATCAAGGCCTCCGACGACACTTTGAAGAAAATCAAATACATTTTGAAAATTCAATGACCTTTTTGAACGTCTCCAAATTTTTCATTGGAGAATTTCAAAAAGGCCAGTATTTATGGGTGTTGGATGGAGATTATTCAAATATTTGTTTCACTAGATTTTCTTTTTAATTTTACAACTACATTTTCTCATTCCATTTATTTAGTTATGTATTGTTTGGTTCTTGATAAGATTGGTGTGAGAACTGAATTTTAGACCATTGCTTACAAATTAAACTTACTTTCTTAGAAAGTGAACTCTATCGATCTATATTTAATATGTGATTTTGTTTATCTCAGAGTTACAAATTTGCTAGTCTGTTAAGTTTTATATAAATAATTTCAAATTTCATGCTTTATGCTTTCATAAATTATAATTTAACGTTTTTGTTTTGATATATATGAGTATTCATGCCAACTTTCGTGCACCTAGACTAATTTCACGGAATAGCCACATGACCCTACTATATTTAGTGTTGGAAAACACTTAGAATATTAAATTCTAGATAAGTGGTCAGCATAGATTGAACCCATTCCCTCTGAGCCTTTTATTTATAATTAAACAACTCAAATATAACTTTTACAAATTATTACCTTACAACTCAAATATAAGTTAAATAATTGATGGCCCCAATTGACTCAGTGCTTTATGCATTGCTTTAATAAATAAAACTATTCAGAAGTTGTTTATTAGAACACATTTTCGCTTTTTTACTTGTATAGTTATATGTTAATGTTGGGTTCTTGGATATAGACTTGTGTATCTTAAAAACTGAAGTCAATGTTTGGTACGTTATCACCTTGTTTATCTCAAGCTACAAGTTTGTTAATCCATTAACTGAACATAATTTCAAATTACGTACACCATGAACTTGGTCCATAAATTTCCATCTTATAGAATATCTATTATAAACTAACTTATACATAAATTATAAACTTACAACTTAGATATAAGTTGCCAAAGTGAGTATAACTCAACGGTAATTAGCATGTACCATCGACCAAGAGGTCATATGTTCGAATCCTCTCACCCTAACTGTTGTTGAACTCAAAAAAAAACTGACCTATCTCCGTTTAGGCAGAGAATGGGGGAGGGAGGGAGGGGAAAATTCTCTACAAGCTAAACGGGGAATGGGGACGGGATGAGGAATGTATTCCCCATTCCCGTTTATTTGTTTCTATTTGTTGGAATAGAAATTTCGACCAATCCAAAATTGCCATGTCATTACCCAATATTGATGACAAAATTAAATTTAATTAGGGATTAATTAAATGAGCAAAGATTCCTAAATTAAATTATGGCAAGTCCAAATACACAATTGGGTTCTTTGAAGTTTGGAAGACAAAAGCCGAAATTGGCAAAGTCTATAGGCTGGGCCCAAAGGCAACCAAGCCCAGTCCAAAGGAGCTGGCCCAGAGTCAACCAGGCCCAGTCCAGAGGCTAGACCCAAAAGGCAGTCAGGCCCAGTCCAAATGGCTAGGCCTAGAGTCAACTAAGCCCAGTCCAAAAAGGCTGGCCCAAAATCAACTGGGCTCAATCCAACAAGCCCAAGCCCATTTGAAGGCCCTGAGGAACTCTATAAATAGAGAGCTTCCTCCTTCATTTGGGAAGGTCAGAACTGAAGAGACTCAGAGAGAATTCAGAAACGAAGCTGTGAAGTCTCCAGAAGCTCCTGAAGATCAAATACATTATGAACAAAGAACACTTCTTGAAGATCAAGAACGATCCAAGAAGATCAACAAGCCGAAGATTTTCAACAAGCTACAAGCCGAAGACCTTCAACAAGCTACAAGCCGAAGACCTTCAACAAGCTACAAGTCGAAGACCTTCAACAAGCTACAAGCCGAAGACCTTCAACAAGCTACAAACTGAAGACCTTCAACAAGCTACAAGTCGAAAACCTTCAATAAGCTATAAGCTGAAGACCTTCAACAAGCTACAAGCTGAAGACCTTCCACAAGCTCAAAGCTGAAGACTTTTCCACAAGTTCAAAGTTGACGATTCAACCTCGAGAACAAGCGTTCCAGCCCTCAAGTCAAGTATACAACGAGACAAAGAATCAAAGGATCATACATTAGAGATTGTACTCACTATACTGAAATCAATACAAATCAAGTTATTTACACGTATTAAATTTCCTTGTTGAAATCTCGTGTGAACACTATTATTATTATTTTTTTTAATATATAGAAGAAATAGTATTATATGGTTAAACAATTAAAGTTTTTTTGTTAATGATTTAGATAATGGGATATATTTGAATTATATGGTTAAACATTTGAAATATATGTATGGATAATTAGATAATTTGATATGAAATATTATTTGTTTCTATTATGAGGTTTAAGAATTTTATCTTTAAATAGTGATTTTTTTTAGGAAATTAACTATTTAAATGAAGATTTCTCATGAATAATTAACTATCTAGTTAAAAATTAATTGATATTTTCCATGAAAAGTTAACTATATAAAAATTTATCAAAATAATTATTTGATTCAATTGAGATTAAAAAAAAAAAAAAAAAACTAAACAGGGAATAATTTTCTGCACGAAATCTCTGCAAAATTTAATGAAGAATTTCGCGGGGATGAGGATTAAAATGGGGGCAGGGACGGGAAGCTATCCCGTCCCCATCTCGCCCCGTTGGACATCCCTATTGATAGCTCCAATTGAAACTATGCTTAATGCGTTGTATAACTATTTAAAAATATTTAGAAGTTATTTCTAAAAAAGAAGAAAGAAAATTTGGAAGTTGGAAAAATTGATTTTTAAAGGTGGTTAAAGTTAATAACTATTGTACTTGACGAAATATTATACATGCTTTGAAAGTAATACCAATTTTAATTTTTTGATCTGAATATAATTTAACTGGTTAAGGTATTATTCTTTAAGGAACTGTTTGGGACGTGGGTTATAATAACCTGTGGAGTACTCTGCACTCCAAACACATACTATTATAAGTCCAAACTAAATAACTTTGCATTTTAAACAATATTATATAATTCCATAGACTATTATAATTCATGTTATTATAACTCACTCAGTGCCCCAAACATTCTCTAAAAGTGAAAGATTTTAATTCTTTATTGACAAAAAAAAAAAAAGAATAAAACAATTTTAATTATTTATAAATACATGTCAATATGTATGAGAATTTTAAAAAATAAAATTTTTAAAAGATGCTTATCGATAGATTCCAATTCCAAATACATTTTTACAGAAATTTTATTTGACAAAAAAAAAGTTTTCTTTTAACGAAAATATTGATGAAAATATCCTAACATGTTAGGGATATTTTACCCATTGATAGGACTATTGGGTAAATTTTAATTTTTTAGAAAAAAAAAATCACTAAGATCCTTATATTTAGTTTGGTGAATGAGTTTTAAATTTAAAATTTTAATACCATCTAAATCAACTCTAAAATTGGTAAAACTAATATCTCCCCCCTTGAAATTAAATTGTAAAATTATTCATGAAGAAACATATAAATCAAACAAAAATAAACCTAGTCACACAAGAATCAAGCACTTAAAAAAAGTGTCCATACTCTAATACAACAAGAATGAGTACTCCATAAAAATACCTTGTCTACCTCAAAGAGTCCTCGTAGCCAACCACAAATTTTAGGCTCCGTTTGAGATTGCTTTTGAAGACCGTAAAAGGGATTGTAGAAAATTTTAATCTTTTTCTTTTTTTTTTTTTTTTTGTGTTTGGTAAAACTGATTATTTAATAATTTAGACAAAATCACTTTTTGAATCACGTTGATTCGCAAAAACAGTTAAAGTAGCTTTTAGATTTGTCTCCTATAAACATATAATCTAACTGACAATTTTTAAAATTATTTTTTAATCCTTTTATATCTTATCTACAACAAAAAAAAATTAAGTATTATTCTTTTACAATTTATCTCATCTCATCTCATCATTTTTATTTTTAAATTTAATTTGTTGTTTCCAATTTATTTTTCTTACTTTTGGTTTTTAAACTAAAATTAGATTTTGTTCGAAATAATTTTTTTATAACAATTGTTTCTCTTGATATTTTTATCAAATTATTTTAAGTAAACAAAATATAATTGGTAATTTAAATTATATAAATTTTAAAATAATTATCTTATAAAAAATTTGAAGTTAAATATTAATACAAGTTAATGCTTAATTGAAATATATGTTTATTTTGGTCATTATAGCTATTTCACAATAATTTAGTATTAATTTACACTATATATATATATATACACACACACACACACCTGACTTTCCTTATTTAAATCGAAAATTTACCAAACACTTCATATGACAGTTGATTTTCTTAAAACAAAAGTTGACAATAATTATTTCAAAAGTTACAGGAATTGCAAACTAAGCTTTAAAAATAAAAGAAAAGAAATTTTAAGTGATAGATAGATATTAATTTTTACAAATTAATTTCATGAAATTAAAATTATACTTAAATTTACCAATAAAAACAAGTGGTCAAACATTAGCATCTCTCATTTTGGATGATAATGGTAAGTTAGTGTCCTTTTCCTTTTGCAATGGTAAGTTGGAAAGATGAAATTGATTCAAAATGAACCAAACTGTATATGAGCCAATATGAGCATAGATCAACAGTTAAGACATCAATAATATTTCTTACATATCAAAAATTCAAATTCCTCCCACTCACACAATTGCGATACTATTGTAAAAAGTTTGGGTTTTTTCTTAAAAAAAAATTCAATAAGAGAAGAAAACTATATTTTAACCAAATTCTTAGACATTTGAAGGAATTAGATTTTTTTTTTCTCTTTCCCTTTAAATTTCTATATGTTATCGGATAAATTTGGACAACTGAGTTAAATCCAAGAAACATAAGACTATTGTGCCAAATACAGGTCAGATTCGAGATCTAGAATAGAATCGGGGTTGGAAAAAATAAGGAAACGAGCAAGAAGCCCAAATGCCCGACTCAACCCAGACTGGGTTGAGCTGAACCAGTTAGACTGGTTCGGTCCCTCTCCGCTTGTGACACACCTTGCCCAAAATTACCCTAACTAACATAGAACGTGGCGTGCCGGCATTAGATCCCTACTAAAATATGGAATTCAATGTCAAACTTTGCAAGACAAATCTTATTTTTGAAAACCACAAGTGGCTAGCCAAAACTTTGTTGATACAAAATTCATTAAAAAAAAAAAATTCGATAAACTTTCCCCTGAAAACTGAGTAAAACACACATGAAAAGAAATATATACACTCTCAAATTAATATGTTCAAACTCCAACCACTATTGCAGAAATTCAACACAATCTAACAAACTTAATAGTAGATAGACATGTGGGTTTCAAATTACAAACCAATGAAAATCCCAAAATGCATGGTACTAAGTCATTCAAAACGTGCTAGCCACATCAGTTAAAAGAAGCATTTGTAATTATGCACATATAAAATGGTATGCAAAAGGTCTAGTGGCAGATATCGACTTCTGTAGGCTCGTTAGAAACTCAGTTGCTACCTGGTGGAAAAATTTAGGAAGAAAGAATGAGCTAATAGAGCCCAATGAGTGGTAAGTTAATAAGAAAAATAACCTCTGACAAAAACCTTTTACATTAAAAAGGAATTCAAAGTTCAATAATGTTAGGATTTATCCCCTAAAGCCTCGTAATTAATAATTTATTTAATAATAATTTTGATTATTTTATTTGCAATATTTACCCATTATATGAAAAATCCAAGGTTATTAGTGTAATCTTGAACAGTATGTGGTTGACATACAAGATAATCATATTCAAGAAATAACCTAAAGGGATGCCTTATCCTGACAACACTATTGATACAACATACTTTGTAATAGTTACAAATGATTTGATCCAAATTGTTCATGTAGAGACAAGTGAGTGGGGGCATCTTATAAAATGAGTTTGTATAAGACTGGACCACAAAATATTTAATCTCTCTTTATAAATCCGTTAATTGAGAAGATTAATATTTCATCAGGATGATCATATGCGACTCGATTTTAATCCTGAGTGAGTTATGAACTCCTGCCTATGAGAGTTTGTCCTTTAATTTGCATGGGTGAGAGTGGTTTTTGTAGCTGATTCAATACGCCTACTATTTTGGAGACTTGACCAAATAAGGAGCTGAGAACATAATCTCATAAGATGAAATTCACTCATTTCCATATAGGGTAAGTAGATGAGTAGTTCTCTTAAGTGTTGATTTCGGGACTTGAACAATGGGGTTCCACCCTCTCACTAGCCCGAGAGGGACTTAGTTTATGGTTGGATCATAAACAAATTGTTCATTAGAGGATCAGTGGAACTTAAGGTGCAAGATGTAATTACAAGGGTAAAACGGACTTTTGACCCAATTGTAATTATGAATAACTCATAAAGGATCGACTTGCATGTAGTGATTATATCCATGGACACAAATTGTCCTACAGTGTATAAGAGTGCAACTCTAGGTCTATAGTGGAGGGACCCAAGAGTTAATGAATGAAATTAATTAATTAATTTTGTATCATTGTAGCTTATAATCTATAGGTCTTTAAGGTCCCCTTGCTAGCTCATAGTAACACTAAAAGATCAATCTAATTGAAAGAAAATTTTGAAATGTTCAAATTAATTTTTAATTTGAAGTGTTCAAATTAATTTTTAATATATTACATATATTAAATATAAAAGAGAAAAATATATTTATTGTATTTGATACATCAAATATTAAAATAATTAGTGTATATTAGATACATTAAAGAAAATATATTTATAAAATTTGAATAAGATTCAAATAAATAAATATCGTAGAAGATTTGAATGAGATTCAAATAAGTATAAGATATATTTTAATATATTAGATATTAAAATATAATATTTTAATTATGACAAAGATTTTCCATTGGTCTCTATAAATAGGACTCTTTGGTTAAGCCATTAAACATAACACACATCTTTTCAATAGAGAATTATAGAATTCTCTCTAGACCTATTCCTTTCCAATCCTTTGTGGATTTTCTTTCAAGAGGCTCCCACAAGCGTTGGTTCTGTGTTCGAGTTATAACCAGTAAGACTTTGTGAAGGAGATAAAGATCTGCCAGAAATATCTCCATATTTACTCTAAGTAAGTTTGCTTAATCTTATTTTTTTTAGTTTAATTTTAAATAAAATCAAAGACGATCCAATGCTTCCACTGCGGAATGAAACGTTCATTCCTTCAAATAAAACTTTATACACTAAGCACAGTCTACACAAGATAAGTAAACACATCAGAGAGATCTGTGGTGATAACTTTCTTAAAAAACTTAAAACATGTAATAATAGGCCAACAAAACTTGTCACCAAACCTGTACCCAAATCTCTATCATACTGGCGTAAAGTAATCTCAATACGCACAGCAGAGTAATATTTGTCATACTATGCATCTAGTAATCTCTATGCATAGCAGAGCAAGTCTCTGTCATACTATGTACCGAGTAATCTCCAAGTATATAGCAGAGCAAATCTCTGTCTTACGTGCACGCAGATCAAATCTCTCTTTCTAGTATACTATAGAAACACATTCACATAGAATACAGGTAATCATCATAGATACAAGGATCTAGTAGTTTAAAAATCACTTTTAACACAAAACTCTTTTGGAAAATTATGTTCTCTTACTCTAAACAACTTTTCATAAACTCAAAACTTTATAATAAACATACGTTCTCTAAAATGTTTCACGATCATCAAATATTCTCCATACACAAACGATTGCGAAATTCTCAAAGAAGTACCAAATACTTGTAAATCCTCAAATAACATCAAATCTTTCTAAATTCATACTTTCTCTATAAAAATCAAAACTCTTCTAATTTTCCAAATAATCATAAATGTCCCAAAAATATCTCTAAAATGATAATTTTAGCCAAAATCATAAAATTGCTAGAAATTCATAAAATTCTTCCAAAAATCTCATAATAATAATTAAATAACGAAAATATTTGATAAAATAAACCACTCACAACTACTACGGGCGAGGTTTGTTCGGGTCGTAAATGGTTCCAATCTCCACTTGTCCTAAAATCATAATTTGTCAACGCATTAATAACCTTTTAATGCCAAAATTAGAGCGCAACAACGATAAATAACTCAAGCCTTTAGTTTCTCCTTAACTTATGAGTTAATCAAAATTTTCATGATCCTACTCTTAAATTACTAAGAAATTAAGATCATAAACCCAAATTAAAGTTTCCAATAAACTCCATTGTATCCCCTCTCCATAAGAATTCTCATTCATTCTTCCCATATAGGGTAAGTAGATGAGTAGTTCCCTTAAATGCTGATTTCGAGACTTGAACAATGGGGCCCCACCCTCTCACTGGCCCGAGAGGGACTTATTTTATGATTGGATCATAAATAAATTGTTCATTAAAGGATCAATGGTACTTAAGGTACAAGATGGAATTACAGGGGTAAAACGGACTTTTGACGCAGCTGTAATTATGAACAACTTGTGAATGATCGACTTGCATGTAGTGGTTATATCCATGGACATAACTTGTCCTATAGTGCATAAGAGTAAAACTCTAAGTCTATAGCGGAGTGATCTAGAGTTAATGAATGAAAATTAATTAATTAAAAAGTTTAATTAATTAATTTTGTATCATTAGAGCTTAATATGTAGGTCCATAAGGTCCCCTTGCTAGCTCATATAAACAAATGTTGATCAATTTCATTGAGATTTTTTTTTGAAATGTTCACATTAAAATTTAATATATTTGATATATTAAATGAGGGAAAACATATTTAATGTATATGATACATGAAATATCAAATAAATTATTAATGTATCAAGATACATTAAAGAAAAGATATTTATTAAATTTGAATTAGATTCAAATTAGGAAATAGATGTTGTAGGAGAATTTTAAAAGGTTTGAAAAAGATTCAAATTGATTAGATAAATATATTTTAATATATTATATATTAAAATATATAATTTAATTATTTTCCCAAGGTCACTATAAATAAGATCCTAGGGGTGAGTATTCTTCATATAACACATATCTTCTCAATAGAGAATTAGAGAATTTTCTCTAGACCTCTTTATCTACAATCCATTGTGGATTTTCTTTAAAGAGATTCCCACAAGCCTTGGTCATGTGTTTGAGTCATAGTCAGAAAGATTTTGTGGAGGAGATAAAGACCCATCAGAAATATCTTTATATTTATTCCAAGTAAGTTTGCTTAATATTATTTTTTAAAATTTAATTTTAAATAAAATCAAAGACGACCCAATGTTTCCGTTGTGCAGTGAAACATTCATTCCTTAGGTCATTCCAAAATCAGACTTGGGGTCAACCCCAAATCTTTCCATTATAAATATTGGAAAGCCAGAAAATCAATCCAAAGAGCCTGGTAGGTCATTCCAAAACCAGACTTGGGGCTCACCCTAAATCTCTTCCTTATAAATATTGGAAAGCCAAAAAATCAGCTCAATGGACTTGATAGGTCATTTCAAAATCAGACTTGGGGCCAACCCCAAATCTTTTCATTATCAATATTGGAAAGCCAAAAAATTAGCCCACAAAAACTCAAGAGAATACAGAGACGCCTTGTACTTAGGTTAAATATTATTCCTTGAGGATAAATTTACAAATCAATACTCCTAAATTGGGTTTTGAATGTCCAACCCAAAAATGAACTGAACCACAAATCCCAACATGAGAGTGGGGGTAAATTTGGACAACTGGGTTAAATTCAAGAAATAGAAGACCATTGGACTAAATACATGTCAGATTCGAGATCAAGAATATAATCAGGTTGGAGAAAACAAAGAAATGGGTAAAAAGGCCCAAATGTCCGGTTCGACCAAGACCGAGCCGAGCCGACCAGACCAAGTTGAACCAGTCTGACTGGTTCAGTCCTTCTTCGCTTGCTCCCACATGCCCCGCACGTTGGACCTCAACTTCCTCCTAAAAATCTAACCCAATTAGGTTTAGGAAAAGGTCCATCATATAAATACCCTTTTATAATTCCAATAGAGGTAACTCATTTTCAGTCTTCACTTTTTACTAGCTTGCTATACTTTTCCTCTCTGACTTAAGCATCGAAGTGGTTCTGGCAAGCACCACATCTCAATGTGCAGGTTTTCTTTGTTTTGCAAGTTACCTTGCTCCCCAAAATACAAATTCATTGTTGGTTTCACGTGCAAATGAGGTGCGTTTCCTTTGCCCAAATTTGTGTATCAACACTATCTATTCACTAAGTATTATGTCATGCAAGTATACATCAACCAATTTTAACATTCACCAACGATATGAGAGACTAAATTAGAAATTATTAAAACATAAGAGAATAAATTAAAACTTTTTAAACAATAAAAATTAAATTGATAAAACTCTCCAACGTTATAGAATTAATCAAAACATATGTTTTTCCCAATCATTTTCTTCTTAATTATGTTCATTAAAAAAACAAAGTTTCATTTTTATGAAAACCCATTGTGATTGGAGGACTTACTGACCTAAATAACTGAATTAACCGTCCATTGAAGAGCCTTAAAAAATTTCTATATTTTCCTCCACAAATACAATCCTTAAAATTCGCAACAAAACATTTCTAAACTTAGCCTTGGATCAACTTTGTCTTTCTCGAACAATACACTCACCGTTCGATCAATCCATCAATCATATGTCCCACTTTCAACCATATGCTCTCCTAACTTCTTGGAACAAAGCCCCACCATTGATTTCAAGTTCCCTTCCTTTCTCTCACAAACTTGTAATTTCAATCACATTTCCCATTTCTGTTCTTCTCTGAGCTGAAAAACAACTTCTTTTTCTTTTTTTTTTTTCTTCGTAAATTTTGAGTTTTCTTTTGAAGTTTCTCCATCTGGGTTACTACTGAGTTTTAATTTGTTACAGATCAAGGAAGATGGGAAAAGATGGGTTTTTACAGGCGGAGCCTGAAAGGAAATTTTGATTGAAACTTTGAGGGAATTTGGAGCTTAAAGGAATATCAACAATGGCAACTTTAACCAACCAACCATCCAAGAAAGCCATTCGCAGCCCCGGCGGATCTACAAATTCCACAAGCAATCGGGGTTCGAGTGGACAGACGGTTAAGTTTGCGCGAAGAACATCAAGCGGTCGGTATGTTAGTTTGTCCAGAGAAGATCTCGACATGTCAGGAGAGATTTCGGGGGATTATATTAACTACACGGTGCATATTCCTCCGACACCGGATAATCAACCGATGGATTCGTCGGTAGCCACCAAAGCGGAGGAGCAATATGTCTCGAACTCGCTGTTTACCGGTGGGTTCAACAGCGTGACACGAGCACATCTCATGGACAAGGTGATAGATTCGGAGGTTACACATCCTCAGATGGCCGGAGCTAAGGGCTCTTCATGTGCCATGCCTGCTTGTGATGGCAAGGTCATGAAGGACGAGCGGGGAAACGATATCACCCCTTGCGAATGCAGGTTCAATTCTTCACTCTCGAGTCATCTACGTTTTTAAATTTACCATAACCCATCAACTTAAACTTTTGGGTTCAACAGTTATTTAACACAGTGTCAGAAACGGAAGTTTTGTATTCGAATCCCTGTAATGTCATTTCCTCTCCAGTTAATATTGATATGCAAATTTACAAGCCTACGAATACGAGTCTTAAAGTATTGATATAGAATTAAATGTACTTAAACTCCATCAACTCAAACTTTTGAGTTCAGCAGTGATTCAACGAATAGTACTTTTTTACATAGTCTCACAAAAGTACTTTGAATGTTGTTATATGTTTGTACACAGGTTTAGAATATGCAGGGATTGCTATCTTGATGCGTTAAAGGAAACAGGGCTTTGTCCAGGATGCAAAGAGCCCTACAAAGTGGGAGACTATGAGGAAGATTCTAATGACTATTCAAATGGAACATTACAATTACAAGGACCAGATGGGTCTAAAGGTGGTGCACAAAACATGTCAATGATGAAGCTAAACCAAAGTGGAGATCAGTTTGATCACAACAAATGGTTGTTTGAGTCAAAAGGAACTTATGGAGTTGGCAATGCATATTGGGCACAGGACGACGGCTACGGAGACGGCGGCGACGACAAGTTCCATGAAGGGATGATGGAGTCGATGGACAAGCCGTGGAAACCTCTCAGTCGAACGTTTCCGATCCCAGCTAGCATCATCAGTCCTTACAGGTTTGGAATGTGAATGTTTCATCCTCTTTCTTTACATATTTGAAAATACCCAAGAATTAGAATGATATATCGATATATCTGTAAGTTGAAGGATTCAACATTGATATTAAGAATTACTCGATATCCTATATGATTATCCACGAAATATACAAAATTTTATCAATTTATCAGTAGTATGAATATAAATATTAATAATAATATCTATAACTTATTTAGGAAGTAAAATATAGCTTTTGCAAATTTTTTGGTTTATAGGAATATCTATCGATATATCTGTAAAATTGAAATCTCAATTTCGACATTAATATTTTAATCCTTCGAAAATGATTTTTTTTTTTTTTTTTGCAGGCTATTGATATTGATTAGACTTGTAGTGTTGGGTTTCTTTTTGCACTGGAGAGTGCAACATCCAAATGAGGATGCAATATGGCTATGGCTAATGTCTATCATCTGTGAAATATGGTTTGCTTTCTCTTGGATTCTCGATCAAATTCCAAAGCTATGCCCCGTCAATCGCGCTACCGATCTTCAAGTCCTTCACGACAAGTTCGATGCGCCATCTCCGTCGAATCCCACCGGCCGTTCCGACCTCCCGGGAGTCGACATGTTTGTATCCACAGCAGATCCTGAAAAGGAACCAGTTCTTGTAACTGCCAATACCATATTATCCATTCTTGCAGCTGATTATCCAGTTGAAAAGCTTGCCTGCTACGTGTCTGATGATGGAGGTGCCCTCTTGACATTCGAGGCGATGGCGGAGGCTGCGAGCTTTGCAGATTTGTGGGTACCATTTTGTCGTAAGCACGATATCGAGCCGAGAAATCCCGAAAGCTATTTTAGTTTAAAAGTGGATCCAACAAAGAACAAGAGTAGGTCAGATTTTGTGAAGGATAGAAGGAAGATCAAGCGGGAGTACGACGAGTTTAAGGTGCGAACAAACGGGCTTCCGGACTCAATTAGGAGGCGATCGGATGCTTTCAATGCAAGAGAAGAGATGAAGATGTGGAAGCACATGAAAGAAACTGGAGCAGATGCCATGGAGCCAATTAAGGTTCAAAAAGCAACATGGATGGCTGATGGCTCACATTGGCCTGGTACTTGGGTTGTCCCTGCTAGTGACCATTCTAAGGGTGATCATGCTGGAATTCTTCAGGTACAACCAAAAATTAAAATGTGAATGACTTTTGAAATCTACTATAGTGGTTTTAGCAAGGTCAAAATCACTTTTTTTCATTACTAACATTGTTTTCCTTTTAAAATAAGCTTGTTTAACAATAGGGTAAAAGTGATTTTTGGAAAGAAAGCATGGTCAAAATCACTTTTTTTTTCATTACTAAAATTGTTTTCCTTTTAAAATAAGTTTGTTTAACAATAGGGTAAAAGTAATTTTTAGAAAGAAAAAAAAATCAAAATCAGTGATTCTAAGAGTAGTAAATGGGAGGTGATTCTCAGAAAATTGATTGATTGGAAATCACTTTGAAAAATAACTATTATTTTAAATACCCAAAATATTCTTCTATTTCACTCCATTTTTGCCCTAATTTTGAGAAAAGTTTAAACAAATTTTATACTAAACTTTTGGTCTATCTTATACTCCTACTTTATTCATCTTTGATTTGTTTGCTCTCTAAAATTTTGGTTGTCTCAAAAAAAAAAAAAAAAAATTGGTCACTCTCTCTCACTTTTATTTCAGCCTCTAAAATTTTTGTTTCTGTCTCTAAATACTTTTTGCCTTCTCTCTATTTTTTTATTTCCTTTTATAAAACTTTTGTCCTATAAACTTTCTCTCTTTCTAACTATTCTCTATCTCTCCAAAATTGTTGTCTATGGCTCCTTAATTAATAGGTGATGTTGAAGCCTCCAAGCCACGACCCGTTAATGGGAAGCGCGGACGAGAAGATCATAGATTTCACCGACGTCGACATTCGTCTTCCGATGTTCGTGTACGTATCTCGTGAGAAACGACCTGGATATGATCATAACAAGAAGGCAGGTGCCATGAATGCCCTTGTACGAGCTTCAGCCGTCTTGTCAAATGGTCCATTTATTCTCAACCTCGATTGTGACCATTACGTCTACAACTGCAAAGCTATCAAAGAGGGGATGTGTTTCATGATGGACCGTGGTGGGGAGGATATTTGTTACATTCAATTCCCTCAAAGATTTGAAGGCATTGATCCTTCTGATCGATATGCCAATCATAATACAGTCTTCTTCGATGGCAATATGAGAGCACTTGATGGAGTACAAGGTCCGGTGTACGTCGGAACGGGTTGTATGTTTAGGCGGTTTGCACTCTACGGTTTCGACCCGCCGCAACCCGATAAGATGAAGCATAATAAAAATGATCAGCCTGAAACACAACCTTTGCAGGCCACTGACTTTGATCCTGACCTTGATGTGAATTTACTTCCCAAGCGTTTTGGAAATTCTACGATGTTGGCTGAGTCTATACTGGTTGCGGAGTTTCAAGGTCGCCCTCTTGCTGATCATTCTGCTGTCAAGTATGGACGACCTCCTGGTGCCCTTCGGGTTCCACGTGAACCGCTCGACGCAGCAACGGTTGCTGAAGCTGTCTCTGTCATTTCTTGCTGGTATGATCCACCCAACTGAAATATATATATATATATATATACACACTAAATACATGTATTTAATTATAAGTATATATCTTGGTAAGCTTACCATGTAGGTACATTTAACATCCATAGAGACTAAATTGAAAAAACACAAATGAACATATTGGTTATTGTTGCAGGTACGAGGACAAAACGGAATGGGGCGAGCGAGTAGGATGGATTTATGGATCAGTGACGGAGGACGTCGTCACTGGCTACCGCATGCACAACCGTGGATGGCACTCAGTGTACTGCATCACCAAGCGCGATGCGTTTCGTGGGTCAGCTCCGATCAATCTCACGGATCGACTCCACCAAGTGCTTCGGTGGGCGACAGGTTCGGTCGAGATTTTCTTCTCAAGAAACAACGCATTGCTCGCGTCGAGACGCCTCAAATTGCTCCAACGCCTCGCATACCTCAACGTCGGCATCTATCCCTTCACCTCGATCTTCCTCATCGTCTACTGCTTCCTCCCTGCGCTCTCGCTTTTCTCCGGGAACTTCATTGTCCAAACACTCAATATCACCTTCTTGGTCTACCTTCTCATCATCACAGTATGTTTAATCTCCTTAGCCATTTTGGAAGTCAAATGGTCAGGCATTGGCTTGGAAGAGTGGTGGAGAAATGAACAATTTTGGCTCATTTCAGGCAAGAAACAATCAAATATTTGAGACCTTATTTTTATTAATGACATTGACATTGACATTTGAACCTTGATCTCAGGCACGTCTGCTCACTTGGCGGCTGTGGTACAGGGCCTGCTGAAGGTTATTGCAGGGATTGAGATCTCTTTCACTTTGACGTCAAAGTCGTCCGGAGACGAGAACGAAGACATTTACGCGGATTTGTATCTAGTGAAATGGACATCCCTCATGGTTCCTCCCATTGTGATTGCCATGATGAACATCATAGCCATGGCAGTGGCATTCTCAAGGACAATCTATAGCACAGTGCCACAATGGAGCAAGTTCATTGGTGGGGCCTTCTTTAGCTTTTGGGTTTTGGCCCATTTGTACCCTTTTGCAAAAGGGTTGATGGGAAGAAGAGGAAAAACACCAACAATTGTGATAGTTTGGTCAGGTTTGATTGCCATTACACTTTCTTTGTTGTGGATAGCCATTAACCCACCAAAACCAAGTGCTGCTGATGCTGCTGTTGGTGGAGGAGGATTTCAATTCCCATAAGAGAGAGTGGAAAATTAAAACATATCAAAAAGAGAGAGAGAATTTGAAGGATTTTTTTAGGGTTTGGAGTTTGGTGAATATGTGTGTTCAAAAGGGTTTTTGTTTCTAACTTTCAATTGGGTTTTGTTTGAAAATCAAGAAGAAGAAGAAGTTGAAGGAGGGACTGATATATAATTTAGATACATTTTGAAAATTAAAGATTGTGTGTAAACTGAAGAAATGTTACTATATATTCTCATGTAATTGCAGCTTCCATCAAAGGATTAAGGTTAACCTTTCTTTTGTTTTTCTGAGATTTGTTTTGTTTACTCAAGACTTAGCCTTTATGTAAAAGCTTTACTGTTTTTTTTTTTTTCTTTTCATTTTCTTATTTGTTTCAATCATATGGAATAAGAGAAATGAAGATGAGAGTTTGATAATGTTGTTGGTTTTGCTTCTACTTATGTTTTTTAAATCAGATTATGTTCAGTGAAATTTTTATATTTTATTTTATTTTATTTTTAAGATGTGACTAAGATTTCAAACTATCTTTAAAAAGTGAAAAAGTTCAACAAATAAAATATAATGTCAATGAACAGACTTAATGTTTGAAAATCTATGACTGTTTTCAGCATACATTAGGTTTTGAAACATTTGTTGCTTATATACTTTTTTATAAATCTCAACCACACACAAGAAAAAAAAATGAAAAAGAGAACTAACAACATTGTAATATCAGTGTATCACCCACTCAAGTGTGTTTATCTTATTTGATTTTTCTTTCTTCATTGAAGCTCTTAGTCTAATGGTTCATATTGGTAAGGAAAATATATTTTTCTTTTTTCTTTTTTTTCGAGTCGCAAACATAATCTCGCATCGATTTAAAATAGACAAGATGATTTAAGATATATACTTAAAGACAAACATCTTCATGGGTGAAGGAATATGTTGTCTTAAACTCAAAATCGACACAATATCATAGTATTTTGAAAATATACAGATCATTACATATCTATGCTCAAACTTAGTGGTCTATAGTACTCTCATGGATTCAAAAAAAAAAAGAAAAAAAAAGAAAAAAAGTGGTGAGACTCAAAATATGGTCATGTGAAATTATTAGGGTAAATTATCAAGAATGTTTAGTGTCCATGAAACTGAATAAAAAAAGCAACTTGCTTTGATATTATATTTTGGTAGGGTTTTTGTTCAAGGGAATAATTGTTAAGGGTGGGGGAAAACAGTGGGTTAGCATTTGTTATCCTATAATGATTTATGATTAAGCTGTATTAGATAGATCCATGTGCTTCGGAAAAAAAAAAAGAGTAAAATTATAAGCTCTCTCGTAAAGAGTGAATGGCTAAATAATGACTATTTAAGGAAAGTCTCTCGATGGTTCTTTGTTTTAGAGAGTGATTGTTGTGATGCAAAAGTATATAGTCATGCATTGGCTAAATTAAACCAAGAGAAAATCGTAGTATGTAAATACAAGGGCAACAATCTATAATATTGACATATAAACCTTTTTTTAGTAAAGTTCAAAATGTTAGGAGTGCAAATAAATGTCTCACATTAGTTAAGGAGGGGAGTGATCAAAGTATATAAGTGAAGACAATTATCTCCATAGTTGAACAAAAAGTGCTTAGAGCGGCAAGCAAATAGTAACTCTATCAAGATGTACTATTAGGTCAATTGACTTGATTTGCTCTTCTACTTGACTTGATCGCTCAAATTAGGTCAAAATAGCTTCTTTTTATCCTGATTCTTCTAAAATGCTCTAATTATGAGAGTAACGAAACTACAAGAAATAAGGCCTATAAATAACACATTTTTGGTGATATCACTACCCATCATACGATTTTTCTGGTGGGATGGATCTTGGAGTCACTAGAGCTAGAGGGAATTCGAACGTCCAATCCAACGGTCAAATATCTTATTTGGCATTGGATATTAGATGTGATTCTTTTTCAGTTCATCGTTTTTTGTGATTCTACGTTGGATCATCCAATTGCATTCTCCATTTTTTTTCTTTTGTGTGGGTTTGGTTTGATCCTATACTTGGAATCTAGTTTGTGAGATTAATATGTGCATTTTTGGTAAGCAGTCTTTTGCTAAGTTGGTGTATTGTTCTAGAAACAAGAAATTGTTCAAAAAGTATGGAGGCTGATTGCAATACTCAACAAAGCATCAAAGGTTGATTGATCAATTTAAAAATTCAAGTGTGTGATTGCAGGCACTGAACAAAGTTTAGGAAGTTAATTAATCAAATTAAAAGTTTAGAGATGTGATTGTAAGAAACCTCAAAATTCAAGGGTTGTTTATTATTTTAAATCAACTATAACTAATTAAATAAAATAATATATATACTAAACCACAACATGGATGATGATTTGGACTACATTCTTAAGTTTTAATTGATTTTCAAAATAACGTACTAGTAATTATGTTGTAAAAATAATATAATTGATTTTAATCTAAAAAAATAACAATAATATAATTGAAAATGACAAAAATAAATGAACCTAACTTGGAAAATTGCAATTAATTAATTACAATCTAAATTATATTTTAATTACAAATAACTATTAATAATTAAACTCAAAATATGCGTAAAATAATATAATAATACAATACTAATTCAAAAAGGGTAAAAGGAGAAATTAAAGTTTCTCTCGAGCTCCTTTTAATATAATATAGATTAAATTAAATTACACCTTTAGTCTTTGAACGTTCAGGTTTGTGTCTAATAGTTCTTAAGTGTTTGATAATTTTCTACACTTTCAATTTAGTATTTAATATATAGGTCCTTGAACTTTTCAATGTTGTATCTAATAGATCATTGACTTATTCAACATATTTTTAAAATACACGAATCTATAGTATGCAAAATTAAAAATTTAGGGTCTTATAGACACAACATTTGATTTTATGTCTAATAGATTTGTTTATTTTAAAAAAAAGTCAAATATGTCAATGACCTATTAAACACAAAATTGAAAGTTCAAGTATCTATTAAACACTTTTAAAGTTCATGGACTTATTAGATATAAAATTGAAAGTTTGATGACCTATTAGACACTTTTTAAAATTGAATCTTATTAGATAGAAATCTGAAAGTTTAGAGGCTAAACTTCTAATTTAACCTATAAATTATAAATTTATTCAAGCAAACATGGACATGATTTTTATATTAAAAGGAAAAAAAAAGTATTTAAGAAAATGTTTCCAAACAACCCCCCCCTTTTTTTTGTGAGACTTGGTGTAATAAAAATAATTTGTTTAAACCTTATTTTCATCCAAAACACTTTCATCTTTATTCTATTTTAATTCTTAAATTTTCAAGCTTTCTATTGAATCTATATACTTCAAAAAATATTTCAATAAGTCCTTATACTTTTGTATTTAATTAAGTTATATTGTTGTTAAACCTGATAGTTTAATGCTTAAGTGGCATACTTGCTTAATTCAAGAATCACATGATGTACTAATTTTGGATGCAAGTTCAAACATTTGGTGGTAGAAGTGTCAGATTGATGGAGTTAATGCTAAAGATCTACTAGACACGAAATATTAGAATTTTTTTTGAAACAAAAAAACCAAATAGATCAAAAATTTATTGACACCATTTCTTTGAGGTTGAAGGTTCAAATCCTCATACTCTACATTTGTTATACTCATAAAAGAAAAAAGAGAAAATTCATTAACCTATTAAAAAAATTTTGAAGTATCAAAACTAAACTAATACAATTTTGAAAGGCCAAAAATCAAAATTTTAATTTAACATACTAAAAAAATTAAAAAAGAAAAAGAAAAGAAAACAACCATTTTGGTGATTCCAATTATTTTGCTATTAATTTTTGCCATTCTTAGTAGTTTCAATACGTGATGCATGTTTGAAGTCACATTGTTTATTTGTCAAATAATTGGTAGTAAGATAACAACTATCAAAATGGTTATTTTAAAAGAATTAAAAACTAAATACTTATAATAAAAAATTAAGCTGAATATATGTGTTAGTCCTTAATGTTTGAATTTTTTTTTGATCAATTTAACCATGTTGTTTAAAAAGTTCCAATTTAATCACTTATATATGTTTTGACATTTTTCAATTATATCAATTTGCATGACATGATATTTAGTAATTTGACATAAATTTAAAGAGAGAAAAGTTTATAAATCCTTCTCTAAATTTCTAAGAATTAGCAAAAAAAAATTGAACTTGACAACATTTCTTCTTTTACATGGCCTAATTCTTCATCTAAATTTAATTTCTACTAAATCACCCGAGTTATCATCCATCAATTTTTCCATTCATGCACAAAAACGATATAACTAAAATATGTTAAAATATAAAGGACAAAATTGACACTTCCTAACCAACTAGGACTAAATTGAAAAAACATTGGAGACCAAAACATATATTTAGCCCTCCCAAAAAAAATAGAAGTCCATGAATCAATTTTTTGTCCTTGAAGTTTTATTAAAGTAACAATTGAGTCCCTAAACTTTACTTCATAACGATTTAGTCCATGTACTTTCAAATTTGTAATAATCTTGTCTTTGAACTTTAGTATGTAACAATTTAGTTCATATATTTTAAATTTTGTAACAATTTAGTCCCTATCATAAAAAAATATTATTAAAATTTAATGGGATTTCTTATATATGTAGATCGATAAACTAATTAGGAAGCAAACACATTTATAAATTACAATGACTAATTGTTACAAACTAAAAATTGATACTGAATTTTGATGAGATTTTTTACGGTAGGAATTAAATTGTTACAAATTAAAAGTACAAGAACTAAATTGTTACATACTAAAATTTATGGACTAAATTGTTACAAATTTGAAAATATATAGATTAAATTATTACAAATTAAAGTTTGACGACTAAATTGGTAAAAAAAAAAACAAATAAAGGTTTTTAACCAATAAAATATAGACAAAAACAATGGTAAGAAGAATAAACAGAAATTCAATTTGAGTTGGTGACGGCTTGCGAGCATTTGAGAGAGTAATCGGCGAACCATTGGAACAAAACCTCTCAAAATTTTGAAACCTTCAAAGGCTGCGCTACCATACGAAGAATCCATCGCCAACCTCCAACTCTCTACGCTCTCTCACCGTCTCTTTGCGATCATCGTCCAATTTTCCACTTCATCCACGGTATTTTTCATCTTCCCCTTTGTTTCTCCATCTCTTTTTCTCTGTGCAACCCTCTTCCCTTCTCGCTCCTGATTAAACCCCCAATTCCCCGCCTCTTCCGAGTTCCCGGCAAAATTCAATTTCATTTCTAGGGTTTCTCGACCCCACAAACTGGAACCCCTCACTGGGTTGTGCTTCGTTTTTTATTTTCTGGTTGTTGATTGAGTCATTTCTGTGGATAGTTGGAGGTTTAAGTCTGAATTGATTTTTGGGTAATGGGTTTTGGTTGTTCTTGTGTTTGATTTGATGGGTACTGTGGTTTGCCCTCGAATATGAGGTGAGATGGCTGGCTTCAGGTGCGAGGTCGGTTATCTTCTTTTTTCTGTCTTCGCATGTTCCTATTCTATGATTGAGTAATGGGTTTGTGGAGGTAGTTGTTTTGTTGTTGCTGAGTGACTGATCTCTTCTACTCACCTGGTTGGAAAGGGTATTGAGTTTGCAAAATAAGTTCTGATTGGACATTTACTGTTTCACATGGATAATGAGGTGATTGAATTTGATATTGGATTGGGAGGAGGCAGTGGGAGAGAGGGAGATGATTATTCTATGGCTATTGTGCATAATTCCATTGAGGATGAGGAAATGATTGATAGCCCTCCTCTGAGCGGTCTTGGTGGTGGTGCTGGCAGTGGTGAGATTTATCTTCCTGAGGGTGATCTTTTGGATCTTGAACCTTATGAAGGAATGGATTTCGAGTCTGAAGAGGCTGCCAAGGCTTTCTATAATTCATATGCTCGACGGGTTGGGTTTAGTACTCGTGTCAGCTCCTCCCGTCGGTCTAGGCGTGATGGAGCGATTATACAGAGGCAATTTGTTTGTGCCAAGGAGGGTTTTAGGAATATGAATGAGAAGCGAACCAAAGACAGAGAAATTAAGCGTCCTCGAACCATCACAAGGGTGGGTTGCAAAGCATCCTTGTCTGTAAAGATGCATGATTCTGGGAAATGGGTTGTCTCTGGATTTGTTAGAGAGCATAATCATGAGTTAGTTCCTCCTGACCAGGTGCACTGCTTGCGGTCTCATAGGCAAATATCAGGTCCAGCAAAGACCTTGATTGATACTTTACAGGCTGCTGGGATGGGTCCTCGCAGGATTATGTCTGCACTAATAAAGGAGTATGGTGGAATCAGTAAAGTTGGATTTACAGAGGTGGATTGTCGAAATTATATGAGGAATAACCGCCAAAGGAGCTTAGAAGGGGACATTCAACTGCTTTTGGATTACTTAAGGCAAATGCATTCTGAAAATCCTAACTTCTTCTATGCTGTGCAGGGAGAGGAGGATCAATGTGTAGGCAATGTCTTTTGGGCTGATCCAAAGGCTCGGATGAACTATACTTACTTTGGTGATACTGTTACATTTGACACTACGTATAGATCAAATAGATATCGTCTGCCTTTTGCTCCTTTCACTGGGGTGAATCACCATGGACAGCCTGTGTTGTTTGGTTGTGCTTTTCTAATAAATGAATCTGAAGCATCATTTAATTGGCTATTTAGAACGTGGCTTTTGGCAATGTCTGGTCGCCCACCTATGTCAATTACTACTGACCATGATGCAGTAATACAGTCAGCCATTACACAAGTTTTCCCTGAGACCCGTCACCGTTTCTGCAAATGGCATATTTTCAAGAAATGCCAGGAGATGCTGTCACATGTGTTCCTTAAACACCCAAGCTTTGAAGCTGACTTCCATAAATGTGTAAACTTGACTGACTCCATCGAGGAATTTGAGTCCTGCTGGCTGTCACTTGTTGACAGATATGATCTCAGGGATCATGAGTGGCTTCAGACAGTTTACTCTGCTCGGAGGCAGTGGGTTCCGGTGTATTTGCGAAACACTTTTTTTGCTGAAATGTCTATTACACAACGAAGTGATAGCATGAATTCATATTTTGATGGGTATGTGAATGCTTCAACCAATTTGAATCAGTTCTTCAAACTGTATGAAAAAGCTCTAGAGAGTCGGAATGAGAAAGAAGTGAAAGCAGATTATGATACAATGAACACTTCCCCCGTTCTGAAGACTCCATCTCCAATGGAAAAACAGGTTTCTGAGCTTTACACCAGGAAGCTGTTTTCAAGGTTCCAAGAGGAGTTAGTTTGCACATTAACTTTTATGGCATCGAAGGCTGATGATGATGGGGAAATTATAACTTATCAAGTGGCCAAATTTGGAGAGGATCATAAAGCTCACTATGTGAAATTTAATGTTTTGGAGATGAGAGCAAGTTGTAGTTGCCAGATGTTTGAGTTTTCAGGGCTTCTGTGCAGACATATCTTGGCTGTCTTCAGAGTGACGAATGTGCTTACACTTCCATCTCATTACATATTGAAACGATGGACAAGAAATGCGAAGAGTAATGTGATATTGGAGGACCATGTGAATGATATCTATAACAACTATCTTGAATCTCATACTGTGAGATACAATACCCTACGCCACGAGGCTTTTAAATTCATAGAGGAAGGAGCAAAGACTGTTGATTCATATAATATGGCAAAGGATGCCCTTCAGGAGGCTGCAAAAAGGGTTTCTCATACGACAAGGAATGATGGTAAAGTTTCTACAATCAATGGGCAAATTAAAGTGGACCCTGCAAATGACAGAAGCTATACAAATCATAGTAGTAGCAGGGATCATGACGGGAGCGTGGGTAAAAACATGTCTGAGGTAGGAGCTTGCTTTCTTTTGTATCTCTCGGTTCTGACTTCTGTTTTTTATTTGATTGGAATTCGTTATTCAAGATTTCTAGATAGAAGAAAAGAGGGATTTCTACTTCCTTTTAGCATCTTAAAGATTTCACATTGGAGTTTGTACTCGTGTTTTTTTCAATCTCACTTTTATATTTATTCCAACTGATCAACTTTTTAACAATATGGTTGGTTGGATCTCGATCTTGCAATATGCATGAGAGTTTGATATATGATAGAACCTGCACCTCGGAGTTCTAGCTCTCACTGCATAACGTGGGCACTTGCTGGATTTTGAGTTTCAGATTACTTCACAATCCTTTCTCATGAAATTTCTTTTTTCTTGGGACTATGTTATCTATGTTTGGATAGTGTGTTTTGTCTTCGTCTTAGTGGATTGTGTGTTTTGTCTTAGTCTTAGATTTATCTCAGTAATAAACATGCACATAACTCCAATGTTATTTCATTAATTTGTTAAGGCTGAGGGCATGTGTGCTTATGAAACATATGCAATTGTGTGGTTTCTTTCAACTTTTACCTTTTCCTCCTTACCACTCTCCTTCAGATTATATCACCTCATATTTCTAAATTCTTGATGCATTTCTATAATGAACCTTTATTTAAATGTCATCATTGGATAATGAGTGCTGGCTGGACAATCATTCACTTGCATGTCGGAACATGCATGATTTCGTTCTGACTTTTTTTTTTTTTACTCTCTCGAAATTTTCGGCAGGATGACTTGGACAAGAAAGTCAATGAACTTACGAATGAGTTGGAGTGTGCAACTCGGAAGTGTGAAGTTTATCGGTCTAACCTTTTTTCAGTGCTGAAAGATATTGAGGACCACAAGTTGCAATTATCTATTAAAGTGCAGAACATAAAAATTAGTATGAAAGACAGCATTTGAAGGTGTGGTAGAAGTATATAGTGAGTCTTTGTCTCATCTCAATACCAAATATTGTGTATTTTTAACCTTGGTCTCATTGAGAAGTATATTAGTTCTGGGGATGTCAATGTGTTTTTTCATCGAGTAATCGATGCTGTATGCAACAATTAAGAGGTGATAGTTTCTTGATTTACCGTCACTGGAGATGGATGACCACGTTTCTATTTTCATTGCAAGATTTTTTCTGGCCATCCAATGGGTCTTCTTTGAAGTATGATACTCTCCCAGTGGTGCCAGAAACATGCAGTTATCTTGTTAATCTTCTTGTTCACCAGTTTGAGTCTCCAAAGTCTCATCGAACATTACACGTAATGGTTGCTTCCTGATTCCGTTCGCTTACTTTAGCTTGTTATGATTCTATTTTTACCTGATTTGAGTGTTTCTCCATTTCTGAATAGATGTTGATTTTGGATTTCCTCATTTTGATCTTGTAGGGGGAGAAAATAACTGGTTTTGAAGATAGTGGCATTGTTCATCTTATTGATGGCTAACCTTTTCAGATCAGGATCCATGTTCAGATCAGCTTCCCTTTTCCACATCAATATCTGAGGTGAAAAATGCTGAGATGTATTATCTCCCCTCCCCCCCCCCCCCCCCCCAAAAAAAAAAAAAAAAAAACTCCAATTTCACAGGCATGATTTAGCTAGCAAATAAGGAATGCCAGTTGCCCTTCAACTGAATGTACAGGAAATTCTTTGTAGATTTGGTGGTATTTTTGCTATGTTGATGAAGTAGTTTGTTTAGAAGATGATATTTTTGGCTCAGTGGGGTAGCAACCTAGTTCTAGTAGGGTTAAAAAACAATTTTGGTCCCTAAACTTTCATGAAAGAGATTGAAATTTAGTTCCTAAACTTTATTTTATAAAAATTTAGTCTCTATACTTTCAAATTTGTAACAATTTAGTCTCTAAACTTTAGTACGTAACAATTTAGTCTTTGTACTTTCAAACTTGTAACAATTAAATCTCTATGGCAAAAAATTTCATCAAATTAAATGTTGATTTTTATTATCAGCTTATAAACATATTAGGTCTCTAATTCATTTATTGATCTACCTATGTAAAAGCCAACTTAAACATAACTCAATTGGTTAAGACATATACATTCGACTAAAAGGTCAACTCAAAAGGGAAAAAAAAGATCTACCTATGTAAGAAATTTTATTAAATTTTAACAATAATTTTCATGATAGGTACTAAAGCATTACAAATTTTAAAATATAAGGACTAAATTGTTGCATACTAAAATTCAGGACTAAATTGTTACATGATTGAAAGTATATTGAGCAACTAAATCGTTTCAAATCAAAGTTCAATGACCAAAAGTGATTTTCAACGTTTTCAACGTTGTAGTTATGTACCATTTCCTTGATCTTTTACATTTCTCACTTGGATTGTTTTCTTGGGTTTGATTTCTGGTTCCAAAGAAGTTCTGTGTTGAAATTAACCAAACTGCCAAGTAGAAGGAAACAGAAGAATTAGTTCTTGGTAGAGACCAGATGGTTGAGAAAAATAAATTCATGGATTTGGCTGTCCTCTTCATTTATTTATTGTTGATGTCATTGCCAACCTAGTTCCTCAATCTCTGCCCCCTTCTGCTTTGTCCCATCCCAAAAAAGTTAAATAGACTTTGATTTGATTTGATTGAGATAGAGAGAAACTTCTGTTTTACTGGACCAGATGTCCATTGATCATCAGACAAGATTTGGTGCTTGATTAAATCTTGAAAATGAGACATCCTCATAAACCCCAAAATTGACCAGGGAGTTTTTTTAGTCTGGAAATGTATTTTAGTATTATGAAATTATGCCATGTTTTTTTTTTTATTGGCATATAAAAGAGTGTTTGGCTCACGTGTACAAACTCAGATTATGTATACGGTTATAAAACTCATCTTTAGGGTAAAATATACTTTTGGTCTTTAAGATTTGAATTTAATTTTTATTTGGTTTGTAGGTTTTAAAAAAATAACATTTTTTGTATTTGAGATTTGAATTTAATTTTTAATTTGGTTCTTGAGGTTTCAAAGAGACATGTTTGGTCTCCAATGTTCGAATTTGATTTTTAACCAGATTCTAAATTGTTTCTAATTCGTCCATGAGTATAAAAAATACATATTAGCAGTAAAGTCTAGCTAGCATTTCGTTAGGTCAACTGTTAGTTAACTCTACTTAGAATTTTTTAGAAATCAATTTCAAAGTTTAAGGACTAATTTGAAATCAAATTCAAACTTAGGGAGCCAAATGTGTCACTTTTGAAACCGTAAGGACCAAATATAAACTAAATTCAAATCTTAAGGAATAAAAATGTTAGTTTTGAAAATCTAGGAACCAAATAAAAACTAAGCTCAAATTTTAAGGACCAAAAATGTTTATATATATCTGTACAAGGCAGAAGCCTTAATTTTTATAGATCATAAAGTCATAAACTAAATGTAGTTATCCTAATTTAAATTTCTATAACATATTCTTTTATATAATAAGAATACAAGTTATATACATTTAGGCTTTTTCCATCTCAAGTTTATTAGAATTGTGAATCATGGATGACATACTAAATCAATACTTAATTGTATCAAAAAAAAAAAAAACTTATAATATTGGTTCAAATAATCATAGTAATATGATATTTTGTGTCACTACAAATTCTTTTCCTTTTGACAATTCTTTCTCACCAATTATTAGTTCTTATCCATCCTAATTCTTCTAAAGAAGACAATTTCATTATTTCTTCTAAAGAAAACTAAGTTATGGTCACAAAAAAAAAAGGCAAAACAGAGAGAGAGAAATATAGCCAACTTCTTCTAAATGAAGCTTATCTTTTCCCTTTTTATTTCAGGTACATGATAAGCCAAACTTATGGTTTTCTAAGATAAGAATAAAACCTAAAGAAACTTAAAGAATAAGTTCCTGATGTTTTGCTCTGCACAAAGAAACCACTGCAAATTTCTACAACCAATTACCATGAATTTTTATGTTTATGTCTAATAAGTTTTTGAACTTTAAAAAATATCTAATGCTTCTAAACTTTCAATTTTATGTCAATACGTGTCTAACTTTAAAAATGTTAAATAGATTCTTGAAGTCCGGTTTGATAACCATTTTTTAGTTTTTGGTTTTTAAAAATTGTGTTTGTTTTCTCATCACTTCTCTACAATGGGTTTCTAATAAATATTTTAATTCTTAACCAAATTTCAAAAACAAAAACAAGTTTTTGGAAACTACTTTTTTTAGTTTTCAAAACTTGACTTGGTTTCTAAAAACATGTGTAAAAAGTAGATAACAAAACAAGAAAAATCATAAGTGGAATTAGTATTTATAGGCTTAATTTTTAAATGGTTATCAAATGAGGCCTAAACTTTCAATTTTATATCTAGTAGGTCTAACATATTCAATCATTTTTTTAAAATTAACAAATCTATTGGACACAAAATTAAATTTTCTATTTAATAGAACATTAAACTTTCAATTTTGTGTCTAGTAGGTTAGTGAATTTTAAAAAAATGTCGAATAGGTCAAAGACTTAGCAGACACAAAATTGAAAGTTTAAAGATTTATTAGATACAAAATCAAAAGTTTAGGGACGTATTAGAAACTTTTGAAAATTTAGAGACTTGACACAAACCTAAAAGTTTATGGACTAAACTTGTAATTTAAGAAAAAATAATCACCAAATTTTCTACCTTCTGCCCTTTGATTCAAAAAGGCTCTCAGTTCATTTTTGGTCAAAGGAATAATCAATATCAAATTTTGAAGTACTTAACTAAACCAACACCGTCTTTCATGGAATCAGATTCTAACCAACTTTTATCTTCTTCTCTCAATCAACTTTCTTCACCTTCATAATTGTACCAAAATAACCAAGCTATGCTTGTACTTGTAAATCCTAAGCAAAGTATCTACTTAGAAGATTAGTACCAAAAAAGAAAAAAAAAATTCCCTCTTTTTGGTATTCAAAAACAAATCAAACTGACCCTTCTAATCCCCATCCATTCACCTCTTTATAAAACTACAACTCATCATCTTCTTCTTCCCCATTTTCAAACAAATCAAGAGATTTCAAATGAAGATTGAAAAAGAGATTTCTCACCTTGTTCATCCATGGCACAAGCTGAAGCTCAGCCACACTGATATCCCTTTCAACTGTGGTGGCTGCCATGAAGCTGGAATTGGCTTCAACTACCAATGCCTGCAATGTGACTTCACCTTGCACAAGCTTTGTGCCATGGCAATTCCCAAGATCACTCACCCTTTCTACCCGAAATGTGCTTTCGAATTCTACGTTACCCCGCCCGGTGCGGCCGCGAGGTACTGCGATGCTTGTCGAAACGACATTTCGGGGTTTGTTTACCATTGTAAAGGCTGCGGTTTCGATCTCCACCCGTGTTGTGCAAACCTCCCTCAAGTGCTCGACGATGGCGAACGCAACCTTTACCTTAGTATGAAGCTTTCAGGGCCGTGCCACCACTGCGGTGGGGGCAGGGGACCCGGCTGGTCTTATAGGTCTAAATGCAGGACTTATAATCTTCACTTGTCCTGTGTGAAGGAATTGCTAGTAGATAGCTGGCAAGCCATGTACCTAAAAGTGGACAAGAACAAGGTATATGAGGTTCAGACAAGGATTCCAAGCCTTAAGGGGGCATTGCAAAGCCATCAAAGGGGAAGAGGAAAGTTTGAGCAGGGCTTTCAGATGGCCGGTCGGGCAGTTCGGTGCGTCGTCTCCGCTATGCTCGGTGACCCGACAGCCATGATAGCTGCAGTTGTTGGTAGCCTCATATCCAAGTAGAAAGGAGGCAAAATTAAACAACAACACAAGCAATCCATGTGTGGTTTATGTTGTTGTATCTTTGTTCTTGCTTGGTCTCTGTGTGTAATGTAATAAGATAATGTTGGTGACAAGAGTTGTTTCTTTGTTTGATAAAATTGTTTGATATGTTCCAGTTAAAAAATTATTTTTCCCTCCCCCTTTTGACAAAATAGATTATCTGTTCAATAACTCTCTTGCTATGTGGGATTGGAAGAGGCATGAAATAGCATGCAAAATCAATGAGAAGAGAATGTGTTCTTTGTACTTGGTGTACTTGATGTAATTGAGATTGTATTCAAATTTGGAAAGATTTTGAGTCACATGAAGTCAAAGGTAATGAAAACAAAGAAAGCCAAACTTATTTTCTACAACCATGTATTTTTATGTTAGCAAAGATGAGTTCATGGATCTTATGGTGATTCATAGTATAAATTGGTTAATTGGGCTTGATATTTTGTTAGGGTTGGAAGATTTACTAATCACGGGTAGATGTAGAACCAACGTGTACATCGTTTAGAGCAACATGAAGTGTAACAAACAATTAGGGCCTTGCTTTCATTTTAAGGTTGTGTCTAGTGATACCATATCATTTCTCAAGCTTGGAGTTGCTCTGTTGGAAATTTGAAAAGTTGTTCAATTAGGACCTAAGAAAGCCTCTTTCCACGAGATAAAGTAGATTACAATTAATTAAATAAATGAAGAAGACGAGATAGGAATAAGAATTGACATTAGAGATTTATACTAGTTCGCTCCAAACTTAGGACTATATCCGAACTACAGGTTCTACTAAATTATTGTGAAAATTACGATGAGACTCTTTGATGCTCCAAAGTGATTCTCACTAGTTTCACTATAAATTATATTGACAATCACTCATCAAAGCTCTCTCTAAGTACCATAACAATGGCTACTAAACTCTATGTCGTATATCTCACTCTTTTTTAGCCAATCACACTTTTCTTTTGATTCCTTTTTCACTTAAATGACCTAAAGCATAAGGGTATATATAGGAAACCACACAAGTCAAATGGCGACTAGAGTTTACAAAGGAAAAAGCATGTTAGCATCATGGCACTCCAATAAATACCTTTCACTTCAAGTTGTGCACCATGACTTTGTAGGATAGTGCCATGGCGCTTCAAGAAGTAACTCTGCTTCATGGATTAGTATCAGAGCACAGTGGCGCTATAGGCAACACTTAAGTGTTGTCTTCTCAGCCTTTTGGCTCTGTCTTCTGTTGTAATACTTTTTGCTCATTTTCTTCAATCATAGCTTCAAAACAACCTTCTAACAATTCTTCTCAATGATTTGGGCTCCACAAAATCTAACATACTCTTTGTTGGTCAAGTTTCTACCTACCAACTAATTAACCTTTTGTCCATGTCCTCTCAGTTAATCAAGGTAAGACAAGTCTTTTTTTTTTCCTTAAAGAAAAGAGTTAGTTTCATTCTACCTCCTTGACCAAATATTATAGGAAAGTTTCTAAAAAAATCAAAAGCATGTAGAACCTAGACCTTTGACTTTCTCTTCAATAACACCATAAATTTCAATCTTACATTCCCTTTGCCAAATGGTGACTAAGAGAGAATATGGGCTTATGACATTGGAAGTTGCTCAAGACAAGTCTAGGTCTTAAATTGGTCAGAGGTATCTTTAGATAGGTAATTTGAAGATCTATTTTACACAAATGTCTCAATTATATAATATTTAGGAAAAAAATGTCTCAATTATATCATATTTAGGAAAATTGGAGTAGATAGCCAAAAAAAAGCCGGTTTTGAAATATGGCCACCGAAAAAAAGTTTTTGTTTTATGGCCACTCATGTGGGTTGCACGTGGGGGACATTTTCTTATTGTTGACGATTTTGCCCTTGATTCAATATCTCTCTTACCTTTTAGATATGCTGCATCTAAGCAATATGATTTTTTTCCTTTTAGATATGTTGCATCTAAACAATATGATTTTTTCAAATCTTTATTTTGAATTCAAATTTGTGATTTGTTATAATTAATTTTTTTTATTTAACAATCTATTATATATATATATATATATCTCGATAAGTTGTTGAGTTTTAAAATATAGGATATTATCTTCAACTCCCTTTAACAGAGAAAAAATATCAGGATACAACAACCCAATTGAAACGTTGGGTAGCTCAAACTACTCTGCACTATGAGGTTGAACTCACAACAAAAAACATTCTTTTGGTTAATTGCTCTTAAAAGAGCAAAGAAGATAAATAAGAAAAAGTATAAAGAAGAGATGATTGGAATTATTGTGTATTGAAAGTGTTTGTAAGAGAGGTATTTATAAGATTTTTTTAATCTAGAAAATAAATACATAATTATATTTGTTAAACTCTTTAGCATCTCACAAATACGTTTTTTTTTCTTTAAAAGAATAAAAAACTCAAATAACTAAATTATTAAATATTAAAATGATTACAACATAAATTTAACTTGCTTCACTTGCTTTCTTTATTGATTTTTTTCACTTTTTTTTTTCTCAGCTTGTGTCATTCTAATTTTTTCGAACTCCAACAGTAACACCCTATCAATGTATTATTGATCCTGTATTTTCATAGCCTCGGTGCCGCCATGCTTCTGCCTTCAAATTCCCCTAAGCATTCCAGCAGATATCAAGCCCAGAAATTGTTAACAGAATGTTGCCTCCAGCTGCAAAACTTAGGCAACCACTGCCGCAATGCAACTGGATATGGTCAAGGATGTGGAGATTGCAATCTCTTGCCGAAAGGGCCGAATTGGTTCAGCTGCAGGCGATGTAGCTTTCCCCAAAGGAGAAGGAGAACTTGGCACGGCCCTCAAACGGTACAAGCCGTGTTGAGAATCACACATCGGAAAGATGAAAAATGACTTCACAATTTATAAGATACATGAAGCCCAAACAGGTATTCGGTCCAAAAATTGGGATCCGACCCTCCATCTTGAGGGGCATTGAGGGGCATGTTGAGAATCATACGTCGGAAAGATGAAAAAGAACTCCACAATTTATAAGATACATGGGATGGGCTACTCCTCCTAATTGGTTTTGAGATGGAACTCATGTAATCTAATATGGTATCAGAGCCCATGAAGCCCA
The DNA here is from genome assembly GCA_033996785.1 of Trichosanthes truncata. Taxonomy (NCBI): domain Eukaryota; kingdom Viridiplantae; phylum Streptophyta; class Magnoliopsida; order Cucurbitales; family Cucurbitaceae; genus Trichosanthes; species Trichosanthes truncata. Next base: position 54,389,798 of record JAWPNB010000010.1, read on the forward strand.
AACGGGTATTCGGTCTAAAAATTGGGATCCGACCCTCCATCTTGAGGGGCATGTTGAGAATCACACATCTCGGAAAGATGAAAATGGACTTCACAATTTATAAGATACATGTGCTACTCCTCTCATTGTCAATTGATTTTGAGATGGAACCTCATGTAATAAGCCGCAGGCCACTTCCATGGTCATTATATTGATATATTTGGGAAGAGCTGGGATGGGGTTCGATGGCGAATTATGGTTCCAATGCTGGCATTGGAATTGTTGAAAAGAATCCAAATATATGTTCGGCGATTTGGTTAGTTGTGCCTTGGAATCGGATAAGAGTAATACGAATGCTCCATTCAAGAAGTAAGAGTCAAAAGATCTAGCAAAGACTCATTAGGGATTTCTAGAATGAATGCAACTAATGGGAGAGCAATGTTAAGAAAATTTCTATCAAAAGAGTATTTGGTTGGAACCGATGGGAGAGCAATGCTATGAAAATTTATACAGACGGAGCAACAATATTATATGAGGAAGTATTTAGATTGTTGTAGTAAGAGATTTGACATTGTTGGTCAATAACTAGGTATTTGCATTCATGAATTAAAGTTTTTCTAAATTTATTTAGAAGGTGCTTGTAGGAAGCTTGTTTTTTAATATTTTGACATTGATTACTCCAACATCATCTTTTTTTTTAATCATTTTGATTAATTTAAATATATTTTTAATATTAGTAATTTTAAAGTTTTGTTGGGCAACATTCCTTGATTTAGGTATTAGTTGTTTTGATTTGAATTTTAAATTTGATATGATTACAATATTTTAGTTAGATATTTTGTTAGGAGGAATTTTTGTTTTTTGATAAATCCTATTTAAAATTTTGAAAAAATTGTTTAGATTTGATGTGATTATCTTCTAATTGGTTAGATAATTTGTTAGGGACATTTTTGTCATTTGATAAATCCTATTTAAAAATTTAAAAAATCGTTTGGCCATTTATTCAGTAAAAAATTTTGGGGACCATTTAAAAGGGCCAACAAGAAGAATGTCTAAATTTAACCCACCCAACTTGAAAAATGTCTAAACAAGTTTCTATTTGCAAATATGGCTAAATGTTATTTTTAGTAAAATCTTTAAATTACTATCGGACGAAAATACCCTTGATTGAGATTTATACAAAATGGAAGAGAAATTTAAATATTGAACTTTCAAGGAGAAATGTGGGATAAAAAAATCTTAACAAACAAAAATAACTGGTAATTCTACTAAAAGAAATGCTAAACAAATACATCATATTGAGGATGATAGAGTAAAAGTAATAAACAAGAATAAATTACGTATATATTATATACCTTGATTACATTGACTAGTTGAGTGATAACGCAGGCAGATTCAACTCCCTCTTAAATGTGTGATTAGACTCAAATTGATGCATTATTAAAAAGAACAAAATTATATAATTTTTGTGGCTTTAGATTCTAATGAACTCAAAATGATCGATTAAATTATACAAAATTCTTCACTAACTAAAATTTTCCCAATGTAAAGATACCAATTGTGGGAAAATATACAAAATTCAAAACAAAACAGAACAAAAAAAATAATATTTTAAAGAGCAATGAGATTTGAGAAGAAGCATTACCGAATTTGAGGAGATGATGATAGAAGTAAAGTAACTGCCAAAAAGGAAGATCATTGAGGAACTTGGAAGCCCATGAGCCGAGGAAGAAGTGGAAGACACCATGGGCGAAAAACCCTCGAAAGTATAAACTAAATTGATCGGCAAGGAACTTGGAAGCACCATGAGTCGAGGAAGAATCATATTGTACATCTTTCATTTTAGATTACTTGGCCGATTTAAAAACAAAATCTAACATATTTAAATCTGGCATCCTTTTTTAAGTGATTTTGTTAAATGTCGAACTTTTTGGGTCGTAAGATCTATTATTTTAGTTTTATACAATTTATTTGTTATTTAATGTAACGACCGGCACTTTCAGGTATTAGTTAAGACTTTAATTTTGAAATTTAAAATTAATTGTAAGGTCAATTTCATGCTTAAAGTTGTGTTGGAATTTAATTTTAAAATTAGCATATTTGAATTTAGAAAAAAAATTGGAGGGTAGAATGGGAAGAAAGAAGGAAAAATGGGATTTAATTGATGTTTGGGGCATTTTTGTAAATTAAGAGTCACTAAGCCAAGCCCAAGCCCATGTTTTAGCCAAGCCCTAATATCCATCTCTACTATTTTTATACTGCACGCAGCCCTAGGTTAAGCCAAGCCGTCATCTTCTCCAACCTTCTCCTCTTCCTTCATGAAAAACAGCCTCCACCATCAATCTCTCTCTTTCACCACCAAAAGACCCATCCATTCGAAAGTTTTTTTTTTTCTTCTTCAACAAACATCCATCGCGCGATACTGTTCACGGGGGGTACTATTCATCGAGGTACTGTTCACGACATGGCTGTTCATCGCGTACTGTTCACGCGGGGGGTACTGTTTCATACCGCGAGTATTGTTCATATCGCGAGCACTGTTCATACCGCGAGTACTGTTCATACCGCAGGTACTGTTCATACCGCGGTACTGTTCATACCGCGGGGGGGGGGGGGGGGGGGGGGGGGTACTGTTCACGACGCCGTCACTGTTCACGCCATCGTCGTTCCGATCAGCCTCTTCCAGTCCGGCGAGCCTTCAATTGTGGGTAAGCAATTAGTTTCTACATAGTTCTTTGATGATCTTGGTTGGGTAAGATTTAATTCATGAATCTTGACTTTGTTTCAAGGATACCCATTCCGTTCCGGCATCAAAATCACGAGCGTGTCGCGGTCCAGTAGGAATTGGACTGTTGGAGCGAAATTTTTCGGTAAGTCACAAAGGTTCTTAAGGTTGAGGTTGTATGATAGATTAAAATTGAAATAAGATTAACCCATGGATCTTGTGACTTAAATTTAATTTTACCCATCAATTTGAGATTAAGTTAAATGCTAAGGAATTATTTCTAATTTTGGAATTTAGTTGGTGGAAGGAACCTTGGATTTAATTATGAATTTTAGGAATTGTTTCTAACCTTAGGAATGGTTTGAATTAGGCTCCAAATTGTTTGACTGAGGTTCAAGGCGAAGAAATTTTGGTGAGCAATTGGGTGATTTGGATTCTTGAGCTTAGCCAAGATAAGGGACTTTATGCCGGTATGCTTGAATGCAAGTCAGGAACTGAATTGAAAAAAAAAATTATTTGAAATAAAAAGTTTTTATAAATATTTTATTATGGATTTTCACTTGTTTTGCCAAATCTTCTCATGAATGTTATGCATGATTTTTGATTTTTGATTTATGATAAATGATGTGAAAATGTTGCTTGTGTTGCATCATGGAATGAAAAGTTTAAAATGCTTTGGGACCTCATGCATACATTATGTTTTCATGATAAAATTGATTTCGAAGGCTGTGGCAATTACCCTCCTAAATTTATTGATGTACATCTATATGAAAATGAGCCTTACAAGGCTATATGAAAAGGAACTTGAAAATGTTAAATGAAAAGGAACCTGAAAATGTTAAATGAAAAAGAAAGGTTAGGTTGGGTTAATTGTCCACATTAAGCCGAAGAGAAAAAGTTGAAAGAGAAACGTTTCCACTATGAAAGGAATTTAGGTCCCACCAAAGGAAAGAAAGAAAATGTTTTCGAAAACTCATTATGTATGTGTATGCATATCCTGACCCCGTAGTGAGGTCACTTCTGAGTATTTTAAATACTCATCCTTTTTAAAAATGTTTTTTTTTCTTTTCAAGTAAAGGCAATAACATATTTTAGGCGAGTGGCAAGGTGGTTTGCTGAAAGGGTCATGGGTGTCATGAGGAGTATAGCTTCCGCATCTAGTTTATGTTTTAACTCTAATTATTTTGTTAAGTAAACTTAATTGAAGTGAACTATTTTATTTGATTTAACGTTTTGATTCACATTATGTTTTGCAATGGTTTTTAAAGGGATCCCGAACTAAAAGATTTTGATTGTTTAGCAAAAAAAAAAAGTTTAATTCTTTTTGTCTTTTACCAAAGATTTCTAAATTCTACTAGCATGCATGTAGTAACGTCCCTAGAAAGTCTAACAGGAAAAGTCGCGTCGTTACTAAAACCATATTTTTTGTTAACCTACTATAAATGACTACCTCACTATATTTTTCGACACTTTGATTTTACTTTACAACGATTATTACATTTTGTTGTATAATTTTATTGTCCTTCTAGATTTAGTCTATAGTTTGATGTTATTAAAGTCGTTAACAGTAAATACAATATAAAATAATTTATGTTATTGTGTACTAAAATATTCTATATATATACATATACACAAGCCATATAGACAAAATCATTACATATATTGTCTTTGAATATACTTGTATTTACAATGTAAGCTAGATTTATCATTGTATTTAATCTCTTTCCGCCTGTGTATATCGATATTTACACTTTTGATTGATTGATATGACTTCAAAATGATAAAATGTTGGGAGATCAAATATTATTAGTTTCTAGGGCGATTCTATTATTAAGAAAAATAATAAAAAAATAAAGAAAATTGATATATATGATTTAGATAAATAATTAAAGATAGAGTGAGTGAAAGCAACAAAACAGTAGATTCTAAACATGCATAAATATGGGGATTTTAAACTAAAAAAAAACTGAGGGGTGAGAATACAAAAAATATCTTTTTTTTTTTAAATATCAATTTCGATTGGGGGCGGTTTGACTGTGAATAAACATATATATTGGGGGTATAAGTGGAAAGAAAACTATTCTCTCTCTTCTCCTAAATTCATGGTAGTCAAAATTACAAATACTTCAAGTTTCATTTTGAAAAATTGCAAATACTTCAAGTTTCCTATTTCAAAATGCACATTTAAATTGAGGCAACAAGAAATATGGCTATTTTAAAATAGACCAATTTGAAAGTGGCTAAACGTGTTTTATTTTGTAATTATGTCTAAAAGCTATTTTTATCAAAATATTGAAATTACTTTGAGATAGAAATACCCTCGATCGAGATTTAGGCTTCTAACTTTCCTAAAATAATGCCTACAAAAAATCTTTGTATGAGAGAGAAACTTTGATGAAAATGATAAACTATCTAGACCATCTAACTAAATGTACATACCGGAACATACATCTTTGTTTTTGTTAACGTAATATATAAATAGAAATATATGTAAATACCCACCCAGCGTGAATTTAATCTAACACTTCCAATCAACCTGAATTGAACTAGAATACTAAAATCGAACAGAAGACAACTAAAATGGATAAATTTCACATATGAGAGAAGACTAGAGATGAAAATAATGAACTCTCCCGACCATCTAACTTAATGTATATACTGGAACATACATCTCTGTTTTTTTTAACTTAATAAATTAATAAAAATATGTGTAAATACCCATCCACTATACAAGAATAAATGAAAAAAAATTAATCCCCACCCACATGGGCCATTAGAGAAGATAAATAGGTGTAATTATCCACCTAATGCCATTAATATTCCACCTAAAACGTACTCTCCTTTCTCCAACTTAATGTATATACTGGGATATACATCTCTGTTTTTTTTAACGTAATAAATGAGTAGAAATATGTGTAAATACCCACCCAACATGCAAGAATAAACAGAAAAAATCAATCCCCACCCACATGTGTCATTAGAAAAGGTAAATATATGTAATTATTCACTTGAGTATGCCATTAATGCTCCACCTATAACTCCTTTCACCTTTCTCCTTGAAGAACGAATTTGAATACCCAAAAAAATCGCATGCACTGAAACCCTTAGCCCTACTCTCAATTCAATGTAATTCTTCCTCCCCTTGATTCCCCTTTGTTGCATTGACAATCGACGATGAGGTAAGTATCTGAACTTGTTCTTCTGTATTCCAATTTCCTCATTGCCTCCTCTCGCATTGAGGTCCCATGGTGTAAAAGGTACCAAGGTTAGTGTCCCTCTCTAAATCTTGTATTCTTCAACTATGATTCTTCTTGTTCACCAGAAGGGAACTAAAATGTGCATTTCTCCAATAACATTCTTCCATTTGTTTCATTCTTTTGAATTCACCAAAACAAATATATATATATATATATATATATATATATATGGTTAGATATGTATATATAAATTATTCACATTTTTCTATTTTTAGAATTCAATCCCATAAATTTAGGGATTTTTTTTAAGGCCTTTCGAAATGCCCCTCTAGATGGGGGGATTTTTTTTTTTTAAAAAAAAAAAGATCTTGTGGTTGAATTGGCCTAAATGTAGATAATGCTATATACTGGAGGTAAAATGGGGATGATTTTTTATTCTCACTCTTTCCTGAAAAATCGGTAGCTATAATCTCAAATATGAAATATTTTTATCTTTTTTTCATTATAAGTATTTATTTGTAGACATTACTTACAACTTTTCCATTTAAATTTAGCCCTGTTAGCCCTAATATTTACAGCTTTGTCAGTGATCCAACTAGTGGAAGTATACTCATTTTGTTATATGAAGATGATTATCACTCACACATATATATATTGAAGTATACACTAATTGCATTGTCTAAGTATGAGAATATTGTATATAGTATATTTTATCATTATGTACTCAACATATAAACATAAAAATCCAATACCAAAAAAAAATGTACCATAACATATATAAAATAGAGAGAAGTACATTGATATTCTAATGACCATTCTGTATGAAAACAAAAATGAACATAGTATATATTTTCCATTCTAAATTGTGAAGTATAAATCATAATAACAATATAATTTAGTATGAAAAGAATAAACCATTATATATATATATTAAAAAAAATTGAATACAAATAAAATAATGAACAATGGTTGTGTGAAAAAGACAAAGCGAAAAATGAATAATGATTAAAAAAAATTGCTGGAGACAAGAAAATGAAAGGGGAAAAAAAAACCATCTTAGCAAGTGGTTTTTATCATTTTTTATTTTCAAAAACGAAATCCCAAAATAATTCAATGACTTGCTGAAAGTTGCTGACGTCTAAAGGTAGCTATGGTGGTAAGAGGCCTAATTTTTAGGGTACGGAAGATGACGGAAGAAACTCATCAATATTGTAGAAATATCATATTATGTAATTAATAATAAAATCATTTAGCTTTAAGCATCTCAATTATGGAAAATATAAATTTTAGGTTAAAATATCATTTTGATCCATATACTTTGAGTTTCATTCTATTTTAGTTTCTGTACTTTCAAATGTCATTAGTTCATGTACTTTCAATAAAGTTTAAAATTGGTCCATATTATTAACTTTTCTAAAGAGATTTAGTCTCTATTGGCCTTCATTCTATAAAGTTTTGAAAATATGTTCATACTATGTATTTTCATGTAGGAAAATTATTATAATTATTTAACCAAATTTTTTAAAAAAATAACTTCAAACTAATAATAGAGACCAATTTTAAGCTTTGTTGAAAGTATATTGACTAAAAAGGAATGAAACTCAAAGTATAGAGACTAAAATGGCATTTTAACCTAAAATATAATTAAATCATAAATATAGAGTGAGAAACTTCATACAAGAGTAACATGCATATACCCTCAACTGACATAAAGTATGTATCATTGACTAAGAGATTGCAGGATTGAATGCTTCACTCCACATTGTAAAAAAAAAAAAAAAAAGAATAAAAATGTAAGAAAAATATGGCAAAAAATCTAGGGAAAGTTGAAATTTTTTATGAAATTTGATATTTTGAAATAGCCTATTGGGCACAATTTCTTTGGTGGAGTTAGGACCATAACCCAACTTGTATGAAAACTTTGTGCATGAATTCTTGAATACTTCACCTTCCCTTTCAATGTCACAAGGCAGCCATGAAAGTAATGGGGAGATAATAAAGTGATTTAGCTTGAGAGCTATGACATTTTTTACAACCAACCAAAGATTTTTATTTTCATGAAACTGAAACAATTGCCCAAAAAAATTGATTGAACTAACCAAATCTGACTAAAAATTGGGGACCAAAATGGATCAAATTGAGCAAACTCAACTACTCAAGTGATGAAAATATTTTAAATTTTAAAATGTTTAAAATTTTGAGGAAATAAAAGTCAAACTGCCTTAAATGTAAGGTGAGTTTGGCATGTCTACTAGTTTAAACATATATAATTTTTTAAAAAAATGTTTTTTTTAAACTCTTTTCATTAAAGTGGTTTTAATTTAAATACTTGTATGTTTGGCTTTTAAAAAGTGATTTTAATCACAATTTTTCACCAATGTCACCTCCAACTAATTATTCAAAAATCAATTTAAAATGATTTTAGATTTTTCTAAAATCAATTTTATTTTTTTTTTTGGTCAAATATTAACATTTGAGAAGAAAGTGATTTAGGCAATGGTAAAAGTGATTTTGGCCATGTCAAAATCACTCTCAAACATACTCTTTATTTGGTTGCACAAGTGATTCTACAAATATCAAATTATCATAAAGAGAAGAGGAGAATTGAAGAAGCTTGTTTTCATAAAAGAAAAAAAAAACTTAAATTTGAAGACAATTTTATAATTTTAACATTATTTAGATCTTTCTATGTGCTTTTTGGAATTTTTAAAATGAAGAGTTCTTTTTAAGAGTGATTCTAAAGTGATTGACTGGGGAATCACCTTAGAATCATTTTTTATATATAATCACATTTAAACTGATTATTTAGAATGATTTTTTCGTTTTTGATTTTTGATTTTTGAAAATTAAGCCTACAAATGCTACTCCCACTTATGATTTTTCTTATTTTGTTATCTATTTTTTTCTATGTTTTCAAAAACGAAACCAAGTTTTGAAAACTAAAAACAATAACTTTTCTATTCAAATTTGACTAAGAATTCAAATATTTTCTTAAATATTATGAAACATATTTAAAAAAAAAAAAAAAGCATAATTTTTAAAAAAAATTAAAAATTAAAAATTAAATAATTATCAATTAGTACCTTAAAAAGTCAATTCAAACACATCCTAGGTGTCATGACATGGATTTGTCGGAATTTCAACTATCGGTAATGAGATTTTCTTTTCGAGCTGTTAGCATAGTGGTTAGTTTGTCTCGTTGTTTTGTTGGTTTTCATTGTTTTTAAAAAAAATCAATTTGTCGTTTTTAAAGCTTTATCACAGATCTGAGTACTTTATAAGGAAAAGCTTAAAAAGAAAAAAAGTATACACTCCACATCAGAATCATATGCACAAAGCACATCGTTCAATTAAAATAATAAATATCCTAATGTATGTAACTACATTTAATTTTGTCATGAGAAATTAGTATTATGTTTTAATTCTAGTACTACGGAAATATCATACTTCCTTTGTTCACACTATATTTTAATACTAGTGAATCTCAAATAATTTTCAAAAAAATGTTTATGCGACAAGCAATAAATAATAACAGTATGGAAAATTTTCTATACTACGATAGTACTAGAATTTTTTCATGAGAAATTATAGCAAATGAGTTGTTTTTATTATCAAATTTTACAAATGTCTCAAATTAACATAATTATCATTAATAGGTTTTAATGCATTGATTAGTATATTTCACTTACCAAAATACCCTTGCATGGTAAGGAATAAAATCACATTTAATTTAATATTTAATTTTATTATTTAAGATTTTTTACGTTTACAAATCAGGTAAGGGTTAACTAACTACACAATATTACCCTCCCTTGAATTGAGTTATCCCACATTTAATACAAATTTTTTGTGGCAAATAATTATGTAATCAACATGGCCTATTTATTGAAAAAGTTGGTTTCTTAATGGTATTATTTTTTTTGCATTAAATATATTATATTCTATTGAAACTTTTTTGTCCTCCCACCATTATTTTTCATTTCTTCTTCCAGCAGCCATTGTTGTTCAATTATTCTTTTCCTTTACGCATGTTTTTTTTTCATTTATTTCAGTTTACTTTTCTGTATTTTCTTGTTATGTATACCAAATTTCAGAATATTATTGTTATATTTATCGGATTGGATGGTAAAACTTATGAAGGTTACCAAATTTCAGAATATGAAGGTTACTTTTCTGTACTTCTCTGGATTTGAAAACAATAAAACTTACGAAGGTTACCAACTAAATATTTATGAATTAATTGATTAACATATTTTATGTTATAAATTTTGTATAATTATTATTTTACATTATTATATAATTTATGATATTTTTTGTTAGGCATATTTTGCTTTTAAAAAATGAAATGAGTTTATAACTTGAAATAAAATATTTATTAAAGTTTTTACCTTTTTTTTTTTTAATTCAACAACATTTAAAGTGGGGGATTTGAGCCATAACCTTTTGGTCATAAGCATATACTTTATTTCAGTTGAGTTATGCTTTTGTTGGCTATTAAAGTTTTTATTTTTTTAGCGTAATTCTACATTTTCAATTTCAAATTTAAAATTTGAAAACAATGATAAGATAAAAAACTGTCGTTTCCAAAATTTTTATTGTTTAAATTTTCCAAAAACAAATCCACCAAATAATTATCTACTAAATTCATTTAATTCAATGAATTTAAAAACAAGAAGTAGAATATGTTTTAATTTTTTTTAAGTACAATAACATGTGGAGACCAAAATTTAAACTTGTAACATTTTAGTTAAAAATATAATGTTTTAATAATTATGCATAAATTTAAACTTCTAATTTTTTAGTTGAGAATATAATATCTTAATAACTATGCACAAATTTGCAAAGATTCTAATGGTTTGAGGTCTAGTATTTTTCAATGTTCACTTTTCAAGTATCTGTTTTTAGTCAATGTATATGTGATTAATTTTGGTAATTGAAAAAAAAAAGCATCTTAATATTTCTCTCTCTCTCTCTTTCTTGTTTCAAAGCAAATTCCTCGAAATTTCCCTTTTAAGAGACATAAAATGTTAAATATTACTCTGTCATTTACGGTTTTAGGATATTTAATATAAATTATTAGTCAAAATTGAAAATAGATAACAAATTTCTTCAAAAATAAGATATAGAAAATGATGTTTTTTTAAAAAATAGAATAAAAAATGAAAATATTAAACAATTGAGGCTAAATTTACAAATTAAAATATAAAGTAATACGAAGAGAATCTTCAAAGTATTCAAAAGTTTCCCCTTATTTATTTATTTCTTTCTTTTATATATTCTTTAGATTATTGATAGTTGTATTATTCATTATAAACTACATTTTGAGTTAGCCAAAGTGTGCAAAAGCAACAGAAAATTTAAATCATAAAGAAGCTTTCTTAATCATTCATGCTTCAACTTTAAGCAATGGAATGGTCGCCAAAGGATTTCCTTTTAAATATCCAAAGCTTGTTTGTGTTATTTTAGCCTTTTTAACTTTAAATATTTTGATTTAGCCACTGTATATTACAAATAAATAATAAATAATAAAATATGTTAAATTATACAAAATACCCCTAAACTTTGAGGTATGTTTCAATTATGGTCCCCAGACTTTGAAAAGTTTCATTGTTACCCTTGAATCTTGAAATTTGTTTCAAAAAATATCCTTGGGGAGTTTTTTTTTTTTTTTTTTAAATTGACACGAAGACTAATGTGTAAATATTAAAATGCAAACGTGACATCATTTACAATACCATTCACATAAATTGATATGGTAGCTAATGTGTAAAGATTGATCATATAAAAGATTTTAACGATATCTTTTGAGATGAAATAAATTGTAACAACGATTTTAATAGTCTATATAAGTAAATAATATCATATACGTCTTCTTATTTGTACACATCAGCTACCACATCAATTTTCATTCTTTATTTTAATTGAAAAGATATTCTTTGAAACAATTTCAAAGTTCAAGTGTATTTTTTGAAACAAGATTCAAAGTTCAAAGGTAAAAATGAACTTTTTTGCCAAAATGAGCATAGCTCAGTAGTAATTAGCATGTACTCTCAATCATGAGGTCAGAGGTTCAAATCCTCCTACCCCCAAATGTTATTAAACTCAAAAAAAAATGAAACTTTTCAAAGTCTAGAAGCATGATTGAAACATACCTCAAAGTTCAAGGATATTTAGAGATGTCTATTTTCTCTACAGGGACCCACTTCTAATGGGCCGGGGAATCCTCGTTTAGGCGGGGAATGGAGGAAGGAGTGGGGAGAATTTTTTCCCATCATTCCCCATCCCCGACCTCGTCCCCGTTCCGTTCTCCGTTCTCGCCCTGATTTCTTTTTTTTAATATATATATTTGTATGTATATAATAAACCATCAATCCAAATTTTTATTAAATATTATTTTGTTTATCTAAGAAAATTAAAAAAAAAATCTCTTAAATAGAAATATCTTATTAGGAATTAACAATTTAAATAGAATTTTTTTTTAAAAAAAATATTTTTCATTTAATCAAATTTAAAAAATGAAAATCATAAACGGTTAATTATTCCCAGTGGGGAATCTCCACCCTGGTCCTTCCGAAATTAAATGGAAAATTTCGTGGGGATTGAAAATGAAATGGGCGGTGGGGTCAGAGACGGCCATTCCCGGCCCCATCCCTCCCCATGAACATCTCTAGATATTTTGTATAATTTATCCAAATTTTTATTTTGACCATTAATGTTAAATTCTTCCTTCTTTTTTTTTTTTATGCACCCTGTTAAAATTTTCTATTGCATCCAAATAGAAATTTTCTATGGCATCAATGTCACAAGAACTTGTATTCCAGCTACATTAATCGAATTTGTTACTGAATTTGGAAACATATATCCTAGAATTTCTATTAAATACAATATAAAAATTTATCAACATGTATCAAGATGAGTATTTATGAAAATTTAAAGACCAAAATAAAATATTTAAAAATTGTATGGACTAAAATAAAATACATATAAAAGTTCAAAGACCAAGATACATTGTTTGTGCAGAAATTGCTTGTTAAAAACAATTCTAATTTTTTTTTAAACAAAAAGTTTATCAACAATTTTCTTTATTTTATAAACTCGTTTCAAAAAATATATATTTTTTAGAGAATCACAGTCAAATTTCAGACTACTAAAAATAGCTTTCAAATTATCTTTTAAATATCATCTAAATTTCAAAAATATTCTTCAAAAAAGGAGAAAAAAGAAAACTAAAATATTATCTGCAAACAATCTTTTTTTCTTTCTAGTACAAAAAAAGGTAAAACCATAATCATTATCCAACTGATCCTCAACCGACCAAGAAGAAATTAATTGCTAGAAATTTCATGGAATTGTCCCGTAGAACATATAAGATTTGCCATTTTGAGGAAGAAGATAAATTATGATTTCTTAAAATTTTCATGTAAATATCTCTTTGAAATATATCAAATTTGCCATTTTGAGGCAGAAGAGGAGAAATATAATTTTTCAATTGAATAAAAATAATACTCTATTTGTCATTATCCATGAAAATGACTTTGATATGATAAATTGCATTATAAAATATTACACATTCAAATATTAGTTTTCTTTGTAATAACACGCAATGTTTTATGATTTGTCCTTGGTCGCCCATCAAACTCGACCATCAAAAATCAACCTTCTTAAGACTGGTTCTTTAACGTTGAAAACTGACTTAAACTTTTTAATCTTATTTTGATTTCTAAATAGTTATTTTATTACGTATATACCTATTTTAATATATTGAATCCAATATTGAATTAAAAAAAGTCTAGCCTAATATTTACATTACAAAATATGACTAGATGATCAAACGAATATTCATGATAGTTTGAAAAAACACTAATATTACATTGTAAACGAGGGAAGTGAATTGGAACCTTCACCCCATAAAAAAAAAATCCATACCCTAACATTTTAAACAACAAACAAAGACGAAAACAAATATATGAAAGTTCAACGACTAAAATATAGTTGTTTTCTTTTTTTTTTTTTGTATAACAACATGGAGAGCAGGAGGATTCAAACTCCTAACCTCATGGGCAAGAATATATGTCATAACCAGTTGAACTATACTCAAATTGGCAAATATAGTTTAGACTTTAGACCATCATATTCAATGTTAAATAATTACACCTCCATGATTTAAATCAATTCATCACATTTTTATTCTTAAAAATTAAGTATAAGGCCCAAAGATAGCAGTCCAAATCAGATATAAATTAAATTTAAAAAAAAAATCAAAAACCAAAGTGGCCGATGAAAATCTCAATACTTTGCACAAGTTAAGTAAGACCAGTGTTTCAAATTTCGCTCGACATGTCGAAATGTCGAGCAACATTTCGACATGTCGAGGGGCTCGACATGTCGGTGGGGGGAAAGTTCGTTTTTCCCCCCATTTCGTTGACATGTTGTCGACATTTCGATTTTTTTTTTAAACTTCAAGTGTCTTTTCTACTTCTCTCCTTCTTTTCTTTTTTTTTTTTTATTGTATAAACAAAACAAAATACAGAGAGCAATTAGATAAGAGTTTAGAATGTGTATATATGATACTCTCTTAAACCGTAATACAGAATAAGCCCAATCAATAAACTGATTTACACATAACTTAGGTTTCGGAGGCGTTGCCCCCGAACCCCCACCAGGGCGCTTCGCCCCTAGACCCCGACTCGCTAACCGGTCAGCGAGACCCCATACTTGATCATTCAAAGCATTAGATAACAGGTTCAAGGCATTTCTACACTCCAATTCCAATTCTCTTAATTTCCCTCCAATTCTCTCAATTTCCCTCTAATTCTATTAATTTCATTTCAATTCTCTCAATTATCCTTCATAATTGTCTCATTGAATATAAAAAATTACATATATTTTAGATGTATGATGTTAAGAAAAGTAATCAATTATATTTATACTATAATTAAGTCACAATTAAGGTTTCATGAAATAATTCAAATAATTTTAATCAACTTTCATTTTTTTTTTTTTTTTGCAAATTCCTACTCGCATCAACATTTCAAATTTCTAATTGACATTTATATCTAAAAATATTGTCTTAACTTTTAGATGTGATGCTTAAAAATAGTCCATTATAGTCTAATTAAGTCAAAATTAAATTTTCATTGGCTTATTCAAACAATTTCCATCAATTTCCACGATTTTCATAAATTTTTCCAAAATTTCCATCGACATTTACATAAATTTTGGACCTCGACATTTTCATCGACTTCGACATTTCGAACCTTGAGTAAGACCACATAATCTGAATGGCCACATAAATAAACCATTTATTCAAATTCCTTTCCATTGTGGGACCAACAACCTGTCAGAAAAGAGGGAAAACTAATAAGAAAAAGAACAAATCTCAAGCTAGTGGATATATACAATACAATAATCATTTCAAGTTGAAAAGATTCCCCCGGGCCATTCCATTCAGATCGCTAAACTCAGCTGCAGTCTAAAACAATTTTATATTCGGATATCTACACTGTTACCTCTAAGAAGCTGCTTGTTTTTGCCAACATGGAGAATTCATCAATGGCTTTTTCTCCATTTTCAGCATGAAAATTTTGACCCTTCTTCTCTTAAACCCCTTTTGACCTTCGACCATTTCCAAACTTTCCCAAAACTCGGTTGCTTCCAAGATTAAACTAATGCGTTGAAGAATTGCAGAAGACCAATGGTGTTCTTTTCATTTGATATCAAAGCGATAATCATGGAGGAAAGCTCTAAACTTTAAGGCAAAAAGGAGTTTCCCTCTGGCTTTTTCTCTGGTCTCAATTCACAAAGGAACAACCCAGATCCGGATTCGGATTCGAGATTCTCATTGCTGATCTACAGAGCGTGGAATTCATCTGTATCTTCTGGTTTTCCTGTTCATTTTGATCTTTTCTGCTTCCCTGCGAGGATTCTGAGTTAGTTGCAGAAGAATTTGATTAGGAAAATGTTTCTAAGTAAGAGAGATTCAAGTACCTTGATTGTTGTTCTCGTGACTTCTGTGGCGTTGCTCTTTGGAGCTGTGAGCAGCCAACCGACCCTTGAGCGTCGTTTTGCCCATGTTGGATTCAATGAAAGGGAGCACAACCAACAATTCTCCTTTACTGGAAGTTCTTCCATCGATGGCGGTGCCCTGCAGTTAACTCCTGACTCGCAGAACGATGTTGTTAGCCTTCAAAATACGTTTGGCCGCATTATGTACCACCAGCCATTCAAGTTATGGCTAGATGATATTGATGAAAAGGAAGGAAATGACATTGTTGCTTCATTCAGCTCATACTTTTACATCAATATTTTCCGAAAGGAAGAATGGAATGCCGGTGAGGGGCTTACTTTTCTTATAGCTCCAACTGCTGATGTACCTGATAAGAGCTGGGGGCAGTGGATGGGCCTCACCAATGCAACCACCGACGGCAACGGCAGAAACCAAATTGTAGCCATTGAATTCGATACTGAGAAGCAGGATTTTGACCCCGACGACAACCATATCGGTCTGAACGTCAACTCCATTCGATCGAGGAAGACTGTTTCCCTGAATAAATCTGGCATAGTTTTATCCCCAGAGATTGGAACCAATCACAGCATCTGGGTTAATTACGATGGCAAAGCCAATCTTTTGCAGGTTTACATGTCTATAAACAAAGACCCAAAACCTGATAAACCTCTTCTCAATGAAACGATTAACCTGAAACAGTATGTGAAACAAGAATCATACATTGGATTTTCTGCTTCTACAGGTAGCCCAGAAATTCAGTTGAACTGTGTCTTGGAATGGACACTGGATTTGGAACATCTGCCAGAGAAGAAAGATCTAACTTGGTTGAAGATCCTTGCGGGGGTCGGAATCCCGATACTAACAATCGTGATTCTGATTGGGGTTTGGTTATTTGTTGGTTATAGGAAGAAGAGGAGAGTGAGCAGGGACGAGGAGTCAAATGTTCAGGGCACACTGAAGAGGTTGCCCGGAATGCCCAGAGAGTTCAAGTACAAGGAACTAAAGCGGGCGACTCATAACTTCCATGAAAGCATGGTTCTGGGAAATGGAGGATTTGGGGTTGTTTACAAAGGGGTTCTGCAGGAAAAGGATAAGGACTCTACCGCATCCTCAAGTTCTGTTGCCAGGCTTGAAATTGCCGTCAAGAGATTCTCCAGGGACAGCATTAAGAGCAAAGGTGATTTTCTGGACGAGCTCACCATTATTCACCGTCTTCGCCACAGGAACCTCGTCCGTTTAGAAGGTAAAACTTCCACTCTTCTGTTCTTCCAAACAAACTAGGGGAAAGAAAAAGTTTGCAACAAAATATATAATTTACCAAAGCAAAGACAACTATACCATGGCTGGTAAATATCATAAACATATTAGTAATTGAGAGGTTTCACTAAAATTCTAACCTCAGAAGCATGGATATGAATATGAGACACAGATAGGACATGACACGAACAAAGTGACATATCATTTTTTAAAAATCTAGGACACGGACATAGCAAAGACACAGGTTTGAAAATATACACCATTTTTATTCCAAAAGGAAATTCAAAATCAATAAGTTTATGCATTTATATGCTTAAAAAAATGAGTTTGATGTATTTTGCCTTCGAAATTTATTATTTTTGTCCTAATATTATGTGTCTATTTAGTATATTGTATGCTAAGTGTTTGATATGTGTCTAACAAATGTTGGACCTATATTGACTTTGTACAACTAGTGTCTAACACATATCTATTGAGCTAACAAGTGTCCGATGCATGTTCAACAAGTTTCAAAATGTGTCAAACACGGACACGCTAGCCAAACTAAGGCGTCTGTGCTTCTTAGACTCTAACTTCAAAGAGAGTGGCAGAGCACATCTTTGTGTTGTTTTCCATTTGCATTCATCAAGCACCATAACATGTAATAGGAGCATATATAGTGTATGATTTCAAACCAATGTACTAAAATAAGCATTGCATATTTGCTCAGGGTGGTGCTACGAGAAAGGGAAGCTCTTATTAGTATATGATTTCATGCCTAATGGAAGCCTCGAGAATCACTTGTATGACGTTGCTGACCAGAATGTTCTCAACTGGAGACATCGCTATAAAATCCTTGTAGGAGTTGCATCCGCGTTGCATTACCTGCATAATGAGTATGACCAGAAGGTATTGCACCGAGATATCAAATCAAGCAATATCTTGCTTGATTCTGACTTCAATGCTCGTCTAGGAGATTTCGGCCTTGCAAGAGCCTTGGACCCTGAAAGAAACTCTTATGCAGACCTCCAAGGTAGAGGAGTTGCAGGCACGATGGGTTATGTTGCTCCTGAATGCTTCCACGAAGGAAGGGCTACTCCAGAATCTGACGTATATGGTTTTGGGGCAGTGGTGCTTGAGATTGTTTGTGGCAGGAGACCAGGAGCACCTGTTGAAGACGAGCAAAATCAGTATACCCTAATTGATTGGGTGTGGAAGGTACACCGCGGAGGACACATTGAAAAAGCTGTCGATAATCGGCTGGGTGATGATATTGTGATTGATGAAGCTAGGAGGCTTCTACTACTTGGGTTGGCATGTTCATATCCCATGGCCAGTGAAAGGCCACAGACTCAGGCTATACTCCAAATTTTAAATGGAGCTTTGCCTGCACCTCATGTACCTCCATTCAAGCCAGTCTTCATGTGGCCTCCCATGAGCACTACTTCCACCAGTACCACTCTCACTTCACTGTCAAACACGAACAACTCTCTTCCATGAAGTTTCACCATAGCTGGTCCTCTGCTTCGGTCTCTGCAACTTACCTGAAAATCATGTTGCACGTCATCAAATTGGTGTAGGAAACATCATTTATTTATTATTACTATTATTTTCTCCTGATATGTGGTGTGGATGGGGATATGTATACCTGGGTTCAAACTCCCGACATCCCGAGAGGTCCATCAGGTTGTTTCTGCACGATACACTAGCACTTGTATGTATGAAACTTCACTTTTTCTTTTCTTTTTTGACTACAGAGTGTCATCATCTAATCATCCTATTCTTCCTGCTGCCAGACAACCAACTGAATGTACCATCTTTTTGCTTTACAGATACAGCCTTTGACATGTTTTCTAATGAATCAAAGATCATTTAACAACTTCCTAAATTACAGATTATAGAAAAATTGAAATCCAAGTTTTGAGTTTTATCATCTTCTATCTACTCCCGACAATTACACAGCTACTTTAATAATGTTCAATCTCTTCTTCCTTATATGAGAAACAGAGAATAATGTTCAATCTTGCAACAACAAAAGACCTCAAAATAATGATGCAAGATTTGGAAATAGGAATGACAATATATAATATGGTAAAAGAATTGTTTAATATTTGTTAGGAAGAGATCAGCAGGCCCAGAAAACAATGAAGAAACCTCATGAATAGTGCCATATCCTAGGAAATAGAGTCAGTCTGAGGCACAGATTCAAGGAATTTCTTGTCTAATAGATGTAAATTATAGAAATAAGTAAATATCAATATAAACTGCACATAAGAAACAAGATTCATAGTTGTAAATCCAAGTTTTCAACAGCCTAATGTAGGAGTTTAAGGTAGTCAAAGGAGAGGTGACTTTCATCCAGGGATTTAGTTAGCATTCAAGTAATAAACATCTTTTGATTTTGCACGAGATGCTCCCTCCAGAAGCAAAAACCCAAAATTTCCTTTGTAACTGTTAAGAATAATGGGTCGAAGAAGAGTACAAATTCTGGCACCAAAAATTTTCAACAGTGAAGAAGAAAACTACAAGAGAGGACCAGGAGTCCAAATCTCTACCTATACAAAATAGAGAAAGGAGTTACAAGAGGGTGGGTACTCTATATGTACTCCACTCCATTCGAATTGTTAAATCTTAAGGGACACCATTAAGAGGCTAAAGCATGAAGCATGAATGGAGGAGGAGAAAAATCCAGGCCTAAACACAATTGCTCGGCAGGACGAATGCTCTTCACTTTAACTAGAAGTCTGGAAAATTAATAATTTGGCAACAAAACTTGTAAAGATGGTGAGAAAACAACATTCTTTCAGGATATGACGACCTAAAACACCGGGCATAGCCTCATAACAAACCCATTTTCATCATAAACTTCTTTTGATTGCATTCCAGCAATTCACTCAAGGTAAAGTCCACATTCTTCTCTTTCAACAATCTATGCCGCAACTCAAGTCTTTTCTTCAAACCATGCTTAAAAAAGTCGGGATATTCGGCAACTTCGTCAAGTTTTCTTCCCATTATTTCAACTAAAAATCTGATTCGAGGTTCTAAAGAATGATGAATGCTCTTGATCAAAATAGGGGGATAACCAGTCACCAAAGACACTATTTCTCCCTCTTTAAACCCACATCTTCTTAGATAAACCAAATTTGGTCTCAAAACTTTATCCACATCCCTGCACAAAATGTCTGGAAATTTCAATGCAACTGCTTGAAGATCCATCTCCTTCAGACCGATCGATTTCAGAAACTCCGAAGTAGGGCGGAGCCTTTTATCAACACTATAACCCATGAGAAATGGATTTTTTGCTAGAACTTTACCAATCATCCCCTCCTTCGTTAGACCAATCCCAGCAAGAAAATCAACAGTTTCAACGAGCTTCGATTCAATGCTGTAGCTAATAAGCCTCGGGTTGAGTAGAATCATCTTTCCAAGCTGCTTTTCAGAGACACCCAATGCTTGAAAGAAAGCCAAAAGTGGACAAAGCTTCTCTTCAACACTATAGGAAAGAATGCCAGGGAATTTGGCAATAGCTGAAGCAATTTCATGAGGCTTAGTGCTGAGTGTCGCAAGGCACTCAATCATGGGGACAAGTTTCTCTTGAAGACCAAGAGCTAGAATTTTAGGGCATTTGGAAACAACAGAAGGGAGCTTCCTCTTTTGAATCCCAATTCTTTCCAAATATTCCCAGTTTTCAGAAGCTCTTTCGTTCTGCATAGCTTCTAAACGCCTACACTTTTTAAACATCTTATCAATGCTTCTATCATCAAAACCTTTCTCCCTGAAGAACCACAGCATACTCGTACCATTTCCACTGGCGCTAATTTCCATAAACCCTGAAAGATTCAGCATACAAACAGATTTTTCATAAACCCACGAAGTGTTCGTAGAAAAGATTAATGCAGAATTGTGAGAGGAAATTGAAATTAAACTCTGAATTCGGAAACCTGAGCCCTAGAGAGAGAAATGCAATGCAGAATGGCGATAATAAACACAGGAAAAATTGGGTTCACCTTCTTCGATTAGATGGATAAGCAAGTAGTTTGTATGAACTTCTGCGCTCGATCAAAGCTCGAATTGTGAGGAAAATTTGGGGAAATTGAAATTACAGAAGCAGAATTTCTGGGCCCTGCAAGAAGAAAACATAGAGCAAAGAATATCAGTGTTGAGCTCGGCAAGACGTCGCAGCTTTGATTATTTTGTACGAAAAGGATAAGTTGAGAGTTGAGTGACAGTGAACCGAAATGAAGCAATTTCTTGCAACCGCTTACTTGATAAAATTCATTTAATTTTGGTTAAAATACCATTTTAGTGTCTGATACTTTGAAATTTATTTAATTTTAGTTACTTTTATTTTAATCTTGTATTATCAATTAATCTCAAAAACAATCTTTATTGCGTTAAAATCAAATGGTGTAGAAAAAATAATTAATTGTTTCTCTCTCCTCAAGCTTTCTTTTTTTTTTTTTTGTATGGATGGACCTTTTTTTTGCGGCCAAAACAAAATATGATCGGGTCTTTTTAAAATAACGATGGATAACATTTTGCTTATGTCACACCGATAGCAAGAGTAGAAGAAAACCCAACAAGAGCAGTCACACCGAGAGCGAGAGTACGAAAAAATCCAACGAGAGCTATAAAAAGAACATCAACTCACGTCGGCACCCCTATCACTATCTTCAACCTTTTAGGTTTTGTTCGTACTAAACGGTGCTGGAAATCTCGTCATGCGTGAAGGAGAAGAAGAAGGTGGTTGAAAATGGATTCAGAATATGGTGGTTGAAAATGGATTGCAAATTTAATACCCAAATGGATTCTAGATTTGATACCCAAAATTGAGGTGGGTTGGTGTCGGTGTGCGTGAAGGAGGAGATGAAAGTTGAAAATGGCCCCTCGCTCTCGTTGGATTTTATTGTACTCTCACTCTCAGTGTAACGTAAACAAAAGGTTATTCATCATTATTCTGAAACACCCAATCATATTTTATTTTGGCCACAAAAAAATGGTCATTCTTTTCAATTTCCCCATTCTCTCCTTCTTTTATTTCTCTCTCTCCTCCAACTTTCTCTCCAGTTTCTCCCTTTTTCTTCTTCTCCATTTGAGCCATCAAATCCCTCCAGCTTTTCTTGTGACTCTCTATGGTTTCTCCCTTCTTCTTCCTCCCCATTTGAGCCATCAAATCCCAATAGCTTTCCTCATCGGTCACAGACAGAAGAAAACCTCAATCCCTCCATAGAACTCTAATTAGGGCTTCGATTACTTTCATTGATATATTCAATCTCCAATTAACCCTCAAAGCTTGTTTCTTCCTCACTTTCCTATAAATCTCTCTCCTTAGCTTCAAAACCCTCCTCATTTCCAAAACCCCACCATTATTTCTCTCAAACCTTTCCACTATCATTTTCATTATTCTCTCATAACTCCCCATTGCATCAACTACACTATCCACTACCGTTTCCACTGCTTGAATTCTTCTTCTCCATTTCTTCATTGTCTTCTTTGAACTAAACACTTCAAAATATGCTCCCAAAATGAGGTCCTCAAATTAGGGGTGTACATGGGTTGGGTTGGGTTGAAGGGTTTTTTGGGACCAACCCGAATTCGGGTTGGTCGGGATGACCCGATCAAAGGTTGCAACCCAACCCAACCCAACCCTATATTTTTGGGTTGGGTTGTGTTGGGTCGCCGGGTTGAGTTTTTTTATTTTTTTTAATAATTGTCTTAATTATTTAAAATATTTTTTGCTTGAATTAATAACTAAAATCACATAAAATTCAAATATCAAACTTCAAAGTTCATAACAACTTAAATCTTCGTTACAATCCTAGATGAAAAACATTAAAAGTTCACAAATAATTCATTTATAAGTATATATATTAAAAAAACATAAATTTTGGGTTGGGTCGGGTTAACCCGAGCCTAAAAAGGCCAACCCAAGAACCAACCCAAAAATTCGGTTCTCCAAAATTTTAATCCAACCCAAACCGAAAAAAAACCTAACTCAACCCAACCTTTACGGTTTGGGTTGGGTAGTCCAGGTTGCTCGGGTTACCGGGTTGTTTGTACACCCCTACCTCAAATATCCCTTCTCTTTTTCCCTCACCATCCATTTTCTCATCCCTTCTTCCAATTTGTAAATTGCATCCCCCCATTTCAATGTCTTTGTCAATTCTCATTTCGATCTCTTTTAGCTGTTCTTTGTTGCAGATTTGTTCTTCAAAGCTGCATCTTTTGCAGTTGCAGTTGAATACCCAAGTCTTCAACATTTTCTTGCAGTTTTTCGATGGCGAAAATGGGTCGCGAGAATGTTATCTCTTCCCTTGCTTTTATGTCTTTTGATAGAGAAAGTTGGAGGAAATTATGGAAGAGAAAGCCAGAGGGATTTGATGGCTCAAATGTGGAAGGAGAAGAAGGGAGAAACTAGAGAGAAAGTTGGAGGAGAGAGAAAATTAAAAGAATGAGAGAAGGGGGAGAGAGAAACAATTAATTATTTTTTAACGTTAGACTAACTCTAAACTAACGGTGGGGACTGTTTTTTAGATCAATTGAAATTACATGGACTAAAATTGGACATTTGAAAGTATAGGAACTAAAATTGAACAAATCTCCAAGTATAAGGACCAAAACGATATTTTAATATTTAATTTTCTTTATTTTTTTGTTTTTTTTTTGTTTTTTTTTTTTTGAGTTCCATAAGGAGAGTCGAAATTTGACTGAGCTTTTAGTCAATGATATAATGTCGTAACCAATTCACTTATGTTCACAATCACAATGGCCATTTAACTCTTTATTATTTATTATTAAAAGGAAAGTGTCTTTTTACCTTTTGTTTGCAAAAGTATAATGAAAATATATATAGGTGGATTTTTTTTTTTTTTGTTAAATTACAGATTTACAGGTTTAGGCATAGTTTGGGATTACTATAGTTTTTTAAATAATTGTTGGGAACTTTGCTTTTCAAAAAATCAGCTAGGATAAATGAAGTAAAATAGTGTTTGGTAAATTTTAATTTGAAATTAGAAAAAACTAGATATGGAGATAAATTTGAGATTTGTAAACGGTTAGAGAAGGTAGTAGATTTTTAAGAAAGCTAAATCTAAAGTTGGTATCTATTAGTTTTTGCATGAATTGAAAAGTGGTTCTTGATAGATTAAGAAATAATTTGTTTTACCAAACAGCTTAGACGGGTACGGTTCTCCATAATCGTTTTTTGCACTTAAATTTTAAGATTGTGTCTGATAAATTTTTAATAGTTACTAGGCCCCGTTTGATAACTATTTAGTTTTTTAAAACATTTAAATTCTCAGCCAGATTCCAAAAACAAAAACAAGTTTTTTAAAACTACTTTTTCTAGTTTTCAAAACTTTGCTTGGTTAAAAAAACCATATATGGAAGTAGTATTTATAGGCTTAATTATAAAAAATCAAAAACTAAAAACCAAATGGTTATCGAACAGGGCCTAAACTTTCAATTTTGTGTTAACTTTAGAAAATATCTATAAATTCCTAATCTTTCAAGTTTTTGTCTAATATTTACCTAAATTTTCAATTTCGATTTCATTGACTTATTACACATTTTTCAAAATTCCTAGATCTATTTAATACAAAATTATTAGAGTAGTATTAGACACAAATTCAATTGTGTGCCAAATGAATTTATGAATTTTAAGAAATGTCTAATTGGTCAATGACTCATTATACACAAAATTAAATATTGAGTTGCATATCCCTTTAAGAAAAAAAAATTAATATGGAGAAATTTGATTTGATTGTAATAATTTTATAGTTTGAAAGTTTGATGGAATATTTAAGAGTTTAATTACCACTCGTCCATAAATTTTACAAGGTGATTGAGCAAATGGGAGGTGTAATTGAAACAAAACAAAACTTCCATAATTCATTGTGGTTTTTGCAATTTTACATTTTTTTTGTTAAATTAAACAAAATACCTCTAAACTTTAGAGTAAGGTTCAATTATGTCTCTATAGTTTGAAATATTTTATTTTAATTTTTCAACTCAAAAAATATCATTGACATCATTTACAACTTTATTTGCAAAATCAATTTTTACATATCAGCTATCACGTCAATTTACATGAATAATATTGTAAATTATGTCAGGTATGTTTTTCAATTTGTACATCAGTTGTCGTGTTCCAATTTGTACAACATCAGATGTCGAATTGATTTTCATTCATAGTTTTAATTGAAAAATCTCTAAAGGGTATTTTTTGGAACAATTTCATGTTTAAAGGTTAAAATGAGAATTTTCAAAATCTATAACCATAATTGATTTTTTTTTTTTTTTGCCAATCTAAGCATGACTTAGTGGATAAGATACGAATTACCATTTTAAAAGTCGATGGTTCAATCTCCTACCCATCCAATTATTGAATTCAGAAAAAAAAAATTAAATTACAAGTATAGTCTTGAACTTTAAAGTTTGTGTCTATTTGGTCCTTCAACTTTAAAAAATGTCTAATAGATAATAGATCCTTAGACTTTAAAAAAGTCTAATATGTGTCTGAACTTTCAATTTTGTGTTTAATAGGTATTTGAAATATTCAAAATGTTTAAGAATTAATTGATTTATTAGATACGAAATTAAATTTTATATTTAGTAGGATTTTAAACTTTCAATTTTGCGTATAGTAAGTTCGTAAATTTTTTTTAAAAAATGTCAAATAGATCAAGAACCTATTAGACATAAAATTTAAAATACAGGAACCTATTAAACACAAAATTGAAAGTTTAAAGACTTATTAAACATTTTTTAATGTTTAGAGATCTATTTGATACAAAATTGAAAGTTTAGGGACATATCTCATACTTTTTAAAATAGATCAAATAGACACAAACATGAGGAAATATTCTGAGAAATATTTACCATTCGAGTCTTTGTCTAAAATGCCTCGAGAAAGGCAGATGTATAGAACCTTTCAACCTTATTTTGAAGGTTAAATTATCAAAAATACCCCTGAACTATGGGGTTGGTTTCAATTATACCCTTGGATTTTGAAAAGTTTCATTTTAACCCTTGAACTTTGATATTTGTTTCAAAAATACCCTTGAAGGCTTTTTTTCATTAAATTCATGGTTGGAAAATGATGTTTTTGCATTTGTATTGTTGCTTATGTGAACATATTTAAACATATACGTTGAAAAAAAGATCAAAACATATGCAAATATGTCATTTTTCTTCCATAAATTTAACGGAAAAAACCTTCAAGGGTTATTTTGAAACAAATTTCAAAGTTCAAGGGTTAAAATAAAACTTTTCAAAGTTTAGAGGTATAATTGAAACCAACCTCATAGTTCAGGGGTATTTTTGATAATTTAACCTATTTTGAAATATCTAAATTTCCTATTTTTATAATTTAATCTGGAAAAAAAAAAGAAAAAGAAAAGAAAAAAAAGAGTATTCTGTATAATTTAACATATATTTTTTAATAACTCAAAAAAAAAAAAACATATATTTTTTAAAGTTTCTATTTTCGTCCAATAAACTAAGAATGGAATGCCCAAAACTCTCCGCACTATCCCCTCGCTAAAACCCTACACCAATTTCACCCTCCATCGTTATCGATCATTTTCCGACTGGTATCAATCTCTTCATCAATTTCCCCGCTCGAGATTCTCATGGGAGCGTTGCAGTTGCAGTTGCAGTTGCAGTTTCGCCTTCGAGTTTCGAAGATTTTGTCTTCAACAATTGGGAAATGGGAAAGAGAGTCTCCTCTGCTCCACGATCCATTGCGAACGCCGGATTTCTCACTCTCGCCGGTTCCATCTCGCTATTTTAGCTCCAATTCCATGGATGACGATTGGGCCTTCTCAAACTCCGAGCCGAGAAGCAGACCGCCGAACCGGCGTTCTCCTCCGGATCCTCGCGAAGCTCGTCGAGTTCCCAAATTCACCGGGGAAGCATCTGCTCCTTACCCTGAGGATAATCGGAACCAGCGCTTTAATAAACAGTCGGAAGGTTCTTCGTTTCGATTCGCTAATGAAGGGTCGATTTCGCGGCAGAGGAGTGAGTCTTTGTCTCAGAAGGATTTTAGCTTTCTTGAAAAATTCAAGCTGAATACTGATAATCAGAGCAGTAGTAAAGAGAAGACCGAGCAGAGCTCTTCTGCTGGGTTTTCCGAATCAATGCAGGAGAAGCAGTCGCAACCGCAGCGTCCTCCAGAAGCCGATGAGATATTCAAGAAAATGAAGGAGACGGGTCTAATTCCTAACGCTGTTTGCATGCTTGATGGGCTGTGTAAAGATGGGCTTATCCAAGAAGCTATGAAACTCTTTGGTTTGATTCGTGAGAAGGGTACAATTCCAGAAGTTGTGATTTACACTGCTGTTGTTGATGGGTTTTGCAAGGCTGAGAAGCTTGATGAAGCAATTAGGATCTTCAGGAAAATGCAGAATAATGGCATTTCTCCTAATGCTTTCAGTTTTGGCGTCTTGATACAGGGACTGTACAAATGCAAAAAATTAGAGGATGCTGTAGCATTTTGCATTGAGATGTTAGAATCTGGACATTCTCCAAATCTAGTCACTTTTGTTGGCTTAATTGATGAGTTGTGCAAAGAAAGGGGAGTGGAGGAAGCTCAGAGTGTTATAGAAACCTTAAAACAAAAGGGATTCTTGATTAATGAGAAAGCTTTAAGAGAATTTCTGAACAAAAGAGCTCCCTTTTCACCTAGTATCTGGGAAGTCATCTTTGGGAAGAAAACAAAGGAATTTTTCTGAGATTGTTGTCTTAGTCATAGAGAGTTGTAAGTCTTCTTTCTTTTCCCTTTTATGTAATTCCTTCGCTAATTCAAGATATGTTTACCATAAATTATATGGAGTAATTTGAGTAGATGACCTACATGTTTACAATGGATAATCTCTTCGATCTTTTGATAGCATCTCCAAGCTTGTACGAATTGTTGGGTACAAAATTTATAAGGTACGAAACAAGGAAAAAGAAAAAAAGGAGAATAGCCCGTTTGCTACCTTAGTCTTTACAACTTATCTTGTAGTATTTAGTTTAATCAGATTTTATTTTTTTAAAAAAAAATTAAAATTCATTGGCATTCTAGGATGATTATGATTTATAGAAGTGGTAGTTCATGTAACCTTTTAGGAGCTTTCTGGGATTTATCTATTATTTATGCTGACGTTGACTTCTTTATCTTAATCTTCCGCCCTCCCCCCACCCTCATTTTCTCTTTGTTATCTTCACTAAGAAAGATCGTCACCTAAGCTAATTTTGATTTCCTCTGGTCCACCTCAAGCTTACTGCACAAGTTTACAAGTTTTAGAATCACTCAACATAAAGCTAGCCCAACCCATAACCAAGGACAATAAGATAAGCACACACGTTAACAGCTTCCAAAATCACTCGCATAAGCATACAAGAACTTAGGTGTAAATCTTACTTAGTGTTGCTGTTCCCCCCTCCCTCTCTTCCTCTCTTCTTCCTCTTCTTCTTCTTCTTTTTAAGGTTCTTAAATATTCGCAAATGAAGGTTCCTCCAAAGCTCCTTGGACATCGATTTCTATATTAAACAGCATAGTTAAGCAGAATATTAAAAGATTATTAGGCAATGGCAATCACATTTCTTTTGGGCATGATGTCTGGGTCCAAGATCACACTTTGGCTTCTTTATATCCAAGACTATACAGACTTTCCAATCGTACTCATGCTGCATCGGTGGCTAATGTTTGGAAAGTTGATAATGGAGTTTGGGACTTGGGCTTACGGAGGAACCTTAATGATGCTGAAATAACCGAATGGGCGTGGGCCTCCCTTTCTTACTGCCTTACATCTACTTTATCAAATGATAACGATTCATGGATTTGGAATTTTGGATCCTCGAGAAGCTTCTTGGTTCATTCTATGCTTGAGTATTTAGTAATACGAAGAGATCATATCTATGATCCTCTATATTCCGTAATTTGGAAAGATTTTTATCCATGGAAAGTAAAGATCTTCCTTTGGGAGCTTAGTCATGGGAGTGTCAACACAATGGATCGTGTTCAACGTTCGATGCCCTATTTTTCTCTTCCCCCCTCATGCTGTATTATGTGTTTTGCGAATTCGGAGTCCCCTTGTCATCTCTTTGGTTCTTTATCTTTTGCTCAACAGTATTGGAATTTTTTTTCTGTCAGCTTTTGGATGGAATACAGCTCTGCCTAGGAACATTTTTGACCTTTTATCCATGATTTTTGTGGGTCACCCTTTCAAAGGGGATGTGAAAACTAAATTGGAATTCTTTTCTGTAATCCACCATTGGTGAACTTTTTATTTCATTTATCAATGAAATAACTATGTTTCTCTCTCTCAAAAAAAAAATATTTGCAAGCTGGGAGAATTTGTTCACTAGTGGATGGAACTCAACTTGAGACTAGTAGGTCATTTCATTTTGGAATTGATGAGTTGAAGTTCATACACAATATTATGTTCCAGATTATTTGGTCATTATTATGATCTATCAAATAGGAGTTTTCATTTAAAAAGGTCACATAATTTATTCTGTTGGTTATGGCCAAGGATATGCAGCTCCCAGGTGTTAATGCTTATCTGTATGATCATGTAGGTGAAGATACCAATCATATCACTGAGAAGAAACCACAAGTTGAAATCATTGAAACTCAGTAGCCAGAATGTGATGGTTGTGTTGAAGAACAAGAATCTGCTTGAAGTTGAAGACTGAAGAGTGAACAATCTACAACTATTGAAGTGAGCTTTAAAAGTAGGTCAAGTTTGGGGAACACAGTACTTGTGCAGTCAAGTTCATTGACCTTTGACCTTCGGTTAAAGATTGTGTAGAGCACTCGGCATGGAAGAGATTGGATACGGTTAAGGAATGATGGAAACTTTTTGCAAGATTGAACATCAAAGAATGTGATAAATTTACCATTGACTCCTTAGAGATTTGTTACAAACAATTATGTAAGCTATGAATATTTCCTTGCTTCCTACCATTAATGAATATACGGAGATGGATTTGTTTTTGTCGGGCTTAGCTTCCCTTATTTGGTATAAAGAGCTGCCTATGTATAAAAGCAAGAATGAAGTGTCCTCTTCTTCAATTGCTGATTCTCTGCGGTGAGTTCTGTTCATGGCTGTACTCCTACTCCCTGTTATATTATTTAATTTAGGTGAGAAGATTGAAGAATATGGAGCAGATACGCCATCTGGCTTTGGAGAGAATAATGAGAAATGAAAGAAAGCCCATGTTGCAAGGTAACCATTTATTTTTAAACCTTAGCACAACTCATCATATATATACGTATTTTCTTTAGAAGAGCATGGGAGATTTGGTCGGTATTATTCTATCTTGAAGTGCAATTTTAGTCAAAATCTGGAAAGGGAGGTGGATGCTCTTGTTTTCTTTTTGGTATTTTATAAGCGAAGAATGAAAAGGTGGTGTCAAGATGTGAATGGAATATGTTGGTATCACGTGAATATTTAGATACTTTGAGGCATTGACTAACTTGAAGTATTGAGTGCAATGTGGGGTCGGCGCCGGCCCTCCTTTCCAGCCGGAATCATGGTTCTAACTTCTAACACACTAAAATATTAACAAATATTAACTCAGGTTCTAACTTCTAACACATTAAAATATTAACAAATATTAACTCAATGAAATTTAGGAGATATTCGCCTCACGAATTTTGAGGGTTTTTTTTTTTTTTTTTTTTGAGTTCAAGTAAATGTGGGGGTGGATGAGAGTGGGAATTTGAACCTTTAATCTCTTAGTCAATGATATATGTCTTAACTAGTTGAGCTATGTTCGTAGGTGGCAGAATTTTGAGGTCTAAGTTATATGGAAGTTTTCTCAAGTGATTAGTCTTTAATAATTTCATAGGGTTCATAAATTCAAGCTTATAAAATCAACTGCTTTTATCATTGCACCTTTACAAATAAGAACTCATTCCTTTGCACGATCAGATGGATTTATTAGCATAGAGTTTGGTGGTTGGGTTGAATTTAAATGGCATAAATCATAAGGATTAAAATGAGCATTAACAAGATTGGTTAGTATTAGTCTTCAAGGGGTGACCCCATTTGGTAAGGGCTTGGGGTCTCTTGGTCATACCGGCTTAGAGGTCTCAGGTTCGTGCCCTCGGATGAGTTTAATAAATAAAAATCCTTGATGTCTCTCGGGTTCGGGTCTTGGGGGGCGTGGGTACCCCAGGTATAGGGTAGCAAAGTTCCGACTCTCAGTTATCCAAAAAAAAAGATTAGTTAGTATTGTATAGATACTCATCTTTACAATATAAAATTAAGCTTCCCAAATCCAAATTTTATAATGTCTAATAATATTATGAGTCATATCCTTGATTGGTTATATTCCTCCAAAAGTCAAGGCCTGAAGTCAACCCACCTGATTATGGGAAGCCAAGTTTTCACTATATAAGTGCCTCTGGTTCTTCCCTGATTAGAAAAACCAGCAACAGAGAGAGAAGAAAAGAAGCTGCTGGTGCTGAGGTTTTGGCAGAATGATAAGCTTGGCGTTAGGTCGAGGTCCAATGTGCATGGCCACCATTGTCTTCCTCACTTGTGTGTGGATCCCTCTGCGTCAACTGAAGACGTTCGTCGAGAGCATGATCGCCATTCTGTTGGGCAGGACGTATCAGCTGCTCACAATGGAGTTGTCACCATGCGAGGTAAAACTTCCAGTTTGTAGGTTCGAAGAGCTGCAGCATGGTGGTGGATTGGAGGAGGAGATTTGCTCCGTTTGCTTGACGGAGTTCACCGGAGAAGATTTGGTGAGCCAACTGCATAGATGCTGCCATATTTTTCATTTTGAATGCATGGAGAATTGGCTCCATAGAAATCACTTTACCTGCCCTCTCTGCAGATCCTTCCTCTTCCCAGCACTGTAAATCCAATTTGGAACTTTAATGTCCCTCGGTCCATTGTTTTGAAGATAGTTCAACTGGTAAAATTTAACTCTTGGAAAGTTTTTAATTCATAACTTCAATTTTTGTACTTTCACTTGTATTCCTTCAAGAAATTTATGAACTAGGAGTAGTTTTAGTTTGTCTTATTGATGTTGTTAGTAAAGCATTAACAAGCAAGAAAAACGGTAATATTGAGAGAAAAAAATTCGTACTATGGTAGTACATACTCCTTCCATTTAGCATTTGACACGTCATTTAATGATATATTATTTCATTTTATGAACTCCACAACATTCTTAAATCTTCTTTTGTGGCAAACAATTAAATTTTTGTAATATTATTATTGAATCTCAATCTTGAGCAATAATGTACAAGTTGTCTTGAATTCTCTCACCCATTTATAGTCAAATGATTGAATATCGTATTAATTGTATTATTAAGAAAAAGAAAAATTATAAAAACGATGATTGATTTGATTTTTGTAATTTTAAAAAATCAGTTGTTTTGTTGACCTTTGCTTTTATTTATTTATTTGTTTTTCAAAAGCATTTTTTAATATTTGGTTTTTTTTATAGTTCAGTTTTAAATTTGCTAAGATTTTTTTTAAAAGAAAAATATGTTTAAAAAACAAAAAAAGAACTATGGGCTATATGAGAGTATTACAGATTTTTTTTTTTAAAAAAAATTATTTAGAACAACAATTTAGTCCAAACATGTTTGGAAAACTTTTTTTAATATAATTTTTATAGTTTATTTTATAAATGACCTTCCGGTATAATAATTAAAATTATTTTTTAAAACCATAATATTATGAAGAGTGATTTCAACATCCAACATCGTAAAAAATGTTTTGACACGTGGTAAAAATTGTTTTGAGAACAACTATTAAACAATCCTAAAAAATCAAGCTCAATCAAAAGCAAATTATTATCAAATGTGTAAAAAAAAAGTAAATAAATACAAAAGACAATATTATAAATAAATTTTATAATGTTGATATGAGCATAGCTCAGCTGATCAAAATATTATTTAAGGACTTATTTGGAGTGTTGAATGAATTATAATAGTCTGTGGAGTTAAATAACTATGCACTCCAAACACAAATTAAACAATTCTGAATTCTAAATACATATTATATAACTTTACAGACTGTTATAGTTCACATATTATTATTATTCAGACTGTTATAATTCACTCAATATCTCAAACATCTCCTAACTTAAAATAATAATAATTATTACTTAATAAAAGTCTAGAAGGATGATGTTAATGGGCGGTTTGGAAAATACATTGTTTTTTCCCCCTTAATAATCTAATATCACGCGCTCGGTTTAGAACAAAGTCAACGCTTTAAAAAATAATACATGTCAACGACTAGAATATTTCATTTTCACGTCAACGATTTCCCGGGAAAGAAGACTAATTAGATCCGAAAAGCTTTGAATTGGGCTTGTAATTTCTTGTACAAAAGCCCAAAGGTCCAATAGTAGGCCCAATCGTCCTAAATGGGCCTACATTAACATGGCCCATTTTCGAGCCCCAAGCCTTTGGCGGGTAGGAGTTCTGAACAAAATATAATTACAGCGGAACGACGGAGGAGAAACTGTACTCTGATCGGAGAGATCGAATTTTGGTTGAGGATTTTGGATTTGAAACTTTTGATTTCTGAAAGTTCAGAGCAAAATGGTAAGTGATTCATTGCTTTGATTCAAGATTTTGATTGTTTCAATGTTGAAATTGCTACGTTCTATGCGTTAGTCTACCGCTACGCGGATCTGCTTTGCTCTTTCTTGATGGGATGGTTTAATTTGTTCCTCTTTTACTGCTGAATTGTTGTTTCGTTCTAAAATTGGTTTGGAGTGGTTTCGGTGTTGTAAAGATTCAGATCTTTGCTTAGCTGACATCCGAATTACCGAACTTTTGTTTCTATTTGTTGTTTGATTCGTCGCGGCTCGTTCCTTTATGTGGCTGCATAGCATCTAGGATTTCAAGAATAGTTGTTTGATCTTGGGGTTTGGATTTAGTCTTGCTAGGTGGTTTGGGATTGTAATCATGGTCCGTACTAACTCCCTCCTTCGGTTGTGACCCTCTTGGGCGGAGCTATTTCTTCTCTGTTGAGCTAATAATTGAGTCCGCACTTGTCCAGACTGGAGGAGTGGGGATTCTTGTTTCATTTCTTTTGTTCTCAAGCTTGTGAGTGTGCTTCAGCCATGAGTTCCTGAATCTTATTCTTGGTCTCTTCTCAAGGACTTTTGTAAATTACCCATAAGATCTTATTATTGAGGATTGGAGCCCCTTTTTACAGAGCTAGTTGTTTGGCATCTTTGGTTTGGATTGTTTTGCTTTTCCTTTTGTATTCTTTCATTTTTTTTCTCAGTGAAAGCTTGGTTTCTCATAAAACAATTCTTACTATCTTCCCGGTGCAACTTAAGTTCAGTGTTTATGTCTTCAAATTTTTGGTTCCCCTCAAAAGAAAAGACGGCCTAATCTATATATTACGTGGTGTTCTAACTGATGTTGGTGTAAATTTCCAGATTCACTTCGTGCTTCTTATAAGTAGACAAGGAAAAGTGAGGCTGACAAAATGGTATTCTCCTTATTCTCAGAAGGAGAGATCTAAGGTTGGTCAGCTATTTGCCTCAATCTGTAATTTAATTCTAATAGCTTCTTTTAATTTCCAAGCAAAGAGAATATCTGCAAACACGTGTTGGCCTGCCATGTCACATCATTGAAGTTTATTTGCTTTAATAAGTCTTAGTTCCCCTAGGATCTATTGGACTTACCACATTATGGCATGTGCTTGTGTCTACTTATGTTCTTTAAAAAGATTATCCGTGAGCTTAGTGGAATGATTCTAAATCGGGGGCCTAAGCTTTGTAACTTTGTGGAATGGAGGGGACTCAAAGCTGTCTATAAAAGGTACGTCATGGTATATTATTGTGTTCTGCAATCCAAATCTTTATTTGTCCATGTTGCCCGTTCTACAGATGATTAATGATTCTATTGGACGTGCAATGCAGATATGCTAGTCTATACTTTTGCATGTGCATTGATCAGGATGACAATGAATTAGAGGTTCTTGAAATTATTCATCATTATGTTGAGATTTTGGACCGTTACTTCGGCAGTGTAAGTGAATTTAATTTTAGTTCATAAGGTGTTTGAGACTATTCTTTTTGCACCGTCTCTTTATTTGACTATCTAAACTGACATCTATTTTCTTCATTATTGTGATCTTTTATATATGTTTGTAGGTCTGTGAGTTGGATTTGATCTTCAACTTTCACAAGGTATTATTCACTTGCTTATATTAAAGGTGCACCTTTTCTTTAATTTGCATTTCATTGCCTCTGGCCTGCCAGACATTTGTGTAAGCCCGATGCATCTGAATTACTTGTCCTCTAGCTTCTCGCCAGTAAAATTATCTTGAGTGGACGGTTCACATCCTTGATATGAAACCTTGAGTTCATTGTTTACATTTTTTGTTCCAACATTGAAGGCCTATTATATATTGGATGAGCTTCTAATTGCTGGCGAACTCCAAGAATCAAGCAAGAAAACGGTAGCAAGATTGATAGCCGCACAGGTACTATCTCCTTTATCTTTGCAGTACCTTCGTTTTGATTTCAGTTTAGCTGATATGGTAATTGATATTCCATTGTAGGATTCGTTGGTGGAGACTGCAAAGGAGCAAGCTAGTTCAATAAGTAACATAATTGCACAGGCCACCAAGTAGGAATACTTGAGAGTGTATGTTTCCAGTTTTTGGGAAATTGATTTGTTCTGAAGTATTGTAATTATATGTTATTTGGACTAATATCAAAACAAGTGAATGCCTTATTTTTGCTTATTGCATTTGTAGTATTGCACAAATTGCTTTTCTGGTTTTCTAGTGATTCCTTCTACCTGGCTAAATGATTACTATCCTATTGATAATCACAAATATAAATGTTATTGCTTGCTAGAAATATTCGAACTTTGTTTCTTGCCAGGAGCCTATCGCGGCTATAATGCTGTAGAAATGGTAGTCCATCCTGCTTGCTTTCACATCTATCTTTGACCAACTAAGGCGTGCACCTTGCCATACTTCACTCTTCAATTCCAATATCTTTTTGTTCAGTATAGCCCAAGATTTGGACACTCGTTTTGTCTTTTATTTTATTTTATTTTATTTCAAATTTAGGTGTATCTCCAAACATCTCAACTTCTTACTGTGGGGCACCCCTTAGGATTTCTTTGGGGCTCTTCTTAATCATGAGTTTATGAAATTACTAGTTGTCCTTGACAGTCCATTGTCTTTCTACATGCATTCTAAAGAAAGTGTAATTGTCACATGTGCACAATGTTTCTAAATTATATTTACATGACATAGTTGCAGAACAGGAAATGAAAAGGTTGTCATTCAAAGTGGAAGAGAAAAGTTTCTTAACAAGGGAATATCAATGGATTTATTATTAAATGCTCTATTCAAAAACATATGCACATATATATTTATAGGTTGACTGCTTTTGTATGGGACTCTATTCCTGCATATATAAACAAAGCTAAATGTCTTCTTAATCCATTAAGGTTCAAACATGCATTGCCTTGTATGATGTGGCAATAACTCAATTTTCCTGCTGAGAATAAGATCCTTTAGAAAATATCAGTGCCCATTGATGAATGACTGAGCACTCCATCCTCCCACTTCAAATCATTAGCTTTTGGATCTCCCTCAATTAATTGAAGGGCTACTTCTGATGATGGTGGGGTCTGCATCCAAAGAGAAACAAATGCTTTTTTATGCTGATGATTTGCTTTTCAAGGGATTCTTAGCTTAAGCTTTCTGTGCTGAAATTTGAGACTTGATGTGGATGTTTAAAAGGAACGGTATTACCATTGTTTGAATTGAATAGTATTACCATGGTTCGAATTGTAGGCCAATTTATTTGACGGAAAAAAGGGTGTCGTTTGATTTCATCGGCACCGGTACTTGATCCTAGACGACGTGCAGGGTCTCTCTGTAGTAGTGCATCAATCAGCTGCTTTGCTGCTAGACTCACCTGCAACATTAAGCATGAACAACAGCTGCATTAAAAGAACTCAACCAAGATCTAAGCCTTAACACAGAATTCTCTAGGAAGAACTGAAAATTGGACAGGATTTAGTTTTTTCTTTTGTAGCATAATTGTTATTAAATTTCTCAGAAAGTGAAAAAGTAATCGCTACTTACCTGAATACTAAGGGGGAAGGTTAAGTCCTTGAACAAGATATTGGCAAATGTTTTCTTCCTGTTTTTGCCTTTGAAGGGAGTGCGACTATAGAGCATCTCATACAACAAAACACCTGAAAACAGGAAATGTAAAGCAAGGAATTAGAATTCAGGCTTAAAATCCTAACCCTATTTTAGTTTTGAACTTTCGGAATCACTTATTTTGTATTCTATACTAGTCTCCAACTTTCAAATGTTTTATGTGCCCTTAACCGTGAAGTTTTCGTTACCCATATAACAAAAATTTGAATCTTGATACCTAATCTACTATACCATAAATGTGGGTTCAATATTTGTCTATACAAACATCTACTTATTAGATGAATGAATCTGAATGTGTATTCTTACCGAGAGTCCACCAGTCAATAGAGCTACTATGGCCTGCTCCCGTTATGATCTCCTACAATATACAAACTGTTAAATCACCAATCAACTCAAAAACTTAAGTTAGTGGGCTATGGTAAATTTAATTATATCATTACCCCAACAAAAACAATATGAACTTCGAACAAAAAACTAACATATAGAATTATAACACTTTAGGAGCGGCTAAAGTTGTCAGTAAAGTTTGATCATACTGGAGCAATGTACTCTTCAGTTCCAATGAATGAATTCAGTTCTACAACAGGTTCGACGACGAACGTTGGTAGCGATTTATGCCTGCATCTTTTAGTCTTTTTCGATGGTGGCGATTCTATGGTCTGCAAGAAAGGCATAAAGTTGTCGTGTCAAATGTCTTAACAAAAAAGGAAGGGAATGTAAACATGTCTCAACAAATAAATAGTACTATACTTGAAAGTTAGACGTCTTAAACGATAAATCAAAATCAGTGAGGACGATATGTCCATCCTTTTGGAGTAGAATGTTTTCAGGTTTTAGGTCCCTGTAGATAATACCTGCATGGAATTGAAAAAATGATCACAAATATGATGATATTGTCATTCATAACAAGACCACTTGAAATAACGAGCAGAAAATAATATATTTTAACCAAAGTGATATAACTCACCGGTAATTGACAAGTATCCCTATCTTTGATATTGGAAGTTCAAATCCCCATGCCCCAAATTTGTCGTACTAAATATATTTTAACAGTTAATACACTATGGTCACACTGGCTATAATATTATTGCTTGACAAACTTGTCCATAATTTTAGGCATTTGGTATTAGAAGACAAACCTACATGTTGAGGATC
Source organism: Trichosanthes truncata (assembly GCA_033996785.1). Lineage (NCBI taxonomy): Eukaryota > Viridiplantae > Streptophyta > Magnoliopsida > Cucurbitales > Cucurbitaceae > Trichosanthes > Trichosanthes truncata. The sequence goes on from JAWPNB010000010.1 coordinate 54,428,270, forward strand.
TTGGTTATCAAAACGACTTGTATATGTAAACATGTTACTAATTGGAATTAGATGACAAATAATTGTATAGCCTAAACCTGTCCTTGATTTTGTAAGAGTTATCAGCTTCCAAGCCTTCAAAATTTATGATCACAAAGATTAGCATACCACCACCAAAATTGAAACTTGATGTGACGACTTTCTAATCCTATAACTATTGGTTCTTGAAAAACGTGAGTGATGTTTAATGTCTTAAATTGAAATAGACTGAGTTGAAGTATGGCAGATTCTATCATTTGATTCCCCAAGCTATCTTGATTTGATCATGCACATACTCTAATTTCCATCTTATTAGAACGTACACGATTCAACTAACTCAAGTCTCCATTAGGCATAAAGATGTTCATTTTCCCCATGGGACCCGTGGGGGAGTGGGGGGAAAAATCCTCGGGAGCTAAACGGGGATGGGGATGGGAAATACATTCCATGCCCCATTCCCCTTTCCCCGTTTATTATTATTATTTTTTTAAATATTATATATATATATATATATATACAAATACATGTATATGTTTGAATCACTTTTGAATATGAATTGTAATCTTTAAATTTAAGGTTTTATTAATTGTTTAATGACTTATGAGATATTGTATGAATAATTTGATATCTTTGAACCATTTTAAACTCTTATGTATGTAATTAAATAACTTAATATGAAATATTATTTTGTTTCATTTAAGAGGTTTAAAAAAATTTCTCGAGGAATTAATCACTTAAACGAAGATTCACAGTGGAGAATTAACTATTTAATTGAATTTTTTCTTAAAAAATCATTTAATTAATTTTTTTTAAAAAGATTAACAAGAAATAATTCCCTACAAGGAACCTGACCCCCGCAAATTCCCCAAAGGAATCCCCACCCCGATCCCCGCAAAATTAAATGAAAAATTTCGCAGGAATGGAAATAAAATGGGGGCGGGGGCGGGGACGGGAGCACCATACTCATTTTTACTGAAAGCCACAAAAATTATCAATACAATATTGTGAATACAAAAAGGAAGAATACAATTCTTTTAAAGTGGTTGATTCTAATAATCCTTGAGGATACTCTTTAAGAATTTTGATATACTTCATAAATAAGAGAAGAAGAAACCAAGGTGTTGGTAAATTATCGACAACTAAATTACCTAAACAGTGAAGGTATTCCAAAGCAATGACAACTTCTGCAGCATAGAACCTGAAATATAGCGATGTTTATCATTTAAATGCTAAAAAAAATGCAGAATGCAGATGTTATATAAAAAGGGAAAGTCATGAAAGATCAAATATGGATTAAAAAAGAAGCAAGCATTCAAGTCCCTTTACTTCATGGTGTTCCAGTAATAAGTGTGAAAGAACTCTCTTTTTGGGGAAGAGAAGTTGAGGAAGAGGATAAAGGACTTAAGTTTTAAACTAACTTGAAGATATGGAAGATATTAAAATCAATATTAATTATAACTTTTAGTCTATATTATAATTGGTGGATTAGGATCTACTCCTGCATCATGAGAATAAGAACAAGTGTATGATATTTTCTTTGAACATATTTCATATATTAGAGATAATAGCATACTAAGGGTGTACTTGGGAGTGCTTTTCAGAATAGTTTTTTCAAGTGCTTTCAGCAAAAAAACATTGATTAGAAAAATAATTTTTTAAGTATTTTAAAGTGTAATTTTTAGTATGCAACCGAACATTAAAGCATGAATTTAATAGTGCTTCTTCAGTTCTGGATAGTTAATCGATTGTTCATGCCTTCTAGTTGCTTTCTCCTCGGCAATATTTGATATTTTTCCGTAGGTAGAAAGTACTTGTTTAGATAATGAAAAAACACTCTCAAGCACACTAGAAAGGAAAGAAGAGAGAATTTTTTACTCCTATCACATCCCCAGTATCACCACAAGAAGCAAGTTCATGAGTGCAGAATATAAGAGGTATTTGCTTAAGGTACCTAGCAGCTTCCTCTTTAAACATTTTCATTGGCTGCTTGTCAAGAAAGGCAAATAACTCTCCACCCGGGTAGAAGTCCATAATCAGAAAAATGTGCGTAGGCGTCTGACAAGCCAACGAGACAACGGTATCAGCATAACAGAATAATTGAAACCGCTCTCGAACTCTAAGCAATTAAGCATCAAATGTGGAAACATGAGCTGCTTCTATGTATTTCCTAAGCTTGCGATGGTACAAAGTAGACTAAAGATTAAAACTTAGGAATACAAGAAAGGAGAATTGTTATTCGCCCATGTAGATATGGAGAATTCAATCACTAAAATGATTCACAAGCTCTTGATGACCAACTTTTGCTCAAAAAAAACAAAACAAAACAAAAAAAAAACAGCTGTAAGTGAAGGAATTAGCATGGTTTTGAACATGGGTATTTTGAATACCTGAAATGAAGAGTACAGTGTTGGCATGAAAGGATGATCCAAAAGGGATATGATTTCCCTTTCCATGCATGCTCGGTGAACCTGTTCAACAAACAAGAAAGTGTATTTTTTATCCCCCCTCAGAACATTAAATGTCTGAATCTTATGCACAATTACTCCTTTTTTTTCTTATCTCTTTGAAATCATAAATCTTTGTACTTCAAAAAATTGCATGTTTTCTCCCCCAAATCGACTTTTTCGTTGATATGTCAAAGAAAAAATTGAACAATTAATTACAAATAATGCCCCATAAGACTCCTAACACATTAGCTTTTCGTTAGTATTAGAGAAATGGGTAAGAGATGCAGTTTCTAATGCAAGGATTTATCATTTTGAGAAAAATGTCAAAGCTGTTAACTCCTGCTCTGAACTGCAAGGTGTTGTTTCCAATCTACCAGAAAAATAAAATATATTATGCAATTGACTTGCTCAACTGGGATTAGCGAATGAAAGTATAACATGGGGGAAAATATGAAAACTTTAAAATCAGAATGTAGATTATTTTACCTTGTTACGATTTAATATTACTGACTTCTCTATTGCCTTCATAGCAAAGAGTTCACCTGTTCCTTTGAGTTCTACCAAATGAACACTGCAGCAACCATCACTTTTGATTAGATCAACAACAAGTGGTAAGTTTAGGAGCCTCAAATTTACCTAAAGATCAAAATGCTTCTAAGTACCAACCCACCAATCTACTTAGGGAGATAGGGAGAGAGAGAATTTGTGCATTTGTTTTCAGAGAGAGAAGCTTTAGGATGTATTGAATGATTAAATTTTTCGTAATCTATCTGCTCATGTTTTTGAGATTAGTAGCAACATTAAAGGAGAAAAATCTCAGTGGTATTATCTGACATCATTTCAATATTAAATGTGTGTTGAACCTCTTTAATCAAAATAATATCCAAGTGACTAAATTTACCATATCCCAATAGCTTTACTTCTTAGGATTGTGGTGGTTTTAGCACTTCTTCCGTTAGTTATTTCGATCGAAACAAAATGATCTATTATTAACTCTTAAAACTGACAAGATTAGAGAATATTTTACCAACGTGATAAAAGAGTTTAAATTACCCTCAACGCATCTAATGAATACATCAAGGGAAGACTATGATAAGAACTACTTCAAAGAAAGGCATCCCAACAATGTTTTGGATAATGAAATGATGAATTTACCTGCCAATGTCTCCAAAACCCAGTGGTTTTATCGGCTTAAAATGATGGAGTCCAATCTTTTCACCATGACTGGTAATCTATGAAAACAATGTAGATTGTGAAGGGAAAAACTGAGTAATTATTAACTCATCTCATCCTGTACGTCATACCATGATAACTGCAGCAATGTGCAATTAAATGCCATCTAATGGTAAGCAGTAAAAGAAAACATGCAAAACATCTATGCCTCGAAATTCAAAATCTAGCAAATAGAGTCAAAACTAAAAGTGTTTCAAATAAGACTTTTCCGTGAACTCTTTGAAGGAAAATGTTCAGAGTGGCTGCACTGTTCTGATATTGATAACGAGAGGGTTACATTTGTTATACTTCTCTTGTTCACATTTACCATGAGTCAATAATATATCATCTTACATTATTGACACAAAAAAACGTTAAATGTACCTTTTGTATGGCTATCCAGGAAGAATTGTATTTCTTGTGAGGCCTTGGTATGACTGGCTGACAGTAGATTGCCCACAAGTTCTTTGGTTTCTGATATTATTCATAAAATAGAAACTTGCATAAGCTGTTGCCAAAGAACCGAACTTCTAAAAGGCAAATTTTGGCATATCCAAAAGTTTCAGCCCATCTTCCCATAAGTTGAAGAAGTCATAGAATAGCTATACGTATACTATATACTTACAAGCATGACAATATAACCAAACCATAACAATCCAAAAATGGGAAGTTAATCAAAACTGTAACCAAATAAGACATTAACAAATCCAATATCAAGGAAAAATAACTAAATAAGCATCCTACCAAGTTGGCATCAGGAAGTTCACGGACAGCCTTGTCAACATTTTCTGCTATAGCTTTGACCTGAAAAGGATATATGATTGATGAAGCATCATAATAACAAAAGGCGAAGTCAAGATCCATACTTCCACAGTAAGAATGGAAAGATGGCCAAAAAGTGCTATGGTAATCCAAAAAATATAAAACAAATAAATGAGGGAAAATATAGAATAATAGTTACCAGTTGAGTATTTTCATGCTCCATTCGTTCCAAAAGTTGGTCTCTCGAAGGTTTTACATGACGTTGCACACCAATGAAGTATTGAAGTTCACCCTGTTAATATGGGGAGATCTTTTATTATGAAACTTAAAATAGATAAAGTATGAAGTCTAACTGATTATTTGAAAAAATATTCACATCATACCTTCTTATCACACATGGGTTGCAAATGGAATAAATTCGAGAACTTTTTTCCTACGTGTCATGAGATCAAAATTGGCATCAACACAATAGGAAATTATAATATATTGAGGCTCTTCCAAGTTGTTAGACACAAAAGTAATAGCCAACTTAAGTCATGAAAAAAAAAGCATTTTATTTACCACTCTTTGTATAGTTGATTATCTGAACAGTGATTTCTCTCTGCTCTACAATTGCATCTTTTATCTTTGAGACAACTACTTTATCTGTTTCAGGTCCTTGAAGAAACCTGTGCAATGAAACAAATTGAGGTGGTCATAAATACTAATTATAAAGTTAATCATTTTTCTCGTTAAAGTTTAATACTGCAACTGGATAGGAGAAATTGATTGATTATTTAGTGAAAGCAAGGGAGCCAGAACAATGACTATTATGCAAATGATCAAGACAAAAAACTTTCTAGCCAAGCCTATTAATTAATCGTAACATTATTGTGGAAATGTAGCATGAAGCCATATATATATATTAAAAAAAAAAATTGTAAGGGAATCACTCTGATCTTTAACCAAATAAACGTGGGATCTTGAAAATGGAAAAATCTAGGATATACAGCCAACCTCTTTGCGAGAGCGATGACAGACCATGTGAGTGTGGATGCTGCTTCATGGACCACTCATTGAGCTTGATAGGTGGTGGAATCAAGGCATTGAAAAGAAGACTAGACCATACTAAATTTGAGAGGCATTTGAAAAACAATTAGTTGGTTTAAGTCAAGAATCTACAAGGTCAACCACTGCATATGTAGAGAAATTGATATACTAGTCATGAGCTATAGTGAAGCCTAGGGAGGCCAAAGAAGTTCTAAGATGAATCCAAGTCAATGAGGAGTGATAAAAGAGGCAGCTTTGCTAATGCTATCTATCTTATTGTACCATTGAAGGATGGGGCAAAGCTACAAGGAGATAGTGTTGCTATCTATGTTTTCATGTTAAGGGTGAGGGGCCTTATCCATTTGCCAATGAAACTAGCTTTTATTGAAGATCCCTCATATGTTGTGTGAAGAAAATTCTTGGCTAAAGTTTACCAACCACATGCGCATCCAATATATTGCATTAAGCCTGTAGTGGAAATGGAAACTAAAGAAGTATGTAAAAAAGACGGTTCTATAATGTGTCGTTGAAAATTGTATCATTGTGCTTGGGTTGTGAGAGCTCTCACCCACTTGGATGAATGCACTCATCTATCCATGTCTGTCCATGATCTTGAGTTGTGAAATCATTTGGGGCAAATTAGCATGTCATACTTCTCGTTCGATTAAAGCCTTTCTAGCAAAGAAACGCATCCAACAATGTTTATTCTCTTTGGTCCTCTAGGGCTAGAGTTGGCCCATAAGTCTACTAAATTCTTCCAATATTCACTTCATAAGAATACACGACTCCACCATATTTGAAAGGATACAACATTATCTAAAGGATCATGGTGACCACAAGAGGTATGACATAGAGGATCTAGGTGAGGAATATGTGAGAGTACTAGTAAGGAATATATTAGGAATATTAGTATATTATTAGTGAGGGCATATTGTAATTTCTGTTGGTATTGCAATATGCCCTCACTAATAATTTCTGTTGCAATACGAACAGAAATTACAATATCAATAGCCTTTCGAGAAGGCTATGTCTCTCCCAAAGTCCCTACACTGAGACAATGTCAAAATCAATCCCCCCTCTAAGAACCCTAACTCAATCCCCCCCTCTAAGAACCCTAACTCCCCTATTTATAACCAAGACACTACTGGCTAATTACTACTATGCCCCTACTAATAATATAATAATATTCCTAATATATTCCTTACTAGACTCTCATAGATTGGGTTTCTCGGCAACTTTGTTTCAGAGGTTCACCAAAGCTACTATTCCTTTGGGAACAAAGCACACAGATTAAGCTTAAGAAGTACTCTATGTCAATTTTACATTTTCAAACCCTCCTTGCCACCAACGGAAAGTAAGCAAGCAACCTAGCTTGCATTCTAGAAAGGGTAGATTCCGTGTGCCCTACTAAAATTGATCTTTTTAGATTTGTCGCTAAAACAAGAAGCTGTTTCTTGACTTTATGCCATCCCCTCTTGAAATTTACAAATATGAGAAATATTCATATATTAGAACTCTTTGAGACATATGCAGCCATCTAAGATTAGATCAATAATAGTAAACATCTGTAACATGGAAGTAAATAAGTACTTTACAACCACATGTATAGCCCAAAGAGGTAAGTTCAAGCTTTGAACAAAGTGACAAAATAAGAGAATAACATTGAAGGATGTTGAAAAAGACAGAACAACTTAAATTGTTAAAACGGAAGAAAGGATACAGTGAAATTGTACCAAAAGTTTCTCCCTAGAACTTCTTCACACGTGTATTCTGTGGAGTCGAGAAATCTATTAGATGCAAATATCTGCACAAAAATGTCAAATAAAATCACACTTTAGATTTAAATCAAAACTAAGTCCAATTTCATATTGTATTAGGCCATATTTACTTGGGAGAACCACGAAGGGGTCTTTTCCATTCCCAAGAATAAAATAAAAGAGTCGCTCATAGAAAATTGAGAATCATTCTCCCATAATTGGAGGAATATCATTTGTTCATAAAACGCAATCAATCTCATTTTCATTCCTTATTTTATGAGCCTCACCAATGATTATTTATTTACTCTACTTTTGTGTGGGTCCCACATCAATTTAGATTTGATTTCTAATCTAAACGTTAGTAACAACATCAATGACAATTTTATTCATTCCACTTCCGACTCCAAAATAACTTACTTTAGTGAACACAGTTTTAGAATTTTATTCCCATATCCATATCATTTTTTTTTCTTTACAATCCCTTTTCGTTTTGATTCTCTCTCGTCAGCATTCTCATGAAGTAAACAGGAACATACGGGAATCTTAGAAAAATAAAATAGAGAAGTAGTTCAGTGTCTTCCTCTCCTCTTTGCCAATTCTTTTACATTATTCTTTAAGTTCCTTTTTAATTATTTAAAACTAAGCTAAGCATGTGTTTGACAAATATATCATTAGATACCCAAGGACAATAAAAAATAAATAAAACCAAAAAACTCTTAACTTACAATAGGATTATCAGGAAGTCTTGGGTTAGTGATAAAAAATATCTTCTCTATTCGTTCCAATGTGGTTGCCAATTCAATTCCTTGACGTAAGTCCCTTTCTCTTTTAGGAACACGATCACCATCCTTAGGCTTCAAAACTGATATCTCAACCACTGCCTTTTCTTCACGTTCTACTGCAGAGCCTAGAGTCCTTTCTTTGAACCTGCATATGAACAATTGTTCTGAAATGTGATTCTTATGAACAAAATGGATGTTAAGAATACCAACAAAGTCAGCCTTGAGTAGAATATCGAGCCATTGAAATAATATGCACTTTTGTGTGTGCGCTGAAAATTTTATTTGACAGTAAGCATCATCCTTCCCTCATTCAGCTAATTAGTTCGAAGACGGAAAACTAACCCCATTGAGGAAACAATACCAGATAATCCTGATTCTGTGCTTGAACCCTTTATACCATTTATCAGATCTAACTGAGCCTTTTGGTTATCAGGTGTGCCAATATTCTCATCATCCACAGTCTTGTGCAATGCATAATCAATGTCAGTTATTTCTGGCTGTTCGTGCTTTCTATCAGCATCATCCCTTTTTGACTCAATGTAAAATCTTAGACTTTTCACGGCTTGGACCTCCACAATGGACCTAATGGCCTTCTCAGCTTGGACCTCTGTAATGGACATGGACCTCATGGTCTTCTCTTTTTCTACAATATCAAATATGAGAGAAGTTAAGCCAGCAGTCACTTTCTTTCCAAATTTGAGGAAACGAGCTAACCATCAAGTATTGTTTTATTTCAATATAATGACTTTTTAATACCTTCTGCGTTTTTTCCGATCTCAACCTGCATTCTGAGAAAACACCTCAGGAATTTCAGTCAATACCATCAACTTGCTTAGAGTTAGTTGTAACATTTAACCCATTTAGCAGCAAAACAATTTGATAAATTTATCGAAATAAATAGTTGGTGAAACAGTGCAGATTAAAACAACCAATCTAGTGTGCAATATGTCTTAAAATTCACCATCAACTGAAGACGCCATAATTTAACTGTAAAAGGTTTTCGCCACAAAAATGATCTAGACATTTTCGTTCCAACAACAAGAAGGAAATATTCATTTTGAAGACCTGCAAGTGAAAGGAAAAAGTAGAAAGACAGACCCAATAAATTTGATGATGTTGCCATGGGAATCTTTGACAGGCCCAACAGTGAGAAGATTCCAGAAAGGAGTACCATTCTTCTTGTAGTTCAAGAGCTTGCCACAGTAGCTATTCCCCTTTCTGATCGCATCTTGTATTTTGGCTACTTCATTCTTATCTGTCTCTGGTCCTTGAAGAAACCGGCTGTAGTCCAATATCAACATGAAAGGGAAAAAAGCTACTTTAAGCCACGTTTGATAACCATTTGATTTTTGGTTTTTGAAAATTAAGTCTATAAATATTACTTCCACATATGGGTTTCCTTGTTTTGTGATGTACTTTTTACCTATGTTTTAAAAAATCAAGCCAAGTTTTAAAAACTAACAAAAGTAGTTTTCAAAAACTTGTTTTTGTTTTTGGAATTTGGCTAATAATTCAAATGTTTTCTTAAGAAAAATAGAAACCTATTTTAGAAAAATAATGAGAAAACAAGTACAATTTTTAAAAATCAAATGATTATCAAGCGGTGCCTTTAACTTTTAGATTTCAGGAAAATACCTTTTTCTATTCAGTGCAAGTTCATCTCCATTTGTTTTAACTAAATGGAGTATCAAAGTTCAACAGTTATAGTAACAAACTAGATATCTATTATGATATGGAATGCGCCTTCCGACAACATTTCCAACAAAAGTGCAGCATTTATCACATAACAATACTTGATTCATTTCTTACCAGTTCCTTCCAATGACCTCCTCCATCGTATATCCAGTCATAACCAAGAACGTATCACTGGCAAACACGATGGGACAATCTGGTTTTGTTGCATCTGAGATAACATACGTCAGTTGCAGCGATGATTTGTTCTCCTCTACAGTCCTCTCTGTCATGATTCTTTCCAAGAGTTCAATAGAAGATGACCCAAAGCTTCGACTGAAGTTCTTTGTGTATGTCTTTGTAATATCAAAGTTTTCACTTTCAAATGCCATCCACTTTCTGGATGCTTCCCTGACAGCAGGGCAAAAGGAAGTGAGGGATGATTTTGCCTCATCCTGCTCATGAGTGGCATCGCTCTCGCCTTTGGAATGGCCATCTCCTGAACTTGCAGGCACTTGAAATACTTCAATTGGTTTCCTCTTCTCTGAAAGGCTGATTTGATAAGCAGAAGAGGAGAGATTAGAGCTTGATGGCTCTTTGGTTTCTCTCTTCTCATCCATTTTCTGATCTTTCTCTCTTGCATGTGTACGGAATGTACTGTCAAACGAAACAATCCAAAGTGTGAAACTGAAATCGTACTCAAAGGAAAAGCAGAAAAAGAACGGGAGAAAGAAAGATGGATACTCGTTGTATTCAATTCAATGCTTAGATGTACAGAGGACAATAGTATTTATAACATCACTAGCTGCCATGTAACAGAAGATACAGTCTCTCTCAACCATATTTAATTAACAATTGGCTTAATAACAAATAAAAACAGAATTTAACAGACTTAGAACTAATCTAGGACTTCTTCCAATGAGCTGTCTAGACAAAAACGAACTCGCTAACACAAAACTTTAAAGACTACTATCAGAATGAACATGACGAACATAGCAGAAACTGAACTCTTACCAACAATGTTGCTGCAGCTACCACAAAAACTTAGGACAGCCATTTGCAATCGAGGAAGAATGAGATGTAAATGATAAAGTACAGAATTATTTGAAGTTGAATGCTCAGCTTTAAAGTACATAATAAAAAAACAGACCAACAAACAAGGATGAATTCGAACGGGAACTGACCTGCAAGGAAGAAGTTCCAATGGAAATATTTTGCACAACAGTGAACTTTTCTTATAGTTGAACATCATTTTGCTCAATATATCAGCAATGCACACTCGAAAAATCAAAGTTGGAAGAGGAAGAAGAAGAAGTTTCAGAGTTAATCTGAACAGGAAACAGCCTATAAATTTAAGAACAAACATTACATTCCCAAAGCCATTTTTCTTTTCTGGGTATGCTGAATGCTAGCTGCAAAGTTGGTAAACCTATCTTTTCAGCAATTTCAATGCATTTTCCATCACTATCAATAAACCCCATGTGAATAAAATGGAAAACACAACCCCTTTTGTTGGAAAAATCAAAGGGTGCTGAAAGAACAAATAGATATTTTCTCAGTATGGAATTTGTCTGGTTCATCTTTTTGAATTGTGAACAGAAATATCTGGCCAAGAGAAAACCGCATGAAAGTGAAACAGAGCCGTAGAATTGCGATATGGCATTGGCAGATTCCAGACCCCATGGAGCTTTCGAGGGCCTATCGTTGTCTAACGATAAACATGAAAAAGTGCAATTCTGAGGTCTCTCATTTTCCGGGAAAATTTGGAGCTATCTTCTCAGTTGCCAAACACCAATGATCCATGTAAAGGCTACCATAAACAGTCCTCCTTTTCCTCAATGGAATATCCCATTCTTTTTTCTTGTCCATGTTCTAAGTTTTTTCAATCTTTTCTTGTTTCAACTTTTGTAATTTTCTTGTTTTGATATAACACCAAAATTCAAGAATTGCTTTTCCTTAAGTTAAAAATCATTTTTGGCTAATCAAATTAACAATTTAGTTGAAGTTTAATACGTGACAATTAAGTCTCCATACTTTAAAATCTGTAACAATTTAATTTCTACGGTAAAAAATTCGATCAAAATTAAATGTCAATTTTCATTATGTAACGACTTAATTTTTATAGTTTATAAAAATATTTAGCCCTTAATTAGTTTATCGATTTACATAGGTAAGAATTCTGTTGAATTTTAACCGATAGGTACTAAATTGTTACAAATTCTAAAGTAGAAAGACTAAATTATTACGTATTAAAATTTCATGACTAAATTGTTATAAACTGAAAAATACAATAACTAATTCGTTACAAACTAAAGTTAAGATACTAAATTGTTACTTTCATGAAAGTTTACTAATCAAAAGTATCTTTTATTCTTTTTAAACTAATTTTTCTTCATGTTCCTAGCTATTTCCTATACTTTTTTTTTTGGATTGAAGCCACAGAGTGGTATATTTACTCCTTTTCTTTTTTTAGGAGTTCAAATCTCCATCCTTCACACTTGGTATACTCAAGAAGAAAATTCTTAACCAAAGATATCATTTGATTTTTGGTTAAATTGTACATTTAGTCCTTAAACTTTGAGGTTTGTATCTATTTAGTCCATGAACTTTCAAAATTACAAATTTAGTCCTTGGACTTTCAAATTTTTTAAAATTCATGGGTCTAATAGACACAATTTTGAAATTTTAGAGTTTTATTATACATAAATTTCAATTTTATATCTATTAGATCAATTAATTTTTAAAAATTTTGAATTTGACAGGTACCTATTAGAAACTTTTGAAAGTTTAGGGACCAAATAAACACAAACTTCAAAGTTTAAGGACTAAACTTGTAATTGAACTTGATTTTTTTAAGTAGATACTACCTTTTCAATTCCATCTCAAATAGATTTTATCCCTTGTGTTACCCATTTTTCAATCAAACCCATATTCAATATCTCAAAACGACAAAATTGTAACGTGACGTTTGAAAAGTATCACATTGTTTTATACTAATTTTGCTTTTTAATGTGAAATATCTAGACTAGTTGTGTATGGACTAGAATCTATTAGTACAATATTACTACACGATATTTCATATGTTAAATTATACATTTAATCTCGAAATTGTGTGTCTACTTTATTTTTAAACATTAAAATTTATCAATTACATCTCAAAACTTTAACTAATTATTTTCGTATAGCACATATGATTAAAGAAAATGATAGTGTAACATACCTATTAAAAAAATATTAGATAATTTACCATGACATGACGACATTTTCATAGTAGAAATTAGTTACAACCTAAAAGCCACGGATATAAATACAAGACATTTATACAACACGACACAAACACATTGACACATTATTTTTTAAAATTGAGGACGCCCTTCATTTTTAGATAGAAGGCATCATAAGCTATGGTTATGGATTTGCTCCGTTCAAATTTCCACACTCAAATTTGTGGTACTCAAAACGAAAAAAAAAAAAAACCAAATATATCATTTACGTTTTAAGGTTCGAAATGTCGATGTCGATGGAAATGTCGAGGTCCATATTTTACGGAAATATCGGCGGAAATGGAAATGTCGATGGAAATTTCGGGGAATTTTATGGAAATCATGGAAATTGATGGAAATTATTTGAATTAGTCAATGAAACTTTATTTGTGGCTTAATTATGCTATGATTGACCATTTTTAAGCATCATATCTAAAAACTTAGACAATATGTAGATATAAATATTGATTGCAATGTCAATGCGAACGAGAACTTCAAAAAAAAATACAAATTGATTAAAATTGTTTGAATTATTTCATGAAACTTTAATTGTAACTTCATCAATCTATAAAATGATGACAAAAAAAATAGAAAAATGATGAAAAATATGGAAATCAATGAAAATTGTTTGAATTAGTAATGAGAGTTTACTTATGAAGTGATTAAGTTGTTATTGAAAATTTTTAATTATCATATATAAAAAGATATAAGACATTGGTTACATAATTGAAAATTTTATGAAACACTGGCAGATGATAAAATAATTGTAAACAAATTGAAACAATAATATTAAAAAAAAAAAAAAAAAACTAAAAATAGAGATTGGTTAAGCAACATCAATATGATGAGTTAGTTAATATTTCTATTAGATCATAATTGACAATGATATTTAAATTATTAATTGTATTTTCATAGACATGAAAGAATAAAGATAACATAAATAATAATAATCATAATAATAAATATTGATATTTTCTTCATAGACAATGTATTTGTGAGAGAGCATTACATTTACACGTTGGTGTGGTGGGAATAATTGAAAATTTGAAGGTAGAAAATTTTCCACATGTATTTGTCCAATTGTCCCACATCGGTCAGGATCAATAGGAGAAGGGAAAACTTTTAGTATAAGTATCTCTTGCCTTGCAACTTACCACCTCACAACTCTAAATGGGCCTACTTGTTGAACAACTAGACTGGGCTTGGAAAATGGGCCTTTGCTCAATTAATTTGTTGAAGTACAATAATTTTAATAATGTCGACGACATTTGTGAAAATATCGTGATATTTTGAATATTTCGCGATATTTTGAAAATATCGTGAGGAAAATTATTTCAACCCCACCTTGATATATCCACTAAGTCGACATGTCGAATGAAATTTCGACATGTAGCTCGAAATTTTCTTCATATTATTCTTCTTACAATATTTTCAATCAAACCCATATCGATATCATTGAATTAAAACGACGAAATTGTGACGTGACATCTGAAAAATATTATATTGTTTTATACTAATTTTGTTTTTCAACGTTAAATATATGGACTAGTTCTGTACGGATTAACGTTTATTGGTATAATATTAGTAAATGATATTTCACAAGTTAAATTATAAATTTAATCCATGAATTTTGAAACTTTGTGTTTACGAAATTATTAATTGTCAGTATTTCTTCATTTGAGGTTAGATGTTCAAATTCACATACCTCAAATACTAAAAAAAAATCATTGCCAAAGTGAGTATAGCTCGACTGGCATAAAGTATATGTTAAAAATCAAAAGATCTGTGATTCGAATGCCCCCAACCCCATATTGTACTTTAAAAAAAAAAAAAAAAAACTTATTAATTTGAAAAAGCAAAACCATAAATCCCATATGTATGGAAAGAAAACTCTAAACCCAAAATTTGAAACTCTAAACCTCAAATCTCTCTCTCTCTTTTTTAGTTTGGGGTACGAAGCATGTGGATTTGAACATATGATCTCAAGGGAATGAGTTCATTTTTTTTAGAAGGATTTAGAATTTCTTAAATTAATAGACAAAGAAATAATTAAACTCATTTTAGAATATAAATTTTAAAATCAAATCTTGCAAATCAAACAAATACCGTTATGGCCAACAAAAACATAGCTCAACTGACATAAAGTATGAGCTTATAACTAAGAGATCATTGGTTCGAATCCCCCTCACTCCAAATATTGTTGAACTCAAAAATAAAAACAAAAAAAACAAACACAAACGCGGTTATTAGGGGTGTTCACGGTTCGGTCCGGTTTTGGCCGAAACCGGTGACCGAACCGAACACCTCGGTTCTCAAACATCTTAAACCGAAAAAAACCGAAGCTTCATCGATTTTAGATAAAAACCGAACCAATCGGTTTCAGTTAAAAACCGAACCAATCGGTTTCGGTTTTAGTCGGTTCGGTTTGGTTTTTAACCGACCTTTACATTCATTTTGCCCAGTGACAGCCACACAAGCGAAGAGAGATGAGCGGATTTAGAACAAAGAGAAAGAGACGAGCGATTTACCGTGAGGATCAAAGAGTAAGAGATAGACGGTGGAGATGAGAACGTCGTAGGGTGATTTCGAAGGCGCGAGGGCGGTGGCTGTGAGAGCGTGAGCGACGGCCGGCAGTGGCAGAAGGTATCTGTGAGGGGCGTGCGACGGAAATGGCAGTAGGTATTTGTGAGGGGCATGGACAGAGATGGTCGAAGTTTTTGGGAGAGGAAGAGAGAGGGAGAAAGAGTGAGGGGGAGAGAGAGTGATGGAGGGAGGGGATGAGTGAATCTGTTTTGACGGCAGAATGGAGAATAGGAATGAAAGTTTAGATTAAAAAATTAAAACCCTAGATTTTGGCTATGGGCTTTTGGGCCTTCTGGGTTAGTGATGGAAATAAGGTTTTATGGGCTTTGGGTTGTAGGCTTTTAGTGGAGGGGTACTACTAAGTTGGGCTAATAATTATTTAAAGATAATTTAAGGAGTTCGGTTCGGTTCGGTTTTTTCGGTTTTCTAAAGAATAAAACCGTGAACCGAACCACAAATCTCGGTTTTTTAAAAAGATAAACCGAGAAAATCGAAAATTGTATAAAAACCGAACCAAACCGGTCGGTTCGGTTTGTCGGTTCGGCTCGGTTTTTGCACACCCCTAGCGGTTATGGAATAAAAATGATAGAAAAAATAATCAAATAATATATAATTGCAAATATTTCATTAGGACCTACACTTTAATTTAGTAATGAACTTTAATATGTGACAATATAGTCATCGTACTTTAAAATTTGTAACAATTAAATCTATATCGTTAAAAATTTCATCAAAATTAAGTGTCAATTTTAATATGTAATGACTTAGTTTTTGTAATTTATAAATACATTTAATTCATAATCAGTTTATCGATATATATATGTAAGTAATCTTATTAAATCTTAATAATATTTTTCACAATAAAGATTAAATTGTTACAAAATTAAAAGTATAGGGATTAAATCGTACAGACTAAAGTTCAAGGACTAAATTGTTGTTTTGTGAAAATTTATGGACCATAAATATTTGTTAACCAAAAATTTATTTCATCGTAAATCTTTCAAAAAAGAGAAAAAAGAAAAACTTCTATATACATAATTGGACTAGATTATGTTGCCCATCAAGGGCTAATAGCATAAAAGACCATACGTTTTAATCTTTTTAAAAATAGCCAAACGATTTTTGATAATTTTAATTGATATTTATTAAATGACTAAAATATCCCTAACAACTTTCATATCTAAGATACTATAATCATCCTATAATTATAATAAATCTAAAATTAAAATCTAAATATTGGAATCCTTAAACAAATCCAAAATCAAAAAAATAAAACTGAAAAATATAATATGATAAATAATTTCAACCACACTCAGATATTAGCAACCTTCAAAATTGTGGTAACAATTACCTTCATCTTAAATCCCGTCATACAATATACTTATCGATTGAAGAGACATCACAACCTAAAAAAACACGTAATAAGATAAAAAAGTAAAATGAAATAAAGAATACAACATGATGAAGTTGATGAAATAGGAAACCAAAGACAAAACAAATTGAATACCTGAACATGGAAAGAAACCAAGTGAAAAAAAATGGAAGTGATGAAAAATAGAATGAAAATATGATGTATAAAACAAAAATTCAATTAAAATTTCGTATATCGATAAGAATTTTAAAAATAAAATAAGGTGTTTTAAAAAAACGAATCTTAAAAATCCATATCTTTATATATACCAACATTTTAGAAATCACAAAGAGTTAAAAATATGAAAGATTATAATTTAAAGATGTGAAAGATTGAATTAAAAAAATTTGTAATTTTGATCAGATACACCTTAACTAAAAGAAAGGGAGATAATCTAAACGATGAAACAAAAAGAAAAGGAGAGAGAATGACAGAACAACAAATCCAAAAATAAAAATAAAACCGAAAAAAATAATGTGATAAGTGATTTTAAATTAAAACAAACATAAACCACTTAATATAAAACAATGCATAAAAAAAATCTCAAACGAAAAAAAATATATCCAAAAATCAAGAACAATAAAACACCTGATAAATTGTTTATGAAATTAACAAGTGAATGCAAATCACAATTTTTTTTAAAAAAAAAAAGTGAAAAAGATAATGTGATAAGTGATTTTAAATTTAAAAAAAACACACTAATCCACTCAAACATAAAGTGGTACATAAAAAAAGAAAAAAAAAACTATATCTAAGCAAGAACAAATACACATAAATCAAACTAAAAAATCCCAAAAATCAAGAATAACAAAGCACTAAATAAATTGTTTTGAATGCAAATCACAAAGCTTAAAAAAATGTGAAAAAAATAATGTGATAAGTGATTTTAAATTAAAACAAACTTTAAATCACTTAAACATAAAAACGGTACATAAAAAAGGAAAAAACTATACCTAAACAATAACAAATACTCAGAAATTGAAATGTTTAATTCGAAAATCTAGAGTAGGTGTAGAAATTCTAAAGGAGTCAATATGTAAAGTGCTGTAAACTAGAATCCAATTGAACCAAGATATTAGCAACTGGTAGTGAATTATCGATTGAAGAGACATCACAACCTACAAAACATGTAACAAGATAAAAATAAAATGAAAAATAAAGAAAACAATACAATGAAGCTGAAGTTGATGAAATAGGAAACTAACGACAAAATAAATTGAATACTTGAAAATGAAAAGAAACCAAACAAAAATATGAGATGATGAATAAAAAAAATTGGGAGCGATGAAAAATATAATGAAATATATAAAACAAAAATCTAATTAAAAATTCATATATTGATAAGAATTTAAAAAAAAAAAAAGTTGTTTTGAAAAAAAAACGAATCTTAAAAATCCATATCTTTATATTGATATTATAAAAAACCACAAAGAGATAAAAATATGAAACATTATAGTTTGAAGATATAAAAAATTGAATTAAAAATATTTGTAATTTTGTTTAGATAGACCTTAACTAGAAAAGGGAAAGAGAATCTAAAAAGGAAAAAAAGAAAAGAAAAGGAAAGAGCTTTTTTTTTTTGGCCATCCATAGAATTTTCTCATCCATCAACTTCTCTGCATGTTAAAAACTGTGGGCTGAGCCCATGGGCCTTAATTTTTGTTCTTTTTGAAAATCCATGGACTTTAATACATTAATATATTAAAAAATCAATCATAGTTTTTGAGCTCTCAACTAAGAGCTCTCTAAATTTTGTCATTTGTTTAAAAAATACTTTTATTTTTTCAAAAACTATAATACCTAAAGATATCCATTTTCTTGTGGAGATAGGGCTCTGTAGGGACCTGCCCCTAATGGGGCAGAGAATCCCGATCTAAGGGGGTAATGGAAGAGGGAGTGGAGAAAAAAATTCCCTACGAACTAAACAAAGATGGAGAATGTATTATTGATTCTCCATTTCCCACTTCGTTTATTTTTTTCTATTATTATTATTATTATTAAAGTTTTATTGTTAATAATTTAGATAATTGAATATGTTTGAATTGTATGGATAAACATCTCAATTATATGTATGAATAATTAGATAATTTGATATAGAATGCTATTTTGTTTCTACTATGAGATTTAAGAATTTTATCTTTAAATATAATTTTTTTTAGGAAATTAACTATTTAAATTAAGATTTCATGTAAATAATTAACTATCTAATTGAAAATTAATAGATATTTTTTATGGAAAGTTAACTATTTAAAAATTTATCAAAAAAATTATTTGATTTAATTGAGATTAAAAAATTAAAAAAAAAACTAAATGGAAAATAATTATCCGTGAGAATTCGATCCCACGAAACTTAACGATAAATTTTGTAGGGATGAGGATTAAAATGAGACTTTTCTGTCATCGCCTCGCCCTTTGGACATCCCTAATAATATTTTTATTATTTCAAAAGCTACAATATTATTGTGAAACGCTTTCCTGGATTAAGTTCGAAAGAAATGACATTTTGCCACAAATTTTATGAATTTCTAATTTGAAAGAATATGGGAAGGGCAAACTTAAAGGTTTTCTTTTAGGCCACTTATATATTAAGCTAAAAACCAAGGCAATTATGGGAACTGTCAGGTTTACAACTTCTTGAGGTTGAAGACAACCTTCCGTATTCTTCTACCTTCATTGCTGCTTCTGTTTACTATTTGTTTATCCAGTACCAGGTTCTTCTTCTTCTGGGTTTTTATTTTTTCATTATTTTTGGATGTTCTACATGTTCTAGTTTGCATAATTCCATCTTCTGCATTGGCATCCAGAATATTCGACACCCATTTTTTCCGGCCGGTTACTTAATCGGAAACATTTCCGGTCGTCGAGTGCAAGTACGACATGATTCTATTTGATTGAGTTTGTTGCTTATGTCTCTGTCTTTGATCTTGGTTCTTGTTTTTCTTGGAAAATTGTACTCTGTTGTTTAGTAAACGTCCATGGCTCTGTTATGTTGGTCTGACTTGATCAAAGAAAGTAGTTAGAGTGTTTGATGTTCTTGGTTTTTCAATCTTCGTTTTCTCTTTATGGATACTCCGAATTGATTTCATGTTTTTTTTTTCTTCTTCTCGGGCGTTCTTTGTAGTTGTCAACGATGATTGGGAGGAATGAAGAGAGGATTAACTTGATTTGTTTGTTTGTTTGTTTGATGATAAGTAGACATCTTATAGGAGACTTTGAAATTTGCTCATGTTTGGATCTTTGAATCCGAGAGTTTCTTTGCTGTTTTTCTTCCTTCTTCTTTAGGGATGTTTTGTTTTTTATGCATATGGAAATTACGATGGGGAATTTTAACTAGTTTTGTTGGAACAATCTCTAACGGATTATAGGGAAAATACTATGGACACTGGAGGCAATTCTTTACCTTCTGGGCCTGATGGGGTGAAGAGAAAAGTTTCTTATTTCTATGACCCTGAAATTGGCAATTACTATTACGGTCAAGGTCATCCAATGAAGCCACATCGCATCAGAATGACTCATGCTCTTCTTGCCCACTATGGATTGCTTCAGCACATGCAGGTCTTCAAACCCACTCTTGCCAAGGACAAGGATCTTTGCCGTTTCCATGCTGATGACTATGTTGCTTTCTTGAGAAATATTTCAACTGAAACGCAGCAGGATCAGCTGAGGCAGCTCAAGCGATTTAATGTTGGGGAAGATTGTCCTGTGTTTGATGGTCTTTACTCTTTCTGCCAAACGTATGCTGGTGGCTCGGTTGGTGGCGCTGTCAAATTAAACCACAACCAGTGTGACATTGCTGTTAATTGGGCTGGTGGCTTACATCATGCTAAGAAGTGTGAGGCTTCTGGATTTTGCTATGTCAACGATATTGTCTTGGCTATTTTAGAGCTTCTTAAACAGCATGAGGTTTGTTCAAACATGAGTTCAATATGTCCTTTCTTTATTTATATTTCCTATTCACCATCTATGATGTTGGCATCAATGGTATCTCATGGGGTTTCTTGAGTACTTTATCAAGCATTTTCTCAATCAGTATTCTGTGAGATAACTTTGTAATTGTTTCTTTTAATTTATCTTATCATTCAGCATTTGGAAGGGAGAAAAATGTTGAAAATGGGGTTGGGGAGTGGAGCTTGCAATGTCAAATGTCAAATGTCAATGTTGTCAATAGGTTAACAATTGTTGTGTGTGTGATGTTCTGCTGTGAATCCTTCATTTTTTTTGAACTGATATTGCTCATGCATGGTTTTCATGTATCATTATTTATAACAAGTCTTAACCTGACTGCTGTTGGGAGTTGTAGTAGTTATACTTCCCCTTCCTTTTGTGCAGCGTGTTCTATATGTTGATATTGATATCCATCACGGAGATGGTGTAGAAGAGGCTTTTTATACAACTGATAGGGTCATGACAGTTTCGTTCCACAAATTTGGTGATTACTTTCCTGGTACTGGGGATATTCGCGATATTGGTTATGGGAAAGGGAAGTATTATTCCCTCAATGTTCCATTGGATGATGGAATTGATGATGAAAGTTATCAATCTCTGTTTAAACCTATAATTGGGAAGGTTATGGAAGTCTTTAAGCCTGGTGCTGTAGTTCTTCAATGTGGTGCTGACTCTTTATCTGGGGATAGGTTGGGATGTTTCAATCTTTCAATCAAGGGTCATGCTGAATGTGTCAAATATATGAGATCATTCAATGTACCACTTTTACTGCTTGGTGGTGGAGGCTATACTATTCGAAATGTCGCTCGATGCTGGTGTTATGAGGTAATTTTTTTGTTCTATTGTTTTTTTTTTAACTGATGCATATGATTATAAATGTGGCACAAATAAGGTCTTTTTGTGAATGTAACTAGATCCAAGATGAACGGGAGAATAAATTCATTCGTGATGGGAACTCTTGTTTGGCCAATTTAAAAAAAAAAATGCGCTTAGAAACTTTTAAGTTGCAAGAAATCATGCATATATCACTACATAGGGAGGCACCAAATACTCTCATAGTTAACTCCATCAACAGCAGTGTTGCTATATCGACTTTTCAGTTAAAGAAAGTCCTTCTAGCTTAAAGTTATAATTAGTTTTAGAGTAAGAGCATCTATATAAAAACATTGTAGCTGCTAGCCAGTGGAATGTGAATTTTTATTAATCTTTAGTTTCTTCAATTGAACTTATGAAAGAAAACCTGTCAATCCTTTTAGATGTTTCAACTTTCAACTTAAATTTGCTAAAAATGTTTATTTATCATTTTATAGTTGTCATTCTCAATTGACTGTTTTAATCCTTGTCTTACATCACATATAAAGCAGACTGGAGTTGCACTTGGAATGGAAGTTGACAACCAAATGCCACAGCACGAGTATTATGAGTATTTTGGACCTGATTATACTCTGCACGTTGCTCCTAGTAATATGGAAAACAAAAATTCCCGCAAAACATTGGAAGACATAAGAGCAAATCTTCTTGGTTATCTCTCAAAGCTTCAACATGCTCCCAGTGTTCCATTTCAAGAAAGGCCTCCTGATACTGAATTCGCAGAGGTAGTTGCTGGCACCACTCGTTGATTTTTATACCTTTTTCCCCTGTTCTCAGCTTCATATGGATGGGCCTTGTTTGATTAGATCTGGGATTTAGTTTTAAGCTCCTCCATTACCTAATCAAGTGTTGGACCAAAATGAATCTTTCAAGTTTTAAATAAATAAACCAGTCTGCAGTGCCATGCCTATCAGTTATCACATATTTTTCACTTGTTTTTTCCTTTAAATACTCCCCCATGGACTGTTTAAATGTGCTTGTGGTTGAATTTCATTAGGCAATTAGGAATAATTCTCTAATATTATCTAATTGCTTAATAATGCTAAGGTGGAAGAGGATGAGGATGATGGAGAAGAGAGATGGGATGAAGATTCTGGCATGGACATTGATTTTGAGAGGTATTTTGTCGAACCTGCCATATCTTTTGGAAGTGATCTTTTTAATATCTGTAATTTATATGCTCTCTTTATACAGAAAGTCATTGCCGAGCCGGGTGAAAACAGAAATTTATGAGTCTGAAATCAAAATGGTACGACTTTCCTTCTCCTGGGTTCTATATATCATCTTATCTCCATTGAATTTTGTGAACTCTTTACAGCTGAACAAGATGAAATGAAAATATGATCTGTTGGATAATTTTGTTGTATAGCAGATGCATATTACAGCGTGATAGCACCAATTTTTTCCTTGTAAATTTAAGGTTAACTTGCATAAAAGTACACATGGTGGTAAAATAATTTCTTAAACTCAACTGAGAGGTCGTGCATTCAGATCCATTGGTGACCATTAGCTAGGAGAGGGGAAATCTCACAGGTTTTCAGTTTATAAATATTGGTCTCTCAAGAGTCAATAGTTTGGAACTAGTTGGATACAGCAAACCAACAGGATTTTAGATGGAAGAAAATGAAGTTAAACTTAATAGGTTAGAAATCAAACTACCATTCCTTCCAGGGAGTGGTGGCTCCTTCCCCCCTCCCCCCCCCCCCCCCCCCCCCCCCCCCCTTTTTTTTTCCTTTTCTTTTCAATATATATATTTCAAAGGTTAAATTATACAAAATACATAGACTTAAAAAATTTTCTTTTGACCCTTTGAACTTCTAAATTATTCCAAAAAAGCCCTTGGAGAGTTTTTCCATTAAAGTTCGATGAGATCAACTTTCTATGTAGTTGAAATTGAGTTGTAAGTGATGATGCATATATCTTCTAATTTCTATACATCACCTGCCATGTCAATTTCGATTTGTCATTTTAGCAGAAATTTTTTTGAACGGTTTCTTTTGGAATAATTTCAAAGTTAAGAGGGTTAAAACGAATCTTTTCAAAATTTAGGGGCATAATTGAAACCTATTCTGATGGGTATTTTGTATAGTTTAGCTTATTAGAAATAAAGGCTATATCATTGGAACACAGTTATGTACAAAATGAAAATGGGAGCATAAAGACATTCTTCCACCTTTTGTTGCAAGTGCTTGAGATATTTGGAGATATCCACCAAGATTCTGGTTGAAGCGTTTGATTAATAACTTAATTACTTAAAATCTTTGTTTTCTCTTGGGGCCTTCGGATAGCCAAAGCCTCTTTGAAGATTAGTGGGGTGGGTCACAAGCATAATGTAAAAGCCTTCGATGTCCTAGTTATCAAAAAAGTATTGTGAGGTGGGGTGATTGCACATGTTTGTCTGGATTATGCTTTCATCAATTCATTGAACAAGTATTTTGATGATGTATTTTGTGAACTTGTGAACCTATAGTTCCTAAAACAGTGGCCATATAGCCATATAGCCAATATTGAGTTGTTTTTTCTTTTTACCAGGAAGATGTTGCTGAGACTAAAGGTTTCGAACGAGCAGCAGCTGAACCCGCCTGCAGAAAGGTGACGTTTAATCCTGTATTTATCCACGGTTTCTGGCCACATCTCTTACACGACATAGGTTCAAATGATATGCTTGACAATGATAATTGCAGGTTCTCGATATGGGATCGATGATGGAGGAACATGGTCTGAAGATTGAACGAGGAACAGTGAACGAGCCCGAGGATCGAATGTATTCCTAGCAATGAGTGAACCAGATTTGTGCATATGGGAATTAGCAATTTTATAATGTGCCTGAATTTTGGACCTGTCACATGGATGAGTGTGAATGTATAGATAATGAAGCTGTGGATAGCATGGACCATTGAGCATGAGAGAATGAAAGAGCATTGTTGATAGGAAACCAATACAAACTCAGTCTTTGGGAGTCCCCCCTTGTGAAAACTACAAAAAATAGCAAAAAGAAGAGAGAAAAAAAAACAGTATTCATCTTTAAGTTTTTCAAAAATTTCAAAGATAGTAGAACAATATGGTGATATCATTTGCCAAATTAATTTAACAAACATATGGGTTGCTGCTCTTGGCTGGTATACTATTGAAAGCATTTTTATTCAGAGTACAATAAAATTATTATGATAATTACCAAGGTCGTTTGTTTGTTTGATTACTTGCGTTGAGAACAATGTTTTAAACTGTGCCCATACTTGGATTGATTTTGACCTTCTATTTTGTCAAAATCTAGATAGGTTATTTATTTTATTATTATTATTTTTATGATGTAATGAAAGTAAAGGTGGTTGTGTTTGAATTCCAATTCAGTTGAATTAAAAAAAAAAAAAAGGTACTACTTGGGAGGATTTTCATTTCTTTTTTTTTTTTTCTTTTTCTTTTTATCTTTACCCTTACACCTAGAATCTGTATTTATAGATTTGTTGTCATTTACTAAGGGAAGGAATAGGTACTACTATAGTCCTCTTCTTTCAATTTTCTTTGTAGCTCAATTATTTGCTACAAAAACTAGACTTTACCAAATCAATGAACACCAAGAGTTATACCTACCATAACAGTGCAAATATAAGTTTTAAGAGTAACGTATTTGCTGGGAATTGGGCTATGAAATCGCAGTATAAGCATTGCTCATATCTCTGGAGTTTCTCAACGATTTTCCAAGAGAAGTGGAATCCTCAGCAAAAACCTTTCTTATCATAAATTATAATAGCACAAATAAACCATGTAGTAAGAGGAGAAACCAAATGTACAAATAGGGTATTATACCTGCCTGTAATCAGTTGAAACTACAAAATTATTGTGACAAAGCAATGGACAGCAAAATAAAACACCACCAGTCCCTAACGATATACTTGCACTAAATGAAAATAAATATGTTCTTACACATCAAGGCACCACGTACTGAGAAGATGCAGTAACTTGGGCATAAATGTCGCCGAATTTTTATAGTTACAGGAAGGCATCCTTTTCAAGCACCTTCAGCACCTCGTTCTGGTTGTTTAGCTTGGCAACGTCGATCGGAGTCTTTCCATCCATGTTTGTGAGAGTACTGCACAGAGACAAAGGGGTGGGGGAACAGATAAGTGCATGAGAGAAATGGAAAATGGAACATTACTGAACAATGAGGAGTTGGCTGACTTACACAGCAGCACCGTTTTCCAGGAGTAGGGCCACGCAGTCCTTTCGGCCGTAACCAGCTGCATAGTGAAGGGCAGTGTTTTTATTCTTGTCCAAAGCATCCACTTTTGCTCCAGCCTCGAGGAGGATTTGAGCACATTCAACCTGAGGGAAAATTTTAGTGCTGATCTTAGTTTTACAAGGCCAAATGCTACTCCGATTTGTCAAGGAATACCCAGCAAGAGAAACTTTAAATAAGCGAACTTATGCAGTGCTTTCTAAGTGAAGATGAGCCTAGGCCCCAGTTATGCTCACTTAAAAGTTTTGAACTAGTAAAGTGCGACAATAATTCAGATACTGTAGCTGCCCACAAGATATGTGGATTACAGAAAGCTGGTCTTGAGACTGCCTTCTCTAACCTTGTTTTGTATATATAATGAAATAATAAACAGAGCACAAATAAATTATAAGATATTTTACGTGTTTTAAATTACCTAGCTCATTACAGCTTAAATCTATGATGTTAACCAGCACTCTGAGTATACTCTATAATAGCACAGCACGCATTCTCATTCTAACTATAGGGAATGAACAAGAAGAGTAGTCCAAACTCCAAAGTTTTGATGCTAAGAATCGTTTGCATGCGTCTTTATGAACGGAAGTAAAGTATTTAGCAGGTTTTCCCAGAGAGAACTGATCTCTTCCATAGAATTCCTCTTTAGTAATACATGGAAGAAATGCCTCATGTTTTTCACATAAATTAGCAATTGAACACACAAGAATGGGATCGTAACAAAAGTGAAGTATACAAGGCAGGTTAGAGCTAAGGTACATTAACATACAACATACCTCACCATATCCACTAGCAAAATGCAATGCTGTCCTCCCTTCTGAATCTACTTCATCCTTGTCAGCACCAGATGCAAGCGCCTTTTTTAACCCCTAATTAACAAGGTGGACAAAGATTAGGTTCCTCAGACTACCGAGTTTCTTTACATGAGAAAAAAAAAGAATGTGCGGGGTTGTGAACTTTTCCAATCAAAAGATGCAGATTAACAATGATTTCTCCAACACATTCTTTTTCCAGAGGATAATGCTTCAGCATGCAAGCTCCATATCATAATGCAATAAGCTGATGCCCAAGTTACACAACTCAATTTGATAGAAACAAAAGTGTACATGATAACATGAAGTGACAAGAGATATTACAATAAATGAAAGATGCAAAGCATAAATTATGCTACTACAGATGGAAGCATATATAATTTAAATATACAAAGGGCATTACTAACTAATCGATCAGAGAAGAAATCCAAAAAGCCAATCATAGGAAAGAGAAGGCAGCCAAGTAAAATGTGTTCTTTGTATACAAGGATTTTGTTATATACACAAAACGACACATTTCTTTAAATGAAAAAAACATTTTCTTACGGGTAGAACAAGTAGATTAATTAAAATTTTACAGAAGACAATACAGAGAAATAATGAAAGGTTCTCGTGTTACAATGACATTTTATCTCAAAAAAATAAGTAAACCTAGTACGACCACAAATTGACTGGTCCAGGTCCAGGTCCAGCATACAAACCAATACAACTGAAAATATAAATATGACAATAAACAAAAGGGAACAACTGGACTTCTACCAATCTTGAAAATTTCCCCATGTTATTCACCAAAAACAAGGGATTTGAATATACCATACCATCACAGCAACGTTTTCTCACCTCCATAAGAATTATAAAATACATATTATCACCACTAGCATGAGCTATAACAGCCATGCAGCATGTGAAAGAAACAAAATAAATTATTGCTGTGTACCTCAACATCACCAGTACTAGCAGTATGATGAACAGCTGACTCATCATCATTCTCCGGTTCTTCAGAATCTTCTAGCCCAGCATTGTCAGTAGATGTAGCTGCCTCAGCTGGAACTGGAAGACCCATTGCTTTGCCCAACTTTTGTAAGACATCTTTATCATTCCAGTACCTATAAGGACGAGAATTTTTTTTTTTTATTTCAGCAAGAACATAATTTGGTAAATTAAATAAGATGAAGAAAACTCAATGGTTCAGAGTTTATATTAAAATGTTCCCAACTTCATCATGGAAGGTAGACCACCAGCCTCTATCTCTTCCAATATAGGCTTCAATGAAGGATCCTCTTTAATCTGTGCCATTCGTTCCTCAAGCTGATCACCCTCTGCTGGACTAGCAAAATTCTCAAACATGCGAGACATAGATGGATCCTGTGAACAAATTAAGCTGAACTTTATCTCCAGTACAAAAGTGAATTCTGCATAAATAGTCGATCAATCAACAAGCAATAGTTTCAATCAACTAAAAAGAGATTAAATACCTGCATTAATGTGCTACCAAGACGCTCTGCCATAGACATAAAATGAGGATTCTGCATGACTTGTTGCATGGTGGCAAAGTATTGTTGAGGATCAAACTGGATTCCTTCTTGAGCTGGTGGAGTCTGAAATTGTTGAAGTTGCTCAGCCATCTGGTTGAATGAAGGATCTTTTGCTATCTGTTCAGCTAATGCTTTGATGCTAGGATCCTGAGTGTGTAATAAATTAGACTTCAGTTTGCAATGAACAAGGTTTAATAATAAAAAAGAAGTTAAAGCTGAAGATTTAACCCAAACAAGAAAGCTAGACAGAAAAAAGTAACAGCATTAAAAAGGGAAAAAAAATAAAGAGTTCAAGAAAAATCATCTACATTAAGAATGTCGGTCATGGATGATAAATCAAAAGGATTGTCCTGAGGCAGGTCATCAAATATAGAGCTAGTTCTTTGGGGTGCTGCCTGGGGTGCTGCCTGTGGAGGATTGTCCGAGGAGGATGTTTCAGATTTAGATGATGTTTCAGATTTAGCGTTTTTGTTGTCTGAAGAACCTGTTTAATTCATTAGAAAATAAAAGGTTAGAACGAAAAAGAACGAAGTTACATGAGAGAAAGTAATGCATCTTAAAACTGTAAATCATTCAAAATTTTTTTTTAAAAAAAACTAAGCGAGGAAGTGGACAAGGAAATGAAGATGAGATACCATCGATGGAAGGAAAAAAAAAACCCTTTTCTAGAATTTTGCTCTTACGTCACCCTATTTCAATACCAACCCCCCATCTTCTCCCGTACACAAACCCCATATTCACAAAGTACTGAAAAAACGTAAAGACGAGCGTAATTTATGAATCAAATTGAACCTTACAAGCTTTCCAAAGCAGTAGTAATAGAGTAGACAAGCCCATAAACTTCAATATAAGCACATGAATTGTACTGTAGACGCGACCTAATTTCATATCCAATTGCTTAAATTGCACACTACTACAAATACATAAACACAAAATATATAGCTATCACACACCGCGGCACCATAATTTAGCTGCTTACCAGACAGAAGTTCCTTGTTACTACTCGAAGCCATGAGAATAACTGCATGCAAATCAGAAAAAAACGAAAATCAAATCCAATTCTGAACCCACATTTCACAATGTAATACAAACCGATCAAACGCAGTATCCATATCCGACTATCAAAATCCCACAGCGAAAAGGAAATATTAACCCCTCCCTCTCAAAAGACAATAAAAATAAACAAACAAATTTTTGTTGAGATTGAGAAATTCAGACCTGATCCTGGCGCGGGAAGATTCAAGGGAAGAACGAGGGCGAGAGATCAAGTTCTGTACGACCTGATTCTCTAATGAAACTTTTAATTGCTTTTTTGTTTAATTCGTTTCTCTGTGTTATAAAACCCTAATTTATTGTTTTTGTTTTCTTTTTCTTTTTTGTATTTTGTGTCCTGCGGCCACCGCGGCACCGTCGTTGGAGGGGGGTAAATTTGGAATTTCGTAGGACCAGGCCAATTTTTTAAAATAATAATGGTAATAACATAATATAATTTTTTTATTTATAAAAAATATGTTAAATTATACAAAATATCCATAAACTTGGGACATGTTTTAATTATACCCTTAGATTTTACAACGGCATCCGACTCCACTTCAAGTGTTCCGCACTGTCTTCCAAAATTATCATGCATGTACTTCAAACCCTCCCAAATCGCTTTTGCTTCCAACACCTTAATTTACTATTTTTTATTGATCTGCTTGAAACATGTACAATCGAGAGTCGCCAGAGTCATAAACTACCTAGCCAATTCCTCCTTTTCTTAAAACATCATTCTAAGAGGCATCTACATTCAGCTTCCAAGCATTCCACATGATTAGAGTAGCTTTGTTCAAATCCTTTGCCTTGTAATAAGCCAACTCCAATAGTCATATGCACTCCAATTTACCCTACACAAGTTAAAAAGATCTAATTAGGGTTGGGAAGAAGTCTAACCAAACTTTCCTAGAGAATTTGGACTCCCAAATAAAATAAGACACGTCCTAGTTGAGGAAATTTAACTCAAGTCCTAGTTGTCTCTTCCTTTTTCCCAAAAAAAGAAAAAGAAAAAGGCAACTACTCCTGAACTTTGACATTTATTTATAAAATATTCCTGAAGAGTTTTTTAATTAAAATAAGATGAAATTGTTGTGACAGCTAACGTGTAAAAAATGGAAGGCATATGTGACATCATTTACAACATCATTGCAAATTAACGTGATAGTTGATGTATAAAAATTGACTGTATAAATGATTTTAATGATGGCTTTTGAGATGAAATAAATAGTAATAATGATCTTAATCTTCTATATAATTGTAAATAATATTATGTACGCCTTATACTTTTTACATATCAACTGTCAGGTCAATTTTCATCATTTATTTTAACATAAAAATATATTTTTTGGATTAGTTTCAAAATTCAAGAGTATTTTTTTGGAACAAATTTCAAATCTTAAGGATAAAAATGAAACATTTTAAAGTCTAAGAACATAATTGAAACTTACCTCAAAGTTTAAGAGTATTTTGTATAATTTAACCTAAAATTTAATAAACACACTTGCTTGTTATTATACTTATATTTCTAGAAGTAGATTTAGCCATTGTAATTTAAAATATGCTTTATATTTTAGAACGCCAATTCTTAGTCTTTATAGTTTCAAATTTGTTACAATTTAGTTATAGATTTAGATAATAAATTAACGATTTAGTAGTTTTTTTTCTATAAGCAAGTGCATTGAACTTTTTTTAGTACAACAGGTAAGGTAGAGGTTCGAACTTCCAACCTTTTGGTTGATGTAATACCTTAACCAATAGAGCTACAATTAGGTTTGAATCTTTATGTTGTTCTTGTAATTCTAAGTTTGCATGTCATAACATCACTTAAGTTTTGGTTTGTTATTATCAAGCTTGTGGAATATTTCAACTTAGTGCAAAGTAAAGTGTTCTTTTGCTTCAAAGTAAAGGCAATTTGACTCTTAACTTTTTCTTCAAATTGATTTTGACTTGAGGTTAGTGTTTATATTCTAAATCAATTCATCAAGATTCTCATATCATTTGGTATCAAAGTATTTTAATATCATATTATTTGATATTAAAGCTAAGACTCAAGCTCGAACCCTTTTCTTTTTCATTTGTATTTTCAACTTTTTTTTGGCATTGACATGTGGAATTGTTTGGTGGGACCTGATATTGTTATTTGCTCAACGATATGGATGAACGAGAAAAATTATAGTATTGCGGGAGTACTATACTTCATTTGTTCACACTATGTTTTAATACTAGTACATCCCACATAATTTTTTGTAGACCTCACATAATTTTCAAAAGGATATTGATGTGGCAAGCAACAAATGAGAGTAGTACGGAAAATTTTCCATACTACCCTAATACTAGAATTTTTCCCATGGATGAACCCTCCTTGTCATTTTTTTTTTCTTTTAATCACGTCATCTCTATTTTGTCGGTTGGGTTTATTTTCTCTCTCCGTATCATTTTCTCACTTTATTTTCTTGAGAAAATGATCATCTATATTCAAAGAGAAAACAAAATGGATGATTTTAAAGTAAATTATGTTGTAAAATTGAGAGGCGAAACCGGGCACCAAAACTTTACCAAAACATATAATAATAATAATAATAATAATAATACAAAAGATGAAATATAAAAAGAATATATATATATATAGTATAAACAAAAGAAAGTGGAGATTTATGGCAAATTAAAAACACAAAAATTAGAGAAAATGGGAGGAAAAATTGGTATCTTTTCTTTTCCAAAAATCTCTCTATTTATAGGCAATTTAAGAGAGGATGATGTGGTACATTTGGACACCAATTTATGGCCTTTAGAAGACACTTTGGCTATGGAGAAAATGCCACTTAGCATGGATAACAAATGGGCATGTGGAATGGGCATTTACATATGCCATATTCACAATACTCCCCCTTAAATGCCCATTTATATAAAATATGCCTCGTTAAAACCTTACTAGGGAAAAACCCAATGGGAAGAAAAACCCTAGTGAAGGAAAAAGAGTACATATTTTATATAGTTTACTATAATACATTCACTCCCCCTCATGGAGACATCACTTAAAGTCTTTGAGTCGCCGCATTCCAATGCTATATACTAATTTATCGAAGGTTGCAGTTGGTAATGCCTTTGTAAATAAGTCAGCCAGGTTATCTTTTGAACAAATTTGTTGTACAGTGATATCGCCATTTTCTTCAAGATCATGACTATAGAAGAGCTTTGGTGAGATATGCTTTGTTCTATCTCCTTTGATATATCCTCCCTTGATTTGAGCTATACATGCTGTGTTGTCTTCGTATAACATCGTTGGAAGAGGTTTACTTGAAGACAAGCCACATGTCTGATGAATGTGTTGTGTCATCGATCTTAGCCATACACATTCTCGACTTGCTTCATGAATAGCGAGGATTTCAGCATGATTTGAAGAAGTGGCCGTTATAGTCTGTTTCACTGATCGCCACGATATAGCAGTTCCTCCACATGTGAATAGATAACCTGTCTGAGATCTAACTTTGTGTGGGTCAGATAGATAACCAGAATCTGCATAACCAACTAGATCATACTTTGATTTGTTAGAATAAAATAAACCCATATCAATTGTCCCTCGAAGATATCGGAGTACATGCTTAACTCCGTTCCAATGTCTTTTTGTAGGACATGAACTATATCTAGCTAATAAATTTACTGAAAATGCAATATCTGGTCTTGTGTTATTAGCCAAATACATAAGTGCACCAATTGCACTAAGATATGGTACTTCAGGACCAAGTAGTTCTTCATTGTCATCTCGAGGTCGAAATATATCTTTCTTTATATCCAGTGAACGAACTTCCATTGGAATGTTCAATGGATGTGCTTTATCCATATAGAATCTTTTTAAGAGTTTCTCTGTATAAGTTGATTGATGAACAAATATCCCATCTGCTAAATGTTCAATTTGCAAACCAAGGAAAAATTTTGTTTTTCCAAGATCTTTCATCTCGAATTCTTTCTTAAGATATTTTATTGCCTTGGATAACTCTTCAGGAGTTCCAATTATATTTAAGTCATCAACATATACAGTTATAATAGCAAATCTTGACTGAGATTTCTTTATAAAAACGCACGGACATATTGGATTATTTTGGTATTCTTCTTTCAACAGATATTCACTCAGGCGATTATACCACATTCGTCCTGATTGTTTTAATCCATATAATGATCTCTGTAACTTTATTGAATACAATTCCCGAGAACTTGATTCATACGTTTCTGATATTTTAAATCCTTCTGGGATTTTCATATAAATGTCATTATCCAGAGATCCAGATAAATACGCCGTGACTACATCCATTAGATGCATATCAAGCTTTTCATATACAGTCAGACCAATCAAATATCTTAGCGTTATTGCATCCACCACAGGAGAATATGTCTCCTCATAATCAATACCAGGCCTTTGCGAAAATCCTTGTGCAACAAGTCTCGCTTTATATCTTGTGACTTCATTCTTTTCATTTCTTTTCCTTACAAATACCCATTTATATCCCACAGGTTTGACGTTTTCCGGTGTTGAGACTACTGGTCCAAAAACCTCACGTTTTGAAAGTGAGTTCAACTCTGCTTGGATTGCTTCTTTCCACTTCGGCCAATCCTTTCTACGTTGACATTCTACGATAGATTTTGGGTCAAAATCGTCACTTTCATGAATAATATAGTGAGCAACATTATAAGAAAAAATGTTGTCAATAATGATATCATTTCGGTTCCATCTCTTTCCTGTTGTAACATAGTTTATAGAAATTTCATTATTATCCTCAAGCGTTTGATTTTCACCAATACTCTTTTGAGTAGTTGTATTCTGGATTTCTTCTGGAACATCCATACATTTTATCGAATCATTTTGATTCTCAACTACTTTTCTTTTTCGAGGATTTTTATCTTTAGAACCTATTGGTCTACCACGCTTCTGGCGTGCTCCAGACTCATTATTGACAACTTGTTCCTTTGGGATATCAACTTTTGATGGAGCATTTGCAGCTGGTATATATGATTTAGTCACACTTTTAGTATCTGTGAATGCATCTGGTAGTTGATTTGCTATATTTTGCAAATGAATTATCTTTTGAACTTCAAGTTCACATTGATTTCTACGAGAATCTAAATGAGATAATAACGATGCATTCCATGTAATTTCTTTTTCCAACTTCTTAATTCCTCCCCCTAATGTTGGAAAATTTGTCTCATTAAAATGACAATCAGCAAATCGTGCAGTAAATACATCACCCGTCAGGGGTTCAAGATATTTAATAATTGATGGGGAATCAAAACCAACATATATTCCTAACCTCCTTTAAGGACCCATCTTAGTACGTTGTGGTGGAGCAATCGGTACATATACTGCACATCCAAAAATTCTTAGATGGGAAATATTTGACTGCTGGCCATAAGCTAATTGCATTGGGGAGTATTTATTATAAGCTACTGGCCTAATACGTGCCAGTGATGCAGCATGCAAAATAACATGACCCCATACCGATGTAGGAAGTTTAGCTCTCATAAGCAATGGTCTTGCAATTAGTTGCAGACGTTTTATAAATGATTCTGCTAGACCATTTTGTGTATGAACGTGAGCTACAGGATGTTCAACACTTATCCCAATTGACATACAATAATTATTAAAAGTTTGGGATGTAAATTCACCAGCATTATCAAGTCGAATGGTCTTAATTGTATTATCAGGAAATTGTGCTTTTAACTTAATTATTTGAGCAAGTAATCTTGCAAATGCAAGATTTCGACTTGATAATAAGCATACATGTGACCATCTGCTGGATGCGTCAATTAATATCATAAAATATCTAAATGGACCACTTGGTGGGTTAATAGGTCCACAAATATCACCTTGAATTCGCTCTAAAAATGCAGGTGATTCAATCCCCACTTTAGCTGGTGATGGTCTAATAATTAATTTCCCTTGAGAACAAGCATCACATGACAACTCATTGGATTGAAGAATCTTCTGGCTCTTTAAAGGATGTCCATGTGAATTCTCAATAATTTTTCTCATCATTATTGACCCTGGATGACCCAATCGATCATGCCAAACACTGAATATTTCTGGATTCATGAACTTCGGGTTCATTATTGCATAACTTTCGATTACTCGTATATGAGTATAGTATAATCCAGAAGAAAAAGCAGGCAGTGTTTCTAATATACGTTTTTCATGTGAAACAATAGATGTTATATAGAGACACTCTATATTATTTTTACAATCAGTTTCAACATGATAATTATTTTCACGTATATCTTTAAAACTTAATACGTTTCTTTTCGATTTGCTAGAGAACAGAGCATTATTAATTGTAAATCTTGTTCCTCTAGGCAAAATAAAGTTTGCATTTCCAAAACCTTCAATCAGATTTGCAGAACCTGATATAGTATTGACTTTTGCTTCCAGCATTGTCAATCTAGTAAAATATTTTCTATTTATGAGTATCGTGTGCGTAGTTGCGCAGTCTGCCAGACATAAACCCTCATTGCTCATTTTCGAATTACTCAACATATTGAAATTGTTCATATTTCTTCATTGAAAAGAAAAGAAAAACGATTACAAAGAGTCTTAAATATATATACAAACAAAACAACAACAAAAATATACTAAACAGTATTTAATTATATATTTTCATACAAATCATCCTCTACTTGTTTGATTGCATCAATTCTCTCTCCAGGAGATTCAAAATAATCAGCTACATCAAGATGCATCATATTGGAGGGGTCAAACACATCATCTTCTTGAATGACAAGATTTACCTCCACATTCTTTCCTTTTCCTTTTTCCTTCAGGGAAGCTTGATAGAGATCAACAAGGTATTTTGACGTACGACAGGTACGTGACCAGTGCCCAGTCATTCCGCACCGAAAACATTTATGTTCATCACCTTTCGAACTTCTATCTTGTGGAGCCTTTCCTTTATGATCATCACTTCGTGTGGGTTTCTTAAAATTATAATGCCCACCACGAAAATAGGTATTTCTTCCTCTACCGCGGTCCCGACCTCGACCACGACCACGACCTCGACCACGGTTATTAAAATTCACAACATTCACTTCAGGGAATGGTGTTGCTCCAGTTGGTCGGGATTCGTGATTTTTCATCAATAACTCGTTATTTTGTTCAGCAACGAGAAGACATGAGATAAGTTCAGAATATTTTGCAAAACCCTTATCTCGATATTGCTGCTGCAGGAGCATATTCGAGACATGAAAAGTGGAAAATGTCTTCTCTAACATATCAACATCAGTAATCTTTTCTCTGCATAATTTTAATTTTGAACTAATTCTGAAGAGTGCGGAATTATACTCACTTACTGATTTAAAGTCCTGCAACCTTAGATGCATCCAATCATAACGAGCTTTTTGAAGAATAACTGTTTTTTGATGATCGTACCTTTCTTTCAAACCTTGCCATAGAACGTAGGGATTTTTTATTGTAAGATACTCCATTTTCAATCCCTCGTAAAGATGATGGCGAAGGAAGATCAGGGCTTTTGCTTTTTCTTGATTTGATGCATCATTTCCTTCTTTAATTGTTTCTCCAAGATTCATAGAATCTAAATGGACCTCAGCGTCAAGGATCCATGACAAGTAGTTATTTCCATTAATATCCAGGGCCGCAAATTCGAGCTTTGTAAGGTTTGCCATAATAACACTATCAAAATAATAATATATATTTATATTAGAAATTTAACATAAACCAAATGCGTAAAAATGGCTTACCTATAAGACTTACCTTTAGCGGGAAAAATGACAGAGATTCGTGCTGATAACGTGTTGTAAAATTGAGAGGCGAAACCGGGCACCAAAACTTTACCAAAACATATAATAATAATAATAATAATAATAATAATAATAATAATAATAATAATAATACAAAAGATGAAATATAAAAAGAATATATATATATATATATAGTATAAACAAAAGAAAGTGGAGATTTATGGCAAATTAAAAACACAAAAATTAGAGAAAATGGGAGGAAAAATTGGTATCTTTTCTTTTCCAAAAATCTCTCTATTTATAGGCAATTTAAGAGATGATGATGTGGTACATTTGGACACCAATCTATGGCCTTTAGAAGACACTTTGGCTATAGAGAAAATGCCACTTGGCATGGATAACAAATGGGCATGTGGAATGGGCATTTACATATGCCATATTCACAATAAATTATTATTATTTTTAGTTCAAAGTAAATTATTATTTTAGTCTTATCCTATTTCAATTTTCTATCGACAAATTATGATATCGTATAATTTATAAGACTATATCAATAAACGTTTTATTTTCTTTTCATTTATAATAATATCCAGACCAAAAAATGTAAATGGATTGATTAAAATTTTTTTCTCATTCCAAACAAACAAAATTTAAGTATTTCAAATCCCATGATCTAAATTTATTTATTAAACTTTTTTTTTAATTCCAAATAGTGGTTTAGTTTATTTTTTATCTTTTATTTTTAAAAAGCAACTATGTCTATAAATGCTGATATTTTCATTATGTATTTTATTTCTACTCAGTTCAAAGTAACAAAATGATACATAGGTTCCTTTTTTTTTTTTGAGTTCAATAACATATGAGAGTGAGAGATTCAAACTTCTGACATTTTGGTCATTGGTTTATGTCTGAACTAATTAAACTATACTTAGGTTAGTGTGGTCTATGGTCCTTCAAACTTTTTAAAATTAAAATATTTAATTAACAAAATATTCAAAAATATAAAAACTAAAAAGATGCATAAAACCATCTCCAAATTACAGTGGTGCAGGGTTAAACTCTTAAAACTTTTAATTACAGTAATTATACCTTTAAGTTCACAAAATTGTTATGATTAAACTTTATTGTTATAATATCACCAACGGAAACTCAACTAGAATTGAACATTCAAAGTCTTAATTACAACCATTGTACCTCAATCTTACAAAATCATTGTAATTAAATTACACTTGAAGCAATTTTTGTTGATGGTAGCTTGAACCACACTAATAAATTTTGAAATTTGTGATTTTTTTTTTGATAAAATAAAGCAAAACATTAAATTAGTCCATTAGTTGGACTGAGAACTCTCTAGAAGATAACTCCTTGTAAAGAGGCAGGGACTGCTTCCATCCATCGTTCTTCTCCATTGATTTGAAGATCTAACTTTGCCACTTCATGAGCCAAAAAGTTTGCTCGTCGGTCATACCAGTCGAAGGAACATAATTGAAAATTCTTGGCAAATTAAGGTAAGGATCTCATCTATAATTATCCCCAATTCTGATTGATTATCCTTTTTACTTCAAAGAAGGTGAATAACACACTAGCACAATCCGAGACTCCACCTCCATCCGAGTGAAACCGATCTCTGTTGCTAACTCCAGAGCATCTCTCACTGCCATGGCTTCAATGGATCATTGCATAAAATCTAACCTATAATATTTATCCGTGCATCATACATTATAATTAGCTTTAAATTTATTACAAGCGTTTTCAAACCCACTTTTAATACCATTGATGAAACATTTACGTACTATGTCTATTAAACAAGTTTGGGTTAAATTAACATGATATGACAAATAAGGGTGAATATCTCACTCCAACATCATATCAATGATGTTAACACTTAACAATGAAACTAAATAAAAGCATAGTCTTAAAATCGAATGTCACAGTTGAAATTTGGTTAGATTGCTACTTTAATATATTTTATGGTTTGTGCTTAGTTTTATTTTGGTTCATATGATTTAAAAAGTTTATAAATAGTCCTTGGGATTAGATTGAATCTACTAAAATATAATTATTGTTGTAAATTTTCATTGTTAAGACACATTTTATTTAAAGTGTCAGTTCATCATTCCTCCTTATCACACACCAGTTTATCGTTGTTCTTTCATATCTAAAAGAAAATGTTCCATGTTATAAAACTATTTTGGTAACAACAAAGATGTTTGAATAGTTTTAACAAAATCATCCCAACTATAGCCTATGAATTAGACTAGTGATTAAAAATAATTTTTATCCTACTTGACAATATGAGTTTATTTTCAACTTTCAATTTCATCAAATTAGATTTTTTTTAGTACAATAAAAAGAATATGGAGATTTGAACCTCCGACCTCAAGAAAATGAGTACATGCCAATTACCGTTGAACTATGCTCACTTGACTCATCAAATTAAAATTGGTTTAGAATGTAATGTTATACATATGGGGTACAATTTTGAACCTTAAAGAAGTCGACACTACCAAGCCATGTTTAGGCTAGTTACTCATGTGAATATTTTTTAGCGTGAATAGATTATGAATAAAGGCCTGTGGATGGAATTTCGGAGGAAGAAGAGACACTATAACTATATTTTTGTTGAACTCAGTGAAATTTTGTGTAATATTTTATTATACACTTGATATTGTATACTAATTTGTTAGAATTTGATTTTTGTTGAAAATATGATTTTTTGAAGTTTTTGTTAGTTCAAGAATTTGCGGGGTATGAATTTGAACTTTTGAACTTTTTAGTTGAGTTTATAATGCTTTTAACTTTTTTTTTAGTACAATAAACGTGACAAATGGGGATTTGAACCTCCGACCTCAAAGGAAGAAATACATGTCAATTATCATTAAATTATGCTCACTTTGACATGAACATCCGACCTCATGGCTTTTAACTCGTTGAACTATACTCAGGTATGTATGAATGTTTTGGAAGTTTTTTGTTGGAAAGTAATGAATACTTAATAACAAGCAAATTTTGTAATATTTGTTCAAGTTATAATTTGATAGCCTAAGTGTAACTTATGGTTGAACTAAAAGAAAATATTTTTATTAACATTTGATGGGAACAATACTTGCCAACACACAAGTCAATCATACTTGTTTTCAAACATAATGTATTTTTATTAATCTATTTTTGTCGCATTTAATATACAAGTGGGTCTCTCTAGAAACTAACAAATCAAAGTACACTATGTCAAAATGTCAATAAGGGCTACTTCTAGGAAGTGTTTGTCAAGTATTTCCCATTTGATAGGTCCTTAAATTTGTAAAGTTCAACTATCTTTTAGATACTATTTAAAGTTCAATGACTAAGACTTCATTTAATAATCATTTGAATCATGTTTTGATAACCATTTGATTTTTTAAAATTGTGCTTGGTTTTTTTCTCAATTTATCTACAATCGTTTTCATCTTTTTTTTAAGAAACGTTTAATTTTTTAGTCAAATTTCAAAAATAAAAACTATTTTTTTTTAGTTTTCAAAACTTGGTTTAGATTTTGAAAACATTTGTAAAAAATAAATAACAAAACAAAGAAACTCATAAGTGGAAATAATGTTTATAAGCTTAATTTTAAAAAATAAAAAACAAAAAAACGAGATGATTATCAAACGAGGCATTGATTTTTAGTTTTTTATTTTTTAAAATTGTGTTTGTTTTCTCACAATTTCTTTACAACGGTTTTCATATTTCTTAAGAAAATATTTGAATTATTTGGTCAAATTCCAAAGAGAAAAAAAAGTTTTTAATTTTTTTTTTTAATTTTTTAGTTTTCAAAACGTAATTTGAATTTTGTAAACATTTATAAAAAGGAGATAACAAAACAAAACAAAAAAAAAAAAAAAAAAAAAGGAAAAATGACATTTATTTAATTTTAAAAAATTAAAAATTAAATAGTTATTAAACTTATAATTTAAAAAAATAAAAACATAACTAATTAAATCCTCATCCTCACATTTTTCATTTTTTCTTTCTTTCTTTTAAGTTACAATTTGATAATGTTAAAAAGTTTAAAATAAAAATTAACTCCTCAAACTGAAATTTGTTTCTTCACAATTCGAGCTAAAATTAAAATCGTTTTTGAATCGAGATTATCACTTTCTTTTTTCTATCTGGAGAACAATGTTTCGAGGGAAAATGGAATCGTTCTTCATCGTGAATCGAGAAAGAAGTTTTGTGTTGATTGAGCACTGAAGATTCCGAAAGATTAGGGTTCGGACTTGCGTCGGAAGAAGATGAGGACCAAGAGTCGCCGCGGCGGAAGGTCCAGGCCTTCCCGGCGTTCCGCCGCTTCTTCTCCGTCGTCTATGGCGTCTCCCTCCGTGCCCGACCGGGTACGTAATCACTTCTCTTTCTTTATAGCAATGGAACTTTTTTTTTTTTTTCTCCTTCTCGCAAAACAGGTCGTCTCCGTCGTCTATTGCTCTTCGCGACTGAAACTGTTCTCTGATCCACGAGGATACCATTTTTACTTTCTTGGATTTGGCTGAGAAAATGTTGATAGACTTAATTTTAGTCTCGAACTGATTTCTTTTTTTTTTTTATTTTTACTAATTCGAAGAAAGGGAAGAGAATGTTTGCTGAAAAAATGATGGATTTGTATCTGGTCAGGATGTGTCCAATGCAGAAGATAACACTCTGAATGAGGCATCAAGGAAGGAAACTCACGATGTGTTGGATAAGGTGAAGGTAGATTGCTTTCAGAAAGACACTTGTATTAGATGCGATGAGAGTGGTGACTTGTTGGTTTGTACTGAAATTGGATGTCCAATTGCTCTTCATGAGTACTGCATGTCCTGCGAACCTTCGTTCGATGAAGAGGGGCGCTTCTATTGTCCTTATTGTTCGTATAAAAGAGCTTTGGTGCGTGTGAATGAGTTGAGGAGGAAGGCTATGGTGGCAAAGAGAGCGTTGTCTGATTTTATTGATACCAGGATGGTTAGTGGTGGCAATTCACCGCAGATAGGAGAGGCAGGGAAGAAGAAAGCATCTAATGTTTCAACTTGTGGTATGGATGCACACCTGTCTAATCATGAGAATCATCCGGGCAATGAGAGTTTGCGAGATCAGGATATGCAGGTCGAGCAAAATCAGAGTAATGAAGGGGAGGACCATGCGAGAACAGCAGGAGATGATCAACCAATGTCAATGGTGGGGGTTAATGGCGAAAATCACGATGGTCCTATTGTGTCTAATGTTAGCAACGGCATACTTTCGACTCCTGAAGTTCAGCCATGTGAGGATTCTATGAATGAAAAGGAAACTCGTGATGCTGACACATCTGGAACACATCAGGATGAAAGTTTAGAAGATAAAGAAGATGGAAAAACGATGGAAGAAGAAAACTTAAGGTCAACAGATGACATTGAGGATGAAGAGATTGTGAAGGATCAAGGTCAACCAGAGACTCCTAGTGCACATCATGATGAGGAAGAGACTGCTGTAGATGATGTTGATCATGGAGCAGAACGAGAATCTCAAGGCACAGGTGATGGTGGAGAACAAATCCAGCCTGAAAAAGAAGGGATGCTTGAAAATATCGATCCTGCGTCTGGAAATAATGATTTGACGAATGAAACATTTGTGAAGAAAAAGCGCTTTAAAACTAAAGCTAATAGGAAAGTAGACCTGCAGAATTTTAGTTCTTCTAGAAAGTCATTGCGTCTACGAACTCCAGAACCTGGGAAAAAGTCACCTCATATACAAACACCAAAACCTGGGAAAAATCATGCAACCAAAATTGAGAAAGTTTCTGCATCCGGAAATTTAAAGCTGAAACCAGCATCTCCCAAT
The DNA here is from genome assembly GCA_033996785.1 of Trichosanthes truncata. Taxonomy (NCBI): domain Eukaryota; kingdom Viridiplantae; phylum Streptophyta; class Magnoliopsida; order Cucurbitales; family Cucurbitaceae; genus Trichosanthes; species Trichosanthes truncata. Next base: position 54,471,199 of record JAWPNB010000010.1, read on the forward strand.
CAATTGTAAGTCTCATTGCAGGCTATCATTCAGTTTCTACATTACTGGATTGCAGTACATTGGCGGGTGTCTTTCGGCCGTTTCTGATAAGCAAAAGTAATTGCAACTGACTATCATTTCCTGATTTGCAGCAAAAACTTGGATTTTCATGGTGGGAAGCGTAAGAGAATGCGTTGGTCTACAGAAGAGGAGGAAGTGTTGAAGGTACTAGTTGATCAGTTAATCAATAAAGATATTTTGGCTTTTAGCATCTTTAATTGTTATTAGATTCCATCTTCCAGACTAGAATCAAGTGATAATGATCTTTATTCCTTTCTATGATCCAATTGTTGTTGTTTTTAAGAACAAAAAAAATCTGTCCCAAAACAATTAAATCATGCAGAAGGGAAAAAAAAGATAATAAAATGGAACTATGGAAGAAGCGTATCAGTCTTTTGTAAATACTAGTCTTGCAGGACATTGGTGTGCTTGTAAACTAGCAAATTTGTATTTATTTATTAATTTTTAGTTTGGGAACAGATATTTCAGTGATGGTATGGAACATTACAAAAGGGGGAGAAACGTCATACCCCTGTTAAGGATATGCTTATATATATTTAAACGCACCTTGCATGATTCTTAGGATGGAAAACTCAGTTCTTATCCGTGTGTTGGCTAAGCTAGTTGAAATGATCTACTTTATAGAAAACTTTTCTTATGATTACTCTTACATTTTCTTAAACTGAAAAATCCAGGTAGTGTTGCATACAATACTTAAAAGGATGCTCAAGTTCATGCTGCTTCATTTTTCGTTGGCACTCAATGCATTTGTGTCATTTGCTGAAATATCTGCTAATTTTTTTCCAAATTTCCATTGAAGATACAATCGATTATGCTTTTTGACCCATTTTTGTACCCTACCAAGTTCAAAGGAACGTATGTTGTGGTGCGACCAGTTTGTCTTCTATAATGGAGCTAAAAACTAACTTATATTACTACATTTTTTTGAATCATTATTTGCTTCTCTCTGTGCTTACTAAAATTAGTTTTTTTCAGGAAGGAGTTCAGAGATTCTCTTCTACAGCAAATAAAAATCTTCCTTGGAGGAAAATTTTGGAATTCGGTCGTCACATATTTGATGACACTCGTACTCCAGTTGACCTGAAAGATAAATGGAGGAATATTCTAGCCAAATAGTCTTGCTTAATGGATAACTAGTCGGAATAGATTACAAAAAGGTAACTTTCATAATGTCAATAGCAAGTTAATGGATGTGGAATTATGTTTCAATTTTTTTCTTTCGAATCATGTCCTCTTTGTAAATGGCGTGTCTCTAACTATTGATTTTTGTGCTCAAAGTTCAGTATGAACATGTAACTCGATGTCTCGCATTCACACAATCCAACTATCCACCCCCCTCCTAAGAAAATAAATAGGTTTAAATCCAATTTTGGTACTGTCTTATGGTTTTTGTTCAATTTGGTCCTGGTATTTTCAAAACGGCGTTTTGGTTCATGTAGTTTTAGCTGTTGTTCATTTTGGCTATGCACTTTTAAAACGTCCATTTTAGTTCCCGTGTTTGCTTTAAAAACGATCACTTTGGTTCTTGTTTGCAAAATTCATACATAAATTCAATACACAATAAAAACCTTTTAATACAAAGTTGTCACAATATTTTAAAGAATTTATTGAGTGTAATGTTGCGTTGAAATTATGGAGGAAGGCTAAAAGCACCATTACCAAAATAGGTTTTAAGCTCTAAATACATATAAACTCTTCATCAATGGATCCTTAAGACCGCATTTTTCTGCAGGTATGTTTCGAATGCAGAGCCATACTGTTCTGTAGCAGGAACCTTTCAATTTGGATCTTCAAGAGATCTACATGCTAAAAAAAAAGGATTGCACAAACAGTTTAGTCTTGAAGACTTTGATTTCAAATGGAAGGTGTGGAACCGGTGCTTAGATATAAGGATGATGAAGGCTGTACAGCTCTATCTAATGTTGGTCTGTAACTGATGGGCATCATCACAGTTTAAGTTTAGGTTAGGGAATTTGCCAAAATTTGTCTATGTTCTTTCAAATCCTTTTAAGTTGGTTGTAGGCGAAGATCTCCAATTTTGGTCTGTTAATGTAGGTTGGTTTTGACCATGCAGAGCCATCAATGGCAACTCTCCTGTGGGAGAAAAGCACGTCGGAGTTGCGGTTTTGACGTTTGCTTGATGATGATACTTGTTCTTCGAAGTGTTGTAATATATAATGTTTATGTAAACACAGATTTCTTAGGTCATGTTGTACCATCATAGGTTGACCTAGTGGTCAATATAAGGGTTATGTAAATAATAAGGACTTAGAGAGAATGAGTTCAAGTTATGATGGTCACTCACTCAAGATTTAATATCTTATGAGTTACTTTCTAGGATTTAGAAAAATTATTCAATGAGGTTGCTACTATGTGACTGTTTCTTAATAACTATTGAATATAGATTTGAAAATCTTCATGGCTCTTAATAATCACTAGATACAAAGTTAAGGAATCTTTGTAGTTTTTCTTTCATACATCTAACAATGTAAAACTATCAATCACATTGTGTCTGTCTCTTTGAATAATTTTTAAGGTTGATATCTTACGAGTTACTTTTGCAATCAACTAGTAAGATCAGAAGAGGGTTAGATGTTTGAATTTCTTCACTTTCACATGTTGAACTTAAAAAATAAGGTCAAACAGTTGAAATGCATGCAAAATGACATGTACAAAATCTGTTGTTGGTTGAACTTATGATCTTACATAACAAAGATTCAATAGCATAACATTGTAAATTATCGAATAATTCTTTTTGCAATTAAAATAAGAAGGCATGAAACGGTGTAGTACTTTTAAGGTGTGTTTAGGAAAAAAAAAAAATTTCTTCTCAATATTCAGTTTAATGGAAAACTCAAAGACACTATATAAACTAAAATGTTTCTAGAGTTTTTTGGAAATACTGCAGCTCCATCCGACATCAATTTTATTTTTTAATTCTCTATTAAAAAATTAAGTATATCTATTTATTTAAATTTTCACACTTAAAAAACAATTTCCAAGTTTTAATCAAAATTTAAAGAATAATACTTATACACGTGAGTCCATAGTTGTGGATTGTGATGGTGGCCAAAACATACATATAACTTATAAGTCCATAGTTCCTATTGACCTTTTGATTTGATGTATTTTTTAATAACTTAAAAATGTTAATAGGTCTATTTACTTATTAAATGCGATAGAAATAGACGAACAATATAAAAATAGCCAAAGTAAAGAGTCCGCAAAAGATAAGTATTCTTCACAACTTTCTTATGACATAGTTCCTACAACGTTCTTAGGAGTACACTACTTTAGATTTATTTTTCAATCACGTACAACATTTGACCTCAAACTTGGAGCGCCATACACAAATTTCATTATAATACCCTTCCCTAAGGCCTTTAGGCTGTTTTGTTTGTTGGGTTCTTATGATATTCTCAAATTCTTCAATTTAAGAAACAAAGAACTGTCAAAGAATGATCTTCAAAAATAGAAAATGGAAAATCCAATCATTATAGAGCGAGTTCTCATTCTTGCTAACAGTTATTTTTTCCTGGAAATAAAATTTGATTGGTGATTATTTTTAAAGTACTATGGAACAAAAACTTTTTTTTTTTTTTGTGGGGGGGGGGGGGGGGGGTTGAAGAGAGAAGGTAATGAAATCATTCAGTGCAGAAGAGGGACATTTACAGCATAAGTTAAATTTGATTGGTGATTATTTGTAAAGTACTATGGAACAAAAACACTTTTTTTTTTTTTTTGGGGGGGGGGGGGGGGGGGGGGGGGGATGAAGAGAAAGAAGGTAATGAAATCATTCAGTGCAGAAGAGGGACATTTACAGCATAAGTTAAAGTAATAATAGTGCCTAGTGGGGGAACTGTGGAGTGGGGGATTCTCTTCCTAAACTTTGCATTTTCTACCAAAAGGAATGTTGAGTGGACATCATAATATGTGGGCAGGGCAGAACCAAAATTGAGGGAGAGAGAGAGAGAGAGAGTGGCACCAGTTGAGTAAAAAACATGTCTGATTTGCTCTGTTGTGTTGTGGTCTAAATAACAGTGCCACTGGGAATCAAGGCATCCTTGATTACTGTCACAATCCCACTCTTTATGAAGTATCCATCTGTCTCCCTTGCTGCTTCTTGCACACTGTCCGCATTTACGATCTGAGATGGGATATTTTTAAGCGGTGAGTCAGAAAATTCATTCAATATCACACCCAACAACAACATTCATATTCATATTCAAGGATGTCTACTAGTTCCACATGATTTTTTTTTTTTTATATTCGTGGTGAATGTTGGACCAGTTTGTGAGCACCTTGTCTAATTTTACAGGACAATTGTTTGACTCTACTATATTTGATTGTTAAGAAAAGTTGTAGGATATTAAATCCTAAGTAGGTGGTCATCGTGATTTGAGTTCATTCCCTTTGAGCCCTTTATTATTTCCATAGCTCTTATTGACCCCAGTAAGTCAACCCATAATGATAATTTAAGAAACTATTACTTCCTAGACTGTATATCTAATAGACACCAGTAATGAAAAAAACATCGGAGGAAATGAAGAGAAAAAAGGTAATAAAATCATTTAGTACAGAAGAGGGACATTTACAGCATAAGTAATGGTACCTAGTGGAATATTTCTAATAGACACTATTACTTTCTAGACTGTATATCTGATCTTTGTAATTTAAGAAACTTTCTGTAATTCATAGGTAAGAATAGATTATAGTTATTAAATCTATTTAACACTTACGTGATTATGGAAAATATATTATTTAATTGGGTCGGGTTCAAGTATTTCGTGGTGCAAGGGTAAACAAACTGAACAAGATTTATTAGACACATAATCAGTCAAAAATTTAGTATAATATTTTTTTGAAGTATGAGACATCAAACTTATCATAAAATTTAGTATAATATTTTTTGAAGTATGAGACTAAATAGATCAAACTTATCATATTTGATATGTTATTTTTTACACCGTCCCAATTTTGAAATAAGAAATGAATATGGTAGCAAGCAAGTGGGCGGCCATGTGAGGTAGATTTATTCCCACCGTCAAAACTACTTTAAGAGAAAAAGGAGCTTTGATGAGCTCAATTTCTTGTCTACTTGTCTGTGTTCTTTATGTTCTTTCCCAATGGAAGCAGTGGGTTTGATTGATAGTCAGAACAGATAATGGAAATCAACATCTCAATGAGACCCCACCCCGAGAATGGATTATGATATGATATAATAAGGACTTGAGGTAGCATTATAAAATAAATGTTAGAAATGTAATAAAAGCAAGCAAGTTGACGCGACGAACCTTGACATTTTCCCCGATGCGAGCATTTTTGTCAATGATAGCTCTCTTGACGTGAGAGTTTCTGCCAATGCCAATTGGTACACTACCCTTGGCCGCCAATAATCTACGGTCGGCGTCCGTCTGAGGAACACCACAAGAAAACAAATCAGTATTACGCTCACAACTCAGTTTTTCCTGTCAGCAAACGAAGTGCAAAACAAACAGGGTCCTGCAACTACAACTACAACTCACCCAGAATGGCTCCCTATTTCAAGATTTAGCTTAGGTGAGTTTCGAATGGTAAAAAATGTTTTTAACCAATTAAAGTAATTTTTCAAAATTTTCATCTTGTTTAACTATATAGCCAAACAACTTTGAGAATCTAGAAGTACTTTTAAAAAAGCTCAAAGCTACCTCAAACTCATGTGACAAATAAGATTATTATAGTCACATACCTCATAATAATCTGCACCCATCAATAATGTGTCTTCTATGATTGCACCTTCTGATATGCAAGATCGGAGACCAACGACAGAATGATGAATCTTGCAGTTCTGAGAGAAAACAAAAGAGGGGTTATTCCAATTTCCAACTGATGGAAAGGGGAAGGAATAATGCAGTGGAGACAATGTAGCAACGCCATCTTTGCTCGTAAAGAAGTTACCTTTATGACACAGCCCTCACCAATAACACTGTCTGTGATATCAGCATCAAGCATTTTCGATGGCGGCAAATATCGAGGTTGGGTGTAGATTGGTGATGAACGATCATAGAAGCTACAATTGAGTGTTTCGTATATCAAATAAACAATTGATAATTTAACAATTTATTGGTAAAAAATGGAGAAACCAAATCAAACTTGACACAATTACCTAAAGTCTGGTACTGGCTTCTTCGTGATCCCCAGATTCGCATTGTAAAAGGCTTCTATGGTACCGATATCTTCCCAGTAGCCATCATACAAGTAAGCTTGAACCTATAAAGGCAAAGCAACATCTTTATTATAGAGATCGCAGCCCAGCTTTGAAGTTATCTTTCTCCAGCAAACCAAGAATAGTCAAAAGTGACGAGTTCAAGATCAGAATTTTAATTCATCTAAACTGTGTCTTTTTCTTTTATTTTTCTTTTTTCTGAATCCTAGTATGATCATACGTGAAAAGGTTTTTTTTTTTTTAATATCGATGAGTGTCCAGGCCACCTTGAGCGCACCTCGACTAATCTCACCGGACAACCGCCTGACCCTACCACATTTAGATGACAAAAAACACACCTAGGATATTAAATCTTAGGTAGGTGGTTAGAGTTTGCAGTTCCATTATTTGGTACTTTCCACCAACGATATCTATGATATATATGGATGGTACTATTATCAATATTGGCATAGACCTATATTTATAGTGTATAAAAGCATTATACGCTTACCCTCATTCCAATGGAAGTTGCACCAGGAATAACTTCACTCCCAAAATCATTTGCTCCGGGAAATTTATCTCTAAGAAGATTCAGCATCACATCCTTGCTGATAACGTAAATACCCATGCTGGCTATGAAAGGCATCTCTTTCGCTCTGTCATCATCAAGACCCAAAATAGTAGTATCAACCTGTAAAAGAAACAAGACACAGCAATGATAAAGATTTCTCGCTTAGAGTGCTAACCAGCCTAACAATTGAAATGATGGAACAGCTTATGAATCAAGACATGAGAGAATAGAATAGAAGGCAGTGGAATTTGGATTCACCTTCATCGCTTTCAATTGCTCTCCTTTTGGCTTCTCTGCAAATTCAATTATGCGTCCTTCTTCATCAATCTTCATCAGACCAAACGCAGTAGCGCGCTTTTCATCCATGGGTAGTGCAGCTACAGTGATATCTGCATCAGTCTCCCTGTGTGCTTGAATAAATCTCTCGTAATCCATTCGGTACAAATGATCACCAGCAAGAACTAGATATTCCAAAACATTGTGCTCTTCAAATAGCCACAAGTACTGCCTAACTGCATCAGCCGTGCCCTGCAGATTGTGGTGTCAAACTATCATGAGATAAGATAATATGTCACTTCTCAACAAACTTAAAGAAAAATGCATTCGGAAGTGTTAATGCCAGCGTTCACAGAATCAATATTCTGAACAAAATGATAGGTTTCAGTTTTTCCAATTTTCGCAAAAGAATAGATTTCATCACCTGGAACCAATTTGGATTCTCCGGACTCTGCTGAGCGGCCAGAACCTCAACAAATCCTTCATTCTTGTAACCACCCATGTTACTCGCATAAGCTCGGGAAAGGTGACGATTAAGAGAAGCAGAATTGAATTGCGTAAGAACATAAATCTTGGAAACGTTGCTGTTGAGACAATTGCTAACAGGAATGTCAATCAGCCTGTAGTTCGCTCCAAGAGGAACAGCAGGCTTCGCCCGCTTCTTAGTGAGCGGATAGAGCCGCGTTCCAGCACCACCTCCCAGAATAATCCCAAGCACACTCTAAACACAACAAAACAGATAACAGAAGCCATTCAACTATCATCCATTCCAAAAACCAATTCGCGGCGGCTCAAAACAGAAAATCAAACAAAGTAAATTCCACGAACGCAACAAGAACAACAGGCAACGAAACTAACCAATTCCAATCAATTAACGCGAATAGCACAGAGAAACAAGAATACCAACCCGGCTAGCATCGGGATCGAGGCAAGTCTGAGAGTTCTTGGAATCAGAAACCGCTTTCGGAGAGACGATCAGAGGAGCCGCTGTACCACCGGAAACTCGTCGTGATCCCAAACCAGAAGCTCTAAAGTCGATCTTGTCACCAGAAATGTGAGACGCACCGAACGAAAGGCTTCGAAGGTTGCTTCTCCTTCCACGGTTAGAACCGCCGCTCGACGACGAGGACGCCGACGCCGTCGTCGGAACTCTGAGAACTCCAACCGCAGCCATAGAAGACGCCATTAGACGAATCAATTCAAATCGAAAAAACTCCGATCAGCCGGTGGCCGGAAAAATGAAAAAGCAGAGTTCAGCTCTGCAACTCTACTGCCGAATAAGAGATTTGATTTACCACTGATATTTGATGTGGTTTTAGGGTCGATGTTGCCCTCACAATTTCCACTTTATTACGTCCTTTGCCCTCGGTTTTGGTGGTTCAGAACGTGAGTCCTTAGAGGGGTAATATGGGGAAAAAGAAAGTTCCAGCGGTTCCCCAATAAAATTAAAAGGAAATTAATGATTTTCTAATTTGATGAGATTGAGTGGATGTGGATTCACGGATCCATCCATGGGTCACATGGAGATGGACTCTTCCTTTTTAGATTTTTTGGGAACGGTTCATTCTTTAAAAATTAAATAAGTAATAAAATTAATATTCCACGTGTGCATCATTTTTCCTTTATTACTCAAGACAATAATTTTGGGTTAAAATGTGAATTGTGGTAGTCAATTGGAGTATAACTCAATGAAAGATAATAATTACCATCTCAAAATTCGACGATTCGATCCTCCATATCTGCAATTGTTGAACAAGAAAAAAGAATTAAGCTAACTTTACCTGACTTGATTCAAGGTAGGCCATGCCTTAATCGTGCTCGATCGTATTTAGTTTAGATTTGTTTGCTTGGTACATAATTGCATGTCTCTCTCTATCTTTTCTTGTTAGTTGCTTGGTCTAATTTATGACAAACTTTATCTTTACGATTCATGACAAATCTTCAATCTTGTCTATAAGACTTCTAAGGTTTAACTAATGTCTCTTTAAACATTGATTTACACAATCATTTGAAGTATCGTTGTTTGTCTTGTCTAATACTTCTAATCTCTACTTAATTCTCACCTCATCTTTTGTCATTATCCACCTGATTTGACCATCAATTTTTTTTCTTAATAACATCACACTAATATTAGTTAAACACACGTGCAATTTTCTATCTTTGTAGGTTGGATATACATTAGGCTTACTTAAGAAAATAGTAATACAAAAATTGATAAAAATACTCCGATGCAATTACAAAAATATTTTGTTATACCATAACAAAATCAACTACCTCAAATTAAAAGCTAACCTAACACTAGAATGTCCAAACCCAACTAAAATGCATATTGTCAATCTGAGCATAGTTTAGTGGATAATTACCAATTATCATCACAAAAGTCATGGTTCGATATCTCACCCTGCAATTGTTAAACTAAAATAAACATTAAACACATCCCTAAAAATCAGTATTCACAAAATTAACACTATCCAACTCCTACAAAACCCAAAAATAAAACATAAATTTACCAAATTCAAATTTCAATCCTAAGCATCCAACCCGAGCATAGCTCAACTGGTTAAAACATATATCCTCAACTAAGAGGTCAAAGATTCAAAATTTCCCTACCTCCACATGTTGTTGAACTAAAAGAAGAAGAAGAAGAAATCAATCTAAACATCGATGTTGACCTAACTTAGAGGTCGTTTGGTAACATTTTCTGTTTTTTTGTAATTGTTTATATTTCTTGTTTCTCATTTTTCAAAAACATTTTGAAAATAATCAAACTTCTTATTTCTTGTTTTTGTTTCTAGTTTTTTTTTTTCAAAATAAAAAAAAGTATTATTTTATCAAAATACAATATACAAATTTTGAATATTTAAAAATTAATTTTCATATAAAATTTTTACACTTTCAATTTAAAATTTCAAATAATGAGGAACAATAAATGATTATCAAACACATTTTTTTCTCAATAAAAAAAAAACAAAGAAACAAAAAACAGTGATCAAATGCAATACTCTTTTTCTTTCTTAAAAAAATTAACAAAAAAAACAAAAAACTAAAATAAAAAATAGAAACATTACCAAACTAGTCCACAGCGAATGAGACACCTATTATTTTCATAAGATTAAAAATTCAATCATTAATTGTTGAACTAAAATAGAAACCTTCAAAATATTTAAACAAAAAAAAAAAAAAAAAAGAAAGAAAGAAAAGAAAAGAAACCTTCGAATCAAAGCATAATAAATTATTCCAAAGCACATTCTAAAATCTAATGGTACAATGCACCTCACAAATAAATAAAACGTGAAATTAAAATATGGATTAAATTAGCACCGTCCATTTTCCTTTTGCTTTAATTTAATAATATTTTTTCCATTTTTGAAATTTTTAGAGAATAAATAAAGGGAGGGAGAAGAGAATGAATGAAACATAGATCAGGTATCCAAGTTTAGGTGGGCCCAGGGATCAGGAGCGCCGTTGAACTTGAAGTGATGGCAGTGTTGTTTCGGTACACTGGCCCACACGTGAATATTTCCCCACTACCCTCCAAATTTTTGGTTTGTTCTTTTACACCGAGGAGATTTATATTACATGCTTCCAAACAACTCGAGCGTACGGATTCCCCAATCATTTATTAATTAATTACAAATTGAATTCATGAAGTTTGATTATTTGATCTCTGAATTTTTAAATTTATAATTTAGTTCTTGAACTTTTGATTTTTTTTTAATTTATAGAGATACTAAATACAAAATTAAAATTTTAGAATTTTATTAGACATAAAATTTAAATTTATATCTAATAGATCAATTGATTTTTAAAAATTTTGAAATTGTCAATGACCTGTTAGACACAAAATTGAAAGTTTAAGAATCTATTAGACACTTTTGAAAGTTTATAGACCAAATAGACACAAACCTCAAAGTTCTAAGGACTAAACTTATAATTTAAGTTTGATGGTTTTAAAAGTTAAATTTAATGTCAACGTAAACATAGCTTAATAGTAATTGACATGCACTATTTCTCTTGAGGTCGGAGGTTTAAATGCTCATATCCCACGTTTGTTGTACTAAAAAAAGTTTACGAGTAATTTTTTTAGTTTCGCCATACATCACAAATGGTTATTGTTTCAACTATATTGAATGTATCTCAATTTGAGCGACATATATCTTCGACCAAAAAGTTATAAGATTTTCACCATCACATGTTATTAAACTTTTTAAAAAAATATTCATGTTGAATATATGATGCGTTCCTCTCTTTAGATGATAGGAGCTTAGATTTTTCATTTCATTGATTTTGTAATTTTGACTAGGTCAAGATTTAGGCCTAAGTACAAAGTAGAAAAAAAATGGGTGGATAAAAATGGTTTAGAGACAATTCGTGAGGTTTAACTAAGGCAACGTTTATGGGAATATGGAATGAGAATCAAAATTTTAATTCTCTTTGATGGAGTTTACTAAATTGTATGAATAGAATCAATTAGTAGGACTCACTGTCAATTTGAGAATCGCTCCCTCATAAAAAAGGTAGTTCTATTCCTCTCTACAACTCTTATTAATCTCATTCTCATTTGTTATTTTGTGGGCCTTACAACTTTTTTTTATTAGTTACTTTACAATTTTTACCCTTTCTCTCTCATTTATTGATGAGACCTACCAACTTTTTATTCTCTATTTTACAACTTTAACTCCCTCTTATTTATACTGCTAATGAATTTTCTTATAATAAAAAAACGTATTCTTTTATTACATTAATTTTTTTTTTGTAAAATTGAAAATTTCTATTTAATTGGTTAAATATTTAATTTTAATCAATATTATTTAGAACTTAATTTTTAAAATGAAGTATTTTATTAGATAACACATACAAATAAAATTTGATCTATATTCTTTTAATAAAAATTTATAAATTTTTAGTTGATGTAATTTTATTTTAGTTAGTTATTATATATGCCAATTAGTGTGGAGCTATACTCACTTTGGCCAACAATATTTTATATTAATATTTTTTATTTGATGTAATTTTATTTTAATTATTTATTATTGTTAAATACAAAAACATTGTTATTGTTGCCAAAATCTAGTCAGGAGAAATCTCATATGACCTTCACATGACAACAACTGTAAATTTATAATTTGGGGGAAAGATGTGACCTGCAAATGAGAAAAAGCTAGGCACTGATGTGACATTTGCCACACCACCTCCAATGCTTAAGTTAACAAGGAGAATTTAGGTGTAACAAACTAGAGTTTAGAGAATGAGAGTTAAGTTGAACTCTCTTTCTTTAAGTCATAATGACGTATTTATAGAACCTTTGTTTTCCGTATTCCTTTTTAGATAAGGATATAAAAGGTTTCCCTTTCTATTTAGGAATTGGATTTGAAAAGGTAAATCTTATCTTGCAAGATTTTCTTATAATTTGGGTTTACCTCTTTAGTATAATTCCACCCATAACATTAGCCCCCACTCCCTAGTTAGGATTCGAGATTAGAAGCGTGTGAAGTAATTGCATGGAGCCTAACTTGGGAGTAACCTATTAAGTTTTGGAGTCATTATTGACATTTTGAGGTCTGCCTAGAATTTTCTTAGTTATTGTTGTCCATTGATCGGACTGAAACGTGGAGCTTTTAAGAAGAGATTTTTAATTCAAAACAAGCTCTAGTCTAGTGCAAGTGCACACTGTCGATGCAAGTAATATAAAACTAAAAGTATTCCAGAATATCGATCCCACAGGAAACGGATACAACAAAATTCAAAAGATAGCCAAAATTATTTTCAAATTGCAAGGTTATAATAAATATGAAAAAGAAAATAAATATAAAATGTTGGGAGGTGTTTTTGACAAAAGAAAATAAATAATAAATATGAAAAAAGAAAATTCAAGTTGTTCGTGCTCATTTGGAGAGAAATGCAACTAAAATGCAATTGCAATCATAGTTAGCACAAGAAATTAAGTAAACAGAATTCAACTCCTCTTCGACCTTCTATAAAGTATCTTTAAGAGGCTAAGTGATTAAACCTATATTTCTATGGCTAATCTAACTTAGATATTTTTGTGCACAACTCTAGTGGTTTTGGAGTCTTGCCCTATGTCTAGGGTCGATGTTTAGGACTTATGTCTAAGCCTTTTCCTCCATTGCTTTTGCGACATTTGTCTTATCTTAACCCTTTCGGTATTAAGTTCAAGCTTGACAAGCAACACTAGATGGCAAACTAGGATTTACCCAACATTAAATTCACCAAAAGCAAACAATAGTTCAAGAATTAACTGGATTATTTTTGCTATCGAGTCTTACATCTTTCCTCTAGGGCATTCACAAGCTTGAACCCCTAAGGAAATTAGCTCATCATTGCAAAAGTAAAAAATAAAGCTTTAAAGTAATAAAAATGCATAACTGAGAATGAAAGAAAGAATAGATAAAATTCTAGAATGTAGAAATAAAAATAACTTAACCAAAACTTAAAGAACATAAACTAGAATCAAACTTTGGTAGAAGAAAATTAATTCGAACAAGCTGGAAATTTTATTAAGAACGAAGAACTCAACGCCAAAAATATAATTGTTTACACGATATTTCAACAGAGAAAGAGAAATGAGACACGTGTAAATGAATTTAAATTGTATTAATTTCAATTTAGTGGAGTACAATCTCTAATTTGTTCCTCTGATTCTTTCTCTCAAATTTACATCTGTCTCAAGGGCTTTGCAGCTTATTCTCGAATGTGAACCTGTCTCGAGGGCTTTTGCAGCTTATTCTTGAATGTAGATTTATTTCGAGGGCTTCGCAGCTTGTTCTCGATCTTCAAAGTCTTCTAGTCTTCAAGGCTCTGGTTCAGAGAATGTTTGATCTTCAAAAGTCTAGAGAGTATTCTAATCTTTATTTTTGAATTCTCTCTAAGTTCTCTGGAGAGTTTCTACATCTGAACCTCCAAAATGGAGGAGGGAGCTCTCTATTAATAGAGTTCCCCACGGCCCCCAAGTGGGCTTAGGCCTGATTGTTGGACTGGGCCTGGTGGACTTTGGGTTAGGTCCTTTAGACTGAGCTTGATTGACCTTAGGCCTAGCCTTTGTGGGCTGGGACTTTGTTGCTTAAGGCTTCTCATTTGGGCTTTGTCTAAAATTAGCCCAAATTTCATATAATCCAATTGCATATTTGGATCTACCTTAATTTAATTCAGAGATACTTGCTAATTTTAAATAATCCCTAATTAAATAAATAACTTTGTTACTAATTTTAATTAATGACATGGAAAATTTTGATTGGCCAAAATTTCTATTCCAACAATAATGAAACTTAAACGAATAACTTGAATCTTGAAATACACTAAAAGAATGAAAATACAACAGAAACTAAGTTTCTAAAACAGAAGAAAATAACTTAAATAAAACAGAAAAAAAAATTCTAAGAAATGGAAGAACACAACCATTTTTTCACTTCTTACTCAATCGACTCAACTCCACTTTTTTCAAAGGGAATTGAGTATTCACTTCCTTCAACTTTCGTTGTGGAATGATTGAGTTTCAAAGTTAAAAGGGGTTGGAAAACAGAGGAAAAAACATCAGCAAAAGAGAAGAAAAAAACAGCAGCAAAAGAGAAGAAAAAAACAGCAGCCTGAAGGTATATTTGTGTGAGAAAAAACCACATCTGCTTTGCCTCCGTTTCTTCCCTCCTTTATAAGCTTTATGGGCTAGGGTTTCCATATTTGTTCATGTGCAGCTTAGGTCAACTTGATTTGTTGAATTCATGGAGAAGAATGACATAAAATCCCCGAAATTTGGCTAATCCCGTATTTGGTGCGTTTTCCAGATTTTTACAGAAATGCAATTGCATTTCTGTTGTATTGTTTTCCAAATCTGCCAAAATTGCAATTGCATTTCTGTTGCATTCTTCAAATTCTTGCACAAAAACATCAAGTAAGTGTGATTTTCATTTTCTTCTGCTTTTTTTTTCTCAACTTACTTAATTCAAAAGGCTTTCAACAATAATTCAATTTAAATTTAAACCAAATTTTTTCTAGCCTTTTTATCTAATAACACAAATAAAATAACAAGAATAATTAAGTATAAATGCCAAATAATTATCATAAATGAGAATTATCATCCATCCTTATGAGGATATTCAGTTTCCTAGAGTGTCGGTTTCTCAATTTTTTTGTAGGAATTTTAGGGTTCTGTGATGCTTATTTTGCATCTCAGATCATCCCCAGAATTGTCGTCTAACCCCGTAGGTCAGTCTTTTCCTGGTGGGTAAGATTATCCTCTGGATGTGTGTTCGTCCACATCCTAGAGAAAATTTAGAGCTTCAAGGTTCTCTTTGGATCTCTCCAAGATTGTCGTCCAACCCCGTAGAGAATATTTTGATCTTTCTTAAAGGCTAAAACTCTCCTCTAGATTTGCGATCTGTGATATTTTCCTAGAGATAATATATAAATTTGAAGGCGTATTCAAATTTAAGTAGGATTGTCATCAAACCTTGTAAGGACTATTCTGGACTTCCCAACCTCCCGTAGGAGGGAATTTTTGCCATCTAGTAGCCGTGTAGCTTTATAACCTCATGCTGGAGGAAATTCTTGGCTATTCAGTAGCCTCCTAGCTTCTCGCTTTTCGTAAGCGTTTTCTGAACAACTATAGCTTCATTTCAAGCAAATTTCAGGAGAAGATATGAGAAAAATGAATCATGGAGGGCATTCAGAAGGGAAAAACTACGCCTAGACATGTTTTACACTTGTCTGGTTTGCCAAACCAGACCGGTCTAGTCGGATCGGGCTGGTTGGCCTCGACTAGGTCAAGGTCAAGGAGAGCCCTGCAGCCTCTACTGCGCACAGGCTTGTCGTCTAATGTGCCTGACGAGGGCTGGCAGGCCTGCCTTTTGCAGGTCTCGAGTCGGCCTCACCCAACCCATCATTTTTTTTATTTGAATTCAAATTTTGAAAATCAAATTGGATTTTCTTTCCAAATACTCCTCATCATTTTCCTATAAACAGGAGTTCATTTCTCCTCATCTCTCACACCATTCTCATCTTCTCCTCGTAGCTTGTTGTTCTACTACTCTTCTATTTTCTTCTCTTTTTTGCTTGTTGAGATTGAATGGTCTATCACTTCTTCTGAGGTTGAATGGTCTTCCTTTGGTGATAAGTCTTTTAGTACCAGTTATTATGAGGCTCAATCATTTTTTGACCATTTTTTCAGTGACCCTTTTATATATTTCGAGGCTATATCATCCTTTGTCACCGAGGCTCATCTTGAACAACTGCGATACAAGTATGATATTCCATTTGATGTACAATTGACGGTTCTTGGACTTGATGATCGTATCGAAGATCCTCCTCTTGGAGAAGTTTCCTTTTATTCTGCTATGTTTAAATTTGGAGTTCGTCTTCCTTTTCCTTTATTTTTACAAAGCTTTTTGATGTTGGTTGGGTTGGCCCCCGCTCAGCTTGTCCCAAACAGTTGGAGTTATCTCATAGGATGTTATGTATTATGGATAACATATGGCGATGGTCGTTCACTCATACCACATATTCTTATGTCTCTCTACATTTTAAGCCATAACCCTTCTTTTGGTCACTTCTTTTATTATATGAGTTCTTCTTGTGGTAAAATGATTGATGGACCAAGTTCGGTTTATGGATGGAAAAATAAATTGTTCTTTGTGAGTGAAAATTGGTTAGCTCCTGGCTCCAAAATTCCACCTACGCAGTTTCCATGAAGTTTGGGGATTATGGTGATTACTCTTTTTATTCTCCCTTTCTTCTTGGAAATTGTTTTTATAAACATTTATCTAACCATACTATACTTTCTCCTTTTTAGGTCCCATCGAGTTCCGTTGTTCCGCTGCTCTACTCGAGCCTTTGTGAGA
The DNA here is from genome assembly GCA_033996785.1 of Trichosanthes truncata. Taxonomy (NCBI): domain Eukaryota; kingdom Viridiplantae; phylum Streptophyta; class Magnoliopsida; order Cucurbitales; family Cucurbitaceae; genus Trichosanthes; species Trichosanthes truncata. The sequence continues at coordinate 54,488,141 of JAWPNB010000010.1, forward strand.
GCTGTGAGGAGTTTGGAAGCTCCAGCTCGTCTCAGTCTTTCTCTTGTGAGTCAAGAGAATATCGTCAGAATAGGATTTGCTCCACCCCCTATTCCTGAAGGTTGGATTTAGACTCAAATTCTTCTTGTAATCATTGTGCTAGGAAGGGGTTGGTCTTGGCCAAGTTGGTCGGTCTCGGTTACTCAAAATTTGATGCGAGTTTGTCAAGGGCTCGTCAAATTAAAATTTATAAACCGATCCTAAGCTACTTGTAGCATTGAGTGGACTGGGTCGATCTCAGGGAACCGAATATTAATTTCTCAAATTAAATTTGCAAAGGGAAAAACAATTTAAAAAAAGGGGGGGGGGGGGTTTGTATTTGTATTAATAAAATAAAATATAAGCAAATAAAATAAAGATAAATCAAATCTTACCAAGTTCCAATTCAAAGGTGCAGTTTTACTCGATTGCAAAAATTGATCACATGCATTCAAAATATTTAAACTTAACAATGCAAACACTTGGTCAACTTATTAGGAAACCCCAAAAAGTAGCAAATTCCCTAAAGTCATTAACTCTAACAAACGTTAAGTTAACGCTAATTACCTAAACAATTTTGACAAAACCGCTCCAAATTATTTAGATAAAAGCATTAAGTGCTTTGGAATGACCAAGACAACTAATTAGATGAAATAATTTTAATCTAATTAAGATGCTCCTTTAATTCCTAGAATTAAACATGCAAGCCATGTAATATGGAAACCCACAGAACATACACATGTAATAATCCTAACGCTACCGGTTCAATCAACATGACAATTACAGATCATGCATCATGATTAGCAATCAAACATGTACAGTGATCGATGCGTCAATTCAATCAAAAATACATGCTTATAAAATTAACATAGGAATCAAAGAATACTTGCAATTGAAAGAAAACTACATTAAGGTCCAAGCCTCACAATATTGCAATTGATTATGACCAACCTCTGAATCTGAAACGCGGAGTTTAGCCAAGCATCGTGATAGTATATCTCCCGTTAAACATGGTTTGATTTGCTACAATAAAAGTATAAAAATAGAAGGAGAAAAGCTATCCAAAGCTCTCTCTCAAAGTCTAAGCAAATGAGGCCAAATGCCCAACCCCAGAGTGAAAAAGTGCTATAAATAGGGTTGGGGCAGCATTGAGACGCTGTGGGTGGCGTTGAGACGCTGTTCTAGCAAAAAAGGAAAGAATAATTTCTCGTCTGTGTGGCGTTGAGCGGCGTCGAGCATGGTGTTGAGCAGCGTCGAGCATGGTGTTGAGACGCTATTGGCATTGAGCAAGCCAAACCGCGGCGTCGAGTAGCGTTGAGCAAAGACAGAATCTTAGCGTTGAGCGGCGTCGAGCATGGCTTTAAGACGCTTCTGGCGTTGAGTAAGCCAAACCGCAGCGTCGAGCATAGCGTTGAGTGGCGTTGAGACGCTGCTCCCTGGACAGATTTGGTAATTTTGCTCTAACTTTTCGCTCAGGTGTCCAAATGACCTCCGGTTTGGCTCGTTTGAATCGTTATTCGACATAGAGTCTCCAAATACGTCTTTTGCTCGAATCCCTACAAAATAAACATGAAAACACATAAAAACTATCCAATTAACAAGAGTTAAGTGTGATTAAATAAAACTTTATACGTCCTATCACTATTACTCAGCGTCTCTGTTTATGCTTATGGTTTGTGTGTTTTCTATAACTCATGATTTTTTTATTCTATCTTTCAGATATGCCTCCACGATCTACTTCTTTGTTTGAAGCTCAAAGGCAAAAGAAGAAAAAGAAAGCTACCAGGGGAGCTGGACCCTCGAGGGCTGGCGGCTTTAACTTAGATGTAGGAGGTGCTTCTACCTTTGAGACTTCAAACCTTCCTCCTCCACCTCTTGGTGTCAGTACTCTATAAATATCTTCTATTTAATGTATCTAATATACATTAATTATTTTAATATTTAATGTATCAAATACAATAAATATATTTTCCTCTTAGATATTTAATATATCTAATATATTAAATATTAATTCGAACATTTCAATTTTTTTTTCAACTAAATTGATCTTTTAGTGTTACTTTGAGCTACCAATGAGACCTTAAGGACCTACAGATTATAAGCTCCAATGATACAAAATCAATTAATTAATTAATTTTCATTAATTAACTATAGGTCATTCCACTATAGACCTAGAATTGCACTCTTATGCATTGTAGAACAAGTTGTGTCCATAAATATAATCATTACATGCAAGTCAATCCTTCACGAGTTGTTTGCAATTACAGCTGGATCAAAAGTCCGTTTTATCCCTATAATTACATCTTGCACCTTAAGTACCACCAATCCTCTAATGAATAATCTATTTATAATCTAATTATAAACTAAATCCCTCTCGAGCTAGTAAGAGGGTGCGGCCCCATTGTTCAAGCCTTGAAATCAGCACTTAAGGGAACTACTTATCTACTTACCCTATATGGAAATGAGTGAATTCCATCTTGTGAGATTATGTTCCCAACTGGCTATTTGATCAAGTCCCCAAAATGGTAAGCATATTGAATCGGTTACAAAAGCCACTCTCACCCTTGCAAATCAAATAACAAGCCTTCACAGGCAGGAGTTTGATAGCATGTATTTATGCTATATTATTTCCTATTATTTGTGCTAGTTTTGTGATTATTTTGTGAGCTTTTATGCCTATTTCTCTTAACTTTGTAGAAAAATAGCTTGAGGAGCAAAACCAAGTATCTGAGAATATTTGGTGGATATTGGAGCCTTTTGAAGCTTAATTGAAAATTCAAGAAGATTAAAGATGTTATTTGAGCATAAGGCATGTTCCAGGAGATTCTACATTGAATCACGGTTCCAACGCATCGAACCGGAGGTCATTCAGCACCCGAGAGAAGAGATATAGCAAAAATGGCCAGGACTGTCTGCAGGGTAGCGTCAAGACGCTGTCCATAGCGTCTCGACGCTACGAAAACCGAAAAAATGCTGTTTTTCGCTAAAACACGCGCGAAAAATAATTTTCTTGCAGCGTCTCGACGCTGCCTCGAAATTTTCTATAAAAACCTCATTTTTTGCGCCGTTTTGGGAGGCCAATCCTAGAGTTAGAGCCCTAATCTCGATTCCAAGCTAAAATTGAAGGTTTAGGGAGCAATTTGGAGCGTTTGTGGAGCATTTTTTGAAGATCCAAAGCTCGAGGGACATGGAGATCACGACAGGAACGTGGGATCGACCATTGTTTGCTAATTTCTTCCTTTTTCTTTAGTTTTAGTTTCTGTTTTGTGGCTGTAAATTAGGAATTTAGAGATTTAATTGTATGAATATTATTAGTATCTTTGCTCATAATACTTGGGATTTTGATGTACCCATTAGACTTGGGATTTTAATTGATTAAGTACCTTGATTGAATGCTTTTGTTTCATTCATGCTTTTATGTATTTAATGCTTATAATTTCTTGATCAAAGATTATTTGCTTGATTGGTCTGAATTTGTGCTTGAAAAAGTATGGTTTAAGCTAGAACTTAATTGCATGACTATTTGTAAATTCTTGCATGAAAGTGGAGAATTCTCTTAGAAGCCCTTAAAAGAAGTTACACCTTGCATGTTATTAAAATCTAGATAGAGATATTAGATTTATAACATTGCACGAGAGTTAATTGTGCTTGAAAGAGTCAGTTAACACCCTCACTTCTTGGCTTATGGAATATTTGCATGACAAATCTTGGTAGTTTTCGCTGTAAGTCTAATTAGTGAAATTGATTCCCTAGGATATCTCTCCTATTGTGTCTCCATTTATCTTTTGCTTTCTAGGTTAGATATTTAGTTTAGCTTGTTTGCATTTGATTTCTTTCTCTAAATAAAGTTAACTGAGAGTAATTACGGTACTTAAATGAACTAAGAAATCCAATCCCTGTGATCGACCCTGACCACTATTATTGCAAATTTTAGAGGTTTAGGATTATAAATATATTTGATAGAGCCTTCGACAAGCTCTTTATCAGAGTTCATAACTCACTCAGGATTAAGATCGAGTCGCATATGATCATCCTGATGAAATATTAATTTTCTCAATTAACGAATTTATAAAGAGAGATTAAATATTTCGTGGCCCAGTCTTACACAAACTCATTGTATAAGATACCTCCACTCACATGTCTCCACATGAACGATTTGGATCAAATCATTTGTAACTATTACAAAGTGGGTCGTATCAATAGTGTTATCAGGGTAAGGCACCCAACCTTATTCATATACTAGGACCCTTTAAGTTATTTCTTAAACATGATCCTCCCGTATGTCAACCACATATTGTTCAAGATTACACTAATAACCTTAGATTTTTCATATAATGGATAATATTATATTTGATAATTCTCATTTATGAGAATTATTTGGCCTTTATACTTAGTTATTCTTGTTATTTTATGTGTGTTATTAGATAAAAATGCTAGCAAATAGTTGGTTTAAATTGAATTATTGTTGGAAGCCTTTTAAATTAAGTACATGGAGAAAAGAAAGCAAAAGAAAATGAAAACCACACTTACTTGATGTTTTTATGCAGGAATTTGAAAAATGCAACAGAAATGCAATTAATTGCAATTGCAATTTCGATCGATCTGGAAATTAAAGGAAAATATGCAAATCTCCTAAAATCTAGGAATGTTGTAGGATATTGGCTCTACGATTTTAGCTGAGATTTTAGCCATAATTGTGCCTCATTCAAGAAGGAAACCCTAGCTTGATTCCTCTATAAATATTGGAGTAGAAGCTTCAAGAGGAGAATCAATTTATCTACCGTTTTCAGCCTTAATTGCTGTTGTTTCACGATTTTTTGTTGTCAATTTTCTCCTGTTTTTATTTCTGTTTGCTGATGTTTTTCTTCTGTTTTCCAGCCCATTTCAACTTCAAAATTCAATCATTCCTCAATGAAAATTGAAGGAATTGAAAGCTCAATTCCCTTTGAAAAAAGTGGAGTTAAGTCGATGGAATACAAAGTGAAAAAGGGGTTGTGTTCTTCTCGTTCTTAGAATTTATTTTCTATTTTATTTAAGTTATTTACTTTTATTTTTGGAACTTAATTGCTACTGTAATTTTGAGTTTTTTGCTACTGTTTTATTCTTCCCTTTTGTTCTTGAAATTAATTAGTTGCTGAATTTATTTTGATTAATAGAATTTTGGTTGTTCTTTCATTATTGTTGAATTGTTATTCAAGTATTTATCAATTCTATTTTAGTTATGCACTTTGATTCTTTTAAATCATTATTTTTTTTCCTTTAATTATGAGCTAAGCCTTTCTTTGGGATTCAAGCATGTGAATGCCCTAAAGAAAGGAATAAAGGTCTAATATGTAAGAGCAACCTTGCTTAATTTTATAGCATTGTTTGCTTTTATTGATTGAAATTTTCATTACTAGTTTAGATTGATTTCCTAGATTAGTATACAAAAATTTGAGTCTAATTCTAAAAAGGTTAGATAAAAAATGGGTTTTCATAAAAGCAATAAAAGAAAATAGCCTAGACATAGGAATTTGTTTTTGACCCTACACATAGGGCAAAACCTTTAAAACCAAAAGAATTGTGTTTCAAAATTAACTAAGTTCGTATTAGCCATAGAAATATTGGTTTAATCACTTAGCCTCTTAAAGATACTTCATAGAAGGTCGAATAAGTGTTGAATTTGGTTTACAAAGCTTATGTGTTGAGTCAAAGGATTGCAATTGCAATTAGGCCGCAATTTCTTTCAATAGAGCAAAAGCATATTTGAATCCCTCTTTTATCATTTTCTTTTCAAAAAATAAAAATTATCTCAAATATTATTTTACACCGGTTACCCACAATTGCAATTTGAAAACATATTTGCATATTCTCTTGAATTTTGTTGTATCCGTTCCCTGGGATCGATACTCTGGAATACTTCCAGTTTTATATTATTTGCATCGACAGTGTGCACTTGCATTAAACTGGAGCTTTGTTTTTAAATTAAAAATCTTTTCCTAAAGCTCCCATCTTTTAGTTCGCTCAATATTGCAAATAAAATAATCAAAATTATTATTAATTATTAAATAAATCATTAATTACAAGGCTTTAGGGCATAAATCCCAACATGGACATGACCATCCTCCAGGTTATAAAATGGAAGATCCTAGGGAGGCTGTTGTTGAAGGAGTTCGTGAGTTGCACCATGTAAATCTTTTTTTTTTTTTTTAAATCTTGCATTTGCTTCTTTATAACTAACTCTTTCATTGTTTTATCCTTAGGCTTTTGGTCGGTTTACTATGTCTGCCATGACCATGACTGAGAAGATTTCCTCTCTTCAACATACCAGTGCTCCCAGGACAGAGCTAGTTCAGGCTCAAGCTAGCTTGACTTAAGCCAACTGCCTCTTGGTTGAGGTTAGGATTGAGCTTGATTTTATAAGGGTTGAGCTCCAATTAGTTCGTACCCAATTGGATGAAGCCAAGGCCCATCTGACCAATGCAGAATATCTGGCTGAGGAGTTCAAGAAGACAAAGGATTATGTTGTGATGTAGAATGAGATCTTTGATTGCGGGTTTAACTGGGCTGTTAAGCGCTTTTCCAAGCATTACAATGCATAAATAGTGAGATTGTTCGAGAAGATTATGCTTCTTTCAAGAAATATTCGTTTGTCTTCCTTGATTCAGATGACTCTAATGGTAGTGGATGAGCAAACATGAATAAGGGCTAGTCTTCTTACATAATTTATGTTTTGTATTTGGCTTATCTTTTTTATCTTTTCAATCTCAATGTAAAACTTTTCTTTTGGTATTCAAAGAAAATTTTGTTTCTATTCATCATCCTTGTTTCTCTCTAAGGAATTTTACTTGGTGAACTCTGAAAAATAGAATTACTTAAGTCTTACTAAACAAGATGAATTGATTAAAAGGGGTTCCTCACTCATGAACTCAAACCATCAAACCAAAGAAAGTCATTTACTTGCAACTGAGGTGAATTTTGCAACTTTCTCCTCCTCAGCCTACAAGGTCGGCATCGGCCTCGGCTTTTCTCAAATTACGAACTTTTCTGGCTCGTTTTGCTTAGTTTCTGCCTTTTGTTTAATTAGAGAGGCATATCTCTTTAGTAGCTTCTACCTTTTGTTTAACAGAAAGACATATCTCTTATGTAGATTCTTTGTTTTTTGTTTAATAGGGAAGCATATCCCTTTAGCAACTTAGGTGAATTTTGCAACTTTCTCCTCCTCGGCCTACGAAGTCGGCTTCGGCCTTGACTTTTCTCAAATTACTAACTTTTTTGGCTCATTTTGCTTAGTTTCTTCCTTTTGTTTAATTAGAGAGTCATATCTCTTTAGTAGCTTCTGTCTTTTGTTTAACAGAAAGGCATATCTCCTATGTAGATTCTTTGTTTTTTGTTTAATAGGGAAGCATATCTCTTTAGTAGCCCCTTACTCAAGTAGAAGTTTCTTGGTTGAAAATCATGCTTGAGTACACAATGTGTAGCTTGAAAATAGAATTTTATTGGGAATAAAAATTGAATCTTACTTGAACTTGCAGAAATTGAAAAAAGTAACCCTAACTAGAGAAGTAAACAGAAAAAAGCCCCCTAGTAGTCCATAAGGGTGTGGTCGGCCTCAGCCTCGGCCTTGCCGAGGTATTCTTCATGCTTGTTTCTTGATCTTTTGACCTCTTTGAGCGATGTGAAGTAACATTCTCTCGAAGCTTTATGCTCCCCTTTTACTATTCCCACTCCATTCAAAGTAGAGAATTTTAGTAGCTGATGATAGGTGGAAGCTACAACCTTCAGTTGATGGAGTGTTGGTCTTCCTAATATGACATTGTAAGCTGATGTGCACTCTACTACCAAGAAGTTAATCATCTTAGTAGTTGTATTCAGTCCATCCCCAAGGTGTCTGGAAGTTCGATAATGCCTTCAAGAGTAACTCTTTCTCCCCCAAATCCAACCAAATGAGTCAGATTCTCCTTCAGTAACCCTCTCTCTAACCTCATTGCGTTAAAGGCAGTCAGAGAGAGAACATCAACTAAACTTCTCCCATCTATGAGAACTCTGTGAACCTTCACATTGGTTATAGTCAAGGTAACTACCAAAGCATCATTATGGGGCTGATGGATGACCCTAGCTTCAACCTATGTGAATTCTAAGGCTTGGTTCACAATTTCAAAATAGATTGAATACATACCTTGATAATCTAGGTCGTGTCTGGCCTCATGAGCAATTGTCTTCCCTTTTTTTGTCAGATTCACCTCCTGTTGGTCCCCCAAGTATGGTTCTGATATCGCATGGGGATTCTTCATCAGGTTGGCCTCGACCTCCTTCTAGTCTGCCTCGGCCATCATTTGGTCAGCCTCGGCCATCTCTGGTGGGCCTCTGCTCGTCCCTTATGTATTCTTTCAGATAGCCTTCTCTAATGGGGTTTCGATTTCGTCTCATGGCTGATAGCAATCGCGAGTTGCATGACCATGGTCTCGGTGAAAGAAACAATATTTGTCTTTGTTTCTTTTTCCAGCTGAAGTTCGCATCTTGTCTGAAAACTTCACCAAATTCAAGTGGTGAATTTCCATCAAGATTTGCTCGGGAGGGAGAATTGTGGAAGTATACCTCTCGAACCGTTGATCGGGGATGACCTTTGTGTTTGGTTGGCCTCGACCTTTCTCCTCTTTGAACTGGCAGAATTGTTGTCCCGAGCTCTATCTTACTCTGTATGTTTGTTGCCTCATTCACAATTAAATGTAGCTTTTTTAGATTGTATCAACTCCTCAACAGTCATATACTTTTGAGCCTTAGTTATGAACTCAACATAGGAGGTCGGTTCTTTCTTGCTAATCGATCTAAGCAAGTCTTTATCTTGCAAGCCTGCAACAATGGCGATTAAGGCAGTTGTGTTTGTAAATCCTTCAACTTGCAACGCTTACTTGTTCAAGTGCGAGACATAATCGTGTAAGCTCTCCTTTGGCCCTTACTTTATGGTGAGAAAATGCATTTGGGGCTTACGTTGGTCTCGTCCTCCCAAGAATTGCATTACAAATGCTCTGGCTAACTCTTTGAAAGAGCCAATGGACTTTCTTTTCAACTTTCTATACCATTCTCTGGCTGGTCCTGTGAGAGTAGAAGAGAATGTCTTGCACTTGATTGCTTTTGAAACTCCATAGAGTTCCATCTGGGATCGATAGGTGTCCAGGTGTTCTACGGGATCAGAATTGCCATCATATGGAGTGATAGTTAGCACTTTGAATTTCTCAAGAACCTCTTGTCTCATGATCTCATTAGTGAAAGAGAGGTTGACTTGCTCGATGAGAGCTTCGAGATCCCACCTCTCGATTTCACGAGTTCTAAGAACATTCCATTCAAGGTCTCCAAACTCCTTTTGGATTTTCAAAATGTCTACTTTCCATGGAGGACTTTGGGTTTGTGCAGCATACCTCAATTTCACCTCCTTGGCCTACAGCTTCCGCTTCAAGTTGATCAGACTTCGCAAGTTCGATGTCGCTTCAATATTCCTCGAAATCCTTGCTTCAACTTTTCCTGGTCGGCCTCGGCCATCAGCCTGTGAGATGACCTGCATAACAGATTTTAACTTATTATCTTGCTTTTTACCGAGGGCTGACGTGGCTTGTCGTTTCCTCCAAGGATTAGCTTCTCGGTTGGCTTTTGGGTATGAGATTACGACTCTCTCATCCCCTCAACCACCTTTGCTTTTCCTTTTCTTAGATCTCGTACGAGAGGTGATTCCTCCTCGTGTTTTGCTTCCTTTTGAAGGTCTTGCTAGTCAAGCTTTTCTAGAATCTTCAACAGGTATTTGTACATGTTGTCGACCTTTTTCTTGAGCTTGACCATCTCCTCCTCTGGTCAACCTGTGATAGTACGAGGCTAAGGAGGAGAAACTTCTCTTGTGCGTCTCGAGTGACGATCCTGATCGGAATCATCTCCATCTTCATTCCAATGCTTGTTTCCCAACATTCCACTCATCTCTTTTTGGAGGATTGAACTAAAGCAAAAAAGTTTTTCAAGCAAGTGTTGTCGTTCCCCACAAACAGCGCCAACTGTTGTTGCCAAAATCTGGCCAGGAGAAATCTCATCTGACATTCACGTGACAACAATTGTAAATTTATAATTTGGGGGAAAGAGGTAACCTGCAAAAGAGAAAAAGCTAGGCACTGATATGACATTTGCCACACCAACTCCGATGCTTAAGTTAGCAAGGAGAATTTAGGTGTAACAAACTAGAGTTTCAAGAATGAAGGCTAAGTTGAACTCCTTTCTTTGAGTCATAATGATGTATTTATAGAATCTTTGTTTTCCGTATTCCTTTTTAGATAAGAATATAAAAAGTTTTCCTTTCTATTTAGGAATTGGATTTGAAAAGGTAAATAATATCTTACAAGATTTCCTTATAATTTGGGTTTACCTCTTTAGTCTAATTTCACCCATAACAATTACTATAAAATAAAATAGTAGTAAAATAAATTAAAATTTATTCTTGATTATTATTATTGTAATTAAAAATTATATTAGCATAAGATTTAGCAATACTTTTTAATTAGTTAAAAATATAACAAGAGTATTATAGTAATTGTAATATATCTAATTCTTATTTCGATTCTTGACAGTTTGAAGAGAACAATATCAATAAGTTATTGATTATGATTCCTACTTCTAGTAAGCAACATTAAAATAATAAAATTCTCATTCTAATTGATTTTTATTTCGATTCTAGCTCATTACAATTCCTAATAAGTAAACGGAGCCTAAATTAAAGGGAGCAAATTGATATATTTAAATTATAAAGACCCAATTGAAATTGTGCCTTGAAACATTTAACACCACATATCAACTAAACTAAAATTAAATCCAAACTTTAGAAACCAAATTGATAATTTAACTTAATTGAATTATTATAATATTTCCACATTTCTCATAATTTTAAAAAATTAAATTACATATTTTCAACAACCTATAAAATTTGAAGTGTGCTTATTTAATTTTAGTTTTAATTTAACGTGTAAAGATGAAGATTCGGACTTTTGAACTTTTAGTCGATGAAAAATGATATATGTCTTAACCAGTTATACATATTCTACATACCAACAATTATCCTATAACTTCTAATTTCAACTTGTCTAACTAAAGTTTATTCAACCCTAGCTATTGCCCATTCATGTGCTTTCCATCCATTTGATTGCCCAAATCATGGCACCTTCATTCAATTTTTTGTCTAATAAAATGTCACATTAACATTCCATTAATCGACTTTAGCAATGTAAATTAAATATAAGCATAATTCAAAATATATATTATCACCACACATTCAAATCTATTAATGAAATGATGGTGTGCTATTGAAAATGCAATTTGTTAACTAATTAAACATGATCATTAGGCAAATCTAAAGCATATTCAATCCACAAAACCAAACCATTATAGCTACCAATAGAAAAAACCCAATCTAAAAAACTACTCTTGATGAGAAATAATCTGAACTTATCTCCTTCCTGCTTTTCTGGATATCAAGAGAGTAGAACTTGTACATTTAGCATGAACAAAGCCATTTAATAAAAGCATACATGCCAAACACATCACAGTCGACGACATGTCGTAGAGGACAAGTTCATACGGCTCATGAAACTTCTTCATGGCACAAGAAGCACTACGGTTAACAACTCATACATCGTAAAAACGAAAAATACCAAAAGGATCAGAAGCACAAGAATGTCTATGAAACCAATACCAATTGTTACCTATTGTTTTCCCTCACTTCATCAATCATTATTATAAAAGACTAGGGTAGAGCGCAAGCCAAACAACCCCGTTGAAGAGCGCAAAGAGGACTCAAAACTAGAGTCATCGTCTACAAGTCGAGGGGTCAAACTAATATGTAGAACCTTTGTCAACCAACCGAATCAATTTCTTTAGCTTTCTACTAAACTGCCTTTACCACAATAGGGCTTCTTACATGGTGCTTACCATCTGACCATATTAGATCACCAAATACATAGTTCCTTGCTACATTCTGTTTCTTGACTTTCATGAAAACTTTGAAGCTCTGCTCTTCACCTACCCTTGTGAAGTTCAACTTCTTTGGCTTAACCCAAACCGATATCCCTAACGGTTTTCTTATCTGAGCTTCGTAGGTTCCAGGAGAACCAACGTTCTTTAGTCTTCGAGTTATTGTGATTGATCTAGAGAGCTTAGGGACAGTAATTGAAGGATAGTTGAGATTTGTTAGAGTAATAGGCTCTGAGCAATTGAAGGGACCATTGAAGAATTTTGATATTTGAGCTTCATCATATCCTAATGCACATAGAAATAATATATATTCTTTAACCTCTATGTCATAGATCAAGCCAGGATCTGTAGCACCATTTGGTTGAATGTGTCCTGCTCCATAGTTGAATGGCGTGGCCTTGGCGTAGGAAGCATTGAGGAGCGGCTCGAAGTTGTCGTCTAGCGTTCTGGCTGTGAAAAAAGAGGAAAATAAGAGACTAAATTGGATTATTGCACAACCAAAAAAGGATCACTTATTTTGTGCAAAAAACTAGAAATCAGCGTGGTGTCTCATTTGTCAATAGCTAGATGCAATGCAGGAGGGATAAGAAAATCAGCTCATGATTTCTACAAAAGTGTATAGTTTTCAATGAAATGGTAGATTTCAATTTTAGAAAAGATTCATGCCGAACAAAATGCCGAGGGCGTTAAAATATTTTTTTACCAGTGGTCATGATTGCAGATTTAATAGCTGCAGGACTCCAATGAGGGTAAAGAGTCCTGAGAAGACCAGCAATACCAGAAACATGAGGGCATGACATGGAAGTTCCTGATATTGAGTTAAAAAGAACCCGACGATGATCAAATTCTTGATTTGTCGGTCCTTCTGCTTCAGTATAAGCAGCTATAACACTCAGCCCAGGAGCTGTAACATCAGGCTGCAGACACAAAATTTACCCAACAATCAATTCAGATCGACACAAACTGCCAAACTAATGGAAATGGCTAAAAGACAACCTTTAGGATCTCTGGAGTAACAGTGTTTGGTCCCACTGATGAAAATGCTGCCATAAATGGAGCTGGCCTTATACCTAACTGAGTCGTAGCTCGTGTGATATAAGCCATGGGCAACCTATTCACAATTTAAAGTTTTCCATAATTGCATGACGATATACATAAACCATATGCAGGGAAGCCATATAGCACAAATAACCCAAATATCATTTACCGCTGTGATTAGTTTAACTCGATACTGTTATAGAAACGACTTACTTGGTTGAATTAATGTATTTAAAGACAGCAACGCCATTAGTGAAGTTGATGTGTGAGGCTGGAAGGACATGCGGGTCAGCAAGGATTTCATTTCCACTGACCTCAGTATTGGCAAGAATCATGCCAACAGCACCAGCCAACATTGCTTGCTCGCCCTTGTCGACTCTTGCATTATCGCCACGAAGGCAGACGAGGATCTTTCCCTTTGCCTTCATGGGATCAAGTGTACCGGCTTTACACAATTGACTGAATGGTCCAAGAAGCCAGTAGTCAATTAAACATGATAGTTCTCATAGAATGCACTGTACGCAAGAACACAATTTGAATATTCAATACAGAACAGAAAACTATTGTGTTCAATTTCCTTACGCTTCATGAACAGATGCATTGGCCAATCTAACATCTGCAGCACTCATGAGTGGATAGAACTTCCTGCTCGGCAAAGCTTCAGGGGACAGGCTTTCGCCCTACAAAGATAATATCCCTTCTCAGCAAATGCATCATCAATATATACATATATTTTTTTATATCTATGAGTGTCTAAACCAGCTTACACGCACTTCGACTATTCTCACAAGATAATCGCCTAACTTTATTACATTTAATTGTCAAGTAACTCATAGAATATTAAATCCAAGGTAGGTGGCCACTATCACTTGAACTCATTCCCTGTAAACCTTTTTTACCACTAAGCCAGGCCAACCCATCCCATGGTGGTTAAATGCAACGTCACTATTCTTAACAAAATTTCCAATCTAGTATATATCCGGTTCCTGTTATCAGTATTCATATACATTGAATGTTATAGGTTTCAAATAGTACCAATATGGGTTGGCTTGAAGAATTTTATTCAAGATTACATGATTCTCCCATGAAACTCTTAACTTCACTCCAATATTTTGATTGTCAAATTCAGGGAAATACAACAAACATGTGGTGTGCAGTAATAAATAACAATGTGTAATTATTGTCTAAATGCTTCATCAAACTTCATTTTCTCTCTAAACAATTCAAGAACAAGTTGCACTAACCTCAATCCGCTTATTGTTTCCAAGAACGACACGACTAGGGAACTTCCTGTCCATGGTGCTTGCCCCGACGGTGATCTCCCACGGCGCAGTATTGGTCACCGAACCGGCCGTCGGTCCAGAATTTCCGGCAGAACAAATCACCACAATCCCTTGCGTCACGGCGTGGAAAGAGCCAATCGCAACACTGTCGTTAAAAAGCGGATTCGGATCTCCTCCAAGCGACACCGACAACACGTCAACGCCGTCGTGAATCGCCACATCAAACGCCGCCAAAATGTCGGCGTCGAAGCACTCATTTCCGGCCGCCGGAGGCCAGCAGACCTTGTAAGCGGCCACCCGAGCCCTCGGCGATCCGCCCTTGGCGGTGCCCTGTCCCAAGCCGAAAACGCTAGCTCCGGCCACGAAGTTGCCGCCGGCCGTCGACAAGGTGTGAGAACCATGGCCTTCTTTGTCCCTCGGCGAATTGAACGAAGAATTGAGCCGGCCGACGACGGATTCATAGCCCTTGTTGAAGTATCTTGCTCCGATTAGCTTCCTTGAGATGAGATTCAATCACCACAAAATTTACACAAATTTCATGGACCGATCCGAGGAATTGCATAGAAGAAACTTAATTTTGCATAATTCAAGTAACTGTTTAAGAAAGTGCATGTTATGATTATGAACTATGAAGATATAATTTGATTACAAATTCACGTGGATTATTGAGTATTATTAGGTAATAAATTATGATAAAATTATGTCAAAATCTTATAATAAGATTGTGCATTTTTTTCTTTTAAAAAAAATTGTGCATTTTTAATTTTAGTATTATTAATGAGACCGACATAATTTTAGTATTATTAATAAGACCGACACAATGTGATTCGTGTTTTATTTATATGTCATGTTAATAGATAATTAATTTGATAGATTCATGTTTTTCATTTAAACTTAACCTCGTTGGACTAAAACCACCTCAATGAAATAACATGTTGCCTTTGTGCAATCAATCAACTACCCAAGTTCATCATTTATTAAATAGAATGATAAGTTACATTTTTTGTCAATGAAATTCAAACTTTGATTTTATTTATTTATTTTTTTGAAGGAACTTTGATTTTATTTAATCCATGAAGTTTGAAAAAACTATACTATACTAGAGGTTTAGACCGTAAACAATACCTAAAGTATACTTATTGGCAGTTGACCTAACAGATAAATGACGTGTCAATTAAGTAGTTAATTAAAAAACTACCTATAATTGGTTATTTTAAATATAAAATTGAAAGACTAAAACAACATATTTGGAAGTTCAAGAAAAAATATAATAGTTATAAACATACTGGTTTCAATCCCTTCATGCTTAATGATAATTAAGGCCCTGATTGATAACCATTTGATATTTAGTTTTTGAAAATTAAGCTTATAAATACTACTTCAACCCATTAATTTCTTTGTATTGTTATTTACTTTCTATTTAAAATCAAAGCCAAATTTTTGTTTTCAGAATTTGGCTAAGAATTCAAATGTTTCTTTAACATAAATGAAAAGTAAGTTTATAAATACTACTTCATTCCAAGTTTTGAAAACTAAAAAATAGAAAACTAAAAACGAATTTGTTATTAAATAAGACTTAAATATTTAAAAATTGACAAAAAAAAAAGGTAATATAATATTGTAATTTCCCATTATCTATGGTAGAGAGCTTGAAAAGATATGAACATGAAAAATGTACTTGGCCCTAAACATAGTATCTTTTTATAGATAAAAAGTGAAAAAGGGAGGAAGGAATCAATGGTTGTACTTTAGAACATATGGGAAGAAAAAGAAAGCAAATAATTATATTCCCATAAGCTTTAAAAGAGAAGATATCCAAATGAGAAAAAAGGGGTAGTGGATCCCATTTCCTCCATCTATATTTGGCTATATCTCCCTAACTCGATGTGAATATTCCTAATTTTTATCACAATCAATATCTATTTTATAAGACACTTTCCAACTCTTCCTTTGATGTTGGTAGGCCATGCATTTTTTTAGTACAATGGTATGATGAGATTTGAACTTTATATCTCAAGAGGAGTATATGTCGTAACTACTGAGTTATATTTGAGTTATATTTATGTTGGTGTTTGTAATTTGGACGAACATTGATTTTTATTATATGTTTGAATTTATAATTTGGACGTATTTTAAAATAATACAAAAATTCAGATAAGTTGATGAAGTTAGCATACGTAACTTTGTTATATGTTTTTCGTGTGACTGGTTTCATTAAAATGGGTGAATTTAAGGGAATAGTTTATAAATTCATAAATTGCATAGGTGTTTGCAACCATTTCTAAAATGTACCTTGCAAAAAAAAAAAAACAAACAATTTCTAAAATGTGGTGGTATAGTTTGTAAATAAGCATTGTAATAATAGAGTTTTTGTCTATTTATATTAGGTTTAATAGATAATGAAATATTTGTGGTCCACCTTATGGTGATGTTGAAAAATAGGTTTTTTATTATTATTATTATTATTTTTTTGTAGAGTGTATTTTAACCTTTTTCTTTTCATACTATATTTGATTTTTGTAAAATTTTATATTGGTGATAATTTTATCTTTTATCTTTTTATTTTATATAAAAATATAATTGAAAATTTCTCAAAAAAAAAAGAAAAGAAACTTTAAGTGTAAAAAATGATTAAAAAAACCATTTGAAAAATTAACTAAATTTTCAAAAGTATATTTAAAATTAGAAAGATATTAAAAATAACTATCACCTAAAATATTTGTTTTTTTAAGAAATAAAATAATTACAAATGTGATCTGAATCTTATGGCAAGTTTGTGAATATTTTATTCTTTTTTTTTTTTTTATATAATTATTGTTAAGATCCTCAAAATCAGCCAAGAAATTTTATTTAATAAATGCTTCAAAGTCAAGTTGCTAACCGACCAACGTATTGAAAAGTAATAATAATAATAACTAACAAATATTATATATTTGGTTGTTCCAGTTCTAGATCACAAGATAATCAATTTTTTTTTTAATTTTGTTTAAAGATAAACTATATCTATTTTTGTAAAGATTTTTTTTTTTTAAAAAAAAACATCAACAAAATATGTTATCCTTAAAATAAAATTTTGACTATTCGCTATGAAATAGGAGCTTGTCCAATTTATTTTAACTTTTTATAGAATAATACCCCATTTATATATTTCAAAAAAAAAATCCCATTTATATTAATTTAATACATGGCAGATCTTATTAAATATATATATATATATATAATAATAATAGTAATACATGGAAGATCCATAAAATTATTACATGTAAATTTCAAATTTTTAAATTTTGTAAAACAAAATGTGTACAAGTACAACCAATTTTTAATTTTTAAAATGGTGTGAATTTTGTTAAATAAGATAATAAAATAAATAATGATGTAACTAATTAATGTAAAATGACAATGATATATGATTTGTTTCATTAATACTAGAAAGGTTTTATTTCAAAAAAAAATACTAGAAAGGTTAAAACATATATTTTTATTCTTGTAATTTTTTTTTATATAGTTAACCCTTATACTTTACATTTATAGCAATTTTTTGTTTGTTTGAGTTTAACAACATTTGGGGTAGAGGATTCAAATCTTTGACTTTTTGGTCGAGAATACATGTCAATTATCGATGAGCTTAAGCTCACTTTGACTGTAGCAATTTATTATACATTTATAAATTTACCAATTAAACTATAGATACTATCGTGCATGAAATCACCATAAAATTAAAACTCAAACGTGATTCAATTATATACGCATTATTTCTCATATTAGAGAATTTCCCATAAAAATTAAATTACTACAAAAGAAAAAGTATAAAAGATCAAAATGTCAAAGGTTAGGGATGCCAGCCTTCTTCATACTAACCTTGTCTTGTCCTCATTGTTCTCATCCCAAATTTTTTTAATTGTTTTTCTACATATAGAAAATTATTTTGAACACTCTTTTTAAAAAAATATATTTACTCGTTATTATGTAATTATAAAATAATAAATAGGAAAGAGCTAGAGAGAATTTTAAGAATCTAATCCCCAACTAGAGTACGAAGACCTATCTATTGAAATCAGAAAATGGGACAAGAATGGGAATTGAAATTCCTGCTAGATCGAAAATGGCATACCTGACCTTGCCTCATTCTTCTATGATAATTAATATGAACCCTAATCTATATGTATATCTAGGCTAAATTATAAAAAATATCCTTGAACTTTGTCATTTGTTTAAAAAATACTCATGTTCTTTCAAAAGTTGCAATATTATCCTTGATATTTTATAAACGTTTCAAAACTATCATTGGAATAGAAAACCTGTTAGAATGTTGGATAAAAAGTCAACGTGATATAACGTCGTTATTTCAGACTTAATTCAGGCAAGTGTCTTAGTCATTGTCACGTCGTTTCAAGTTTTCGCCATATCAATTTTTTGTCAAACGTTCTAACAAATTTATACTGCAAGGATAGTTTTGCAATGTTTATGGAAGGTTAAGGATATTACTATATCTTTTGAAAGAACATTTGGTATTTTTGAACAAAGAGCAAAGTTCAAGGATTTTTTTCTAATAATTTAGCAATAAAAAAAATACAAGAGGTAAAGAACATGTCATAACACCTAGAAATCTTTTTTTTTTTTTTACTTCAACAATAACCGTTGACAATATGGTCAAAATTATAATGTGTCTAACTAGTTAACCTAGTAAAAGAAATGGAATAAGAGCCAACTTAAGGTATTGATATATCAACCACCTTCATCGGTAGGTCGTAGGTTTGAATTTCTCCTTGATTATTTAAATTTTAAAAAGATAGAAAGAAAATGAGATAAGTGAAGAGAGATGAGAGAGAAAAAGTACCTATTGCAATGGAAAGAAGGATCATTTTGGTTTTGGCAGATTCCTCTCCACCTGAGAGGAATTGGTCCCAAATTATCATCATCACTAAAGCTCTTTGATTCTGGCCACACCCCTGTTCAAGTAATTCCCAAACCAAAATGCCCTTAGTCCATTTTTCCATCACTTGCAATTTTATTTTCCCTTTTTCTTTTTCTTCCTCTACACTTTTTTTTTTTTGCCTATTCTTTACCTTTTCATTTTTTTTCTTAATTTTATTGTTCTTATATTTTTTTTTTCTTTCTAATTTTGATCTCTCAATGTTTGTGCAAGTATATTATAAGCATGATGTGATACGATAGTATTATTTTTATTAGTATAATCTCTAGATTGATAGTGATATAAATTTAAGTCCAAAGAACGGAAAAAGAAAAGATAGTGAGATAAAATATGTCATATTGCTTAAAATAAAATTTCAAAGGTGTATTATAAACAAATAAATAGATAGGTATAGTAGTTTTTAGAACTCTATAGTTGAGTTGACAACGACATTGTTCATCAACAATATCTTATTTGCAAAAATATCATTTCTTTAAATCATGATTCTCGATAGTAAGTTCTCCTTAAATTGTTTGATATTTTAACTTGATTCGTAAAATTTACTTGAATCTTGAATACTACATACCCTATTGATAAGTAAGCATGGATCTTTCGTCATTGACCACTATTAAGTTTTATACAGTTGGGGAGATAAATGCAAAAAAGGAGAGAGAAAAGATATAATTTTGATTTTTCTTAAACTTATTAAATGGTACTTTTAGAGAGTTAAAGACTTACCAATCAAGAAAGTATTGTTCTAGAATATTTTTGCTCCCATTTATACCTTCTTTAAAAAATGTAGAAAAATATATAAAAATAATTGAAGATAAATGTTAATCTAATTCATTGAATCTTGGAGACCTCTCTTCACTTACATCCACACAAAAATAAACATATTTTTCTAAATTTCTTTACTCACAAATTCTTCAAGCTAATTCGGAGTTGTTATGTATATCTATACACATCAAATATTTTCATAACAAGTGAAGTGCCTTTTTTTTTTCTTTTTCTTTTTTTTTTTTTAATTTTCTAATTTGAATAAGAAAGAACAAAAATATTAAATTTGTTTTCTTCCATACGACGTCACTTGACCCCACATATTATGAATTTATTATTATTATTTTTTTTTGAGTACTCATATTATGAATTTATGATAGAGAGAGAAGAGAACATTCATATTTTCCTATTTGTTTATTTATCAATTAATTAAAAATGGATTAAAAAGAACCAACCATTATATTAATTTTTTTTAAAAACAATCAACCATTGGGGATGCAGATAAGAGTCAACAAACTGAACACAGATCCATTAAAATAATTTTTTTAGTACTTCAAAAAATCATTAAACTAATCAAAACCTTCTGTCATTTTTATTGGTCTAAAACTCTTCTTCTTCTTCTCTCTCTCTAATAAAAAATCACAAGATCTTTTTATATTCATCAACAAAAGTCAATGATTTTGCTTGAAAAACTATTATTCAAATGGCTCTAAAAAATATATAATTAAAAAAAAAAAAAAAAAAAAAAGAAGAGAGAGAAAACTGACCAGTATCAAGGTTTCCAATAATGGTGTCTTCTCCAAATCTTGCCTTCTTCCATATTGAGTCTGTAGGGATAACTCCATTGTTCTCCAACCCCATGAACTCCCATGATCTTGTTGTGTGTAACTTTCTTCCTCTGTTCAAAAAAACCGATACCACTTTCGGGTGCTCTGGTTTTTTTAGATCGATAAGTGTTAAATCATTATTGAACTCAAAAGTTTATTGCTTCTCGAGTTTGAAAATGTACAATGCTTAACAATGACGTCATATGATTTGAATGCAAAACTTTCGATTATGATCGATATTATGTTAAATTACATCTAAATTCAAAAGTAAAGGCTTAGAAAGAAGAAGAAAGGATAGGAGAAATTGACCCTTGAAAAGTTGGTTTTAAAATTAAGAAAATCATATTAAAATGTTTATATTAATTTTTTTTTTAAAAATCTATGTGCTAAATTTTCAAAATTGAATGATTGATATAAAGAGTAAGCATGAAAAATTTAGTTTCATAAGAGAATAGACATTTAGAGTGCAAAAAGAGAGTGAGAAAAGTTACTAGCTAACTGAGCAGCTACTTCATCTTCCAACATTGCTGCGAAGCCATTGATATGCCTTGTATATGAGTAAAAGATGGCATCTTCTGCAAAATCATCTCCACTGAAAAAAGAATGAATCGATCGTTAAATTATCAATAACCTCAAAAATTCAAATATTTATATAACCAAATCTTCTCGCTCTAATAGTGTATTAAACCATCACTAAATCTAAATGCAGCTTAAATATCGATAGATCATTATTGTAAAAGCTAATGGGCAACAATAAAGTTAAATCTTTTCAAGTCTACGTTTCGAAACATACCTTTCGAGAAATGGTTGGAGGAACTCGTGGTGAGAGTCAACGACGATCTCAGCGGGTTTTCGGCCGCCATGGGAGTGAGCTCCCATGTAGACAACATAGGACTGTAAATGGAAGTGGAAGTGAGAGAGAAAAGAGATTCCAAGAGGTGTTTGGAAGGTGAGAAAATGAAAAGAAAAGGGAAGAAAAATGAACTGACCCTTTTAATGGCGGACGTGGGAATGATCAGTGAAGAAAAAAGAAGAAGAAATGGAAGAAGAAGAAGAAGAAAAGCAGAAGAATTTGTTGTTTGTTTCATGGTAATTTTCTTCTTAATTTCTATTTCTTCTCTCGTTTGCTCGATTCTTTCCCCCTTCTCGGCTCTCTCTCCCTCCAATGGAACAGAAGAATACTCCCCACAAACTCACACAGCCGCTTTCGCTTTAAAAAGACAAATTTTGGTCTTAAAAAATTAGGTTATATATTATTTTTTAGAAAAAATAATAATTGCCTTACACTCAGTGAACGGAATATATATATCGTATTGACGGGTGCGTAGACAAGTTTTGTTTTATTATAAATTTATTATCTAAAATTTGAGTGGCCACGAGCATGGCTGAGTAGAGATAAGATACCAATTATCATTTCAAATATTGATGCTTCGATTCTCCATCCGCAATTGTTGAACTAAAAAAAAAATTAAAATTTGAGTGTGAATTGGATAAATATTATATCGACTAATGTGTAGGGCAAGGCAAGTATTGATTTGTTATAAATTTAATTTAAAATTTAATTTGAGATTTGTGTCTCGATCTATTATAAAGTTCTAATCAATGTGTGTGTGTACACACACGCGCGCCTCTTAATTCTCTATTTTGGGTATATTAATTAGAGATTATGTGCGCAACATGGTGATTGTGGTATGCTAGTCGAACTAATTTCAAGAAAACGAGGCAGGAGTTGGCAAATATGGACATGTGATTTTTTTTCCCAGTTCAATAATTGAGGGGTAGAGGAACAAATTATCATCAACCTTTGAAATAGTAATATGTGTTTTATCTACTGAGTTATGCTCGGATTGACAAATAATGTAGGCATGCCATATTAGTTAAAAATATGAGTTTAGATTAAGGTTGTTAAGTATTGTGTCTTGGTTGAAAAGTGAGAGGAGACTAAAACAAACTAGGACTAATTTTGTTTTAGAGTGTAAGTCAAAATAATATATTCGATCTTTAGATTTTTATTAATTCTTTTGAAGTCAGTTTGAATAAACTTTTCATATGGAAGTTTTGTTACGTATAACATTAATGAAACCTTTTAAAATATAGGGTAGAGTTGCAACAAAGTATGGAATTGTGAAAATGTAAATTAGCTTCTAAAATTAACAGTTTTTTAAAAGATCTATTTTTTTTTTTTTTTAGTTCAACAACATTTGGGCGTGGGAGATTCTAACCTCTAACTTCTTGGTCGATGGTCCATACCAATTATCACTAAGCTAAGCTCACTTTGACATTAACATGCATTTTAATCCTTATACACTCATTTTGTTTCATATATGTCGTTCTTAAAAATTTAGTCAATATCAATATAATATAATTATCTATATGAAATTAATATTATTGAATTAAATGACACATATGATGGAATTTTTTTCCTCTTATTTGAAATTAAACTAGCTGTTAATTTTTTAATTAAAAAAAGGCATGCATGAGTATAGTTCGTTTTTTTTTTCTGTTTTTTTGTCCTATAATGATTTTTATTATGAGTGTGTAAATTTACAAGTTGAAGTTTATAAAGTTGACTATATATATATATGACTTTAGACTTTATACTAATAGAGTGAGAGGAAATGAAATTAATTTTGTCTCGTGTGAATTATTCATTTTGAAAACTAGTAGCTAGATTGAGTGATTGACTTTGCCATATTAAAAGAAATTAAAGAAAAAAAAAAACTCTACACTCTATCTCTTTGAACTTTCTACTTAATAATCTCTATGTCCTCCAACATCTTAATTTTTTAAAAATGGTCCCTTTGAAGTTCTTGCATATTTTTCCATTGACCCATGATATATCGTAGTGATATACATATTTTTATTTTTAAATTAACATAAAAATATTATTCGATGTGGAAAAATTATTAAAAATAATAATAATTAGACTCAAAATTTAAACACTGAAAGTAATGATATAGAATATGGAGTTCCTTGTGAATGAAAAAGAATGTGCACCTTATTCAATTCTTAATTTTGAGTTTTTTTTTTCTTTTTTAATTATATACCTTCACATGTTGCTCACTGTTTCAAAATCATTTTCATCCATGACGTCGTGTAACTAGTTTATAGCCGCTCTTTTATCTATTGCATGTCACATCAAATATATCAATTTTAAGTTTGACAACAACTCAACTAACAAACTATTAGTAGCACAAAAGATAAAAAAAACATTAATTTATTTATAACTAATTAATATGAGAGGTAGGTTAATTACCAATAACACACTAAAAAATGAAAAATCTTGTAAAACAACAATTTCCCAATTGAAGTAATATTTTGTTGTTTTTAACTATTTATCTCATTTTGTTAAAGATCGATATTAGTAGTTATTTTTAGGTGGAAAATTTGAATTCTAATTCTTTCCTTTATAATGGTAGGTTATAGATAGATAGATTAGATATGATATTTCAAAAGGTTAAATTAGATAGATAAATAGATAGAGTCCTATGATATTTCAAAAGTTTTAATTTAGTTCTAATGATTTGAGCTTACAATTTGGTTTCTACGATTTTAAAAGTTTCAATTTAATCTTCATGTTTTAGCTAAATCTCACGAACCGTCCATAATATTAATACAATCAATTGCTAATTCGAGCATAACTCAATAGATAAGTCACTAATTACCATTCGAAAAGTCGATTGTTTGATCTTCATCCCTGTAATTGTTACTCATAAATAATAATAATATAGTTAACAAATAGAATATATCTTTCTAAATAGAAGCAACATTCAAATTATAGGAACGCAAGTGAATTTTTAAAATTATAGATAACAAATTCGATCTATATAATTTAACCTTTTTCTTTAAAAAAGAATAATAAGTAGAATAAAGTAAGGAAGCACAAAAAAAAATCTTTTTCAGAAAAGGGAATTGGGAGGATATTGAGAGGTTGAGGTTTATATGTAAATATATATAACAAGTGGAGGAAGAGGATGACTGCCACTCGCCACCCCCACGTTCTGAACTTTGGATATCCCAAAACATCATTGGGGTCTATTCCAAGAAACTTTCTTGCTTTTGAATTTGAAAACCACTTCTATTTAACTATTTGTCGTTAACTTCCATCATTTAGAGAAATCTAATCGAGCAACCACCATGAGTTGGTTTAATGGTCAATAGAAGTCAATGTGAACAATAAAAAGTTTAGAAGAATGAGTTCAAACTATGGTGACCACTACTTCGGATTATTTCATATCCTATGAGTTTCCTTAACGTTCAAATATAATAGGGTCGACGGTTGTCTGGTGAGAATAGTCGAGATATGCTCAAGTTAGCTTGGACACTAATAAATATTATAAAACAAAAAAAAAAAAAGTAATCGAGCAAGCTTATTATATAACTTTTGGCTAATTTGATGTGACATGATAGATACATAAGTGGATTGTGAGATAGATTAAAAGGACAAGCAAATGAGTCATAAGCCTGTTAGAAATGTCACGTCATACAAATTAATTAATTGTATTAAAAACTTCGTATTTCATGAACTCTAAAAAGTTCCAATTATGTATCTAGACTTCGAATTATACTTATCTTTAGTCTCTGTAATTAACATCAACAAACAAACTATATCAATCAGTTAGACAAGAGATGCAAACAAAAAAAAGTAAACTTTAATCACGATGTTAACTTGTCGAGAGTCTAACTCGACCACTTGACTTGATTGTTGATCGGCGTTACACACAAGCGCACGCGATCGAAGTAATAATAAATTGTATGTGAGTACCAAGTATCGAATCCCAAGGGAACGGTGTAACAAAAATATTGTAAAGCAAAGTGTAAGGGAATTGCAACTTGAAAATTAAAATTGCAAAAATAAAGTTGGGTTTGTGTGTTAAGAAAAATTACAGAATCTAATTGCATAATCAAGAAATGGCAATGTTGGAATAATGAAAATTGCATAATTGAATTGCAGAATCTAGAAATGGCAATGTTTGATAGCAAACTAGATAGACTTAATGAATGAAAATTCAAAGAAAATTTTAAATAAAGGAGGGGCTCAAGAATGTCATTGCCCTAAGTTGTAATTACAAACCAAAATTACAATTCCAACATATTCTACACTCAATTGTAAACCAAAATTGCTACTCCTATTTACCTTGAATTTAGGTTTTTAGGAGGCTAAGTGAGTGACTTATATGTCTATAGTCCATCTATCTTAGATAATTCGGCTCAACAATTTTATGGGCTTTGGAGTCCTTAATCCCTATGTCTAGGGTAAGGATTGGCTTATGTCTAAGCTCTTTTCTCCATCACTTGTGCGAAATTCGCTTATCACTAACCCCGTTGGTATTAGATCTAAGCTTGAGTTGCTACTCTAGTTGATCAATTTAGGGTCTCAACGGAAATTTGTTCAACACAAGCAAACAATTGAGATGTAGGCTTGGTTTTTATTGAAATTTTGGCTACAATTACTTCTTAGAGAATTCACATTCTTGAACCCCCAAAGAATTTTTAGCTCAAATTAAAAATAAAAATCTTACAACTAATTTTTGAAGAAGAATTCATATTAGAAATTGTGTAAATTGCCAATGAAGACCAAGGTTAATTGAATTAATGTAAATTCTTAGCCTGAACAGCCCTTGCTTTATTGCAACAATTAGGACACTAATTTGAAATGAAAACTGGGCAATAATCTCAAGGATTTCTAGCACTCTCAAATTAACTTAAAAACAGAGAGTCAAAGGCTTCAATAAGAACTTCAATCTCCTTCCTTCTACCTTTGATTATGATGGTTTATAAATATTCCAACAACTCTTGAAATTTAAACAGTAATAAAAAAAAAAACAGAATTACTAAGAACGAAAATTATCAATAATTGTTCAAGAATTGTTACTCCATTCCAATCGACTTAATCTCTGCACTATTTCTAAGAGATGATTAGTCTTAACAATCCAAGTATCACTTGAATTGGATTGGGTAAACTGAAGTAAAAACATAAATTAAACAATCTTGCAACAGAAATATAAAGATTGAATTCAGGAGGAACTCCTCAAAAACTCGCAAACAGAGGCTGGATTAACCAAAAACTTAATGCAAAACTGTTTTCGAATGAAGAACAAGTGTGTACTAGGGGTGAGCAAACCAAACCGAAAAACCGAAAAACCGACCGAAACCGACGTCAGTCGATCGGTTTAAAGATATTTTCGGTCGGTGTCGGTTTTCTTAAAATAAAAAACCGAAGTTCGGTCGGTCGGGGTGGCCAGAAAGCACAATTCCGACCGACCGACCGAAAATTAAAAAACAGTATGTTGATAATAGTAAAATTTTGAAAAAATAACCTCAATTCATGTGATGGACACTTGATAGACAATATGTCTACTTTTGATGGACAAGATATCTATTTTTTCATAAAACTAATTAATGCTTTTTCTTTTCTCTCTCTTCCCCTCATTCACGTTTCATCTCCCTCCTCTTTCCTCTCCTTTTATTTTATGCATTTTCATTTTCTTCTCTTCTCTCTCTCCTATTTCCTCCCCTCATCTCCATTTTTTCTCTTCGTTTCCTCCGGCCATTTCTCCTCTTCTTCTCTTTTTTTTTTCTTTTTCGATTTTTCGTGGTGATAAAAGAGATGTGGACATTGTGGAGGTTTCTTTTTCGGTTGGTCTATTCTTTTTTATCTATTTCTTTCTTTTTATTCATGGTGATAAAGGATGTGCAGTTGCATTTTTTTCTTCAGTTAGCTTCTTCTCTCTATCTCTTTTTCTTTCTTTCTTTTTTTTTTACATTTTCATTCTTAGTTTGCTAGAGTCACAAAACCGAACAAAATCGACCGACCGCTGGCGTGGTTGGTCGGTCGGCGTCCCGAACCCCTCTAAAACTGAGGAGTACCGACCGAACAAAATTGAATGATCGGTTTTCGGCGTCGGTTTGTGTCCAAAACCGACTCCGACCGACCGATGCTCACCCCTAGTGTGTACTACCAAGGACTTTTGGTCATACAAGAAGAACAATTCAGAAAAATAAAGACAGACGGCTGAATCTTCGGTAAAAACAGAGTAACAAAAATCTGCAGAAAAACAGAGTGTAAACATTGAAATAAACCCACGAATAGAGATTGAATTAAAACTTAAAATTACTACAAGAAGAATTCAAATGAAGAACAACGATTGTACTGCAAGCAACTCTCCATCATACAAATAAAATATGAAGATAAATAAGAAAGAAATTCAAATTCCAAGCTAAAGACAGAGGAAGAACAATTGCTGCAGAAAAAAACTTCGGGTTCCAAAATACTCTCCAAAAAAATGAACATCTTCTTCATCCCTCTTCTTCTGCCCTTTATAGGTCCTTTCTAGGGTTGATTCATCCAAAATTTGTGCTCCAATTTCCCCAATTTATGCGACAATTTAGGATTTCCATAATGGGTTTTTCTTCTTTTTTTTTCTTGCGCCAGAACTTTCTTACTTGAATTTTTCTGCTATCCAAATTGCAGAATTGTGATTCTACAATTTGATTTTGCAATTTCCATATTTTCTGCAAACAAGATCAATATATTTAGAACTCTATCCCAAATGCCATCATATTTATTTCTTTCTTAAATTGAAGCAATATTTCAACTATTTTCAATTGGTCTTAAGTCAAAACAAGAATATTTTAAGAATTTGGGAATTAAATAAGCCTTAATACTAAGGCTTATCAATTGTCAATCTCAAACTTAACTCGAACCTAACTGTATCTCACCATTCATTTGTAATTCATTCAACTATCAAATAACGATACCTCATTAAAAAGTGCCACAATGACATTTTGCCAATCGATGATTTTAAAAATACAATATTTACAAATATTTTAGAAAATAACGCCCACCCGATGGTTCTAAAAGGGGTTGGTGTGTAGTATAGGGCTAGGGGTGTACAAATAACTCGGTAACTCGAGCAACCAGGACTACCCAACCTAAACAGTAAGGGTTGGGTTGGGTTAGCTTTTTTTTTTTGGTTTAGGTTGTATTAGAATTTTGGAGAACAGAATTTTCGAGTCGATTCTTGGGTTGGCCTTTTTAGGCTTGAGTTGACCCGACCCTACCCAACCCAATACAAAATTTATGTTTTTTTTTAATATATACTTATAAATGAACTATTTGTGAACTTCTAATGTTTTTCATCTAGGATTCTAACGAAGATTAAGATGTTCTGAACTTTGAAGTTTGATATTTGAATTTTATGTGATTTTAGTTATTAATTCAAGAAAAATTATTTTAAATAATTAATAAAATTATATTTTAAAAAAAAAAAAAAAACTCAACCTAGCAACCCAACCCAATCCAACTCGAAAATATAAGGTTGGGTTGGGTTGGGTGGCAACCCTTGATCGGGTCATTAGGGTAGTCAACCCGACCAACCCAAATTTTCAGATTGGTCCCAAAAAACCATTCAACCCAACCCAACCCGTGTACACCCCTACATAGGGCAGTCGAGAAAATAGTAAAGATGGAGTATGGTAATTAATTATGTGATGGATGTAGAGAGTGGTCCAAAAGTAGGTGTCACGCTGGTTGACTATGAGAGGGAGGGAGTGTAGTGTGGCCCAAGCCAAGGCCTAGTTGTGTACTTTGGCCCAACATTTCTTACACTTTTCTCAACCACACGCTCTCTATCTCATCATCTCACACCCTTTTTTGCCATTTCTATTTCTCTTTTATGTCCCCATCAAATTCACTTTTTACTTTTTACTCCAACATTCATTTGTGATATGAATTCTCGTCGGACTTGAAAAAACATGTGCTCTATCTTTTAAAGTAAAAAAAAAAATTGTCCATATGGTTTGAGTTTTTCTATTGTGCATTGATATATTGTAATGTCATTACATGTCATGTAGACGGTAAGTTTTTATTTATTTATTTATTATTATTAAATTATAAATTTGATCTCTATCATTTTAGCGTAGTTTTAATTAGGTATATCTACGATTTAAAATATGTACAAGAGTTCCTAAATCTTATCCATATAGTTTAGTTGAATTTCATAAATCCCCTTTATTATTAACATTATTTTATGTGACAATGAACTTATATTTTCTATTTGTCTACCTATGTTAGTTCACTATATTAGGGTTTAAATCTGAGTATAAAATATAAAGAATGTGCTGGATAAGAAAATGTCCTTCCACGCGTTAGCTTATCAAGTAAATGCGTGGCAAATCAGCTAGACAAGCAACCTGACCTAGTTTGGCCGACTAGGGTGGCCCTACCTTGGTCAAGCCGCTCGATCCGACCTAGATCCATCTAATTAGGGGCCTTGTTGACGTATGGCTTCTTGCACCCTATGTCATAGTAGGTCATGGTGTGACTGACACTGTAGATCCAAGTATGGATTGACTGAGTGACAAAATTATCCCATTTGGTTCTCTATAAATAGCAGAGCCTTTCTTGTATACCATGGTACACAACACTACTCTTGCTTAATTTGACAAAGCTTAATTTAACACTAACTAAGTATTAAAGTGTATTGGGCACATTAATGTTAAACTTCTGTGTAGGACTCTCGCCCGAGTTTTTTTGGATCTCGAGCCCACCTGCCATAGTTCTGCATCAATAAGGAAATAGATGGATTTTTCATGTGGATAAAATGATCCAAAGCAAAAAGACTAAATTGAGACTTCTAAAATTATGGAGACCAAATTGAAACTATGTCCAAACCATAGGACCAAATTTAATTTTTTTTTTTAATCACGGTGAATTATTCTCTTCTCATTGTCGTTTTCTTTTTTCTTTTAAATGTGAGAGTTAGTGAATGTTGCTCTGTACCCTATTAGTCGTAACAACTAATATACCTACAAAAAGGGTCTCATACAACACAACTAACCACCACATATTTTCAAAAGGATGTGAACTAATGAATGAGGTAAATTTCAACACTTATTTAAGTTCAAGGTTTAGATCTTCAAATTGTTAAAGTAAGCATAGCTCAACAGTAATTGGCATGTACCATCAACCAAGAGGTCATAGGTTTGAATCTCCCATACCCCTAAATGTGTTGTTGAACTAAAAGAAAAGATTTAGATCCTCAAATGAAAATGTTGAAGTTAAATTGATAAAATTAAATTGTCTTCCCTTTTGAGTTTTTATCAAATTTTCAAATAACCGTTTACCTTTATCTCGTTACTTTAGATTTCAAAATAAAAACGACAAAGCGTATGGAAATAATATGATGATGGTTTTTTTTTTCCTTCCTTAGTATAATTTTTCGTATTCTTTCTGTGAAAGTTATTGAATTTATTAAAAGTCTCTCTCACACATGAAATTTACTCGAGAGCAAAGTGTTAGCAATGGTGGTCCTTGGGCATTATATAATACAACATATGAAAATAATAGTGCACTACTCAAAAAGTTTGTCTTGTGTGTTAGAGTTTTAGTAGTGCTAATTAGAATCTTTTTATTATAGTGAGAGATAGTGTGTTAAAAGAGACATATAAGAGTGGAGATTTGAGTTAAAATGAATATACATAACTTTTTTTTTTTTTTTTTTACTTCAACAGGTAAGGGTGGAGATTTGAACATATGACCTTTTAATATAGTCGAAGAAATATGCCTTAATCAATTGATGTTGTAGGTTGGCGAATATATATAACTATTGAAGATACTTATTTTCTTTATGTGTGTGTGTGTGTCTATATATATATATATATATATATATATATTGTAACTATATCATTCTTGATAAAAGAATTCAAATTGTGATCCTCTTTTTTGTGATAGTATGTATAATTTATTTGTTTATTCATTGCTATTTGATTTTTGAAAACAATTAAAGTAGAGATGGATTTGATAAAATATTTGTAGATGAATAAGAAAATTCTTGTTGGCCACTTATAAAAGACAACTGATATTTTGGCATTCAACAAATGTTGATGTGGCGTTTGTTGAAGCAACTCCAGCAATTAAGTTAGGTTGTTATATGATGGCAAAAAAGATGATAACTAAGTAGAGTTTTGGTATAGAAGAACATGAGAAGCACACCAAAAGCAACTATCTAGATGATTTAGGCATGAAAGTTTAATGCGATGAGATGAATCTATTATGGCAATGAAATGGTGAGGATTCCACTCCGACCCCTTGTCATAGAATATGATATCTTAGAGCTTCAAGTTGAATAAACCTTAAGCTTAATGTGTTTGAGAAATGATGTGCCTCATCTAGTATAAATTAAGTAGTGTTGGACAACCAAAGTGAGCAAGACTCAGCACTAATTGATATGTACCATCGACTAATAGGTCAAAGGTTTGAATCCCTCCATCCCTAAATGTTGTTGAACTGGAAAAAAAAAAGTAGTATTAGACATAATTTAAGGGAACATAAAATTTTGAAATAATAAATATAAATTAATTAGTAAATAAAATAACTATAAAATAGAAGGATAAGAAAAGTATGTAATTTTTATTGAGCCATGTTTGTTAATGTTATCTATAGAGAAAATGTGTCTATACCTGAGTTATTTGACACTTTACTTCGATCTTGTTTGTAGTTAAGCTCCCTTACAAATCCTCAATTATTTGTATGCACAAAACCAAAATACTCATGAGTAAGATTTTTGTAATATAATAATAAAGCTAACTAAAGTAGACTTTGTAGGGATTATAGGAGGGCTTCCCTTTTATTGGAAAGTACTTCCCTTTATCAAGGATACTTATTTAACGTGTCTCCAATTAATCTCTTCTATTTAATAGGAAGAATGGATTGACCATAATAAAGAATAAAATAAATTTAAAATAAATCTTAAAAATATCCACTAGTAGTGGGCACCAAAATAGATGGGTTGTTACTTGTTGTCATGCCAATACTTAACTAGATGATTTCTTTTAGGTTAAAATACTATTTTGGTTATTATACTATAGATTTCATTTTACTTTAGTCTCTGTACTTTCAAATGTCCAATTTTAGTCCTTGTACTTTCAATAAATCTTAAAATTAGTCCTATCGTTGGTTTGAAATTAATTTTGATTGAAATTGGTTAAATAATAACAATAATTTCCATGCAAGAAAATACACAATGTGAACATATTTCCAAAATTTATAGAAGGAAAACTAATATAGACTTTTTTTTTTTTGTTAGAAACGTTAATAATAAACTAACAATAAGGACGGATTTTAAGCTTTATTGGAAGTACATGAACTAAATTTAGACATTTGAAAATATAGGAACTAAAATGGAGTGGAACTCAAATCACAGTGATCAAAATGATATTTTAACCTAAATAAAATCTTAGAAATATACAACAAGTAGTGTGAGCAAAATAGGTAGGTTGTTGTCAATCCCTTTCTTTTACACGAGATATTTTATTTTAATGCAACATCGCATCTCATCATCTCCAAAAAAATCATGTCATGTAAGAAAATTATCAATATTTACTAACATTAGAACTATTGTAGGAGATATAGAAAAATCTTAAGGGGCTATTTGGAGGCCTGTTTTAGAATGGGCTAGGTTGGGTTTGAAACCCAACCCTGTGTTTGGCTCGGTGGGTTGGGAAAACGGGTTGTTGAAAAAATGAAACCCACGGTTTCGTGATTCCAACACCCCCGATTTTGTGTATTTACTCCTCGTGCACCGTCGCTTCCTCTCCCACACGCTCTCGTAACTCCATGAATCCCTAGCCTGCTTTCTTTAGTCTCATCCACTGCTCGAAGCTCTGCTTTATCTACCTCTATGAAACCCTAGCCTCCGTTCGACTCCCTCTTCTCTTTTCACGCGTTGTTAAAGGGATTCGTCTTCTCCCTCTCTAGAATGGCTGAAACGTCTTCCTCGATGGCTTCGACTTCCTCTTCTACCTTTAATCCATCTCTCCAAACATCCATCCTCCACCGTTTCCACTAAAACCCTTCCTCTTCCTCATTATTCCGTAAGCCTAGTTGTCGCCATTCCAAGAATCACCCCTTGTCGCCTCTCCCGTCTCTGAGTTTTCTTCTCTTATTCCTCGTATGGTCGCAAATATCCTGTCTTCGGGTTTGAGGCAGAGTCGAAGTGGAAAGAGGCTTGGTAGGGGATGTTTTGGCTTCGTTGGAGCTTGGTGGTGGTTGGCTTATATCTCTATTCCAGGTTCCAACTCGGTCGATGATGGTTCCTGAGGCCAAAGATTTTGTGCATGTCTGTGTTTTTGTTCATATCCACTGATCTGATCTCATTTGTTTAATACTTGTGTTAAAATTGATGAGGTCTCTGATTTGCTACACTTGATTTGGCTTGTGATTGGTATACATATGTGTTGTCTTCTTTGTTCATGGTCGATGATGATTCTCTATTTTTTTTTACCTATATGAATCGTTACTACACATGTGATTATTATCTTGAAGCCCTTGAGATATTACACTTGATATGGTCTGATTATTTGCCTTCTGATTGATATGCATATAATTTGGTTTCTTGGTTAATGGTCGATGATGATTCTCTATTCTATTTTCCTATATGAATCGATTACTACACTGTGTTCATTACCCTAAAGCCCTGATTTACTTGATTTGGAGTGTGATTCTTTGGCTTGTGATTAGTATGCATATTTTGTGATTATCATGTTGTTGATGGTCGATGATAAGTGATTATTGTGTTATATACATGTTGGATTGGAATTAGTTAGTTGATTCATTGATATACATGATGTTATGCTCCTTTGAATGAGGCTACCTTGAACTATATTGCCACTGTTTAGTTCTGAACTAACCAAATTGTCACATCCTATGTGAATTCATTTCCTATTGAGTTCAAAATAATGATTTGAGGCCACATTTATTGTCCACTGATAATAAGTACATGTTTTTTTAAATAATGAGGTTTGCCTCTCATAAATCCTCTACCCTTCTTTTGTTGGAGTAGATGCTCACTCTCACTTATACGGACTGACATCAATTTCAATTTGTTAAATTGTCTTATCACTTCACTTGTAGTAATGGGGTAGTTTGGTGGTTGTCAGCCCCTCCCTTTACCTAAATCAACTTTTCTCATTTAGGCAATCGGTATGAGTGTTGAAAATTCCCTCCCTCATATTTATTTTCACATTTGGCTTTTTATATTTCCCTTATACCATTATCATTCATGAACTAATCCCTTATGTTATTTGTGTTGTTGGGTTATGAGGTGGTAGAGGTTATAAGGAGTTTGTGTCGTGTGTAACTCTGTTCGCAGGTAATACATGCACGACCAACAATCCAACAGGTATTTCTTATTCTTTCATTTTTCTTTTTTACTTCAATCTGCAATGAAGATGCCCACACCTTATACATTTTGTTTTTTTTCATTTTTTTTTCAAGATTCGTGTTGCTCCTCTCACATGGGAATATTGAAGTAATGTCCAATTCCTATATATGTTTTTTTTTTCAAACATTTCAGATTGTTGTAGGTGTTTCATCCATACTTATTTACTGACTTGTATTAATAATTTTTTTAGGATTTAAAAATAGGACTCGAATGGTACTTCTAAATATACTATATAGATATGAACATTTTGTCCAAATGCCTCTTTAATTATTTGATTCACATTCTTTTGTTTTTTTTAAGAATTAACAAATTTAATTATAACTTACAATAGCTAAACATATTGTATTGAATGAATTTGGAGGGAAAAGGTTTTAGCACAATTATAATTTGGAGGGAGAAGGTTTTAGCACAATTATACAATATACTTTCTTTCTATTTTGGGTTTGTAGATCTCTTACTTTGCTTGTACAGCGCTGTAAAATTAAAATTTAGATTCTGGTCTACTTTTCTGTAGAATAATACTATAATAACATATTCCTTTTTTAAGCTAAGTTCAATTATTTTAGCTATATACGACCCTAATTGCAAAAAAAAATGTACTTGACTTTACTTGATATTTGAAAGAAAATGGAAAAAAAAAAAGTTAAAATACTATTTTAGTTCTTGTACTTTTCAAATGTTCAAATTTATAAGTTTTCATACTTTATCTTATAGTTAGTTTATGGTTAATTTTTTCAAAAAATAATTAGTTTCTACCAACTTTTCTTCTATAAATTTTGAAAACAATAACATTGTATCTTTTTTGAAAAGTGTTTTTATTTTTTTGCAAAATTAGATAAAAATTACCTTCAAACTAATAAAGATGACTAATTTTAAGATTTATTGGAAGTACAAAGGATACATCTAAAATATTTTAAAGTATATAAAATATAAATTAAAATGAAATGAAATTGAAAATATAAAATAGTACTTTAACCAAAACAAAAATAAGTGGAATCTTTTTCTTTACTTTCTAGATTTTATCCAAAAAGAAGCATACTTTATTGAATGAATTTGGAGGCATTTTTTTTAGCACAATTAGAAATTGAAACAATTATAAACTGTTTTAGCACAAATATCTTTTGTAAAGGTAACACATGGAAAAACAATTACATATTGTTCAATTTTTTTAAAAAACATAATAACTTGCCATAGCCAAACATACTTTATTGAATGAATTTGGAGTGAAAAGGTTTTAGCACAATTAGAAATTATAAAGTAAGTTAGGCATTGTAAAGTAACAATTGTAAATTGTTTTAGCACAAATCTCTTTTGTAAAGTAAGCTCACTTATGACACAAAATTGTAAAGTAAATTATAACTTCCAAGAGCTAAACATTTTTTATCCCATAATTAGAAATTAGAAATTGTTTTAGCACAAATCTCTTGTTGGTTTCTAAACTTAGGGAAATATGAAGAAAAAGTTACATATTTCTCAAATTTTTTGTTGGTTTCTAAACTTGGGGAAAAAAATTTCCATATTCTTAAAAAGTGTACTTATTTGGAAACAAGGTAAATGTACTTTATCACATGAATATGGGCAAACAAAAAATGTATTTAGTTCGAAGTTTAGTTTTGTAAAGTAGCCTAATTTCTGAAGAAAAAAAAAGCTTCATATTTCATGAATCAAATTTCTTTTGCTCTAATTTGGTTTTCTAAAGTAACACATGAAGAAGTTAGTAATTTTTAACTTAGTTCCACTTGAATTCTTGTTTTATTCTGGTTTACACATACACCTATATGGATATATATTTTTTTCTTCCGTACATGCCTTAAGTTTAATTTAAATGAGATCCTAATTTCTGGCCCATAGGATTGAAATATGTTCCTCATTATTACATGTTTTACATTAGGGTTATGGGAGGGAAGAAGTTTTATATCGTATTTGTCGGGCGTAGGCTCGATATTTATATGACATGGTATAAATGCCATACACAAATTCATGACATTAATGGGGTCGTATACTAGTCTTATAGAACGTTTGATGAAGCCGAATCAGCTTATAGGGTGTACAATATGGATGCAATGAACCATTCAGAATTTGTAGAATCTAGACCTACTGGAGGACGTAGTCAACACGTAGGTTGTACATCTGTACCCATATGTAGTGGAGCATATCATGCTTTCTTACTTGTCCTAGAATTCGTGATTGGTGTACTCGTAGTTATCTTAGGAGCCCTACTGTGGGAATAATGAATCTCATGTACCTAAATATGTTTTTTTAGGATCCTGCTACTAATGGTTCGAATTCTATGATTTAGTATACCATCTACAAGGTCCCAATTTTGGCATTGATACACCTGACATTATGGCAGGGTACTACAACTTGTGCGATGTTGGATATTCCAAAATAGAAGGATTTTTAGCCCCATACAGAGGACAACGGTACCATCTAACCAATTGGCGAAGGGGGAATCCACCAACAAGCTCGAAAGAGTTGTTCAATATGCGACATTTATCAGCTCGAAATGTGATCGAAAGGGAATTTGGTGTATTGAAGGGGTAGTGGGCAATCCTTCGGGCAAATCCTATTACCCCGTCGAAGTCCAGTGTAAAACGATCACTGCATGTTGTTTGTTACACAACTTGATCGTTAGAGAAATGGGTTCAAACCCAATCCTTGAGGAGGCGGACCCAGGTGATCCCGACTCCAATGGGATGAATGCAGACAACATTAGTTTCGTGGAGACAACAGATGCTTGGACTGAATGGAGGGATAACCTCGCCAACCATATGTGGATGGACTGGAATGAAAATTGACTCTAAGTCAACATGGACTTCTGTGATTTTTTTTCCTTCGTGGATTCTTTTGTGGAACTACTGTGTATTTGTCATTTAGAATGCATACATATTTTTTGTTGTTTACATAATGTTCATATCATATGAATCAATTAATTACATGATCGTGAATGCTTTCTTAATCATATAATTTCATTATCAATATGTTTACACAAAAGACAATTGAACTATATTACTCAAACACAAATAATGTTGCAGATGGCAGAATCCTCATCGTGAAATAAAAACTCCAAACATATATGGACACCTGAGGAGGACATTGTATTCGTCGATTGTCTACTGCATTTCGTACATGCTGGTGAATGGCAAGCCGATAATGGCACCTTTAGGCTAGGATTTTTTATCGTTGTACAAAAAATGATGAAGGAGAAGATGCCCATATGCGACATACATGTTTCACCTAAATGGAGTTAAGGTTGAGGACTTTGAAGAGACAATACCAAGCAACTTCCAAGATGATGGGGCATGCATGTAGTGGGTTCATATGGAACAAGGAACACAAATGCATCGATGCCGAGAAGAAGTTATTCGATGCTTGGGTAAAGGTATGACAAATATTATTCCAATTACTTGTTTAGATAATATAGTTCTTGTCCATCTTCTAATTGTTCACATATTGACATGCAAGGTCATCCGAATGCTCGAGGAGTTAGAAACAAGTCATTCTCCTGGTTTCATGATCTTGCCATCATATTTGGGAAGGATAGAGCAACGGGGGCATGTGCACGGACTCCAGCTGAGATGACATCGGATTGTGCACTTGACCTAGATTTCGACTTCCCCTTTGAATTTGAAGATACATTTGTCTGCGATCCACCTATTGTTGATTCATCAATGGGGGAAGAGACATCTGGTACGCCCACGAGTCGAACAAGAAAGATTGGAGGGTCCAGACTGAGTAAGAGGAGAAACATATCCTCAAAGTCCAACATGTCAAACATCCTGAACAACGGGGTCCCACTTAATGACAGAACATATTGGGAGGATTGTCGTGGCCGTTTGAGAAGGATCGCATTGAAAGAGCCCGCACGAACAAGTTATATGTAGAATTAAAGGCAATCCCTGAGATGACAATGCAACATTGCATGGCTGTTGCGAAGAACCTTCTGTCGGATAGTATGATTTCGAACACATTCTTTGCATTATCCCCTGATTGGAAATATGATTACTGTGTGGAAGTGTTAGGGAGAGCACATGGGGCCTGGCCCCCCATGGACAACAACTCGATGCCTTCGTCTCTTTCAGCTACTACTTAATTTTAATTCAATTATGTATTGGACTACTATTTTTTCCTTTTATCATTCCTTTAAGCTTATGTTGTATGATGTTATGATTTTCAGACTTTCTACTATCTTATATGGTTTTATCTTGTGTAATTTTACCAACTTTAGACCTTTGTTGCGAACTATTTTAATTATATGTTCTTAGTAATGTTACTTAATTTTGCATAATCATGAATGAAGGGAATGAGATATCATATCTATGGAACAATTGATCCACATCAGAAGGAAAAATATGGATATGCAATTCAACTAACAATTATCAAGTACAAAAAAAAAAATGGGATACAAAAAAGTAGCTAAAAAATGTCTTTAAAAAAACAGCATAAACATCCTCATTCCAACCCAGCTCTGCACCCTAAACACAGGTTTCAGCAAACCAGACAGACTCAACACTGCACCCTAAACACAGTAATAAGGATTTCCAGGATTTCTGATTGCGACCCAAGATTCCTAGGGTTTATGATTTCCAGGCTTCCTGATTACTAAATAGCGCGCCAAACAGTCCCTAAAGGACAAAACTAAAAATTTTACATTATGGGAACTAAATTGAAATTAATCCGAGATACATGAACTAGAATAGTAATTCAACCTTTAAAATACAAACAGTTCAATGTGAGCAACTATAATTGATATATATTCATGACCAAGAGGTCAAAGTTCGAATCCTCCATCTCAAATGTCGTTGAACTAAAAAAAAAGTTGAATTATAAAAAATACCCTTGAATTATGGGTTGGTTTCAATTATACTATTGAACTTTAAAAAGTTTCATTTTAACCCTTGAACTTTGAAGTTTGTTTCAAAACAACCCTTGAAGGCTTTTTTTGGTTAAATTCATGGACGAAAAATGATGTTTTTGCATTTGTATTGTTGCTATGTGAACATATTTGAACATATACGTTGAAAAAAAATCAAAACATATGCAAATACGTCATTTTTCGTCCATACATTTAATGAAAAAAACTTTCAATGGTTGTTTTGAAACAAACTTCAAAGTTCAAGGATTAAAATGAAGCTTTTCAAAATTCAGGAGTATAATTGAAACCAACTCATAGTTCAAAGGTATTTTTGATAATTTAACGCAAAAAAAAAAAATACAAACATAGGGTACGTGGCAGAACGACGTCGTTGGGATCATCTTCCGCAATGATAATGAAACAGAGAAGCTCGAATGGCCAATAGAGCAAACGAAGGTATACGAAATCACAAGGTCCTCTGAATTCTATCTTCTCCGCCGGCGATTAACCATCTCAGAGTTGGAGCTCAGAGAGAAGAGAATGAAATTAGCTCCAAAAGTAATTTTTCTCATCAGAGATTCCGAGGGTTTCGCCTCAGCCATTTCCGGAGCTCTTCGCCCCAATCCTCCTTTCACGGTTACTGCGCGGTTGGCTCAATTTCCCTCTGTTTCTTTTTTCCACATTGAATTCAGTGATTATTCGTCTAACAGATCAAATTTGGCTTGACTTTTTACAGAGATGAATGCTTCGAGTTCTCCCTGGAGGAGTATGGAATCAGAGACCACAAGGCCTCCGGGAGCATCGTTCACTATCTCGACGATAAGGGAATCTATCAGGTACTTTAGGAGCGATAGTGAGTTATGTTTGTATATGATTTCTAGACTTCTTTCGGTTTCCGATTATGTCGGAAATTTGGGAGCTGGAGTTGTTGAAAAATGGTTAGAAGCTTTTGTGGAGAATGCCAGTGTTAAACATGTTATGAACTAGCTATGCAACTTCAAATTTCTTGTTAGATCACCTCTGCTGGCTTATGTAGCAGGTGAATTGGACATATTGTAGTTCTTGTGTAGTTTGGAATTTTTGTATGAAATAAATACTGACGTGATTAAATATGCCAATAAATCTTAATCATGTCATTAGGAGGCTTATTAAATAAAACAATGAAATAGATAGTGACATGTTTAAATATGAATGGGAGTAGGATGTAGCACCTAGACTATTGTGATGCTAAACGTTTTTTTTGGTGAATTTTTCTTTTTTTATCACTATTTGGTTTTGCCTACATGACACCCATTGATACAGCCATGTGGATTATTGGGATCATCCACCCAATTCCACAAAGCAATAAGAAAGGCCTCCTTCAGGATCAATTGGGTTGGGAATAGAGACATTTGTTCTATCATCGAGGAGACTCTCCTAAATCCCCATTCTTGGGATAAGGGCAGGAGAGACCAACGAGTGAGGTTAGGCATATTGTGCATTTTAATACCTCGTTGTGGGCATCAAACTCTCTGTTGTTTTGTAATTATCAGTTAGGTCTTGTTCTGATAGATTGGAGTCCTTTTCTTAGTTAGTGTTAAACTCCTTTATGGTAGGCTGGCTTTTTTGTATGCTTGTGTACATTCTTTCATTTCTCTCAATGAAAGTTGGTTTTTCATTAAAAAAAAAAAGATTGGTACACCAAACTCAGACAGGATTGTGCTTCTCCTTAAAAGTTAGAAGGAACAAAGTAGGATGAACACAGCCAACTCAACAAAGTGGGTTTAGGGTGAGTGCAATGTCGACCAAGTGAGAAGAGGTCATCAGTCCTCTATTAGAATAGCCGCTTGGCCAACTTCAATCACAGTCAAGGTGAGACGTGAGAGAACAACTTTTGAGAATTTCTCTAGGTGTCCTTAGGTCAGGATCAGCTGGTTGACGTATTCCTCTGCTTTCTAACACGACATGCACCAGTTAAGGAGCTAGGTAGGTTAAATTGTGAAGTGTGAGTTAAGGCTTAGGCGCCTGATCAATGGTGAGAAGAGGAAAGGTGTGGTAAAATGCAGTTCTGTTTGCGTTCTATTTCAGGTTGGATTTAGTCACTAGCTTATCTAGGCTCATTGAAATGACATAAATCTTGCAGTAGACTCTCTGCCAGAAGGAAAAGAGAGTTTTCTACCTCTTGAAGTGTTAAATTTACTTTATAATGGCAAGTTCAGGTCTCTCTTCAGGGGTATAAAAATTACATTTTTGTTACTGTCAATGGTGTGGCATTTGGAATGTGATAAAGCTTGTGAGTAGGTTGATTTAGGTATTAATAGATTGATTCTCAGTTGGAAATTGAACAGAACTGAACTGACCCCATTCAGTATTGCAACTGAGGATTATTGTTAGATATGTTTCAGGAATGTGTGAAAATGGTGCTACTGTTTTTTAACGCTATTTTTTATATGCTGCAGAAAACTTTGTATCAAACACTTTCCATGAATCAGATTGATCTGGTCTTAAGGTTTCAAAGTATAGAATGTGATCTTTTGCAACTTCCGGTGTGATAACAGCATTTTACTTCTTTCTGTCAGCTGATCTAAGTCCACGCATTGACTTGACTACAAAATATACTTGGTGGATTATTTCTTTGATCCTTTCCACCAATTGCTTTTGCTTTAATTTTCAGGTTTCAGTATTAATCTTACAAAGTTACGAACCTCCAGTCTTGGCATGTGCTTTAAATGAAGTTCTTTCACACATAGCAGGAGAAAGTTCACCCTCTTCTTCAAAGCCTGCTCTTGTAGTCCCATCTGTTATTTCATCCTCGAAGCTCAAGTGGGAGAGCAAAACTCTCACTAAAAATGATCGGTCTGTTCTTCTGTATGGTACCGAGGTAGGTCCAGAAACAGATATTTCTCGAACGATGATTGCCAAAGTCCAGGAACTGCCATCAACTTCACAGATCTATTATGAACAACTGGCCTGTTTATTTCACTTGATTCGCTTCTTGAACATTCCTGCTTTTTTCCTGGTTGGACGAACAGGTCGTAGTCATTCCAATCAAGCTGCTGGAGAAGAGATTCAGGTACTTATTCAATCAATCATTTTATGTTATTGGAATTGCCATCCCCAGTAGTTTGTTACATAAAGTTAACCATGATATAATCCAAATTTGAGCATGAAAAGAGTTTTTCTATTCAGAGCACTTTAAATTTCCTTAATGTTAGGCTATACAGTCAAAATAATTTTGAAAGATGTATAAAACATTTGAAAGCACCAGAAGTAATTTTAGAGGACATTCTTCTAAAATACTTGTAAATTACTCTAAATAGTCGATTTCTCGTCATGTGCCTTGGGACTGTTGGTTGGTTTGAGTTCTCTGCATTGTTGTTTTTTCAAATTTCAGATTTTTACAGATTCTCTGTGGTTTCTTGTCCAGATACTGGGTGAAATGGGTGAGCTTTTAGCAAACTCCTTGCCCCTCATCTTTTCAAGGGAAGGAATTGTTTGGAATCCAAAAGAAACATCAAAAGATGTCAAGGAGCCATGGCGTGCGTTATATGGCTGATGGTATGGTCTTTTGCAAGGATTGAAATCCCTATCAGTTGGTTCATCTGGCTACAAATATACTGATTAAATGTTTAAATCCAGTTAAGAATTTTGTTTTTGATGTTCTTGTTTATATAGCAACAATTTTCTTGTCTCTCTTAATTTGCTTTTAAAGCAAATGCTTTTATTGGCTAACATGGAGGCTAGAGTGAAGAATGAACGAAGGTAGAGCGAAGAAGAAATGATGGAGCAATTGCTCCCTTGGTATGCCTTGAATTTTTTAAAAAAAGTTTAATTATGAATTTGGGACATAGTTTCAATTTGGTCCATATAGTTTAGGATTAGTTGCAAATTAGTCTTTATAGTTTATTCCTATGTCACAATTTGTCACTTTTATTACCATGTTCAATATGTGACATGAGTTGATGTTTTCTATTTTATTGACTTTTTTAGTTAACTATATTATGGTTTAAGGGTGAGAAAAAAATAAAAAAGCCTAAATTATCTATATATATATATATATATATAAACCCGTGAACGTTGTCATTTATTTCGAAAATACTCATATTCTTTTAAAAGTTGCAATATTACTCTCGAACTTTTATAAATCAATCACTGCACGCACACCATAGTCACAGGGTGACTGATCGACGTGTCGTTGGCCTGATTGGATGAGCTGTAGAGATGTCCACATGACGGGACAGGGATATGGATGACTTCCTTGCCCCCCATTTAATTTCTCATCCCACCAAAACTTTCTGTTAAATTTTGTGGGGATCAGGATGGGAATTCTCGAGATTGAGTTTCTCTCAATGAATTATTCCCCATTTAATTTTTTTTATATAAAAAAATCAATGGACTTTCTTGAAAATTTTTAATTAGATAATTAATTTTCTATTGATTTTTTTTTTCATTTAAATGGTTAATTTC
Source organism: Trichosanthes truncata (assembly GCA_033996785.1). Classification (NCBI taxonomy): domain Eukaryota; kingdom Viridiplantae; phylum Streptophyta; class Magnoliopsida; order Cucurbitales; family Cucurbitaceae; genus Trichosanthes; species Trichosanthes truncata. The sequence goes on from JAWPNB010000010.1 coordinate 54,532,504, forward strand.
AACATAAAATCTTAGAGAAATTTATTAAACCTCCTCATAAAAACAAACTAATATTATCAACTGCTTGACCCCCACTACATTTGGTTGACAAGAAACATCTAGAATATTAAATCTTAAATAGGTGGTCACCATGGATTGAACTCATTCCCTCTTATTTAAATCGTAGGGCAACTCATGATGGTTAATATATAAAATAATATAATAATAATGATGATGATGATGATGATAATAAATTTAAAAAATTACAAATGAGACAGGGATGGGAGAATGTATTTCTTGTCCTCGTTTAAAAGTAATTATTTAATAAATGGAAACGTCAAATTTTTTTTGACAATATGTGGGGTGAGGGATTTGAACTTTGACCTACATGTTTTATGTTAGTTGAGCTATGTTCATGTTAGCAAACAGAAATGTCAATTAGAACAAATTATATACTTTACTTTATAATTAACATTACTTTTCTTTGAAAAGAAAAATATGTTTGCATTATAGTTATTACAAACTTAAATTACTCTTAATACTATTTTGGTCTCTTCTTATTTTTTACTTATGGTTCATTTCAGTTAGGTTACTTTCAAAATGTCTATTTTGATCCATATACTTTCAAGTTTCAGTTTTTGTTCAATTTGATCCATGTACTTTTTAAAGTGATTTTTTTGGCCCTTTTTATTTTCACTTGTATATAATATTTTTCGATTATAATTTCAACACAATATTAAACTCAATGAATATCTTGAAATATAGCCATAATTTTGTATTACAAGCTTTTTGTTATGTATAGAATTTTGCAAATAGAGACCAAAATGGTATATTTTTAAAAGTCAAGGAACCAAAACAAACGTTTTGAAAGTACACAACTAAAATAAACAAAAGTTAAAAGTAAAGACCAAAATGAACATTTTGAAAGTATGAAAACTAAAATGGATTAAATCTAAAAGTGTAAGGACACAAATAGTATTTGAACAAAGGACTAAATATACATTTTAATTTCTAATACTTGAATATTTTTTAATTTAATCTAGATTGTTTAAAAAGTTTCAATTCAACTCTGTTATTTTTCTATTATCATTTTTCAATTGAGTCTTTGGGTGAATGTTAACTAATTAATAAATTTACACAGTGAATCAGTAGAAGTTCATAGAATAAGAAGAAAACCCAAATTGAACACTTAACTAATATAAAACATATCTTTTCAATTAAGAGGTCAAAAGTTTGAGCTATCTACCTCTCGTTAAACTAAAAAAAAATAACCATCTAGATAAATTCTGATGGATGAAATTAAAAGTTTTTTTTTTTGGATTAATAATTTTTTAGAACAATTTTTTTTTATCGGTACAAAATTTGAATTTTTTTCTCATTTATTTATTAAACTCAGTCGAAGTATTTCTTTAAAAAAAAAAAAAGAAAAAGAAAGTCATTTAAACATTTTGAATTCTCTCTTCACTTTCCCGCACAAACAATGTCACTCCCAAATTTCTTCCATCTTCTTCATCTGCTCTCATCTCCGGCGGTCCAATTCCGATCAAAACTCCGTTCAGTTTTCGGAATTTCATGAACTCTCACCGCTAAACTCTGAAACCTCTCAAACTCATTGCGCTCTGTAATTTCTTCTCCCTCCAATGGCTTCCAAGGACCCTGAAGAGGCCGCCAACACGGCCACTGAGGAAGAAACTTTGGCATTCAAGAAGAAACGGGCCCGACGCGTGAGCTTTGCCGACGTCGAGATCACTTCCGTCCATATCTTCAAGCGCGACGAGGACTACGAGACCCCTCCTGAACCCCAAGCCACTCCCGAGGCCGCTCCTCCGGACAACGAGGTCCTAGGGTTCTTCAGGGACTTGGTTGATAGCGATGATTCTCGTGAATCTTCGCCTAATTTGGATGGTGATGTTCTTAGGCAGAGGAAATCGTTTTTGAGGCCGCTTGGGTCGCCGTCGCCGGGGAGTATTTCTGCCGGCTCTGCAACCTCCAATGATGGCACGTTTTTCTGTTTCTCTCTCTCTTCGTTTTATCTAGCATTTTGTTTGTTGGGTTTTGAGATTTGAGGGTCTTCGATGAATGGGTTTCTGGAAATGTGGTTTTGAAGATATCATTTATTTCATTGTACATTGTTTCTTAAAAGTAACAATTTATGAAGAAGTCAGGGTTTCTTTGTATTGCACACTTGAGAGATTAGTTACCTAAAATATTCACTCAATTCACTATTGCAGAAGACAATTTTTTTGGACCTGTATCAGCGAGTTTCATTAGACCCGGGCGGTTGTCTGATTCTGCTGCCTCTGATGATAATCACGATGTTACAATGGATTCAACAGCATTTTCGATGCATTTTCGTAGCCTTGCTGGGTCAGACTCGGGGGCGGATCTTAAGACTCCTACGACTATTCGGCTTGCATTTGAAGAGAGAACACCGGCCCAGAACACCATGCCTACTAACCCTGACAGTTTTATGACACTAACGATGGCTGACAAGCTGATTTCTCCATCTTTGCAGTCTGGTGATGTGGTAAGAAGTAAAGATTCTAATGCAATGAGTATCGTGGGAGAGAACTCCCATAAATTTGATTATGGGAGATTATCTCCATCTTTAAATGCACTTTTGACCGAAGGAAGCAGGGATCTCTATGCTGTTTCGGTGGATGAAAAGTTGTCCAAACAGATTGAGACTCGTGAAGTAGATCAGATTGGACAACAGAACTATGACGAGGAAATTTCTGAGAGAACCGAAATAGAAAATGTTAGTATGATATTTTATTTTTCTTTGATGTTTTTTACTTATCTGACTTACCTTACTATTATCTAAGGATTGGTTTCACAATTTGAACTTTAGTTTTTGTTGGGTATAGACTGGATGATCCTAATTTATAGCAATTGTCTATATAATGGACAACTTTTACTTTAGAACCCAAGGACACAGTTGTACAACCTATAGAACAGATCATGTTCAAGTAAGGTCGTTAATGGACAGCTTTTACTTACGCAGTTTGAAATATCTTTTTTAGACCAATTGTGCTTGAATATGTTATTTTGTTAGTTTTTACAGCTCAGAGACTTCGCCAGTGGCAATATTATTAGGTCTTATGTGGTTGATACATTTCTCATAACTGCCACTTGTGTCACATTATCTGGGTGATGCAATTTTCGGCGTCCATCACACGACTCAAACATTTAAATTACGTACTATAACTGAGAAATTCCAATTGTTTTGTTGGTTTTGCACAAGTACGGGTGAAGATATTTGTTCATTTGTTTTCCAGGGAAGCAAAGAATACGCCAAACATGCAGTTGAGGAAAGTATACTCAATAATGGCACGCCCCATAATGTTTTTCAATCCAATGATTTGCTACAAGGAAATTTCTTAGATGGGTGGGCGAAGGAGAATTTTCTGATGGACAAAAGGCATGAGACTCCAAAAAGCGTTGACTATAAGTCGAAAGATATATCTCCATTAAAGAGATCCTTATCTATTGAACGGAAAACATCTTTTGCTACTTTTAATTCACCTTTATTTGCCGCTCTTGTGACTCCTAACTCAAAGCTGTCAAATTATAGAATGAGTACAGGAAGCATGAAGTTTGGCAAGAATCTATCGTCCAAGCAAAAAAGTGTTTCCAAGTTCAGACTTCCAGAAGCTTCGCCATGTGTTTCGAGTATTAAAGAAGGAATTGACAAATTAAAATCCAGACTATCAAGTTACTCTTCTATGGTTAACTCGAGTGGTCTGCCTGATCGCTGCAAGGATCTCGAATGCAAATACACAGACATTCCTGTTGTGCGTTTAGAAGAACAACTTTCTAGATCGAATGGAAACAATGGTGAATTTGAAAGTTCATTTAGCATTGGTGGTAGTGCAGTCAAGACTTCAAAAGACTTCCCTAGGTTGAGCCAAAGTGAAGAGACAAAAGTTTTAACTGAGGATGGAGAAACACCAGGCTATATGGCTATGGCAAACTTTTCCAACGTGCAACCTAGTAAGCCGGCTATAGAAGCAAAGTCAACTGCTCAAGTTACATGGTCTGAGAAAAACCATCTTATGCCACATATGATGATGTCAGACGATCGTTTATCGGGGTCATCTACTAGTATCGAAATTGATGCCTTGTCAACGGACATTAAACTTGATGACAAAGAACAGAATAACTCAACTAGTATACATGATACTCTTGTTTCATCTCCTTTGAAAAGTTTCGATGTGAGGTTGTTTGGAGCCACTGAATGTTCGAATAGTTGCTTTGGTGAACTGAAGCAGTGTGACCAACAAGTCAAGCATGTTAGTGCTTGTCTGATGCAAGGTGGAGCTGCAGCTACACATACTAGCAATACCAGTCCTTTGACTTTGATTGCTGACAATTCAAGTTCATTGCAATCCAAAAGTGGAGCTGTGTCAACTTCACCATTCCTTAAAGGTTTGTCTTTCGTGGATGGGGCTGATAATGGAGTTAACCTTTCAAATTTGCAGAATAATTCTGAAACCTTTAGCAATTTGCAACTGTCTTCAAGAGATGGGAACGTCCAGAATTCTTGGTTGGCAAGTCCGGCTAAGAGCTCCAAGGTTGGTGCTGTTTCACCGCAGTTTCAGAAGGCTTGGACAAGTGGACTATCCTCTCTGCAGGTTGTAATCTCTTTCCTTTTCCTTAGCAATAATTGATATATTAATTATGTAAATAGTGACTGCTCTAGCCCCAGGGTTGAGTGAAACTCTCCTTTGAAAGTTATCTTATCAGTAGTCAACTTTCTATTCAAATCTAATGCTCATATAGTAATCTTTCTTAACTAATTTTTTAGTCGATGCCTATAATTTATTGCCGTTTTTAATTATATTATTGGCTGTTCTCTCCAAGTTTTGAAAGTTTATATTTAGTTTGCTCGATTTTTTTTAATCTTAGAGTCCCTTCAATGGAATGCCAAACTACAGTCCCAGAAGGATAATTTCAACCCAAACATCGTCTGGCAAAAAAGAGACTGAGATTGCCATCTCTAGTAAGTCAACTCCTAGTCCTTTCAAGAATGAACAATCTCAGAGTTCTGCAAGAAAAAAGCCATATCAAAGTCCCTTCAGGGATGATCCTTTTAAAGAAACAAAAGATGATGGGACCTTTATGAGGAAAGTTATGGCTTCTCCAACATCCAGTTTGAGTGGACATATTAATCATGATTATGATCAAGCAAGCCAAATATTGGCGAGTTCTTCAAGGAAGGCCAATCACAACCTTTCTGGGAGCAAGAGAAGAAACATTGACACGATTCCTCTTGACGGAGATCACGATGACAATGACATAATAGTAAGGATTCAGCAAAGCCCAAAACTTAATCATAGTGGAAGTTGTGATTTAGACTCTTCGTTAGAAGAGCCCAATCAAATGAGCAATGGAAGCAAGAGGATTGAGGGCAATAGAAATGGAGCACTTATGCATTGGACAGATGTAAGTTGACTGTCTTTGTGGTTGATAAGATCACTTGTCTGCTAACCACATCTGATGACAAAGTCGTAGAGATTTCTTGTTCTTCTTGTGTTGAGTTCATGAATTGTAACTTGCATTATCATCTTGCAGATGTCAATAAAATTTTTAGCAGATATGAAAGATTTGCTACCCCCATCAATCAACGAGTTGAACTTGAAAGCAGTATATTTCCCCTGATTTCTTCTCTCTCTCTCTCTCTCTCTCTCTCTCTCTCTCTCTCTCTCTCTCTCTCTCTCTCTCTCTCTTCATTTACGTGTTAAATTATATTAAATAATGCTGTGATCTTCATTACCCTAACTGATACTGTTATTTTGTTTTTTTTTTTTATGTAGATTGAGAAGCTTGAAGATACTTTGGTTCACCTTTTGAAGGTTAAAGAATATGAACTGCTGTGTTCTGAAATCCAGTCTCAGGTTTTGAATATTAAAATCAGCTCATATTTTGATATGCTATTATATTATAACTACTGTGCAAGGTTGGTGGAAGCTTTGGCATAATAACATTGGTTTTGTTTCATATGTAGAAAGTAACGGAGAATCTCAGAGCAATGCGTACAAGGTGATTTGAGAAGTACATCTGCTTGTATAAACCAGTTTTTATGTGAATTCCTTATATTCTCAAGAGTTTGTCAAATAATTGTTTTCAACACTCATAAGTTGATGCTATCACAGAGCTGTGGAAGCTAGATCGTTGATGTGTAAAGTAGCATATCAAAAGGCAAAGCTTCAGTTGGTGTGTGCAAAGCGTGATGGATATCTGGTATTGTAATTTTTTTTTTGGATGATTTTTAGTTTTTAGATTATGAATAACTTTTAACCTTTGAGCACACTTCCATGCAGAATAGAGCACAGTCATTGAACTCTCATGTCAAGGATTTTCAAATGCTGAAGTTGAACTACGACCGCCAGACAGAATGTGGTTCAAAGAGCAGTCAAGTTGATGACAGAAATAGCCTTTCATGCCCAATTGATTCTGAGGTCAGGGATGAGGTTTGTGAATCACAATTCCTTTTATATGCCCTATTAATGGAATCACTGCGAAAGGAGTTTCAAGGTCTCAGGGATTAAAAGTGTATTTTTCCCAAAGATCAATCATGTAATTTTATTAGAATTATGTTCTAAATTATTGTTACTAGATATTGATATGTTTTTGTGTGAACTTATTTGTGTATACCTGTTCAATAAATTTGTATGGCAAATCAATTTCTTGGTGAATGATACAAGTAAATTTGCTTGGTGCAGGCGTCCTCTGATAGAGTCAGCACAATAAAGCAAGAATTTGAATCTTTAGATGTGAAGATAAAGGCTTTAAGCAAATATTTTTCAACATATTGTAAGTTGAAAGGAGTTACTAGTTCAACTGACATACTTGGATCAATTATTGATCATCTAAGGAAGAGAAAGCTCTGCAGGTCTATTTATCAGGATTTGCAGGTTTCTACATTTACTAATATTCTTTTTGACTTAGACCATAATTTCTTGAATGTCTGTGATGTAGTTTTTTAAACATTATATATATTTTTTCAGATGTGGAAAGTAGATGATTTTAAGAAAAAGAATGATCATTACACCATACTTCTCAACTACCTTAGTTATGCCTGCCAAAGGTTGGATTTATTTTTATTTTTGTCTGTTTATTTATGTTTTGTTTATGAGCAATTACTGATGGATAATCTCAGTTAAACTCATGTTTGTTCATTGGGTTTCTAACTTATAGGATTACAATTAAAGCCAATTCATTCCCGAGTGTAACGATCTCAAATACATTGAATGATGCTCATATTGAGAAGGTACAAATGAAACCTTTTATTTTCTCAACAGCCTTTTATGTATTCTCTTCAATTCTGCTTTACTTTGTTTTTCTCCACCAGAACTTTCCAGAAATGAATGCATGCAGTGCATTTGCTTTTGTGTTAAATGTTGAGAGGACGAGGAAGTGTAATGCCTCCAGGCATTTGTCCAAAGAAACTCAAGTGAGTTAATTCACTTGGCTAGCCTATCTCTTTATGACTCACTCCAACCTCTTTTGCTTGCATTTTTCTTTTGTGTATCCGTGGCTATTGTTTCTGTTTCAAGTATTTATAATCCTATCAGTTTCACTTAAATAACGCAGCTTCTTTCAATTTGAAATCAAAGGTGACTGTGCCTAGCATTGGGTTTGGTAGTATTTATCCAGAGTACATATATGCTAGACTCTTTTCCGTGTTATTGGTTTAGATTGTAAATTCTATATTCATTAATGTTGATGCACTATGCTGATTCTTGCAATGCTTTAATTCTCTCTCTTTTTACTACACAGATGATGAGTTCTTTTCTACACAACCTGCTGGATGTGATTGAGGAAATGCAGATAGCCCAGATAGAGATTTCAAATCTCATTCTAATAAGATTCTACTCTCCTTCAGGTCATGAATATTTTCAATTACGACCATGCACAATCTTGGTTTACTTGTACATGATGACCCACATGCATGATCTTCACTAATTAGTGCTTTTTCCAACAATGTTTCATTTCAAAACACTACTTTGAAAAACCTTTCCAGAAATAGTATTAATGTACTTGAAACAGGTGCAGCTCCATGGTATCTTTTCATGCTTGATGATGTCTGCTTATTTTTGCTCCTCAAATTGACGTCGACTGCATGAATAAGCTATGAAAGTTTCGTGATCACAAATTGTTTTCCCTTATGAGAACTTGAAAATCTAACTTTTTTTTTGCTGTTCTAATATTTGCAGACGAGCAGCTTGATTTGCAACTTAGTTTCATTGAATTCCAAAGTGGCAGGAAGGTAAATCTGGATCTGGACGTATCAGATTTGAGTCGGTAAGCTACAATTTTATCTTTCTATATTTTCTACTGTCTTGCCCGTCTGAAGTGCCTAATTATCTGGCCTAATATTTAACTGGCAAGTTCTATTACTTATTACTGATTCTTGTTATAGAATTCTTATTGTCATTGAACGTGTACTAATATTTATACTTACTAGTTGCTAATAATAATTCTCCATTTCAATCTCGTATGTAACCCATGCATTACGTAAATTTTATGTTTCGACCTGGATGGGTCATGAATGTGATTTATATAGCAATGTTAAAAGTATCGTATTGATTAATTGCTTGATCTCTTGGCAGAGGGATTTATCCTTCTGAAGTTCTTCCACATAAGGTTGAGTCTCTTGCTTCTACTCAGTACACACTCTCAGAGTCATTGTTGAATGACATTAGAACTGCAGTTGGGAATTTAGATGCTGGATATTCGAGGATTTTAAGAGTTTGCAGATGTGTTTCGGAGGTTGTACGAAGGTCATCAAGCTGACAACAGCATTTTCTCAGTATTTCTGCTTGCTGCTGGTAGTTCCAACGTGATTGTAAAATTTAGTCTTGTCGGGTATTTTTCCCTCGAAAATACACGGAAGAATTGTAATTTTGACTAACATGTTGGATGGGTTCCATCATGATGTCTGTATGTAGCTGAATCTTGCTATTTGACCGAATATGCCTAAACTTTGAGCCAGATCAATGATGATAAAGACTGAGATTATCAGTCTTAGTTTCATGACTTGGATCTCTTTCGTTTCTGTTAAGAGTGTCTCATCTAAAAGTTGAATGCCACCTATGTATGTTGGAACAATGAATTGCAGGAGGATCAAGTTGGAGCTACACCACAAGGTTAAAGGTACCAGTGCACAGGCTTCATCAAGCATCATCATTCGAAATTAGGTAACATCTCACGGACTATTAAAATGTAATGTAATGATAGAATAGGTTGGCCTGTTAGGTCATGGAGTTTTACAACCTAGTCAAAATCCTAGGAGAAGTGCATAATTTCTTTATTGTCCTTTGGATTTTAGCATTCCCAAATGACCCAAAAGCATTATTGATCTAATCATTATATTAAAAAAAAACTCTCAAGTTGGATATGACTTTTATTGTCTTGCCAAGCCACCCTTCCCTGTATTACATGAGGTCCAAATTTGACATTATTACATAAACATGAAGTTGTTAAAAACAGGGTAGGATCTGCTTGGATCAGCGTCTTTCTTTTAATATTATAGTGTTCCTCATACCTTGAATTAAAGGAGGCCAGCAAGGAGTGGTCCAGTGTGTATTGTAACTTCACGTGGCATTATGAGGGTGTGAGTGATAATTATTGGGAGGGAAGATGGAGAAGAGGCAGGACTAGTGTGTTAGTGATCTCATTTGTTGGAATTGGATGGCATTTTTCAAATTTATTAGGTGGACTTTTAGAGAAAATTGACGTATATATTCTTTTACATTTCTATTTTACTTGTACAATATTGTACAAAAGATGGTTTATTTTATTTTATATTTTTATTTATGTTAAAACACATATTTAGTTCTTGTACTTTGGCTCTTGTAACATGTTCTATGTAAGTCTATATAGGTTTTTTTTTCTTAATGATTTGGTCTTTGTTCTTTAAAAATGTATAGGATTAAGTCTGACATTAAAAATTTGTTTCAATTGAGTCATACAAATTGGTAGATAATTAAACTACCTTTAATTTTAGATGCAGAGGTTTATGAGCTTCATTCACTTGCCTATTTTTTATTTATGAGTTGTTTTCGAAATAAAAATTTTAACTCAATATCATGGTCGTTATATATTTGTCTAAGGATTAAATGGTCAGAAATAAAAGTACAATGACCATGTTATAAGAGCCAAAGATAGGAACTTAGAGTATACCTTTCTTATTATTATTTTTATTTAAAAAGGGCTTTTGATTTAATATTTTTATTTGGGATTGGAATTTATTATTATTGCACTTTATCAAAAAGAAGAAAAAGAAAATCTTTTTTTTTTTTTAAAGGAGCTATTCAGCCAGTTTTAGGCTAAATATGGGGAAGAGGATTTCTTGTGATATTCGAATTCCTAAGGCATGTTTTTATTGCAAATGGGTTTAATGTGATGCCCAACGTTTTTCTTGTGAAAAAATCTCAAGAAAAGGACCTAATTTCTTGATGTAGATGTTCTCTTATGTCAAATTGTTTAAAGCCTCCAATAGTATTATAACAAAGACAAGTAGGATTTTATGTGTTTAAATATTCCATAGAGGATTAAATCAATAGTTTATTGAAAAGTCGAGCAAATGGATAAAAATTCATACCCATATGAACTTAAACTATTGGAAGGCTAATAAATAGTGAAAGAACTTTCAGTGATCATAAGAGCATAGAATCTCTTTTATATAATTATCACTAATATTCAATCACATCATTAGAAACATTCACTAATTATAAAAAGGAATTAAGAATTGTTGCTGATTGAAATACGGAGGTCTCAACCTTCTAGGATGTTGATAGATTAAGAACTACCATTGAATGGATAGACTTTGTGCTGCTTAAACAGGTTATAAATTTTTGTTGTTAATATTTGTGACATATTTGTTGAAATTTCTAATATACCTTCAGTTTTACTGTTCATTGACTTTTTTCACGGTACTGTTTAAATGTCGACTAATCCTTCGATATCAATACCTAATCCTTTGATTAACGATAATATCAATGAAAATAAAGCCTAATGCAGGTATACAATAATGTGGAGAAAGGTGGAAGGAAGGACAGAGCACTTTTGCACACTTTTTGGGTTGGTGGGGTTGAATGCTTCATTGTTGAATCTTTGATGTCTTTTCTTCATTTGCCAAGTAGGCCTCTGATTCCCTCATATTAGCATTATCTCTCTCTCTCTCTCTCTTCTCTTTTTGAGCTATGAAGATTGCATCTAAGGAACAGGGTTTTGAAGATCTATTGCAATCGACAATTGGTTTCTCATTTGTCCTTTTTTTTCTGTGTATAATTTGTTGTCTTCCTTCCAAACGTGATCTGAGTAGAGTGGCTTTTCAAGTGGGATTTACTGTTTGTTGTAAAGTTTTGAATAATCTTTTCAAATCTATGCGATTGAAAGACGTGAAGATGTAGACATCTTATTTATCTCATTCACTGAGGATCTTGGTACGGGTACTTCTGTTACATATTTTATATTTCTTGAATGGCTTCATTAACACTCAAGAGAATGGTCATGTCTAGCAACAAATCTCCAAACCATCCATTCATACTATGGGGAGAGGGTATTACTTTTACTACTTGATGGAGCCTAGTTTTTTTTTTTTTTTTGAGTTCAACATGTGGGGCAGGGAGTTTCGAACCTCTAACTTCTTAGTCAATGATATATATCTTAACCAGTTGAGCTATGGTTAGTTGACGAGTCTAGGGTTCAATTAGGTAAGTTTTTATTTTTTTTTTCTTAAAGATTTGTTATTATTAATGTTATTGTGCATATTTTGGTGCTTTTTTACTTGATTTTGTGGTTAGGTCGGAGTGTTTTCGTAGTTAGGTCAGAGAGTTTTCATGGTTAGGTTGGAGTATTTTCATGGTTGGGTTTGAACGTTTTGGTGATTTGATTTTTTTTTTTAATTATTTGGTTAGTTTCATGAATACTTTTTTAATTAGTTTTGAGATATTAATTTCATAACTTATTCAAATTTCGTTCAATTTGATGAAATCGAAAAATTGAAAGTGAATCACTAAACCAAGTGCATACATCATAATCAAAATTTTCCTAAATTTATAATTGACAAGTATTTATAGCCATATAAAATATAAAACCTTTGATACCCAACTTTCATTTTTCCTATAAAAAAAAAACTTTCAATTTAACTGTTGATAATCTTTTTGAGATGGATTCGGGAGTTTATTTCATTTGCAATTACACGTAGTTATGATTACGAAACTAAAGGGTTGTTTTAAACCTTTTTTTAATTTTTCTAAGTTCAAAAGGTTGGCATATCTATAGATGATCGAATCTCTTCACTTCACATGTTGTTGAACTAAAAAAAGCTTCGGGGAGATTACCAACCAATTATATTCTAATTTTTATGTATTTTTCAATTAAAAAAGTGAATGAAATATTAGTTTCCACAAGAGGACGTCTCCACGTGTTTAAAGGGCTTTAAGATTTGAATTAATTAATAGATGAAAATTGAAAATTGGGCAAGGATTTGAAAAGTGCATTTGATTTACCCAAACAAGCATCCTTTAGGATGCATATATGATTTAGTGGCTGCCTAATTGCACCAAATGGGGAACCAAAAGCTTAGCCTGCATCTAAAATGTATTTAAAAAAAAAAAAAGAAAAGCTTAGCTTGCATCTAAAGTGTATTGGAAAAGCATACACACAAGCCCTAGCGTATACAATGAAGCAATCTCTCACATATTACATAATTTTTCAATGAATTATTTAGTCAAAAACTCGTGTGACGTGTTTTATTCGCTTAATCAAAATATATTTACTTGTCAGCATGAACATAGGTTAACTTTTCCATTTTGTCCCATATGTTTAATCCAATTCTTAGAATAATATTGTTGAAATAATGATGGTATGATATTATATTGGAAAAAATAATTTAGGATCGTTTTTATATATTTTATATTTATCTTAACTTTACTCAATTTAATAACTTAACTTTTCTTACTCGATTAAAAAACTTAATAAGTTTTTTAATATTCGTGAGTATTCGAATCAGTTTGTGCCCTTGACTATTCACATAAGACAATCGCCGACCCTATTACATTTGGTTGTCAAGAAAATTCATAGAATTTTAAATTCAAGGTAAGTGATCACTGATCACTATGAATTGAACCCATGACCTCTAAGTCCCTTACTATTTACTCAATGAGATAATATCGAAATATACTTTGTATCTTCCTCAATTTTAAAAAATACATATGATAAGGTATTATCACAAAATATTCCATTGTAATTTTACAATTTTGTTAGTATTATTGTCAAATTCGTATGTAGCTCAAAGATATATATATATTTTTTTAGTTCAACAACATATAAGTGTGAGAAATTTGAATTTCTAACCCCTTAGTCAAGAATATATGTCGTAACAAGCTCAAAGACAACTCTTTAAAATTACTTTTCCAAACCAATGCTTGAAAATGATCTTTGGTCCTTTTTTTTAATTACTAGTTTACAAAACATGAATTGGGTTATGATGTTTTTGAAAAAACAAATACTAAAATAAAATAGAAAAAAAAATAACTGTTTTTTGAAAGATACACTCACCCAAGCAAGTACTTTTCTCTCTTTATAAACTATAATATCTCTAATGACACATATATTAATAATATATAAACACTAGAAAAGAATATTATAATATTATTAAAAAAGTCTTTTTAAGTACCCTTTTTGGCTTTTGGCAATTAAATCCAAAGCAGAGTCAGAAAAATGGAAAATGGCAATTGGCAAAGCACATGCCAAGTAGGTTTTGATGCATTCAATTGGAGGGACCATTAATGCAGAGTGAGGGCCTAACTTCCTTGATAAAGGACAATGACCCATTTTCACTAATCCCTTTTTCTATTCCTTTTTAATCTCTGATATTTATTCTTAGATTTTTTCTCTTCTGCTTTCTGCTCCATTTTGTTCATTACCAATTATCATCTAAAAAAAGAAAACTTTTCTTTTTTATTATTGGTTTTATGTCATTTTTCTCCTTCTCACACATGCTCACATCCATCCCATATCCTTCTCCTCTTCTTCCTCTATCCGTCTAAAAGGAGGGAAAGAAAAAAAAAAACCAGAATCAGATTATGAGAGATTCTCAGAAATTTCCAGTTTCTTTGGGGTTCTTTTGCAGCAATCATTAGTTTTGTTATAATCTGAAGCCCCTTTTTACCGATCTCTGCTTCTGTTTTCTAGGTACGGTAATTTCTTTCTTTAAACCTCTCTTATACTTCTTAGTTCTTCCCCCTTTTTTTTGTTCTCTCTTTCTCTCCCTTTTTCTGTTTGATGGTATTAGTGTTGTTTCTGTTGGTTTGTGTTTCATCTTCTTGGGAACTGATTTCTGTAAAAGTATTGCCCGATTTTGGCTGTAGGAGGTATTTGCTGACTGCCCTTTTTCTCTTGTTTGCATCAAACTTGTTATTGCTGAGTTCTTCTTCATGTTTTGGTTCTATGCGTAAGTGGGTTGCTTTTGATTGTATGGATTTGTGTGTTTTTTCCACGGTTTTTCTCTTTTTCTGACCGGTAATTATGATTGTGCAAAAGAGTAAGACGTTTGATTTATTCAGTCCATGAAATCATTGCAGGAAGCTAACTCTGTTTATTGTCGCCATGGCCCTCATGGTTCCGAATTGAATGTTCATGAAAGTCTTCTTCTCTTCCCCTTTATTCTCGTGCCGAGTATGAATTTGTGTTAATTTCTTGAAGCTGGGCCATGGGTAGTGGCCATATCTTTCCACTTAAAAGCTGGTTCAGGTTCCACCTACATATCCTCAGTTTTCGAATTGTGTTCTTGTTGAATAGCAGCTAAAATATTTGCCTTTTTTGGACAGTTTCTTTTAATGTAATTCTGAATTTTAACTGATAGCATATTTGGTTTTGTAGAGGGGGGAAATTAGGGGCATAGTATGTATTTTCATTTGTAGGTTGGGTTCTTAATCTTTGTCCCAAGCTAATAGATTTCTCTTTGTTAAAAGTAACAACTTTGGAACTGCATTTTTTGGCGTTTGTAAAGATTTGGGGAGTGATAATTTTGATTAATGTGATTTTTATTTATTGCAGAAGCTGCATTTAGCTTGTTCCTATAGTTGATTCTAGTTTTGGCAATCTAGAAGGATTTCTAAGGGAAGGGTTCAAAGATCTGATTGCAGCATGGGTTACATATGTGATTTCTGTGGGCATCAAAGGTCGATTGTTTACTGCCGATCCGATGCTGCAGCTTTGTGCTTATCTTGTGACCGTAATGTTCACTCTGCTAATGCCTTGTCGAGGCGCCATTCAAGAACATTGTTATGTGATCGGTGCCATTCACAAGCAGCATTTGTTAGATGTCCTGAAGAGAATATTTCACTTTGTCAAAATTGTGATTATATGGGGCATAGCACATCTTCCTCCATTTCGTCTCGAAAGAGGCAACCAATCAATTGTTACTCAGGCTGCCCAACAGCTGCAGAGCTCTCATCTATCTGGCCATTTGTTCTAGATCTCCCTTCTGTAAGCGACGCTTGTGAGCAAGAATTAGGATTGATGAGCATTGCTGAAAATAGTGCAGTGAATGCCTGGGGCCCTGATGATAAAGCAGGTCAAAATGTATCTGGTGTAGATGAAACCAATGAATTCTCAAATGTGGATAAATCAATTTGGTATGGGTCCTCTTCAATGCCTCAATATTTATCCAAGCCTCACATTTTGGACCAACCAATTACTATAGATGCAACTTCACCCCAGGTATATAACAATTAATCATATTCTCCAGAAGTAAATTAAAACCAATTGGCTTCTGCATTAGTTATGAATTAATTAAAATGATTCCATATGTACCATGTAATTATTCATTTATGTTGTTTCATTCAAACCAAATCCTTCTCATATGGTGTGGTTCCCCCAAAATGCTTGTTAATAGACCAAATTATAGACAAAGTAAAAAACTTAGATACTTTTGAGGTCATATGATAATGTCTTAATGGCCATCTATCTACCATATTAGCACCTTATGATTTTTTTTTTTTTAAAAAATGTTATGGTATAAGTTAGTAGGTTGTAAGAATAGTATTCCATTTGACAAGTCGTAGGTTAGTGTCTACATAGCCATTTTTTTTTTAACAAGAAACAAAACTTTTTATTGAAAAAATGAAAAGAGACTTGAATACATAAAACAATAATAAGAAAGCATCCCAAATAAGACATAAATCAAAGAAGGAAAAACCAGCAAAAAAAAATGATAGTAACACCACGATGAGACTTGTAATCTTGCAGAATCAAACCGAACAAACCAAGGGAAGAATCGAGCTAGAAACAACTAAACATCTATTTGCCATGTTAAACCTGATTTTCTTTTTTAAAAATGTCATGGAATCACTTAGTCGTTTGTAAGAATAGTGTGTACAAGCTATTTTGGACACACTAGATTTTTCCATTTGACAAGTCAAAGCTATTTCTCGAACAACTCTGAGAAGTTGGTAATTTTCACTAACTAATTTATTGAAACCATAATTATTGTTCAAAGATGTAATTTTGTGGTGTAATTAAAAATATGATCGAGTATCCTCACTTTAGTCTCCACTACCACTAGTGGATAAAGTGTCTATCTTCCACTTTAAAGTTAGTATATGGATCTGTCATATTTTCCAACTAATTTCTTTCTTCTAATCTTATATTAGAGAAATTATTATTACCACAGTACATAACTTAGAAGTTATATGTTGTAGCACTTCTTTTTAAAAGCTATAGTATTTTGTTTTTTATTCTAGGAGTCATGGACCTTGCTGAATAAATATTTGGATAGACATTGATAATCTATTATCTATAGACTCTGCAATGGAACTCAAAAACTTCACTAGTAGTTCCTTATTATTTTCTAAGTTGTTAATATTCATTTCGATCAACTCTCATTCATATAACTTGAAAATAACTTTGCCCTCCTATATTTTTCGAATGATGCAAAGTTATTTGATATTTGCATAAACACTTGTAAATGGCTCTACAGGCAGCATATTTACTTTGCTACAATCCAAATTTGTCACTCTAGTTTACTTTGCTAGCTAAAATCCCGATTACGGCTTTTTGTGATGATATTTATGTCTTAGAATTCTGTAGTTTTTTTGTAAGAATCTTTGCAAATTTCACACTATTAATATGCAGTTGCACTGTCCTGGACTCGACATTGAAGATGACCTCTACGAGAATTTGAATATGGATGGAGATAGTTTGAATCTTGAAAACTATGAAGAACTATTTGGTGTATCTCTCAGTTTTTCTGAAGAATTGCTAGAGAATGGTGGTATTGATAGCTTGTTCAGGATCAAAAGCCTATCCGCCGCAAAATCTGGTTGCCCTGGTGTGGCTGCTGCAGAGGTACTTCAATCCCGTAGCAATGGCCTTTTGATTGTTTTTTTTTTTTTTTTTTCTTTAGTTCAACAATATTTGGAGGTGGGGGGATTCAAATCTCTAACCTCTTGGTCGAGGGGACATGCCCATTACCGTCGAGCTAAACTCACTTTGGCTTTTGATTGTTTATTGGAAGTTAGTATCTCATTCTTCATGTTATTTGTTACCTTATTTTGTGAGGACTAGCACATTGTTAGCTGTTTCTCATGGATAAACTTGTAAGGATTTGATAATTACACACCACATGATTTAAGTATAAGTAATAACAGGCACTTAGGATACTAGTAATTACACTCTTAAGTATACTTTACGATTTCAAGCTCCGAATTTAGGATTAAAACATGTTTGCTAAATATGAATGTTGATATCCAGGGGGCGTCCGTTGGTTTAGTTAATAATATGATGCAGCCAGCTAGCAGTAATGCAGCATCTGCAGATTCCGTGATGAGTTCGAAGACTGAACCGATTCTTTGTTATAACAATAAGCAAGAGCACTCTAACCTATCATTTTCTGGCATGACTGGAGAGAGTAGCGCAGGAGAACATCAAGACTGTGGAGCTTCATCAATGCTTCTAATGGGAGAGCCTCCATGGTGTTCTATGACCACTGAGAGTTCCTTCCAGTCATCTAATCGTAGCGATGCCGTAATGCGCTACAAGGAAAAGAAGAAAGCTCGAAAGTGAGTATTCACGATGAACTTAGACGTGCATTTATATGCAGTTTTTTCTCTCTACTTCTTTTGCAAGTTTTTAACTTTTTTGCTTAGTGAGTATGTTAGCACTTTCAAGTTGCAATTGAATCTCTGATTTATTACCAGTTACACAACGTAAATTGCCATCAAAAGCGATGAACTGTCATGAATGCTGTAGAAATCTTTCAGGCTAATGGTTAAAAGATGCTGCAAATAACTCTTATTGTTTATTGTCTTTCTTAAATAGTTGCAGATAAGGTACAAACTCCTAAGTAGCTTTGCACCCTTTTAGCTTCTTACATAATTATTTCACAAAGCTTTTACATTCTCAACTGTTGTTTGATCCTATCATAGGTTTGAAAAGAAGGTGAGGTACGCCTCTCGCAAAGTGAGGGCCGATACTAGAAGGCGTGTCAAGGGGCGCTTTGTTAAAGCTGGAGAAGCTTTTGACTATGATCCACTGAATCAAACCAGAAGCTACTGAAAGTTCAACTTTTTGGAATTCGATGAATACGAAAAAGTAAAAAAAAGAAAGAGAAAAAAAGAAAAGAAAAAAAAAAGAAGAAAGGATATATGGCTTAAGAGTCCGACATTGTTCTCTAATCAATGGATTAATATCAATATCCCAGTGTCGAACAAGAAGTATAATCGTATACGAAGGACCCTGAGTTTTCATCAGATGGTAAAAGGGTAGATGTAGAAAAGCCAGGTCTAATAGCTCTATCGATACAACTCGAGGGGGCCGAAAATTCTGTATCCATACCACATAAACCGAACAAAGGATCGCAAATATTGGCCTACAAGACGATGTACATTTCCGAAGTCAAGCAACGGGTATATGTTTCTTGGTTAATCCAGCTTCAGCTCCTTTGCTATGTAGTTAAAATTGGAAAAAGACTATACTGATCATTGGTTGGTAATGGCTGTGTTCACAACATGGAAGTCTCTTCTTCCTCCTTGCTTTTGGCTACTTGACAAGCATGACTGCACCAAACTCACAGTTTCCAGGTAATCTTGATTCCCTTTCAACTGACTTGTAAATTTGATAATCTATTTATTTGATGAGGTAGAAATGTGCAGCCAGAACAGTAATATTTGGGACGAAATTGAACTGTTGTAACTTAAAATTTCTTGTATGGCACACGATGAATGTATATGTTGCAAAGATTGTTATCAGTATTAAACCAATTTTGTAGTCCATTTCTTTTTCTTTTTTTTACTCAATTACTTCAAAGAGACCAAATTATTAGTTTATGTTCTGTCAAGAGCTTGTAAGTTCTTTGTAATATAAAAGTAAACACGTAGATGTGGAGAGTGCAATATGTGGCAATGACATTGAAAAGTCCAAAGGCATAATCAAATCAAGCCATCTGGCTTGTTTGTCATCATGTCTTTTTTGGCTCGTCTCCTTTTGCAATACACATGTTTTAATAGGTAATTCACTTTTTTTTTTTTTAAAGACAATCAAATAAAAGATGGAATTGAGAATATAATATAGCGTAGACCTCTTGCATACTTTCAATTCCTCGTATTATTGACTTTATGAGATTCTCTAAGTGAAAAGATGAGAATGTTATTCTTTTAATAAGATAAAAAAGGACCACTTTGTTTAGATTCTTTTTAATCAACTTTTCATTCTTATAATGATTTAGACCCAACATGGTCAAGAATCAAGATTCACTCTTTTAAGAACTTCGTTACATTATATAGCAATGGTAGTCAAAATAGTTTTTTCTTTTGCAGAGATGAATCTTGTCGGGAAGATTTACAATATTCTTAAAACAACCAACCAAACCATCAATTAGTCAAATGGATTTTTCTAATTAACTGAAATATTTAAAAATTACATCTACCATCACTATTCCTACCGAACAATTACTTGTTCTACTACATTTGGTTGTCAAAGACAATCTACGATAATTTAAAAAGGGAAACAATTCTTCCAATAAAATGAAAAGCAGTCCTAATTATTTTCCCCCCAACTCGCAGATCACAAACTGAACACTCCTTACCTCAAGCTTTCACCTATGGTATCTATGCCAACAGCTCCTCAGAATCGTCAAAAGCTCAACACTGATAAAAACTAGTTGATCGGTTTCAAGTAAACCAACTAAAACTATCAGCTTCTACCAGTGAAAATGGCATCGATTTGTGCCCAAAACTGACACCAACCGAAATGAACTTTTGAGAAAGTGTTGGTAGATTTGACAAATTTCAACAAGTAAATTAGCATGAATACATTTCTCTCTAACTATTTATGCAATCCATACAAATCAAGACCAAAGTTTTCATCTTTCAACCACTCTGCTCCAAAATCCTACAAACTCGAGCAAATGGACGACTTTTTACAGTTGAATCTCACCCAAGGGCAGACTAAAAATTGGACAAAGAAACAGAGGATAAAACACATAGCTGAGGCATACATGGTGAATTCGCCACCACATGAAGGAAAAAGATTGGGGCATTTCTTCGCAGTTGACACTAAGAAGCCAAAATGGAACCCAGCTTTGTGAATTATCCGCTACTCCAATACTATAACAATTATGAAATTCACTTGAAGTTTTAGACCCATCAATCATCGTCATCTGAACTACTGTCTCCCAACATCCTCCCATTGTCCTCAGCTATCGTCGTGTTATCCTGCAAGTATAGTATAATTGATCACAATGATATGAAAATCAAAACCGAAAGAAACAGGTGCATCGGACATTAGTCTTTGAAAGTATATCTTACTGGCATCTTATCCCAGTCTTTTAACTTGGAATTGGTTAGCATATAATTATCACGTAATGGAGCCCAGGCAGGCCCTTCAGCGTCCACTGCGCCACCTGATGTGTTCCCCTGTTCAACATAGAGATGGCCATTTGAATTCATTATGAACATGAAGAAACACATAATATATGATGGTGACGCAAGTTTCACTTCCTTAATCAACATAAACCCCCCTTCCCCGTTCCACGGCACACAAATACAATAATGATGATGATGATAATTAAACAGGCCACGGATACGCTTTGACTCGTGCACAGAGACTCAAGTGTTGGTAAAAAGTAACATCCCTTGTAAGAGATTAAGAAAAGTATTTATGGGCATTTCGTTAAAAGTTAATAAATTTATCAAATCCTATAGCAGAAATTGGAAGACTAAAAAGTAGAAAAATAACCAACCTTTGCATTACTGTTTGTTGCTGACAAAGTCGGCTTGCCCAACTCAGAAAAGAAAGCTTCTTTCCTGCGCTTATTTATAGCTGGCAGTATAAACCAAATAAATTACTCAGAATGAGAACGGATAGAATTGAAAAGGTTAAGACATGGTTTCACCCTCAATCTTGGATAGCCCCTCATAGAATCACAAGTCAAGAAAGAAAGGATAAGTGCCTTAATACGCAAACATAATAGGTCTAGCAATGTTACGCTAAACTAGAGATCTATGTAAGCCAACAGTGGACGGCATTAGTTGACTAACAGGGCAATGAATCCGAGGCATGTGCCTTTTAAATCACTGGTTAATCCAATTCCAATCACACATATTTTCCCAATTAAAGTCAATAAATTAGTAAAGTTGCCTATGATTCATTAATTAGAAGTTCAATGTGCTGTCAGACTAAACAAAATGGTTTTCATCAAGGACAAAGCAGAAACCCCAAACCGAAATATAAGATATACATCATAGGACTTGGAAAATTAAGCTACAAGATTTAATACAATGCAACATGCAGAAACGACAAAATTAAACCAAATTAATCGAATGCATATTTAGTTCAACATGTAGATGTGGGAAGATTTGAACCTCTGACCTCTTGGTCGAGGGCATTGCTCGGGTTGGCAATCAAATGAAAATTTAGGGACAGCATATTCACACAGCAAGAAAAAAAGGTGAAAATTATATTACTTCTACACAATTTGAGATTTTGATAACTTCTGAGATCAAAGTTGCATAGGAGGCATAATACCTTTAGCATCTTTAGCTCTCGAAGGATTCAAACCCTTCTGAGCATGTTGTGCCTTGTTGACCTGTATCATATTAAAAATAATAGATTTCAGATTTCAGCGCTGAATGCAACATAGATGAGGAGGATGTGACAAAAAAGTTGTATGAAATCAAAGTTTGGCTACTTACAGCATTAAACAACTTGACGACTGACAATCCAACAAGAAGCAATGCAGATAGAGATAATTATGTTAGTATGATAAGAAATGCAATAATCACAGTCCAAAACAAAAATGATAATCATACTCATCTTATAGAAAGATAAAACAATACACTACCTCCTTTTGTAGCGACGCCAATAAGAAACTTTTCATGAGAATCCAAGTAAGTAGCAGGTTTCACATGGCCTTTTTCTGCCATCTACAATATTCAAACATTTACAATCAACCAATTTTAAGCAAGCTAAATCATACAACAAACAGACTATGTTATTTTAAAAGGAAATACCAATTGTTTCTCCTTCTTGGCCTCTCCTTTGACCTTCCGCTCAGCTTCCTCTTCTGCAAGCTTTTCAGCAACAAGCTTCTTGTTTGCTGATAATATAGGACCCTGCAACACAAATATGGCACGATTATTTCTTCATTACTTCAACTATTGAAAATAATTCCAACACATGTAAGATATAAACTACCAGAGTTTCATCAGATATGCTCTTCTTGAGAATACTCCTGAAAGCAGCTCTGAATGCTCTACAACCTTCCGTAAACTTAGTTATACCCGGTTGAATTTCACCATTCTCATCATCTTCGGAAAGCTCCATATCCGAATTCACATCCTTCCCTTCCTCTTCTTCACCCTCAAAAAACTCTTCATCTCCAACCTTCTCCTTATCATTGAGCACCGAAACTTTGCTCTCATCTCCAACAGCCGGAGCCGCCACAGCCTTCTTGTCTTCATCTTCATCATCTGAATTATACTCACGCGCCCGTTTTCGAAAAAGTTTCCGCATCTTCCTATCAACCTTAACTTTGTTTCCACTTCCACCCATCATCCTCGGTCTTTTCTTGTTCCTAGAACCAATCTTTTTCCTCCTCTTCACACCTCTCACCAATTCTGCGTCCTCAGCCATAGTACCTTATTCCAATGCCCAACAAAATTTTCAAGTTTATAAGAGAATGTTCAGTACAAATCAACCACCTCAACACAAAAAAGAAGAAGATGTTGAAGAACAGGGTAATTAGGATTACGAAAGGGAAATTCCAAAAAAATGGGCCAAATGGTTTTCATTTTTTAAAACGGGCCATTTTTCAATCTGTAACCTTTTTCTCTTAATTTCTGAAATTAAGTAGTTGAATTTTACATTATGGAAGAAAAATAATCCACGTTCATAGAACACAACGGTGATTGGTTCATTACCATTTAATTGAACGATTACTACCTAATGAATAATTGAAAAATATGTATAGACTCATGTTTTTAATCAGGTTTGAACTTCACACAGTGATTGATTCGTATTCCAACAAAAAAAATATATATGTCTCGATTCATGCTCATATTTCCATAAATTCAAAGTATCATTAATTATTGTGTTGGTTATTTGAGGGAGAAAATTTCAATTTTAAAAAATAAAAGAAAAAAAAAAACTCATTGTCTTCTACCTACCAACTATAATCTACAAATATACAAATGTAAATAAGGTTGAAGTTGTTCGGTTAATCAATCAATCAAGCTACGAATTAAAAGAGAATTGAATGACTGATTCATGTCCGAATCAGAGCAGCCAAACACAAACAACGTCCCAATTTTCCGCAGGGCTTATTCGGCTATTGTTATTTTAAAAAAAAAAAATCAAACAAATCCTCCATTCTTTCATTAGACAAGTTCTAATTAGTGTTTTTCAAGTGAGAAGAAAGACAGAGATGGAGATTGGGAGAATACCAGTAACGCCAAGGGAGTAGAAAATCAGTGCAAAACCCCTATGAGGGACGCTACGGCGGAACGAACGGAAGAAAGACGAGGGTGGCGGCGGCGACACTGACCTGCTGAAACGGAGGAGGAGACGGCGTTAGGTAGAAGAAGAAGAAGAAGTGGCGTGCAGCACAGTTGATGAAAGAGTTAGGGATTTTTTTTCCTCTTTCCTTTTATTCATTTTTATTTTGTTTTATAAAATGGGCTCACTTTTGATTTTCTTAAGAAATAAATGGGCTGGGCTTTTTTCAAAATAAATAAATAAATAAATAAGTGGGCTGATTTATTGGGTTCTGTGAATAGGTTTGATTTATTTTTTCTTGGAAAATTGTAAGTAATGGCAAGGAAAAAATAGTTCAAAACCAATGATATTTAGAATTGTGGCTATCATAGTTTTAGGAAGAGAGAGTGAATAGGAAGAGAGAGTGAATACTTTTTGTTTCATTTATATCGTTGGTATATACTCGTATTCATAGTCAACCCTCACAAAATAGATTTCTTTTTTTAAAAAGAAATATCCTAAATATTCTCTCATTTCTCACCATAACTAACTTGCCCCCTAAATTTATGCTTTTTTAAATTTCTCCATTTTCAAACACTTCATCTAATTTTTTAATGTTCTTTGTAGGTTCTTTAATTTTTCAAGATGCAACATTCACAACACAAAAACTGTGCTTGAGTAAATGGAAGGAAAAAAAAATGCAGAGAATAAGCTACAAGATCATTTGATTTTTGGAGGTGAAAACGACGGTAGATAGGAATATATACATCGAGAATGTGATTGGTTCAACGACTCCTACTCTACTAGTTTCTATCGCTAGAGGTCAATGGGAGATGAAACAAAGTTGAAGATTGAAGAAAATCAAATGGATAGGAGAGTTTCAAATGAAATGGGTTGTTGGGAAATATGAAGAGCATTTTTCGTTGTTTCTTTAGTTTTTCAAGGTAGCATCCACAAACAAAAATTGTGCTTGGGTAAATGGAAGGAAAAGAAACTTAGAGAAGAACCTGCATGAATGAAGAAATCGATCGTACACATTCGATTTTCAAAAGCAGAAACGACAGTAGATAGAAATATATACCTCGAGATTGACATTTGGATTGTAGATACTAATATACGCAAGGACGAGGCAAGCCTAAAGGAACCAATAAGAAAGAATAAATACCAGCAAGAGAGATCCCCGGTCGTCAAGAGGAACCAGTAAACAAGAGAAAATACCTAATCGAACTTAATCGGGTCCAACAAGCATTTGTGCATGTCTTAATGCAGGGTCAAGCTTCGTTCGCTCGTGACAATGGATGATGGGCAAGGGTTTGCTTTATTGTTGGGTTTGGGAAAAAACAGTGGTATAAACAATGGGGGAGGCGAGGGGGTTTCAAGTGGAGTATTAATTATGGAAAGTGGTTAATGATGACATTTTTACTTCTATTAATGCGTGTGTGAGGTATTAATTTTTATATTCAGTTTAATTTTTGCACGCTTAATGGGTAATAACATATATTTCCATTTCATTAAATTAGTACGGATGCATGGTCGAGTATATACTATAAGTTATATGCAAATTCAATAGCTCATCATTTAAATCATTGTGTTCATCTATGTAACCTATGCACTGCAAAATTAAAAATTTTAGTTATTTTCTTTAAACTATCTCAACTTAATAGTTTAGATTTGATTCAAGTTTGTTATATTTTGCAAGCTTAGAATCTTGGTTTTTTTAGGCTTTTATTTAGTTAGCTAGGGAGTAGAAAATGTAGGTAGGAGTATTTTAGTCACAATATAATTATAAAATCGTAATATAAATCATGTAAAAAAAGATTTAGACATTTTCCAAATATAAACAATTTTAGTTATTTTTTTAGTAGGGGCTATCAATATTTAGCTATTTTTCTAGTTGTCTCGTTTTTCTTTTAACATTTTCTAATTATATTAATTTTCAATAATATATTTTAATTTAATTATCTTTGAAAATTTTAGTAAACTTTCTCTTCCCATTTTATCTTTTTTTTTTAAAAAAAAAATATTTGTAATTCTTTTATCATTAATTATTTTCGTTTTCTTAAATTAAATAGATATCAAAGTTTAATATAAATTTTATATTTTATTTTTCACTTTAATTTTAGCTCAATATACCAAATGACCACTAATGCATTAGGTTATTCTTAATTTCGTTTTTAATATTTTAAATTTTAATATTTTACCTTTAATCGTCATTATATGCATATATAGCCAACACGAGCATAACTCGACTAACATAAAGTTTGTCCTCAACCGTCCCCTCAACACAGAACATAAGAACCATGAATCGATGTTTGAGAACAAGATTTTAGGGGGTAATTAGGGTTACGAAAAGGCTCTATGATTTTTGACGAACGGTGTCGGAGAAGAAGCTCCTTCTATTCTGCCATAACGGTAGTTGTTTTAGGGTTTATCGCCCCTTTTTCTCTTTCTCGTCTAAAATAATTTCTTTTTGTTTAATTTTAATCTTAATTTTAATTTCTTTTTATGATTAATATCCAAATTGATCGAGCCTTTAAAATGGGCTGGATCTTGCACTTTCTAATGGACTTTTTCAAGTGCTAATTGCTTTTCAACATGGGCTGAATCTAGCTCTTCCTAATGGGCTCTTAAAAAGACCTCAAGGACAACTCACACAAATACCTATTATAGATTGATTTTTTTTTAAATATAGAAAGTCTTTTTTTTTAGACTGTAGAAGCTAAGACCCCGTTTGATAACGTTCTCGTTTCCCGTTTTATGTTCCCAGTTTATTGTTTCATATTTCATGTTTCCTATTTTATTAGAATTAGAAACATAAATATATTTAGTAACTATTTCTATTTCTTGTTTCTTGAATAAAAAAAACAAAAACAAAAACTTGTTTGATAACTACTTCTTGTTTTCTTTTTTCTTTTTTTATATAGGTTAAATAGAATTTAGTGTATATATAGTATAAAAAAGGTAACATGCATTAAAAAAACATATATAAAGCAATTATCAAAAGTTTAGAGCATCTAATACAAATAAGTCGCAATGTAAAATTAAAATAATAGTAAAATTGTATTTATCTTTCATATATTGAGAAAATTTTGATTAGTTTTGAGTATATTTATGTAGATTGATTTTGAGTGTTTTCTTTTAAGTTTAATTATAGGACCTTTTATCAGTTGATTCACTAAAATCGTGTTTTCAATAAGTAGAAAAGAAGGGTAGAAAGAGAGAGAGAATATACTTTGTTTTTTTAAAAAAATAAATAGATGACAAACTTCTAGTTGTATTGAAGATTAAAAAGGGGTAAATATAAAATTATAATTCCAATTAAAAAAAATTGACACAGTAAAAGAAACAAAAAAAAAAAAAGTGGGCGTGGAAAGTGGGACATGTGGGTGGGCCCCACTGGAGTTGATGCCATTTTAAAGCCCAACAAACCAACACTGGTCGTAGCCTTCATAGTTTCTCAAATTTTGATTAAATTTTGGGAACGTTTCTTAAAAATATAGAAACAAGAAATCGAAATAATTATCAAAGAAATCGAAATAATTATCAAACATGTCTGTTTCTCAAAAAATTAGAAAGAGGAATAAAAAATAGAAAACTGAAACGTTATCAAATGGACCCGAAGTTATTGTTTCAACAAATTGTTTGAAAATATATAATATTTTTTAAATGTTATGAATTCCATGAATCTCACACTAAAAAAAAAAAAAAAAAAAAAGAGGTACAAACACTACACTTAACTAGTAAGCGTGATATTAACCATTAAAAAAAACAATTAATGTGTCGTTGATGTGAACTAACATGATACTAATGTGGCGTTGATGCAATCACTCATTAGTAACATAGAATATTGAATTTGATTAGTAAAATTTCATGGGTTTTACCTTACAAGTTTAGTCCCTGAACTTTTGGGTTTGTGTCTATTTGATCTCTAAACTTTCAAAAGTATCTAATAGGTTCATGAACTTTCAATTTTGTGTCTACTAAATCCTTGAGCTTTGAAAATGTCTAACATAACCCTAAACTTTCAATTTTGTGTCTAGTAGGTATGTGAATTTTAAAAAATGCTGAATAGGACAAAAATCTATTGGACACAAAATTTAAAATTCAGGAATATATTGACATGAAATTGAATGTTTAAGGATCCATTAGACACTTTTTAAAGTTTAAGGACTTATTAGACACAATATTGAAAGTTTAGTGACTTATTAGTCAATTTTGAAAATTCATGAACCAAATATATACAAATCTGAAAATTCAGGGACTAAACTTGTAATTTAACTAAATACATAAGTTTAGATAGAGTCAATAAATTTACAAGGGTCATGCAAATATATAGGGTCTTTCTATTTTGGATAATTTTGGTGATTAAAAAGACACTCTCGATCGATAACCCCTCATAGTAAAGAGATAGGTAAGCATATAGAAGGTGACTATGCCCTCTAATTTTTCTTTTTTTTTAGTTCAACAATATGTAGAGTTGGTAATTTGAACGTATAATTTTTTAGTCGAGGTATAATGTCTTAACTAGTGAATTTATGCTCGGGATGACCTCTAACTTCTAGTTATGTATTAAAGGGTACTCCTCCAAAACCAAAAAGTTGGTGGAGGAGCTTCATGCGAGTCACTGATATAGTTGTTGACATTTCTATTAGATATGAAAGTGTGGAAAATGATACTTCTTGTATTATTAGATTTCCACATAAGAATTTATACACAATGATGGGGAATATAACAGAACTTAGTTACTTAGTTAAGACACGTGAGGTAAAACAGTAACCTCGACAATAAAAGATATAAAACTTAACTAAATAACTCTAATACTCCCCCTCAATATGGTGTATAAATGTCTGAAACACCCATCTTGAACAATAAAGGAAACAAAACAGAAGTAGCAAGTGGCTTGGTAAAAGCATCTGCTGATTGAAGTCGAGATCGAATAGGGACCAGCTTCAAGAAACCAACAACAATTTGATCGCGAACAAAGTGGCAATTCAACTCTATATGTTTTGTCCTCTCGTGAAAGATGGGATTGGAGGCAATATATAAAGCAGCTTCATTATCACAAAATAAGAGAGTTGGAGGAGAGAAAGAAACTTGTAAATCAACAAGTAAATAGGACAACCAAAGAAGCTCACACGATGTCAATGCCAAAACTCTGTATTCAATTTCTACTAAAGAACGGGAAACAATGGTCTGTTTTTTAGACTTCCATGAAACTAAGGAATCTCCTAAAAAAAAATACAGAAACCAGTAGTAAAATGAAGGGTGTTAACACAGGATGCCTAATCAGAGTCTGCAAACACACGAAGCTGGAAAGAAGAAAAAGCTTTAAGTAAAATTTATGGTCCAGATACTGTCATTAAGTATCTTAGCAGATAATGAGCAGCAACCAAGTGAAACTTGCATGGCTTTGACACAAATTGGTATAATTTATGAACTGCAAAAGCGATGTCAGGTCGCGATATGGTAAGAAATAATAATCTCCCAATAAACCTTTGATATGAAGAAGAAAACATCATCATTCTGTTGTAATTTCAAAGTGGGATCCATAGGTACACTTTTCAGTTTTGCACCAAAAAGTCCAGAATCCTCAAGAAGCTGCAATGTATAATGCCTTTGAGTGAGGTAAATACCATGGGATGACCGAGCAAGCTCCAAGCCTAAAAAATACTTGAGATCACCTAAAACATTCAACTTGAAACAGTCATTAAGAAGAACTTTTAATTGGTCAATAACATAATAATTTGTTCTCGTAATTATAATATCATCAACATAAACCAGCAAAGCAACAAATTCAGATCCAAACCCGCGTTCAAAGAGTGAATAATCAACCTTGGACTGCTCGAAACTGAGAGAAGCTAACGTATCAGAAAACTTGGCAAACCACTGTCAAGAAAAGCATGTTTCAATCCATAGATAAATTTGTGTAAACGACATACAAGATACTCCACATTACTAAGAACATGTCCAATTTGGAGTATAACTAAGGGCAAATCCATGTAAACCTCTTCAAACAATTCCCCATGAAGGAATGCATTGTCAACATCTAATTATACCAAAGGCCAACCAAAGGAAACAACCACTGTGAGCAAGACTCTAACAGTAACCAACTTTTCCACAGGAGAAAAGGTAGAAAATCCAATCCCTCTTGCTGATGTAGCCTTTGGCCACTAACCAGGCCTTATACCTCTTGATGGATCCATCGGCTTTATGTTTTACTTTATAAACTCATTTACATTCGATAGAGTGTTTATCAACAGGAAGAGGAACCACACTCCATGTGTTATTGTTTTCCATAGCCTCTAATTCAACATTCATTGTTGTCCTCCAGTGTTCATAAGGCAAAGCTTAATGGTAAGATTGAGGTTCAAAATGAGCAAAAATATTGAGAGAAAACGTTTTAAAAACAGGAGAAAGACTGGTATATGACAGGTGATTTTGTAAGGGATATCTAATGGTGATGGAAGGATCATGGACGTTTGTCAAGAGACTACAATGGTAGTTCTGTAAGTAAGTATGAAGGTGGTTTGGATGGGCAAATAGACCTTCTAATAGGTTGGATGGGTTGCATCTCAAGGTCAATAGGCTGTGAGGTTGAAGAATTTGTCTTAGGTGCTATGGGTTGGATGTCAGGCTCAATAGGTTATATCTCAGGTGTTATAGGCAAACTATGTGAAGAATCAGTAGGCAAATGGGAAACTATTGAAGCAAGTTCATTGGCAATTGAAGAGGGAAGATAAGAAATGTCTAACAATGTGGAGGGGAATATTAAAATATCTAACTTTTTAAATAAATGTATAATGCTTTAACTCATTGAGGTCTTTAGTTGGCACTCTAAACATAATTCAACTAGTTAAAACATTATAAAATTGACCTAAAGTTTAGATGTTCGAATCTCCACCCCATGTATTTTTGCTAAATTACAAGTTTAGTTATTGAACTTTTAGGTTTGTGTCTATTTGGTCCCAAAACTTTCAAAAGTGTATAATATGTCTCTAAACTTTTAGGTTTGTGTCCAATAGGTCTTGAACTTTAAAAAGTATATAATTGGTCTTTAAACTTTCAACTTTTTGTCGGTTCCTAAATTTTCAATTTTGCGCCTAATAGGTCCTTGACCTACTCAATATTTTTAAAAATTCAAGAATCTACTAGAGACAAGATTGAAAGTTCATAGTCTCATTAGAGACGCACAATTCAATCTTATATCTAATAGATCGTCTAATTTTTATGTCAGTGATCTATTAAACACAAAATCAAAAATTTAAGTATCTATTAGACATAAAATTAAAAATTTATGAATCTATTAGACATTTTTAAAATTTAATGACCTAGTAGACACAAGATTAAAAGTTCAGGAATTTATTAGATATTTTTAAAAATTTAATGACCAAAAAAGACACATCTAAAAGTTTAGTTATTTAATCACATCTTTTTTAACTTTAAAAAAAAAAAAAAAAAAAAAAAAAAAAAAAAGCAAGAGTATGTTTTTGTTTTCATTTTTTTAATTGATAAAGAAATTACATGGAAAAAAAACAAAACAAAACCTCACATAACATGGAAAACGAACTAAGGCAATCGTTGTCAAACAATTAAGACACGAACAATTTGCGAAACGCCGCCTGTTTCGATAACGAAAGAGGACAAAAAAAAGTGACACGTGAAACCCACGTGATTCCACTTCCCCAAGGCTGCGATTGGGCCTTTTTCCAACGCATGGTTCAATGGATCTTTTTGGGCCGTTCTTCCAGCTGGCCCAACTTGTCCTCATTTAATTTGGCTGTCTTTCACCTCTCTTTCTAACTTCAATAATATTTTTAATATACAGATAAACTATCCGTCCTATTGAAAATATTCAGTATAACCATTCGACATCGACATGAAAGGTAAATCGACATTTTATTATTCCGTTAAGAAATTGATAAAATATAAATGAAATGTAACTAAGGTAAATATAATATTAATAATAAGTATTATGTAAATATAATATTAATATTAAGTATTTTAACTTATTTAAAAAATGTAAAATATTTATTTATTAATTTAAATATTTTTTAATTTTTAAAAAATATTTTTTAGAAATATCCATCGACATCAATATTTTATCGATATTTTTATCTACATTTTTATAAAATTTAGACCTCGACATTTTTTTGTTGATAGTTTAATATACATGAGTGATAAATTTAAAATATATATTAAATATAAGTTTTGATTCCAATTATTTAGATCTTTCAATTTTGGTACCTTGTGTTTAAATAGTTTTCAATTATTCTATTGGACCAATTAAGAACATGGTATAAATTTTGACTTTAACTATTCTAGGTGGCTTTATTTCTAGTTCAAATATTAATCAAACTCAATAAGTATCAACATTTATTGATATGAAGGGTATAATTGAAAATGTTACAGACACTAAATTGAAACTATTTAAATTTTAAGGACTAATTTTCTTAAAATAAAACAAACAAACATGGAAAGACTAAAACACTTGTTTTTTTTTAGTTGGTGGGGTTGAAACATCTGACTTCTTGATCGATGGTATATGTCTAAAGTAGTTAAACTATGCTTAAGTTGACATAATTTTTTTAGTTCGACGTATTTTGAATATGTATCAAGTACGTAGTTATTGAGAGGTTGATAATTTTTCCAACAATGAGCGTCATTCTTACTCCAATGATTCTCTCTTGCCACATGGCTCTCGTGTGTTTTATTTCACATTTATTTCATTTAATTTTCGTATTTTTTTCTCAAATATATTCAACTATAAGCTCAATAATTTACTGCAATTAATGTACATGATAGTGAAATATAACACCATACACGGCTAATTTGACACCAACTAAATGATGTAAATTTTAATTTTAAAATTAAGTAACCATTGATTTTTTTTAGTTCAACGATAAGCATTGATTATAAAGTTTAAGGATAAAATTAGTTTTTTAAATAGACATGCCTTTATAATAGATATGAGATTCAAATGTACCATTTGAATAAGGGGTACTAATATACCCTACCAACTTGGTTTATATTTGCGTTGGAAAAATATATATTTTTTAATTTTTTGAATAAATAATTTTTTTATATGATATTAATTTATAGTTTGATGATATTCTATTAAAAAAAAAAGTAGAGTTTGACGTCGAAGTGAATACTTTGTCAACTTTTAATTTAATTTTAATTGAAAAATATCTAGATGGTGAAAGTGACATACTAGAAGTACCCTTGATCTACCACATTATACCTAACCAAAAACGTGTGTGAATAATATATTTTTTGTTTTAAGATTTGAATGCATTAAACAAAGCTTCTTATAATAATTCCATAACACCATAAATCTTTTCAAATACAAATCAGGACAATCAATAAATATTGATGTTTATTTACACCCCCCCTTTTAACTTACCTCTTGGTTTTTTAAAAAATGCATTCATCATAAACTATCAACTCAGGACATGTTTTAAAATGATTTTAAAATGGTTGAAATCACTTTTGTTGTATTTAAAAACATTCTGAAATGTGCTTTTAATTATTCAAAATCAATTGTTATAGTATGAAAATCACGTTTAAAAGTGTAAAATCAAACATCAAATTGATTTTGAATGATTAAAAGCATGTTTCAGAGTAATTTTGAACATGATAAAAGTAATTTTAATCATTTCCAAACATGTCCTTAAAGTTTCTTGAAGGTCACTTATTTCAATTAGCAATAAACATGATTTCTTTACTTCAATGACATGAGACCCTAGAGCAGGGTCACTGTTTTTTACAATCTAGATGTTTAGAGACGACGAATTGTCGAGTTAGCCTTGCAAATTAATATAACAAAAGAATAATTATTACTTCACTTCATAAGCGAGGCACGCAAAATTTTTTATTTTCCAACTCTACTTTACACAATATTCTGTCTATTCTATATATTAATGTTCAATTGGTTTTTTACAAGGACTCTCGAGTTAATTATCTTCCTCCCTTATTCTTATCCATTCGCAATAATTTGAATAGTGTTATTGTGAAGTGGGTCAACTCGAGCAACTTCTCAACCCAAAAGAAAAAACAATGACAACAATTATCATAAAAACAAACCAAGAAAAGTCTTTTTTTTTTTTTGTCTCTCAAAAACAATGTGGAATGAAGAGGAACACGAACAGATAGGAAAACCGAACAAAATCTTAGGGCAATGCAATTTATCTATGTCTACGTCACACATTAACTTCATACCATTGGGGACATTTTTAAATGCAGATGCCACCTGTCACGTCCTCGGCGGTGGGGCTCCGTTACTCTGCGCCGAGGGGCCACGATATCCGGTGACGGCACAATCAGATACCGACACGTGGAGATAAGACTCTTATCAGATCGTTTACGCTGTTAATTTGTGGGGTTATGGAATAATTACGCGGGAATTTACGTGGCCGTATAAGACTGAAACACGTGATGCCAAACGTACACGTAATCCGTGTGGAGCCGCTACATTTTGACCGAGTCTGCCTGTTGCCTGTCGCCGTGGGCCTAGAATTTTGACAATTTAGAAGCTGACACGTGTCGGTTCTCATCAGTTCAAGGGCATGATTGAGTTGAATTTTTTTTTTTAATGTAAAATATCATTTTAGTCCGTATACTTTGAATTTTGTTATATTTTGATTCATGCACTTTCAAATATTTAATTTTAGTCTTTATACTTTCAATAAAACTTAAAATTGGTCTCTATTGTTAGTTTATTGTTAATTTTTCTTTAAAAAAATTAGTCTCTATTAATTTTTTCTCTATAAATTTTGAAAATATATTCACATCATATAGTATCTTTTTTTGTATTAAAATTATTATTATTATTATTATTTAACCAATTTTGATAAAAGTTAACTTTAAACTTATCAAGTGACCAATTTTAAGCTTTATTGAAAGTACATAGACTAAAATAAGACATTTGAAAATACAATGACCAAAATAGAACAAAACCATGTATATAATTGCACATATACATGCAATTATATATATGTAGATATATACCTATAGATATACATGCATATGTAAGCTTACATGTACTTGGAATAAGAATAATACTTTTCGACTGACTCATGAAAGTTAGGAATATTGTTATTGAATACCATTAAAAATTTACTCGTTATTTATTGTTTTGAATAGAAAAGAAAAAATATGTATTCTCCCTTCCTTTTTATTTTATTATCTCGTAGTCGTCATAAACATAATGATGATCGGTAAGAGATTCTTAACAACCGATAAAGAGGAAAGTATTATTCCCTTGATTTTTAACCTCATAAAATATCTAACCTTACAACAATTGATCATCAGTATACTTGTACAATTTTCATATGTAGCATTTTTTAGAAAATATTCGCAAATATACAATTATCTAAAACAAATAGTAAATATGTAATTATTTTTTTTAAAAAAGTCTTCATATAGCTATTTTTTAAAATGGGTTTATCAACTATTAACCTTTTTTTTTTAGTAATACATGAAATAAATTACATTGAAAGAAAGTTAGAAGACCCATAGAAGACGCTTCCTCCCAAACTTCATCCTCATGCAAAAGTTGAGCGCGCTTAGCAAGATTATGAGCATTACAATTGTGACATCAAGGGACATGCTGAAAAACAATCGAGTGCCACTAATGTATTAAATCTTGTATCTCACTAACAAATCGATCAACTACAGAATATATTCGTCTCGGCGATTAATCAATCGAATAGCATTGATTGAATCAGATTCTACCACCAAAGGAATAGTTTTGTTAGAAATTGAATCTAATCCCATCCAAATTGCACGCAATTCCATAAGAAACACTGACTAACGGAGCTTCACAAATTTGTGTCCTACTGCTATTATATTTCTAGCCCAATCTCGAACAATCCAACCAAAACCTCTAGTGTTAGACTTAGAACACCAAGAAGCATCAGTATTTAATTTCCACTACCCATGCTCAAGAGGAATCCAAATTGGCTCGTAACTTGAACCAATGGAGGATTAGGTCTCGTATTGGCTTGCTGATTCAAAATTTCATTTTGTACAACTTCGTGGATGCTAAGATACGCTCCCACTCCAAATCAACCTTGTGAGGATTATGAATCAACCGATTGTGCCAGTTCCAAATAGTTCAGAGAATCAAAAGAAAACGTGATAATTAGTAATTAACCTATATATTAATTAACTATAATCTTAATATCTCATTTAACATCTATATTGATCATAACCAAAAATTCATTATATTACTTGTTGATTTATATATATTTAGTAATATTATATTGGTAGATTATTGATCAATCTATATATTGATGTACACTTTATATATTGATATACAAGTGTTGTTGCCAAAATTTGGACAGGAGAAATCTCACCTGACCTCCACGTGACAACGACGGTGAATTTGTATTCTTGGGGGAAGAACGCGGCCTGCAAGACAAGAAAAACCTGGACACCGGTGTGGTGTAGGCCACACAGGCTCCGATGCTTAAGTCAGAGAGAGTTTGAGAGAATTTTGGAGTTGTAGGAGAATGTTGTAAGTTGGAATGAACTTACCTTGCTCTCCCTCTGAGGGAGAGCTTAAATAGCTTCCTTATTAGGGTTTTTCGTGGGTTTCCATCTTCGAATGGGGAAAGGAAAGGTTGAATTGGGCTGAACCGAGGGCACACAGACCATAAGGGACCGAGGCAAGGCCCAAAATTGGGCCTTGCAAAACTGGTTGGCCTCGGCCGAGGCCGAGGCCGACCACGGGCTTGGGCTTCGGCCCAAGCCCGTTTCTTCGTCCTGGGTCGGTCTCCTGTCGGTTTCGGTCCATTTTGACTTCGTATGGGAATTCTCTCCTTGTTTGGCCCTTCACTGCAGCCCTTCAGCTAACCCATTCTTGTTGGTCCAATTTCACCCATAACAACAAGTATTTTCATTTTGCTATATACACAGTTTGTTAGGTAATATTTTTGCAATTTTTTTTGTAATTGTTAAAATTACAATTATCATATTTTAAATATCATGGTTTAGGTAAGTAGTCGAATAGTCGCCCTTTTCCTTCAAAGTTCTTTTACTTTTTTTTTCACTTACTGAATTGATTACTAGGTCAACTTCTTAAATATTTTATAGGGAGCTTAAGATGAAAAGAAAATTTTAAACCATCATGGATTGGTCAAGTAATCAAATAAGGGTCATGGGAGAAAATAAATGGCTTAGAGGGAATGAGTTCAATCCATGGTGGCCACCTATCTAAGATTTAATATCCTACATATCTGTTGACACCAAAAGTAGTAGTAGGGTCGGACGATTGTTTTGTAAGATTAGTCGTAGTATGCGCAAGCTGGCCTGGATACTCACATATGTCAAAATAAATAATTTCGTTTGTGTTAAAAATAAGAAAAAAAGTATGGATATTCAGGATTACATTTTGGTCCGTTGAGTTGTTATTCATGAAATATGAAAAAGATATTTTTAATACGTGTTATTTGAGCCTTAAGACAATAATGGTATAATGATATAGTTAATTTATGAGTACTAATTATACTATCTTATACATTGTATATTTAGTAACAATGACTTAATTATCAACTACATTTTAGTGCAGTAATTGAATTGCGTCTTCCGATTGGTTGGTTTAGGTTTGTTTAAAATTGAAATGGATCTTAAATATGAAGCTTGAAATATATAGCATCCTTTTTTTACATGTTTTTTTAGCAAATGATTAGATATATGTTGAAATTTGTGGTCTTAACCAATTCCCAAAGGTCACAAGGGTCTCTGATGAATTACCATTAGAGATATTTATTTTTCTTGTAGGGACCCGCCCCATTAGGAGTGGGAATCCCCGTTTAGACCAGAAATAGAGAAGGGAGAAGGGAATGTATTCCCCAACCTGTTCCCCGCCTCTGCCCCAATTAATTTATTTATTTTTAATATGTATATTTATATATATAATAAATACTAAATTTAATCTTTTATGATGTATTATTTTATTTTTCTAAAGAAACTTTTAAAAAAAATCTCTTTAAATAGAAATTTACCATTAGAAATTAATAATTTTAATATAACTTTTCTAAAAAAATATTTTATTTAATCAAAATTTTAAAAAATAAATAAATAAAATAAATAGGGAATAATTTCTTGGGGAAACTCGATCCCCGCGAATTCCCCGCAGGGAATCCCTGCTCCAATCCCTGCAAAAAAGTAAATGGAGAATTTCACAGGGATAGGGAATGAAATGGGGGGCGGGGATGGAGATGGAAAAGCCATCTCTGGCCCGGTCTCGCCCGTGGACATCTCTAATTACCATTCATAGGACTTGTGTGGATTGTTGTCAAAACTTTGTTTAATAACAATTTCATTTTTAGTTTTATATTTTTAAAAGTTGTGCTTATTTTAATGAAATATTTGAATTCTTATCCAAATTTTAAAATAAAAATAATTTTTTTAGTTTTTAAAACTTGACCAAGATTTTAAAAACATTTTTAAAAAGGAGATAACAAAATAAAAAAACTCATAGATAAAAGTAGGGTTTATAAACTTAATTTTAAAAAATTAAATGATTATCATATGAAGTTTTAATGATTTATTAGACAATTGTGCTATGATTTATTAACAACTATAACATTTAGCAAGTATGTTGATATGATGACAGTACAATATTTAATTGTCCATCTATTTTTTTAGTACACCATCTAAAGTTAATTTGTTACACAACAATCAAGTGCAATTTTTAGCATATACAAGTGTAACCATAGTTGTTCAATCAAATTTCTTGTCAAATAGTATATGACTGGATGTCTATGGTTGATCCACATGGCACTTACTCTTATCATTCATTAACATCCACACATATGGCTTATAAATGGACTAGTGTCTACATTATTTAACATAAATCTAAATAATCTCGTAATTATGATTATCTTTTGTTTATATTCTTTGATTTGATCACTTAGTCTTTTCAACGAGAAAATCGTATCACCCATCTTTAATCATTCGTTGAATATAGAATAATGTTGTACTACATAAAAAGAAGTATCGTATCTTAGAAAGCACGTGTCTATAATTCTATAGTATATGGGGTGACTTAAAATAAATCAAGTGAGAGGTAAAAAACAATGAGATAATGCAAAATTGTTTTTTTTAGTAGTTTTATTATCAAATACACAATAAATTTAATAAATTGTAATAAAAAATAGAAAGTTTGAATAAAAATACAGTTTTCTTTCTGTTTGAATAATTTTTTTTTTTAATATCTCAACTTATTTGGAAGAAAAAATCTATGTAAATACACGAAGCTTAGAAATGACATTTCAATTCAGTCTCTAATATTTTTTAAAAAATTCAAATTTATTATTAATGTATTAAATATATTCAATCCGTCTACATTCAATAACATTATTGACGTAATATTTAAATATTATGAATTGCAAATTTTAAAATGTTAAATATCAATATTGATTAGAAAATCTAAATAGTCGATCTCCATTAATATATATATCCATTAATATATGTAACTTGACTCTGCCTTAAATTTTGTTAATGTCAATAGATCTATTTAAAACTAAAATAAAATATCAACTCATGACTAAATTACAAATTTAGTCAGCAAATTTTAGCAATTGTGCCTATTTTAGTTTTAAAGTTAGGGTTCGTACATGAGTTTAGTTGGGTTGGATTGGGTTGGGTTGAAGGGTTTTTTGGGACCAATCCAAAAATTCGGGTTGGCGACTCGAATGACCATATCAAGGGTTGCAACCCAACGCTATATTTTTGGGGTTGGGTTCGGTTGGGTCGCCAGGTTGATTTTTTTTTTAATAACTTTTTAATAATTTAAAATAATTTTTACTTGAATTAATAACTAAAATCACATAAAATTCAAATATCAAACTTCAAAGTTCATAACATCTTAATTTTCGTTACAATCTTAGATGAAAAACATTAAAAGTCCACAAATAATTAATTTCTAAGTGTGTGTGTATATATATATAACATACATGTCGGGTCGGGTCAACCCGAGCCTAAAAGGCCAACCTAAGAACTAACCCGAAAATTTGGTTTTCCAATGTTCTAACCCAACCCAAATTGAAAAAAAAAACCTAATCCAACCCAACCCAACCCTTACGGTTTGGGTTGAGTAGTCCGGGTTATTTGTACACCCCTACTTAAAGTTTTAAAAAGTTCAAATTTATGTCCTTAAACTTTAAATTGTACGTTTCAAGTAATCTTTATTACCAATTAAAATATATCATCATGTCATACTTGTTAGGCAAATATTAGTTGAGTTAGACAAGGTGATAGACTAATAATCAAAGTAAATGAATAGTTAAACAAAACAAATTGGAATGTGCAACAATCCCTCTTTTTGAAGTAACATGTGAAATTACTTTTACATACAGTGATATTTTATTTTGTCTAGGTGCTTATCTCCTACAATCACTTACTTGTTATATTTTCCAGATCAACCAACACTTTATCCAATAAGTTTGCCACATTACCATTTAGTTCATAATATTACAAGCTTTAACTAATGAGACAATAATTTAATATTTTAGGAGCTATTTGGAGCGTGAGTTATAATAGTCTTTAGAATACTCTGCACCCTAAACATAAACTATTATATCCCAGTCTAAATAACTCAGCATCTTAAACACATATTATATAACTATACATATTATTATAACCCATAGACTATTATAACTTATTCAGCGCCTCAAACAACCCCTTAAAGATTAAAAGCTAAAAAAACACAACCATAAAAATTAAAGGATAAATTTCTAATTTAACTAGATATTAAATTTTTTTATATAAAAAAAAATAGCATTGTAATTAGAGCACAAGAAGTTGAATTTTGACCTCTAAAGAAGATTATCAGTGTTTAATTAGTTGTTGAGTTACAATCATGATGATGATCAAATACAACGATTAAAGTTGAAGAATATAGAATTTATGATAGCAATTAAATACAATGATCAAGATTATTAACTTTTTGACGTGATGTATTTTTCATGCATTTAAAAAGTGGATCCTATTGAAATTTTTGAGCCACTAAAAATATACCCACACATAGTTTATGCAAGTTCTTATCAACTTTATCGCATTCATAAATGAGTAGATTCGGTTGAAACTTTTGAGCCACTAAAAATACAATACTATCCCGTAAAGTCAATAAAAACTTCTACCGATCGTAATTTTGGGATAATAGTTGAGATTTTTCATTTATTATTACAAAAGAAATTTTTAAAAAAAATAAAAAATGGTGGAGGCACGTGAGATCAGTGAGACGAGGTTCCTCCGATCGCGTATATAAATGGCCGAAAGGACACCGAATCAGTCGAATCAAGATGAACTGATCATCAATCTTTACCACCTCACCAATTCCACTATTTCTCTTCAGATTTTTGCTCTTTTCGATCCTACTCTCTCTGTTTCTCTTCGTTCTCGAAGATTGAACTATTTGAAGTAAGTTTCCGGTAGCCTAATTTTCGTTTCCGGTTTGTTTATGAAGAAATGTTCACTTTCCATTAATGGGTTTTATCTGGTTGCTCAATTTGGTAAAGACGGGATCGTTTTTTTCTTATGAGCATTTTAGTTTCTTCGTTTTCTGCTCCTTTCATGGTCGATTGTGAACTTTTGCCTTCAGTGGGTTGTTGTTCTTTATTCGGATTGATGACGGAGGAGGGTTTCCATTTTCACTTAAACTGGTGTGTTTGAATTCCTTAGTGTGTTTTGTGAAATGTTATGAATGTTTTTGTTCTTGGGTTTTTAGATTGTTGAAATTTCTCCATGGTGTTCTTGATTAGTTCGTGTCTGAATTGTGAAGATTTGGAAATTGGATCCTCTTTTTGCTGTAGGGTTTGTTTTTACAGAAATCCAGTGTTGAGTGTGGTAGCTTTCAACCAGTGGATTATGATTCCTGTGAGAAACTGTAATTTCATATAATTTAATGGAATAAATAGAATTCTCTTCTGTTTTCCTTCACTTCAATTGGTCAGTTCTCTTGACCTTTTAGAGATTCTGCTTCTGCTGATTCCATTTTCTTCTTCCAGTTCATACTTTGATTGTTGAATTTTCATTAATCAGTTGCATAGTTCGTGTTCTTTCCCGATGATTTGTTCATGAAAGGTTCTTAGTTGTTTGTTAACTTGTTTCAGGTCTGATGTGAAGAAAGGTTTGCTTGCAACCTCTTAATCGTTGTGTTTTTCCGATCAGTCTGCTAGTTTTTTTTTCTGTCTATATCGAGTCTGAGAAGTTCAGTTCAACCACGATGGGCCTCTCCAGTCTCCCAGCTCCATCTGAAGGAGTCCTTAACGTGCTTCTTGTAAACACTGCACTATCCATTTCCATGTTCAAATGCATTGTTCGTTTGATCCTTCACATTGTAGGAATCCGTCTCTCATCGCCATCAGCCTTGGTTCCATCATCAGATTCCTTGGATAATTCCTCAGAGTTGGGAGATTTCAATTTTGGTTCCTCTTGGAGTTACATTGAGATGTTTCGGAACCAATATCCAACGATTAGGTTTGATAAAGTACAGGGCTCCAAACGTCTTGAACATGACTGCTCTGTCTGCTTAACTCAGTTTGAACCTGAGTCGGAGATAAATCACTTATCTTGTGGCCATCTTTTTCACACAGAATGCTTGGAGAAGTGGCTGGACTACTGGAACATTACATGTCCTCTATGCAGAACTCCTCTAATGTCCGAAGAAGAGAAATCGTGCTTTTGGTGAGCGTTTAGTGTGCTAGAATCTAGTTAGTTAGGGAAAACTCATGTACAGCATACTCATAAAGATAACCGTGAATGCGTTTTCTACCTTCTTCGTGTATGAGATTTTAAGTTTGATGTGTCTGACTGGTGTCAGAGACCAAAGTTTTGTCACTGTACATACATGTTTATGAAGTTCTATGCTTCTGGCTTATGCCTTTAGCTTTGAGTTAATGCAGTGTTACTTAACTTTCTTTGTATATGGATTTGACCGAGTATGCTCTAAGTTTTTCAAGTTCTGTTTGTTTTATATTGAGATTGACAGTATGTACAGCAATTTAATAGAATTACAGTTTTTAGTGATGTTGGGGATTGTTCAAATTTTGGTGGGTAACTCTAAATCTTACAAGTTTTTTGGTGTCAAATACTGTTCGTCTGTGGAGCACAATTTTGCTTGAGTATTACGATCTTAAATCGAAAAGTTCTCACTGGTCTTCTTCGATCGACCTGCTAAAATCAAAGTGAAAGCATCCTCCACCATATGTTTTGATGCTGATACTACCTTCTCTCCCTCCCTCTTGGCATCTTTTTGGAAAAAATCATTTAGCTTCGTATAACCGAAAATCAGAGTTGTTCCATCGGAATCGAGCAGCTCCATCGACGTTCTCGGATCATCTTCCATCCTTCTCTTCATTTTTGGCCACCATTGGAAATTCACCATGATTCTGAAGATCATATGCTTTTATACCAATTGGATAGAAACCAGATTGAAATTATATACACTATTTTGTTGAAAAGCACCTACAAAGTCTTCACCTAAATATTTGTCTACTCACTTCCCTCTTCCTTTATTGCTACCTACAAATCTTTCTTCCTTTATTCTTCCATGTAAAGTAATGTAATTCAACAATCATCAATAAAATGTTCACATAATCAAATAAATATCTGTTCCAGGAGGAGTTGGAAAAAAAACAAGAAAACCCTTTCAATTTGCCTTTTGGATTCTTGTTATGTTGGTTTTTTTGTCAGCTGATGTTTGTTCTTTTGCTAAATCTTATGCTTGTTGATTGTCAGGTACCAGCTTACAGATGATGGCACTCCTGCAAGTTGGACAATTTGTGTAGTAGCCCAACTTGATACAGCCCAGAAATTTCGGTTCTTGATAAATGAATGTAAAGATCTCAAAAATGATAAACAAACTCTGTTTTTTGCTCATTCAAGCTCTCTTTATGGAGTTTGCTCCTGTAAGGATACAATAATACCCTGAACTTTACCTTGAACTTTGCCTTTTTGTTTCAAAAATATTCAAATTATTTCAAAAATTACAATATTACCCTTGACATTTCATAAACATTTCAAAACTACCATTGAAGTAGAAATCTTTTAGAATGTTGGACGAAAAATCGACATGGTGGTGACGTAGAACGATATGACAATGACTAAGATGCTTGTCTGGATTAAGTCTGAAAGAACGACATTAAGATATGTGGGCTTTTCGTCCAATATTCTAACGATTTTTCTATTCTAAGCGTAGTTTTGAAACATTTATAAGAGGTTAAAAATAATATTGCAACATTTAAAAGAATAGAGATATTTTTTAAACAAAAATCAAAGTTTAAAGGTATTTTCTATAATTTAACCTTCTATAATTGGTCATTCAACAGTTGAAGATTCTGTTTTCACTAGAATTGTAAAGGAGGCATTCAAGAATGAAAACATGAAGAACCCATGTTTGAAAATTAAATTAACAGAACAGAAGACAGAAGAAAGATTGACTGTACTTCTGTTTTTGCTATGAAAAGGAAAAAGAAGAACAGGAAACGGTAAAAACCTAGATCATTTACAGAAAACAGAAGGAAATTTTGACTAAAGTTTGCTCTTTTACGACTGCCCCTTCATCCCAAATCGCAAAGGTAATTGGTTTTTTGGTGCATCTCCAATGGAGGATAAAACTCTACACTCGTGTGCAACCCTTGTTACACGTGCCATAGAAGGCGCCAAGTGCGAGACAAAAGCAAATATAATTCTATCGGCTCAGCCTCTTCTCTTTCTCGACTGTCCTCTGTTTATTTCGTTTCGTTATCC
Organism: Trichosanthes truncata; assembly: GCA_033996785.1. Taxonomy (NCBI): domain Eukaryota; kingdom Viridiplantae; phylum Streptophyta; class Magnoliopsida; order Cucurbitales; family Cucurbitaceae; genus Trichosanthes; species Trichosanthes truncata. The sequence goes on from JAWPNB010000010.1 coordinate 54,577,228, forward strand.
GAACTCGCAGAGCTCAAGGCTTTGTTCGTTCAAATTCGCTCTCTATGACGGAACTGGCCCTTTTTCCAGTTCCATTTCACCAATTTTGGCTAACCCTTTATGGGTTCTACATTTCTCTGCCCTTGCTCCTCTGAACTTCATCATCAACCTCGGTTCATGGGTGTTCCTGAGGCTTGTTCGTCGCCTCACCATCTCGTATTGCATCGCCGCTTGCGCCTCTCTGGCCCTTGGTCACTATGCACCGACAAGTTTCTATCGCTTTCTCCGTAAGTTTTTCGATAGAATCATCTCGCATTATTCGTTGCCTGTTTGAGTTTTTAAGAGGGTTTTTCTTGCTTTTGTCGAACGCGCCATGGGTTAGCATTTTCGTTTCTGGTCTGTATGGCTTTGATTTTATGATGGGGTTTCTTAGTATTTTTTTTAGGATAAAGAAACGATTTCATTGATGAATGAAATAAAGGAGAAAAACTCTTCCTCAAGCCACTTGTTTTGTGAAAGTGTTCAGTTTACTGCCTCTACTTGGAGTACTTTACACAATTCTTTTTGTAATACACAGCGAATGCTCATCAATCTAGATTGGAGGCCTTTTATTTTTTGATCCTCTGTTTCAGGCTTAGGGATTCCTTATCCCTAAGGCCTTTAGGCTGTGTTCTTACTCTTTTGATGTATATTCATTTTCCTTGTTTCCCATCAAAAAAAAAGAAGGAGAAAAACTCCAAGCACCTTTAGGTGAATTACAATAAAACTCTCCAATTAGATATAAAAAAAGATAAACTATAAAGACTAAAAAGCTGTAAAGGTTTACACCACAAAATAGCCTTTGTAAAAACAGTTTCCAAAAATCTAAATTTCGGCCATTCCTCTCCAACCAAAGGTGCTAAAGAAAAGAACGAACAATCGCCAACCAAAGGATCTTCTTGGTGCCTTTGAACGGATGACCCACTAGAACAGTGGATAGAAAGTAAAAAATATTGTTGGAAAGAGGCAATGACCAACCAAAAGCTTCTAAAATGCACATACAAAAACGTGAAGCAAAACAACAGTGCACAAAAAGATGGCCTACAGACTCAGAATTCAATCCACACATAATACACCAAGAAGGAGAAAGGACCATAAATGGCATTCTTCTTTATAAACGATCATTAGTGTTCACTACTCCCAGGCTAAGCTCCCAAAGGAAAATTTTGCTCTTTTTCGGATAAGCATCTTACTAGATCACTGAATATAAATCTTTTAATAAAGAATTATCAACAACCAACAAGCTAGCAACAAGCGACTTGACAGAGAATCTCCCAGATGGCTCAAAAGGCCATGACCATGTATCATGAGAATTCACCAAAGTGATCTGAGATAAAAGATGCGAAAGAGCAGCCCACTCAATTATTTCCATACATTCAAATTGCGACGAAGCCTCAAATTCCAAGCAGAACTAGAAACAAGCCAAGCTTCTGCCACAATAAAATTAGGGCTCGAAGTAAGTTGATATAGTCTAGGAAAAGCCGTAGCAATAGGACCACAACTTAACTAGGAATCAATCAAAGAAAGTGTAAAACAACCATCACCAACACGCCGACAAGTACGAGTAGTGACCAAATCTCGAACATTACATATAAACCTCCATGGAGATTTATGGGAAACATTCACAATAGATTGAGGCCATCCAAAACCAAACATACCACCATAATATTTTGCCACAATAAGATTCCTCCAAAGTGAATTATGTTCATGAACAAACCTCCAAATCCACTTAGCCAAAAGTGCTGAATTTCAATGCTGGAAATTACCTATACCAAGGCCACCCATCAATTTAGGAAGTTGTATGGTTTTCCAATGATGGGGTTTCTTAGTAAGTCAGATATTAATGGGTTATATGTATCGGTGTTCAATATCGGCTTCATAAGAGAAGTCTTAATTGGTTAATTGTACTTCAAGGTTGTTTCGTGGAGCAGCATGGTTCTCATAGAGGACTGAAAGTTCTCTATCAGTGTTATCGTTCATTGCATATATGTATGATTTGGACAAGTTTGTAGTTTAAGACCTACAATAATGAATTCCCAGCCATTATACTTTACATGTTTGTATATGGTTCTCTTGCACTATGTAAGAATTGGAGACTTTCGCCTGCCCGTCTTTGAATGAGTTTTAAATGTCTTTCGAGAGTATTATTTTTAAGTGAAGTACTTTTAAAAGAAGTTCTCATTAAGTAATTTAAATTGTATTTAAGGATCACTTTTGGTTAAACGAAAATCTATGGAACATGTGAAAAATGCATTTTATGGGTTAAAAGTACTTTTTGCTATTCCAAAATTTAGCTCACGCTCCCTCTCTACAACTTACCATGCAGAAGCAGGTATATTTGCCAGCACATGCCCCTTGGAAAGGTGAGATTCCGTCTCTGCACAGGGCATAATAATTATGTTGGAGGATCACCTATAATGTCGACTAGAAAAGGTAATCAGTTGTTTATTTAATATTTGATGATCAATTTTTGCTTGGATATGAGTACGTTTCTGAAAGTTTTAGTGCAAAATTTGCTACTTTTATGATGAAGTAGAGATGACACATACCATTGATTGAGTTCCCTGCTTCTGGATTGTCACTTAATATCTTAATAACTAGCATATCAAATTTAGTTTCAGTTCTAGCTAGTTCTTATCTTATCTGTTGAAGTGTTCTGAAGCGTAGATAATATTCTGATTGCAATGTAACGTGGGTTATACTTGAGGACTCTTTCTTAAAATGACATCTCAGCCTATGGGTTCTTGTCTTCTTGAAGCTTGAAAATTTTCCTTATATACAGAGATTCCTACTGCAGAAAAATGAACATACAGTTGAATATGCATGTAAAGTTTCAAAGTAACGTGCAAGTCTCTTTATCAACTGGGATATAATAAGGTTGCTATAGACACTCATTTAGCTAAGATTGCAAATTTGAAATTAACTACTTCAGGACTGGGGACCATGCCCCATGCAATAAGATGGATGTACTCTTCCTATTTCTTCTCATAAATATAATATTCTTGCCTCCTTTCATGTCACTACTTTCCTATTGATTAGAATTGCTGATGGAACCTCAATTGCTTCTGAAGGAGTATGCAAAGTAGTTTGGACTATTGAAGCTGATTTGGAAGCTGATCAGCTTCTTTACCTAACTGGGGACCCTATCGCATTGGGCTCCTGGGAACCAAATATGGCGATACAAATGTCTCCTACAGATCATGCTAACTTATGGAAGGCTGAAGTCAAGGTGACGACACAAGCCGCAGTGTATTGTATGTTATGTGGAGTTTTTTTTTCCAGTGATATAAAATATCTTCACAATATTCCCTTTGTCTATCAATATATCCCATACTTCTTACTCTTTATGTCAAGTAGTGAAGCGTATAATTACTGATGCCAATACCATTTGATGTCTTATGAGGTGTTTTAGTATTTATCGATCAATTTGCTCAAAACATAACACGATATACAATCTTCTTGTAATTGTGAACACTGATTTTTGTAATTAAATAATGTTCAGTGTTTGCTTCCCTTCTTCCGTAGGAGTGAAAAGGTGAATGGAGTGCTTAGTTCGTTCTGCATTATTATTTTGTTTCATTTCAAAGCCCCCTCTTTACATTCTTGGCAGATAGCTTGTGGCATAAATTTCAAGTACAATTATTTTATCAAGGAAGAAACGTTGGCTTCATCTGACATCATTTGGAGAACTGGACCTGAGTTCTCTCTATCCTTGCCTCAAACTGTCAAACACGATAAACAAATCATGGTGAGGGATTCATGGATGAGGTTTGCTATCACACGCCCTTCATTTTTCACATGGGATTCATGGATAGAGGAACTACCATCGAAATCTCCTCCAGCCGGGGGTAATATCTCATTATGATTTCCATCTTCAAGCAACTTCCTCTCGTAAAATGCTTCTGAACACTTAAATGCTTCCAGTGATTTGACAGATGAACGTGAAATTGAAGAAGAATATCTTGAGAGTGATTCTATTGAGCCCAATATAAATTTAAATGGTACCATGATATATGATAAATTGTACTCTGATCATGAGGAGCTGATGAATTCTACAAGTCAGAGCTCAGATTCTCACAGACATCAGCCTGTTGAGGAACCATGGTTAATTCAATTACCCCTCTTATTTGATTCGTCTAAGAATGTGTTGGAACCTGATCTGCTGAAAAATGATGTCATTGTAAACGAAGAGACAACACTACTAGAAACTCGAGATCACCTATTGGAGGATGCAGCAAATCTGTTGCCTGCAGCTGGGGTTGATACAATGTTGAAGGACCCTATTTCTACCATCATACTGATTAATTCGTCAATATGCACCATGCAGCGGATTGCTGTATTGGAAGAAGGAAAATTGGTAGAGCTGCTACTAGAACCGGTTAAAAGCAATGTGCAGTGTGATAGTGTGTATTTAGGGGTTGTCTCAAAACTTGTTCCTCATATGGGCGGTGCGTTTGTAAATATTGGAAATTCTAGACCTTCCCTAATGGACATTAAGCAAAACAGAGAACCTTTCATATTCCCTCCTTTTCGTCAAAGGATAAATAAACAAGTGGTCAATGGCTCCGTACAAGGACAACTGACATCACAAGATGAGAGTATATTGACTAATACAGAAATTGAACTTCAAAATACTTCGGTGCTGTCTGTGCATGATGACCACGAGGAAAACGAAGTTGAGGATGGCTTTGATGTTACAGAGGTTCTTAGAGAAAATGTGAATGGTAGCATGGTAGATGATGATGGTGATCTAGATGCTGACTTTGAAGACTGCATAGATGATAAGGAACATCATTTAGAAGGTCTTGCTAGCATCAGTTATTCAGCTACCACAAATTATTCTAGTGGTTCTCAATTATCTCTTCTCCAAGATGGAAAGGATTCTAAGCAGACAGTGACGGATGAAAAGAAGTGGCTCCAAGTTCGGAAAGGAACCAAAATAATAGTGCAGGTTGTCAAAGAGGGGTTAGGGACTAAAGGTCCGACACTAACTGCCTACCCACAACTAAGAAGCAGATTTTGGGTATGGTCCTCTAGATTTGTGCTTCATGCATAAACTATTATTTATTCTAGTATATTTTTTTTCCCTCAACTCATCATTATATCAAACATTTTTCTAGGTGTGCTCTGAACCAAGTTACTTGGCTTGCAGATATTGATAACTCGTTGCGATAGAATTGGCATCTCAAAGAAAATTTCTGGTGTGGAGCGTACACGCTTAAGAGTTATAGCTAAAACCTTACAGCCTCAAGGTTTTGGTTTGACTGTAAGAACAGTTGCTGCTGGTCATTCTTTAGAAGAATTACAAAAAGATTTGGAGGGTCTGATTTCAACTTGGAAAACTATAACAGAGAATGCAAAATCAGCTGCACTAGCTGCAGATGAAGGCGTTGAGGGAGCAGTTCCAGTTATTCTCCATAGGGCTATGGGTCAAACACTTTCAGTTGTTCAAGATTATTTTAATGAGAAGGTGGTTCTATGATTTATTATAATTCATTCTTGTCTATGTTGTGTCATTAGTTAAAAGTTAGATAACTAGATTATAGCTGAACAATCAACATCCCTGCTCTGTCCTTTTCACATGATTTGCAGGTTAAAAGAATGGTAGTTGACTCTCCAAGGACATATCACGAGGTACATTTTGATTTCAGCATTAGGTGATATTGTATGTAAAAAATAGAGTTCATTGTGTGAACGTGCACTAAGATAGTCTCGTAGGACTTATTAGGAGTCTGTATATTCTTCGAAACAATAAATATTTCTTCATTTCTCAACATCTCCACTTCTACATTTTTTTGAAAATAATTGATTTTAGCCTTCCGAATATAATTTTTCATGAGAAAAGATAAACTCATTAGGTGCTTTTCTTTCTTCAATTTGTTAAAGTAGGTGAAACTGGATTCTTATTTTATAGGTTTTCTAACAAAACTGATTTGAAAACCCTGAGCCTAGTGCCATATGGTCGGGTGAGTTAGGTTTATCATCTAACTAGAGACCTTTATGTTGAAAGAATTTCAGTTCAAATAATCAATTTGTGTTCAGCTTCCCCAAGTCCAATGTTAATTATCCCATGACCATGAACACTCGTACTAAAGTGATTGTACTTCATGATCAGCTATTGTTAATAATAAATCATGTAGATGGATCGCATTTGAATGTTTATTTATCAAACATGTAATTTTTCATGCTGTCACAGTTTTTCTACATATGGTGGACTTGTAGATGCTCTGTACCAAAATAGATTAGTTGCTGTAGATATGATATTTAAGTTAGAAAGGTTGTATACAAGAGACATTGCAATTATCATCTTTAGTGTTTCATATAGCTATAGTCACTTAAAATTAACTTAATATGGGGAATGGGTTCTCTGAATGAAAATTGGGAGACAGAAAAGCAAACACAGCATTTTATGATTTATCTTTTATTGCTGCTAATTGTGTGAACCGTTGTGCATTGCTTTTCCAGGTCACTAATTACCTTCAGGAAATTGCTCCTGACCTATGTGATCAAGTTGAGTTGTTCAATGAAAGAATTCCCCTTTTTGATAAATTCAATATAGAAGAAGAGATCAATAGTATTCTCAGTAAAAGGTGAGTTTTGTCATCATTGCTTATGTAACCAGTTAATATATGTAATCAATCACTACTCATGCAGCTTGTGCCAAGATCTCTTGCTTATCCTAATCTTCATATGTTTATATTTAGTAGAAAAGAAAAAGAATCCATATTGCTAGTTTCAAAAATTCAAGATGAGCCTTGCAGTTCCATCTAAGTTGTTTGAGAATAAATTGTCAAATAGATACCCTAGAACTGAGGACTTCATATGTTTTGGAGATACCCTCTGAGGTCTGGGCTTCAAGGCCTCAAATTAAAACCTTCATAATTTAAAACTCTTGTGGTCTTTGGAAGTTGGTCTGCTAGTGTTATGGTGGGCAAAGTGTCCTTAGAGATGGACTCCCACAACCTTGATCAACCAAAGGAAAAAAGAAGAAGAAGAAGAAAGAATGATCAAGAGAAAGAGAAGATCCTCCATTTTAAATGATGACGAGTCTACTTTAGTCTCCAATCTTCTGTTCTCTCATATTTATTTTTGGTCCATGAAGCTGGAAGATAACGTGCCTTTCTTCCTTGTAGGACAGCAACTGTTGGGAATGTGAGTTATAGGGTATGTTTGGGAGTGATTTTGAAATGGTTAAAATCATTTTTTCTAAATTGATTTTGAATGAGTAAAGACATGTTTTGGATTAATTTTGAACATGACAAAAGTAGTTTTGGCCATTTCAAAATCACTCACAAACATGCTCATAGTCGGATCATTTATGGATTATCAATAGCATCACTTACCCTGAACATAAAATGAATTCAATCCAGTGCAATATATTTGCTGGTGTTCTTTTTATATTAAGCCAAGTCTATGTTCACAGGGTTCCACTTGCTAATGGAGGTTCTCTAATAATTGAACAAACTGAGGCTCTAGTATCCATTGATGTGAATGGAGGACATGGGGTGTTTGGTCAAGAGACTTCACAGGAGAAAGCTATACTAGAGGTCAACCTTACTGCTGCAAGACAGGTTTGTTAGATAATGATATTTTACACCATGTCTGTATTGCACATGGCTGTAGTTTTTTGGCCGAGTTGATTTGATTTATTTCTCTTGCAAGTGAAATGCATCTCATGATTCACATTGTACAAAATTTCTCTGTTGGAATCTCTCTTTTCTTCCTATGTCCTAGACCTTGCATTTTGCTAAGCTATGTACGTGTATCATAATCATATTGCGCAAGGGGAGGGAAATGTGTAGCCTCTCTGCATTAATGTGTCAGTCGATATCTGAGCATAATTAATTTTTTAAGAAGTTGGGTTTGATTGCTTCAATTATATATTTCGTCTGTATTTATTATTAACTATTTCGTCTGTATGAATGGGTTCAATCCATGGTGGCCACCTACCTAGGATTAAATATCCTACGTGTTTCCTTGTCAACCAAATGTAGTAGGGTCAGGCGGTTGTCCGGTGAGATTAGTCGAGGTGCGCGTAAGCTGACCCGGACACTCACCGATATCAAAAAAAAAAAAACTATTAAGTTCTTGAATCGAATCATAAACAGCTGCTATTCTAAATATCTGATTGGCCACATACTTTCAGATCGCAAGGGAATTACGATTGAGAGATATTGGTGGAATTATTGTGGTAGATTTCATTGACATGGCAGATGAATGTAAGTTCAATTTGCCTGTATCTCTCGCTTCTCTCCCCATCCCTCCACGGACTCAGGCCTGTGCAGTTTTGCATATTCACAAAGTATGCTGAGTCACGTTTTGAATTAAATCACTTGTAATTTTTCACTTCTTAGTTTTTTCCATTCCTGTTCTTGCTGGTCCTATGAACATTTACCTGATTGTCTTACTGAAGTCGTAAGATATGACCTTCAACTACTACGGACGGAACCTAGAATTAATTGTATATGAAGGAAATCTCTGCAGGTTGAGTATATAGTGGCTTGAACTCTGCAATGAACTAAGAAATGAAAAATATAGTGGTTTTTGTTGAGAATGGTCACTTCTAAGTCTGTCTTTCTAACCAATGACATGGGATTCTTATGTTTCAGCAAATAAAAGGTTAGTCTACGAAGAAGTAAAGAAAGCAGTCGAGAGAGACAGGTCAATGGTGAAAGTTTCTGAGTTATCTAGGCATGGACTCATGGAAATTACAAGAAAGAGGGTATACTAAACTCTCCTTTATTCCACATTTTCTTTCCCTAGTAATAGTGTAGGCGATCGCTGAAAAACTTGGAGTTCTCCAACCGGTTGAAAATAATATGGATCTACCATCCTGTTTATCAGATGTATCTAAGTTTCAGAAGTATAATGCTTCATTTTTGTCGATAGACTCAACACAATAGGATCTTAAAGTTATAATGTTTCATGGACAGGTTCGGCCGAGTGTAACTTTTATGATCAGCGAACCATGCGCTTGCTGTCATGCTACTGGAAGAGTTGAAGCTCTGGAAACCTCGTTTTCAAAAATTGAGCAGGAAATCTGTCGACAGCTTGTAAGTTATACATTTTACATTAGTGATCATCATGCAATATTGCCAGTCAATAGCACCTGATTCAAATTCTTCTGTCTGCCAAATCTCTGGAAATTACAACTTGGTTTGCGCTATTATTGCATCACTGTTTCTTACCATGGCTTTCCATATATTCGAGTGACTTTGTCCCTCCTTCCATTGTGGCCAGGCAACAATGAAGCAGAAACCAGATCCTGAAAATCCAAAATCCTGGCCAAAGTTCATTTTAAGGGTAGACCATCACATGTGTGACTACTTAACTTCAGGAAAAAGGACAAGACTTGCAATCTTGAGCAGTTCCCTGAAAGTTTGGATCATTTTGAAGGTACATATATTGATCGGGAAAATAAATTTTTGACCAAACAAGATTTTCTTCTAAAAATCTATTTCTTCAAAACAGACTCCTAAAGTCCATTGTAAAGGTATTCCCAAATTTGAAGTTGAAATCTTTCAGGTAGCTAGAGGATTCACAAGAGGTGCATTTGAGGTGAAATCATTCACAGACGATAAGTTGAGCAGAAGTGAAAACCAAGCACCAATTTCTTTGTTACAGCCATTAGAGGGTAGAAGTAACAACTCTAGCAAAAAGGTGACCCTCTTTCCAGTTAAAAAATGGAAAGCGACCGGGAGATGAAGACGACTGGATTTTTGCAACTCAAGTTTTCTGAGCCGAGCTCACAGGTCCTTTACTTCGTCACCTGAAGCATCCATTATAGCTAGACTATGTGCATTATATGAATAACTCATCCTTCATTGTGAGCTGAGATGCCTTCAAAAGGGTGGCAATGGCATATTCATTGGGTTTGTTCAGATGGTTGACAAACTTTTGAATATGTGAAGTTTGATTGTTATAGTGCTAGCTAACCAAGAAGTTTTGTTCTTCTAGAGTTGAGATTCCTGCCTCTGTAACGTCCACAATAAACATTTTATGCTCTTTCTTGGCTGCTCTACAACTGATGTATCTTCTGGATTCAATTTTACACACTATTTGATATCCATAATTGTGATGATTGATCTAAATTCTGAAGCAAAGATTTCCTGCCAAAGCCACAATACTTTTCTGCCAAATTCAACTGCACTGAAATGGAGTTTGCTGTTTGATCCATTCAAATATCTGAGCGTGTCTCCTAAACTTGATCTACAACATAGTTCAAAATTTGGTCTCTCATCCATCCTCACAGCATCTCTTCGATTTCTTTTTTTCAACTATCGGGAGAGGGGAAAGATTCATTGAGAGACAGAAAAGCCTTCCCCTTTAAACCCCACAGGGTACCCTTCCTCAAAAAGGAGCTTCCCCTTGGGACATCAACATAATGACAGATGAAGATGGGTCCAGCAGAAGCTTTTGAGACTGTAAAGAAAATCATCTGAACAGAATTTAAAAAGTGCATGGTATTTGGTGAATGGGACTTGACAAGAGCTTCATACAGACCCCAGAATCACCCTTTGAAGAATATAAAGTTGTCGAGAAACCATCATGATGAAAACTGAAAAATAACAACTGAAAATTGAAAATTGATTCTAATGATTCTGATGGTCATTCTGTTTCCTGAATTGACACTTTTTTATTAAGTTGTTACATTCGTTGCTCAAACATGGAATGAAGGAACATCAGATTTGTAGAGAAATAAAACAAACAAAAAAAAAAAGAATAAAACCCATGTTTAATTGAGAAAGAGAAGAACTAAAGTAATAAAATATAAATCAGTCAACCAAAACAATTCACATTTTCTGGATTACATCAATACAACTTTTTTTCTTGCTATCAAATAACTTTACAGGTAAGGTAGCTGAAAAATTAAAGAGAAGGAAAAATTCTTCACCAGCCTATATCTTACCTTTCAAAAGCCCCTATAAGATCTCCAAATTAAAGAAGAAAGAATGCAAAAAGATTTCTCAACACTTGACTGCAAATTCTCTCAAGTTTGAAGAATTCAACAATAGAAACGCTCGAAAAGCTTATCAAATGAAGAATTGAGAGAGATATTCCATATAGCACCAGCTGCAAGAAATAGAACAACTGCACATGCCTAGTTGAACTAACTTAAAATGGTAAATATCTGTTATAGGTGGGCTGCACCTTTCATGTACTCACTTCAAGCAAACAGTAGAATCAGTCTTTTCCTGCTCCTCTAAAACATTCTCCAGTCAATAGCAACTCTTCCCCTGATATTCATCTCGATCCACAATTGCTGGGAGCTCTCCCAAAAATCCCAATATTAATTTTTTTTTTGAACTTCTGATTTGTTGTTACCTAATAGTTACTTGGCCAATTGATCTGCGAGTGTTGAGGTTGTTGATAAATGCTACCTCCCGGTCCTACCGTATCGACTCCTCCAGCCACGGCTTGTGACTGTTGCAGAAGTGGGTGAACTGTTGCTGCAGTTACTGCTTGTGCTGGGTGATAGATACTGGCAAATGTACCATGCCCTGTCTGTGTTGGGGTAAATGTCACATGTTGACCCTGTGGTGGAAGATTGTAGAACGAATTTGCGGGCAAGCTCGACATGTCTCTTCCGGGTGCACCAATCCATACTGCCGAGCCTTCACTCTAAATAGGAAGAGGAAAAAGATCCAATTATTGTTCATGCACTTCTGTCATCAAACTTCAAGATATTGCACAGAATGCTAGAAAGCCTCAAATTTCTTTTTGACATGCTGCGTTCTTGAAACAGTTTCTTTGATGCTTTTTTCAATTATAAAATAATTTGAAAAGATATTGTTGTTGTCTTTGTTCACTTTGAATCTGTTTGTACTTGAGAAAATAAAACATCATAGTTATTTAATAAATTTTCAAACACAACACATGCAAACAGCAACATACTGCTCCTCCTTTCCTTTCCCTAAAAATTTGCATTTCCATCCTCCTACCATATCCAAAGATGATTTCTGACTTGAAAATTTCACCTTTCACTTTGTTAAAAGAACAATTAAGTAAAGGTTCCAGTTTTTTAATTCGACGTGATGGTTGATGTAAATAATAAGGCTTACGAAATCCTCCATTTCTTCATCAGAAAAAAATTGCATGATGTCTCTAAATACCACAGCCTTATTTTTTTCCCATTTCAAAATGAATGATGGTGACAGGGAAAAGAGAAATGAGCAATTACCCTTAACTTAAGTCAAAGGGTCCAGAAAGTGTACGATTTCCACAATTAATTTCATTTCTCCTTCAGCATATACGATAATTTTTTAGATGACACTTTCATGAAAAATTATTCAACAAAGCCGCCACAATGTGTTTGCCTCTTCTTAATAACTGTTGGATGTGGATTAAAAATCTGCATGCCCTCTAATAACCAATAGATATATATTCGAAGTACTTTTGCAATTTTTCTCTCATACATCATCCAATAGTGCAAAATTGTCCGCCCACATTGTAGCGGCCTCCTCGAATAATTTCTCCACGCCCACAATCACCATTTAGCATATATGATAATTTTTTATATATTATCTATTACTAAAAGAACACAACATATTAATTTGAAGAGAATAAAAATCAAAGGGCAACACCAACCTGTGGTCCAGTGATGTAAACACTATTTTCCTTGAACTGCGATGCACTGAGGTCCTCATTAGCAGTGGTATTTCCAGCTGGTGCAGCAGTGCTAGGGCTATAACCAGATGCAGAAGAGCCATAAGGACCATAACCACTAGGCACGCCAATGTGCGAGGAGTTAGCAGAATTGGCTCCCATCTTGTACTGTGGAATTGAATATTTTACTGCAGCAGTTGCTGCTGGTGGAGCTGGATAGATATTGCCTCCTTGAGGTTGCTGAGGAAATGCATTATTGCCAACAAATTGATGGATGGGAGGAGGCGGAACATAGAAGGGGGAGAAATAATGACCATATGGTAGGTAGTTGGGGGGATAATGAGAAATATGAACTCCAGCTGGAGGTCGAAAGACGGGCATAGGTTGCTGAGTCACAGCTATAGAGCTTTGCATAAGCCCAGCTGCTTGAGTTAACAGTGCTGTTGGACCCGCTGTAGTCAGAACCACGCCCTACAAGTAAATAAACAATAGCATAAAAAAAAAATTGATTTTTTTTAAAAAAAATTCAAGGAATTTGCATTGTTGCATTACTGATCTTGTTGTTTAGGGTGAACGCCAAACACGTAATGAGTTTATTGATCATCATACTACGTTTCAAAGAAAAATAAACCGATCTCAAAAGAAGAATGGTAGGAGATTATCAATACAGCAATCTATCTAGTAAAAGAGAAGACTGGGGATAGCTTGAAGGTGAACCTTAAATGTTGTAGTGGAATGAAAAATAAATATAGCACATTGACTATTATGGTAAATCCAACATCTGCTAGAGGGAACTAATGCTTCCACTATATCCAACTTTTTTTTTTTGACATCCGTCAATGTCACTATTCCCAACTTGATCCATCTTACACGTTTCCTTTTCTACAACACATGATTTCATTTAGGTGATAATAATAGTGATTCCTTCATCCAACTTAGATGCTTTCTTTTTAACAATATCTTTTCTTCCTCTTATTTATTGAGATTTTATCAATATACATTTTGGTTTTTTACAAACACACATATAGAGAAACATACATACAAATATGTGGGTGCACACACGTATGTATGAAATTCTACAATGTTATCATGGGTCCTGCCGTAGCATAGGCAAAACATAAATCAAAGCAAGAAAAACTATATGGGGGAAAATAGAGCAAGTGGAAACGAAGATGCTTGGATTCATTATGGGAAATGGGAACCGAGCACCAACATCTATAGGATATAGGGACAGGGGTCCCTATCCCTAAAAGAGGTCCCTAAACAGGAGATGATTGATTGAAACAGCAAGCAGATCATGAAAACTAGGCATATAGAAGAGATAAAAAAAAAATCTAGAGCCAGTTGTAATTCAAATAATAGTAGAAAATGAGATAAGCATACAAAAAAAAACAACAGTCTAACTGCAACTGGATCTTCAAGAAGTTAATAGTGGCCCAAGGGTAACAATTAATCCACCATAACATGTCTTAATGAAAACTTACAACAATAAAAATAATAAAATCCCGAGTACATACCTCTTGAGGAGATTGAGAGCTCGTAGGAGGCAACAACGCAACATTCCCATTGTACTTAGCAGCAACTCCAGGAGAAAGAAAGGGGGAAAGTCGACCATCATTCTCACCCGATCGGTAAAACTGGGCATAATAACTTGAAGGGTCAAAAGGCTGTTGAACCTACAAGAAAAACAGCTGATATGAATATCTCCAATAAATTTTTTGAGACAGTGAAGCTAATTGATCAATAATGGTCATGACGACCATGACACTAAAAAGAACGAAATAGCCACCCCAAATCAATCATAAAATTCATATTTAATGTTGTGAGATACCGAAGGTATTAAAAGGCAATCATACAAAACCTAAAGATCGGCTTACAATAAAGCATTATGTTGAGTGCTTACAACAAAGCTGGGAAGACGAGAAGCATCACGGCCCTGAGAATCAGAGTTTTCAACTGCTGCAATCTGACTTCCAACTACAGGGGAGATAAAACCAAAACTGTAACTTGAAGATGTTTGAGCAACGGAGTTTGTATGGCCTCCAGAAGGTAATCCTGTTTCCTGCTTTAAATCATTGTACTCGTGAATTGTGTTTGATGAAAGATCACCTCCAGTGGGTGATAAATTTTCAGGCATGTGAGTGGGAGATTGTGGACGATCAGGAGATTCCACATCTTCAGTACTTCTCAGTGCATTAGGATAACTGAAACAAAATCATGTAAACTTTGTAAAGAAAAGATCGTCACACCACATCATTCGTGTGCATAAAAATTTAATCCACTAGGAGAGACATTTTATTCTTCATTAATCAGGAATAATGATATATTACCTCTCGGTAAAAACCTACCCCCAAAAAAAGTTTCCTCCTAATAGTGAAATACTTTCCGCAGCTCACTATGATCACCGAAAAAATATATACGCACGCAAAACATACAGCACGTACAAACATTTGCATACCTGTGATCATGGCATGAATATGTAGTTTTCAAGAAGAATAAAGAAGACAGCTCGAAGGATCATCATAGCACAAGGACTACCAACATGATTATCCATTTTTTTAATATATATAACAATAAATTGTACTAGAAGAATTCCACTGTTCTACTTTGGTTTTATTTTTTCTTGTCACTAAGGTTTCGGTTTTTGGTGGTTGTTCGCTCAATTCTTCATGTTTTCTTTTAGCCTTCAGTTGATTTCTGCACTATTGCTTTTGGATTTCGGTGTTGTGCTCTACTTTGGGCTGTCTACCTAAGGAGGAACTTGAAGACCAGGTTTTTTATTTTCTTTCCTTGAGGGCTGTGTTTTTGCTGAAACTTGGAACATGAAACCAAGCATTCCGGGGTTTTGAATTCTAGGCTATGAGCATTTATTTCCATCATACGCTTGCATGAGGAAGTTGCTCCAGTTGCTATGCAAGGGATTCGATTTATCTCTTTGGTTGGTGAGCAAGAGGCATTCATTTTGGTGGTTGTGCATAGGGAGCTTCCATTTCCAGTTAAAATTGGTTGGAAAGCACAAGGAGTTAAGTTCGGTGGTTGTGCATGGGGAGCTTTCATTTTTCAGTCAAATTAGGTAATTGGACTGTCTTGAATGAGGAGATTTTTATTCCTTTGTTGGTGATGGTTCTTCTGAAGCTTTTTTTTAAAGGGTTATAAGATCTTGCAAAGCTGAAGAGTTTTTTTAGGAGTCGTGTGCAGTAATGAGATCATTATCTTGGCTTTTGGTGGTCTCTTCCACATTGCAAAAGGAGGTTTTTGTTTGCGGTTATAGCTTTTTTCAAATTTTTGGTTGGAAAGGTTTCATCGAATCTTTCATTGGCTTGTTCGCTTCGAGTCTCCTTGTTTAAAAGCTTCATCTAGGTGTTCTCTTTCAAAGCCGTTTGTGTTGGGTTTTCTTTCAGATTTTATGCTTATTTGATTTGCTTTTATTTTTCCTTGTTTCACTCCCTTGTGGAGTTTGTATCTTTTGAGCATTAGTCTCCTTTCATTTTTTCAAGGAAAAGTTTTGTTTCTTATTCAAAAAATAAATAAATTGTACTAGAAGAATAAAAAATAGAAAGGTAATACGACAAGGAGTTCTAAAAAAAAAAAGATTCACAGTTACAATTTACACGACGAATTACAATCCTGTTAAATCATAAACAGGGAAGTATTCTCGAAACATTTAAAAGACACTGGAAACAAAGTCACAAGTAGAATTTCAGCCAAAAAGAAATCTTTTTACTCCTATTTTACTATAAAATGCATCAAATAACCGTCACAGATGCAGATCAAAAATAGCGTTCTTCCATTCATTAGTAATTCTTATACACGCATCCAACCTCCCCCCAACAAAAATAGTTCAATATGAAAAGTCGAGTACTGAACCAAGATAATGAGAACATTGAGAAGCAGCAAATAAACTATTTTGGAGAGACTATCATAGTTAAAAACAAATTAAGAGCTGCAATCACTAACCTTGAAGCTTCTTCCTCTACATTTTCATCCTCATCCACGGAAGCTTCAGACACGGGTGTATGTCTCTGGTCACTCTCTGGACCGCTTGGAACAGTGGAAGAAACTCCAAAACCAATGCCAAAACTTCCAAAGCTTAGCTTCGATCGTTCAGATTCAGGAACCTGTATGTGGTTTGGAAGAATAACAAGCTGACTTTTTGATACATGCAACTCTTCCAATTTCTTCTGCAGTTTTAAAGTAGCTTCTTCTGAATCAAGGACCCTCGAAGCAGGCTCTAAATGATCGGTGTCATCAAAGGTAACAGCTGGAACCTCAGATTCTGCAGCAACTGCACCAACAGTTCTCGATTGCTGGATAACAACTGAACTAGTAGTCTTTGGTTTCCATTCCTTATTAGAACTAGCTGTCATGGATAGAAACCATGTACATGAAGTCACAACTATGTAAAGGTTAATTTATTGTACAAAAATTAACAAATAAAATCAAGTGGACCAAACAACGGTATACAAAGCCTATAATTCAACCAAGTGGTTACATGTGATAGACTACTTAACTCCACCAACTTGAGATACTATAGGTTAGATGAATTTCCCCACTACTATATTGTAATACTACTTACCAGACAATGGTTATGAATTTTCACAGCTATTGAGCATTGAGAGATCAAAAAATATTCTGCTATAAATGAGAGTATACATTATTGGTCCCCCTTCTTTGTCAAGCTTTGGAAGGCCAAAGTCCTAAGGAAGAACAAATTGGTCTCTTGGTTGATCGATTTGGGAAGAATTATCACCACTTTATCCAAAGATAGTTTTGGGTCCTCAATGGTATGTTTTGTGTAATATCTATGGAGGTGTAAACGGTGCCAAAAAATATTTGGGGTAATATCTTCCAAATATTTGGTGTAAGTCTGGCTCCAAACAAAGATTACCAAGACATAATGGAGGCATCGTTAGTTCTTCCTTTCCTTGAGGATGATCACCTTCTTTTGAAAGTATATTTCTTAGCTATTATTAAAGGAAAACTACCAGGAGATAGACGGGTCTTGGAAGGATGTCTGATGAAATCTTTTAACTATTATAGTTTATTGTTTATTCTTAACAATTTGAATGGCGTTTCCTGTTTTCAGTTTGTTAAAGCCCCAATAAATGTAATATTTTTATTTATTTAAAAAAGAAAAGAAACCCTCCAGTTGAGAACAATTGAAGGGGAATAATTATAGAAGTCTTTTGAAACGACCTAAAATATTAAAGAAAGTTTATCCTTTTTTCTTCAACTTTTTGAAGGAGATGTTGAGAATAGATGGATCGAGGATTTTAATGTCAAGAGAATGGAGACACAAGTTTTCATATGGTTGTATTTGTAAGTTAACAAATTTGTGATATGAGGAACAAAGCCATCAAAACTTCAAGAATTTTTTTTTTTAAAAAAAAAAGAAAGAAAGCCATCAGAACTTCAAGAATTTTTTTTAACAAAGCTTTCATTGAGAATAAATGAAAGAATACAAGGGGAATACTAAAAAAAAAAAAAAAGGACAAGCTAACCTAAAAAGAGGGTCCAATCAAGCAAAATAAGGCAGAACTTCAAGAATTGTCACATGAAGTAGTCAAATCATGCATATATAGGCCCTGATACATAACTAATTTCATACCTTTATGAGGGCCAATTACTTGTTGAGGCCGTTTATTATAATTAGAAGGCAAACTAACAGTAGAGCTGCCCTGCACTGACACAGAAGGTGGTAAAATCTCATTGAGCTGACTCTCCTCAATTTTTGGAGATTTAATTGGTTGATTTTCCTGAGCCAAAGGGTTGCTAATCTCCAAAGCCTCTATATTTCAGCCAACAGCAAATAAAAAGGATTAGTTTAATCATAAGTTAAAAGATACCAACAGTAATAGAAGAAAAAAAAACAAAAGTCCTGTGCTGACCAAGAATTAATTTGTTTTCCACAGGATTTGCTGTGCTTGGCTCATTAGGATGCAATGAGCTCCCCCCGTCACATTTAATTGCATCCACAGAACCTGATAGCTGTGACTCACTGGATGGATCTGAAGATGAGGAGCTCAATGCCGATGACGAAGATGCTAGTGTGATTGGTAACACGCTGTTATCAGAGTTCGGTATGGGCGGCTCACTTGAGGGCCTGGCACCAAGTGCACGGTTTGGGTTCTTGTTTGAGTTTATAGGAGGCAATGCACTCCCCTTACCACTAATTTCAGCAAAAGATGAAGTTACTTCAGCAACACTTCCAGAAGCTACACTTGTGGCACCATTTCCAACAGATAGAGAGCTGCAAAAGACGCCTTTATCATCTACTTGTTCAAAATATTCATCCTCAAGGTTACACTCAAAATTGCAATTTAGGACAATCAACTTATAACCATTGAGAATCTGAACTGAAAACATTAATCACCTTGTTACTGGTATTTTTTCTTTATTTTTTGTCTCTTGAGAAGTCGGCATGGATAAAGAACCACCCTTCTCAATTGCTTGATTTACTCCATTCTCTTTTCCAGGTCCAGGGTTCCGGCCACCACCAGCATCTGATCACAAGTAGGATTGTAGGAATAATATAATTAAGATAACCAGATTGAACTCATCAATCGGTGAGGAAAAAAACTGAAAAAACTAGGCAGAATTCATAAGAACAAAGTACTGATACTTTTTGAAGAAAGAACTTCTGCAATTAAACAGGTTGATGTGGTATGTTAAGTACACCATAGTTAACACAAGTAAACCAAAGAAGTGTTGTGATGTTTATGATATACACATATAAAATGCAGATCTTTCACAGCAGCTTACCATGAGAAATATAACGTGGAGAAGAATTTATACGACCACCTCTACCACCCCTTCCCTGCATGCCTGTTTTCCACCGTGACTCTACAGACTCTCGATTGTTTGCATTCTACAATAACAGTTTTTTGGGTTTGGTGGATGGGAGGTAGAGAATTAGTCCATCGTTTTAGGTTAGAAAGCTTATCAAACAAACAAAGAGCGCATAAGACAGAACCTCAAACAATATGTGTTCAGAGATGAATAATCATATTATCAAAATAAAACATGACTTTGATTTGATCAAAAGAATGATGAAATGATAATTCCCTTTTATCAATGCTCCTCCCCAAAGAAGCCAACAATAGTAACATTAATTAAAGAGCCCAAGGGGCTTCAAACAACTCCAAGTCTCCCAGACATAAGGGGTGATATGTACTAAAGAGAATGTGGATACCAGGAGTCATCAACTTGCTGTAAAAGATGTTACCTCTTTTCTCCTCTCACGTTTGCTCTTCACTTCATGAAAAGTATCTGAAGAACAGCGTCAACATTGTTAATATTGGTTAAGTAAATACAAAGGAAAGCAAAGGAGTGGAGGGGAAATAAATGCAAAAAACAAGGTAGAAAAGGTTAAAACCATTTTTTAAATAGGAAATAGAAAAATACACAAAAAGGGGGAAAACCTCCAAGAGACCCAACCAAGAAGTTATTAATAATAATAATAATAAACTTTAAAAAAAAAAAAAAAAAAAAAAAACTCCAATTAGCCACTAAAAACCATTTCAATAATATGGGGGGGAAGGAAGAACTAATATAAAAGGGTTAGAATTAATGGTTTAGAGTACAAGTGTCATGATAATAAAAAACACAGAAAGCTCTGCCCAGAGAACAAAATGCAGCGTCTCTAAAACATATTATATGGTAATTTAGGTCAATCTTAAAAAATCAGCAACTCAGAAACAAAAATATCAAAATAAAAACTAACCAGTAGGTGCAAGACATACATATTGACTAATAAAATGTGACAGCCATGAGTATTAATAATATGGTTGAGATCATGGATGATTGCATACTTGTTAAAATGAAATGAAGATAAACAACAAGATCATCAAATATTAAGCATGGAGATCTAGAGAAACATCAGTAATCAACAACAAACAGGAAGATAGACGATATAATCATCTTTGCTTAGTGGCAAACTTATGACATGCTCAAGTTGAGAATATGAACTAAAAACAACAATAGTTTTCAATAAAAATGAGCATGTTACATCTGGTTCTAGAATCTCTATTTCTGATTCTGTTAAATTATAATTTACGATTTGTTGGTATTCTCCCTTGCATTGGAAAAAGTATCTTAGAAATGATGAAATAACACTATAATTTATGAATATTGCGAAGAAAAATACACAAGAAAATCATTCGTTGATGAAAAATATAACTTTACTACTTCCAGTATACCAATGTTGCTTTATCACGACAAGCGTTGCACAATCCAAAAAGACCCAGCAAAAGCATGAGCTTTGTTCCTGGAATAAACTACTTGAAAAACCTCAGGTTTCCGATGAATCAACCAGTAAATTGGAGAGAAAAAGAGACAGAGAGACTCGAAATGGGAGCAACCAGACGAAACCCATTACGACTGCGAAATGGAATAAAACAAGATCCCCAATCCATTATCATAAACAGCCCAAAGCTCCTGGAAATGATTGTAAACTAGTAAACGCAAAAATCCCACAAAAAAAAAAGAAGTTAAAAATGATTTTAAAGTAAGCTCCACTCTCGTGAGAATAGAAGGGATCAGAACCAAGAGAGGACCACGTTAATCTAATTGAAGTTCAACCATTAAATTAAGCAAAAAAATCAGCTAAAACAGCACAACAGTAAATGAATGTCAGCTCGAATTCCCAGTAGAGCACAAAACCAGAGCTCAAATCCAAGAACCCCACAAACAAACCAAGAGTGGATAAACTCCAAACAAACCACAAGTCAGAGAAGGCTAAACCAGAGGTGGGATCACAAGGATTCAAAGAGCAAACCAATAAAAACCCAAAAGTGCAAAACACTAATAGAAGCAAGAAAAAGATAGAAAAAAGAAAAAGTACCCTGAAGAAGAAGCTTCTGAGTAGTCTCATTGGGATCCATGGAACATTCTTTAAGCATTGCATAAATCTCATCATCACTGTGATTGCCCGTGATCTCCTTAATATTCTCGATCGTCTTCCTCACACTGCTGGGGATTGAAACCCTAGACCCGCCACCACTCATCCTTCACAACCAAGAAACCCCAAATACAGGAAGAAAAAGAGAAAATCTTGAGAGAGAGAGAGAGAAAGAGAGAGAAAGAAAGAGTAATCGGTCTGCGTGTGAGGTGAAAAGGGGCAGAAGGGGAGGGCGTGGAGGAGAAGAAAAACCAAGGGAAAAAACCAGAAAACAGAGATGGAGAAACAGATTGGGGCTATGGGGAAAACTAGCTGTGAGAGAGAGAAAGGGGAGAGGGGTTTGTAAAAATTGATCTATTTGGTTGTGAAGAAGACGAGGAAGAACAAAGGGGGAAAGAAATGAAAGGAGCACTACGAAAAGAGAGCAGTGTATTGGAGGAGTGTAGGGCTTTTTGGGTTTTTCACTTTTTTTTCCTTAATTTTATTTATATTTTGTTTTTGGTTTTTGGTTTTTTTTTTTTTTTTTTTTTAATTAATATGGGAAAGAAAATTACATGAGATGTTTTTTAGGATGTGCTGTCCGGCTGGATTGGAAATTATACCTAGGTTTAATTCAATTACTTTTTTAAAAAAATTTATTCCCTTATTGAGAGCATCTAGGACCTAGGTTACTAATTTGAACGTAGTTAAGTGGATAAGATATGATTATCTACAAAATTGATGGTTCAATTTCCTATCTCATAAAATCATTACAAATTAAAGTTTGAAAATTATTTTTTAAAAAACTAGTAAGGTTGCGTTTTATTTTATTTAGTTCTACATTGCATGTTTGAATAATATGTAGGGTGAAGATTAAGGAATGTAACTAATACTTTATTATTATTTTTATTTTAAGTCAACAATACTTGGAAGTAGAGGTTCGAACAATATCAAACATTTTGGTTGAGAATATTACATCTTAATTACACGAATAATGTTCTAGTTGGTAAATATTTGTATTTATTTTAAAATATTAAATACTTGCATTTAGCAAATTATGTTGGTTTCACTGCTTATGTGAGATGATATTGGTTTATTCACTATTTACGAGTAAAAATTTAATTTTTATATATAAAGACAATCTTCCAACCCTTTTAACACTTGTTTGTCAAACGGACAAGTATAACCCATCAGTTAAGATATATTTAATTCTTCTATGGATAACCAAAACAAATTTATTGCCTTGACAAATTGAGTGTCTTAATATTCTACATCAATATCAAACCTTCGTGTGCTGCTTAGTGATCAACAAGAACCAATGTAGATAATAAAAGGAACAGAGTTCAAACCATGACAACTGCCTAAGCTTACCTAAAATTTAATAATTAGGGCGTGCACAAGCCACCCCCGACACTTATATGAATATCTAATTTCTTGGTTGCACAAGCCAACCTCGACCTAAATTTTAATAATTAAGGTGCATGACAAAAATCATTCATTATTTGTCTAATGAATATAAAGTATTATTTTATTTTTATTTTTTTGAGTTCAATAATATGTGAAGTGGGGGATTCGAACACTTAATCTCTTGGTTGATGTCACTTACTTTATGTCAGTTGAACTATACACATGTTAGCTATTATTAATTGATTTATGAACATGTTTTATGTAATAAAATTTGTATAATTATTATTTTACAATATCATATAATTTATAATATATTATATTATACATATTCTAACTCAACAAAAATGAATTGAGCTTATAACATGAAAAAACTATATTTATTAAAGTTTTTATCTTTTTTTAATATAATTATGTATTTTAAAATTTCAAATTAAAAATCTGAATACACCAAAAAACATAAAAATGTTATTTTCACAATATCCACTATTTTGATCACAAAATCTAAAAACAATTTTCAAAATTACATCTGCCAAACGCATATTAACTCAGTAAATTCGAAACATTAAATATAATATATATTGCCTACCAAATAGGTCCTTAAATTTTACCCTTGAACTTTGAAATTTGTTCCAAAAAATACTATTTGGAGAGTTTTTTTTTTCATTAAAATCAGATGAAAATTGATGTAACGATTAATGTGTAAAATTTGAAAGACATACGTGATATCATTTACAACATCATTCACATATTTTGACATGACAGTTAATGTGTAAAATTTGATTATGTAAATGATTTTAACGATATATTTCAAAATGAAATAAATGGTAATAACGATGATCTTATTATTCTATATGTGCAGTAGATCTTATTATTCTATATAGTTATATATAATATTACGTATGCCTTCTAATTTTAACACATTAGCTAGCTCGTAGATTTCCATAATTTATTTTAATGGAAGAGATGTCTTTTGAACCAATTTCAAAGTTCAAGGGTTTTTTAGAACAAATTTCAAATTTCGAAGATAAAAATAAACCTTTTTAAGTCTATGGGCATAATTGAAACCAACCATAAAGTTTTGAGGTATTTTGTATAATTTAACTTTAAACTTATGATAATGTAGGTTAATGAAGATTTTTGGTGTAGTATTAAACTTGTGAGAGATTGACATTGATTCAAACTCATTACAATATTCGACACTATTCATATATTTGTACTCCTTCGACCATTTAATATTTTGTATAAAAGTTTATATATATAAAAACGATATGTATGTAAGTACGTAAGTATGTATGCATGATAATGATTGACAAACATACATACAACAAACACACATATATGTATATATAATGCATGATATCGACATTGTATTTGTAGTTGGGCTCATTCTTTTATAAAATAGTTAGATTAGGCAAAATTAGACGAAAAGACATATATGGGAATGCATGACAAAGATTATTCACTATTTACTTAGTGAGCTTCAACAATCCTCTACAAAATTTTACTTCATCTTATTCATAGACTTAACGTCAAACTCATCTAACAATAGAGTTAAAAACGTTATGATAGTCATTTTATAATTATATTAGGAGACCATTTTTGCTTTTTTGATGTCACACATTTGAAATAGTATATATTGTGATGTTGTTTCTAACAATTTAGTTAAAAAATATATATATATTACTTCATCTTTTCAAACTTGAGTAAAACCATCAAGCGTCAAAAATGTTACGATAACTATTTTTACTCTTTTGGTGTCACCAATTTAAAATATATACTATCATCATTTAGTTTTAAAAAATAAAATAATAAATAAATAAATAAAACCTTGGGTGAAGAATTTATAATAGTTGGATCTCCTTTTTTTTTTTTTTACCCACTAACTTATGTATAAATTTGTCAAATTTTCTTGATCATTGTCATCTTGGTGGGGGAATAACAATTTAGTTAAAATATATATATATATTACTTCATCTTTTCAAACTTGAGTAAAACCATCAAGCGTCAAAAATGTTACGATAACCATTTTTACTTTTTTGATGACACCAATTTAAAATATATACTATTATGTTGTTTCACATCATTTAGTTTTAAAAAATAAAATAATAAATAAATAAATAAAACCTTGGGTGAAGAATTTATAATAGTTGGATCTCCTTTTTTTTTTTTTGACCCACTAACTTATGTATAAATTTGTCAAATTTTCTTGATCATTGTCATCTTGGTGGGGGAATATAATCTATTTGTCCATCCTAAGATTATTTGTATTTAAGCAAGTACAACCTATTATCACAAGCCAACCAAGCCTAATACTACATCTCCATTAGAGTAGCCTTTTAAGGCAATAAAAGGTTGAGTGAATTAAATTAAAAGAAGGTAATAATCCAATAGCAAAGTTCCATAAAAGAAAAAAAAAAGGAACAAATCATTGAACTCTTTTTATTTTCTTTTTTTAAATATATAATATAACAAAACACTTTACAATGCGCTCCTATTGTTTTTATGGTTATTAATAAAGGAAACGATATTTAAATGGAAAAAAGAAAAAAAAAAAAAAAGATAGACAGGACTTCAAAGAAAATAAAAAACTGTTTTTTTTTGTTCATGAAATTATATATATATATAAATATATATATTATTTTGGTCTTTAAACTTTTAAAGCATCAATTTTGGTTTTTTTTTTTTCATAAATATTGGTTCATAAATATTGGTTCTAAACAAAAATAAGTTTTTGAAAACTATTTTTTCTAATTTTCAAAATATGGCTTGGTTTTTGAAAGCATATGTAAAACGTACATAACAAAACAAGGAAACCATAGGTGGAAGTAGTATTTATAGACTTAATTTTTCAAAAATAAAAACCAGAAACTAAATGGTTATCAAATGAAGCCTAAAAAAAAGGTAGTTTTTTTTTTTTAATGGCTAAAAATTCAAATGTTTCTTTAAGAAATATGAAAATCATTGTAAATAAATTTGAGAAAACAAGCACAATTTTGAAAGAGAAAAAAAACAAATGGTTATCAAACGGGGCTTTAATTTTTTGTTTTTGAAAATTAAGATTCTAGATATTACTTCCACTTATGAGTTTCATCAATTTGTTATCTACTTTTGATAAATGTTTCCATAATTCAAGCCAAAAGTTTTGAAAACTAAAAAATATAGTTTTAAATTTGACTAGGAAATCAAAACTTTTCTTTTAGAAATATGAAAATCATAGTAAAGAAATTGTGAAAAATAAACTTAATTCTAAAAAAACATAAAATAGTTATCAAACGGGCCTACATTATCCATTTTAAAAAACTAAATATAGGACCATTTTATATTGCATGTAAAAGTATGTATAAATGTTCAAACACTAAAATAAAAAGTATTTTGAAAGTTTTGAGAGAACAAAATAGAAAATTCTTGAAAATTCACAAACAAATAAGATTTGAACCAATTAAGAATGTGGAAAATTTTATATTTTTCCATTTCATCACATCTTTATGAATATAACAATTTTGAGTTAATAAATAACGTATTCCCTAATAAGTGAAAAGAATCGATGTTAATGAGTCATTGATTTTTTATTTTGTTTTTGAGTGTAATAACATTTGGATGGGAGAATTCGAATCTATGACCTCTTGGTTGAGGATTACAAGCCAATTATTACTGAAAAGTTATAATTTAGGCATTGTTTGATAATCATTTGATTTTTAGTTTTTTGTTTTTGAAGATTAAGCTTTTGTTTTTTCTTCATAATGATTTTCATCTTTATGAGATAAACATTAGAATTTTTTTTGTTATATTTCAAAACAAAACACAAATTTTAAGGTCCTGTTTGATAATCATTTGGTTTTTGATAATTGTGCTTGTTTTCTCACCATTTATCTACATGAATTTTATCTTCTCTACAATGATTTCCATCTTTCTTAAGAAAATACTTGAATTCTTAGCCAAATTCCAAAAACAAAAATAAGTTTTTTAAAACTATTTTTTTTTGTTTTCAAAACTTGGCTAGTTTTTGAAAACACATCTAAAAAGTAGATAAGAAAACATGGAAAGCCATAGGTGGAAGTAGTATTTATAGGCTTAATTTTCAAAAACCAAAAACTAAAAACCAAATGGTTATCAAACTGGGTCTAAAAAATTATTTTTTTTAGTTTCCAAAACTTGGCTTGATTTTTTAAAATATTGGTAGAAAGTAGATTAAAAAAAAAAAAAAAACTTATAGGTAGAAGTAGTATTTATAAACTTAATTTTCAAAAACTAAGGCCCAAAAACTTGATCGACTGAAATGTGTGGGCTTAGAATAAAGATTCTTGGTTTTGGAAGAAGCTCCAGTCTAGTGCACACTGTCAATGCAAGTAATAAAATTGGAAGTACTTCAAAGTATCGATCCCGTAGGGAACGGATACAACAAAATCCAAAAATAAGCAAAGATGTTTTCAAAATACAATTGTGGTAACTAATATAAAATAAAATTTGAAATAGTTTTTGTGGACAAGAATAGAAACGTCAAGAATAAAAAGAAGGGATCCAAGCATGCTTGTGCCATTTTGATTGGAATCGTGACCTAATTGCAATTGTAATCCTTGACTCTACTCTTAAGCAATGTAAACTGGATTCGACACTTATTTGACCTTCTATGAAGTATCTTTAGGAGACTAAGTAATTAAATCAATATTTCTATGGCTAATACGAAGTTAGTTGATTTTAAAACACAATCATTTTTGTCTTAAAAGGTTTTGCTCTATGTCTACGGTCAAAAACAAATTTCTATGTCTAGGTGTTTTCCTTTATTGCTTTTATGAAATTCCAACTTTATCTAACATTTTCAAAATTAGATTCAAATGATGTATACTAATCTAAGTGATCAATCTAGACTAATAATGAGAATTAAATGTTGATAAAAGCAAATAAGCTATACAGTAAGTAAGGTTGCTCTCACAATTAGGCATTTATTCCTTTCTCTATGGCATTCACATACTTAAATCCCTAAGAGTGGCTTAGCTCATAATTGAAGAAGAAAAAAAATGAATTAAATGAGAGAAATTTCATAGCTAAAGGAAAAGTAAAATGCTATAAAGAGACTCAGCTCAAAAAAAAGAAGGAATTGAGATAAAACTGAAATAAATCTTATTGGATTAACTTGCAATGCTAACTAGCCAAAGGAATTGAAAATATAACTTGAATTCAAAAGTTGGAATGAAAAGAAAAAAAGAACAACAACTAATTGTTGAAATTACAGCAACTGAAACTAAAACAAAACTGAAAACAATGCTAAAATAGTACACGATATCAGTGCAATAAAACATCATTCTCGCCCCTTTCATCAATCAAACTCGATCCCACCTCTTTCAAAGGGAATCAAGTCTTTACAATCTAGATTTTCGTCTAGATTAGACTGATTATCGAGGCTTGAAAGTGCTAAAAACATAAGGAAAACAACAGAAAAACATAATGGAGACAACAACTTTGTGAGGGATGAGAGTTCCCCTTGATTCGTCTTCTTTGTCCCTTTTACAGGCTTCCATAAGCTAGGGTTTCCTTCTCCCACCTTGTGCTAATAGACCCAAATCAATCAAGCTAAAAATTTGGAGAATAATCACATATTTTTCCAAAATTGTGCAATTTTTGGATTTTTCCCTTTTTTTCCATATCTGCCCATTTGCAATTGCAATTTGCTTTTTGGATTGCAATTGCAATTTTTCACAGTTTCCCATACCTACACAAAAACAGAAAAATCAACAAGTTTATGCATTTTCCAACATTCTCTTGCTATTTTGACAAATTCCTAACATTTGAGAGATTCCTAGCATGCCCAAATGTTTTATTCAAACTTGCTCTAATTCAGTAAATTTCGTGGTTTTATAAAGAATAATTTTCAAGAATAACTTGCATTTGGAAGCTAAATAATTCTAAAAAATGAGAATTATCAGGCATGTTTAATAACCATTTGGTTTTTGAAAATTATGTTTTTTTCTCACAATTTCTCTACAATGATTTTCATATTCTCTACAATGGTTTTCATTTTTCTTAATGAAATATTTGATTTTTTTAACCAGATTCCAAAACACACACAAAAAAAAAAAAAAAGTTTTTGAAAACTACTTTTTTGTTTTTTTTCAAAATTTGGCTTAGTTTTTGAAAACATATGTAAAAAGTAGATAATAAAACAAGAAACCCATAGGTGGAAGTAGTATTTATAGGCTTAATTTTTAAAAACCAAATAGTTATCAAACGGGGCATAGTTTTTAAAAATTGGTTTTTGTTTTTAGAATTTGACTAAGAATTCAAATGTTTCTTTAAAAGAGATGAAAACTAGAGATGTTCATTTTTCTTGCAGGGATGGTGAACCATTCCGTCCATTTAGGTGGGGAATGGGGGAGAAGTAGGGGGAAATTTTTTCTCATTAGCTAAACGAGTGATTGGGTGAACTTTGGGTGAAGAAAAATAAGTAAATACGTTCAACTCCAGTGCAAGTGCACATTGCGGATGCAAGTATTAAAACAGGAGTATTTCTAAGTATCGATTCCACAGGAAACGGTGTAACGAAAATATTGTAAAGCTAAGTGTAAGAAGATTACAACTTGAAACTAAAAATTGTAAAAGCAAGGTTGGGTTTGGTGTGTTTGTTAAAAACAAAACAATTGCATAATCTAATTGCAAGTGAAAGTGACAAAGATTGCATAACCGAATTGCATAATCGAAAATTTGCAAGATTGAGTAGCAAACTAAATAGACTTGGTAAATGAAAATTGCAAAAGAAATTTTAGATAAAGGAGTGGCTCAAGAATGTCATTGCCCTAAGTTGTAATTGCAAACCAAAATTGCAATTCCAACCTACTTTACATTCAATCGTAAACCAAAATTGTTATTTCTATTCACCTTGAAATTAGGTTTTAGGAGACTAAGTGAGTGACTTATATGTCTATAATTCCTCTATCTTAGGTAATTTTGCTCAACAATTTTATGGGTTATGGAGTCTTTAATCCCTATGTCTAAGGCAAAGAATTAGCTTATGTCTAAACTCTTTTCTCCATCACTTGTGCGAAATCCACTTATCACTAACCCTGTCGATATTAGATCTAAGCTTGAGTTGCTACCCTAGTTGATCAATCTAGGATCTCAATGAAATTTTGTTCAACACAAGCAACACAATTGAGATGTAGGCTTGGTTCTTGTGGAATTTTTGCTACAATTACTTCTTAGAGAATTCGCATCCTTTAACCCCCTAAGAAGTCTAGCTCATATTAAAGGTAAAAATCCTACAACTAATTTTAGAATAAAAATTCATAGTAGATGATTTAATTAAATTGCTAATGGTAACCAAAACTAAAGGAATTAATAATGCAAAAGTTCTACCCTAATCAACATTGCATATTAGAATAATTGGAGCAATAATAGTTAACGCAAATCTGAACAAATAACCAAATAAGGCTTCCAAAAATTCTCAATTCGAATAAAAACATAGGACAACTCAATAATCAAGAGCTTCAATAGGAGAGTAGTTCAACTCTACTTCCTTCTACCTTCGAATTCGACATAATTATAAAGTGTACGAAACAAAGATTAAACTATTAGAAGAAAACGTAATTGAATTGAAACATAATTAATTCAATAATCATTCAATGAATCCTCACTCTGTTTCCAATCGACTCAATCCCTTCACTATTTCTAGGAAACGATTTAGTCTTAACAACTCAAGTTTCACTTGAATTATATTGGAAAAGTTGAAGGAAAAATGAATCTAAAACATGGCAGCATAATTGCTATCGGTAAAAACAGAGGACAAAAAAACTGAAGAAAAACAAAGTATTCACGTTGACAGAAACCCACGAGTAGAATTTTCTGAAAAACGAATGCTCCGGCCGACTGCTCTTCTTCCGCCTTTTGTAGAACCTCCATAGGGTTGAACAATGCCAGAATGTATGCTCCAAATCCCCTAAATCGTGCGACAATTGAAGTTTTCCATATATGGGTTGAGTGCAAAAAATTTTCCTTTTTTGTTGAATTTTTTTGCTGCCCCAAAATTGCAACTTCATCTTGCAATTTTGGTTCTGCAATTTCCACAGTCCCTACAACAAGTCCCTACAACAAGTTTAGTCTTTTAGAATCTTATCCTAATTGCCTTCATTGTTATTTCTTTCTTATTTTTAAGCAACTTTTAGCTATTTTCAACTGATCTTAAGACAAAACAAGAATATTTCAAACAATTGGGAGTTAAATAAGCCTTAATACTAAAGTTTATCAACGGGGAAGGGGGCGGAGACAGAGAATGTATTCTCCGTCCCTGTCTTCGATCCTATCCCCGCCCACCCCGATTACTTTATTTTTTAATATATATAATAAATCCTAAATTTCAACTTTTATGTTATATTATTTTATTTTTAAATTAAAAAATATATATTTGAATAGAAAATTATCATTAGGAATTAACAATTTAAATAGACATTTTATAAAAAAAATATTTTATTTAATCAAAATAAAAAATAAAAATCACAAACGAGAATAATTCCACCCGAAATTAAATGGAGAATTTTGCAGAGACAGGGAATGAAAGCGGGGTGTGGACAGGGATAAAAAATCCATCCCGGCCATGCCTCGTGGACATCTCTAATGAAAACCATTGTAGAGAAATTGAGTGAAAACAAACTTAATTTTCAAAAATCAAATGGTTATCAAATGAGACCTACATTTTTTAGGTTTTAAAATTTTGCTTGATTTTTGAAAACATACGTAAAAGTAGATAATAAAACAAGGAAACCCATAGATGGAAGTAACATTTGTAGGCTTAGTTTTCAAAAATAAAAAACTAAATAGTTATCAAACGGAATCTAGATGGTTATCAAATGAGGTCTTAATTTTCACATATATCACAATTTGAAATTTGATACAATTTACGTGTTGGTATTTTATTTCTGAAAACATTTTTTCAGGCTACTTAACCTTTATTATAAACGAAGAAAACCCGTTTGTACTCTTATTTTATTATATACACTATACTTAGTTTAGTAAGTCACGTGTAGTACAAATTTTCAAAATTTTACGTGAATCTTGAATTGATTGCCAACATATGCCTAACTCAACGATTTAAACACCTATTTTTTTTGTTTGAAGTTAGAAATTTAAATTTTCGCTCTCACATTTATTGTACTAAAAAAAGAATATTGAATTGATTTTTTAAAAAATATGAACCTGCGACTTGTAAATAATGTTGTCTTACCCGTTGACCTCTTAGAATGAATAATTAAATCTTAATTGTTGAACTATAATATGAAAATCTTTAAATTGAGAAGAAAAAACAGCAACTAACCAATCAAGGATTTTATGGCTCAAAGAAAAGGGTCTAATCAAGGATTTTATCGCTCGCTTGGTTTATCAGTTTTGTTTCATGGGTATGAACATTAAATATCTGAGATTTAAATGTCTGGAATATTAAATATTTGTGTTTTGGGTTTTTATTTAAAGTATTCATCTGAAAAAAGGAGTTGTGTTGCAGCTCATTGGTTCATGGAGGAAAAGAAGGAGAAAAATAGGAACAATGAGGTTAGGGGAAGAAAGAGATAGAAATGTCACATAAGTTGTAACATCCAAATAGATGATGAATAGAGACCACATCCGAATATGAAGATC
The DNA here is from genome assembly GCA_033996785.1 of Trichosanthes truncata. Taxonomy (NCBI): domain Eukaryota; kingdom Viridiplantae; phylum Streptophyta; class Magnoliopsida; order Cucurbitales; family Cucurbitaceae; genus Trichosanthes; species Trichosanthes truncata. The sequence goes on from JAWPNB010000010.1 coordinate 54,609,755, forward strand.
ATAAGGATATGTTAGTATGGTCAAAAAATACTTAAAAGAATGATACTCATATCAACAAGGTGCACTTTTCTTTTCGGTAGCAAAACTCAAAAGTCAAGTGTGCTTGGCATAGAGCAATTTTATATTAGGTGACCTCCTATAGATTTTTCTAAGAAATAGGGACAATCTTCAGCAAGTTGGTCGGGGCAAGTAAGGTCCAAGTACCTTTTAGAATAATTAACAAAAAAAGTTGTGAGTTTCATTTATATGAAAGAGAAATAGTAAAAATGTAAAGCAATTAATGAAAAGGTTGTGGGGCTCACTAAATAAGGAATGAGAATTGAATTAATAAAAGTTTTAGAGAGGAATGAGATTACCCTTTTTATAGGGGTAGGATTTCCAACTTGGTGGTGGGTTCCACCAATTGATTCCATTGCATTTTAGTAGACACCATTAAAAGAAATGGAAATTTTCATTCCCATTTCCTTGATTCTCATGTAAACGGGGCCTAGATCGAATGAGAATTTTCATTCTTATTCTTTGATTTTCATTTCCTTAAAGTAAACGAATCCTTAGTTTCAATCTGGTCTGCACGGTTTGATTAAACGTAACAAGTCGTCTCTAAATTGTGTTTTGCCTACAAAAATTCCACATATTTCCTTCTATTATTTATGCAGCCTTAAACCACAATATAGTCGACTAACACAATTAGCCAAAATTGAAAACATCAATCTCATTGCCATGTAAAAAATGCATCAATTTAGTAATGACATAAACAATTTGCGAAAGTTAATTAAATTATGGAGACCAAATTGAAACTTTTAATTTTTTTTAAAAGAGAAAAAAAAAATCCATAGAGTCCACATCGAATTAAAAACTCGAACCACAAAAAGTAAATTGAAACTTTCAAAATCATAAGAACCTAACCAAAACTATGTCTAAGCTATAACGATTAAATAATTTAACATGAAAAAAATCAACACAAATTTTAAAAAATAATCAAATACCCAAGCAAGTCAGCATGAACATAGCTTAACTGGTTAAGATATATATTATCGACCAATAGGTCATAGTATAGGAATCTAAACCCCTACCTGTTGAACTAAAAATATATGTAAATGTCCAAGCACTGCACGGATCACTTGCACGTGCCATTTCCAAGATTCTCAACTCATGGCATGTTTACATCCCTAGAATTGTAATCAATCAATGGGAATCCGAAATTGTGGATGCCACATGATTACGATTGATTGCATTTACACATTTTGCAATGAGAATCAATCGTGAACCACACCTCCAAATATGTAATTCTATCCCGCAATCCCATTACACCTAAAAGGGTACTCAATCGAATTCCCATTGATTATACCGTGGACCTACACCATATTTATGGCTTACTTCCCATCAAGTGTCCTTTCTCTCTCTTTTAGCCTCCAACATTGTTTTTGTCTGTCTTCTTCCTTTTTTTTTTCCTGAAATTTCTTCATGTTGATAAAAATATTAAAATTCATAATTATTTTTATGGCTTTCTTGCCTCACAGTACCATTTTCATAAATCTAAACAAGGTTGGATGAATTGATGCTAGGGAAGAAGAAGATTTGGAATTGAGTTAACATTTTTGCTTGTGATTTTTGACCATATTTGCGAGAACTATAACAATAACTAAATCTACATCGATATTGATATCGAGATTTTTGGATATCCAGATGGACTAAAGATATTACGTTTTTGTTTTTATTCGTAATTGTTTGCCATATTTGTGAGAACGAGAGTCTTTTTTGCTCCCATACATGATTTTTGGTTTGGTATGTACAATCATTTAAAAATAAATTAGGGACAAAGAGGATTTGGAATTGAGTTAGCATTTTTGTTTGTGATTTTTGACCATATTTGCGAGAACCATAACAATAACTAAATCTACATCGATATTGATATCGGGATTTTTGGATATCGAGATGGACTAAAAATATTACATTTTTGTTTTTATCCGTAATTTTTTTCCATATTTGAGAGAACGAGAGTCTTTTTTTGCTCCTATACCTAATTTTTGGTTTGGTATGTTACAATCATTTTAAAATAAATTAAATAATATTATTTTTATTAAATCACATAATTGTAGATTTTGTTTTGGAAATTGTGATTTTTGTTTCTTTTAAAAATATTTACATCAAGATTATGTGCTGCAAAATTTACCTTTTTTATTTTAATTTACGTATTAATTTTTTTTCTTGTATAAAAAAATAAAAATAAAAATTTGAATAAGTAAATAAAAAAAAAAAGGACTGTAGTATATTCTTTAGTTACTCCATTTAATTAATTTAAAATATAAAACATTTTAATAATCATACATATTTCATTCTAATTAAGTTATCATATTTCATTCTATTTAAGTTAGTAAACAACGTTAATGAAATTCTAATTACATTTGATTTCATTATAATTGGAAGTCATCTTTTATTACGGTAACGTAAACACGCCCATGGTAACATTACAGCAGCCACGTGCTGATTATTTTTGCATCAGCATTCCCATGGGCACGTGGCGCACGCGTGATTTTGGACGTTACGTAGCGGCATTTTTATATAAAAACCGTGATTCAGATACCAAAAATACCCTCAACTTTACCCTCCAACAAGCTGCGCCGATTGGGAATTTTTCGTAATCTTCCAAACTCCAAACGACGGCGTATCAACCCACTTTCCGCCCACAAACTTCCTCTCTCTCAAAATTCACGAGTCAGAAACCACCGGTCTCCGACGACCACCGTAGAATCTTATTCCGGCGGTTGATAGTTTCATTTTCGAAAGCCAGCGTAATTCATCTTCCTTTTCTGCTCTCTCAATTACGGTAATCGTTCAGGTATGCGCTTCATTCTCCGTTCGTTTTCACAGTTTCTTATTGCTATAGAAGCACAGCACCGCGATCATCTCTCGTTTATTTCTGCTTCGAGGTTGACTTGTGTGTATAATTTCGTTTTAGTTTTTTTTCGTCATTTCCTATGGATTTAGTGCGATAAACTTGTGGATTGAGTATGGTTTTTGTTTTTGTATTGAGCTGAGAGATCAATTACTCAAAAAACAGAGTTGTATTGTGATGATAAAGTTATGCGGCTGGATTTTCGGTTGCTTTTATCTTCAAAACTGGTTTTGATTGATTTAAGTTTTGTTGAGTACAAGTGTGCAACTATAGACTGTGATTGTAGTTATAACCCGGTTAGTTTGTGCTTGATACTAAAGTTAGCGTCTGGACTACGCCCGTGCTCTTTCACCGTTTCTTATGATTTGAAAATGAAGTCAAGATGTTCGGTGTCCTCTGTTTTCTTCTATTAAGCACGGAAATGTTTTCATCTGTTGTGTTTTCTTCATCCTTTACTTGTGTTTACTCGATGTTCTGTATTTTCTTTGTGTTCCTATTCATTTTGTAAATGAAGATACTAAGATTGGACCACCCCACCGGAGATTTATTGCTTTTACAAAATTCTGAAGTTGTGCTTTTGAACTTTCTCATTGTAGTGAAGCCTTCTCCTCGGTCAAGGATTTGGAGCCTTTTTTTTTGTCTATGCTATTTGCTTGGCATGATTATACAGATACATTGGGCATTCTGGAATATTACTGTGACGTTGTAGCATTTTTATGCTAAGTTTTTCCTTTTGTTTTATTTATTTTAAAAAAACAAAAGTTTCTTCTTGTCATTACCTGTCCTGTTTTGTGCATTTACTTTACTGCGACTTGACAAATGAATACTTCACTAACCATAATTTTATAGGTATACATTATTGATGGGGGATTCCATGATGGAAAGTATATGGAAATCAAAAATCTTAGATAATCTACGCTGTGGAGATTACTTACCAGTTTGGAGAGGATATGGCACAGTAGGGATTGTGGGAACAATTTTTATTGGCATTCTTATAGCCTTCTTACTTCCTAGTATCTTTTTGGTAAAGAAGAGGTGGAAACGAAGAGGAGTTTCTACAGAAGTTGGTGGGGAGCCAGGTTATGCAGTGCGGAATGCTCGAGTGACTGAACTTTCTCAAGTTCCTTGGAAAGAGGCCACAACCATGGCAGCACTGTTTGAGCAATCATGTCAAAAGCATTCACAAAATAAATTCCTTGGAACAAGGAAGTTGATTTCCAAGGAATTTGTCACTTCTAGTGATGGTAGGAAGTTTGAGACGCTTCATTTAGGTGAATATGAATGGCAAACTTATGGAGAAGTGTTTGATCGTGCTTGCAACTTTGCATCTGGGCTTGTTAGGTTTGGCCACGATGTTGATACTCGTGCTGCCATTTATGCAGAAACTTGTGCTGAGTGGTTTATTGCCTTTCAGGTTATCTTATTATTGTGCTTCAACTTTTTCTCTAGAACTTTGCACTTGGTTTTAAGCTTTAGAGCTTTAATTTTCTGTTCTATTTTTGGATCAATTCAGAAATACAGTTGATTACTTACAGGGATGCTTTAGACAGAACATTACTGTGGTTACAATTTATGCTTCTCTTGGTGAGGAAGCCCTAATCCACTCTCTTAATGAGGTTCGTCAATTAATCATCTCTTCAGGGATTGTAGCTATACTATGGACTTCTGTGTTATAATTACAATCATGATGTGTAAAATGGAAGTACCTTACTCTTCTTCCAACTATTTGACAGACTGAAGTATCTACTCTGATCTGCAATTCAAAGCAGTTGAGGAAGCTGATGGCAATAGGTTCAAGTTTGACAACTATTCAAAATATTATTTATTTTGAAGATTCTGGATATGAAACTGATTTTATTAGCTCTGAGAATATGAGCAAAGGGTAGGTTGCCTCCTTCTCTGAGGTCATCAAGCTTGGTACAGAAAATCCTGTTGTTCCAAGCTTACCTTCCAGTCACAGTATTGCTGTTGTGATGTATACGAGTGGCAGTACAGGTTTGCCGAAGGTATATTCCCATTTTTTGTCTCATTACTCTTACACTGTTAAATTACCACTACTCTTAGAAGTTCAAGTATTTGGATCATGGTAATTTGTTTTTAAGAATAATATTTGAAGGTTTCTGACGTTGGAAACAATTTATTATTGGATGTGGATTAGAGTCGATTATATTGTAATTAAATTCGTGTGCTTTCATTTTGATGCACCTTCTATAACAGGAATGCCATATTGACAGGGCCAATATGCAAGATTTCCTTCCTTTACTTTTTTGCGTTAATATTTCATAATGGATCTTTTAAGCTGAATATTCTGTTCTCCTATTCTTTTTATCATTTGAAATTTATGTAATCTGTATGTTTAGATTTCATAAAAGAAGTTGGGTATTTCTAACATGTACGTTGTATAATATGTAGGGGGTTATGATTAGTCATGGCAATATTGTAGCCACTGCTGCAGGTGTTACGACAGTTATTCCAAGACTTGGTATTGATGATGTATACTTGGCATACTTGCCCCTTGCCCATGTTCTAGAATTGGCGGCTGAGGTATCATCACTTTTGCATTAGAGTACGGCATTTTTAGAGATATTAATGGTTGGCTATTCACATTGTCATAGTTGCAAATATAGCAACAAGATTATGATATGATTTTGCAGAGATGACAATTTTTTTAAAAAAAATTCAAGCGCCTATTTAAACAATTTTACATAATTCTCTTTTTAGACATAAATCAGTGGTAGACATTTATCACAGGTAGATGTGTGGGTTGAGACATTATGAGAGGAAGAAATTACCACCAGTTTAAGACTACTTTAGTTATTTCCGTGAGTGGGTTTGGGCTGGTTTTTTTCTTTTTCTTTTTAAATTAATTTGCAACCTGAATGTTGTTGCTATGTTTGTAGTTAATTGAGCTTGTTTTTGCCATATATGCTAGCACCCTCATTTTTTAAGCATCCTTACTTAATTGTTGTTGCCCAGACTGTTATACTATCTGCAGGATTGGCAATGGGTTATGGTTCGCCGTTAACAATGACAGACGCTTCTAATAAAATAAAGGAAGGAACAAAGGGAGATGTTTCTGTTTTAAAACCAACAATCATGACTGCAGTTCCAGCTATCTTAGACCGTGTTCGAGATGGGGTTTTGAAGAAGGTTTTAGATGGATAAATGCATTTTCTTTATCCACCTATGGCTTGAGTAATTAGCTAATTATCAATAATGCCACAACTAGGTTGAAGAGAGGGGAGGCTTAGTGAAGAAACTTTTCCACATTGGATATAATCGCCAATTGGCAGCTTTGGAGGGAAGCTGGTTTGGAGCTTGGGGACTTGAAAGACTGTTTTGGAATGTTCTTATCTTCAAAAAAATACGTTCAGTACTTGGAGGACGCATTCGATTCATGCTTTGTGGTGGGGCTCCTCTATCAGGAGAGTCTCAACGGTTTTTCAATATTTGCATGGGGTAATGGTTCTCAATTTTAGATGCAAATACAATTGAATTACATTCAATGCTTTCTTTCCTCCCCAATATTGGTACATCTTCATGGCAAAATATTGTTTGGATTTGCAAGCTTTACTTTTGATTATCATTTACCAGCTATCTAACCACTCCATTGTTTTCTAATCATCAAACTGCGGCTTGTGAAAATAAATCATTTGTTCAGATTGTCTGTATTTTTTCTACGTAATTCTATTGTTCTTCAATAGGGCTACAATTGGTCAAGCGTATGGCTTGACAGAAACATTTGCTGGAGCTGCTTTTTCCGAATGGGATGACACAAGTGTGGGACGTGTTGGGCCTCCTCTTCCTTGTTGCTTCATTAAGGTACGCAAGGATCTTATTTCAAATGACATAATAAATTTGCTATTCTTCAACCTTCTTAAGTAGGGTCAAAATGAGCTACAGGACACTTCAAACTTCATCCGCTTAAGAAATAATACCATATTCATGGTGGAAAATGAATAAGGTATCCCACGGTGTGTACGAAGATCAATAATAAACTTGTCAATTAAATCATCATCGAACTGGGGAACATAAGACTAAGGCATCTCTATTTCTTCTAAGAGAGATCGTAGGTTTGAATCCTCTCACCCACATGAAATGTAATGTTCCAAAAAAGAAATCACCAATGAACTCAAAAGCTTAAGTTCATTAAATTTAATTTTATATTAGTATTTTAACGGTTAACATCTTTCTCCACCTATGGGCTTGGGATTAGCACAAGACCCAACAAGTGGTTATCAATATGAATGGATGAGGAAATGTATTACAAGGTTCAAATACAACACAAGACCTCCTCCTTTGATTCTATGTTAAATTACCGTTGAACCCAAAAACTTACCCTAATGGGTTAGCATAAATTTAATATTACATCGATACTTTAACATTGTACATTGTCACAGCTTGTTTCTTGGGAAGAAGGTGGCTATAGGACGACTGACAAACCAATGCCGAGAGGAGAGATTGTTATTGGGGGTACTAGCGTTACTGCCGGTTACTTCAAGAACCCTGAAAAAACTAACGAGGTCTACAAGGTAATTTCCTTAAAATATTTCCATGAGATTTCAAATTCTGCAGGTGGTCTCAACTTTCTGCTTGCAACAGGATGATGAAAAAGGCATGCGCTGGTTTTACACTGGAGATATAGGAACATTCCATCCTGACGGATGCCTTGAGATCATAGATAGGAAAAAGGACATCGTTAAACTTCAGCATGGAGAGTATATATCCCTAGGGAAGGTGAGTTTTTAAACTTCAACACAAATTTTACTGCTAAAATGCCATCAAAGATTTCATTTGGTTTAAATTATTCCTCTTTGCATACAGGCCGAGGCAGCCCTACTGTCAAGCAAGTACGTGGATAATGTTATGGTGTATGCAGACCCCTTTCACAATTATTGTGTAGCTCTTGTTGTCCCTTTGCGTCCAGCCCTCGAGAAGTGGGCCAAAGAAGCTGGCATCAACTATGGGGATTTTTCTCAGCTATGTGAAAATGGTGAAACCATTAGTGAGGTTCAGAGATCCCTTTCCAAGGTTTGCAAATCCTACTCTTATCTTTTGAAAGGCTAAAAATAAGAGAAACAGTCCGAACAGAAAAGACACAATAATATATAGATAGACTAAGGGCGAAATTATAAAAAAAAAATACTCTTGAACCTTGCTTTTTGTTTAAAAAATACTCCCATTCTTTCAAAAGTTGCAATATTACTCTTGACCTTTCATCAATGTTTCAAAACTACCCTTAGTGTAGAAATCCATTAGAATGGTGGATGGAAAATCAATGTGGCGGTGACTTAGAGCGACGTGATGGTGACTAGGACTTAAGTTTGAAAAAACGACATTCAGATACGTTAACTTTTCGTCAAACATTCTACCGGTTTTTCTACTTCAAGGGTAATTTTGAAACCTTAATAAAACATCAAAGGTAATATTGCAGCTTTTAAAAGAATAAGGGTATTTTTGAAACAAATGACAAAGTTTATGGGTATTTTTAATAATTTAGCCTAGATTAAATTATTTCAAACCTTTAAACCGATAATCAATAATAAAACGAAATAAGCATCGAGGAACGGAGCAACTAGGATGGCAAACCAGATTAGTTGAATCTTCTGGTAGACACTGATTGTTTTAACTTTATTTTTAAAACACAGAATACAGATCTAAATGGCTATTACTTTGTTATATAGTATGAAATCCCACTTCTGAAAGGGGCAATTTTAATAATAATGACTTTACAGGTAGCAAAAGATGCAAAGTTACAAAAGTTTGAAATTCCTGAAAAAATTAAGTTGGTAGCAGATCCATGGACCCCAGAATCAGGATTGGTTACTGCTGCTTTAAAGATAAAAAGGGAACAAGTCAAGGCAAAATTCAAGAATGAGCTAGAACAGCTATACAAGTAAGGAAATATTGCCAAACTTTTTCACTTTAAGTTACACAGCACATGGATCTCCACGTACTTAATTAGGTTTACCAATAATACTCCTTGCATGAGAGACCTTGTCTCCCTGAGTATTGTAAATAAAATAAAAAAAAAAAGTCTGACTCTCATCCTTATGCCAAGATTACATATTTCTAGTTTAACCCTGTCTATTTAGTAGTAAGAAATTGTTAGTTTGTAATACTACGTTTAAACATAAATAAGTAGATTGTACAAATAAATAAATATATATATATAGAGAGAGAGAGAAAGAGAGCAAGAGCTTTTCATTTTCAACATAGGTAGATTTCTCTTTTCTTTGTAATTTTACCTCGAGCCTTTTTTCTTCTCATTTGCACTTTCAACATGGAAATAATAAAGGGCTAGATGGGGTGAGTTTACGTGTTTTCTTCACAACCAAATGTAGCAGGGTGGAGTAGTTGTCCTGTGAGATTAGTCGAGGGTGCACGCAAGCTAACTTGAATACTCACGGGTATTAAATAAAAAACGTTATATATATAATCTTTCAATTTTGAAAATTAGGAGGGAATTAGAGAGAACTTTAAAATTACTCCTTTTTAACTTACTAGTTGAGTAAAAGTGAGCATGACTTAGCAGCAATTTGCATGTATCATGGATCAAAAGGGTAGAGGTTCGAATCTCTCAACCTTCAAATGATATTGAACTCAAAAAAAAAGAAAAAAAAAACTATTTTTTTTCCATTTTTTTTATCAACCTGCCTCTTTATGTTATGGGAGAGAAATATTTATTATGTATTGGTCGGGTAAAATAATTATTCGCCATACTCACAATTTTTTTATGTCAGACTAGTATTTATGAGTTTAACCATATAATACTTAAGTAGTGGTTGCATTGCAAAGATAGTTTAAAAGTTGTTCATAGAAATTCAAAGATTGTACATGAGGCTAATATTATTTACATTATTTATTACATGACAATACACAAATCACTTGCTGAAGTGAGCATAGCTCAGCAGTAATTACATGTACTCATTCTCTTGAGGTTGGAGGTTCAAATTTTCATACTCCTATATTTGTTGTACTAAAAAAAACATCAACCACTAAATTATTTCAACTTTCAACTTTTATTTTGCTTAAAATGATTGATTTAACTTATGCATTACTTAATATAGACCATGTCAAGACCATGTCTAAATAATTATTTAAGACATTTTTTCCAACATATTTAAGATATGTTTAAAAGTGTATAAAACAGGCAAGAGGTCATATTTCAATAGTTCATGGAAAAGAAATGTCAAATTATAAGTTTACTCATTAAACTTTTCATACGGTGCTTAATAGGTTTGCATATTTTATTAAGTGTCTGTTAGGCTATTGAACATTTAATATTGGGTCTACTAAGTGAATTTAATTTACTTAACATTTTTTTCAAATTCATGAGTTTATTAGGTACAAAATTGAATTTTGTATCCAACAGAACTATGATCTTTCAATTATGTATTGGATAAGTTTGTGAATTTTAAAAAATATTTAGTAGGTTAGAAATTTATTACATACTAAATTAAAGGTTCAAAAACTTGTTAAACATTTTAAAATTTAAGATTCTAAACACAAACTAAAAGTTTAGAGACGTATTAGACATTTTTTTAACGTTTGAGTTACACAACTATAAACTTTAATGGGCTAAATTTTAATTAGGAAAAATCCATTTATATTCTAAACATCGTATGATATATCAATTTGCAGCACAAATTTTCTATTTAATCAATTTGAGCCTTAGACTTAAAAATGTTTTGATGTTTACCCGTCACTCAATTTTTGCTAAATTCACTCGCTAATTTTAATTAAAAAAATTGTTAAATTCACTCGCTATTTTTAATTTTAAAAAGGTAAAATTTTGTCAGAATTTACCAATATCAATAAAAAGATCATTATATAAATTTGAGCTGAATTAATGTCCATTGGAAATTTTGGTTAAAACTCACAATTCAACAAAAATCCAACCTTCATGTTGTTTTTTTTTTTCAAAAGTTCCGTCAATTTTGTATTGAACATATATTTTATAATTAATTAAATGCACATAAAACAATATTTTTTTGTAACGATTTTTTAAACAAAAGTCTAATTGAAAAAAATCTAACGTCAATCGGCCCGCACACCATAAATTTTCATAACTAGTCAATTGAAAATTGAAAGCTTCAAATAACAATAATAATATTTTCCTAATTGAAAAAATAATCATTTGAATAACTAAATATATTTACTTTGGAATTCATAAATATAGATATAGTTCTTAATTTCAATTGACTAGTTATGAAATGTCTTGTAATTTAGGGTGTGTGGATTCAAACCTCTAATTTTTGTAGAGTGGATTAGCCAATTGACATTAGATTTTGAATAATTGTTGCTAAATTTGACTTTTAATGATAATAGTTAAATTATATTAATATATGTAATTAGGTGTATAATTGATATAATTCATGAAGAAAATAATTACACCAAATATATAATTATGTGCAATTAGATATACAATTAGATGTATAATTGACTGATAAAATAATTATAGACTGATCTCATGTACAAATTAAAAAAAAAAAAAAAAAAGCAAGTAAAGGTAAAAAGAAAATACTGAAGAAATTAAAACTATATATGGCACGTGGCATAATGAGATTGTGCCACGTGATTGGATTGCAAACGTAAGTTTTGCTCATTTCAATTAGGGCGCGTTCTACAACCGTCAAAACGACCACGATTCTTTTTATCGGTTTCTCTGGAGATAAGGTTCCTTTCTTTCTCTCGCTCCCGAGCTCAGCCATGGCTGAAGCTTCAAGGATTTTCCACTCTGCTCTTGTTCCCAACTTCCGTCCTCTCCAAAAAACCCATTCAACCAAGCCCTACACAGCAACTTTTCGCAGACATTCGATCAATTGCTCCGTCTCCACCAGTGACAGTACCAGAGTGGCAGTGACCGGGCCAATTCCATGGGGATGCGACATCGATTCGCTGGAGAATGCTTCCGCTCTGCAGAATTGGCTCTCGGCGTCTGGTCTCCCTGACCAGAAGATGGCCATACAGAGAGTGGATGTTGGAGAGAGAGGGCTTGTGGCTTTGAAGAATGTTAGGAAAGGGGAGAAATTACTGTTTGTGCCGCCTTCCCTCGTCATCTCTGCAGACTCGGTAAGATTTCCTGATTGGAAGTTCTGGTGGAATTCTTGAAATGTCAGAATTTGCAGGAACGTATCATCCTCTTTGAAGGAGTGTACGGAGTGGAGTGATGGAGTGAGAAACTTTCATAAGGAGTGATGAAATTTTAGGTTCTAACTTTTTATGTATACAAACCGTTGAATTTTAAAAGTTGAAGGAGGCAAATTAGATGAAAAACTATAAAATCTTAACTTTTTGAATCTAAGACAAACTTAGGGGCCAATCACTCAATCCATCCTTTTTTGCGCCTCCCCTAGTTTAACCCAATCACAATTTTGTAGTGGTTGGGGGAGTTCGGCTGATGCTGTTTGAGTAAACTAAATGAATGATCATTACAAATGGTATACGGTTGAATCTCTAGAAATCTTTGCGGCCATTGCTAATGCCACGCATAATAACTAAACAACCAATAGTAGGAGTGAACTAGGCTTGCAGTTTGATTTCTTTGGTAGGGAGCATGCGAACTTTCCCTGTGCATGACAGCATATGGAGATTGGTGTGCTGTAGACCAGGTACTCCTAGTATGGCCCCTTGGCTCAATTACTGCATCCGTGGCATGTGACGTGGTCGAAGAAAGGAGCAATGAAGATGGCTGATTACCTAACATTCATGAAGCAGACTTCTGAAAATCTCAAGTTGACTGGTGAATCTGTTTCTTTTAATTACCTCATGTATTGTGTCTTAGATGGATTAGAGGCGGAATACATCCCAATAGTATGCCAAATTGAAGGCAAAGAATCAATTACATGGCAAGATTTATGCTCTATATTACTGACTTTTGAAAACAAGCTTGTGAGATTGAATTCTGTCTGCTGTAAGCATAATTGACATGGGGTGCTCCACATTTTCGCTACTACTTATGACATTCAAGCTCACAAGCTTGTTTTCAAAAGTCAGTAATATAGAGTATAAATCTTGCCATGTAATTAATTTTTTACCTTCAATTTGACATACTATTGGGATGTATTCTGCCTCTAATCTAGCTAAGACACAAGACATGATGTAATTGAAAAAAATAGATTCATCAGCTAGCTTGAGATTCTCAGAAGTTTTCTTCATGAAAGTTAGGTAACAAACCATCTTCATTGTTCCTTTCTTTGTGGTTTGCAACACATTCCTCAGCCGAAGGATCCGTGAGCTGCTTTCCACTCCATATTGATCTTCTAATGTCTTCCAAACTTCTCAAGAAGTGCTAAGATCAACCACATCACATACCACGGATGCAATCATTGAGCCAAGGAGCCATCCTAGGAGTGCCTGGTCTACAACACACCAATCTCCATATGCTGGATTCACAGTGGGTTGTGAGGTTTCTGCACTATCTGTTAAGGCGAGAAAATAGGTGGTTGAGGTTTTGTTCCAAGTACGTAGCCTTCAATCTCTTGGCCACAAAGAATGGCAAGAACCATTCCTTTCCACAGTGCATAATTCTTGTCATCTAATTTGACTGTCAATACAGTGCCTAATGGATGACCAAACAAGGAGTTGATTATCGGAGTGGCTACTGGAGTGGGAGTGACTGTGGGATTGGAGGTAACTGCTCTCACTTGAGCTTGAGAGGACTGGGTTTCTTCGGTTGACATGTTAGCGTAAGCTTGGTAGTTCTGATACGAAGAGTAAAAATAAGCTAACTGAAATTTGTGAAGACAAGGCTTCTGTAATTTTCTTCACTGCTTTATTGAACCTCAACACTCTGAATATATAGTACAAAGGAAAGCAGTAGAAAACAGAAAAAAGGGGGAGAAGTGGTGTGAGAGAAGGAAGCCACTAGACCCAAAAATAGTAAAGCACCAAGCAACAAAATAGAACCAGAAAAACAACTAGCTGACACAGTCAACAAAAGACGAAATAAAAAATACAAACACCGTTACACTTTAAACAGAAAACTATAACAAACACCGTTTTAACTGACTTAACATCGTGTTAAGGTTATTCACTTCCATTTTCATTATCATCTAAGCTTATGAACCAAGGAATATAGCCTTTGTCTCCCTCTTCCAATAGGAACAGCCAAAAATGCTACACAAATAAATGCCTTCCCACTCTCAATATGTCTTTATGTTGTGTACGTTAGGAGTGGAGCTGCCCCGAGGCTGGGGAGGTGTTAAAACGTAATTCAGTTCCAGATTGGCCACTTATTGCAACCTACTTGATTAGTGAAGCAAGTCTAATGAAATCATCAAGATGGAACAACTATATATCAGCCTTACCTCGGCAACCTTATTCACTTTTGTACTGGTCAGTTTTTGCTTTATTGCCCAAGTAACTTTATTTTTAGCCTGCCAGGAATTTATACTTGGTTTTTGCCCATATAACCTATCTCCTATGATTTCAGGACACGTGACGAGCTAGATCGATATCTGGAAGCATCAGAGATCCGTGAAAGGGCAATAGAAAGGATCACAAATGTTGTTGGAACGTAAGGCTATATTTTCCCACTACTTGATTTCTTATTAAATTTGGTTAAACTGCTATATAATGCTAGAATTTTCAATCAGTATCCTAAATTATTCTAGTACATCATTATGTTGTTCATTAAATAATCATTTTTCTTCTGTGATTTCATGTGCAGATACAATGATTTAAGGGTCAGAATATTTTCTAAACATCCCGAATTATTCCCGGAGGAGGTACTGAGCTATTTGTTCTCCAAGAAATTTGTCCCATCGTCAATTTATAACTTTTCTTTATTCACATTGGAATATGTTCAACCTTTTCTTTCTCCAACTGCTGTCAACTCTCCTAAAACGCAAACATTTCCCTCTTTTGGCTTGTCTATACTGTTTCTCTGACATTCCCCTAGATTTTTAGTATTGAAGAGTAGAACTTATTTTCAGCTTCTTGTTTCTCTACGAAATTTTTTGTTCACTTGAGAAGTTTTTGATCAACCAAAAAAATAACAGAGGGTTGATCAACCTTAAGCACATTACAGTACAGTGCTTTTCAATTTAACCCTACCTTTAGTACCGGGGGACCTGGCTTAGTCATTTAAGAATTGTGTCTACGTTATTCAATTTCATTTCCGATATTTGGGAGAAAATTGCGAATATAGAGATCTGCTTACCAAACCTTATACATGAGTAGGTTCTAGTCCAGGGCATAAACAGTTGAGCAAACTCCGATTCAATCAACTCTTGTTTACGTAAAAATTGACTGATAACTAGAATCTTCCTGGATGTTTGATTTTCAGGTATTCAATATCGAAACTTTCAAGTGGTCATTTGGGATTCTTTTCTCCCGTTTGGTAAGTCGAGTTAATCAAATATTGTGTTGTAAAGTATGTGGTATGGCTAATATGAGAAAAAGGCAAAACTATATTATGGGGATTGATTTACAAAAAGAATTGGTTGCAAAAGTTCATAGTCAATAATGTTTTCCAAAATGGTATTCATCTATTGAAGCTGTAAAGCCTTCACTTTTGTTTATATTTATCTTCCCTGTCCCCTTTTCTCTATATATTTTTGTGTATCATAAATCTGGGAACAAGTGATTGTGTGTAATATGAATGCTGAAGAGATCATATTTCTTTTAAGCCCAGGTTCGGTTACCCTCAATGGATGGAAAGGTTGCATTGGTTCCCTGGGCTGATATGCTGAATCATAACTGTGAGGTATGCTAATTGGTATATCTTAAAGCTGTGAGTGGTGATGCTAAAAAATATTATTGCTAGAATTGAAATTTAACTCTTGCAACTATAAATGACTGGCCCAGGTGGGGACTTTCTTGGATTATGATAAAGCATCCCAAGGTGTTGTCTTTACAACAGATCGAGCATACCAACCAGGTGAGCAGGTAAAAGAACATTTAAAATTTTCATCATGGATGAATCTAACTGAATAATGTAGTACTGGAATGTCATGAAAACTTTAATATAAAAAAAAAATGGAACTATTTCAAACTTGCTGGTCATATTGGATCTTGAGTCTGGGTTGAAAATATTGGCAAGGGTCATAGACTGTAGAAATAGGGATCAGAAACTTTCTTTGACTTCTCGCTTCCAAAGGAACTTTTCCCAGACGTATGTTAACTGTAAAATTTTGTATTATTTATGCATCATGTTTACTTCAATCAATGCTCATTGCAGGTGTTCATTTCATATGGCAAGAAATCTAATGGGGAGTTGTTGTTGTCATATGGCTTTGTTCCAAAGGAAGGAAGCAACCCTAGCGATTCTGTTGAGTTGTTACTCTCACTAAAAAAATCTGATAAATGTTACAAGGAGAAGGTGGAAGCACTGAAGAAGCATGGATTAAGAGCGTGAGTTTGAAGAAATTGATGAGTTCTTCACCATTTATCTGGGATTTAATCTAATGATCAGTTTATCGACTTCTATTTTCCAAATCAAAATATATTTTCGAGTTCTTCCTTCATAAACATTCATCTTGGATTTCTGATGCAAATTTTAATAATTAATGCAAACTGACCACATGCTGGTTAGTTCCTCCCACCTTTCTTTCTCATGTTAGAATATCTTGTTTATGGCAGATCCCAGTGTTTTCCTATTCAAATCACTGGCTGGCCTTTAGAATTAAAGGCATTTGCTTATTTAGCTGTCAGTCCACCAAGTATGAGCAAGCAGTTTGAAGAGGTGTGGTTGACAACCTCTATTACACTTGTGTTTTTGATCTGCAATATCTGTCTCAATGTGTGTCTGTGTGTATTGGCTACCAGATGGCTGCTGCTGCATCAAATAAATCAACAGCAAAGAAGGATTTAAATTACCCTGATATAGAGGAGGAAGCGCTGCAGTTCATATTAGACAGCTGTGAAACTAGCATATCAAAATATAACAAATTCTTGCAGGTAAAGGATGAAGTATATGTTGATTCTATTATTCTAGTGGAAAATTACAACTCTTAACTGAACAATGAATCTCTGACTCTTGCCATGCTTGCTTACAATGGCTGAAGCAAAATCCATATCAATTTTGCAAGATGATAGTGATACTAGAAGAGTTAAAAATGCACATTTCTCAACTTATTTTTGCAGGCAAGTGGATCCATGGATTTGGATGTGACGTCACCAAAACAACTCAACCGTAGAGTATTTTTGAAACAGCTAGCAGTAGACTTGTGCACCAGCGAACGAAGGATACTTTTTCGAGGCCAATATGTAAGTCCACATGATCCCATATCTGCAGCTTTCTTATCCTTCAAGAAAGTGACAAACCTTGCACATTTTCTGGTTGTTGCTGTGTAAGAATAAGTTAAATGGCATGTGACTGTTATTTGTTATGTGCATCTTGAAGGTTGAAACCTTTTATTTACTCTTTCTTCAATGTTACAATTTTAACCAAAAAATTTGATAGCGATGTTAAGAATGCGATGTTTTCAGATATTGAGAAGAAGATTGAGAGACTTAAGAAGTGGTGAATTGAGAGCTCTGAAACTGTTCAGAGGATTTGGGAAACTGTTTAAATAATTGGTTCTGGGTTCAAAGATCTCTTGACAGTAAGACCAATGCCGCCGTGAAAAGAACATTCTAGTCCTTACAGCAACTCATGCCAGAGTTTTACCTGCCTCGCCATGGCGACCACGGTTAGTTTCCTGCTTGAGAATTAGAGAGGCTGGTCTATATAGCATCAAAGGTTGAACAATGACTAGTATGTTTAGTGTTGTGATGTTCAACAAAGTGAAATAGGCTAAACAACATCCCCCCACCCTCTTCACAATGTAAGTTCTGTATTTTGTTGCATGAGTTTTAAGTATTCTTGACAGAATTTATATGATGAAATGGATTTCAGAAGTTAGTAGCTTTTGATTCAACAAATTCTTGATTTCATTTTGATAGCTGTTGTAATGTGATGTTACTTTTGTTAAAAAAGCTGTTTTCTTCTATTATTGTTGGCAATGCTCAAGTTATTAAAACTTCTCAGCTGGAGAACAACTATGGATACTTTTTCATGCCTTTTGAATATATATATATTTTAAAATTTTACAACGTTCTTAATTTTCCAGTTTCTTTAGAATATAATTAAAATAAATTTTGATACGTACGTATGTGGGTGCATGAGGTCTTCATTTTGGAGGTAAAAATTGCCTCGAGGGGGTTGGGGAAAGTGTTCTTTTTAACTCATGGTGAGAAGATTTGAATCAGCAATAAGTAAAATTTTAAAGTAATAAATAAATTGGCAATCAAAATTAGCAGGTGTACTTGATTATGCCAACTAGACTGGCACGATTTTAGAGCTCCATCGTTTAATTCGTCTTGATAAATGATTTAAACCTTTTTTTTAATGATAATTTAAACTAATTGAACTACATTTGTATGTGTGCAAGAAGTAATTTAAGCCAATTTAACTTTGTTAGCTAAGTATCACCAATTAACCAAAACAAAACAGAGTTGCAAACAGTCAAAACGAGCTTAGTTCAACGGTAATTAATATGTATCATCGACTAAGAGGTAAGGGTCGAATTTTCCACCCAAATATTTTGAACTCAAAAAAATGAAGTTGCAAACAAAATTTAAGCAAAGTTTGTGAAATAAATTGTTCTTTTTTGTTTATTAGTTTTTTAGACAAGGAACGGCAACTAAACTAACTTTAATTTATTATTTTTTTAGTAAAATAAATGTGGAGTATGAGGATTTGAAATTTTGACCTCAAAGGAATGAGTACTAACTAATTGGCGTTGGGGTATGCTCACTTTGACAACCTACTCCAATTTATTGAGTTTGGAAAAATAGAAATAAAAGGCTAAAATATCAATTTGGTTTATGTACTTTAGGACTTGTTCTAGTATTTTCAAATGTTCAAATTTAGTTCATTTACTTTTAATAAATCTTAAAATTAGTCTCCATCGTTAGTTTGAAGTTAATCCGTTTCCAACTTAGCAAAATATAATAATAATAATAATAATAATAATAATTTCTATTCATGAAAATGCACAATGTGAATGCGTTTTACAAATTCAAAGAGGAAAGATTTATAGGGATTGATTTTTTTTTTAGCAAAATTTAACAATAAGCTAACAACGGAGACTAATTTTAAGTTATATTGGAAGTAGAATGACTAGATTTAGATATAGTAGAGAGACTAAAACGAAATAAGTTCCAAAGTATAGAGACGAAAAATGAGATTTTAACCAAAATACAATAATGAATCAATGATATATACATATACTTTCTCCATGGTCAAACCTCACACTTTAAACTGTTTTTTACTCCCTCGAAAATCCACACATTTTCTTACTTTTGTTTTAACTCTCTAACTCTAAACTCTAATACAGCCCATTAACATAAATAGCTAAATAAAAAACATTAATTTATTTTCACGTAAATATATATATAAAATAAAGCGTTATACAACAAACACAATTTTAAAAATTTGACTTTATAAGGGCTAAATTAAAACTTTTAAAATCACAAGTATTAAAAACTAAATATAAACTATATGAGCCAAAGTGAGCTTAGCATAACGGTAATTGACATGTACTATCGATGAATCAATTTTAAAGTATGCTCAAACCATACGAAACCAAATCGTAATTTAACCATTTATTTTTTGAAAATAAAAAATCAATTTCTAAATACATAGTTTGCATTTCAATATACTTTTTAAGTTTTTAACAGAAAAACAAAAGTGAAACCAATTTTAAAAATAGAGAAAACAGACTTTTAAGTTGCAACCTTCTGGCTCCAATTTCCAACCACAATAAAACGCCCACAAATTTTCCTTTTTCTTATAACTTTTAAAATAATTTTGACCTCTCCTTTTAAAAAAAAAATAAAAAACAATTAATTTAATTTAATTTTGCTGTAATGTAACTCCCCCCAATTCGCCAATATCTATAAAACAATTTGCTTCTCAAAAGCAGGGTTTTCAAACGAGCTCAACTTGGACGACAATGGAGGGTCTCGCTTCCCTCAGGACAGTTCCCAAGGTTTCCTTTCAGCCCATGCCTTCTTCTTCTCGCAGGTCCAAGTTTCTTCCCAGAAGGTTGAATCTCAGGCCTTCAATGGGCGCTTCTTTGAGGAATTCAATCTCTGTTGCCTCTTCTTCTCCTTCTTCTTCTTCTCCCATTTCCACCGCCATCCGAGCTCAACAGGTTTAAATTTGAACTTCCATGTTCTTCCAATTTGGATTTTGCTTCATGGGGTTGCGGAATTTTCTTTGTAGTTCGTGCACTTGTCGTTTCTTTGCGCTTAATCTGCATGGATGACTTAATTTTCTCGTATTTTCATTCAGAGGGTCGAATGTTTGGAGGAATTGTTTCGTAATGTGTGCATTTTCTGATTGTTTATTTAGATAGAATCCGAGCCTGGCTCAGAAGAAAATGCTCTGAAAGTGAAAGAGTGGGAAGTGGGGATGTTCCAAGACGAAGTAGCTGCAAGTCAAGGCATAAGGATTCGCCGGAGACCGCCGACCGGAACGCCATTGCATTATGTTGGACCCTTTCAGTTCAGATTGCAAAATGAAGGGAACACTCCTAGGAACATTTTGGAAGAGATCATATGGCACAAGGACAAGGAAGTTTCACTGGTAACATTATGTGGGACATTTGATTGATCTGCATTCCCATACTTTAGGAAGTTGTCTGTTGGCTAATAGTGTTTTTGGTTTCTGAATGTTTCCAGATGAAAGAAAGAAAGCCTCTCTCCGTGTTGAGAAAGGATCTTGAGAAGGCCCCTCCTGCTAGAGATTTCCTTGGAGCTCTTAAGGCTGCCTACCTTAGAACTAATTTGCCTGGTTTGATTGCTGAAGTGAAAAAGGCTTCTCCTAGCAGAGGAGTTCTTAGGGAGGATTTTGATCCAGTGAGTCTGCTTAACTTTTTATTTTATCTTTAGATTTCATAAATCTCCACAGTTTTGATACAGTATCTTTGAGAATGTACCAAGAGGTTTTGTAGGTTTAAGAAGTATGGGTTTGTGTAATCTTTGTTTAGATTGTAAAAGAAATAGGTTATAAAAACCTAGGTTTGTGTAACTTGTATTTGGTAGGTGGTTTATGATTTGTAAAAGTCAGTTTATAGTATAAAAGGTAGGTTTCACGAGCTTGAGTTTATTGAACATAGTTTATGTAGTTTGTGAAATTAAAATCTCTATGTTATGGGATAAACAAATCCATATAGGAATGTACGTTTGGTTTCTTAACCAATTTAGATAAACCTGATCTGTGAGCCAAACACCGCTTAAATGTTTGTAAAACATGTGCATAGCATTTGCATTGTTACTTTCCACTACCAAACATTTTTAACAAATTAGTGGGGTTACTTTCCTGTGCTAAGCCGTTGATGGTGACTGAAGATGTGTTAATTGTCAATGCCCAGTTTTGCAAAAATGTTTTAGGGCATGTTTGAGAGTGATTCTAGTGAAAATGATTTGTTTATAAGTGATTTATTAATAGTGATTTTCATATAATTATTTTAATGTTTGGTTTTGCACTTTTAAACACGATTTTCATACCATCAAAATTGATTTTGAATGATTAAAGGCATGTTTGGAAGTGATTTTGAACATGACAAAAGATATTTAACCATTTCAAAATCACTTTCAAACATGCCCTTGGTACGTCTTCGACTAGATATAAGGTCTTCCCTAAACTAAGGAATGGTAGGGATTTGTTTTACCCAGTTCAATTAGTGCATTAAACAGGGATCCACCAACAGTGCATGCGTGGAGCGTGCCTAAATCTTCAGCTATAAAACAACACTCTGAAATTCAAGCCTTTTAAGTTTTAATTGAACTTCTTGTTAAGAGTCTAGCGTTTGAGTTATATCTAGTTACTTTTGCATTGAAATAATCGATTCGTTTTCGTTTAAAGTAAATTTTATAAATGGTAATAGGTTGAGATTGCCCAAGCGTATGAGAAAGGTGGAGCAGCATGCCTTAGCGTTCTCACAGATGAGAAGTTTTTTCAGGTGAAGAGCAATTTGGAGCTCTGCTATTTTTATACCTCTCGAATGGTGTTTGACTTTTTATTTATTTTCTTATAGTATTTTAAGATGCTTGGATCATTTTCTAAGTTTTACATCTGTTGTTTTTGGGGATTAGGGAAGCTTTGAGAATCTGGAGAAGATAAGGAATGCTGGAGTGAAGGTTTGTCATATTTAATCATAATTTTACATATTGGTTTGTGAATTGTACTTCTAAAAGTAGGAAACATATGCAGTGCCCACTTTTGTGCAAGGAGTTTGTGGTTGATGCATGGCAGATCTACTATGCCCGATCTAAAGGTGCCGATGCCATTCTTTTGATCGCTGCTGTTTTGCCTGATCTCGACATTAAATATATGGCTAAAATCTGCAAGATGGTTGGTTTGACCCCCCTCGTCGAGGTTGGTGTGCACATTCTTATGCAATGCACTTTAGTTTGGAAAAATCTCCCGTCTTTTATAGGGGCTTCCTGTATAGCTTAATAGAATCCTGTTTGCACAGATCAAATGTTGCTTACCATTACTGTACAATGTTCAAAGAAACTATACATGTTTTTGACCTTTTACTTTATTTGTAGGTTCACGACGAGAAGGAAATGGATCGTATGCTTGCAATTGAAGGCATTGAGCTTATTGGCATCAACAATCGGAATCTCGGTAATGGCTGACTACGTTTGTGATTTTCATATTGTTTAACTTCTCATTTCCAAACTTAAGGTTGTTCATTGATAAACACGTTGTATTATTTCGTACCCAACTGCACTCTACTCTCTTCTAACTTGGTATGTTTTATTAGGATCGTATTCCCTACATTTGAACGACCGTAGCTTTAAAGTAGTTTTAGTATTTTGAAAAATGAGCATCTGTTCCTTGCTTTTGAAGTGCTCGTAATTCACCCAAAATGGTTATACCGACAAAATTGCTCATTATTAGTTATTTTACCCATATATGCGTGTGTAAAACAATAACTCGCAGAAACATTCGAGGTTGATATCAGCAACACAAAAAGGCTTCTTGAAGGAGAGCGCGGGCAAAAGATCCGCGAGAAGAACATAACAGTAAGTATCAAGTGGACAGTTCTGCTGTTCAACGACTTCTCGACAAATTAATTCTTCTCATCTTCTATTATACAAAATGAAAAACACATCAAACATTTTCCTCATCTGATATTCACTTGTTTGTTGTGAGGATTGTTCAGATAGTGGGAGAATCTGGGCTGTTCACTACTGATGATATTGCTTATGTGCAAGAAGCTGGTGTTAAAGCTGTAAGCTCTTCATATTTGGATTCATGGCTGCCATTGTTACATCAGACATGGAATTTGATATTCTGTAATGTTGGTTTTTGCAGGTTCTGGTTGGGGAGTCGATTGTGAAACAGAGCGACCCGACGAAGGGGATAACCGGGCTTTTCGGTAAAGATATTTCTGTTTGAGCTGTTAGAAACTTGAAACTGTTGTATTTTGAATATGTGGTTATACACCCATCTGGCTCTAATTTTATTTACTTATGGTATTGGGTTGTAAGTAGTGATTAGATAGAGCTTGGATAATACAGCTTCCAGAATGGAAAAATAAAGCATAAGTTACATATTTATACAATAAATGTTTTAGCATAGCATAGCATAGCATATCGGGTTCTCTTCTTTTGATTGATTCTTTTTTATGCATAAAAATAGTGAGTGTTTTATGTGACTGTAAACAGATGATCTATTTCCCGACATCGTTCGATCCGATAATTCTTCTTGATGAAACATGGCTTGACTACTTGATGCATCAGTAATTATTAGTAATTATCTTTAACGTCAAAGGTTTAAATCTCCCTATCAACTCCTTGTTTGAACTTGACGAAAAAAAGATAGATGGTTCTAACTCAGTTTAAACGAAGTTAATAAGGGCCCGTTTGATAACGTTCCTGTTTCCTGTTTCTTGTTCCCGTTTCTCATTTTTCAGAAACAGACATGTTTGATAAACGATCATGTTTCTTGTTTCTTAGTTTTTTAGAAACGTTTCTAAAAAAATGGCAGATTTTGAGAAACTTCAAAAAGTAGTTTCTCAAATTCTGTTTCTGTTTTTTTTTTTCCAGTTTTCATGCATGTATTCCTATTTCTATTTTTACTCATCTCTCCCCTCTCTCTTCTTCCTCTCTCTTCCATTCTATTTTTTTTCTTTTAATACTTTTTAATCTTTTTTTTTCTTCATTTTTTTTCTTCTTTGATTTATTTCTTTCTATTCGTTCTCTCTCTTTCATCATAATCTTTTTTCTTTTAATAGTTCATTATCTTTTTTTTTTCTTTTTTTTTTTTTTACTTTTTTCTTTTCGTTTATGTTTTTCTCTTCTCTCTTATTTTCTTATTTTCTTTTACTTTACATTAACGAGCTTATAGTTATTATTTTCTATTTAATTCTCTATTATTTTTTCTTTTGGTACAATTTTATTTTTTTATTAAATAAATAAACTAATAATGTATTTCATGTTTACCATTAAATTTAAAAAATATATATACATTCTCTCTCTTTTTCTGATTTTACTTGTGTGTATTATTGGCTAATGCATTTTTAAAGAAAAATAAAAATAAAGTTTATTATTAAATTAAAGAAATGTGGGTATGTTCGATTTTCTGACCTTAGACAATTTACAAATTCGTCTAATTGAATTAACTCTTGTAAGTCAAAATCGTTCAAGGTGAATTGATTGAAATAAGAAATAACATTGCAAATCAAATTTGAACAAAATTTGAAGGATAACTTTTATTATTATTATTATTAATTAGGTGTTGGGCCTTAATAAAATATTATAACCTCTTTATAATTGTTTTATTTTTATTTTAATGCATGTTATATGTTTTATTATAGTATATGTACTAAATTTTATTTTTACCAAAAAACAAGAAACAAGAAACAGAAATAGTTATCAAACATGTTTCTGTTTTTAGTTTATAAGAAACAGAAACAAGAAACGAGAAACAGAAACAGGAAACAAGAACGTTATCAAACGGGGCCTAAGCATTCGGTTTTCTTTTCTTGGAAACTGAACATATATTCCATCTGCACTCATTAGTATAAGTCACATGCTCTATCGTTCTTTTTTTAGAATATTGGGGGCAGATTCAAGGATAAGATTTTTTAAGAGATTATTAATACCTCTGATCAATTGAACTATGTTCGAGTCAAGTTTGAATCTTAAAATTTTTTTTTTTAGTACTACAAATCTACAATTCTTTATTAGTTTTATGATGTCTTGCTAAATTAACTTTAAATTTTTCTTAAAATATATATATAATAATGTTAATATGTTTTTCTTAGTCCCAATTAATAAACTGGACAATATTTATAGCAACACAAAACAATAACAATCGTTGATCTTTGCTATTTTAACTATCATAACAAGATCTGTTAATCTGAATATAGTCCAGTAGATAAGACATTAATTACCATCACAAAAATAGATGGTTTGATTCTCCATTCTAGTGATTGTTGAACTTATTTCTCTATGTTTTCTCGTGAGTAATAAAATAATGCACAAATTGAAATGGATAAAATTGAAAGCTTACTAAATTGGTTGAATCGAGTTGGTTTGATTAGATTTTAGTTCATTTGGAAGTCTAAGTTTGATCATATATATTACTAGAGTATTAAATTTTCGTCAACATTTCCACAAGTCGATGTCTATGGGTTTGACATCGACATTTCCATTATACCGTCAAAAAGTGATGAAATATTAAAAAATAACAATGAAATATAACTAATGTGAATATAATATTGATAATATGTACTTTAACTTGTTTAAAATTTTAAAGAGCGTAAAATGTTTTTTTTATTAATATATATATATATATATATATATATATATATATATTTTGTTTTTAAAATTTTTCAAGAAATGTGATTGACATTAGCATTTTATCGACATTTCCATTAAATTGCGACCTCAACATTTCCATTGACATCTACATTTTAAACTTTGTATATTACCTTGTTAGTTTTCGTCAACTAAAATTGATTACCCTTATGAATTACCTTAAAAAAATTGACACAACCAGTTTTATATGTCAGGAAATCAAATAAATTGACTTATGTAATTCAAACTATTGAGTCTACCAACTTCGACCGTGTTTATTATTGAAGTCTGCACATTTATCGAAGAACCTCATCTTCCTCTCTTTCTCTCTCCCCATCTTTCTCTCTCTCTTCCTTCCATGTTAATAATAAGTATTTTAACATATGTAAAGTGTAAAATGCTTATTTATTAATTTAAATATATATTTTTAATTTTTTTGTTTTATAATTTTTCCAAAATTATCCAACAACATCAAAAGTTTATCAATATTTCCACTGATATTTCCATAAAATCGAGACTTCGATATTTTAAACATTGATGTTAAGTAACTTACTTCAAAATTCTAGGAAATCTTGCAAAATATGACTATTTTTTAACCTCTTTTGACAGAAAAATATCATTCAATTTCATATGATAATGAACAACAAAGTTCATTTAAAATTCGTTAAAATTTGAAATCACTCAAAATCCTACACACAGATAGACCAAAAAAGATAAGCTACAATTGAAACAAAGTTTAACTATAAATATGCCAAGGGTGTGTTTCATTAGTGACTATTAAAATGATAAAACACTTGCACATCATGTTGTTAAAATTTGTGTTTAAATGATAATTTTAAAATTATAGAAAAACTAGCAAAACATGATTGTCCCATAATTTTTCTTATATAAAAATATCATTTAATTTCATATGATAATAAACAACAAAATTTACTTAAAACTCATTAGATTTTGAAATCATAGATAAACAAACCATTCATAAAAGATGGAGTTACAATAGATACTAAGTTCAACCATAAAATACTAAATTTCTATAAGCTATAGGCAATAGATATGCAATGGAGTTGAAGTTAAAATTAGAACAAAAGATTTTCCTTAACAATCTTTTACATTAAACATCAGACATTGTTATGCAATTAATTTTTTTTAACTAATGTCTTTAATAATGAGCATATATATTTTTTTAAAAATATTCATTTAGAAGTTGTTGGAACAAATGTCTTTAATAATGAGTATATTTAAAATAAAATAAAAAACCAATAGAATTAATTAAAAACCATAATTTTCTATTAGAATAATTCCGAAGGAAATTGCATGAAAAATGTCTCTACCTATCTAAATCAGAAATGAAAATGAAAAAAAAAAAATATTTTCTTTGATGGAAACAAATCTTTATTACTTAAATTTTGAAAAATTGATATATAATATAGCTCTAATTGTATAGTAAAAAACAGTCAACATAAATATATACTTTAGAACTATATGTTAAACAACTTTGCACTCCAAACACATATTATCTAACTCCACATACTAAACAACTCCATACTATTTTAACTCACTTAATGCCTTAAACAGCCCCATAAAAATTAAAAATATAAGACCTAAATTTCATTTCAGTCTCTTAACATTTTGATTTGTTTCATTTTAGTCATTGAATATTTAGATTTATTGTTATTATTTTTTATCTTTAGACCTTTAAAATGTCTATTTTCCATTGATCAACATTCAAAATTTAATCACATATCTTCTGAATTTAATATTGACATGTCACTACATTCATTTATACATGCAATTGTGATTCTTCTCTTATTGCATGCTCTCATTTATTATTTAAATTTATTTGAGAAAGTTTGAAAATTGAAAGCTACGTTTTGAAAATTCGTGAACCAAAATAAATTACATTTGGAAGTTCAAGAATCAAAATAAGATTTATATTAAAATATAATTTAATTATGATTTAGATTTATATTAAAATATAATTTAATTATATACACATAGGTTAAATATATGTTTTAGTTTCCATTTGTTTTTAATTAAATTCCAATTATTTGAACAATTTATTTGTGTTAGCTCATGTTAAATGAGATCAGGGGTTTACAATTTATAAAATAAAATAAAAAAAGCAAGCTTACACGATACGATACTAAATGAGTTAACAAAAAATATAAAGTAGAAATTAGTCACCAAGTAGGTAAAAAGTTGAAATTTCTAATAACTTTTTAGAAATTTGGAGAACAAATAAATTCTGTCTCAGACATTGCCACTGTCTAATGGTATAATTAAAAAAATAACTTAAATTACACTTTAGTCCCTGAACTTTGAGGTTTATATCTATTTAGTCCATGAACTTTCAAAATTACAAATTTAGTCTTTGAACTTTTAAATTTTTTAAAATTCACTGGTCTAATATATACAAAATTGAAATTTTAGAATTCGATTAGACATAAAATTCAAATTTATATCTATTAGATCAATTAATTTTTAAATATTTCGAACTTGACAGGGACCTATTAGATACAAAATTAAAAATTTAGGGACCTAGTATGCACTTTTGAAAGTTTAGGGACCAAATAGACACAAACCTCAAACTTTAGAGACTAAACTTGTAATTGAACCAAAAAAATATTACAACATAGTAAACTTAATTAAAACTTTTTAGCTTATAGATATAGAGACTAAAATGAAGAAAAAAAAGTATATTTAACATAAGCAAAATATATATACACAATCATCTTTAATCTTTTGGATAATTCTCAACTTTACCTTTAATATTTTAAAAATTATTATTAAATTCATTTGAACACGTAAAAATGCCACTCGAATGTTATTTGATATATAAAATGTAAATTGTTTATCTTCAAAACCCGATCCACTCATCAACAAAATTCATTTTTTTAGTATAACAAAAGTGGCGTATGAGAGTTTGAATCTCCAACCCCAACGAAAAGAGTAGTTACTAATTACCATTGAGCTAGCTATTTTTGGGTTGTATATTTATCGTTTTTAACATACATATACCTATATGATTGGGCTTGAAGAGGCTGAGGGGCCATAAATATATGTCCACATGTCATGTAATTTTTTTTTTAGTTCAACAATATTTGGAGGTGAGGGATTCGAACATCTTATCTTTTGATCGATAGTATATACCAATTACGATTGAGCTGAGCACAATTTGGTAGCCCGCATGTAGAGATGTCCATTTAACCTATGGGGTCAGGGCCACGCGGGGACCCGCCCCGAATGGGGTGGGTAATCTCCTATTACACAGGGGATGGGAGAGGGAGTGGGGAGAGTTTTCTCTCCGTTGGCTAAAGACCTGACCTGATTAGTTTGTATATATATGTGTATGTATGTATGTATATATATTAATATATTAATTATTAAAAAACTATAGTAGGAATTAGTTGAAAACTATTTTTTTATTTTAAAAAAAAAGTTAAAACTACGTTATAATATTGAAATTTGAATTTTTAAAAATTAAATTGTTTCAACATTATAATATTTTTACTTAAGGTATATTATTGTTTTTATTAGGAAATATTATAAACTTTTCTTTAAATAGAAATTATATTGGAAATTATTCATTTAGAAGTCGTTGGAAAGAATTGTTGTTGCTGTTGAGAATACATTAAAAAAAAAACAAAAAAACAAAAAAAAAGAACGGAGAAAAATTATCTGCGGGGAACCCAATCCCCGTAAATTCTCTGCAGGAATCCCGCTCCGATTCCCGCAAAAATAAATGGGTAATTTCGCAGAGATGAGGATTGAAATAGGTGGCGGGGATGGAGACGGAGAAAGTTTTCTCTGTCCCCGTCCCCATCCTGTCCCGTGGACATCTCTACCTACATGTCATGTAATTGATTGATTCGAGACTCAAACATTGACACTACTATACAACATACAAAATTGACCATATTAACTCTATTTATTGTCTGTCACATGAGATGTATTTAACAATAGTGTAGGTTTCATGAAATGAAATAAAATAACGTGTAGATTGTGAATATAAAATGCATTCACTTGAAATTTTCTCATTGAGACGTGCCATCTTTTCGGCTTCTCGATAAAACCTTCCACTGTAACTCGTTGCTCTTTCTCCGGCAATGTTTTCGGCCGGAGCGTTGGCCTCCGGCGGCCTGGAATTCCGGTCCGACGACGACGCCTGGTACAATGTCACAGTGAAACTCGAAGGCGATGCTCTTAGGGTCAGTTACTGCGAGTTCGCTGGGGAGCATGACGATGTCTTCAACGCCAACGATTTTCGAAGCTTATCGGAGTTGAGCGACTTCGAAGCTAGGTTTCGGCCTTTGTCCAGACAGTTGCAGGACTCTGAATGCCCTAACGTGGACCCTGGATTGGCCGTTTGTGCTTCGTACTCATCCCGAGCCGATGATGTTCGGTTCTACGACGCTCTCGTGGAAGGGGTTCGATCCTTTTATTCTAACTATTTTTGTTCATTTTAGTTCTTAAATTTTTGAAACTTCATTTTTATTAAGTTCTATAGTTCAAAATGGAACATTAGTCTAAGTTAAAGGGAAGAACATTAACGTTTCAAAATTTAAGGATTAGAATGAAAAATGGTCAAAAGCTCAATTCCCAAGACAATATTTAAATCAATGATATCTGTCTATTTTTTAATTGAATATATGAAGCGTTCTTTCTAATCCATGTACTGTCATGTTTTGAGTTGAGCAATCATTTTTATTGCAAATTTTAGGCTTGTTATGAACACAGGGACGTTATGATGAAATAGTGAATGAAATGAATGAAGAAAAATAAAACACTTGGAAATATTGGACAAATTTGTATGTCAAATAAAAAAAATATTAGTAAACAATCATCCCCCTTTTGTTGATGTAGATTACCAATATGTTTTTGGGTGTCACTAATTATGATTGGGTGGGCATGAAGTCATAACTATATGAGCATGCTTGAATTTAAATTTTTAATGCATGTTAAATTTTCAATCCTAGAATGTATTGTTGATGAAAACAAAATATTGGGTTTTTGAAGAATGCTTAATTCAAAATGCATTTATTAATTCAATTAGAAGACTTGGCATTTTCATTTTCTCCATGACTGGTGCATTGGTTGGTAGGTGGATTATCTTGAACACTCTTATGCAAATGGAGAAGAAGAATGCTTATGCAACTTTATCCTTTTCTGGCAGCATGGTCCAAAATCTGGGAATTTGACAATGGCCAGTATTGCTAACATGTGTCAAATTCAGTTTGGTGAAATTAATGACACAGTGTTAGCAACCTTCTTTAGGAAAGTTAGGGAGAAAATTCAAACCAGAATGAATAAAGGTGATACTTGTTATGAAGGTCGCCCTCCCACCAATAATGGTGGTATTGGCCTGAAGGATAACTGCAGTCCAACATTAAAGCGCAAGCAGTCCTTTTTTCAACGCATGAACCAGGTGATTTCTTTTTCTAGAGCTCAAGATTTTACTGAAGCACTAAGTTATTATGTTCCAACTTCCATGCATCGGAGGACCTCATTTCATGAACCGTTTTATTGTGTTTTCATTAGTATTTGATGGCTCTCTCCATTTGTAGGAAACACGATGTGCCAAGCGTTCTTCTGGGACAGTAGAACCGTGTGAAGGTAAAATTTTGTTATTTAGGGAATGAACATAATCTCTCAGTTATCTCATCTAGTGTGGATAATCTATGGGGCAAATATTTCTTCTCCAATTGAAACTGTGGGATCTTAATCATGCACCATTTGATACTTTTTTAATCACTGTTTTGTTTCTTAATTGAACTTCTTTTTTCCCCATAGATCTACAGACCCTCAGCCCCAGATATAGTGAGGTAATCAAGCAAGATACTGATTTTGGTGGAATGAAATATCAGTACATGATTTTGCTTGAGAATCTAGATAAAGGATTGTCTCCGGTAAAACTTGCCAAATTCTTACACGGACAAACATCGATATTACCTCGAGTATACATATTCCCGTGCTTAACGTTTGAGTCGTATGCAAGGGGAGCTGTTGTATTGAACTGCAGAAAGAACCTAGAGAGGCTGTCTGATTTTTTGGATAATCCGGATCATGTCATTGTATCCTCCCAAGGAAGGTAAACTTTTTCACTAGATGAACTTTTCTAAATCATCAAACTTTCTACTATATGTGCAGTCCACTCTCTCTCTCTGGCTTCTATACTGATTATCTTGGATTAATCAACTCTTTCTAAGAAAATATCTTACGTGCTCCCAGCTAACAAACTAGAAATTTTTTAGAGCAATGATAAAGTTGGAACTTGATTACAATTTAACGCCTAGCTTCTATAAATCCATGACTGCTGAGATTTGTTTCCATTTTATATTTACTGGGAGTTTCCCACTCATTTTTTGCAGGCCCTTGGTAGTAACTGGAAAAGTAGCAAGGCACGAAACTTTTGGGACATTGGCGGTAGGGGCCATGGTGCTAGACTCTGAAGTGAGTTCTTACTTATTCTGTTTGGACGTTTTTATAGTAACAGGAATGGCACTGTTGATCTTTTATAGTTGCATTTGAAGTTGAATTTAGAAAATAGAAAGAGGCATCCAATGTTTAATTATCATGCAACGTGTATCATGCTCCGGGTTCTTAGTATAAATGATGCTTTCAAGTTTCTCCCAGATAGTTTCGCGTTATCTGTTTCTGTTTTCATAAATCTATCCCATTTCTTTATATAATTGTTACCATAGAACTCTCACAACAATGATGGAAGACAATCCAGAGTCGATATTGAATAGGGGCGATAAAACAATTTAGCTTCGGAAGTAATATAGGAATTTAACTTGGTATCTTATTTCTGATGGCTGTTGCTGTTCATCTTGATTGGTTGCAGAATAAAATTTGTAACGGAAAAGATGGCAGTGTGTGTTGCGAGCTGAAGGTTGTGAGAGTAGGAACAAAGGAGTATTTGACTGCAAAGCATATGAAGGAATTGTTCATGGAGTTTCTTAGCCATCAGAGGAGATTGCACCAAAGATTGGCCATGGAGGAGAGCAAGATATATTGCAGTGGTGCTTTGTCATATAAATTGTAAATCAATCAGGTTAGTTGGATAAGGTTCTTGTTTTTGTGGAAAAAAAAACCTTTGAGATTGCACCAAAGATTGGCCATGGAAGAGAGCAATATATATTGCAGTGGTGCTTTGTGATATAAAATTGTAAATCTATCATAGGTTAGTTAGAATTTGGATATGGTTCTTCTTTTTGTGAAGAAGAATTATTTTGAGCTATACATTTTACATTGAGATGTGGTGTAGGCTGTAGAAACCACCAATTTCCACCCTTGTATAGGCCTTCCCTTAATTGCTCTTTTGTGGGATTTTGCCTGTATTAAAGAAATGAACATTCAGATGCACTCATAGTCATAGTCAGTCATTTTATTTTTTCTAACTCAAGGGCTATTTTCCTCATGGATTAGGTTGATGAATTAGAATGACTTTTATTAGAGATTCTAGACATGGTGATTACCTACCTAAGATTTAATATCCTACTAGTTGCCTTGGCAACTGAATGTAGTAGGGTCGGGTGGTTGTTTTGTATAAATAATTGAGGTGCGCATACCTTGGCTTGAACACTCGTGAATATAAAAAAAATTAAAAAAATATTATAAATTTTTGATTTTGTTGTACTCAATATGAATCCGGAATAGTAGAAATAGGTTCATGTTTTTTGCTTTTAAAATCAATTGATCTTTGCAAAAGTATGAACTAGAGGCGGTTGTTAGTAGAAATCAAACTCTAGTGTTTATTTGAAGAATAATTCGAAGACTTATTCTTCTTCATTGAGTGGAAGTATCAAATTCATCATCTCATATTATGCTCCTCGCAATTGATCAACCTTATTTGATGTCTTTTGCTCATTTGTCTAATAAACAAGTGTCTACAAACAAATCAAGATGTCGGATTTAAGGGGAAAAAAAATAATATCAAAGCACTAAAATAATTTAGTATAATTTAGGGGCAAAAAGTTTAATAAAATGTGGAGATAAGATGGAGTAATTATAAATGTTGGAAGACTTGAGACTTAAAAAGGACTTGAAAATAACTCAATAAGACGAAATTTTAGTGGGTATTGTAATTTTCTAAAATATATGTGTTTTTATTTTTTATTAAAAGAAAAATGTATCTTTATAAAGTTAATTGCAAATGACAAATGTATTTCTTTTTAAACAAAGAGAATATCACGTAACTGACAAATGCAAATGTATTGATCTCTAATATATCTACATCTATACCTATATATTGATTAATTAGCTAACTTGCGTTTAGTTTATTGGTTAAGATATTATACATCTATCTAAAGATTAAATTTTTTTTAGTTCCACTTTTTTAAATATATTATATGAATTAGGCTAGATTTAGAGTTATACTATAAAAGCTAAATTTGTGTCTAATAAGTACTTGAACTTTAAAAAGTGTAATAAGTTCTTAAACTTTCAATTTTATGTTTAATAGGAATGTTTAATAAGTCTTTAAACTTTCAATTTTGTGTCCAATGGATTCCGACATATTTGGAATTTTTAAAATTAATTGATCTATTGGATATAAAATTGAATTTTGTGGCCAATAAGATCTTAAACTTTCAATTTGATGTCTAATAGATTCGTGAATTTTAAAAAAATGTCAAATACTATTAGACACAAATTGAAAATTCAATGACCTATTAGAAACAAAATGGAAAGTTTAAGAACTTATTAAACACTTTTTAAAGTTCATGGACTTACTAGACAGAAAATTGAAAATTTAAGGACCTGTTAGACATTTTTTAAAGTTCAAAGACCAAATAAATAAATGAGAAATTATTTGAGGAAGCTGGTGCAATGTAGCTAATGATTTTATACTGTTGGATGCAAGAGAAAAAAAAAATAAAAAATCATTGTTTACCATGCATATAAGGGTTTAGAGAGGGCAACCACAATGTGACACTAATTTTCTCTAAATAGACACAAATTTAAAAGTTCAAGAACTAAACATATAAGTTAACTTACCATGAATAACTTCTAAATAAAAGAAAAACTAACATAAGCACATGTAGCTCATAGCTCAATATTTAAAACACTTCTATTCTCATAAAAAAAAAGTTAAAACACATCTACTTTTCTCTGAAGGTTGAATTCATCCACCCCTAGATTAATTGTACTAAAAAATTGATTTTTTTTAAGAAAAAAAAAATCAATTTTGACTATAAACTTGACAGGTTGTATCAATTTTAATCTTGAACTTTCAATTACATCAATTTAAACCTCAAGCTTGGCAGATTGTATCAATTTTAACCATAAACTTTCAATTTCATCAATTTAAACCTAAAACTTGAATAAGTATATCAATATATACCACCTGTTAAGTTTTCGTTTCAATCACCGTTAGCAAGGTTTCCCACACATGCCCAAAGCCACGTGTTGCTCTATAATATGTACTTGTTTGATTTTTTTTTTTTTAAATTTACCAAGAAATAATTAAATCATTATAGATCGAGTCGCTACCATCATGAAAATCACAAACTCGACGCTCGACCCACACGAAAACAAATGGACTCTTGTGTTTCCTTCGCCTTTGATGTCGATACCAGCGACGACGAGTGTGAAGAAGATCCAGGAGGTGACATCATTGAAGGCGGCGACGACCATGGCGATTTCGTCGACTTTGGGGTGAAGAGTTTGAGCTCGACTAATATGCGGGAGAGAACAAGGAAGGCTGTGGTGGACATAATGACACCCATGAACACAATTAACTGGTCGTAATCGACTTTGTCAGCCCCATTGACAATATTACGGAGGATTAAAGTGATATCGATGCTGGAGAGGAAGGGGACAAAAATTCCAACGAGGGCAATCTCGAAAGCCCTATGTTAGTTGCAGCGGATGGAGGAAAAATCGAGCTCGGGGACGACAAGAAATTAAAAAAAAATCAATATTGGTGACAGATTCAAGAATATAAGTACTCCATTGAGGAAAAATATGATGCAAATAAGTTTTGTTTATACTAAAAGTCGATGGATCGAGTAGAATAATACCTTAAAATTGAAAAACCCTTAATGATATAAAAAAAAAAATAGCAGAATCAAAGAAGATAGGAATTGAAAAAAAAAATTACTTTGAAATTGAAAAACATTATGAAGAGTCTACTTTAATTTTCTTCAATAATTTTATTTTTTTAAAAATAATAAATACGTATTTGTTATAGAGCAACACGTGACTTTAGATATGTGTGGGAAACATTTTTAACGGGGATTAAAACAAAAACTTAATCGATAGTGTAAATATACACTTATTCAAGTTTGAGATTTAAATTGATGAAATTAAAAATTTTGGGTTAAAATTGATACAACTTACTAAATTTGAGGTTTAAATTGATGAAATTAAAAATTTTGGGTTAAAATTGATACAACTTACTAAATTTAAAGTTTAAATCGATGAAATTAAAAGTTGGAAGTTAAAATTGATATAACAAATTAGGTTTAGGGTGAGAAATAATTTTGAACTATAAGAAATAAGTTCACGAGGAAACCATTATACACTCTCTGCTTTCTTATTGGTCAAAGTCTCGTCATCCATCCAATAAAACTCTGACACGTCGTAATCCGACATCGTATCGCCATCGGAGCGAGTAAAAAAGTAACATTTTGTTTTAAGTTAAAACATTTTGATTTCGCACTTTGTTCGAATTCCAACTGCGCCATCGCGCGTTTTGACCCAAAAACCTCTTCTGATCTCAGATCAAACACACCCTTTAACTTATTATTACAATTACCAGAATCTCTCTGCCCCCAATTGGCGGCAACTGTTTGTTCATCCCCTGATTCCCAAAATTTTGAGGTAATTTTACATACCCTTTTCATTTCTTGTTTCGTTCTGCTTCAAATTGGTCATCACAGATCGTGAAGATTTGACTTTGTTTTTGTGTGATTCTTGTTATTTGCGATATGGGTCTGTGATTTTTGAAGAAATGGAGCGATGGACTATGAGATGTGTGGTGATGATGGCGTTTGCGGGGGTATTGCTGTTGAATTTGAGAAAATCAGAAGGGATTAGGTTTGTGATAGACAGGGAAGAATGTTTCTCTCACAATGTTCAGTACGAGGGAGATACTGTTCATGTTTCTTTTGTTGTAATCAAGGCAGATTCACCATGGCACTATGGCGATGATGGTGTTGATCTTGTGGTATCATTCTTTCCTCCATTTCATTTGCTTTTGTTTTGCTTGTTATAAAAAAAATAGAAACTGGGCAACAAAGATTCATGGGGTTGTGTTTCTGTTGTTATCTGTGTTATCTTTGAGAAATGGTGTTCTAAATTCTTGTTTCAAGAAAACGGGGAAGTGGCTGCTTGGTTGTTCTTGGGCAAGGACTTATCTTAGCATAAGAGGTGGATGGTTTTTTAGTTGTTTTTGTTTTTGAGATGCTTTGATTTGACTAGAGAGAGAGAGACCTCCTAATGATTAAAACTATTTCTCTGTTTTTGGGGTGCTAGAGGACTAACACTAAAACTAGAATGGGTAGAAACTTATCTTTGTATGAGAGGTTGTTAGTTTTTAGGTTGTTTCTTGGAGATGCTTTGATTTTTTCTATGGAGAGAGAGAGAGAGAGAGCTCCTAATGATGAAAGTTACATCTTAGTTCATGGGGTGCTAGAAGACTAATACTAAAACTAGAATGAACAGAGACTTGTCTTAGTATAAGAGGTGTTTAACTTTTAAGTTATTTTTATTTTTTCTGGAGATGCCTTGATTTGGAGAGAGAGACAGAGACAGAAACTGAGGCCTCCTAGTGATAAAAGCTACTTAGTTTTTGGGGTGTTAGAAGACTAACACTAAGACTAGAATGGGCAGAGACTTATCTTAGTATAAAAGGTGGTTACTTTTTAAGTTTTTTTTTGTGACGATGCTTTGATTTGGAGAGAGACAGAGTCCTATTTTAATAAGAGCTCTCGTCTTAGTTCTTGAAGTGCTAGAGAATTATTACTAAAACTGGAATGAGCAGAGTCTTATCTTAGTATACGAGGTGGACCAGATGGTTAGTTTTTTTAAGTTACTTTTTGGAGATGCTTTGATTTGTAGGGAGGGAGGGAGAGAGAGTGAGGGAGATGCTTTAATTTGTTTTTTTGATATTCGTGAGAGTCTAGGCTAATTTGCGTGCACTTCAACTAATCTTATTGGACAACCATTTGACCATACTACATTTGGTTGCCAAGGAAACTCATAGGACATTACATCCTAGGTAGGTGCCCACCATGACTTTAATTTTTTTTTGAATATCTGTGAGTGTCCTTGAGATGCTTTAATTTGTGGAGGTAGAGAGACATCCAAGTGATAAAAAAATTAAGCCTTTAATGTCTTTGCTAAGTAAATAATATTAAAGGGTCTGTAGAAACTTCTTTTTAATATGGTTCTGTATCATTGAGAATGGATGCAAAAGTTTCTACTTCAGATTGATGAATTAACTTCACCTCTGAAGGTGCTTAATCTTATTTCTTATTCTGCTCTAGATTGGACGCGATGGAAAACTTTATGGCAATATGGATTATACGTCACACATCAGATAGTATTTCTGATACTTTTTTAGAGACTGTTGTTGGGGGAAAGATAGTTCGACTATTAGAGATAAACATAACTAGAAAATCTTTTGAGAGACTATAAAATCTCAATCACCATGGGTTATGTTATACATAGGTCCCATTTCATCCTTAGAATCTGTAATCGTAGTCATTGATGTACTACACGGTCAAGAAGCCTTCAGATACATGCACCGAAGTTCAGTCGGTTATTTTCTAAGTGATTTAGCAGTTATGGCTGTGTATAGAGACTCTAGAGATTATATCAGTGTTTAAAGCCAGTGTAACCTATGAAAAATTGCAGCACTAGAAGAACATAACGATCAACTTAGATTCCAACCCCCCCCCCCCCCGTGATTTTTCTATTCTCATGGAGTTCTTATATGGGATTTGGTTTGAGATCCTTGTGTTATATTGCTTTTGATTGTAGAATTTGCTGTTAATTCCATATTTTTGTTTGAAATCTAGATAAAGGGCCCTACTGGTGAACATCTTCATGATTTACGTGACAAGACTAGCGAAAAGCATGAATTTGTTGCTCACAACAAAGGTCTTCATCGATTCTGCTTCACGAACAAGTCTCCGTACCACGAAACCATCGACTTTGATGTGCACGTCGGTCACTTTTCATATCACGAGCAGCATGCAAAAGATGGTGAGATGCCATCCCTGTTTTATTATGTACTGATCTTCTTTCACAAGTTAATATCATTCTCAAAACTGGTAAATATGCCTGCAGAGCATTTCAACCCTTTGCTGGATCAAATATCTAAGTTGGAGGAAGCTCTTTACAACATTCAGTTTGAACAGCATTGGTTAGAGGCTCAGACTGATCGCCAGGCAATAGGTAATGTTGACGAACATGTCTCGAGCTTTGATAATTTCCACGATATCAGCTTCGGAATTTGATTTCTTTGTTGAAGTTTTTCCTTGATGACATCAAGTGACTTCCAAATCTAAACACATTAATTAAGTGAACTCTCCAAAAAGAAGTTTTAGGCATTGTTCATGCGCCAATGATCATGATAGTAGCTTTCTTCTTCATCATTGTTGCGGAGACCCTGTTAGGATTAGGGGCATAATAATGGCATTTTCTGGATACTAGACTACATGCATGTAATGATTTAGGTGTTATTTGGGACCTTCAAATGTTCTCCCACCTCTACATGTTGAACTAAAAAAAAACAATTAACTAACAAATACCTTATGAATTCTTTTCCGAACATAAAACAATTGTAAAAAGGTCATAGAAAAAGATGCATTAGAATACTCATAGCTTAGCAATGGTGAGCTTTGGTGCCAACATGAGCATAGCTTAATTGGTTAAAGCATTATATCTTCGACAAAAAAAAGAAAGATCTTTCACAGAGAAAAATGAAAGAATTTACAATCCAACATGCATCAAAGATTACGAGTAACTTGCATCAAAGAGAAGCTGTGCTTAATTTTGAGTTGTTCATTGGTTAGGATTGGATTGGGTTGAGACATTTTGGATCTAACCCAATTGTTCAAGTTACATATTTGACCACAACCTAACCCAACCGATACGCTTTGGGTTGAGTTGATCGAGTTTTTTTTGTCCACTTTTAGCTTAGTACATGGCAGATACGTCTATCGGAACTTAGTTACATTTCCAATTCAATCTGAATCCTGGTTGTCTAACATCTCTGCCGATTGAAACGACGAAAACCTGTCATAGATTGTTGGCTGATGTTTTGTGGTACGTTTGATTGCAGTGAATGATGGAATGAGCAAAAGGGCAATCCACAAGGCAATGTTTGAATCAGCAGCACTGGTAGGGGCCAGTGTCCTCCAGGTCTACTTGCTGCAGCGCTTGTTTGAAAGGAAGCTTGGCACTTCCAGAGTTTAATGCACCATACCATCACTTCCCCTTTTTACTTCACCAACTTTTTCTATTTATGGTTTTATCATTGTGTATCTTTTTCCCACCACAGAAAGATAATATGCTAATTGGATTTCATATAAAATTTTCTCCTCTTTTCTTGTCTTTGTTTAATAGGCAAAGTACTTTTCACTGTTCTAGACTTTATGAATCAGTTGAGTAGCAACTTCTTTTTAAAAAATGATAAATTTCTTCCTGGTTTGTGTGTTCTGAATTTTGGAGGCAACTTTTGTTAGTGGAAGATTATGATTTCTTTATTCCAAAGTTTGATAAAAGTTATGAAATAGTAGGAAAAAAGAATCTTATATTCCATCCATTTAATAAAGTTTAGGGACCAAAAGTGTAATAACCTTTTATTATTTGTTCTCAACTCTCTTCTCTCTCTATTCATAGAATGTGAAGGAAAAAGAAATTTGGGTTGGGTAAGGTGGCTGAGAATCACTTTTTTTTTTTTAATAAATAAAATATGCTTTTGGTCTTTGAGATTTGAACTTGGTGTCTATTTGGTCGTTGAAGTTTGTTTATTTTAAAGTTGGACTATTTAGAACAATTTTCCAAACTGCAATGACTTGAGTGTCTCTTTTGAAACTTCAAGCATCAAATAGACACAAAATTCAAATCTTAGGGATGAAAAGTTTATTTTGTCGAATCTTTTTTTATACATGCACATAATTTGTAGATTTAGAAATTTCGTTCTCTTAGAGGTAAAAGTCTCGAATTATGAATACTCTTCAAGTTTTGGGAGATACTCTTCTTAGTTTAAGATAGAGAGAGGTGTCAAATAGGTGCAATCATCAATTTGTAGGTTCCGGTTGATAATCATTTAATTTTTAGTTTTTGAAAATTGTATTTGTTTTCTTACAATTTCTCTACAATGATTTTCATTTTCTCTACCATAGTTTCCATTTTTCTTAAGGAAGCATTTGAATTTCTAGCCAAATTTTAAAAATAAAAACAAGTTTTTAAAAATTATTTTTTTAGTTTTCAAAACTTAACTTGGTTTTTGAAAACATATGTAAAAAGTAGATAAGAAAAGATGAAAACTCATAAGTGAAAATAGTATTTATAGGGTTAATTTTCAAAAACAAAAAATAAAAAATCAAATGGTTATCAAACGGGATTGTAACTTTTGTATTTTCACTTTCTTTACTTTCTTGCGAGTCAAAAGTTAAATCCCATCACTTTTGAGCCAGAATAATCGAATACAAATCCTTTTAAGCATTTTTAAAATATTTTTTTCATGAAAGTTGACCATATAACGATATATCAAAACACCTTTACAAGAATTCTCTACGATCAATTTATGGATCTCAATATTCGATAAGAATTCTTTCTTCAGAATTAACAGATCAAGTTCATGAATACCATAATACAATTATAGTTAATTTATGGGAAAAAAAGAGATTAAATTGGGGAAAAACAGAATTGAAAATTATATTCAAAATTGAAACATTAAGATCAAATATGAGAAAAGAAAAAAGGTGAAACGCAGAACTGTAGAAGCAGAATATAATTTATCCTTAAAATGAAACAGAAACAGAATTAAAAAAGAAAAAAAGAAACCCAAACAACCCCCTAATTTATCCTCAAACAAAACAAAACCAGAGGAAGAACATTTCACTTTGTTCTGGTAGCTAAAATACAATACACTTTAACCTTATTAGATATGAAATGAAACCAAATGAAAGAGAAACACATCTTGACTGCCTCTGCTTCACTTAAGCTTTGTCAAATTAACAAAAAGCTCTATTTTTCCAGATCTCTAAGGCTATCATCATCAGGAGAAAAGGAAGACAAGAAGTTACTACGAACCCGTATGACCCGACACGTTATCTTATCGCCTTTCTTTGACGCATATGTTTGACACTCAAACTGCTTCACACAAGCTCCAACACAAGAGCAGATGCACCACCTCCACCATTGCAAACACCTCCAACTCCATATTTCCCACTCTTCTGCTTTAGTACCTATAATGAGACAAAAATGTATGTTGTTAATGGGTTGTGAGAGATATCTACTTTCATATACAAGCAAAGGAGACGACGCTGCCATAATATGGCTGGCAGTTTTGCACCATTAGATGTATGAGAGAGAAATTGCATAAGTATTTCGATTTTGTATCCAATGGTTATAAGGAGGCATGCACATTTTTTAGTACACATCCAACGGTCATTAAGAGGCAGTCTCATTGAATAATTTTTCCAAGCAAAGAGGATGGTAGTGGGAGGCTTGAAACAAGAGCAAGTGAGATAGAGAAATGTTGGGCAACATTGCAGAGATTTTAGATGAATTACCCCCAAAAGTGTGACCAAGATACGAGCCCCGCTGCAACCTAGAGGATGTCCCAACGACACGGCTCCACCGTGCACATTAACTTTATCCTGTACATGAAGAAATAAGAGGAATACGATAAGAT
Source organism: Trichosanthes truncata (assembly GCA_033996785.1). Lineage (NCBI taxonomy): Eukaryota > Viridiplantae > Streptophyta > Magnoliopsida > Cucurbitales > Cucurbitaceae > Trichosanthes > Trichosanthes truncata. The sequence continues at coordinate 54,652,339 of JAWPNB010000010.1, forward strand.
AACAACTACATGGAAGAAAGAAACTAGATAGAAAGGGAAGATAGCACATTTAGAATGACTAGCTAAATGCAAGTCATATTCCAATCATTCAATTCAAATGAGGCATAGAAGGCCATAGAAATATCTGCCTACAAAGATACAATTACACCAACAAGAAGAGGTGAGCAAGAGAGAGTACTCACAGGAGAGATTCCAAGCAATTTCTGATTGGCAAGAGCCACAACCTACAGAAATAATGATAAAATAGAATATACAAGAATTTGATGATCAAATTTTCCCAAAAAAAAAAGAATTTGATGATCAAAGTTCTGTAAACTGATTATTTCAGGCTTGTCAATAAAATCTTACAGCAAATGCTTCATTTATTTCGTAGAAGTCAATTTGTGAAGCTTCTAAGCCAGCATGGGAAATAGCCTTTGGAACTGCAAGGGATGGTGCAGTTGTGAAAAATTCTGGCTCCTGCAAATCAATTCCCCATATTATTACTACAAAGTTCTTTGAAGATCAAAGATGTGATCACTAATGCTTCGGCTGAACTCAGGAAGTAAGTAGGGCATATTTGGGAGAGATTTTGAAATTGTTAAAATCACTTTTGTCGTATTCAAAATCACTCCAAAACATGCATTTAATTATTCAAAATCAATTTTTATGGTATGGAAATCAACTTGAAAAGTGTAAAATCAAACATTATGTTGATTTTAAATGATTAAAGGCATGTTTCGAAGTAATTTTGATCCTGACAAAAGTGATTTTAACAATTTCAAAATTACTCCCAAACATGCCCTTACTAAAAGTAAAAAAAGAATCTGGAATTACATGGGCAGCATCAGCATATCCTTTGATTTTTGCAATCACTTCCAGCCCAAGTTCCAATGCCTTCTTGCCACTCACTAGAACTATGGCAGCAGCACCATCACTGTCAGTTTGAAATTTTCAACTTTCAATATAAGTTCGATTGATCCTCTGGCACAATTTATCCATATAAACGCAGGCAATAAAGCTTGATAAGTTTCTATGAACTTCCCAACACATGACCGAGAAAAATTTTCCTTTACCTTATGCTGGAAGCATTGCCTGCAGTTACGGTACCCCCATTCTCCTTAAAACTTGGTCGAAGCTTCCTCAACTTGGCAGGGTCGAACTGGTATTACATATAACATTTAAAATAGAATGAGAAAGAAGCAAGTAAAATCAATCTCTGACTAAATAGTTAGTTTTCAACAGAGATGAATAACTGCTTGCTAAAGAATTCTAAAATCATTTCTGTTACATCCTGACCCCTTTATCTCGTATAGGTGATTGAACAAATTTTATATATTTGTATGCATGTATGTTTGAAAACTGTACACTCGTGCATGGTGCACAAATAACAGTAAAAACTCCATAGATGGATGATAGGGGAGTACCTTTCCAAGACCCTCGTCCGAATTGACAATAGTCGATGGTTTTCCCCTCCCTCCAGAAACTTCAACCTGCAAATTTAGATGGATGTAAGATTCATCGTAATATTCAACCAGAGAAATAACTATGCAGTGATATGGAGGGAAATCCAACCGGAACAATTTCCCATTCAAAGGCACCGCTGTCCTTGGCAGCAATACCTCGCTCAAAGCTCTGAACAGCAAAGTCATCCTGCATGGAATCCAGATGTAAATAAGTTTACAAAACAGAATTAAAAAAATCGCAAACTCAAGATGTATTACAATCAATACCTGAGCCTCCCTTGTAATTTGATATTTTTCAGCACATAACTCAGCACAATTTCCCATGCCAGAGTTCGTATAGACATCCCATAAACCATCTTTCAGCATTCCATCGACAAGAGAATCATGTCCAAGTCGAGACCCCTTCCTGCAAATTAGCATGAAGACATGTTAAATTATGCTTAGAGCTCAGGTCACCGTGAATGAGAAGAAATTCAGAATAGAAAAGCAACCTTGCTTCTGCAAGGTACTTTGGTACATTTGACATGCTTTCCATCCCACCAGAAACTACAACATCGTTAATGCCTAACTGGATACTCTGTGCTGCCAGCATTGTCGCTAAAATAATCAAAATAATAAATGTTGTCAGAATACTATAACATCGTTTTACATCAGAAAGCTGTACGGTGAGGGAAAATCTTAGAATGAAGACAAGAGTATGAACCTTTCATCCCTGACGCACAAACTTTGTTGACAGTAGTACAGATCACTGAATTAGGTATTCCTGCACCTAATGCCGCTTGTCTAGCAGGAGACTGCCCCAAATTTGCACTTAGAACATTGCCAAAGATGACTTCTTGTACAAGTGAAGGATCAACATTCGCCCTTTTAAGTGCAGCTATAAGTCAGAAAAAAGGGGGAAATACTTCGTCATTGGTCAACTCTATTTACATAACAGGAGAAAAAAGGGTTTCAGAATATTACCTTCAATTGCTATAGATCCCAACTTGGTGGCTGGTAAAGATGATAAGCTACCAAGAAATCCACCCATTGGTGTGCGTGCAACACCAACTATGCAAACATCTATACAACCCAATATCGAATGTTAACAAAATAAAGAGGAAAGAACAAACCCATCACAGAAATACAATAATAGTGATTGTTCTGCTTTAGTTTAGCACCGATGACATAACTTAAAGTACTAGGCTTTGATTAGATATTTCCATTGGAAAGCAAGTGAAGTACCTCTTGGATTTATCGAGTCTGTTGATGTTGCTGCTGCCGGAGCCATGGTATTCTAAAGAAGAAAACCTGTACCATTAAATAATTTCAGCACTTCTGAGACAATAACAGTAAGGCACATCTTACACCACCTCAGTCAAATGTGGACAAATTTTATACATGAATCGCTGATACAGAAAATAATAATAATATCAAGTGCTCTTGTATCGTAACCTCTTATCCCTTTTTTTTTTCCCTTCTTCCTCTCATTAAAACAAAGCTATCGGATAACCAAAAATATTTATTTTGAATTTGTGAGAAAGAAGAACAATAATGTGGAAGCATCGAGAGAAAATGTAAATGGAGTCATATCCTAATCAATCAGTGACATTTAAATACAGACCTCTAGGAAAAGCATCTAAAAGATCGAATAACTTGTTCTCTATTGGCCATTAGTAGATTTTCTCCAAGTTAAAGCAATACATGCTAAAGCAATTCATAGAAATTCCACAAAGAAGATATTACTCAAGTTGGAAGTCAATTACAATGTAATTATTAAAGGTTTCTTTGGACAGAGCTAAATTAAACTTCCTGAGTTGGGCTTCTTTACAGTTTATCAAATTCAACCAACATAGCAGGCTTCCCAGTTCCTTCGTCAGCTAAGGAAAATATACGAGTATTAAAGTTGTAAGGCCTGATCAAGTCATGATTCAAAACAAGTTTATGGAAATAATCAAAAGGGGGAGAGATAAAGGACACAAACTCGTATTTTTGAAACACTCGAAATTCATTTTTTTAAGTAGAAGAATTTAGAATATTACAATCTTTAAAAAATACGATATTTAAATAGCTCGTCTCATAAATGTTAACAATTTTTAAATTATGCGATCTTTTACGGCCTCAATCAAACTAACTATACCCACTCAACAGGAGAGAAAAGGGGGAAAATTACGTGGACAGAAAAAAAAAAAAGTCAAATAAAAAATTACACAACAATAACTTCACTTTCTGTTTCTACAATATTTCAAAATCCTCCAAATTTTCAAAAACTAAATCCAAAAACCAAAAAACGCTTTAAACGAGTTGTTCTCCTTCAATGCAGATAAATACGTACATCAACTCGCCATTAATCATCAACCGCCAACGCCATTTCATCCATTCCAAAATCACAATCACACACGCATCAAGAACATCCATCATCATTCAACTTCCAAATCATCCAAACAGCACAGAAAAACCAGCCGAAGCATATTGAACAAGAAATGAAGCAAGATCTACAACAACAAACACAAAAAAACCACCTTACACCATCTCGCTCCTTCCGATCAACCATTACAGATCTAGAAACAACCATACTTTCAAAAATTTCAACAAAAAATCCAACACTAACAGAGGCAGATGACAAACAAGAATGCCAAAACAGATTTCGAAAGTATACACAGAGCTGAAGCTTTCACTTACCTCCTTCCTCACTCTCTGAGCTCGAGAAAACCGCCGTGCGATCGATCAACCAGGAGAGAGAGTTAGAGAGAAGAATTAAATTCGGTGATGCAAAATGTTGAATGAATTTGTTGTTGGAAATTTGGAATTGGTGTTATTGTCGTTATTTATAGAGAGAGAGGGAGAGGGAAAAACTTGATAACTGCCAAGCAAGCGCTACACGAGGGACGCAGAGGTGTGGCGTATTGTCCCTTTTGCCCCTAAGACTTTTTTTATTTACTCTTTTATCCTTCTCTGTCCTCCGGATTTGGTAACTTCACCGCCTGTGCTCGCGACCATAGGTCCATAACCCAGGTTTGTTTGTTTGTTTGTTTTTTTTTTGCTAAATTACAAATTTGACAAATTAGAATTTAGTTTCAATATTTTTAAAGTTATAACGTTGTCATTATGGTTTGATAAAATTTATAAACAGTCCCTATAATTTAATAATATTCTCATAAATAGTCCATATGGACTAATCATAATTTTCTTCCAGTCTTATGTATCAAATTTATAATTTAACTTCTTTTTTTTAAGTTCAATAAAAGTAGAGGATTCTAGCAATTAAACTCTTAATCAAGGTACATGCCTTAACAATTTGGCACGAGATTTTGTTTTACATTAAATATGTTGGTTTATTGACGTTGAACTTAAATATATACTTTTATATCTAATTATATATATGTAATTGCCCAATTTTATCCCTTCTTTATGCATTAAATAAATTATCTTGCTTTTTTCGGTTAAAGTTAAATGGTATCAAATTTAGTCCATGAACTTACAAAGGTAATTAAATTAGAAGTTTAGTTCCTATCAAGTTTGTGTCTAATAAGTTCCTGAAATTTTAAAAAGTGTTTAATAGATACTTAAACTTTTAACTTTGTATTTAATAAGTTCTTGACATTTTAAACATTTTTTAAAATTAACATATCTATTAGACATAAAATTGAATGTTGTATCTAATAAAATACTAAACTTTCGATTTTGTATTTAATAGGTTTGTGAATTGTAGAAAATGCCGAATACGTCAAGGACTTAATAGATACAAGAGTGAAACTTTAGAGGCATATTAGATGTAAAATTAAAAACTTAGAAGGTTATTAAACACTTTTAAAGTTCATGTTTCTATTAGACACAAAATTGAAAGTTAATATACTATTATTGAATATTGTGTCTAATAAAATACTAAAAATACTAAACTTTTAATTTTATATTTAATAGGTTTGTGAATTCTAGAAAATGTCAAATATGTCAAGGACTTAGTAGATACAAAATTGAAACTTTAGAGGCATATTATGTTGGCTTTTTTACCCTTAATCTCAAATTAATTAATTAATGTTTTGATAATAACAAACTTGCTATTAATTGCTAACAATTTTAGTGTTTTGAAGTGTCCATAGCATAGAGCTTGGAATAACGATTCCAATGTCTCTTGAATTACTCAAATCATAGTTAAAACCAAGAAGTTATGGCCAAAACAAATTTGAACGAAAAATACTTGACGCGATGATGTGGCAGCTGAGTTAACAATGTGGACCATTTAGAGAGTGACACGTGGAGTTTTGTTTGTTTTAAAATAAAAGAAAAATAAAATTATATATATAGTTTTTTTTTTACCGGTAGCTTTCCTTTTATTATTATTATTATATTATTTCTTTTATTTATTAATTTACTTTTTACTTTTTATTTTCTTTTAATCTCCACCCTCCATTTTACTCAAATTAAAATTAGTTTTTTTACCTCATTTCCCTCTTCTTTTAAACCATCTTCTCCAAATTTTCATAACAAGTTTTCATAGTTTTTCAATTTAAAAAAAAAAAAAATCCAAAAAATCCTCTGGTTGCTCTCTCCAAGCTCTCAATTTTTTTTTCTTTTCATCTTATTCTTAAGAGATAATTATTGTGTTGTGATGATTGATTTGTGAGAGTTGAATTTGTAAATCCACTCTATTAAGAGAGTTTGTAAGTGTATTTTTTAAAATTTTCAAACTTTATAACGGTTTGATCCTAACACATAAAAATGATCGAATTTGTTTTTGAACCTGTAAAAAAAGCGGTATAGCAGTTAGACTCTAATATGTAGAAAGAGTCAGTAAAGATTTTATTCAAATTTCCAAAAGGTTTGAAAGCTCCACTCCACACATTGTTCAACTAAAAAAAATTAGGTTGAACTATCTCAACATGCTGATTTAATTATTATTCCATTCAGACCAATATATACCCCATTCATAATTTAATCAAATAAAACGTGTTTGAGATTTGTTATAAAAAAAATGTGTTTGAGATTTTATTACCCAAACGACTACAAATGTGATTCTATAGAAAAACTAAAAAATAATTTTCTTAAAATAATAATAATTTTCCATTTTTATTCAGTTGAAATGATATATATATTTTTTAATTACGGTCGAAATATTATAAATTTTGTCAAAACTATTAGTCAATAAAGTCAAGCCACTTTGATAGGTGATTTAAAGGAATAATTATTTTTTTTCTCAAAGTAAGTAATGTAGAATTTGGTTTTTTTTAATTGAACTAATTCAAAACAAATAATTTTTTTTCACAATAAAATATTGACATTTGAGTTAGGTTTGATTATGTGTTATCCTCGACTATGATACTTTTAACTTAAATAGAACGGTTGTAACTAAGGCTTGGACATGGTTCAATTGATAAAAATATTGATATCATCCTTTAAAGTGGTGAGTTCGAACCCCCCCTTTAATTAAATTGTACAATTACAAAATATAATAATAATAATAAAGAAAACTTAAATGAAATATATGCTATGTTTATTAAATAAATATGAATATAAAATATGTAACAATATATATATATATATATATATATATATATATATATATATATATATATATATATATATATATATGAAATGATATGCAACAATAAATTGATAGAACAAAATGAGTGAAAATCAATGTAATCTAGGTGCAAGCTAAATTGAACAAAATTAATTTTTCTATAAACACTTTTTAAAAAAATTAATAATTTGAAATGTGTTTAGTATAGCTTATTAAGTGATTTTATGTGATCAAAAGTGGTTTTTTTTAAAAAAATCTTAATAAATAAAAGGTACTTCAAAAAAATTGGATTAATTTAAAATTATTTTTTTAATAAATACTTGATAGATGGATTCTCCAAAAATGACTTTAAATTGATTAATTGAAAATCTTCAAAATATGTAATAAAAAATAAAAACAAATTTATAATTAATAGAATCAATTTTGAATATAGTGCAAAAAATATGCTATTTAAAATATTTTTTAAAAAATATAAGATATAATAACATTTTTATTATATACAAAAAATAACATTTTTATTGAAAATAACATTCTTAGGTATAATAACATTTTTATTGAAAATATTCATTTCAAAATTGTTTAAATTAGAAGGTAATCCAAACAAACCATTTTAATGGGTCATATTATACTCTTAGGTATAATGCATGGTTATTGTGTTTTGGTATAATTTTATTAAAAACCCAAAATTAGAATAATGTATATTATTGTTCCTTTCAAAAGAAAATAATAAGAAAAAAAGTTAGTCACCCACGATGGGTTTTTTTTTTTAAAAAATAAATAAATAAATAAATGCATTTATAAATCAAGATTATACCATACTCGTACTTAAAGAAATTAAAAAAAAAAAAAGGAGATTAATGGGTACCACTAAGGCACTAACAACAATAATCAATTGGTCTTGAACTGAAAAAAAACAATAATCAATTAATTGGTCTTGAACTAAAAAAAACAATAATCAATTGGTCAAGACCGAAGATCTCTGGGCCTATTATCTTATAAGTTATATTATATAAATTAATAAAGTCAATGGAATATAAACTATGCAGTTGTTGGATTTTGAAAGGACCATAGTGTTACATATAATATATATGTATATATAATAAAGAAAATATTTTAATAAAATAGCGTGGATTGAAAGGCATTATAGAGAATTAAAAAATTGGCATATTATGTTTATAGAGGTATATATATTTATATTTTTTAATTCAAAAAATAATAAAATAGAAGATAAAAGAAATACTCCCTAACATTTCACATGATGTATTAAAAATATAGATCGTGAGTAAATATTATTATTATTTTTATTAATATGTCATTAATATTTTAAAAAATATATGACTACTAAGGGGATGTGAATCCAAAAGTTTTATGAGATGGACATTTGGATTATTATTATTATTTTTTTTTGTAGGAATGTAAGATACCTAAGTCTCATACAAGATGCGATATCCATACCGGAGACAACTAACTAATTTTGGATGCCCTTAACCTTTTTGATTTATGGGATTTTAAGATTTTCATTAACATCTTCTAATGACATTTTTATCCTTCATTTTCTTTTATATATTTTTTCTTTCATCAGTTTTCTTTATTTTATATTTTTATTTTGTGTTTAAAAACAAATTAATGTATTTATGCACTAATAAATTTTTTTATGTAATTAACTATATTTATATTTTACATTTAGATATAAAATAAATTTTAGTTAAACTGAATAATATCTCGATTTATTTTGAATTGAAATTTAAAGTGTAATATTCATTTTATTTTACTTTTCTAATAGTTGTCAAATATTTTTGTATTTAGTGATTTTTTTCTCTCTCTCTTGTGTGTATATATAAATATATATCTTGAAAAACTCTCTTGTACATATATTGAAATGGTTTCTTTAGTTATTTATTTGTAATTTCTTAAAATTATTACTAATTATACATTTCAATGCACACAAACATCTGTTACAAACAAATATTATTCCTCTAAACTAATATGTAAATTACTTAAAGATTAATCAGAGTATTATTGGTATAACACATAAGCTTAAGACATTTTCATACACAAAGCCTGCAAAACAAACATAGTTATCTGAATATTTCCAAACATTCTTAGAAATTATTCATTCAAAACAAGCACGACTATCTAAAGTGTCAAACATCTATATTTTCGCGTCTGGGTATCTATCATTTCAAGCATCTAAAGATTTCGGTTATCTAGATTCTTGAAAAACAAACGGCCCCTAAAGGATTTTCCTTTTTTTTGTATGAATTTAAATTATGTAAAGATTATTGAGGATTCCATATCGGAAAGATGAAGAGACCCCACAATTTTTATAAGATACACGAGTTACTCCTCTCATTGCCAATTGGTTTTAAGATGGAACCCCATTATATCTAATATGATATCAAAGCCCAAAAAGCCCAAACGGGTACTCGATCTAAAAATTAAGATCCAATCCAATTTATAAGATGTTACTTATCTCATTGTCAATTGATTTTGAAATGGAATCTCATTATTTAATAAAGATAGCTCGTTTTAATTATAGTAAAAAAAGAATTATTCTTTCTACCTACCCTCAAATTATACTAGTTTATAATGTTTCTTCACTATTGAGAATCCACATAAAAAAGATGAAGAGAGACTCATCACAATTTATAAGATACATGAGCTACTCTTCTCATTGTCAATTGGTTTTGAGATAGAAATCTATGTTTCTCTAATATGGTATCAGAGCTCATGAAACCCAAATGGATATTTGATCCAAAAAATATAATTGGGATCTGACCCAAGAATGGTGATCCCAAAGAGGCACCATCTTGAAGAGGTATGTTGAGGATCTCATATCGGAAAGATGAAGAGAGACCTCACAATTTATAAGATACATGGACTACTCATTTCATTGCCAATTGATTTTGAGATGGAACTCCATATTTATCTAATATTCACATATTCAATATAGTTGGATTATAACGAATTGGAAAATATTGGATAACATTCATAAACTAAGCATGTCCTCAGGAAAAAAAAAAGTCTAATCAATATGAAATAATTGGTCGTTTTAATTTATTAATTATTTATGCTTAAAATTTCATGAATTGTTGAACATTTTTTAATATTAAAATTTTAGAACTAAGTATAATTTAATAAATTTTTAAGTTCTTTTGGTTTAGTAGAAATTACAAATTTGAAAACTATGGGTAAATTTTGGTTTAAATGGATTTTTACAACTAGTTTAAGGGAAAAAAACCCACCCCTTTTTAAATCCTAAACTATGTGATGTATGGTAAAACTTTTAGAAGATAAGTTTAATGTATATATATTTGTTAAATTACAATCTAGTTGATTTGGTTTAGACTCAATTTCAATTTAGTCCTTTTAGTTTGAGTTTTGTTTTAATTTAGACCATATAATTTTACAAGATTTAGTTTAATCCTTATAGTTCGGTCAAATTTTCAAGAATTATCCTTACCTTTACCGATAACATATGGGTTAAATTGCACATTTTACATTAACATAACAAATAAGTCAATGTATTTTATTTGTTTATTTGTGTTAGCGGATTGATTTGGAATTTACAGCTAAGTTGGAAAAAAAAAGTGGATGACCTTTCATGTGACTAAAAAATCGTATATGGACGATTTGTGAATGCTTAACTAAATGATGAGGAACAAATTGAAAAAAAAAACATAAATCATATAGATATAATTGAAACTTTTTTTTTTTTGGATTTTTCCAAAAAAAAGGTAGATGACCTTGCATGTGACTAAAAAATCGTATATGAACGATTTGTGAATGCTTAACTAAATGATGAGGAACAAATTGAAAAAAAAACATAAATCATATAGATATAATTGAAACTTTAAACTATGAAGCTAAGCCTAAAACACAAAACTAAAATTGTAATTTAAAATATTTATTTTGTAACCAAAAATGGTTTTCTTTAAATAAATTTTTTTTAAAGATAAAATAAAGTGCTTTTTTTTAACAAAAGAAAATTTAAATAATAGTTTGATTGATTAAAGAAAAAAGATTCAAATTAATAATTAGCACGTGAGACACGTGTACGGTTAAGGACGCTCACGTGAAGCACGTGTAAATTTCAGTGTTATCGATACTATCGTGGTTGTTGCAAACTTGCAACTCGGAAGTCCATCTTTTTGTTTAACAGTACCAATTTTTTTTTTCTTTTGCTAAAAAAAAACCATTATAGTTAATTGCCTATTTGATCATTCAAATTTTTTTTAAAAAAGGTTAAAAATAATTATAGGTACGTAAACTTTCATCAAAGTAACAATTTAATCCGTGTTTGATAATTATTTGATTTTTGAAAATTAAGTTTTACTTTCACCTATGAATTTTCTTATATTGTTATCTATTTTTTATATATGTTTTCAAAAAAAAAAAATTTAAAAACTTTTTTTTTTATTTTTGAAACTTAACTAAGAATTCAAATATTTTCTTAAAAAAAATGAAATTCATTGTAGAGAAATGATAAGAAAAAAACACAATTTAAAAAATTTAAATGTATGTCTTAGTATTTGAATTTTAGTCTGTAACAATTTAGTTCATGTATTTTCAATTTGTGACATTTTAGTCCTTGAACTTTAATATGTAACAATTTAGTCCTTGTACTTTAAACTTTTTCAATGACTTAGTCTCGATTGAGAAAATTATTGTTAAAATTAAAGAATTTCTTATATATGTAAATCAATAAATCAATTGAGAACCAAATGTGTTTATAAATTACAATGTCTAAGTGGTTATATAAAAAAAATCAACACTTAGTTTTGATGAGATTTTTCAAGAGAAATATTAAATTGTTACAAATTTTAAAGTATGAGTACTAAATTATTGCATACTAAAATCAAAGAACTTAAGTGTTACAAAATTGAAAGTATATGGACTAAATTGTTACCATCTAAAATCTAAGAACTAAATTGTTACTTTCATGAAAGTTTAGACACTAAAAATGTTTTTCTAACAAAAAAATAGTTATTTTGGTACCTAATATCTATTTACTTAATACTTCACTTGACCTATGTGGCATTAATATATGCCCACATCAGCACATTAATATACATACTTAAAGTTTTTTTTTTAAATTTAGAGATTAAACTAGGAATTTTGAAAGTTTATGGAACAAAAATAAAATAAACCTCAAGGTTCAATAATCAAAATGAAATAACTGTGGAAGTTTAAGATCAAAATGAGATTTTAAACAAAATAAAATAAAATAAATTTACAATGTAAAGTTTAAAGACTAAAATAAAATATTTGAAAGTTCAGTTTCAACTTTCATACTCATTCCATTTGGATTCATAAACTTTAGAATATGCTATTATAGTCTCAAATTTGTATAAAAACATTATTCTAGTCACTATTGTTAATTGTTTGTAAATTACTTAATAAAACCTGTCATTTTGTTCTATTTTGTGATGAGTAAGATGTTTACATAGATAAATGATTGAATCTATAAACACTGTCACAAATGTCAGGTTTTAAATTAGATTTTTCTTTTTGTTAAATGATCTATAGAAATTAATGACATAGATTAAAACATTTTTTTTATGCAAATTAATTTAGAGGCTGACTAAAATAAAAAAATTGAAAGTTGATAGACTAAAATTTAACATTTGAGAGATTTTAAGGACTAAAATGACATAGTTAAAGTTTGGATATGAAACCTATTTGATTTTGTAATTAAATTTGCTACTTTGGTTAAATGGAAGGTCATCTTCTACGAGGCCAAACTCACCTTCTTTCTCTCATATATGAAAGACTTTTTCTTTTGTAAATTTTAATAATATTTGTCATTAACTTCTAAATGTTTACAAAAGTCCTTTCAAATTTTCGATATATGATGAAGTAAAAATTAACATGACAACATTTTTATGAATGGAAGAGTTTGAGATATAATAGTTTTCCTCGTTTAAAATATTAAGAAAATATAAAGTAGAAAAGAGAAGTATCAAAAATGTTGAAAACGTGCCAATATTATAAATATAAATATCAATAATGATGATCTTTAATTTATTAAAAAAATATTTTTTTCAAGATCCTTGTTGATGCACAAATCTGAGCAAAGAGAACGTACTTGATTTGCACGTGAAGCCAACAATGAATTTGTATTTTGGAGGAGTAAGGTGACCTGCAAAACAAATAAAACTTACACACCGGTATGGTGTTTGCCACAGCCACTCCAATGCTTAAGTTAGAGAGAGATTAAGTGTAGCAAGCTAGTAGAGGGTGAAGACTGAGAATGAGTTACCTCTAATGGAGTTATAATTGAGTATTTATATGAATGAGAATTATCACTATAATAATGCAAAACATTGGATTATTGATAATAAACGTTAAGGTGTTCTGCATTCTAGGGATATGGTAGAGCTTTCATTTCTTAGGATGAGGTGAGCTCTTTAGGGTGAGGTGAGCTCTTACCTGTTTGAGGATGAGGTGAGCTCTAACCTATTTTAGGATGAAGTGAGCTCAAACTCTTTTGAAGATGAAGTGAGCTCTAACCTGCTTGAGGATGAGGTGAGCTCAAATCCTTTTAAGGATGAGGTGAGCTCTAATCTATTTGAGGATGAGGTGAGCTCAAACCTTTTGAAGATGAAGTGACCTCTAACCTGTTTGAGGATGAGGCAAGCTCTAACCCTTTTAAGGATGAGGTGAGCTCTAACCTATTTGAGAATGAGGTGAGCTCAAACCCTTTTGAGGATGAAGTGACCTTTAACTTGTTTGAGGATGAAGTGAGCTCTAACCTATCTGAGGATGAAGTGAGCTCTAACTCTTTTGAGGATAGGGTGAGCTCTAACCTATTTGAGGATGAGGTGAACTCAAACTTTTTCAGGGATGAGGTGAGCTCTAACTTGTTTGAGGATAAGGCGAGCTATAACCCTTTTGAGGATGGGGTGAGCTCTAACTTATCTAAGGATGAGGTGAGCTCTAACCTATTTGATAATGAGGTGAGCTCAAACCATTTTGAGGATGAGGTGACCTCTAACCTGTTTGAGGATGAGGCGAGCTGTAACCCTTTTAAGGATGAAGTGAGTTCTAACCTATCTAAGGATGAGGTGAGCTCAAACCTTTTTGAAGATGGGGTGAGCTGTAACCTGTTTGATGATGAGGTGAGCTCAAACTCTTTTAAGGATGAAGTGAGTTCTAACCTGTTTGAGGATGAGGCGAGCTCAAACACTTTTGAGGATGAGGTGAACTCAAACCTGTTTGAGGATGGGGTAAGCTCAAACCCTTTTAAGGATGAGCTCAAAGCTATCTAGTTTTATGTATTCTCACAATTGAACTTCATGTACTGTTCACCTATATTAGTAATTAAAGGAAGCTATGTGTTTTGCAGAATACCTCGTTTATGACGTTACTGAAATTTTTTGATCTAGCTAAATTGTGTTTATCTGACTTGACTTCAAACCTTGGCTCGACCAATTGGGCTCGGCTCGGCCATGGTGGGCTCAACTCTGCCATATTTTATGTTACTTCTTCTTCTTTATCACACTCCTCATTCGAGCCCTCAGTGTAGGTTTCTTAGGGTCGGCCTCGACCTTGGCTCGATCCAGCTTCTTTTTTCCTTCATCATGTTACTTCTGGAAAAATTCACCCTTTAGAGCTGTGCAATGGCATTCTTTGGATGTTTTCTGCTCCCTTTTAACTATTCAAATTCTGACAAGTGTTGGAAACTTCATGGTCTGGTAATAGGTTGATGAAACCAGTTTTGGAGGAGATCGACCTTACCTCAACCAAGGCATGCTTGATCAAGCAAATGCTGGGATCGGCCTCAGGTCGGCTTTGCCTCGGTCTTCCCATCGAGTATTGGATTTGACTTTGACCTTGATTGGTACGACTACTATGGCCTCATTGCAACTTTTTTCTTTCGTTCCTACCTGGAATTAGCTTCCTCCTTTGGCAGGATCGCAAATGAATTTTTCTTGATGGTGATTGAAGATCTGATCTGACTTATGTCGCTTCTCAATCAAGATGGTTGGGTCGGCCTCGGGTCTTCCCATCTTTGGAAGAGGCTGAGTCGATCTCATCCCAGGTGAATGGAGCATGGTGATCTTCTTCTTCAGTGTCTTGAACTTTTCTGGTTGCCACTCCCCGATATGTGGCCAATGTGAGCTTTTTCCAGCCCAAGGATGAGGTGGGCTCTTTCCCAATTGCAGATTTGTTATATTTTGAGAAATGCCCTACTTCGTCCTCTTTGAGTGGCGTTCTTGATTGGAATTATCTTCCTCCATGGCATGATTTAGATCCATGGACATCTTGTTCATTCTTGATGTTGGTATGTAAGTTTCTTTGGTAAAACCCTCTCGTTCCCCATAGACGGTACCAACTGTTGATACACAAATTCGGGCAAAGGGAACGCACCTGATTTGCATGTGAAGCCAACGGTGAATTTGTATTTTGGTGGAGCGAGGTAGCCTGTAAAAGAAAGAAAACCTGCACACTTGTGTGGTGCTTGTAACAGCCACTCCGATGCTTAAGTCAGAGAGGGAATATGTTTAGCATGTTAGTAGAAAGTGAAGACTGAGAATGAGTTACCTCTAATGGAGTTATAATGGAGTATTTATATGATAATGACCTAGAGCCTTCCCCTTTACGAACTGGATTAGGGTTAGGATCGAAGTGGGCCTTTGAGGAGTCTCGGACCATGGAATCGTGGAGCACACGTGGCATTATTGAACCGTCTCGGCTCGGCTCGGCCTAATTTGGGCTTTTTGGATTTTTCTACATTTTTCTAAGCCCAATATCACCATGGGCCTCGGGTTTGACCCGATTTGTCATGTTTGTCTTCTATTCTCTTGGGTTTGATCTGGTTGTCCAAATTTACCCATAACACTTTCAAAGATATTAGTTGATAATGATGTTTCAAAATTTTGTGATCACACTTTTTTTCCCATAAACATTAACATGGTAGATACGGGACCATTTTCTTGCTATGTGTGTTGGGATTTATGCCCTAAAGCCTCGTAATTAATAATTTATTTAATAATAAATAATAATTTTGATTATTTTATTTGCAATATAATATTATCCATTATATGAAAAATCCAAGGTTATTAGTGTAATCTTGAACAGTATGTGGTTGACATACGAGAGGATCATGTTCAAGAAATAACCTAAAGGGTCATAGTATATGGATAATGTTGGGTGCTTTATCCTGGTAACACTATTGATACGGCCCACTTTGTAATAGTTACAAATGATTTGATCCAAATCATTCATGTGGAGACATGTGAGTGGGGGTATCTTATACAATGAGTTTGTATAAGACTGGACCACGAAATATTTAATCTCTCTTTATAAATCCGTTAATTGAGAAGATTAAAATTTCATCAGGATGATCATATGCGACTCGATCTTAATCTTGAGTGAGTTATGAACTCCTGCCTGTGAGGGCTTGTCCTTTGTTTTGCATGGGTGAGAGTGGCTTTTGTAGTCGATTCAATATGCCTACCATTTTGGGGACTTGACCAAATAGGGAGCTGGGAACATAATCTCACAAGATGGAATTCACTCATTCCCATATAGGGTAAGCAGATGAGTAGTTCCCTTAAGTGCTGATTTCGGGACTTGAACAATGGGGCCCCACCCTCTCATTGGCCCGAGAGGGACTTAGTTTATAATTAGATTATAAACATATTGTTCATTAGAGGATCAGTGGTACTTAAGGTGCAAGATGTAATTACAGGGGTAAAACGGACTTTTGACCCAACTGTAATTACGAACAACTTGTGAAGGATCGATTTGCATGTAATGATTATATCTATGGACACAACTTGTCCTATAGTGCATAAGAGTGCAACTCTAGGTCTATAGTGGAGTGACCTATAGTTAATGAATGAAAATTAATTAATTAAAGAGTTTAATTAATTAATTTTGTATCATTGGAGCTTATAATCTGTAGGTCCATAAGGTCCCCTTGCTAGCTCATAGTAACACCAAAAAGATCAATTTAGTTGAAAGAAAAATTTGAAATGTTCAAATTAATATTTAATTTGAAGTGTTCAAATTAATATTTAATATATTAGATATATTAAATATAAAAGAGGAAAATATATTTATTGTATTTGATACATTAAATATTAAAATAATTAATATATATTTGATATATTAAATAAAAGATATTTATAGAATTTGAATAAGATTCAAATAAATAAATATCGTAGGAGATTTGAATGAAATTCAAATAAATAAAAGATATATTTTAATATATTAGATATTAAAATATAATATTTTAATAATGGCAAAGATCTTCCCTTGGTCTCTATAAATAGAACCCTTGGGTTGAAGTATTCTGAATAACACACATCTCCTAAATAGAGAGAATTAGAGAATTCTCTCTAAACCTCTTCCTCTTTAATCCCTTGAAGATTTTCTTTCAAGAGGCTCCCACAAGCCTTGATCTTTTGTTAGAGTCATAGCAAGGAAGATTTTGTGGAGGAGATAAAGACCCGCCAGAAGAATCTCCATGTTTATTTCAATGTAAGTTTTTGCTTAACCTTATATATTTTGTGTTTAATTCTAAATAAATCAAAGACGATCCAATGCTTCCGCTGCGGGATGAAAAGTTCATTCCTTCAATGTGAACATTTGAAATTTATGGATACTTTATGTTTCTACCTAACAAAATCATTAAATCTATTTTTTTAACATCATAATAAATAAATAGTGTGTTGTTATCAAAATCTAAACATGGTAACACACTTGACCTTCACGTGACAACAATCGTAAATTTGTAGTTCAGGGAAAGAATGTGACATGCAAGACAAGTGAAACTTGGATACCAGTGTGGTACTTGCCACACAGGCTTTGATGCTTAAGTCAGCAAGAGAGAATGATGAGTGTAGCAAGTTAGGGTTTTGGAAGAGGATTGGGTTTACTTTCTCGAGGTTGAAGAAATGTATTTATATGACTTTCCCATTAGGGTTTCTTCTCTACCCGTTACCCATCAGGAAGAGGGTGAACTAAGGCGTCTCAACCAGGGAGAATCGAACTGGGGACATACTGAGCATGTCCCTCATGGGCCAACCATCGATCGGCCTCGACATTGGGCTAACCAGGGGAGTTTGGGCCACGACCCAAACTCCCTTTTGCTCCTTCTTTGGTAGGGTGGTTTATTTGATGCTCAGACCCATTGTTGGTCTTCTGTTGGGCTATTTCGCTTCTAATTCTCCTTGCAATTAAGGCTATCCTTTGGTCCAATTTCACCCACAACATAGTGTATAGAAGATCAATAGAGTTTTTTTTTTTTTTGAAAGTTTAATTCATACACATACTATCAAATAAAATCATTTGAATAAAGTTTCAAAATTTTATTCAATCATCACATTTTATGTGCAATAAAGTCATAATCATTCAACATGAAAAATATTTCAGTACATTGTTAGCTTTAAAAAAAAGTAGTTAGAATTTATTGCACAAATCACTGTACTACCCTAATTATTTTTGCAAAAATTTTAATGAATACATTTAATATCATCTTAACTTATTTTCATGTTCATTAATGTAGCTTGTTGGTTGGGCTGGTTCAACTTTTGCACACATAAAAAAGGTGTTCGTCAAAATCTTCCACATGAAGTCATTTTGGTGACTTGAATGAATTCCTCAAAAACTTGGTATGTTCGCATAAATTAAGTGGAATTCAACCACTTTGGGCAATGTGAATTAGTCAATTCCATTAAACTAACACTTAGATGGGCATTGAATGATGCCTTAATAAAAGGGCTAAAAATCAAAACATATAAAATTTCTTTGAATTTAATTTTCTTTTAAAGTTGTTATAGATAATCCACTTAAATATAGTTCGATAGTTAAGACATTAGTACATTATTTTATTAGGAAGGTTTTAATTTCAAAAGAAAAAAAATTGTTGGAGATTATTCATTTTTAAGATCATTTTATTAACAAATTGATACTTTGTTAATTTATTTATTTTTTATTTTGTTTCAAAAAAAAATTATTTTTTATTTCTCTTTTTTCATAGTTGTAACGAATAAAATTATAGATTATATATAGAGAGAGTACTTTTAAGACATGACATGTAAGATGTTGTGACTCCGCTCTTTTTTTTTTAACAGTTGTGACTCTGGTCTTAATTTATATATTAGGATTGATTTTATTTATTTATTTTGTAAATATTAAATGGAATTGGTATAGTTGTGTAATATATTATTTTTAAGAGGTATATAAGAAACTTTGACAAACCCAATAAATTAAAGAAAAATTGAAACCATATTGTTTCCCATTGCATGCATAGTCCACGTTTTGGGATTGGACCATTCAATGAATCAAATATTTATTTGAGAAAAAAACAGTTATTTAATGAATAAAAACAGCTACATTTAATGGTGAATTTCTACCTACCAACCACTTATTTGTTGTATTTATTTAATTGTATAACCGTCTATTCACATATATCTTAATTAATTCAAAAAATTCATATATTGTAATCTTAAATATTTGGTAGGTACTAGAGTTTTGGGACATCTAGGAAATACAATAATTTGAAATAGATATTAAGAAATAGTCCTAACTTAAAATAATTGAAATGACATTAGAGATGGTAAAGATTATTGTGCTTAAAAGTAGTGTATCTGGACCATGTAAACCGATTACTAATAATTGATTTAGATGAACGGTAATCTTTTGTCCCAATTTCAAAAAATGAATAGGAAATTAAAATTTTTTGTAGATCGTCTATCTTAATTTGATCAAATTAACGATAGTTCATGTTTCCTATTTATTAAAAACGAGATCATGCATAGAATTTTTTTCATCCCTATTTTCCTATTTTAGGACACATTATGCCATACTCTAAACAAATTTAGTCAAATGCTAAAGTCTCACCAGCTCATTATCTTGTCACATTGAACTGTTCCACTTGTGAACATTTGATTGATTATTATATATGTTGCTTAATTGCCCATCTATAAACACCTACAACAATGATTTTCTAAAAGTAATATTAAGAGGGGAAAAAACATATTAATATGGACTATAAAATTATATTGAATAATAAAAAATTATTGATTAACTTAATGTTGCGAGGATGAGTTTCGAACGGTTGGACTATAAATTCATTTGAGTTGAGTCGAGTTCAAATAAATTGAAGCAAATAAATTGAAGTTGTATGTTTAGTTAGTTCATAAATTCTACTAAAATTAGTTATGGGTTGAATTAAAGAGGTCGAACTTAACACCAATTTAAAAATATTTTGCGTAAAAACAATTTTTTAATTTTATTTCATTCAATAACCTTTAAAAGGTTTTTTTTTAATTACTCTCTAACTACTTCTAGAAAACAATCTTTTGAATAATTGGATTATAATTTTGAGATGAGAAAATTTGGCATCGCTAATAGTAGTTAAGTGTGTGAGAATAAGGAGATTCATGCCACTGACATGTTTACTATTTTTGAACAAAAATGTGAGTACGTGACTTGAATGACTCGAACCAACTTGATCTGAATATTTTATGGTTGAATTGAATTGAATTAACTATGTAATTAGGATCGTTTAATTTGATAAATTTATAACTCAAATAATTTGTATAACCTAACCGAACCAAACCGGAACTTTCTAGCCGAACCAACAGTTCAAACAACCTTGGAAAATAGCTCAAAACGACTCGTTTTAGAGTATAGACATCTAAACATGGGATTAAAGTCAATCGATGGGCTCGTGATTCTTGTGGTCCATTTTAGCTTCAGGCCCAATAGTTTTGCAGCCCAGACGGATACTTGTCTGTAAATTTATTTTAATTTTGTATGTCGATTTAATTGTCCCTTTTTATAAATTCAATCTTTCCTATTTTAAAATTATTTGTCCGTCAACCAAGGTTTAAAATTTCGATGTCGATGGAAATGTTGAGGTCTCAATTTTATGGAAATGTCAATAGAAATATCGATAAAATGTCGATGTCGATGGATATTTCTAAAAAAAATTAAAAAAAAAATTTTCAAAAAAAAATTTAAATTAATAAATGAACATTTAACACTTTTTAAATGAGTTAAAATACTTGTTACAATATTATATTCACATTAAGTTATATTTTCTTGCTATTTTTTTAAAATATTTTATCAATTTTGTACGGTATAGTGGAAATGTCGATTTCTCCCTTATGTCGATGTCGAACCCATAAACATGTGGAAATATGAAATGTTGACATGTCGACGGAAATTTAATACCATGTCATCAACATAAATATAATTCAACTATTTAGGCTCTATTTACTTACAATAAATCAAAATGTGCTAAAATCAGAAGGAATTAGAATAAAAAAATGAAAATGTTATACCTTTGATATTGTTTATAAAGAGTTGTCTGAAAACCAAATCAGAAACTTATTGATATTGTTTTCTAAATAATGTCAACAATCCGAATAGAAATTAGACATAATATAATTACTTGAACATCATTTTTCATACTTTTATCTAATTAAAATGCATTACTAAATAATATGTTGATTTAATTTTTAATTAAAATTATAATAAAAAATCAATGATAAATTTTAAATTTATTTTGTTACTAATTTATTTGATATTAATATTTTTTATTTTAACAATTTATTTAATATTAACAAATTAATAAATTACGATATGAAAAAACAAATTAATAAATTACATCAACTAACAATTATTGATACTAGTTGGTTACTACGTGCATTGCACGTATTTCATAATGTTGAAAATGCAATGTACATATGAAAGTTGAATGTAGGGTCTTATACATATGAAAAATGAAGAATTACATTTTAATATTGTTTTTCATTTTGATTAACATCATTTGATTACCCACTTATTTACAAACTTTAATTTAAACCAATATATATATATATAAATTTTGATTTACTTCTCACTTAATTTCAAACTTTAATTTAAACTAAAAATTAATTTTTTTTTTCTATTTTTTAAAAATTTTGTATTATCCAAAAATTGAAAAAATCTTTTTCGCAATGAACTTTTCGAATTCAAGGGAATCATTAGTTAGATAGTGGTTCTCAAATTTAGTACTCTTCAAATCTATGTAGGAGTTTCGAGGATGTCTTAAGTTTTTTTTTTTTTTTTTTACAAAAGTTCATTAAATCGAGAAGATCTATTAATAAATTAATTTTTGTTTACAAAAGTTTAATTTCAAACTTTAATTTAAACTAAAATATTATTTTTTTTGTTTTGATTTGTATTACCCACTTAATTTCAAACTTTAATTTAAACCAAAATATTATTATTATTATTATTAATTCGTATTAATTATATAGTAATTGAAAATAAAAACTTTTTTGCAATGATCTTTCTGAACTCAAGGGAATCATTAATTAGACACGTGGTTCTCAATTTTAGAACTCTTCGAATCTATAAAAGAAGTTTCGAAGAGAATTATTAGTCAATTTATTTTTGTTTACAAACGTTCATTGAATCAAGAGTATCTATTAATAAATTAATTTAAACAAAAATATTATTTTTTTTATTTCAAACTTTAATAATAATAAATTAAGAAGTATTGAATTTATTTTTTTAATCATAAAATTGCAAGATAGAGAATTCAATCTTCCATCAAATAAAATAACTTTTAGAATCCGAATATTAATTGTTACCATAATATTGGAAATTGCAATGATATTATTTAATAACTATTAGTAATTATATTTAAATATAATAAATTACATAAATAAGAAAAAATGTAAAACTTGATCAAACCTTCTTAAATCCTAGCATGCTAAACTCCAATTTATCTAAAACAAAAAAAAAATGAAAAGAAAACAAAATAAATAAAAATAAAGAAGAAAATAATACAATTACATCACTGCCAGTTGCAATTGTTTTCTTCTCCACTCTGTTCAATATGCCAAGGATCAGTAGATGAATTGATGTGTTTTTACAAATTTGAAAAGAGAAAAAGAAAACTACAAAAGTAGTAAATTACATTAAATCACTCTCCTTGCCATTTGCCAAAAAAGAAAAGAAAAAAACTACAAAAGCACGAAAGCCATAAATTACATTAAATCACCCTTTTTTTCTACCATTTGGAACCAAAAAAAAACTACAAAACACGCAAAAAGCAGTGAATTATATTAAATCACCTCTCTCTTTATCTGCCATTTTCAAAAACAATTGGAGGGAGAGTCCATTCACATGTTGACCTTTAACATCCTCGTAACGAAGTCTCTTGCTTGAACCTTGAGAATTGAAAAATTGGATATGAATGATCTGGTTTATTGAAAAGAAAGATTAGACTTATATAGCCATAGCCATCAAATGAAAAGGAGGAAATCAAAATTTCTCCCCTACGGTTTTTGGAATCACTTTGGAAGACAAGGAAAAATTTAATTGTGGGATGCACTATATATAGATTGATGACGTATGATATTTAATTTATATATATTAATCACAATAGATCAGATTGTAATATTTTATTAATATACTTATTCAAAAAAATCTTATCCTTATTTTTTTAAAAAGTATTTCAGTATTATTTTTGTCACACCCCGCCCCAGATTAACTCTACCAAACCTAGGACGAGATGTGATGGCAGTAGACTCCAAATGTGCAATGGAATCTATTGCCAAGTATTTATCTCTTCTTATATTATCTAACTTTATCTATGGATATCCCATAAACAACACAGTAAAAATTTTTCCCTTTACTTACACTAGATGATATGCAATGACTTGATAAGACTGGTGGCGGATTCTGATTAGCTAACTCTTATTGAAACTCAAGAGCAACCTGGTGAAAAAATTAAAAACAAAAGAATGAGCTAAAAAGCCCAGTGAGTGGTGATTCATAAGAAAATACATTTTCAAGGAAATTATTCTCTTACTAAACATAAATTCATAATTATATGAAACAATGCAAATCACGAACAGTTTAGAAACCTTTGAGATCATTTTAAGACATTAAAGTCTGTAAATAAACATCTCTTGAAACAACAACTCTTAAGTCAACAATTCTTGAAAACATAAGCACAAGTTCGTAAAAACATAGATAGGGAAATCCGTAATATAGCTCTAGAAAGCATAAACATAACTAGTGAAATTGATCACTAAATCTGTACCCAAATCTCTATCATACTATGTACCGAGTAATCTCCAGATACATAGCAGAACATATCTTTGTCATACGTGCACGCAGAGCAAACTCTATCATCTGTAATGCTTCAGGACCAGGATTTGGACCAGGATTCGGAATCCGGATTCAGCATCTAATGGCCTCGGCATTCCCATGCATCCCCTGCCACCTGAGCACGTGGGAATACTATGGAAACACATTCTCATAGCATATGGGTAATCACCATGGGTACAAAGATCTAGTGGTTTGAAAACCACTTCTAGCATAAAACCTCTTAACTTCTCAAACTCTTTCTTAAAATCACATTCTTTCTCTAAAATAGCATTTCATAAACATGAGAGATTTCTAAAATAACATTAAACATTTATACTTTCTCGAAAAATCATCAAATCTCTCAAATAATATAAAACATTTTCAAAGTCTTATTTTCTCTGAGATCACATCTTAAAAATCTCATACATTTCTCAATAAACATTAAAACTCTTCAAATTCAAACATGCTAAAAAAATAAATTCAATTTAGTGATCATATGTCACTTTCTCATCAATTTAGTAAATCATCAATCTCAATAATAATCAATTTGTGAAATACAAGTAATTTCCTGCAAATTTTCAAATAACTAAATCATTTGCATTAACATTAATTGCAATTGATTTCAAATCTCAAAGAATATCATCAATTACTAAATAATTGAAATACTTTATAAAATAACCACTCACATAATATCAACATTGGCTCTTCAGATCATAAGCTAGTCCAGTTCCTTTCCAATCTGAAATTTTCAATAACCATACCATAGATTATGAATTATTTCTAAAAGAATTAAACATAAACTTCCTATTAATCAATTTAATTAATTTCCAATTTCTTTCTCTTCCATCTTAATCCAAAATCTCATATTAAACTTTCTCTCTCAATCCAATAATGTAGACAACATTTTTGTCTTTTCTCCAATCAACTAATATTTTCTTCTCTCTCTCTTCCACAATCCATATTTTCTTAAAATCAAATAACATTTTATTTATCTATTTCCAAACCACCTCTTCCATGTGAATACCTCAATTTCCAACAAGACTTTCTCTCCTCATAACTTCATGTATATCATTCAATCATTCTCTTTTGTAATTTACTTAATTACCCTCTCTTCTTCTTCTTCTTCTCCTCCTCCTCTGTTTTGTGTATTCTCTTAACAACCCACAAAATATTTCTTCCATTTTATTTCATTTAATACCCCCTTTCAACTTCTTCACTTCAATTTCTTTCTCCCATAGAGCACATACATGACTAACTTCCATTTTATTTCCTTTCAATTTCAAGTATATTCTCTCCTTTTTGCTTTATTGAAGTATAAAATCGACAAAAATAGCTTACTCCATTTTTATTCAACCTTATTTTCCATTTCTTCCATGTCTTCTTTTTCCTTCCCACTAAAAATTGGATGTCTATCTCTTTCTCCTTGTCTTACTTGAGCCAAAACCTCCATCATTCTTCTTAATTTTTCATACTACCATTTTCAACTAAACCCAAGAACTAGAAAATGAAAACCCACAAAATTAACTACCATTAGACTTTATTTGTCAATGGTTTCTCTTAGAAAGTTACTAGAGACTTACCAAGTTAGAAGTCTTGAGCCACAAATTCCTTTGAAAGCCTATTTCCTCAAGCTTCATTCTTTTTTATTTTTCTCCAGAATACTCCTTTCTTTTCCTTTCTCTCTTTTTTTTTTTTTTATTTAAAACCAAAAGCTTCCACTAGAAGTTTCTTTTATTTTTATTTTATTATTATTTTTTTTATATATAATATATATATATTCTTTTCCAACTTCTTTCCAATATAATACAATACAAACTCCTATTTTCTTTTCTTTTCTAATTTATATATTTATTAAATAGAAGTTGTATTCCATTTTCATTTTCAAATTTCTTGTATTTCTATTTTGTCTCAAACCATAATATTTCCATCAACAATTTCAAAATTGAATAATCCATATATCAAATGCATATATCCAATTGCTAGAAGACCAAAATTAGGTCTTACAATTTTAATTTCATATTCTCGAAAAACAAGTGTTCAAATTTTTTTTAAGGTTTTGTTCTTAACTTTCTTTCATAATAATTTCATATTCTAAAAAACACATAAGTTCAAAAATATTATTCATAATAATTATTCTCGAAAACACATAAGTTCAAAAATACTATTTTAGTTTTTGTTATTAATTTTTTCAATACTCATTAAAAAATATTTAAATATTAGTTTATTTTTTAAAAAATCTTTTTAAATATGCAATACATATTGTTTAATATATAATAAATAAATAAGTATTGTTGTATCATTTTATATCATTCAAATTATTCAAATATGTATGAGTTAGTTGGAAGGATTTTAAAATTTTTATTCAAATTGAGGGTAAAAGGAAGAATATTTAAATCAAGAAGGGCAAAATGAGACGTCTTTAAATTAAAATGGGCAAAAGGAGAAATCAAAAGTTTCTCCCCTCAAGCTCCATTTAAATAGTATAGATAGATATAGATAGATAATTTTTATTAAAGCAACAATATTGTTAATATAAAACTAATTTTTATTAAAGCAACAATATTGTTAATATAAAACATTAATAAATTTATTATTACGATATTTAATAATAACAATGGATTCTATTTGAATAATTTATTTGATATTAACAAATAATAACTAACTAAAATAAAATTACTTCAATTAAAAAAGATTAAAATAGCTTTTTATTGAATAGCTTTTTATTGAACAAATATAGATTAATTTTATTTGTATATGTTATCTAATAAAATTATTTTATTTTAACAAATTAAAATTAAATATTTAATAAATTAAATAGAAAATTTTAATTTTTATAACAAAATTCATGTAATAGAAAAATAGATTGGTATGATTTTTTTATTGGAAGAAAAAAAATATTAGTAGTGTTGTGGCTGAAATTGGACTAAAGAGATAAACCAGAATTACAAGGAAATCTTGCAATATAAGATTAACCTTTTCAAATCCAATTCCTAAATAGAAGGGGAAACCTTTTATTATCCTTATCTAAAAAGGAATATGGAAAACAAAGGTCCTATAAATATGTCATTATGACTCAAAGAAAGGGAGTTCAACTTAACCCTCATTCTCTAAATTATAGCTTGCTACACTCAAATTCTCCTTGCTAACTTAAGCATCGGAGCTGGTGTGGCAAATGTCACATCAGTGCCTAGCTTTTTCTCTTTTGCAGGTCACCTCTTTCCCTTAAATTACAAATTCATCGTGGTTGTCACGTGGAGGTCAGGTGAGATTTCTCCTGTCCAAAATTTGGCAACAACAGTTGGCGCCGTCTGTGGGGAACTAGAGTGTTCTACCAGTGCAAAGATCAAGAAAGAAGACATGGGGGCTTGAATTGAATTTAAAAAAAAAAAAAAAGGAAAAAGGACAAAAAAAAAAAGCAACGGCGAGCAAAACATTCCTTCATCCTCTCCGGCTGGATCGAGAAATGCAACGATGCAACACCCGAAGCTTCACGCGTCAGACCCATAAGCGCGCAACCCGTCTGCTTAACTCCGATGACAAGCAGAGACCTCATTCATCTTCCATCATCTCTCTCCGGATAGCAACAACTCGCCCCTCTTGCTCAATCCCATCATCCAACCAGTGTTGCAACGCCTCCCAAGCAGCAAGCCGATTTCGGTGACATGATGGCAGTGCATTACTCCAGCAATGTCCCAATGATAACCCATGAAAAACGATAATCTCTCCTCCACAAGTGGCACAATTCCTTTCCTCCAGAGATGAGCATTTCAACGAAAGAGTTCCTCGGATGACAGCTATTTGGTTGCAAGTCACATGGATCACTACTTGTGTTCGTGGAGAATTGGACAGTTGGCAGTACTTAACAAATTTTAGCGAGTGAACACCTTGCACAAGGAGCTTGATTTGTATTGGGCTTTATGAATTCAAAGCCTATTTACATAAGGATACATGAAATTCAATTTCACAAAATTTCCAAACAATGAAATTTTGCTAATGAGACTTGTCCAGCAACGCTATGGATTTAACTTGAAGATTTCTACATAAGAAAGTCTCCAAGAAAGCTACTTACATTTGAAGATTTGTATGGCAGATTGTTGAACAATTGCTGCAATTGGAGCGAAATTTTGAAGCTATAACATCAAAGATCTCTACCAAATTGCAAAATACCAGATAAGTCTTATTCATACTCAAAATCTTTTAAATGGCACATTTAAATTTGATAGCCAATTTGCCTAGGTCTCATGTTATTTATTAATAACTAAACATTGCATGTCATAGTTATTTTATTTTATAGCATCTTCATGCACTCTCTACATTTTTTAATTATTTGAATGTCGTTAGCATGATAACATCAAAATGACAGTTTTTGTGCTCTAATGAAGAATTGAACATCATGAGTTATTAAAAGTGTCATGGAGTATTGTAGAGAAATTTATTATATGGAATTCTAGAAGTCTTAAAATTGCTTGCATGATATAACAAGTTATTCAAACAGCAGACCACTTCATAAAATTCCATATTTTCCTTACATAAGTGATTGAATATATTTCATTCAGCTATATCAGTATTTCATCTGCATTGAATTGCCTAACTCTCAAACTAGAGGGTGATTTCATATGATATGAGAAAATATCATATTCATGAAAATTATATTTTGAATGCAGGATAATTGATGGAACATTTCAGATTCCACCTATTCAAAAATACACTTATGCAAGCAATAAGCAACAAAGGCTACTAGATGGCCAAAATTCCCTCCTACAGGAGGTCGGGAAGTCCAGAATAGTCCCTACGGGGTTTGATGGCAATCCCACTTAAATTTGAGGACGCCCTCGAATTTACATATTCTCTCCAGGAAAACGGCACAGATCGCGAATCCAGAGGAGAGTCTTAGCCCCCAAGAAAGATCGAAATGTTCCCTACGGGGTTGGACGACAATCTTGGGGAGATCCAAGGAGAACCTTGGAGTCCTAAATTTTCTCCAGGATGTGGATGAACACATATCCAGAGGAGAATCTTACCCACCAGGAAGAGACCGACCTACGGGGTTAGACGGCAATCCTGGGGATGATCTGAGACGCAAAATAAGCGTCACGGAACCCTAAAATTCCTATAGGAAACAGAGAAACCAAGACGCGAGATAAGCGTCATGGAACTCTAAAATTCCTACTGGAAAACGGAGAAACCGACACTCTAGGAGACTGAAAATCCTCACAAGGATGGACAACAATAACTAGAGATAATTCGAGGCAGACCTAGAAATGTCAACAATGACTCCAAAACTTAATAAGCTACTCCCAAGTCAGGCTCCATACAATTACTCCACACGCTCCTAATCTCGAATCCTAACTAGGGAGTGGGGGCTAATGTTGTGGGTGAAATTGGACTAAAGAGATAAACCAGAATTACAAGGAAATCTTGCAATATAAGATTAACCTTTTCAAATCCAATTCCTAAATAGAAGGGGAAACCTTTTATTATCCTTATCTAAAAAGGAATATGGAAAACAAATGTCCTATAAATATGTCATTATGACTCAAAGAAAGGGAGTTCAACTTAACCCTCATTCTCTAAATTATAGCTTGCTACACTCAAATTCTCCTTGCTAACTTAAGCATCGGAGCTGGTGTGGCAAATGCCACATCAGTGCCTAGCTTTTTCTCTTTTGCAGGTCACCTCTTTCCCTTAAATTACAAATTCATCGTGGTTGTCACGTGGAGGTCAGGTGAGATTTCTCCTGTCCAAAATTTGGCAACAACAAGTAGTATAAATAAGAGAGAGTAAATGAGAGAGAAGATGAAAACAATTGCACACTAGTTTTCAAGAAAGGAAAAAAGGGGAGGAAACATATGAGGGAGAAAACGTAAAGGACTAAATGATGTAAAATTAAAAGAAAAAAAAAAGATAGAATGAGTCCGCAAAATAAAGAATAAGAATGAGATTCATCACCTATTTCGAGGAAAATGAGATTAAACCTTTTTTGGAAGTGATTTTCAAATTTGGGATGGGTCTCACCTTTTATTCTTATTCTTTGATTTTGGTAAACACCATTAAAGAAAATAAAATTTTTTATTCTCATTCATAATAAGTAAACAAAACGTTAAGATATCAGTTAACTTCTCTCATAAGTTAAGTTTGAATCTTCAACCTTATATTTATGATGTTATATGCTAAAAAAGATATTTATCACAAAGATATTGATCTCTTGAGATTCTTGTTTGGTTTAGTTATGTGTCTGTTTGTTTGTTGGCTTAGTTCGAGGTTTTCATCCTTTAATCTAGTTTTTTTATGACTTGACATCGAGTTGTGAGGTCCTCTTTTTGCATTGAATACATCTACCTTTTAAAAAAAAGAAAAAGAAAGAGTACACATTAAAATAATTGGTAAAAAAAAGTACACATTAAAATAAGGATTTGGTATTATATGGTAAAAGATGATTAATACAATTCAAATAAGATAGTTACGTTTCCAACTTGCCAAAAACCAACTCCACCTTCCAAATAAGATATGAATTTTCCCTCCTTTTTTGAGTGCTTGTTCATTAAGGAGTTAGGGCTAAGAATAAACCACCTTTGCTTTTCATTAGAAAAATGAAAAGGTTAGGCTAAAGTAAAGATTGCTAATGTATTATTAATTTGTGTATTTGGACTTTTATAAAGTTTCGATTGCATAGATTCATTTTTATTAATACCATTCTTACTACTTTAAATTTTGTAATGGTTATGTAATTTACTCAAAACCTTCATTAAAATTTTGAATGGTGTATGAAATATATGGATAATAAATGATGATATGCAAATTACTTAGAAATAAAGAATGATTCAAATATAATTTTTTGGATGCCTCTAAATAAATTTCACAAAGCTTTATACCAATGGTGCATTTAGAATGCTGGAATGAGCAATTAGGTTCACCTGGACCCTTTGATTGTTGAAACTCTGGCAATTATTTGGAAGTTCTTGATTTGATTATATATGCATTAAAGTTTGTTTATGTGGAGTTTGATAATTGTTTGTTAGTCTATACACAACACGAGGATGAATAAAACTCCTCTTTAGTAGAAGATTGGGTTGAGGAGATTAAAAGTATGATGATTATGGTTATGATTGAAGATTTTTCCACACAAGAAAAGAATACTATTCAGGTGGCTTGTTTGTTAGTTGCAAAGTTGTTGTAGACTTTAAATTATCAAACACATAAAATGATTTTTTTATACCTGTTTGATTCGAGGTTGTGTTGAAGTCTAATATTCTCACTACAAAATTTATTTTATTTATTTTTATCAAGCAAACTTTATACATAGATAAGTGTGACAACAAACATTAATATCATTCACACCTAAGCTAAAATCTTTTCACATTTATCAAAAGTAAAGAAATAAAGAAAGGAGGAATGAAAGAAATTTCCAATAACATCCCCTAATTGTTGAGAGTATAATTCCCTAATTCCCACTACCTCAACAACTACTAGCACATTGTTTTCATTTGAATAGATTAGTATAAGATCACTATTTGTTTATCATTTTTCTTTTTCTTTGGGAGAATGGTATCAACCTAAAGGACTTGGAAAATTTCTAAAATAGTGTAATGAAACTTAGTTCGAACTTTCATCTAGCAATAGTTTATTACCACATTCATTGTACCTAATATTTTTGTTTATTTAATTTTATAAAAACAATGATGAAATAACAAAAAAAAAAAAAATACTATTGTTACTTTTTCAAAATGGTAAGTTCCAATTTTGCCTCTAGACTTTGAAGAATTTCATTTTATACTCTTGAACTTTGAAATTGTTCAAAAAGAAATTATGGATGTAAATTGACGTGATACCTGATGTGTAAAAATTAGAACACATAGGTGACGTAATTTTCAATTTAGTTTCAAGTATATAGATGATTAAGAACGTTGTTACCATTCATTTCAACTCAAAAGATATTGTTTATATCATTTACAACATTAAGCACAAAATTAGTTGTTACACTTCATTTGCAACATCAATTTACTTGAGTTATGTTGTAACTTGTATATGATGTTACATATACTTCCCAATTTTTACACATATGTTGTTGCATCAATTTCCATTCTTCATATTAATGAAAAACATTTTTTTATGAACCATTTTAAAGTTTAAGAGTTTAAATGAAAACTTTCAAAGTCTAAGAGTATAATCGAAATTTATCTCAAAGTTTAGGGATATTTTGTATAATTTAACCAAAAACAAAAGTAAAAAAGAAGAGAAGTGTTTATAAATTGCGACACAAGCACACTACTATACAACCCCATTAAACTACTATACAACCCCATTAAAGTGGTAAATTTGTAACACATCTTGAGTTTCAGGATTAAAAAAATATAGATTTGATATCTGTATTCTATACTTTCTAAATATGTTACATAGTGTCTTGAGTTTCTTTTGAGATTAGACTTTAAAGACAAAGGAAAAAAAAAAAGAAAAGAAAACTAAAGGTAGAGAAAAAAAAATGGAACTTAAGTTGTTGGTGAAAAAATGGTAGAAGGAAACTCCCTCATTTTAATTAAGTTGTACATCATGGGAAATGCTCAATTCAAGTTTTATAATTAAAGACAAAATATTTAAAATTTAAGAAACTTTTCATATTCATACTTTTTTGATTCTATATATTTATAAACTTAATGGTGCATTTAAAATTTCATTCACTAATTCAAAGTCAATTTTCTAACAATTATATTGTACATAATACTTTCATATTCATACTTTTTTTATTCTATTTATTTATAGACTTAATGGTGCATTTAAATTTTCATTCACTAATTCAAAGTCAATTTTCTAACCATTATATTTTACATAATAAATTTTTTAATGAACTTTTAGTCTATTTTTTTTAGCATAATTAACTAATCAATTTTTAAGAAATAGATACTTCTATGTTCACATTTGAAAAGTTATTGTAGATTGAAAATTTTCGGCCAATCTCCAATTGCCTTGCCACATCGTTTTTCCAAATTAACGACAAAACTACAGATAATTAAATTTGGGACCAATTAAAAATTGACATGTGTCCCAAATTTAATTTGAAGATAAAAAAAAATGACAAACTCTAAAAATTAAAAGGCAACATGTCTTCATTATGACAATTTGACCAAGCAATTAAATTTAATTTGGTCAAATTGGGTTATATAGAATTTGAGTTAAAGTTAAATAAAACTCAAATCCAAATGGTTAGGTCCAAAGCCAACCAAAGCCCAAGTCCATGGTTGGGCCTAAAGGCCACTAAAGCCCAAGTCCACATGCACATGAAAAAGCTCTATAAATAGGGGAGCTCTCCTTTATTTGAAGGGTTCAGAAATTTTATTTTCTAGAAAACTCAGAGAGAATTGAGAGTAAAGAAGACCAAAGTACTTAAGTGTTGAATGCTCCTGATGAAGTCCTTAAGTACTAAACGCTTCAAGACAAGTCCTTAGGTGCTGAACCCTCTTTGAAGACCAAAGACTCTTCAAGAACAGTTCTTAGGTGCTTAACACTCCTTGAAGTGTTGAACACTCTTGGAAAACCAAAGACTCTCCAAGACAAGTCCGTTGATGCTAGACATTCTTGGAAAGCCAAAGACCCTCCAAGACAAGTTCTTAGGTGCTAAACGTTTCTTGAAGACTGAAGACTCTTCGAAGATCAAAGTATCTTTGAAGACAAGTCGAAGGCATTTGAAGCATACAAGACTCTAAGACTTTGATCGTATCTTCAAGAGAATCAACCAGCTAAGGGCCGATCCAACGATCAACAAGCCAAAAGTCGATCCAAAGATCAACAAGCCAAATGACGATCCAACAAGGTCAACAAGCCAAAGGGCGATCAAAAAATACCAACAAGCACGCTTGAGAACAAACTTTCAGCCCTCAAGACGTTTGTATATGAGAGAGAAAGAATCATAGGAACAAATTATAGATTGTATCACACTCACAAAATTAATATAAATTAAATTTATTTACATGTCTCATTTTTCTTTCTTAAACTCCTATTATATTTATTTATGTATTTAATTAATAAATATAATACATCACTAAATTTAAATTTACTAAACAGAATTTCATTCAATTATAAAAAATATACAAATTAGAGTAGTTTTTATAATATTTATTTTTAGTCCATTTACAAAATTGTTGTCTTAATTTTGATAATAAATTGATAATCGAAGAAATAAATGCTACTTTATAATTAAAATTAAATATATTATTGATTAACGAATGATAATATCTTAAATTATCGTAAAATAAAATTTAATTATTTTTTGAAGAAAACATTTATGTAGAGATTAAAGATTTATTCAATACATGGCCGAAAAAAGGTATTTCAAACAATTATTTAAAAGATTATTGATATTTTAGATCGACCACTATGTAAGATTCACTTACGTCCAGATACAATTTCTATATGTAGACTCTTAAATTTATCTAGTATTTTATTTTGTCATTTTAGTTTTTATTAATTTGGTGTGTTTTTTTTTTAATTTAAAAATATTACTGTCATTTTAAAAAAACTTAAATAAAACCTAAATATTTGAATAATTAATGAACGGTTCTTTCCCTTTTTATCTTTTTAATTAATATTAAAAAAGCTAAAATAAAAGATTTCTTCCTTTCATTTTTAAGAGAATAAAATTTAAAAATATTAATATTTAAATCATTCTTATATAAAAAAAAAAAAAGTTTGATTTAACTCAGTTTTAGAAGGAAATAATTTAGCTAAACTATTCTTAAATTCAACCTTAATCAATTCCAATCAATTATTTTATTTTTTTCCATTTGAATTTGGATTGATTTGCAATTTTCTAAATGAAAGTGATCTAAAATTTCTATAAATTGAAGGCGAAAGAAGAAATTTGAGACACACACAAAAGCTCGAGCCACTTTTTGTCTTTTATTCCTTTCTCTCACGCTCTCATTTTCTCCTACTCTCCAAACACCTTTTCTCCCACCACCATATCCCACCTTTCTATTTGTAATTAGCTCTAGCAAGAAGATAAACATTCATAACCGTCTTTGAATTGTGAGTTTCACTCGTTACCACATGGACTTTTAAAATATATGTTTGCACATTATTAGCTATGCTTGTTCTACATTGATTTTATTTATATACATTACATTTATTTGTGTTACTTGTAACATTGAAACTTATTGAATATTGTTTTAGATTTTTTTTTTGAGTTCATATTGTTTTAGATTCTTATTTGGTTAATTAATTGATTCCTTTATAAACTTTGTATTTGATTTGATAAATGCTTATACATATTGTAAAAAATTTCTACATTGTCGACCATGTATTCTTGCTAAATTCCAATAATCATATTATAAAATTTTGGGCAAAATTTTTACAACTTTTTAAGATGGACTGAGAATATTTGGGATTCCAATATTCTAAGATAAGAAGATGAAATTACTTGAATGCTAACTTTTCAATCTTATTACTTTGGGATGCTAAAGTCGATTCTCAAAAGTAAGATAATTGTTCTAAATGTATTTTTTTTATTATTAATTATCGAGATTCCTAAAATTAAGATAATTTGCAAACTAAAAAAAGAGAGATAAATTGTTGTAGCAGCAAAAAAGTAGAAGAGAACTAGATGAATCAGTTGGAAAACTATTGAGATTCCAACAAATTTTGAAATTAAGGATAGTTAAATGTAAAATCATAAATTTATAGAAATGAATAAGAAAAACTTTTCTTATAGAAGAAGTTTTAAAAAACTTTTCTTATAGAATAACTATTTACCTTCTTACTCAAAAAAATTGTTAAAAATTAAAGACGACAGCTATACA
This sequence comes from Trichosanthes truncata, assembly GCA_033996785.1. Taxonomy (NCBI): domain Eukaryota; kingdom Viridiplantae; phylum Streptophyta; class Magnoliopsida; order Cucurbitales; family Cucurbitaceae; genus Trichosanthes; species Trichosanthes truncata. The sequence goes on from JAWPNB010000010.1 coordinate 54,688,179, forward strand.
ATTAGAAATAGATAACCGGACATGATGGGTTTTTTTTTTTAGGTTAAATTATCAAAAATATCCTTCAACTATGGGTTGGTTTCAATTATATCCCTAAACTTTGAAAAGTTTCATTTTAACTTTTGAACTTTGAAGTTTGTTTCAAAACAAGCCTTGAAGGTTTTTCCCGTTAAATTTATGGACCAAAAATGACGTATTTGCATATGTTTTGATTTATTTTTCAACTTATATGTTCAAATATGTTCACATAAGTAACAAATCAAATGCAAAAACATCATTTTTCATCCATGAATTTAACAAAAAAAAAAAGCCTTCAATGATTGTTTTGAAACAAACTTCAAAGTTCAAGGGTTAAAATGAAACTTTTCAAAACTTAGAGATATAATTGAAATCAATCAATATTTTTCATAATTTAACCTTTTTTTTACATCATAGTTTTTTAATATATTATAAATATAAATGATATAAATTGAAAAAAAAAACATAAGATTTTTACTCTCGACATAAGATTTTCATCCCAATTATTGTTGAACTGAAAAAAAAAAAAAGTTTCATCCCAATTGTTGTTGAACTCAAAAAAAAAAAAAAAAAAAAATATATATATATATATATATATATATATATATATATATATATATATATAAAGAATCAAAATGAACAATAATGTTAGAAGGGATCAATCCCAATGTAAAAATCCTAAACCCAATTCATTCTAAGTTCGGAACGATTCTTCACCTTGAATTTTGCGAGAAGAATTAGGGACATATTTTCGTTTGTAAAGGTGAAATCTTCCTCGTCCAAGAAGATTCTGAAGAAAAGAAAAGGAAAAATCCAATCAGTTTCCTTGGAAACGCACCCAACAATTCGTTGAAGAACAAATCAACGCGGCGTCAGTACTGACTCGTCTTCAAATCGGCCGTTCTATTTCCTTCAATCTTTGCACATTCAATGGAAAGCTTCAAAGTCCTCGAACCCGAATTTAAGGCAATCGCTAGTTCTTGTCTTTCTTATAAATTCTTATAAATCTTCAGCATGGATTTTACCCATTCTCCACGTCCTCTGATGGTGTTTGGTTTGATTTTGTACAAGTCGCAGTGAGATTGGGTTTTTTTTTTTGGTTGATTTTCCCTCATGTTGAGGCTGAAGAGTAATAAATTATACACTTATCTTTCCGTATTTAAAGCTTTTCGGTCTCCATTGGCCTCCTCTGCACTTCTTCCCTTATCGAATCCAGCTTCCTTGAACTCTCCGCCGTCTTCCCTTTTGGGCTTTAGAACACGTATGGCTTTTTGTTATCTGTTTTCTTCTTGTTATTGTGCGTTTTTTAGCTGATTCCATACTGGTTCTTTCATGGGGTTTCTGATATATAGCCGTAATTTAGTGGGTTCTTTCTCGATTTCTGTACCGAAGTCCCAATTCAATTTTCCAATGGAGGACTAGGATTGGTATTTGAAGATATGGATTTGTTTGGATTGAAACTCTTGCTGAATCATGTGGACTTATTATGGGCTCATTTTCGGGGTCTTTTCTTGATTGTCATTCTTGTAGTTGCGGCGCCTACTTCTTCATACTTAACAAACAAAAGTCTAACTCTTAGCCGAGGCATGTCTTCTTCATCAACTTCATTGGAAATTGCAGACAAAGAGACTCCTCAGGATAATATTGAACAACTAGAATTATTGAGTGGAGTTTATGATCATTATGAAGGAGTTATTGTAGAAATGAAGGACCCTATGGATCCAAAAGAATTTGGTTCTTTGCTTGGAGCTTCATTATCTCAATGGAAACAACTGGTATTTGATTCCTGTTCTGTAATTAGTTGAACTTGGTTCTTGATACAGGCCTTCAACTCCCATTTATGGTTTCTGTTTGCATTTTGATTTGCAGGGTAAGAGGGGTATTTGGATCAAATTGCCTATTGAACTTGCAAATCTTATTGAAGTTGTTGTTAAGGTACATTTTGTTTATTCATAAAAGACAGTTGTTCTTAAAGCATATGATATTTACAAAGTGTTTATAATTTATAAATTTACATGCTGTCTATGTTAAAAATGTTATAGCATGGTACGTGCAGTTATATTAAAATTAAGATGGAGTATATAAAGAATTCTAATAATTACAACTCCAACATATTGAGGCCACTGTACACAATGATTAAAAACTTAAGTTCCATTGAATGGTATCTTTTCAACTTCATCATAGAGTTAAAAGCTATATTATATGTGTTTTGTCTTGTACTGTGTATGAATTTTTCAGTTCTATTTCTACCTTTAAACTCTCAAAAGTTTCCAATATATCTTTTGATTGTTTCAAAATCATTCTTACACTAATTATAATAAACAGAAGTATATACTGATTTATTATTTACGTTGGGCAAAATGGATACCTCATATACAGTTTGAGCAAAATATAAGCATACACGTAGATGTTACTTCATGTTTCCATTAAAAATGTCGCTGACCCAAAGGGTAATTTTGACCCAATTGAGAAGTTTATATTTGAAACTTCTTGAAGTTTAGGGATAGAGTTGAAAATTCATATAATAGTCTAGGGGAAAAAACTATAATTTAACCTCTTCTTTTTGTTTTTTATTTTTTATTTTTTATTTTATATCCATGAGTATTTGGGCCATGAGAACCTGGCCTACAATATTTGGTTGTCAAGAAACTCTTACGATTTGATCCTAGGTAGGTTACCATAGGGTTTAAACCAATTCCTCTCAAATCCCTTTACTTTTGACCACATAACCCAATGCCGAACCATGGTGGTTTAATTTAGCCTAAAGTTAAAATACTCTGCTTGAAAAAAAGAAGATTGGTCCTAGTCACTTTCTCATAATAATCCTGCTTGTTTTGTTTGATTTCAGGAAGGATTTGTGTTCCACCATGCCGAACCCAATTACCTAATGCTTGTGCGATGGATCTCTGAAACTACCAATAATCTTCCTGCTAATGCCTCTCATCGCGTGGGCATCGGTGCATTTGTAATGAATAGTAACCGAGAGGTACTTTCCAAACTCATGCTGTTTGTTTGTGATCTGAAAAACAATACTATGTTCATAATTTACTGTCTATTTGAAAGGGTTGACTTAGAAGAGCTCTTTGTTTTTAGTAGCTAACATTAATACTCTCATTCTGAAGGTGCTTGTGGTTCAAGAGATCAGTGGCAAATTCAAAGGTTCAGGAGTTTGGAAGTTACCAACTGGAGTGGTTAACGAGGTGAGCAACGTTCGGTCTGCTATAGTTGTCTCAATTCAATAAGCCTTCTTATGCTATAATGTATCTATTCTTTCTGTAGGGAGAGGATATTTGTGAAGCAGCAATTAGAGAAGTAAAAGAAGAGACTGGCGTAAGTAAACAACAAGCAAGCAGTCGTTTTTCTATTTTATTCGCTCTCTCTCTTAAATGTTTTAACAGTTTCATTTGAATTCCTTTCAGGTTGATGCAGAATTTGTAGAAGTGTTAGCATTCAGGTTTGAAATCTCTGCCCCTCATAATAACTAAAATCATTGTGCTCAAGTTATATGTTTTCTTTAATCTGGATTTCTTACCAACTGCTCCTTTCTTGGGTAATGCAGGCAAAGCCACAACTCATTCTTTATGAAATCGGATTTGTTTTTCGTATGCATGTTACGACCACGCTCGTTTGACATTCAAAAACAAATTTCAGAAATTGAGGCAGCCAAGGTATATTTTAATAGACCATGACTGATAATTGATGAGTTATGTCATTTTTTTAATTTTGAAGTAAAATTCCTCCTTGATTTATTAATGAGAGCCCCAAATTTGGAATCCAATGTTTCCATATCAATTATTGATCAATAATCTAGACTTTAGGACAGGTCACACCCTGCTGTCTAGATTAGTTGTCTAATAGAACTGTAGATTAAAAACACTTATCCATTAATACGATACTAGCTCGGCCTCGGCCTCAGCCTCTTGAATATCAAACATCAATATGCATCAAAACATTCCTTTTACATTCTTAGAAAGATTGTTGAGGCTATTTTTAGACAATGACCATTGATAATTTCTAGATGTGGAAATGAGATCAAATTTAAGACTGTAGATTGTGGTGATAAAACTTTTTCCCTTTTCTGACTTTTTCAACCCCTCCCCCCCAAACAGTGGATGCCCATTGATGAATATGCAGATCAACTCTTTGTTAGAAATAATTCGGGTTTCGATTATGTGGCAAAAGTATGTTTAGCAAAAGCAAACAACAACTATACCGGCTTCTCGGCTATGCCTACATATTCTGGCTCTGGTAAAATGACTTACCTGTATTCAAAACTGGAGATCTGAACTCACAATGCCTGGGGAAAGGTTCTCTCTACTTCAACAACATTTGAGGGTGGGGGAATTCGAACCTATAACCTCTTGGTCATAAGCTCATACTTTATGTCAGTTGAGTTATGTTCTTGTTGGCTAGTCACATGATTTGTTGACGTGATGCATTTGATATTGGTTTTTAAATGTTGGTAATAATAAGGTGAAAGAGTTAATAACATAGTACCGAATGGTATTATAATAATGTACTGTAGAACATTTCAAGTATTTTTTTATTGTAATGCCAACTATTTGTTGACTATTTGTTGAGTTTAAATATGATGTGAGATTCTTGAGTCATATTTTCTTCTTTTAGACTCTAAAATTCTTGGAGTTTGAATTTCTTTTTCCTTTTTTTAAAAAAGAACGTTACCATTGAACCGAGATTTTACTAATATTATAACTAGTATCTTAACCGATTAGAGTTATATTTAAATTGACTTTTGAAGTTTGATTTTGATTTTGAACCTTTATTTAGTTTGGTTAAAATACTATTTTGATTCTACTTTGAGTCCCATTTTATTTTAGCCACTGTACTATTAAATGTTAAAATTTAGTTCTCATTACTTTCAATAAATCTTAAAATTAGTCCTTATTATTAGTTTAAGTTAATTTTTTAAAATCAAATTTGGTTAAATAATAATAATATTAATTATTATTTTTATTCAATAAAAGATACAAGATTAATACAAAATTAGTTTAAGTGGGGATTTATTCTAACTAGTATTTTAACGAGTTGGAGTTATACTCAAATTCATTTTTGAAGTTTGATATTGATTTTTAACTTTTATTTGGTTTCTACATCGGTATTTTAGGCTCCATTTGATAATCATTTAATTTTTTGTGTTTTGAAAATTGTTTTAGTTTTCGCATCATTTTTCTACAATTCTCTATAATAACTTTAATCTTTCTTAAGAAAACATTTGCATTCTTAGCCAAATTTCAAAAACAAAAGCAAGTTCTTGAAAATTATTATTTTTAGTTTTCAAAACTTGAGTTAGTTTTTGAAAACATACTTAAAAAGTGGATAACAAAACAAGAAAATCCATAAGTAGTAGAAATTGTATTTATAAGCTTAATTTTAAAAAATTAAATAGTTATCAAACGAGATTTTAATATTTAAAATTGAAAAAGTGAACCAATTGATAATGAGTTGAGCTACATCTTAATATACTAAACCCAGCACTTTTGTCCTGTCACTGAATGTGGAATCCAATAAAACTTGGAGCACTAAACTTGAAAATTCAAAAAGATAAAAAGGATTCAAATGAAAAAGGTTAAAAAATAACAAAATGTTGGGACTTCCTTGTGATTGCTTCCACCGACACAAAGAATAAGATTCCAGATCATTTTCCGACATGCATTGTCCAAATTTAAAAAAAAAAAAAAAAAAAAAAAAAAAACCCAAGAACAACTAAACAATTATTCCAATTTAAATAAATTATTGTTCTTTTTCAAAGTGGAAAAAAAATTAAACCAAATCGCATACAAGATACAACCCAATTTGATATTTAAAGTGACTGTACAACATCCACAAAAAAAATAAAAATAAAAATAAAAACATCACCGACAAATCCCAAAAAGGTAAATTAAAATTGCCAAATATAAGTGGACATTTATTTTGCTCTATGAATAACGGACCTCTAGTATCGCGCCACGTGCCGCTTCCATCATAAAAATCATACGAGCAAAACACCCAACCACAAACTCAACATCATCACCACGATCGATCTCTGACCGTCCGATCCAAACGCCCCATCTTTGTCCGATTTCTGATCCGCCGGCTCGCCGTCGGACTCGTCGGAGCCGATCGGCGAGTCGGCATCCTCCTCCTCGCCGTCCGACGCCTTAGGCGATGGCGCCTTCGTCTTCTTCTTCTTCGGTGCCTCTTTCGGCGCCGGAGCCTCGTCGTCCTCCTCTCCCGGCACCGCCTTGAAAAGCTCTCGCGGCTGCAACACCTTGTCGACCTCGTACACCACCAACGGCTCCGAGTCAATTAGCGTCGCCGTCACCGTCGCCGTCACGACCTTCGTCTTCACCGTCACGTCCTCGCCGTCGGTCTTGATGTCGAAATCGTACTTGGCGCCGCCGTCGGTCGCGAGAGTGTTGACGACGCCGTTGTTCGATTTGAACATCTGCATCGAGAGGTAGATCGGCATTCCGTGGTACAACAGCAGCGACACCTTGTGCGCCGCCGTCAGATTCTTGTACTTTGGAAGAAAGGCGTTGAGTACGGTGTCCGTAGGGCAAAACACCGTCAATCCGCCGTCGATGTTCGACTGATAGGTCTCGACGGCTCCGCTGGCGATTAACAAATCGGTGAAGGCTTTGCAGCCTTGCTTCGGCAGGATTTCAGTCAGATTTAGACTGAGCGGCGCTGCCGTCGGGGCCTCGGCGTCGGCGGATGTTATGACCTGCAAAAAATGTGACCTAATTTGTTAAAAACTGTTGGTTAACTAACAAAATTGTCGTCTTCCTCTTCTTCAAGTGAAAAATAATAATAGTTATTATTTTTTAAAAAATTCATCCATAACAATAATGGACGATAAATTGGAAATTACTTTTTGTCGGTCACAAAAACTAATTTATTTTTTTAAAAAAAAACACACACCCATAATTCATCTTAAAATAGGAGAAAAAATGATGATTAAATTATAAGTTTAATCCTAATCATTTTTTTCTTAAAATTTTAATTTGGTATGTAATAGATCTAGAAAGTTAATTTCATTCTAACACTTACATCTCAATTTTGTTAAGAAATGCTTGAATCTACTCGAAATCAACCTATCTAAGAATCCTTAAGCAAATATGGTCATTAATCATTGACCAACTAATAACAAACTAATAGTCTTAATAGTCTGTGGAATACTATGCACTATAAACATAAACTATTATAATTCAGATTAAATAACTCTACATCCTAAATATAATTATTTAACTCCACATATTATTATAACTTAAATTATTATAATCTAGACTATTATAATCCACTCACCGCACCAAATAACCCATTATTAGAGATTAAATATGAAAATTTCAAAGTTTTGAGATTAAATACAATTCTACCAAGTTGAATCTCAATTGGATAAGACATTATAACCTTGTCTTATTCTAGATTTGAATTCTCACTCACACACATTGTTAAACTAAAAGAAATGCACATACAATTCTACAGAACTTATAATTTAATCAAAAGTCAACCCGAACATAACTCAATGCTATCAAGTTTTGCCCTAATCTAGATTCTAGTGTAGCAAAGGAGTTAGAATTTACAGTACCTTACTGATCTGCAAGATGGAGATATTGTAGGGCAACTCCATAACAGATTTGACATAAAACGAATTCAATGCACCGCCATTATCTTCAGATCCAAATCCAACTTTTCCGCCTTTCATATTGGTGATATTCACATAACCAGAGGTTCCGGTGGCGGAGCCGGAGGCCTGAAACAGAGTAGAAGAGAGCGTAGTACCTTTCGAGAGCTGGTGGAGCTTTTTGGCGCCGTAGTAATCGACGAGAACGTGAAGCGAGAGCACATTCTTGATGGTGCCGACGGTGAAGTGCTTGTCGAGCAGCGCCGACATGGCGGAGTTGTCGAGAGCGAGGACGGTGATGGTGAGGCGGCGGTTGATCTCGCCGGCGAGGTGCGTGATGGTGAGGTAGTGGTTGAAGGTGCTGAGCTCGGGGTGTTTGGCGAGGATTCTGGTGATGTTGTGAGCCTCAGCGGTGGAGGAGAAGAGGAGGAGGAGGAAGAGAGGGAGCGCCAGAGCGGCGGCGGCGGCGGAGAGAGGTTGTGGTCGCCGCATGGCGGTGGTTGATACGGCGGCGGAGAGAAACGGAGGGGTTTGGGAAAGAAATTTGTGGTTGTGGATTGGTGTTGTGTGAGGAGAGGGATTTGAGAGGTTTTTAAGAATGGAGGGATTTAGAGTGAGAATGCTACAGAGTCCACCAACCAGAAACTTTGGCATGGGAGCCAGCTCAGGGAGGTGGAGTGGGGCCCATGGGATTGGTTGAATATGATTCAAAATTAACTACTTTTATTTATTTATTTAGGGTGAAATTACGAGTTTAGTCGTTGAACTTAACTTTGCATTTAATCGGTTCTTGAACTTTAAGTGTCTAATAAGTATTTGAATGTTGGTTAAATTACAATTTTAGTTCCTAAACTTTAAAGTTTATGTCTATTTGGTCTCTGAACTTTCAAAATTACAAATTTAGTATATGAACTTTTGAATTCTTTTAAAGAAGTTCATGAATCTACTAGATATCTAATAGCTCGATTAATGTTTTAAAAATTTTGAATTTGTCAGGGACCTATTAGACAAAAAATTGAAAATTTAGGGATCAAATAGATACAAAACTCAAAGTTCAGAAACTAAATTTGTAATTTAACCTTTAAGTTTCAATTTTGTGTCTAATAGATATTTGAATTTAAAAAAATGTCTAATATGTCCTTAAAATTTGGAGACTAAACTTAGACTTAAAATTTATTTATTTATTTTGGTCTAATAAATTTCTAATTTTTCGATATTATGTATAATACGTTTTTTAACTTTAAAGAGTGTATTAATAGGTTGATCATAATCTATTAGACACAATTGAGATTTAGAGGCTTGTGGATTATATTGTGCGGGGAGGGACTTCACTTTTTTTTTCTTTTTTTTTTTTGGTGTTTATGGGCCTGCTTGGATTACTTTTTAATTCAATTGTTTTTCAAAAATGCTTGTTTTAAGCATGTTTTTTTTTTTGTTTTTTTTTAAAAAAAAAACGTTTAACATTAAAACACCCATATGTTTGGTTACATTTTCTCAAAAGTGTTTTTATATACAAGTTTGTTTGAATTACTCTATACTCAAAATGCTTCTACTAATGTCAAATTACTATAAAGAACGACTATTAAACGTTATGAACTAATAAGTTCAAATTTGTATTTAAAACACTATGATTGGTAGCTGATCATCGTCGGTCGACCACCGTCGAAGTGGTAGCCTACAGTGGTTGTTGGAGGGGGTCGCTGACGGTGGTCATCGAAAGGGGTCGCCGACGGTGGTCGCTGGAGGGATCACCAACAGTGGTGTGAGGGTATTTTGGTCATTTTTATATATCATTAAAATTTGGGAGGTATTCCAAGTTAAACACCTAAAAACCTTTTTTTTCTAAAATTTGACTTTGAGTGTTTCACTCAAAATAACTTATTTCTCAAACTCATTTTTAAAAAAAAAATTATTTTAAGTAGTGGTTGCCAAACACTACAAATCTTATTAAAATGATTTTTTTTGAAAAAAAAAAAACACTTAAAAAGGTAATCCAAACGAGCCCTAAATCTCATTTTAGTCAGTAAACTTTTAAAGTTTTTCATTTTATGGTACCTCAACTTTCAAATTGTTTATTTTAGTTTATGAACTTTGAAAAATTAATCATTTTGATCATTATCTTTGCTTTTGTGTTCAATAAATGAATAAACGTGACTTTGAGTATGTGTATTAACATGTTGAGATTGGCATATATTGGAGCCACATGATTTGGTTAAGAAGGTTTTGAATGAGAAAATATTAGGTGGAAAAATAATAGCAAAGACTAAAAATGTTATTTTTAAAAGTTAAAAACTAAAATAAAGTACTAAAATGAAACAAACATACAAATTCAGAAACCTATATATATATAAATCAGAAACCAAAATTAGGTTTAAACCCTTTTTAATGTACATCATAATCATTATTCATACTTTATAATAAGAATAATAAGTCAAGTATAATAATGCTAAGCTTTTTTTAAAAGGGTCTATAAACAACAATTTCGAAATGAGGTAGTTTTTAAGTTAAATGACAAAAATAAGGTATTTTTGGCAACTCACTACTCACAAGGAAATCATAGCTCAAATTTACTAGAAAAATAAATCATAGAATCATTTAATTGTTTTTTCAATACAAAATTTGTCCCATTATTATGATGCACAATTAGAACCCATCTAGACGTATTCACTCAAATAAATTAATAAAAGACGTGACATCATTTAAAAAAATAAAACTAAGATCAGTAAATTTGAGATGATTTTAAAAATGGGTAAATTATAATTTTTTTTTTTTAAAAATAAACTTTGGAAGATATTTGAATATTCTAAAGAAAAAAAGTAAAGATATTTGGCAATGAGTTCTAATTATTTTATAAAGGTTAGATAATAGATAGAAGTAAAGTAAAGATACTTGACTTTCTTTATAATTATTTGAAAGACTTCTATGCTGGATTAGATGCTTCTGCACGTGGTTGCTTATATTTGGAAACTATTGTAACTTGTAAGTAAAATCATAAAGTCACACAAAAAAAAAAAAAAAAAAACCCTCAAAGAAGTTAAAATATACAATCATATTAATGGGTGGTCAATCTCAACATAATTTAATTGGTAAAAATATAATATTTTTGATAAAAAAAAGGTCAGGTTCGAATTTTCATCTCTACATGTTGAACTCAAACAAAAATTGTTATTAAAATAATGATACGCCATTCAAACATATTTTGCTAATTGAGTTGAAAATACTCGATATTTAATTTAATAAATTTGACATTAAAAAACTAACTCACCTTGCGTATTTCAATTTTGTAACAATCTATAATTTTTGTTATAACAAATAAATTTATTTTAAATGTAAATTGGGACACCTCTCATTAATTAAAAAATATTCTTCTTAAATTTCGACATCTATTGTTTTTTAACAAATTTACTATCGACACTATAATTACTCATTTTAAAAAGATAAGTGTGTATTTGGCATACATTTTTAAAATAATGATAGTGAATAAAATATATTTCGTTTATTGAGCTGAAAATACTCTAATTTAATAATTTTGACATTGCCCTTTGCGAAAAGAAAAAAAAAAATCACATATTTCAATTTCCTAACATTCTAGGATTTTTGTTGTAAAGAATATGTTCATTTTAATAATGTTAATTGGGCCCCTCGTTAAAAAGTACACTTCTTAAATTTCTACATCAAATTTACTATCGACAATGATTTATTTTTAAAAATTAATGGTGTGTTTGGCCTACATTTTGTTAAAAATAGAACCACGTTATAAATAAGCATTCCTTTTTAAAGAAAATAATTTACAATCCTTATTTTAAAAGTACTTTTTAAGTTTTCTTTTTTTTTTTTTTAAATAATTTTTCAAACTATTGTTTTTACTATCGACATTTTAAGAAACATTATTAATTGGTCAAAAACATTTTTTACCACTCTCGATTATATAAATTAAAAAAAAGGGTAAAAATCAATTTTAAACCCTGAACTTTGTATCAGTTTACACTCTATTAGATTCTATTTTAAAAACTTTGTTTATATGTGTGCAAACTTATAATTATATCAATTAAACTCTTGAACTTTCATAATTAACGATTTTTAAATTGAGAGTCTAAATTTTTTAAGAAGTCTATGTACATGTGGGAATTGATGCATGAACGATTTTTAAATTGAGGGTTTAAATTGATTCACTTATGAAAGTTCAAGAGTTTAATTGATATAATTATAAGTTTGCACACGTATAAACTAATGTTTTTCAAACAGAATATAATGTTTGGTGTAAATTGATATACTTATGAAAGTTTAGAGTTTAAATTTATACAAATATTAGTTTAGAATTTTTATTGATATAATCCCTAAAGTTTAGAGGTATAAATTGATTTTTGTCCTAAAAAAAAACACAGACTCTTAATCATTCATAAACATGGCAGGCTAAACCGACACTAAACACTTTAGGAATAAAATTATATATTTTGGATTTGAAAATAGAAGAAAAATATGAAAAGAAAGATAACAAAGCATTGAAAAAATAAACAAGGGTTAAGAAAATTAAAGCCAAAATAGACAAAAGAAAAGGGCACCGCAGACAGATGATGTCCCACCAACCACTTTGAGAAGAAAGAAATGGTTCAATAATTTGCTTTTTTAAAATTAACATTTGGATCTTCTCCAAGATCTATTTGGAAGGAAAAAAAAAAAAAGGTTAAAATATCATTTTGGTTCCCTTTATTCAATTTTGGTCCCTGTACTTTCAAATGTTCAATTTTAGTTCATGTACTTTTAATAAAGCTTAAAATTGGTCCCTACTATTAGTTTATGGTTAATTTTTCTTAAAAAAGTTAACATCTGTTAGCTTTTCCTCTATAAATTTTAAAAATATGTTCACATGATGTATTTTCTTGTATTAAAATTACTATTAATATTTAACCAATTTTGATAAAAATTAACTTCAAATTTGTCATAGAGACCAATTTTAAGCTTTATTGAAAGTACAAGGACTAAAATTGGACATTTGAAAGTATATAGACTAAAATGGAACAAAGCTCAAAGTACAGGGACCAAAATGGTATTTTAACCCAAAAAAAAAACTTGTTTAAACCATTTTAGATGGTTTTTTTATAAGTAATTTGTCTCATAAATAAGTTTTTAAAGGGTGCGTTTGTGATAATAGTAGATTTACTTAGTTTAGCTACTCGTCATAATTTTTCTTCGTAACCAAAGTTTCCGAAGAAATGTTTGTAAATTTTTTTGGAGGTTTAAGTTTTGACTAAAACATATATCTCAAGATTGAATATTAAAAAAGATCTTATTTATTTAAATCAAAATACTATAAACAAAATGATTCACAATCAAGTTTGAGCTTGAAAAGTTTGAAATTTGGTCTAGATTTAAAAAAAATAAAATAAAAGTTACCATGTGAAACAGAAGAAAATAGGAACAAGAATCTTTTAAAGTGAGCAAAGCTCAACAGTAATTGAAATGTACGATCGACCAAGAGGTCAGAGTTCGAATCCCCCCACTTTTCAATGTTGTTAAACTCAAAAGAAAAAAAAAATCTCAATCGTCATACAAACAAAACGACTAATACTTCAAATGTGTTTTTAAAAAACGAGAGGAAAGTAAATAAAAGATGCGTGTATATCAAATTTCTATTAGATAATTTTTTTGTGAGTAATTAAATAATTTGTTAACGATAATGATTAACACTATTTTAAGTATAGTGTATGTAAATTTTATAGTATATGTAGAAATGATTAAATATATGTTTTAATATCTTATGTTTAGCTGTTTTTTTAATTTGATGTTAAATATTTGGTTCAATTATAAGTTTAGTCCCTAAACTTTGAGGTTTATGTCTATTTGGTCCCTAAACTTTCAAAAGTTTTTAATAAGTCTTTATACTTTCAATTTTGTGTCTAATAGGTCCCTATTAAATTTAAAATTTTTTAAAATTAATTGATCTAATAGATATGAATTTGAATTTTATGTCTAATGGAACTCTAAAATTTCAATTTTGTGTCTATTAGACGAAAGTCCAAAGACTAAATTTGTAATTTTGAAAGTTTAGAGACTAAATAGATACAAATCTCAAAGTTCAAGGACTAAATGTGTAATTTAACCTAAATATTTTCAAAGTTTCAATCTCATCCCTCATGTATATTTTCTTCAATTAAGTTCTTATAGTTACAAAACGTTAAAATTAACAATTGACAAAGTTATAAAAATTACCCTTCTTAAATTCACACATCGACATTCTTCTATACTTAATTAGAATTTAAAAAAAAAAAACAAAATCAATGGATAAGAAAGTAGTTGAGAAATCATTGAACTAATTAATCTGAAATGCAACAACCAAAAGAAAAAAACAAAAACATTTTAATTGATGAAAACAAAAAATGAATTAAAAATAAAATAAAATTGGTGAGATGGAGTGGGGCCCACAAGTGTCGGTAGACAAGAGGCTCCAAGAAACGCCAGTCTGGCATGAGGATGCCTCATGGGGACAACCGTATTTGTCCATTTAATTAATCAAACCTTTTCCATAATTATTTTTAAATGAATATATTCCAAGGGGAAAAATAGTCCATTATTTTTGCCCCTTTCACTCAACATAAGGGTAAATGCGTCTTTTCACTTCCTCGTTTATTTTTGACATTGTTGTGGTTGTCATTGTCATCATTGTCATATCGAAATATCCTTCTAACTTTAGTAGCGCACGAGCTAAAAAGGAGTTGTTGCTCTTCTACTGGAGAAATGTAGATCTAAAGTAATGTAGGGTAGCTATTAGAACAAGTGAAAAAAAAAAATCAACGTAAAATTATCTATTTATTGAGGATAAAGGAATTGAGAATTTGAGGCTGCGTTAGAATTGATGGAAAAATTAATGAAGCCAAGTTATTTTGGTTAAAAAACACTTTTACTTCTAAACTTTCATGAAAGTAACAGTTTCGTCCCTAGATTTTAGTTCTTTTCATAGATAAAGTCAAACATTTGTTGGTGGTAATATCAACATGCGCTCAATAAGACTTTAAGTGCACCAAGAGTTGGGAACAAAGCCGGATAAACCTAACAAAGGGTTGAGGTTGTTTCATTTGTAGAGGACCTCAAAAACTACTCTTCTAACGTAAAAAGTGGTCGACCATTCATAAATGCTTCAGGAATCCGCTCGAAGTTCCATTTTAGTGCCCCTAACATAAAGGCGAGCATTTTGGTCTGCTTTCTCTTTATATATAACATATACTAGAATATGGTTAGCTCTTTACTTGTTAGATGGGTTAGCTTTATGCACTTGTTCTTCCTCGAATTAATTGGTTGTAGTGGGTTCATCTCCTTCTCCAAAGGTCTTTTCAAGTGCAATCTTACAAGATTACTATAAAAATTTATAACAATGTAGTCCTTGAATTTTAGTAAGTAACGATATAGTCGTTTAAAATTTGTAACGATTTAGTCCATGTTGTAAAAAAATATTATTAAAAATTGAGAGTACAAGGACTAAATTGTTAAAAAAATTGAAAGTATAAAGACTATATCGTTATAAATTAAAGTTCAAGGGCAAAATTATTGCTCCTATGAAAGTTTAAAGACTAAAAGTATTTTTTAATAAAAAATATTTTACACGATTGAATGTAGCTCAAATTTGATTGATCTATTAAATTTTGGTGGGATCTACTCACCAATGTAGTATATTTTTTATCGGACAATCAACTTAAGGGGCAATGAGATAAATATGGCTAGTTTTTTATGGGTCAACATGAAAAATAGCTATATGTAATTGATTTTATAAAAATGTCTAAAAATATATTTTTATTATAATATTAAAATTAGATTCGGACAAAAATGCCCCTATATACTTTTTTCCATTTTTAAAGAAGCTACAAGAATGCCTAAAATAATGGAGCATTATAAGGGATGCAGGTACAAGTTGCATTTAACAAACGTATTAACATAAAAAATCTAAAACCTAAAACTTAATGTTGTTTCCATTTTTTTTTTAAAAAAAAACATCTAGTTAAGTACTAACCATGAACCCCCATTATGAATTGATAGATTGAAGCAATAAAAATTGCATAGATATGTACGTTAATTAAAACAATGACCTAGATTAGTATATATTGGAAAATGCATATGTAGTTGCATCTATAGAGCGTTCAAACAGGGAATATAGCAGTATGTAATCATCATTTAATAAAGTGTGAACAAAAAATTGGATAAATAAAATTACTAATCTCAATCATCATTCACCAAAGAAAATGGGTAAATAAAATTAATTGCTCACTTGCCATCATTTAATGAAGATGTCATTTGACCTTGAAATCCTTGTGTAGTGTAGGTCTCTATCAAATAATGTCGTTAATATTGAAGGAATGAACGTTTCACTTCGCAGCGGAAGCATTGGATCGTCTTTGATTTTATTTAAAATTAAACTAAAAAAATAAGATTAAGCAAACTTTACTCGGAGTAAATATGGAGATATTTATGGCGGGTTTTTATTTCTTCCACAAAGTCTTCCAGGCTATGACTTGAACATATGACCAAGGCTTGTGAGAGCATTTTGAAAGAAAATCCAAAGGAATTTGAGAGAAAAATGTCTAGAAAGAATTCTTTAATTCTCTATTAAGGAAATGTGAGGTATATCTAATGGCTCAACCCAATGATCCTATTTATAGAGATTAAGAACAAATCTTTGCCATAATTAAAATATTATATTTTAATATATAATATATTAAAATATATCCTATACTTATTTGAATCTCATTCAAATTTTCTACGATATTTATTTATTTGAATCTTATTCAAATTTTATAAATATATTACAATATATCTTATACTTATTTGAATTTCATTCAAATCTTCTACGATATTTATTGTTTTGAATCTTATTCAAAAAAAAAAAAATCTTTTATTTAATGTATCTAATATACATTAGTTATTTTAACATTTAATGTATCAAATACAATAAATATATTTTCATCTTTATATTTAATATATCTAATATATTAAATATTAATTTGAACATTTCAAATTTTTCTTTCAACTAGATTGATCTTTTAGTGTTACTATGGAGTAGCAAGGGGACCTTATGGACCTACAGATTATAAGCTCCAATGATACAAAATTAATTTCTTTAAGTAATCATTTTTCATTCATTAACTTTAGGGTCCCTCCACTATAGACCTAGAGTTGTACTCTTATGCACTGTAGGACAAGTTATGTCCATGAATATAATCACTACATGCAAGTTGATCATTCACGAGTTGTTCGTAATTACAGATAGGTTCATTGTTCAAGTCCCAAAATCAGCACTTAAGGGAATTACTCATCTACTTACCCTATCTAGAAATAAGTTAATTTCATCTTGTGAGATTATGTTTCCAGCTCCCTATTTGGTCAAGTCTCCAAAATGGTAGGCATGTTAAATCGGCTACAAAAGTCACTCTCACCCATGCAAATCAAAGGACAATGAGTTGAGGGAGAGACATGAAATTTTATTTTCACCATCAAGTTTGAGATGACTGGCAATGGATTCAATGAGTTGAGTAAGAGTAGGGTCATTTTCAGATTTGAAAAATGAAAAAAAGGCATTTCAAATCTAGAGAATAGAAAAAGATGCAACGTTCGATTTCAAATCTAGAGAATAGAAAAAGATGCAACGTTCGATAATGGAGGAGGTGGAACGTTTGAAAATCGAGAGAGGAATGAGAATGGAAGGAATGTTTGAAAATAGATGAGAGAGTGATTGAGGTTGTTCAGTAGATTTTTTTACAAACAAATCTTGGTTGTTAAAATCAAGTTAGTGTATGGATTTTTTTTTCCAGAATATTGCATTTAGATAGTTTGAGTATAAATATCAGTAAACATCATAGAAGTGATTGAAATATAAGATTATTCACTCTCGTTTTCTAAAAACTCGATAGTCACAAATTCGAATATTGAATCTTTTTATCCATTTTTTTTCTTTATTTATTATTATTTTTTTTTTGTAGCTATCAGGCACAATTTCTCTAAATTTAATCTCTAAAAAGTCAATTTAACCCCGCCCAAAAAAAGAATGTAATCAGTTTACACATTTTATCTACCC
Organism: Trichosanthes truncata; assembly: GCA_033996785.1. Lineage (NCBI taxonomy): Eukaryota > Viridiplantae > Streptophyta > Magnoliopsida > Cucurbitales > Cucurbitaceae > Trichosanthes > Trichosanthes truncata. The sequence goes on from JAWPNB010000010.1 coordinate 54,705,881, forward strand.
CACAATTATTTTACCTCATTTTTTACTCAACAAGGTATGAAAGGATGTTTTTGTTTTTGTTTGTGTTTGTTTTTTAAAATTTTCAAATAACCAATGATATTCTAATGCATTCTCTTTCTCTAGTGGTTGAGATTGAGAAATAACTATTTTTTTAAATGAAATGGCAAAGAGAATAAAAGTAATTACTTTTTGACATTTTTGTACTTTGCTTAAAAGATGTTAAATTATCGATAGTTTCCCATAAAGTTCATATAACGCATAGTTTTCACTTCTTACAATAATTATTAATTTAAATAATGGATGAATGATAGAATGTTCTCAATAATTATAGCAACCCCTTATTGGTTTACACTTCTCTTTTTGTCTTATTTATTGTGTAGTTATTATTTTTGTAATATTAAACTCTCACCCCAAAGAAAAGTATAGTAATTTCTTTTTACCATTCAAATTAGGAGCAAATGTTTATATAACTTTTTTTCTTTTAAGTTGGGTAGAAATTCAAAACTCTAATTTTTGGTCAAGGATATAATATCTTAACCGATTGAGTTATGCTTACGTTGACTTTAAATCCATAACAAAGTTACTACTACTTTATAATTAATCGAGCTATGCTCTATTTGACGTTCATTCTCATTTTTCTTGAGTTCTTTTTTGTATTAACCTTTTTTTTTAGTTCAACAACAATTGGAGGTGGAGAGAGTCGAACCTCTGATCCTACCACTAAGCTATACTCACTTTGGCATACTCTTATTCCGATTTTAAACATGCTTTCTCCCCTAACGTGGGTGATCAATAGACCTCTCTACAACCACATAAATTTCATTAAATTTCATGATTGGAAAGACCTATCTCCTCACCATTAATATTATATACTTTCAAATGGCATTAATTACAATCTCATTTATTGTTGTACATGTCCTTTATATAGAGTAGGACTTGGTTGGTTCTTTTGGGAAAAAAGATTCAAGAGCTCCACAAGGAAATTGTCTCCATGTCCTGTGGGCCTAACAGCCAAGTTGGGCTTTTTGGCCTGGTTTTGTTTTGGAAAATTTTGGGTGTGTAGGTTGTTTCATTTTCTAAAATATTAATAAACATGCAATTTTTATAAAAAAAACATAATTAAGGTAAAACACACTTTTGGTTGATGAGATTTGAGCTTAGTTTCTATTTGGTCCTTGAGTTTTTAAAACTAACACTTTGGTCATTGAGATTTGAATTTTGTTTCTATTTGGTTCTTGAGATATCAAAAGTGACATGTTTATTCTCGAAGTTTGAATTTGATTTTTAATTAATCATTGAAGTTTGAAATTGGTTTATAAATGATCCCCAACAAAATTGACATTTGTTGACCTAATGGAATCATGACGTGGTAGTTAACATATGCTAACTAGACTTTGATTATATATTTATTTTAAATGAGTTAAAATTTTATACATACATACATCTCTCTCTCTCTCTCTCTCTCTCTCTCTATCTATCTATCTATCTATCTATCTATCTATCTATCTATCTATATCTATATATATATATATTATTTTTTATAATTAGGGACCAATTAGAAATCAAAATCAAATCTTGGTGATCAAGCATGTCACTTTTGAACTAAATAGAAACTGAATTCAAATTTGAAGGCCAAAAGTGTTAGCTTTAAAACTTAAGGACCAAATAGAAACTAAATTCAATTCCCAAAGACCAAAGGTGCATTTTACCCAAATAATTGATCTAGATTTTGATAACCGTTTTCTAGTTCAAACAAATTTGGAGTAGAATATCAAAACTTAAATCTTAGGAAAGGCGATAGGTATATTATCTATAGAGTCATACTGTAATTGACCTAAATTTTGATGATTTTTTTTTAGTTCAACAATATGTGGGTGAAAAATTTGAACCTCTAACCTATTGATCGATGATACGTACTTTATGCTAGTTGAACTATGCTTATGTTGACAAATTGTAGATAACTCTAATCATATCAACAACTCATGAATTTAAATATTGATTGACAATTTTATAGTAATATAATGACTAGTTGAAATATATTATATATTTTTTAATAGAAAAAAAATACATTTTTGGTCCCTAAGGTTTGCATTTAATAACATTTAAGTCCATGAGTTTTCAAACTCAACCTTTTAACTCTTGAGGTTTGAGTTTACTAGCATTTTGGCCCCTCCATCTAATTTTTCGTTACTGTAGTTAATGGAAGTTGACATGACATTTTTTATTAAAAAAATATATTTGTTTAATGTTTTAAAATAAAAATATATTTTTAATTTTTTTTTTTCATTTCTCTTCTTTCTTCCTCTTCCTTTTTCTTCACCTCCACCACAATCTGCCACCGCCAACCACCACTTGTCACCACCGCCCCTCACTGATTGCCGACTGCAATTTTTTCATAAACCAAAATCTCAGCAAAACACTAAGGGGTTGTTTGGTTTAAGGTTATGCCTAGAATAATGGATGCTTGCGAATAAGATGTCTAAAAATAAGATTCTTGATAATCATTGATTGCTGTGTTTGATTGTACACTTGAAAATGCTAATTTTTATAATAATAAATGATATTTTTGTCTTTTTTATGAGATTAATTTTATAAATTTTATATAATTATGATGCATTAATTAATGAACTCTTCAACAAACAGATGTAAATTAATTAATCATCGTAGAGGTATACTTTTAAATGAATAAATATTTATAAAAAGTTAAATTTTTATACTAAATTATTTCAATTAATTAAATATATTTAACAAATTGCTAATTTATTAATAGTTTCAATAAATACACAATTACATTAATTTAGTTTATTTTTATAAAGGGAAAAAAATTCAATTTTTACCTGTAAACATGTCACTGTGTATCAATTTTCACTCTAAACTTTTGATTTCATCAAATTAGACCTTAGACTTAGTTGAATGTTGCAATTTCTACCATCTATTCAATTTTCACTAATTTTAACAAAAAGAAATATAAAAATCTCCATAAACTCACTAATTTCAATAATATTAAGATTTTCAAAATTTTAAGTTTGATTAATCTACAAACTAACTAATGAATAACTTTACCAAAATTCACAAATTTTAACAAAATGTAGCTCTAACGATGATTTTCTTTAAAATCTTATCAATTTAGTACCATATATATGTTTTATAATTCATTGAAAGCATATGAGAATACTTTTTCTTAATGGATTTTAAAAAAAAAAAAACTTATTGGAGGATAGAAATTGCATTTTTTTGAGTTTAAGGTAAAGATTGGAATACTTATCTAAGTTTGGAGTACAATTTGATGAATTAAAAAGTTTAGTGTAGACGAAATTGATACAACTTGACAAACTTAGGGGTAAAAATTGATTTTTTTTTCCTTTTTATAAATGAGAATTTGTTGGGTATATTTTTAATCAATCAATTAGTTATGATTAATTTATTACAATTGAAAAATTAATTAGGTTAATTTAATACATTATTATAAAATAATTTTTATATAATCTAGTTTATTATAAAATAATTTTTATATAATCTAATTTATTATAAAATTAATTTTAATAGAATAAATAAATGTATTTAAAAGAAAGATGGATATTAACAAAAATAAGATAGAGAAAGAGAAGGGCATGAAGAAAACTCATGCTTTTGCAAGGCATCAAATATCCTTACTCATGGGTATACAAAACCCATGGGAAATAACTCATTTTCCCATGGTCAATCCTCCAAACCTTGTACCAAACAAGGGAATATGTATCCCTTGTTGATTCCTACCCTTATTCCTGTCTCCATACCCTCAATCCAAATGTCTAATAGCACATAAATTGTGTTATCTTTAGGCTTTTTTATTGCTAGTTTTATGGCGTTATCAGATACTTTCATGCATTTATTTGTCTTATTTGTAGTTATCGAGCAATTGGAGCAAAATCGGAGCTTTCGAAGTTATCATGGTGAAAAGCACCCCATTTGGCATCAATTGGAGAAGCCAAGGCAAGAGAACAATCAAATCAAGTTCAAAAACCCGAGAGCACAAAGTCTCAATGCCCAGAGAGCGTCAAGATGTGTCTACAGCTTGTCAAGCCAGCAAAACTGTGGGGCAAGCGTTGACGCTTGCTGGAAGTGTCTCAACGCTATGAAATTTAGGTGCGCAAGTCCTTCCATCATAAAAACATGCGAGCTGGAAGCATTCCGTTCATAGCACGAGACCAGAATGCTACTAAACTCAAACTTCAAGGGGTTAAAATGTTGAGTTTGAAAACTTAGAGACCTAAATGCTACTAAACCCAAACTTCAGAGACCAAAAATGTATTTTTTCCTTTCTAATATCTTAGTTCAATTTTGCTGAATCTGCCACCATGCCTTTTGTTTTATTAAATAGAATATATTTGATTATAGGGTTCTCATGAACACATACGTATTATATATATATAGTTCAAATTGTGGAAATTTTAACTTCTCACTTTTTCATCGATGATATAATAAGTTAACGAATTGAGTTATACTCAGGTCGACAATTTAACATTATGTTGCTAGTGGCTAGAATGAATAATTAAATTACGAGCATAATACACCATAATATAATATATTATTAATATTTTTGTCAACATTAGCATAGCTTAGTGGAAGAGAAATTACTTGTCAATCTGAAGATAGCTTAATGGATAAGATCTCAAAGATCGATGGTTTGATTTTCCACTCATGCAATGATTGAATTATAAAAAAAGGGTTAAGATACCACTTCTTTCCGTTGAAATTGAAGATTTAAATTCTTCTCCTTACAAAAATTATAAAATGAAAAGAAAAAAAAAAAAAGAAAACCCTATATAATAGATTAGGGATGGAGGAAAAAGACCAATAGGGGTCAAAGAAACAAAAGGTAACAACCCACGTTTATGTTAAACTACAAAATAAAGGGAAAAAGGAATATAGAGAAGAATCTTTCATCAAACTATTTTGTCTCCAAACTCTCATAGTTCTCCAAATTCTTATTCAACATTCAAATATGGGTCAATTCAATCAAAGAAAATGTCTCCAACATGATTCCAACACCATGTCAAATATCTTCCATGTGTTTAGAGAACAGACTATTCAAACATGTATTGAAGAGTAATGAATAACAAAACTGACAAATAGATTTTTTCAATTGTAACATCATATAATATTTCAGCCAATCTAAACATAACTCATCTAGTTAAGGTATACACCTTCGAATCAAGAGGTTAGATGTTCGAATCCTCTCATCCCACGTGTTGTTGAACTCAAAAAAAACTCATCATATTTCAAATTGACATGATTTTATTCAAAAATTTCACCCAATTATAAATATGATAACTAAATACATAGGTTTAAAACGGCAAAGTTGAGCATAGATCAATTAGTCAATGCAATGGTAACTCGATCTTCTTTAAAGGTTAAAGGTTCAAATCTCCGCTTTTTATTTGAATTGTAATTCCTAAAAAGAAAAAAAAATCCAAGGATTTGAACCACATCTATGACCTTAAAGGGGGGATTATTAATATCTTATCTTAAGTAGTTAAGTGACATTTAAGTTGTAATTAGTGAGTTTTGAGAATTTTGGTTAAATTATACAAAATACCCTTCAACGTTGGGTAGCTAGGTTTCAATTATGTCCTTTATGACTTTTGAAAAGCTATATTTTAAATGTTAAATTTTAAAATTGTTTTTAAAAAAAACTTTGGCGAGTCTTTCTGCTAAAATGATAGATGAAAATGGGTGTAACAACTAATATGCAAAAATGAAAAGACATACATAAGATTATTTACAACTCAATTTCAACTATATAGAATATTAAGATAGTTTTTTTTTTTGAGTACAACAACAATTGGGGGTTGGGAGATTTGAACCTCTAACCTCTTGGTCGATGGTACATGTCAATTACCGTTGAGTCAAACTCGTTTTGACTATTAAAATCGTTGTTACCATTGATTTCAATTAAAAAGATATCGTTCATATCATTTATATCATCGTTAATCAAATCAAAATTTACATATCAATTGTCATGTCAATTTATAGGAATGTAGTGTTAGGTACGTCTTCTAATTTTTACACATCAACTGTCACGTCAATTTACATACATAATTTTAATGGAAAAACTCTCCAAGGGTTTTCTTAGAACAATTTCAAAGTTCAAGAGTAAAAACAATAACTTTTCAAAATCTAGAGGCATAATTGAAATCAACCTCAAAGTTTAGGGGTATTTTGTATAATTTAACCATGAATTTATATGTTGATTTTTGTTAAAATTAATGAGTGAATATAATATAAATTGTAAAACTACAACATTTATCTAAATCTAGAGTTCCGTTTTTCGAAATTAGAAGTTTAAAGTGAAAATTGATACACATCTTCAAATTTAAGAGGCCAAAATAGTATTGTTTTAGGTTATCCATACAAAATTTCATTTTCTTTTTAGTTTGAATTACAAGTTTAGTCCCTGAAATTTCAAGTTTGTGTCTATTTGGACATTGAACTTAAAAAAATGTTTAATAAATCCTTAAACTTTCAATTTTTTGTCTAATAAGTCTCTAAATTTTTAATTTTATGTCTAATATGTCATTGACCTAGTTGATGTTTTTTAAAATTCACAGACCTATTAGATATAAAATTGAAAGTTTAAGGTCCTATTTGACATAAAATTCAATTTTATATCTAATAGATTAGTTAATTTTTAGAAAATTTGAATATGTTGAAGACCTATTAGATACAAAATTAAAAGTTCAGGAATTAGACATTTTTAAAGTTAAATGACTTATTAGATATAAAATTAAAAGTTTAAGAATCTATTAAATAGATTTTAAAGTTCAAGACCAAATAGATTAAACCTAAAAATTGAGAGAGTAAACTTGTAATTTAAACACTTTTAAGAGGGCTTACTGGTAAAGAGGTTTAGGGCTAAGCCTGGCTTAGGCTTGAAGATGTTTTGGGCTTGTGACTAAGCCGCACAAGTAAAAAGAGCTTTCTCGTAATTCTCTCCAATGAGGCTGACGACAAAAATTATCAATCAAAGTTTTCAAGGAAATTGCTCAACTATAGTCAATTGGGGCTGGAATTGCATATGACCATCGAAAGAAGAAGTGGAAACATCGAAAATTCCAAGCTAAGTGGACGGTCCAAACAAGGTAGTGCCTTGTACTGTAGCTTTCTGCATACCCACAAATTTTTTTTCCTCAGATTGAATGGAAATGGAACTGAATAAGCCGTGGCAGTTCTACAACCATACAAATATATTGCCCTTTTCTTCTTTTTCTTCGTAACCACTTGCAAGGTGTTTGACAAAATGCCTCAATGGTTAAGTAAAAAAGTTTTTCTTGAATGGGTCCACTTTACAACTTGCTAATCAATTATCAATTGATTCTTTATTGGAAAATGGTTTGATTCTTTTGAATTAAGACGACAGCAATCGTAGTTGTGTTGTTTCTTAGTTGTAAATTGAATCCCACCAGTCAAATCACTACAGAAACTACTGCTTGAAGGAAAGAAATGTTTATATCAATAATTGGTAATTGTTTGTTGTATTGTACTAGGGTTAGTAAGATATGTTACATTAAACTTGGACCCTTAAGTCACCAAATCTAGATAATTTGTGAATGGGATTGCTTTGAATGTGAAGAAACAGTGAAGATTTTTATGGCAGCTCTGGAGATGTCTCTTTTGAAGATCTACATCGGGCACATTGCTGTCAGGATGGGCCAAGGAAAGAAGAAGCAGACTCATGTAGATGCTCCACCGAGTGGCGGTGTCAGCATCTCCAACTTGGTGATGTCAACATTTAACCACCAAACTCTCAACTCCATACGCAAAAGGAGGGCAGTGTAAGTTTACGATGTACGTGCTACCTCCTAACATGGCCTGCATTTATTTTGGGTGTTCTCATCCTTCTCCCTCTATATCTCTTTCTCTCTCTACATATCCTTTTTTTTTTCTTTTTTTTTTTCACTCTGGTTTCTGCTCTGGTGGTTGATTGTTGAGAGAGAAAAATCACTTTCATTAGATTCTTGCACTGCCTTTTTTCCCCAAGGACCAAATGATTGCAAAAGTTTAAGCCTAGAATTGTTATCACTTCCCCTCAACTTTTAACTGTTTATCGTTGATTGGATGGACAAAAGAACGAGATGCCACTTTACCTTTTCCTTTTGAGACTTCCAGCACTCCTTAGTCTGGCTCAGGCCATTTGGGTTATTTTGAAGCCCTTTTTCTAGTATATATAAATATTATACTCATCACATCAAATAGAGATGACTTCACTCACTTTTTTCTAATAAGAGGATCCTCTCTTGCACCAAGATTGCTTAATCCAGCGTACCTTCGACTTCAGTCTCTCTCAGGGTATTAAGTGATTGGACAACACTAATCAAGTTATCTCAATGTTTTTATCTGCTGTCTGTAAACTGAGCATAGATCCATATGCTCACTTGCGGTGGAAAGGGTTTTCCTTGAAATTGATTTGGCAACAATTCACATGGGGTGGCAGTTTTACTTTAGGAATGTCCATGGGGGAGAGAGAGAGAGAGAGAGAGTGAGAGAGAGAGGCTTCGTGGGCATGCAAAAGCAGAACTTTTGCTGCTTTCAGTTACTTGGACTTCCACCCAGATTGAGTATTTGACTTCGTACAACAACATAGACAAGTTTGCTAAGGTGACATCTTCTTCCCTAAGCAAAACCAGTTAGAGGTCAGGTCAAATATCATATAATATATTTCTTACAAAAGTTTGTTAGATGAATTCTACAATTTTCTTTTAGAAGGTTTCACAAATTTGCACAAGAAGTTGTTATCCGAAAGCAACATCTAGTTCCAATCAACAGCTCATGCTTGCTTGTTCTAAGCGGGAGTTTTCTGTCATTTCAAGCCACTTCAAGCAATTTTCTAACCTAATCTCTGGCCTTTGTGTATCAATTGTTTTATAAGTTTATGAGTTACCCGTGAGAATGAAACCGAGGTCCCAATAGCCAAGATAGGTAAAACAGTAATTTTGAACGATGATTTGGAGCCCATCTCAATGCAGTGGCAGTTCAGGAGTGGCTGTTGGAGGCTCCGAAAGACTCCCTGCAGACGAAGGAAAAAAAATAATAATGTTGATGACGAGGCAACATTCCCTTTTAAATCAGCATAATTAGCAACCCACTAAAAGAATCTTCCAAATTCATTGGAGAATAAAAAACCACTGTTTATCGTTCAGTTGGATTTTTTTTAATCACAGCAGCAAGAGGGGTTTGGCTGAAAAGAAGTGGAAAAGAAGGGAGAGAAAGTGTCCTCGGGAAGGAAGAGAGAGATAGAGAGAGAGAGAGAGAGGAGGAGGACAAATTGCACTTTCCAAAATAAAACTTAACCGAACTCCATAAATACACAGCTTGAGCCTGCGCAAGGAAGATGCTAATAGAATCCAACCTTCACCCAACTCTTGGTTGGGATTCTAAATTTTTGTGGGATTGATCAACTGACGCAAGTGTGTGAAAATCTTCTGCTTTTTTGGGGTTTTGTTGTTTGCCTCTATATCCCTATGGTTACCCCTTTTTTCCTTTGGCCAATTTTTTGGGTTAGAATTCTGATTTGGGTTGTCGTCGTTATTTATATCCTGGTTCTTGTTCTGTTTTTCAGTGATGAACAATGCTGACGGTAGGAAAAATGGAGAAGGCCCCTCTGGAGTCCATAAGTTTCAGGAGAATCATGACCAAAGGATGGAGTGTGCAGACGATGCAGCACATAACAGTTACAACACTAATACGTTTTCAGAGTCCAGAATTCAGATTTCTCCACAAAGCTTGAACTCACCACAAGCCCTCATCTCCAATCCTCAGGTTTGTTCTTCCGTATCTCTGTTTGTTTCTTAAGTTCATAATTAGGCACTCTCTTTTTCTCTCTCTCTCTTTCTCACTCACTTCCTTGATTCTTTGAACTAAGAAATATTTCTGGACCTGTTTAATTGGGGGCATTTTCTTTTTTAAAACTATGGGAATTTGTTCTAAGCATCCTGATATGTTAAATAATCGAATATGCAGATTATTGTCTTTCTTTAAGCTTTTTGTTAATGCTTTGGTTACATTACAGACGACGGGTTATTCTTTGTAACTGCTCTCTTTTCTGTGAATTATTGGATATATTCTTCTCCTTCACTCCAGTTGAACGCGACTTGCTAAAAAGGTTCTGCTTTCTATATTTTGTGTTAGGAAAATCACTGTCTTTAACTTCATCCTGAAAATTGTAATTCATGGTCAGTTAGCTACATGTAGCAAATTGCTCTTCTAATGTTTCTTTCTTTATAAAAAAGGAAAACTCTTCATTTTCTTTTTATGATTAATATTAGGTGCAATTCAAGCTGTAAAGATGACCGATTATCCTTTTTTATTGTTTGTTGTCTGAAAGTACAGAAGAAAATAGAGCACCTAAAATTGGCATTAATTGCCTAATAACTATGCCAAAAGAGGGTGTCTACACTGAGTGGGACCTTGTATTTATAAGAACAAATCCGCCAAAAATATTGTACCTACTTCGGTTTATTGAACCACCAATAACACTCTCAAATTCACCCTCCCATAGTCTTGTTTTCATTCATCTTCACTTCTAGTACGCTACAGTTTCCTTGTCAAGTCCTGGTCTGATGCTACAACCTCAACCTCAATCTTTGCCTCAGAGTGCTGCATTCAGTGAAAATGTGTTCCATGAGACAAGGACGCGAGTGAGGATCTCGTGGAATCATGGCGGCAATCAAGTGGCCGTTGTTGGATCATGGGACAATTGGCAGACCAGGTATTCGACTTTGATGATGTGCTTTTTTCTTTCTTGTTCTTTTTCATTTTTTTAACTCAAACAACCTTTAATTGTGTTGAATTTCCTGTATTTCTGTTAGAGAGCTCCTGCAGAACACCGGTGAGAAGTTTGTGCTTGTAAAAACTCTGCCAGTCGGTATCTACCACTACCACTTCATAGTTGATGGTTGGTTGGTTTATGCTCCAGATCTAGCCTGGTTTCGTGATGATTCAGGGAATGCTTACAATATTTTAGACTTGCAGGTAAGTTTCATGGCTCCCCATTGAGAATTTTGTGTCCCTCAAGAATGCTATTACTGCTTTTCCACATAATTCTTATTGAACTATTTTTTCCAGGGCCATGTTTCTGAATTGCCTGAAAGTATGTCCGAGTTTGAAACTCCTCCATCCCCACCGTCAAGTTATGACAACCAATACTTGAACGAAGATGATTTCAGCAGACCTCCACCAGAACTACCTCCACAACTGCAAGGAACCGTTTTGAACGATCCATCTTCTTCAGTTGATGGTCGACCGTTGCTAATTATGCCTCGAAGTACAGAATTAAATCATCTCTATCTGCAGAGCAATGTCCAAGATGAGTTTGTAGCACTTGGTTCTTCTCACAGAATTCGTGAAAAGTATGTTACAATGTTTCTATTAAAGCCTTTATCAAGAACAAGGTGATGTCCACACTCTTTTCCTCCCTCCACCCACATTTTCATTTTCGAAACTGAAATTGAGTAAAACAATCTCAATATTCCTGGAAAAGTTGCCATCCTCGTAAGTTCTGTAGGCTGAGGAAGAGTTAGTGTAGCTAAAAAAAAGATTCTTTCACACTGAGCATCATTAATTCAATTGCTATTTACTCTGGAAATTACCGCCACTCTTGCAAAATCTTTCTCTTCCCTTCAATTATCTGTATTAATGTGTTCTGCTCGCAGTCAATTACTGAGGGCGAAATTTCACTTATTCGCCGTACTTCATCCCCATTAGATAACATAAACAGGATTATCTTAGTCAACTTAACCATATCAGAAGCTCTTTTGTTTGGCTTGTAACGCAATAGTTGTCCATTTGAAATATTTGCTCTGCATGGTAACAGAGATTTTCATCATCTACTCTCCATAAACAAACTTTGGGATTTGCAATCTCAGGTAAGATCGGTTCAAGATCATGAGTTCTCTTTCCATCGCATTGAACATATCGTTATCGTTGTAGAATATGTAGTTACCTATACTCTTGAGCTAGCACTAGCAGGAAGCCATTTTGGCAGAAAATGTGTGATGCTTTTAGTCATCCATTTCTTGGCAATCACATAGAATTAACTCAATAGATTTAGTTAGTTACATTTTGGGATTGTGGATGGTAACTGGACAAGTAGGCCTTAAAGCCAGAATGATGCATCTCTTTCAGATTTATGGTCTGAAAAATCACTATCTGAGGCAGTAAGAGGAATGGAGATAGCAGCATCAACTGCAGTCTCTGCTGCTGTGAATTAATGGCTCAGAGTCAGAGCTGAATCTGTCTTTCTTCTCAGGGGGGATGGATGAATTAGGCAAAACTTTTGGTCTTTTTGCTGCACCAACTCTTCACTTACCCTCTGTTTTCTTGTTACTTTAAAATGGCTAAATTTATAATTGTGTCCCTTGTGCAAAGTTCTTTCAGCTTTTTTTTTTTTAATTATTTTTATTATTATTATTTTAATTTTTACTTTTTATTTTCCAAGATGGCTTTTGAAAGGATGAAAAGTGCTTTAAACAGTTGGGAGCACTTTTTAAAATTTGGGTAAAATACATTTTTGATCCCTAATATTTGAATTTAGTTTTTGTTTAGTTCTTAAAGTTCATGAGTTTGAATTTTCTTTCTAATTGGTCATTGAAGTTTGAAATTGGTTTCAAATTGGTCCCTAAGCATAAAAAATAAAATATACAAAAAAAAATTTCCAACTCATTTTAAAAAAATACATATCAATAAAGTGCTTAACATATCTTAACTATCATGTCATCATTCTATTAAGTCAACTAACGTCAACTCTACTCCATTTAGAAATCAATTTTAAACTTCATAGACTAATTAGAAATTAAATTCAAACATTGAGGACCGAACTTGTCACTTTTGAAATCTCAAAGACCAAATAGAAATTAAATTCAAATCTTAAGGACCAAAAGTTTCAATTTTAAAAATTCATGTACCAAATAGAAACTAAATTCAAATTTCAAGTATCAAAAGTGTATTTTATCCTTAAAATTCCCATGAGTGGATTAAATAATAAGAGGTACTTTAAAGTGCTTTTAGGAAAATATTTTAATTAGTGCTTCTCAGAAAATGCTTAAAACATTTTTCCAAAACTCATTCTAAACTGACTTTAAATATTGTTGGTTCATCCAGTGACAGAGAGAGGGCAAAGCAAAAAGGGAAATCCATTATATTGAAATTGGGGAAACGAACAAACAAAAGGTGGGCACTTGAAAAAGTTGTCCTTTGTGTGAAGGCTTTAACATTTTCAAAAGGTGAGTGAGTAGAGAAGTGATTTCAAACTATTCTGACATCATATAAATTTTTTAGACTATATGGAAATTGGGATTAAAGCCCAAATATTCTATTAATATTTTGTTAAAAAATTTGCTTTTTTTTTTTTAACCCTAATTCTTGGCTCAGTGAGCTAATTTTAATCAAACAAAATACTAAATTTGAATAGATGTTGAAATTAATGCCTAAATTAAATTAGAACATTTTTTATGAATTAACCAATGAATCAAACAAAATTATACCAACAAAACACTTTTAATCAAACTACTTGATACTCAAAACCACAAGTATACTTAAACCTATTAGCTAGTATAAATATGTAAAAAAGTTGTATGAGCTCAACACCAAAGTGTCCAAACCTAGCTAAAAAGTATACAACATAACTACGAGAATGAAAACTCACAAAAATAGTTTACTCCAATCGTAAATCTACAGCTAATCTCATCACAATTTTATTTTTGAGAAAAATACCTTTTTGGTTCTTGAGTTTTGAGTATAGATTTTATTTAGTTACACTCTTATCCCTAAAATTTAAATTTAATTTTCATGTGGTATATAGATTCCAAAATGTTACAATTTTGCCCTTGAATTTGAGTTTAGTTTCCTTGTAGTCCATAAATTCCACAATGTTACACTGGTCCTTAATGTTAACTTTTTGTTAGTTTTTTTTTTTTTTAGTTTAACAATATTGGGGTGGGAGATTTGAACCCATGATTTTTTAGTTATACGTACATACTTTATGTAAGTTGAGTTATGTTCTTGTTGGCTTGTTAGTTAATTTAATAGAATTATGATGTGACATTTTTAAAATTAATTTTAATAATGTATGGAAAAACAGTTACTTTTAAATTATTATTTTGGGTGATGTGGAATTCTTTTTTAAAACATGTTCGTTTTCCTCCAAATTTTCCTCTCTCTCACCTTCTTCTTTTACCCCCCCTATTGTCGCCGCCCCTCCTCTTGTCGATCCTCCATCATCGCTGCCCCCCCTCTCCCGTGCCTTGGAGTGGATTGGAAACAAGGGAGGGCAATGGCCACGGGAGGGGTGGAAGAAGGGTTAGAGAGAGAGGGGGGAGAGAGAATTATGTGAGGGAGGGAGTTTTTTTTTTTTTTTTTGTTAAAATACCATTTTGGTCCCTGTACTTTGAGCTTTGTTCCATTTTGGTCCATGTACTTTCAAATGTCCAATTTTAGTCTATATACTTTCAATAAAACTTAAAATTGGTCATTACTATTAGTTTATGTTTAATTTTTCTTAAAAAAAGTTGGTATCTATTAGCTTTTCCTCTATAAATTTTGGAAGTATGTTCACATGGTGTCTTTTCTTATATTAAAATTATTATTATTATTTAACTAATTTTGATAAAAAAAAAAAAAAAAAAAACTTCAAATTTGTCATAGGGACAAATTTTAAGCTTTATTGAAAGTACAAGGACTAAAATTGGACATTTGAAAGTACAATGACCAAAATGGAACAAAGCCCAAAGTACATAGACTAAAATGATATTTTAACTTTTTTTTTTTTAAAAAAAAATTGCACAACGCCTAAAATGATAATTTAAAAGTAATTGTTTTGTCATAACACTCTTAAAATTAGTTTTTAAAAAAAGCCATATCATAATTTTTTTCAATTAACTAACAAAAATTAAACATCAAGGACCAAGAGTGAGCATTAGTAAAAACTTAAGGTAAAAGTATAACATTTTAAAACCTAGGATCCAAATGAAAATTAAACACAAAACTCAGAGGTAAAAATGTATCATTTTGAGACCTATGAATCAAATGGAAACTAAACTCAAAACTCATGGACTAAAAATCATTTTTCTTTTATTGAAATCTATTCATAACCCAAATCCTAAATCATCATCTCCTTTGATCTTTAGAAACAAGCAAATCCCTTTTCAAAAAAACAAAGAAGCAAACTCTACCAGTACAGTCGCAGTACACCATCATCCATTGATTCGATTCATCACTAGCACTCAACATGCAGCCATTGAAACTCATAATCAAAACAAAGTTTCAAATCCATTATCAATTTTTCCAAACCGATTTGATAATCGTTGGTGTTTGAAGAAGAAGTTGAAGATCAATAAACACTAGTCTAGTCGGCAGCACAAACACATGGCAGGTGTTGAATCTTTACTCTTTTGTTGAAGTTGAATCTTTTTTTTTTTTTTTTTTTTTCAAAGGATGAAGTTGAACCATTTGCCATTGAACATTGGTTTTTTATTATTTCATAACACTCCCTACTCAAATTTCAGAAATCAGAATCTCAAAGAGCAAAGACGAAGTGAACTACAAAGGAGAAGACACTGCTTAGACCCACATCTGATGCCACTAAAAGGAAACTGAAACATCGCCAAGGCCTTTCAGTACCCCACCACGCCACGTCTCCTCGTCTGATACTGTCGAAAGGAAACTGAAAGGTGATAGCTTCGATCATCGCAGAGTTTTAAGCGGCGAACCGCCTAATCGAACCGACCAAACCGTCGGAAGTATATGTCAATTACTGTTGAGTTATTAATAATCTCATGAAATGGAAGTAAATTATCACAATTTCAGTTTTAGACCTCGTTAAAACTCGAATTATTTGAATTCCATTGTCAATTTTGGGCTTTTATTTGGTTGCTTTATTAAGGAAGGGGGTGTTTTGAAAAAATAATTCATTTTTCCTTTACTCTTGGTGAATTTTCTATCATTTGGGCAGGTTTATCTAGGGTATGTGGACTAATCTTATGGGCTGGAAGCTGGAATGTGGTTACCAATGCTACAACATTGCAAACCACATTTCTAATGCAGGCCGCAATGCTAAAACATCGAAAACCACATCGAAACGCAGAATTTTATGAAAATTTTAGAGCTTACATTAGTTTGGGAGTCAGCATTTACTAAAAACCACTACAACAAATTATGGATAACATAGCTTTTATTAAAAGCATTTTTACAAAAAGCTATTAAAACTTCTAAAATTTTAGGCGGGCTAAGCTATTTTATAGTGAAAAAAAATGGGGGGGAAACTTTTACATTTTGCGCCCTCTCCAATTTTCACTTAACCCTTATTCCCTTTCTCAAACACACGCACACATCACTTCTTCCTTCACCATTGACTTCATCCTTCACCATTGACTTCATCCTTCATCTTCTTCAACCTCACGCCAACATCCCCCCACGTCGACAGAAAGGGAGCAGCAAGCAATCAGCGTTTGTCGCAAGCCCACATTAGCGGCAACGCGAAGGATCGTATTCTCTGGTAGCAGCAACGGACACGCGTGCTGCGTTGTTCCCTTCGTTCTCTCTCTCTTTATCCAGCAAGCAAACTCTAGCCATGGCAGCGGTGTAGCTGTGCGTTCAACCCCCGTGCTGACCGACGGCACTGTCCCCTGTTCCAGGTGCATAAATCCGCGCAATTTGGAGTCTCAAACCGCTTCAATCAAGTGACCCACACTCAGGTTAGTCTTGAATTCGATTACCCATATTGATCTGAACCAAAATGACCATAAATCAAGACCAGTAGTTCTAGATCTCGATCTCAATTTTCCTTTGACTTTCAATCAAATAGCAAAGGAAAATTAGTATTGCCTCTGTTTTTAAGGTTAGTTTCCGTCTCCTCCATTTCTGGTATGGTTGATTTTTTATTTTG
Source organism: Trichosanthes truncata (assembly GCA_033996785.1). Classification (NCBI taxonomy): domain Eukaryota; kingdom Viridiplantae; phylum Streptophyta; class Magnoliopsida; order Cucurbitales; family Cucurbitaceae; genus Trichosanthes; species Trichosanthes truncata. The sequence continues at coordinate 54,722,799 of JAWPNB010000010.1, forward strand.
GTCTTCATCGATTCTTTTAGATTTTGTTTTTAGGAGGAAGAATGAATTTTCCCTTTTTTATACTACTTGATCTTCTTGAGTTGTAGTCGTTTTTTATTTTAATAATGATAATGATAATATTTGTTATTTATCAGCAGAAACTGGATAAGGTCATCTCTCTCATCAATAAGAGCAGCAGGTCGCAATGCTTTGAAAGAGGAATATGCTTTAGCAACTGCAGAGCAAAGACATTGGTATACTCTCTTAAAAGCTTTCCAGGTGAGAACTGTAGTGTTGTAAATGATATTCTAGACTTTAGGCCCACTAAAACTACATTCTGAAATATGGTTCCATTTGGAAAAATTTATTAGAAATTACCCTCCACCCAGCTAGGCAATTTTTTAATGAGAAGAAACATTTAAAGTAGGCTGGTTAGTTTTGATACGTTGACCTCTGAAACCACGACTGTCCTTATTTTCTTCATTTTCCAGGAGGAATGTGTAAAGAATGAGAAGCTTCGAACCGAAAATTCCATGTGAAAAGACCAATGCACGTGTTATAGCCTTCGTTCAATTTGGTCAATGTTAGAGCGAGCAACAGAAAGAAGTGATTGATTAGAGGACTTCAAAATAGTTGTTAATCGCCCTGTTCCAACCTCAAAGCCAGGTATGTTTTTTTGGACTTAAAGCTAGCTTTTTCAAAGGTGCAATAGGAGAGTATATGTAGATTATGTTCATCATTATTGTGTCTTTTTGGCGAAGAATGGCATCTTGAGTACTTTTCTATTTTGGCGTCTCAGTTTGCTAATTTTCTAAGATCATAGTGTTGCCTAACACAAAATTAATTACTCATTACCTCAAAATGTGTATATGAGAAGTGGAGCCCAAGTTGTATGTTATAGATTCTACAAAGAGAACTTGTTGGGTTTTTAAAGTGGTCCATTCAAAATTCAACCATTTTTGTACTCTCAAGCACAAAAGAGGAAGAAAAAACACGAGAGGCTTCCAATTCAGAAGGATATCTTCCCCCAAACCTAAATACTAATTTTCAAAGATCATGAATTTTCTGTTTTGTTGGAATTAGTTTCTTTTTGGTTGTTCTTTGTGGGAGCTGTTAAGTTGTTGGGTTTGAAGTTTGGTTATTCTCTTTAGCAGGATAAAAAAGACACCAAAAAATCAAACTGAGTGTGTGTGTATTATTTACAAATCTTGATTTTCTCACCAAAAATCTCTAACCAGCCTCAAGAACTAGACTAACTCAATAGAACAACAATAGGGAGCAAAAAAAAAAAAAAGTACCTACTGTTATATACGGTTAGTTAATGATTTCATGGCATAGGGCTGAATTTTAATCAAATGTTTAGATTGGCTTCAGGAATTTTATTTGGGTGAGGTTTAGTCATGGTAACTCAAGATACAAGTTGCTAGAATATATTTTATTTCTTTGTTGATGGAAAGATTAAGCATGTTGATTACTGTAACATATATTTTCAAATCAAATGTACGTAATTGGAAGGTTTACTGTAAAATACTATAACTTCAAGAAATTGAACATGCTAGAATATATTTCATTTCTTTGGATACGGATTAAATGTGATGTTGTCGTGTTCACACTCTCATAAAGTAGAAATGGGAGTAGGGTTGAATGAGAGTAAAACAGTCGATTTCATTGTATTAGTATAGTTTTGTAATTTCCAATAGTTTTTGCAAGTGACTTTTAGTTAATTGTTCTAATCTCTATAATTACTTTGTGATAGAGCCTACAATTCTCTCAAATAACTCTTAAAAACAAGTCTTTATTTACAATTAAGATTTGTTTCATAATATGCCTAAACAAGAGCCTAAAACCACCTGACTCTTGCTTATAGAAGAATTAATTATTAACTAAGTAAAAGAACTAGAACAATTAAACCAAAAAAACTATTAAAATTTCACTCGTTTCATCACTTTTAGCTCCAATCGAATCAATTTTAATTATGAGTAAACATTTCTTTGTTTCATTCTTTGAGAGTGGCTTTAATTACTAGCCATCAAATATTATAAGATGGATAGTATTACCCCTTCAGACTCGGTACAAATAGTAAAGTTACAGGCCTTTCAGTTTCGGCTATGACTATGAAGAAGGAATTTCTCATGTAGTTCACTCAGCCTTGTTAAAGATTTGTGTTTATTATGAATTTGTGAAATACTGAAATTATTATTTGGTTTTGAGCTAACTGTTTTTTTGTCTATTTTGGCTTCGAACAACTATGTTGCAGAGGACCTGCCCTCTGTCAAACAAATAGAAAGAAAGGAAAGTTACAAAGTTGCTGCTGTCAAAAGAAAATCAAGGAGCTGCTGTCAGTGTGTGGTCATTTGACTGATTTATTAATTGAGGTGGAGTGTTGTCAGTTGATCGATTTACTAATTGAGATAAATGGGTTTGGTTATTGATTGTTGAGAAACTTGTTGGGCTTGATGGGCTTGATTGCCTGTGATCCTGTTGTTGTTCTTTTACAATTATCAATTCTGAGTCTTTTTGTTCCATATTTCAATATGCAGCTGAAGCAAATTGATGAGATCAAAGATTTCCTTCTCACTGCAAGAAGGAAGGATGCTCGTTCTGTGAAAATTAAGAGAAGCAAAGATATGGTGAAGTTCAAAGTTCAATGCGCGCTCCAAGTATTTTTATACTCTTTGTGTTTTCAACTCTAAGAAGGCAGACAAGTTGAAGCCATCTCTTCTACCAGGTTAGATTAACTTTTTAATAACTAACACTACAATTTTTTTTAGTGTATGATATATTGGAAGTACCTATTACTGTACTAAAGTACTTTCAAATAGTTAGATTAGAAGTATTTCATAAGTTGTTTGTGTTTCACTATAAATTTGGAATGGAAGATTTGTTCGAATAATTAAATTGAAGAGCAGATATATGACCTAAACTTGCTGATTTGTGGTAGTGATATTAGACTTCTTACCTCCATGAGTTGTACAATAAAATCAATGAATTTTTGCTTCTACATCTCCTTTCAGTGATAGTTTGTTATGAGAAAGCTATAAAATTTCCTTTGTTTTTTATGGAATAACTCGAAAGAAGGATCTTTAAAGCTAGTTCATTCAGAATTAATTTAAACATGGATTTATGTTGATGGTTTTGTCTCTAGGTTGGGCATGATGTTGTTCTGGCTGATGGCAATGGTTCCAATGACGAATGTGTTGATGTTTTTACCTCTGTTTGGTAGGGCAATTGATGTGTGTTGGGGCTGATGGCAATTGTTCCAATTATTTTAGTGTGGGATTTTCTGGTTTCCATTTTCAAATGATTATGGATGTGTGTCATAATGCCATGATGAGTACAAGAAAACTGTGATGAGAAGGACATGAGAAATTATGAGTTGGGAAAATTTTTACTTAATTGTAAATACTTGTTTGATTGTTCAAAAAGAACAAAATTAAAAGTTTAGGAATATATTAATTACTTCTTAAAATTTAGAGACCCATTAGACACAAACACAAAAGTTTAGAGACTATATTAGTAATTTAACCAAAATACAATCAATGTCGAAGGAATCCTAATATTTTGTGAAGAAGGAAAGAGTTGGAAGGGGGAGGGAAAAGTGTTCACAGGCTAAGAAGTTATTAAAAATTGAGAAAAAAAAAGAGTTGAAAACTTGAAAGTGAATTGTGAGTTTGGTTAGGCAACTCATTGACCACAAACACAAGGGTTTTAAACTTTCCCACAAGATATTTTTTACAATCAACTTCTTGCTTATAGTTTTCCTTTTCAACAAAGAAGAAAAAGGAATATGATTTGTTGAAATACTTTAAATAGAGATGTGAGATACTTTAAATTTAAGTTAGGGGTAGTTATCAATATGAGAATACTTGAATTTTGGTGGATGGTTATGTTAGTTTTCGTTCTTCTTTTTTTGTAAATGCTTGTTAGAAAAGGGTAGAGCCTCGTTAACTAGCTATTAATAGAGATGTGAGATACTTGAAATTTAAGTTATCAATATGAGAATACTTGAATTCTGGTGGTTGGCTATGTTCTTAGTTTTCGTTGTTCTTTTTTTGTAAATGCTTGGTTATGTTCTTAGTTGTTGAAGGTCGATGGTTATCAAATGATCCAAAAGTTATTGTTTATCATGTTCCCTTCGGTCCACAAACTGCAAGAGTTTGGGTAGACTTGTCAATGAAACCTATGCATTTTTATGGAGACCCAACTTAGAAATGACATACATCAAAGATGCTATTAGTAGTACAATTGCATGGCCTTTTTACAAAGTTATAATCAGTACGTACATTTATGTATTATTAATTAAAATGATTGATTTGCTAATAATTATTTGATTTGATTTATTTCTTTCTTGATAACTTTTTGTAGGTTGATGAAAGAATATCATTGGAAGTTCTTGGCCACAAACACAACTAGCTTGAGTTATATATTTTGATTTTGGATAGCGATACATTTTGTAATTTAATGAATAGTGATTGGCAAAGTTAATATTTTGTATCATCCCCAAGTTGATGATATTCATTATTATATCTATTTTTGTGAACAATAGATTGATAGAGTTTATGTTTTGTATCAAAGGGGGGCAATGTAAATCTTGAACGAACATTTGCTTAGACAAAGACACATTTTGATTGTATATCTATTCTTGTAGATCATTTATTTATTATTTTACTTCTAATTTCAAATAAGGTATGAAACATGAATTCCATTATGAATAAATTTGAAAAGCCATAAAAGATACAATAATAGCAAAAATTTTGACAATTCAAAAGTTTATTATAGCTTTCATTTAAAGTTATAAATAAATATTTATAACTATAAATAAATGCTATCATACATTACTAAAATGTTTTTTATAGCATTTAAAAAATGTTATTGTAGATTTTAACAAGAGGAAGTTATGCTATTGAAAGACTTTTAATATAGCATTTTTAATAACCTTTGTAAAATGCTATAAAAAAGTCCAACCTTTTATAGCTTTTATAAAACGCTATACAAAGTCTCAGACTTTTTATAGCATGGGCTGTTAGGACTTTGCAAAAAATGCTATAAAAGGTCTATCACAGCATTTTTTCTAAGCTATCGTAGACCATTTTTCCTGTAGTGAATAGACTAGTAATCAATTGCAATGTGGAAGGAGAGAGCCATATCAGCCCTTAAAAGGAAAAGAAAAGGGAAAAGCCTTTGAAAAAAAATGGAGAGGGAGTCGAAAAAGGAAAAGAAACCCAGAAAATAGAAGATAGAATAGGAGGATCTGCGATTTTGAAGGGGATTTCCAGAAGAAGAAGAAGCTTCACCATCTTTTAGTCTTTCTTCCTCATTCTCTTTCTAATTTTACCTTCTAGTTGTTGATTTTTATATTGCCCTATGTTTTTTTGTAAGCTTTTAGCTAAGTTAGCCTTCTTTTGTAGCCATTTTGGGTTTAACTCTTAATTTACTCTCAAGATGTTGATGATTTCTAAATTCTTCTAGTTTATTTTCAGTTTTGAAGTCATGGGCTAAGTATTTTAGGGCTGAAATTTAAGAATGGATGTGTTTGTTTGAACTCTATTGACTCAATGCACTTTATTGAAGTTATACTTCCATTTGTAGTGTTTATTGCAAGTTCTTATTTGAGTTTGATCACCTTAGGTAATGCATAAACTAGTTCTTAATACTGAAAGAGTTAAGAATGAGTGGATTAGCATAAATGGAGCAAGTGATTTCTCCTTAAAGGGTGAAAATTGTAAGGTGTAGATATACATTCTAAACTTGTGATTTTGGGGAATTTGGATCTCATTAGTGTTCTTTGGTATTAGGTTTTCATAGACATATGCTCAACTCAGTGTTAAAGATAAGAAGATCGAGTTCGAGAAGTTTTCGGGTCAATTGTACGTGAAAATTCTCTTGTGTATAACATTGTGATGTCTAATGTTATAGCATTGCTGACCTTAACTGGGCAAAAACAACATTGCCTTCTTAAATTCTAGCCCCCTGTTTTTATCATTTTAGTATCTATTTAACCTCTAAATTCTTTGTTTAAAGTTAGTTTATGCCTTTTTAAGTACCTTCTAGTTTATTAGCCACTTTTGTGCTCGTTTTCAGTCAATTTACAGGTTTAGTTGCATTCTTAGTTTAGTTTTGCATTGGTAAGTTTGTGCTTAATTTCAATAACTTTACTTACATTAGTCCTCGTGGGATCGACCTTGTTTACCATTTGTGTTACCTACGATAGCGTATGCTTGCATAATGAGTTTTTGCACAACTGCTATGCTCATTTTGACAGTATTTACTATGTTAAAGTAGATATAATAAAAGTCAAGTCAATAAGCAAAAATTTTAAAATAATAATAATAAAAAAAAGATCACACAAGGCAACCCAAAAGAAATAATGGAGGTCCACCCCATAAGCCAAAAAAAAAAGACTAAAAAACATCTAAAGTAGCCAATAATCACTAACGCAACCTTTCACCATTGGCACAAAGTGCATATTTTTAGCCAAATGGAAGAAAGAAATTCATAATGGGAGGATAATTTGAATTGACCACTCAATTTTTAAAGGGGCATATTACATCATTTCATATTTTAAATCTAATATTGTGATGAATTTAAAAGAAGAGAGATTGTTTTGTCAGGACAATTTTAATTCATAAAGATTAATGGTATCATTGAGACTTTGAATATATCATTATTAATTGTCTTTCTTGAGAAGGAAAATAATAAAAAGAAATTTAATTTGGGAATGGTTCCATTACTTCTTTGGATTTTAAATATTAATAATCTAAAAGATATCATTCGAGAATTCTCCAACAACAGAATTTTGTTAATCTCACGAACATAGTTCAATAGTTAAAACACTATTTTTTTTAGTTTCTTAGTTCAAATCCTCATCCCCTCTCCTTTAACTTTGTATTTTAGTCGTTAAGTTTTCTTAATTGTTTTAACAAAAATTTGGATCTCATTTTAGAACTTGACAAATAACTTATTGCATGTAATTTTAAAGATTTATTTATGCAAATATCTAATCATCATTTAAAATTTTTAAAAAAGCCATCTCAAATTCTGGTTAAATATATTATTTAAAATTAATTTCAAAGACGAGATAGTTATGAATATTTTTTTTAAAAAAATTAATCTTTATAGTTTGAGTTAATTTTCAATTTAGTCCCTAAAACTTCAAAAATTCTAACTTGGTCCTTATGATTTAAGCTTAATTCTAATTTGGCCCAATCTTCTCTATCATTACCAAATTAATATGACACATTTTCTATTTACATTATAGCTCGTGTTTTCTAATTTAAATGATTGTGTTAACTAATTATATTATAGTTTAGATCTATGTAAAAAAATTAAAAAAAAAAAAAAGAAAAGATAAATAAGTCTATTTTGAGTTGGTAAAAATGGTTTAGAAACAATTTGTGAAGCTTAATTGAAATAGACTGAAACTAACTTAAAACTTTTAGAATCGAAACTAAATTGAAATTAAATTCAAGTTATGAAGACTAAACTCAAACTTTTAAAATCAGTTGCTTCCAAAAAAAAAAAAAAAAAACTCAAACTTTTAAAACTATTAAATTCAAAAAGAAATAGAAACTAAAATTTAAAGGTTTTAAGAAAAATACATTCCAAAAAAAAAAAAGTCATAACAAAAGTTTAATTTACAAAAAGCAGCTTAAAGACAACCTGAGCTCGATTTCGACTTCGAGAGTGGGATCCTTCACCCTTTGATGTAAAAAAACTTGTCCATAAAAGATAAATTCGAACTTTCGGACAAATTTAATGGAAGCCACCCTTCTGATTGACTCCATACTTTTCCACAAAGAAAATTCGTCGCTGGTGGGACGAATCCCTCTCTTTCTACCTTCAAATCCTATTCATATTCACTCTTCAGCTAAGTCTTCCCTTCAGTTTCCACTCCATTGATTGCTTCCAAGAAAAGCCCACAATTTATTTACAACTTTCAAGTGGGAAATTTCCCCTTCTCTTCGTCTTCACTTTCACTATTTCCCCCATTTTCGCCAAACCCTCGAATCGCCGCCGTCGATCCTTGAGATAGCATTTTTTCGAAGCAATTTGATGCTTCAATTCCAATTTTCCGGTGACCCCACATCGCCAATAGTTAGTTCTGTGAATTTCTTGTTGTAATACAGCCTTGGTTTTGTGTTTTTCTTTTGCCCCCATCTTGTTCCTGCAGTGGCTAAAGCTTGGTTGGTGAATCGGATTTGGGTCTTTGCAGAGGAGCTCTGATTCTGGTTCATGGGTTAAGACGAAGACCTGCTTGCTTCCGAGCTTGGAGGCTTTAAGGGAGGTTTTTGGTTCTACCCTTTTGAATATTCAGTCTCTTCTCGAATGGATATAGGCTGTTTTTTTATGTTTGTGTTTTGAAGCCATGGATCCTTTGCTGCTGCTTTGAATAGTGGTGTTTGAGAACTGGTGCTCTTTTGTGTTAAGTTAATTATGGCTATTAATCAGAAACCTCGCCTCAAAGATGCTGCTCTTAGACGTTTTAAATTTGTTGTTCTCGTGGCATTATTGGGGTTATTGCTATTTATGATCCTTATTGAAACGAATTCGTTTCGGAATTTCCCTGCTTGGTCGTCTGATGATATTGATAAGGATCCATATCTTGATTTTGATCGTTTTGATTCTAAAGATGTACTCAGGCTGCCTAAACAAAGTAAGTTGTCTATTCGTTTGGAAAAGCGAAATTGGTTGCCACCTCGAAACTTAGATCTATATCCAAAACTAGCCAAGGATCATATACCTATTGTAGTTTATGTGCACAACCGACCGCAGTATCTTCGAGTGGTAGTCGATAGCCTGTCGAAAGTTGTAGGAATAAGTGAAACCTTGCTAATTGTTAGCCATGATGGGTACTTTGAAGAAATGGACAAGCTAGTCCAGAGCATCAGGTTTTGCCAAGTGAAACAGATTTTTGCTCCCTACTCTCCACATCTCTTTCCGAACAGTTTTCCCGGAGTCTCACCTGCAGACTGTAAGGGCAAGGATGATCCTAAGATAATACATTGCAGAGGGAGTCCTGATCAGTATGGAAACCATCGGTTGCCTAAAATCGTTTCGTTAAAGCACCATTGGTGGTGGATGATGAACACAGTGTGGGATGGATTGAAGGAGACGTGGGGGGTGTCGGGTCATATTTTGTTTATTGAGGAGGATCATTTTATATTGCCAAATGCATATCAGAATCTGCAAACACTTGTGACATTGAAGCCTAAAAAATGTCCTGAATGCTATTCTGTGAATCTAGCTCCTAGTGATGTGAAATCAAGAGGAGAGGGCAGCAATTTTCTTGTTGCAGAGAGGATGGGAAATATTGGTTATGCTTTCAATCGGACTATTTGGAGGAAAATCCATAAAAAAGCAAAGGAGTTCTGTTTTTTCGATGAATACAATTGGGACATAACGATGTGGGCAACCGTTTATCCGTCATTTGGTAACCCTGTTTATTCACTACGAGGGCCTTGGGCGAGCGCAGTTCACTTTGGCAAATGTGGTTTACACCAGGGTCAGGGGGACCGTGATGTTTGTATTGATAATGGTGTGTTAAACATTGACGTTAAAGATATCGACAAAGTTGCCAACATTAATTCTGAGTGGTCAGTTGATGTCTTCAAAGGTCAGCCTGGCTATGGGGCTGGGTTCAGGGGTTGGGGAGGTTGGGGTGATGAAAGAGACCGTCAGTTGTGTCTAAGTTTTGCTCGCATGTATCATTCCACGCCGAATGTTTCTCGTTCTTGAAAGTTTGGTGATGGAATAGTTTTTAAACTTGAAGTAGCCTAGATTCACATTTGTATGGTTTGTTGACATGATTACTCAAAGAATCAGAATCTGTAGGTCTATTGACTGTGTCTGTACTTCACTCAAGATTCACATTTTCGATCATACATTTAACGGGAACGAGATTTTGATGCTTATGAAAAGTGATATTGTAGAACTATACCTCTTTCGATGTTCTTGTTAGAGTGACAATAATCTTCATGACTGTTTTCCTTTCTAAACCGGTCTTTATGATTTTCCAGAACATTTTTTAGCTGCTCAAGAGGATGGTTACTTCTAAAGAATTTGGCAAATCATAGATTTTCTGATTGCCAAGGAGGCAAACATTAATTTTACTAGCTCTGTTTGTTCTTTCAATCTTTGAAGCTGACAAGCAGGCATTACTGCTTCCAGTTGCTTATAAATCTTCATCTTGAAACTACTTCTTGACAGCGGCATTACTCCATTTACCATGCTCGGTTGCATCTGTGTTTAAACTACATTGTAACGATGTTCGTGCATAATGGTTTTCAACAGGCGTCAAGCTGGTAATGCTATCGAATCCTCGAGCTTCCAATGAAGGATCATATAGACAAAGTGATGAAAGCAGAATAACAAAGGCAACCAGTGACGAAACGCCATCGAGGTATAAAATCTCTGCAGTATGTATTCTCAGCTATATTCTCTTCTGCCTCTCAATTCAAGGTTGCTTGGTTCGGTCTGGTCGAGTTCGATTATTTGAGTCAATGAAACCAAAATGCTTTTGGAGTGCCAAATCAAGCAATTGGGAATGCCTACTTCAATGGCAATATGCTCTGCTGAGGCTGTAATGTCTACCAAATCAAACAGCTCTGGTTGTGGTTATAACTTCCCCTAACATCTCCCATTTTCATGTTAAATCTTTTCTATTTGGAAAATTGTTGCTCGATATCGATTCTATCACTTTAGTTGAGAATGATAACGATCTCTATAACTTTGAATTTTACTCTGAATTATACAACTTGAAAAAGATTTACTCACAAACATCAAATTTTACTTTTGAAGTATACTTTTTGAAAAATATTTACTTGTATGGAAAAAGAGAATACTTGACACAGCTAGCTGTCAAGTGTTCTTATTTTGGTTGTGGTAGTGTTGACCATAATGAAGTCTGAATGTTTAGAATGCTTCTAAATGCCAGAAAAAGAAATATGTAGAAATATTATAAATTAATATTGTTGCATTTTTATTTCTCATCTTTATCAAATACTTTTGAAGACTTCTTCCCAACTCTCACAAAATTCAAATAATTTTCTAAATTATAATAAGAGTTATAAATTATTATTATTATCATTATTATTTTGAGTTCAACAACATGTGGGAGTGGGGATTCAAATATCTGACTTTTTAGTCGAGAATATATATCTTAATTAGTTGAACTATACTTTGGTTGAGTTATAAGTTAAATTGATCTAGTTTGGTTACCGAAGTGAAAATAGAATGTAAAATGAAATTGGACATTGAAAAGCCCAAACAAAACCTATTTGGTTGATTTTTACTCGGTTAGAGATACCACGAAATTTGAGACTTTTTTTTAATGATAATTTTCTTGTTTGATTCATGATAATCAAAGTTGTGCATTGACAGTTTAATTATAGAAATTGGTAGCATAAATTTGAACGACCTAATCAAATTTAAGTTGTAGAGTAAGTTTGATGCGAAACTAAAGACATTGTGGAAGTTTTGATACCAAATGATGTGAAATCAAAGGCGTCGAGGAAGCTTTGATATCAAATGAACCTCAAGTTCTTTCAAATTTTCCACATCCAAAATAGACTCATATGGCTTCACAATGGGAAAAAAATTTGAGGTCCTTTGAATCTCGAAATGTTGAGTTATTATTGTTACAATCTGAGGTAGACGTAGGAGCAATATAGTATTAGATTCTGCTGATCTCTTCTTTTCCCTTTCACTTTTCCTCAACCAAATGAATTTCAAATGTTTTGATGTTTTCTAGATTACAAGTAGACTTGAAGGGCTTTACATACATGGTATTAAATTTTCATCAACATGTCGACATTTCCATGGACATTTCCACATGTCCATGAGTACGACATCGACATAAGAGAGAAATCGACATTTCCACTATATCGTACAAAATTGATGAAATATTAAAAAAAATAGCAAGAAAATATAACTGTATGTGAATATAATATTGTAACAAGTATTTTAACTCATTTAAAAAGTGTAAACTGTTTATTTATTAATTTAAATATATTTTTTGAATTTTTTGTTTTTTAAATTTTTCTAGAAATGTCCATCGACATAGACATTTTATTGATATTTTCATCGACATTTTCATAAAATTGAGACTTCGACATTTCCGTCGACATGGACATTTTAAACCTTGTTTACATCAAGCACAAATTTGAGATCATTTGAGTTTCGGAGCACAAAGTTATAATCAAATCTTACTTCCTTTCTTTATTTCTTCTTTATGTTTTTTTGTTTGTTGGTTTTCTTTCTTTCTTTCTTTCTTCTCTCTCTTTCTCTTTTTTCCTTTTTTCTTCTTTTTTTTCCTTTATTTTTTTATTATATCTTTTTATTTTGAACAACAAACTACAAGCAAAATGACATACAATAAAGCAAGTAACATAGAAGCTCAACAAAACATCTCTTAGTTAACAAACTATGGATGGAGCTTCAAAGAAAGATTGGAAAGCAAGTAAATATACATGAATAGATGAAGTTATGTCTAATTTTAAGTTTAAGCTTTGATATCAAATGATGCGAAATATAATACAATGAGAAAAATCTGATACCAAAAATGTACTCAACCCTAGCACAAGTGACTTATGCAACCCTTGCAAGAACAAATACTTCCTAAACACACATGACAACACCTAGTACACACACAATGAATCACTCTTAGAGAAGATGAAAGGACTAATCTTGATAGTCAAAGCTTTGAATAGATAGAGTTTGTTCTCAATCTAAAGTCGAAACCCTCCACAAGTTTGAGGGCCAATCAAGTTTGAAGGTTTCTAGGAAATACAAGATCTAAAGTAAGAAAATACACAAAGCATGCTCAAGGTTTGGAGTAGAGAAACAAGACTTAAAAGCTCTTTCATTCATTTATGAAAAATCCAATCTCTCAAATGTATAAGTGTGACTTTTAAATAGCTTTGGAAAAGAAAAGGAAACTAAAGGCAGAAGACAAACCCAAAGTTGACCTAACTAGAATGGTGTTTAAAACAAGTTAAGTTAAGTTACAACTAAATAATTTAACTGATACACATAACTTTTCAACATGGACATTGAACTTACAAATATGCATTATAATTGAAGTAAAAAAAAGGTTGCAATAAGAATTAGATGAAAACATTACTTTAAGGCTCAAATTGAAATGATCCTTAAATAATCCCTAAATTAGAGCTCTTGAGTATGGTGTTTTCATGTTATCTTGAAACTCATTTCTCCACTTATTCTCCTTCTTCATGAAAATGTAGAAATAAAGATCTCATTCTTCATTGGTTGGCCCACATGGCATGATGAGCCTTATTTGAAATATATTAAAGTTCTAGGTCTAGTATAATTAGACTTTGAAATTGCCACTTATGTTTGGTTGATCTTGGAAATTTTATTTTTATTGTATTTTGATGAATCAACTTTTAATCCTTTTGTTTGTCTTTAGTGGGTTATACTAAAAGAAAAAGTGATTTTAGTTCAATGATTTTAGTCTTTAGGAATAGAGATTCAAACCTCCAATTTCAAGAGAGGTAATACATGTCAATTACAACTGAGTCATGCTCACTTTAACATATAATCATGTGTTTTGTTCATTGGGTGGGTAGATATTTGCTTGGAAAAACTACTTAAACAGACATCCTAAATCCAAGTTTTGAGTTTTCAAATACAAACAATTATATATATATATATATATATAATGGAATAAATACCTTGTTAACCTTTAGGTTTAAGAAATTTTCAAAATCTTACAATTGAATATATAAGGTTTCACAAATATTATATTATGTTCATAAAATGAAAGAGATACCAACTTCACTAATAGAATATGGACTGAGTTAGCGTTACATTGTTGATGTGTCTAGTTCAAGTGACATGACAAATTTCATTTTATTTTATACAATTTTCATTTTGACATGACAATGACACAAAAAATCATTTATTCTCTCTCACTCCAACACAACTCTCTCCCACCTTTCTTCTCACACGTCATCTAGAGGGAAAGAAAGTGGGGAAACAAAGATAAGGAATTCTAGATTTGGAAATCTTTCTAGATCTAAATGCTCTCTCTATCTAATGAGAGAGGAAGGTTTTTTTTTTTTTTGAGTACAATAGGGTTGGGAAATTCAAACCACAGACCTTGCGATCGTTAACACATTCAATATGTCAGTTGAGCTATGCTTTTTTTGGCAATGAGAGAGGAAGGTTGTGAGGTAGCAAAGGGAGGAGGGTTCAAAATAGGATATATATATATATACACACACTTTCTTTTATCTCTTTGATTAAATGGTGGTGGGGTGAACAAACGACGTTTCAAATGTAAATTTTTTTCTAGATCTAAATACTCTCTCTCCTTTATTTTTTGACAAGGGAACGGACAATAAGGAGAAAGGAGGCGATAGTCAAGGAGGTAGAGATGAGGAAGAGGAATGGAGTTGAGTTGGAGAAAGAGATTAATCAAAAATTTAAAATTGGTTGACATGCCCACTTAAACAATATCATAGAAATAATTAAAATTTGTCACATCATCATCAAAATTATATAATTTATTAGTACAATATATGAGAGTGAATGATCAAACCTTCAATCTAAAAAGTGTAATAGCTATTTTATCAATGTTGGAATTGACTCATTTAAATTAATTAAAATTGCCACATCATCCTTTGTTCGTCAAAATTTAAGTTCAAACCATTTCACAAACTTCAAAAAGTCAAAAAGAGTAAAATTTTAACTTAAAAAACAGGAGCCATTTCTAAATTTGAGTGACTAAGAAAGAAGTATTCAATTTTCCCATTATCAAACCTGTTAAATTTTCCTAATGTGTACCGTGGGCCAATATGATTCATTCGCTGCTCCATGCCAGTCCAAAAATGCCTGTTCCATCCGCCATCGAACTACGGCACTTGGCTCACGTCTCGAGGACGATAAAGAAAGAGGACGACGAACCCAAGTATTTTTCTTTTGCACAGAGTGCGTGCGGACTGCCGAAATTTATCAAAACCCATCTTCGAATCCATTTCAAATGAATGAACTATGCCGTTTTCACGTGTTGATAAATCTGTATTGTGCAAGTTGGGTGCTTCGTCAGACCCGTATCTGTTCTGTTCGCCCCATTTTGTATGCATCCTCGTCTAATCTGTATTGACTATTGATTAGTTTATGTCTTTTTCGTTTTTCCCATTTTCCTAAATCTTGTAATTCCAGGAACTATGTGGGTTTTGGGCAAAATTAGAGGCTTAGGGTGATGTGGTTGCCAGCTTGTTGTCCCCAACGAATGGCTCTGATTGCTTTGGAAAAGTAGGCTTTGAGGTGGGTTGCTTGAGTTTCTAGAAGTTATTTAGTTGGTTAGTTCTTCGAGGGAATAGACTGGGGAGAGTGGTGGAGCTGTGAGAGAAGATGTGGAAGAATTGCTCTGAATCGTGCTTCAAAGCTCGTTGGTTCTGTTCTTACTTCTTCTTGTTGTTCTAGCTTGTATTTCATGAGACCCCTTTTAGTTTAGACGAAAATCTTGAAAGGATTTCACTTTCTAGTTCTTTATTTTACTAACTTCTTTCTGGGTTGATGAATTTGTGGGGTTGCGTTTCTGGAAATAGAATTTTGTGGGAAGATTCTACTCCGTCTCTTTTGGCACTTCGCTTTGACTGTGGGTTCTGGGATGACTTTCAAGTAATTGGTTGTGTTTGTTCTTGAATTTGGTGCTTGTTGAGCTAGGCTTTGGAAAGCCCCCAATTGGGAGTTTTATGTTTGGGGTTATAGGTGGTTGGTTTTTTTAGTGGGGGAAAACAAGAAATTGGGAACGAGGTAGAAAGATGTCTTCAACTTCAACAAATAAGGCTGTGTGTTCTAAGACCAGCTGCGACCGATCAAAACACGGGGCTCATGTGGTTGCACAGACCCCAATTGATGCAAAGCTTCATGTAGACTTTGAAGGTTCAGAAAGGTTCTTTGATTACTCTGCATCTGTTGATTTGAATGCCTTAAGTTCCACTAGCAATGTTCATGCCTCCACTGTACAGTCATACCTTCAAAACATTCAGAGAGGAAGTTTAGTTCAACCATTTGGTTGTATGATTGCTGTCGATGGGGAAAACTTGTCAGTCCTTGCCTATAGTGAAAATGCCCCCGAAATGTTGGACTTGGCCCCACATGCTGTACCTAACATCGAGCAGCAAGAAGCTCTAACTTTTGGATCAGATGTACGAACACTTTTTCGTTCCCCGGGAGCTGCCGCATTACAGAAAGCAGCTGACTTTAAGGAAGTTAATCTTCTCAACCCTATACTGGTCCATTGTAGAACTTCAGGTAAACCATTTTATGCAATTTTGCATCGAGTAGATGTGGGGTTAATTATAGATTTTGAACCAGTGAATCCAGCTGATGTGCCAGTGACGGCAGCTGGGGCATTGAAATCTTATAAGCTAGCAGCTAAAGCCATCTCAAAATTGCAATCCTTGCCGAGTGGGAATATATCTCTTTTATGTGAGGTATTGGTTAAGGAGGTTAGTGATTTGACAGGTTACGATCGAGTAATGGTGTATAAATTCCACGATGATGAGCATGGAGAAGTTGTAGCTGAGTGCTGTCGACCGGACTTAGAACCATATCTTGGCTTGCACTACCCAGCTACTGATATACCTCAAGCTTCAAGGTTCCTTTTTTTGAAGAATAAGGTCAGGATGATATGTGATTGTTTGGCACCTCCAGTTAAAGTGCTTCAAGACAAAAGATTGACTAAGCCATTAAGTCTATGTGGGTCTGCACTGAGGGCTCCTCATGGTTGTCATGCTCGGTATATGATGAATATGGGTTCTATTGCATCTCTTGTGATGTCTGTTACAATCAATGAGAATGATAGTGAATCAGAGAATGATCAAGAAAAGGAAAGAAAGTTGTGGGGTTTAGTAGTTTGCCATCACACAAGCCCTAGGTTTGTTCCATTTCCTTTGAGATATGCTTGTGAATTCTTGATTCAAGTCTTTGGTATACAGATTAACAAAGAAGTGGAGTTGCAAATTCAGTTGAAGGAAAAACATATATTGCGAATTCAAACAGTTCTTTGTGATATGCTGCTAAGAGATGCTCCAGTAGGAATCGTAACGCAATCTCCCAATATTATGGATCTTGTTAAGTGTGATGGTGCTGCCTTATATTACAGAAAGAAATTTTGGTTACTTGGAGTCACCCCCACAGAGGCAGAAATTAGAGATATAGTTGAATGGTTTCTCAAAGACCATAGTGGGAGCACAGGTTTAAGTACTGATAGCCTTATTGAAGCTGGTTTCTATGGTGCTTCTGCCCTTGGTGACGAGGTTTGTGGAATGGCTGCTGTTAGGATTACGTCTAAGGACTTCCTTTTCTGGTTTCGGTCACATATGGCCAAAGAAATCAGGTGGGGTGGTGCAAAACATGATCCTGGTGACCAGGATGATGGAAGAAAGATGCATCCAAGATCATCATTTAAGGCTTTCCTGGAAGTGGTGAAGCGGCGTAGTCAACCTTGGGAAGATGTGGAAATGGATGCCATCCACTCACTGCAATTAATATTACGAGGTTCTTTACAGGATGAAGTTGAAGAAGAATGCAAAGTCATTACAAAAGTCCCATCAGTTGATGAGAAGACACAACAGTTGGATGAATTGCGTGTCATCACAAATGAGATGGTTCGCCTAATTGAGACAGCTGCAGTGCCCATCTTGGCTGTAGATGTCTTTGGCAAGATCAATGGTTGGAACTCCAAAGCTACTGAGCTTACAGGATTGGCTATCCAGCAAGCCATTGGCATGCCCTTAGTTGATTGTCTGGTGAACGATTCTATTAAGGTGGTAAAGAAAATGCTTTCCTTGGCCATTAAAGGTGATTTTGCATCTTAAGATATCATCTGTTGTTACAGTCATGTAACCATTAGTTATTTTTGCATCTAGCGCATGTGTCTTTGTTTTATTATCATAATATGATTTCAATTTGACTCTGGTCAGAGGTTCATTGTGATGTATTTGTTGGTCAGTTCCTCACAGTAATAAATGGGATGAGAGGTATTATACGGGAAAGGCAACTATTATATGAAGCTAACTCATTAATAATTTTGTGTAGGTATAGTAGTCCATTTAATTATTTGTTTACGTGATAAGGAACTAAAAGTTTCACTAGTAAAATGACATGTACAAAGGGAAATCCCCAAAAAGGAAAAAGAGTTGCAGTAAACCTCTCTAGTTGGCATAGATGATTGAAAGAGAATAGTCACAGTTTAGTACTTCTTTTATGCATCCCTCTTTTGATGATTTTTTGTGGATATTGTCAGGTATTGAAGAGAAGAACATTGAAATCAAACTCAAAACATTTGGAATTCCAGGGCACAATGGTCCAGTGATCTTAGAAGTTAACTCATGCTGTAGCCGAGACCTAAATGATAATGTTGTAGGAGTTTGCTTTATAGGGCAGGATGTTACTAAGCAAAAACTGTTAATGAACCAATACACTCAAATCCAAGGTGATTACACGGGGATTATGCGAAGCCCATCTGCACTTATTCCTCCAATTTTTATGACCGACGATGATGGCCGGTGTTTGGAATGGAATGATGCAATGGAAAAATTATCTGGTTTTAGAAGGGAAGAGATGACAAATAGGATGCTTCTTGGGGAGGTTTTCACACTAGAAAATTTTGGCTGCCGTGTGAAAGATCAGACATTGACCAAGCTTAGGATACTACTGCATAGAGTAATTTCAGGCCAGGATACAGAGAAATCTTTGTTTAGGTTCTGTGATCGTGAAGGAAATTATGTTGAAACTTTGCTAACTGCAAGCAAAAGGACTGATGCAGAGGGTAATATCACTGGGGTTTTCTTCTTCTTGCACGTGGCTAGTCCAGAACTTCAATATGCTTTGGAGATGCAGCGGATATCAGAACAAGCAACAGCTAATAATCTCCATAAATTGGCATATCTACGTCAAGAAATTCGAAAACCACTTGGTGGGATTACATTTATGCAGAATCTAATGGGCTCATCTGACTTAAGCAAAGAGCAAAAGCGGCTTCTTAAATTGAACACTTTGAGTCGGGAACAATTACACAAGATTATAGATGATACTGATATCCAGAGTATTGAGGAATGGTATGATTATAGATATATCAAATCTAATTAATCATTTTGCTTTTTTTTTCTTGGCTTCAATACATTTTTCTGTCCTCTTGCTGCTATAATCGTTGATCTTTAGGATAATCCCTTGCAGTTACATGGAAACAAACTGTAGTGAATTCAACCTTGGAGATGTTCTTGACGTTGTAACGAATCAAATCATGATTTTGAGCCAAGAGCGTGAGGTGAAGATCATTTGTGAATCATCTTCTGAAGTGTCATCTCTGCACTTGTATGGAGATAATATGAGGCTACAGCAGGTGCTCTCTGAGTTCTTAACTAACACACTTCTCTTCACTTGCAAAGGATCATCCATCGTCTTCAAAACTGCTCCAAGGAAGGAGCGAATTGGGAAGGGAATCCACATTGTTCATCTTGAATTGAGGTAAAATATCATTTTGAAGTACAACCATATTGTTTATGTTGCTTGATCCTCCTTCTCAACCCACCACCACCAACAACAGCAAGGAATAGTTTTCGCATTATATTAGTGGCATGTTATAGAGGGTGAAGATATTTTAGAGAATATCTTCTGTATTTTAACTTTTATATCTTTATGATCTCTAAAATCTCTTAGTTCTCACCATAACAAATGGTTGAGTAATTTGTTCTTTTTTTGGATAAGAAACAGAGCTTTCATTGAGTAAAATGAAAGAAAATACAAGGGCATACAAAAAAAAATCCTACCAACAAAAACCGAAGCTAATTACAAAAATGGGCCCCAATCCAAAAGAATGATGCCAAGCTGATAGTTACGAAAAGCCCAATTAACGGATGCCCACAAAGACGAGTTAAATCTAATCACCTCCCAAAGCTCCTCACTCGATCTATCAACCTCTCTAAAGATTCTATTCCTCTCAAGCCAAATGCCCTACAAATAGCAAAGAAACAAGCATGCTATGAAACACCTTCTCTATCACAGAACGGTTGAGTAATTTGTAGAATGGTCATGTCCTTTCATGGAGAGATCTTGGCTCCTTCAGTGATAAGTGAAATATTCTCTTTTTTTCTTTATTAGTGGTAATTAGATATTCAAGTTAATCAGATATAGAATGCTTGGATGATATTAATAGCCCTGAATGCTGATGGGAAAAGTTGAAGTTAATAACAAGATTGTGGTTGTGATACTTCTTTAACATTTTGAGCCTACTAGTATCACTTCCTTCATATTGTGGCTATTGCCAATAGATTGAATATATATTAATCCCAGAGCTAGCATTGGGGTGAGCAAAGCCTCTCAGCGAATAGTGAGGTAGGTCGTGCGAGGGGTGGGCTTTGGTACCCTTTTTTCCCTCTATAAGAGCATTAAAGCATTTATTTTATTATTCAACCAATGGATTTAATAAATCCTAGAACAGTAAATATCTATGAGAACAACATCGAGCTAGACGAATATAATCTTGATAGTTGTTTCTAAATGGATCATGTTTTGATATGTTTTATGTTTTTTGTGTTAGATCTAGAATCACATCTGATAATATAAATACATTTTCATGATATATATGATCACTGAGCATTGGTCTTGCTTTCTCTACTTGCAAAACATTCTCTTTTTTTGGAATTTGATTTCTTGGCTTCTAGTTGGACAATATGGTAACTAAAAAAGAAAAGAAGAGAAAATGGCATTCTTGTGTAAACATCAAGATTGAGTATTCTAAAATGAAAAGGAGCTAATGTTTGTTGAGGTATGGTTGTCATATTATGTAGGATCACCCATCCTGCTCCGGGAATTCCTGTGCACTTAATTCGAGAGATGTTCGATGACAACAATGATAGCTCAAAGGAAGGTCTTGGCCTATACATGAGCCAAAAGCTTGTGAAGATCATGAATGGCACTGTACAGTATCTTCGAGAGGCCGAAACCTCGTCATTCATCATCCTCATAGAATTCCCCTTGGTAGCCTTATAGAATTTCCCTTGGTAGAACATATTGCTTGACGACGACGATTGTAATGATCTACACTGCATGATTTACTTGAAGATGCCTTTTTTCTTAATCTCAGCCCTCTGGTATAACTATAAAACAAGCCTTGACATTACTCGGTATCAGGTCGGGATTGTTTGAGAATTTGAGTAGATATTAGAAGGAATGATCTGAGATTATAATAAATGTTCTTGCAGGCTGATTAGTTTCAAGCTTCAAAGAACCAAAAGACTCAAAAGTTGTAAAGACGACGTTTTTTTGGTCATCTCTGGGGCGTCCAAATGCTAACAAATCCAGGAACTCTTTCGTAGTTCATTCCCGAAATCCTCGTTAATCCAACTTAGAAGTTTAGATCAGAAACTCCCAAAATACAAGGGGGGATTCATTTCAAAACTTTGAGAGCTGTTGCTGAGTGTTGCAATTTTCAAGTTTTATGGGATGGGAAGCACCAGAAATAAGTGAGTAAATTAGAGTTGTAAACTTGTTGTTTATAATGGATGGGCAAATACCCATCATCTCATATCATCTTCAATTGAAATAATATGCAGTTGTTCATTTCTCTTGTTGATTTTCCTCATCATTTGCTCATTTCTACAGAGTAAGACATTGCTTTTTTTCATTGTTTGTGAATAAATTGCTTTAGAGAAAAGGGGATTAATGCTTAATGATTCAGATACCCTTTTGCTATAAATGCTTAAAGTCTTGAGAAAAATGTAAATTGGAAAAGTGCCAATACATGTTCAAGTGGGGTTCTTTCTTTTGTTTCTTCTTTTTCTTTTTCATAATGATTTATCATGATATTTAATGAAAGTATAGTACTTTTGTCAATTTCATTTTTATCTTTATATTCTAGTGTCTTAGTGGGATTTTAACTTTGAAGTTCTATGATGTCATGATGAGTTTTAACTTTATAGTTTTAATTTTATTAAATTAAACTTTAGACTCGAGTAGATGGAGATTTTTTTTTTTTATTAATATTGTAGTTTTTAAAACTTATTATAAAAATATTGTAGTTTTCAAACTATTTGTATCAATATTGTAGTTTTAGTTTGTTGGCAGATGGTCGTCCTTGACGACCATATACATGCGTTTGAGATGGTCGTCTCTCAAGTATACGTGGCAGATGGTCGTCTCTTGAAGAGAGGATCTTTTGCATTTTTGCTACGTTGTACGGACTCAGACATGAAGACGTGTATGGGTTTTTTTCTATAAAAAAAAATAGGTGGATGGTCGTCTCTTCAGAGATGACCATCGCCAAATTTTTAATAATTATTTCAGATGACATATTGGTCAGTTGATCACCTTAAAACATAAGGGACCTAGGTTCGAACATTGTGGAACACAGTTTTAAACTTTTTATTTCTTTTTTTTCCTCCGCTTTCTCTCTTTCTTTTTTTCCTTCCGTTTTTTTTTTCTCATTTTTTTTCTTTTATTTGTTTTATTTAAATCAAATAAGATATTTTTTTATTTTTTTTTAATATTTAAAGTAAATTGAATATCCTATTGTAATTTATTTTTTTTCTAAGAAATTGAAATTTATTTAAGTATTAATTATTTAAATATTTTATTTTCTAATATGAGTGATTTTTCATTCTCTCGTATTTCAGTATTTTTCTTTATTTATTTAGAAAGAATTACATGATAATTTTAAATAACGTGATCATTTTATTTAAAATCAACTCAAAATGACGTAAACGAAGTTGTTCTTCTCCCAAAGTCGATTGCAATATAATATTTAAATAATTAATACTTAAATAAATGTCAATTTCACAATGCTCAAACTTAGGCCCCTTACGTTTTAATAAAGTGATCAACTTACCAATATGCCAACTGATATAATTATTAAAATTTTGGTGATAGTCGTCTCTTGAAGAGACGACCATCCACCTTTTTTTTTTTAAAAAAAAAAAAATCCAGACGCGTCTTCATGTATGAGTCCATGCAACGTGGAAAAAATGCAAAAGATGGTAATCTCTTTCAAGAGACGACAATCTAGCTGTTTTTTTTTTTTAAATGCGAGGTATGGTCGTCTCTTGAAGAGACGACCATCTGCCGCGTACACTTGGTTGTCTCTTGAAGAGACGACCATGTACACGCATTTGAGATGGTCGTCTATTCAAGAGACTACTAAGGGGCTGTTTGGGGCACTGAGTGGGTTATAATAATATGGGTTATAATAGTTTGTGGGTTATAATAGTCTGTGAAATAATATAATATTGTTTAAAATGCAGAGTTGTTTAGTATGAGGTTATAATAGTCTGTGTTTGGGGTGCAGAGTATTCCACGGGTTATTATAACCCTTGCCCCAAACAACCCCTAAGTGTACGCGGCAGATGGTCGTCTCTTCAAGAGACGATCAATCTTCCAACGAATTAAAACTACAATATTGATATAAATAGTTTGAAAACTACAATATTTTTATAATAAATTTTAAAAACTACAATATTAATAAAAAAATCCCAGTAGATGGGGGAGTTAATACGTTTTCAAATTTGAAGTTAAAAAATAAAAATTAAGTAAAAGAAAAAGAAAAATACACTCATCATCCCTAAAGCTTGAATTTGGTGTTTATTCAATTTGTGAGATTTCAAAAGATTCATTTTAGTTCAAGTATTGAAAATAGTTTAAATGATCCATAAATTCATTTGAATATCAGTTGGTCTGACAAAATGCTGATGTGACAGTTGACATGTTGATTGGACATGCTCTTAGACTTTGAAAAGTTTTATTTTTACTTTTAAACTTTGAAATTTGTTTAAAAAAATGCTCATGAACTTTGAAATGAATGTGTAAGAATTAGAAAACATATTGATATTATAGAAGATTAAGATTGTTGTATTTTCTTTTTATCACAACAAATGTGGAGATATGGGGATTGAAACCTTTGATCTCAAAGAAAGAAGTACATGTCAATTACTGTTAAGTTATGCTCATATTGGCAAATTAAGATCGTTGTTACCATTTATTTTATTTAAAAAAATATTGTAAAAATCATTTACATGATCAATTTTTACACATCTGCTGTTAACTCAATTTACTTGAATCATGTTGTAAATGATGTCACATATGTCTTCCAATTTTTACACATTAGCCATCGCGTCAATTTTCATCTTATTTTAATGAAAAAACTCGCCAAGGATATTTTTTGGAACGAATTTCAAAATCTAGAGGCATAATTAAAACTCACTCAAAGTCGAGAGATTTTGTATAATTTAACCTCGTTTTAATATTATTTTTTTGCTGATCAGACTAATAACGTTACCATCTCCTTCCTCTCTCACTCCTAGGAATTGGCGATTAGAATGATCTCAATTTCATTTGTCACTCAAGATTTATATTGTTCATGTGTTATTCAATAACTATTCAGGTTAAAGTCGATTATTAGAAGGAAAAAACTTATTGTTTTTTTTTTTTTTTCTTACAGAGTTCCAAATTTTACCATGGAATCGTAGTGGCACATTTTCTAAGAATAGATGTCATTTTCAAGAATAGTTATTTGGAAGCCTCTTAGGGGCCATTTGGTTCAAGGTTTCTTATATGCCTGGGAATAATGGATGCCTGGGAATAAGATGCCTAGGAATAAGATTGCTGGGAATCATTGATTGCTGTGTTTGGCTATACACCTGGGAATGCTAATTTTTATAATAATAAATGATATTTTTATCTTTTTATGAGATTAATTTTATAAATTTTATATAATTATCATGCATTAATTAATGAACTCTTCAACAAATAGATATAAATTAATTGATCATAATAGATATATAATTTGAATTAAATAAATAATTGTAAAAAGTTATAATTTGTATACTAAATTATTTCAATTAATTAAATATATTAAATAGATTACTAATGTATTAAAGTTTTAATAAATACACAATTACATTAATTTAGTTTATTTTTATAAAGGAAAAAAAAAATCAATTTTACCTGTAAACATGTCACCATGTATCAATTTTCACTCTAAACTTTTAATTTTTACCCATAAACTATTGAATAACTATACCAAAACTCACAAATTTTAACAAAATGTAGTTCTAAAATTATTATTTTTATTTTTTTAAAAATCTAATCAATTTTGTACCATACCCATGTCTTTTATAATTCATTGAAAACATATGAAAAGACTTTTTTTAACGAATTTTCAAAACAAAACTTATTGGATGATTGACATTGCAAATTTTTTTTAAGTTTAAGGTTAAGAGATTGCAATATTTATCTAAGTTTGGGTAAAATTTAATGAAATTAAAAGTTTAAGGTAGAAATTGATACAACTCGACAAACTTAGGTGTAAAAATTGATTTTTTTTTTTTTTTTTTTTTTTTTTTTTTTTTTTTTTTAAATGAGAATTCATTGTGTATATTTTTAATTAATCAATTAGTTATAATTAATTTATTACAATTTTTTTTATTAAAATTCAATAATTAATTAGGTTAATTCAATACATTATTATAACATAATTTTAATATAATCGGGTTGATTATAAAAATTAATCTAAATTAATTCATTTTAATAGAATAAATAAATATATTCAAAAGAACAATGAATATTAACAAAAATAAGAGAGAGAAAGATGAGGGCATAAAGAAAACCCATGCTTTTGCAAGGGTATCAAATACCCTTACTCATGGGTATACAAAACTCATGGGAATAACTGATTCCCATGCCCAAGCCTCCAAACCTTGTACCAAACAAGGGTATCCAAACTCATGGGAATAATTGATTCCCTTTAATTATCGTTTGATGCCAGATTGAAATTCATATCCTACTAATGGTGTTATATATCGTGTAAAATTATAGGTCACATTGTTTCGACTTTCCATTCTTTGACTTCAAATAAGAGGTGGGCAATTCTTCCTTTTCGAATTGAGTTTTGTCTAAATTATAACTTTTACGTTTGTGTGTAATAAGTCCCTAAACTTTAAGAAGTGTATAACAAGTCTTTAAACTTTCAATTTTATGTCTAATAGTTCTAAAACTTTCAACTTTGCATCTAATAGGTTTATGAACTTTTAATTTTGCATCTAAGAGGTCATTGAACATTTAATTTTGTTTTTAATAGGCCTTGACCTATTTGACTATTTGACATTTTTTAAAATTTACAGACCTATTAAATATAAAATAAAAATTTACAATAATGCACAAAATTCAGTTCTATGTCTAAAAAAGTTGAATATGTCAAGGATTTATTAAACAAAAAATTGAAAAATCAATGAAATTATAGACTGTCTAGACATTTTTAAAGTTCAAAGACTTGTTAAATTCAAGATTGAAAGTAGAGACCTAATAACATTTTTTTAAAATTTAGTAACCTATATATACCAAAACTAACTTTATGAATTTTCAGCCAATCTGAGCATAGCTTAGTGGATAGAATGCCAATTATCATTCTAATCTCGGGTTGATGGTTTGAACTCTCACAATTGTTAAACTAAAAAAAAAAAACTTTTTTTTTTTAAATTTAGTATCCTATTTAATAGACAAAACTAACCCTTTGAGTTTCCCTTGAATTTGCTGGCTTGTTTTGAAGGTTCAGTTTGGATTTCAAAGGCAAATTTCCAATTCCCACCATCTGTTTGTGAAATAGCTTCTCATTCATCTTCCTCGTCGTCACAGCCGCATTATACACAAGCATCGGCTGTAGATGCAGGCCGCTCCCATGGACCGTTGACCAGACATGGATTTCCTCTCGCGACCCTTCTATTATGTCCCGCTGGTTCGTCCACATTCAAAGAAGAAGAGTAGCCGCTTACAGCCATAGCCCTGCTTTCATCTCTTCACGCTCTGCTTCTTCAATTCCACATTCTCACAATTCCCCTCTTCTCTTCAATCCCATCATCTCAACCTACCCCTTTAGCGACCCTCTTCCTCCATCTTCAATCCCATTGCAAATTTTGGTTGATCAGTACAAGTCATGTCAACTCCATTCCAATCCTGTACAACGTGATGAAAAGATTGAGTCGCTCGCTCGGCGGTACCGGGATTCTTGCTGCCCAAAAGATTCGGAAGCGCTTCATTTGCAGGTTTTCAAAAATGGGTTCGTTAATGATTTGTTTCTGTGTAATACCCTTATTAATGTTTATGCTAGAGTTGGGGATTTGGATTCCGCCCGGAAGGTGTTCGATGAAATGCTCCTTAGGAATTCGGTCACTTGGTCTTGTTTGATATCAGGGTATACTCAAAACAGTATGCCAAATGAGGCTTGTTGGCTCTTTATGAGAATGGTTTCTGATGGTTTTATGCCTAATCACTATGCTTTTAGCAGCGCCATTCGAGCTTGCCAAGAGTGTGGCGAGTATGGTTTGAAATTTGGGATGCAAATTCATGGGTTGATGTCGAAAACTCAGTACGCTGCTGATGTTACGACGAGTAATGTTCTGATATCAATGTATGGAGGTGTTGTGGCCATTGTTGATTATGCTCGTCGTGTTTTTGATAGCATGTGGCCCAGAAACTTGATTTCTTGGAACTCTATGATTTCTGTTTATTGCCAAAGGGGAGATGCAGTTTCTGCATTTGAAATCTTTTCAACTGTGCAGAAGGAAGTCATGGGAGATAGTCTCAAACCAAATGAGTATACCTTTGGTAGTTTAATATCTGCTACCATTTCTTTGGTTGATTCTGGTTTGATTTTGCTTAAACAGATGCTGAGCAGGGTGGAAAAATCGGGTTTCTCTCATGATTTATATGTAGGCAGTGCGTTGGTTAGTGGGTTTGCAAAGTTCGGGTTGATTAATTATGCCAAGAATATTTTTCAGCAGATGAGTTATAGAAATGCAGTATCTATGAATGGTTTGATAATTGGTCTGGTTAGACAGAATAGAGGTGAAGAAGCAGTTGAACTTTTCATGGAGATGAAGGACTCGGTTGAACTAAACCTTGATTCTTATGTGATCATTTTGACTGCCTTTCCTGAGTTCTGTGTTTTAGAAAATGGGAAGAGGAAGGGCAGTGAGGTTCATGCATACCTCATTCGAACAGGCTTACTCAATGCTAAGATTGCACTCGGGAATGGCCTTATAAATATGTATGCTAAATGCAGAGCTATTGTTGATGCTTGCACGGTTTTTAGGCTCATGGATAATAAGGATTCGGTCACATGGAACTCCATGATCACTGGCCTTGACCAAAATGAACACTTTTTAGATGCGGTTAAAACTTTTCAAGAAATGAGGAGAACAGGATTGTTTCCTTCAAATTTCACAATGATTAGTGCTTTAAGTTCCTGTGCAAGCTTAGGGTGGATCATTGTTGGAGAACAATTACATTGTGAAGGACTTAAACTGGGGCTTGATTTGGATGTTTCTGTTTCAAATGCTCTTTTAGCTTTGTATGGTGAGACTGGGTATGTGAAGGAATGCCAGAAAGCTTTCTCCTTAATGCTCGAATACGATCAAGTTTCATGGAACTCTTTGATAGGAGCTTTAGCAGATTCAGAGTCATCAATGCTTGAAGCTGTGGAAAATTTCCTGGTCATGATGCGGGCTGGATGGCGTCCTAATAGAGTAACCTTCATTAGCATACTTACAGCTGTATCTTCTCTTTCACTTCATGAACTGGGCAAGCAAATTCATGCTCTAGTCTTGAAGCATGATGTTGCTGCTGACACTGCTATAGAGAATGCACTTTTGGCTTGCTATGGGAAGTGTGGAGATATGAGTGACTGTGAGAATATTTTTTCGAGAATGTCCGATAGGCAGGACGAAGTGAGTTGGAATTCCATGATTTCAGGTTATATACATAATGAGTTCTTGCCCAAAGCCATGGACATGGTCTGGTTTATGATGCAGAGAGGCCAGAGATTGGATGGTTTCACCTTTGCAACTGTGCTTAGTGCTTGTGCAACCGTCGCGACATTAGAGCGTGGCATGGAAGTCCATGGATGCAGCATAAGAGCTTGTTTAGAATCCGATGTTGTCGTTGGGAGTGCACTCGTGGACATGTATGCAAAATGTGGAAGAATAGATTATGCTTCAAGATTCTTTGAACTGATGCCAACAAGAAACTTATATTCCTGGAACTCCATGATTTCGGGGTTTGCACGCCATGGACATGGAAGAAAAGCTTTGGATCTTTTCGCTCGAATGAAGCTACACGGTTCACTCCCAGATCATGTCACATTTGTTGGAGTTCTATCTGCATGTAGTCATATAGGTTTAGTCAATGAAGGGTTCTATCATTTCGATTCAATGAGTAAAATATATGGATTAGCTCCTCGAATGGAGCACTTTTCATGTATGGTGGATCTTCTCGGGCGCGCTGGGGAGCTAAACAAGGTGGAGGATTTTCTCAACAAGATGCCATCGAAGCCTAACATTCTAATATGGAGGACTGTTCTAGGGGCCTGTTGCAGAGCCAACGGTCGCAACACAGCACTCGGGAGGAGAGCAGCCGAAATGCTGCTGGAAATGGAACCAAGGAATGCAGTGAACTATGTTCTTCTTTCGAACATGTATGCTTCAGGTGGGAAGTGGGAAGACGTGGCAAAGACGAGGGTGGCAATGAGGAAGGCGTTCGTGAAGAAGGAAGCAGGATGCAGTTGGGTGACAATGAAGGACAGTGTTCATGTGTTTGTTGCAGGCGACAAATCACACCCTGAAAAGGACTTGATATATGAAAAACTGAAGGAACTGAATACAAAAATGAGGCGAGCTGGGTACGTACCGGAGACGAGATTTGCACTTTATGACCTTGAAGGGGAGAACAAGGAGGAGCTACTGAGCTATCACAGTGAGAAAATTGCAGTTGCTTTTGTTCTAACTCGTCCATCTGAAATGCCTATAAGAATAATGAAGAATCTCAGAGTTTGTGGGGATTGCCACTCTGCTTTCAAATACATTTCAGAGATTGTTGGAAGGCAGATAGTTTTGAGAGATTCAAATAGATTTCACCACTATGAGAATGGCCAATGTTCATGTGGGGATTTTTGGTAGTCCAATACTGTATTTTGAAGATATTTATTGATATTCAAAATTTGGTATTTCCTATGAAAAATAGTGTTTCATGAGATGCGTTCACATGAATTTAGAATTGCTGATGTTTTTTAAAATATTTTTGTTCAATTTTAATTACGAAATGAGCAAGATTATTTTATTTTATTATAAAAGAAAAGAGAACTAAAAATGAAAGATTGGATTAGAGGAAATCAAAGTTTCAATGTAAATAACTCTACAAATAGTCTCTTTTAAAGAAAAAGAAAACTTTACAAAAAATCCCAATATTTATCATTGTTCTAAAACATAGATACTTTCTTTGAAATTCAAAATAAAAAGCTTATGTTAGATCAAAGTATGGAGCTTAAGAAAATCAATACACTTAAATTGTCTAAATTATTATTATTTTTAGTCCAAGTTTAAATTAGTATTGATGTTAATGAAATAGTGAAAATAAATATGATTAAGTTTTCTTTTTAAGTATTTTTTTAGTACAACATTTTTCCTAAGTAATATAGCTTCAAAATCTCTTTCATTTAAATCGGTGAGGGATTGAAATTGACCTATAGGATGTGCTCAGACTAGCAAGCAGAGTTAACTTATATGTCACTTTGATTAGAAACCTATTAAATTAAATTCTCTATTTGTATTTTCTATACAATTACTCTCTACTTTCATTAACCTTTTTTTTTTTTTTTTGACAATGTGTGGAGTAGGAGATTTGAACTTATGTTAGTTGAGCTATGCTCATGTTGGCCACTCTCATTAACTTTGAGTACTATAATCACTATAATGTTGAAGTATATTCCTTCCCATTTTCTATAGATGAAGTAAATTGTTGGTCATTTGAGCATAGCTCAATACGTTATCCTCCTTGAGTTTATGTTCAATCTCCCACCCCTACATTTTCTGTAGTACAAAAAATGGAGTAAATTGTTATTCATAACAATTTTATACAACCTATTGATATAGAACCATTTCATATGAAAGTAATAGTGAAAATTTTCCCGTAGGAGTATTTTTTCTGTCAACCTGAACATAGTTCAATTGGTTAAGATATATATCATTGACCAAAAAATTAGAGATTTAAATTCTCACTCTCACATGTTAAACTCAAAAAAAGAAGAGAAATTTTTCGATTTGACCTGAGGTCCCAAATAGACGTGGCTGCCACATCATGCCGGGACCCACTAGCTGACGTGGCAATGTAGATCAGGGAAAAAACTCTAGTACTACCGTAGTATGGAAAATTTTCCATACTACCTCCATTGATTGTTTGCCACGTTAGCATCTATTTGAAAATTATGTGGGGACCACCAGTATTTAAAAAACCATTTATGAACCCAATAACACAATGTGAACAAAGGGAGTATAGTACTCTTGTAATACTAGAAATTTTCCCATACATCAGTTACTAAACCTAGACCCCTTTTTTTCCTCTTTTTTTTGAGTTCGGACCTGGACTGTTATGCGTACCGTTACACTAATTGGGCCCCCATTGGGATAAGACCTTATAATAAGATTAATATTTTTACATTAATCAAACGTATCATAAGTGAATAAAATAATACGAAAAAGAAAATGATTTTGTTCAAACCAAAGCTTCAAGCAATGGAGGATGTGATCACTCAAGGATTCTAAAGGTCAGTTCTTTTTATTTTTTCGTTTTCAACGCATTTTCTTTTCCCGGCAAAGATTTCCTATTTGATCAGTTTTTTTTCCTCATCTTTCTCCTCGAGATTTCCTTTTCTCTGCTGGAGTTTATTGATTCTCGATCCTCTGTAAACTGTAAATTCTTCAAATTGTGCTTCCATTAGTTTGTGTCTCATTAGTGTAATGGTAATTCAACCTGATGCTTGATTGAATTTGCTAAATTACATTCTGGAGGGCTTAGAAATTGCAATGCTTGAGCGTTACCCTTGCTGCCGTTTAGTGGTATTCGCAGTTTTCTTTGTTGCATTTTGTCGAACAGGTGCTGTTCGATGCTCAATTTCAGGATTTTACCACAATTTCTTTACATCTTAATCTCTTCTACCAAGTGGGTTGTGCTCTGAAAGTTCATATTTGTTTTTTCTGTTCGCTTGTTGAATTTCTAGTCTATGAGCTCAGTAATGAAATGTGGTTACTGCCACTTAAAATGAAATTTAATTGTTTCTTTCTCTTCATTTCTTTTGTTGCTAACCATTTATAGCTGAGCCGCCCTATGTTTTAATAAAAATAAAAATTATATATATGCTTATGTACAAAAAAACATACATACATAAAGTGTTTCTTTCCCTTCATCCTGATGGGTTTTTAATATGTAGTCAATAGGTTTAAAGCAATATAAACCACAAGCACAAAGTAGAGAAAAATAGTGACACCAAGATTTACATGGAAATCCCCTCAGTGTAAGGGGAAAAACCACAGGACGACTCCGAAAAACTTCCACTATAATAATGATGGGTTACAAGAGTTTCTTCCCTAGTCATAACTAGAGGATGCAACAATCATCAACAAAATACGTCACTGGCATATAAAATGATACATAAAAATACCCTTCATCAAGAAAAGATGGAACATAAATGTAAGGAGAGGTCTCACCGACGAGGACGACTCAGAGAAACCAACCGAAAAAGGACTGAACCAATTCGATCACAAACTGGCAAAGAAAACAAACTTTGCTTCTTTGGCTGTTACACACAAAGCACCCTCAGAACTTTTTCTTCCCTCCAATGACACACACTGCAAACTTTTCTTCTCAAGAAAGCTCACTCTCTCTCGGACTTTTCCACCCGTTCTCATCCAAAAAAGAAGATTAAAAAAACAAATCAAGCTTGCTTTACAAGCTTATGTTTAAAAGCCTTAATGGGCCTAAGTAGATGGGCCTTTGTTTAGTCGGGACCCAACAAACTCCCCCTCCCGACTATGCAGAAGGGTCAACCATACCCGCTATCGATCTACATGCTTCATGCTTTCCTCTGAGTAAGGCCTTTGTCATCATATTTGAGCCATTATCATCTGTGTGTATCTTTTCAATCTCTAACAACTTTTCATTCAACATATCTCGAATCCAATGATATCTGACATCAATATGTTTGGACTTCGAGTGGAAGGTTGGATTCTTGCTGAGATGAATACCACTTTGACTGTCACAGTACAACACATATCTCTGTTGTTCAATACCTAACTCTTGCAAGAATTTCTTCATCCAAAGCATTTCTTTGCAAGCTTCAGTTGCCGTGCCGCTATAAACTCAGCTTCTGTTGTTGAAAGAGCAACACACTTCTGTAACTTGGATTGCCACGATACAGCTCCCCCTGCAAAAGTAATCAGATACCTTGAAGTGGGTTTTCTTGAATCAACATCACCGGCCATGTCTGCATCTGTAAACCCACTCAGCACAGTTTTTCCATTCCCAAACCATAAACATACTCTGGATGTACCTCTGAGATATCTGAAAATCCATTTCACTGCTTCCCAATGTTCTCTGCTTGGATTGGAGAGAAATCGACTGACAATACCAACTGCGTGAGCTATATCTGGCCTGGTACAAACCATTGCATACATCAAGCTTCCAACGGCTGAGGAGTATGGAACTCCTTCCATATCTTCCTTCTCTTACTCATTTGAAGGGCTCTGTTTCGAATCAAGCTTGAAGTGACTGTCAAGTGGAGCACCTACTGGCTTTGCTTTGTCCATATTGAACTTCTCAAGCACCTTCTCAATATATTTCTCTAGTGATAACCACAACTTTTTAGTTTCCCTATCACGAAAAATTCTCATGCCAAGAATTTGTTTCGCTGGCCCCAAGTCTTTCATAGCAAAAGATTTGTTCAATTCTTTCTTGAGTTCATTAATCCTTTTGTTATCAGTACCAACAATTAACATGTCATCTACGTATAGTAAAAGAATAATGAAATTGCCATCAACGAATTTCTTAACGAAAACACAATGATCAGAAGTTGTTTTCTTATATCCATGCTCCCCCATGAATGAATCAAATTTCTTATACCACTGCCTTGGTGCCTGCTTTAGCCCATAAAGTCTCTTCTTTAATTTGCACACCAAGTGTTCCTTACCTTCAACTTGGAATACTTGTGGCTGTTCCATATAGATTTCTTCCTCAAATCACCATGAAGGAATGCAGTTTTCACATCAAGCTGCTCAATTTCCAAATTCAAGCTAGCTGCTAGTCCTAGCACAACTCGAATGGATGACATCTTCACCACTGGTGAGAAGATTTCTTCAAAATCTATGCATTTTTTTTATTAAAGCCTTTTACAACCAATCTCACTTTGTACCTTGGTTGAGAGCTATTCTCATTTGTCTTTAGTCTGAACGCCCATTTGTTCTTTAATGTTCTCTTGCCCTTAGGCAACTTCACCAGCTCGTATGTATGGTTCTCATGCAGTGACTTCATCTCATCTTGCATTGCCTCGAACCACTCCTCTTTACCATCATCACTTATTGCTTCCTCATAACTTTCTGACTCCCCCCATCAGTAAACAATACATATTCATCTGGAGAGTACATTCTAGAGGGTTGACAATCCCTGGTGGATCTTCTAACTTGGACAGTTTCTGGAACTGGTGGCTCTGGAACTGGTAGCTCATCAGGGGGCATTATATCATCAATACAGTCTGAAGGTGTATGAATATCTCCATTTCCATCTTCCATATCTGAAGAAGAAGGACCCATATCTATCAGATCACCTGTTTTAGGTTTTGGTCTCTTCACAGTCTCTATATATTCAATGGTTTCATCTTCGAGAAATACAACATCTGGGCTTCTAATAAACTTCTTTTCAACTGGATCCCACAAACGATAACCAAACTCATCATATCCATAACCGAGAAATATGCACTGTTTGGTCTTATAGTCAAGCTTCGATCTCTCATCTTTGGGAATATGAACAAACGCTTTGCATCCAAAGACCTTCAGATAATCATAGGAAGAATACTTTCCTATCTAGATCTTATGTGGCATATCGCATTTCAAAGAAACAGTAGGAGAGAGATTTATCAAGTCCACTGCGGTTTTCACTGCTTCACCCCAAAAACATCTCGGCAATTTTGCATTTGACAACATGCATCTGGCTCTTTCTACAATGGTACGATTTGTTCATTCAGCCACACCATTATGCTGAGGAGTCTTAGGAACTGTCATTTGATGTTTAATCTCATGCCTTTTACAATACTCATCAAATGGACCTCTATACTCACCACCATTGTCTGTTCTGATGCATTTCAATTGTCTCCCTGTCTCTCTTTCTGCCTTGACTTGAAACTCTTTAAACACATTTAAAACCTGGTCCTTGGATTTCAGAATATGCACCCACACCTTTCTGGAGTGATCGTCGATGAATGTGACAAAATACAAAGCACCACCTAGAGATTTCTCGCTCATAGGACCACAAACATCGGAGTACACCATATCTAACACATTGGAACTTCTTTGTGCATGGGCTTTGAATGATACTCTGTGTTGTTTACCTGCTAGACAGTGTGAACAAGTTTTAAGAGTCGTGCCCTTTGCTTGCGGTATGAGATGCGTCTTCGCAAGAATGTCCAATCCTTTCTGACTCATATGACCAAGTCGTTTGTGCCATAGCTCCATCAACAATTCATTTTCGACTGCATTAATGGCGCTCTCTGCAAGCTTTGCATTCATCACATACATTGTGGAGTTTCTATTTCCTCTGGCTACCACCAACGAGCCTCTAATGAGTTTCCACTGATCATCACCAAAGTGACTATGATAGCCATCGTCGTCAAGTTGTCCTGTGGAAATGAGATTCAACCGCATATCTGGAACATGTCTGACATTTTTCAAAAGTAGATGGCAACCATTATTGGTCTCCAAGCACACATCTCCAATACCTATGATTTTTGATGTATTATCATTTCCCATCTTTACTATTCCAAAGTCACCTGACTTGTAGGATGAGAAGAATTCTCGCCTAGAGGTAACATGGATTGCCACAGCGCTATCTACCACCCAATCAGTATCCTGACATGCGAAATTAATTGCATTTTCATCACAAACTATCAACACATCAACATTTGTGGCTACTGCAACATCCTTTCCTTCATTTCCTTTGTCATTCTTTTCTTTGTTTTGTTCTCTTTTCCATTTTCGACAATGGATCTTCTTATGACCCATCTTCTTGCAATGGAAGCACTGTATATCATTGTTCAATCTACTCCTTGATCTTCCTCTATTATTTTGATTCTTATTACGACTCTGGCTTCTCCCCCGATTTCTGTGACGAGAGCTTCTGACTGGCTTGATGAAGGATTCGTTGTTTTTCTTCTCACTTCTTCATTTAGAAGACTACTTTTGACAATACTTATAGTGACCTTACCATCAGGTGAGCAATTACTCAAAGAGACCACCAATGTCTCATAGCTATCCGGCAACGAACTTAGGAGCAATAATGCTTGAAGTTCATCTTCTAAGTTCATCTGCATATTTGATAGTTGATCCCAATGCTCTGCATTTCATTCAGATGCTCTGCAATTAGAGTCCCTTTTTTATATTTCAAATTTACCAGTCTCCGTATCAAGAAAGCTTTGATGCCGCAGTTTTTCTTTCATACAATTCTTCCAACTTTGTCCATAAAGAGTGTGCCTCTGTCTCTTTAGCAATGTGATAATATACGCTATCATCAACCCACTGGTGTATATATCCCACAACTTGCCTATTTAAGAGTTCCCAATCCTCTTTGGACATTTTTTCTAGTTTAGCCGACTCTCCCTTAATCGGAGCATGAAAATTTTTGCAATAGAGCAATTCCTCCATTTTCCCCTTCCATAATTGCCAATTTGTTGCATTCAAACTGACCGTTCGGCCTGTGTTCACATCCTGGCTACACACTAAAAATTAACCATTCGGCCTATGTAGTCAATAGGTTTAAAGCAATATTACAAGCACAAAGTAGAGAAAAATAGCGACACCAAGATTTACGTGGAAAACCCCTCAGTGTAAGCGGAAAAACCACAGGACGGCTCCGAAAAACTTCCACTATAATAATAATGGGTTACAAGAGTTTCTTCCCTAGTCGTAACTAGAGGATACAACAATCATCAGCAAAATACGTCATTGGCATATAAAACTGTACATAAAAATACCCTTCATCCAGAAAAGATGGAACATAAACGAAGGAGAGGTCTCACCGGCAAGGACGACTGAACCAATTCGATCACGAACTGGCAAAGAAAACAAACTTTTCTTCTTCTTCGGCTGTTACACACAAAGCATCCTCAGAACTTTTTCTTCCCTCCAATGACACACACTGCAAACTTTTCTTCTCAAGAAAGCTCACTCTCTCTCGAATTTTTCCACCCGTTCTCATCCGAAAAAGAAGATTAAAAAACAAATCAAGCTTGCTTTACAAGCTTCTGTTTAAAAGCCTTAATGGGCCTATGGGCCTAAGTAGATGGGCCTTTGTTTAGTAGGGACCCAACACATCCAGATGTTGAAGTTGGAACAAAATAGGGAGCTGGAAACGGAGAAGCAAAGTGTTTTTAAAATGCATTTCTATATTTTATGAGTACTTTTGTGGTGTTGTGGGGGGTTTGGCTTGAGCGGAATAGTAGAATTTTTAGAGAGGTTGAGCTGTGTTGTGACAGGTTTGGGAGTTGGTAAGGTTTAATGCCTCGTTGTGGGTGTTGGTCACTAGGCCTTTTTGTAATTATGATCTTGGCTTCATTTTGTTGGATTGGAGTCCCCTTGTGTAGTTTTTGGGACGTTCTTTTGTGGGCATTGTTTTTTTGTATCCCCTTGTATTTTAGCGCGGTTTCTTACCAAAAAGATATATTTTATGAGTACTTTCTGTCTCTACCCTTTGCTATTTTGTATATTAGAATTACCTGATTGGAGATTTTTGGTTTTCAAATCTGCCAGAGGTTTGGGTTAGGTTGTTGGATCCATTGGATGTTAAGAAAAAAGAATAACTTCAGTTTAGGCTTTACTATTTATTTTACATTATTTAGGTCCAGCTAGCAAGACCTGGTTGAGGTGATGTGAATGTGTTGTTGAAGTGGATTGTACCTTCTGCTTCTTATTGCTCAGTTTCTTTAATATTTAAAGCAAACCTCCTGTACGGAAGTGTGTGTGTGTATTTATATATATTCTTTTTTATTTAAGAGGAGGCCTTTGCTTCTCTATATTTGAATGATCAAATGTAGATCCACATTTCCTTTATCATATTACCAGGATGAAAGCGGTGCATGAAGATTATGTTTTCTCCAGAAATGACAATGAAGCTACCGGCTAACATTTGGATTCGACGCCAGCAGTGCCCATGTGGAGATTGGAATTGTTATATTAGATATGAAGGTGAAGATCAAGCCTCAATAAGTGCCCGGCTGGTGAAGAGTGAGACGTTGCCATCTCCATTGTCATCAGAATCTGTTTTCACTCCCTATGTTGGTCAAATATTCAAAAGTGATGATGATGCCTTTGAATACTACAGCAGCTTTGCTCGGAAGAATGGGTTCTCCATTAGAAAAGCCCGTTCAACAGAAAGCCAAAATTTAGGGGTTTATAGACGAGATTTTGTTTGTTATCGGTCTGGATATAATCAACCAAGGAAGAAGGTCAATGTGGAACACCCTCGGGAGCGGAAGTCTGTAAGATGTGGATGTGATGCTAAATTGTATTTGATCAAGGAAATTATAGATGGTGTTAGTCAATGGTATATTTCACAGTTTAGTAATGTTCATAATCATGAGTTGTTGGAAGATGACCAGGTGCGTCTGCTGCCAGCATATCGGAAAATACAGGAGGCTGATCAAGAACGCATCCTATTACTCTCCAAAGCAGGATTTCCTGTGAACAGGATTCTAAAGGTGTTGGAGATAGAAAAGGGCGTACAACCTGGACAGTTGCCCTTCATAGAGAAGGATGTTAGGAACTTTGTAAGGACTTGTAAGAAAACAGTTGAAGAGAATGATGCTTTGCTGAATGAGAAAAGAGAGAACGATTTGCTGGAACTTCTGGAGATATGCAAGGCTATGGCTGGGAGGGACTCAGAGTTTGTTTTTGATTATACTAGAGATGAAAATGGTAAGGTTGAGAATATATCATGGGCATATGGTGTTCCTATTCGTGCTTATTCTTTGTTCGGTGATGTAGTTTCTTTCGACACTAGCTATCGCTCTATTACATATGGGTTACTCCTTGGAGTTTGGTTTGGCATGAACAATCATGGAAAGGAAATTATACTCGGTTGCGTCCTGCTGCAGGAAGAAAACTCACATTCATTTTCTTGGGCTCTACAGGTTTGTGGATGCAATTTCTTGTCATCAGTGTGCACCTACCTACACGTGTCTTTTCACAGTTTTCTTATTTTTAACAGACGTTTGTGCAATTCATGAGAGGAAAGCATCCACAAACAATTCTAACTGACATAGATTCAGGGCTCAGAGATGCTGTAGCAAGAGAACTGCCAAATACCAAACACGTTATATGTATATGGCATATTCTTTCTAAACTATCAAGTTGGTTCTCATCGCCCCTTGGATTGCAATATGCAGACTTTAAAGTTCAGTTTGATATGTTGTGGCATCTGGAGAATATAGCTGATTTTGAACATCAATGGGATCTCTTGGTTGCACAATTTGGTCTCGCTTCTGATAAGCATATAGCATTACTATATTTATATCGAGCATCATGGCCGTTTTCCTTTATTAGAAGTTCCTTTCTGGCTCGTACACTGACAGTTGATTTCTTTCAATCCTTAGAAACGTTCTTGAAAAGAATCTTGAGTGCACAAACATGTTTACTAGTATTCTTTGAACAGGTAAAATTATCTGTATTATCCCTTGTTCTTTCTTGCTGGTAATCAACTTATCATATCAAACTAAATCTTTTCAGTTTGTTGTCTTTGTTTCATGCAGGTCAGTACTGCTGCGAACTCCAGAAGTCAAGCCAAAGAAGGTATGCAGTATTTACATATTAAGACATGCATGCCTATAGAAGAGCATGCACAGAGTATTCTGACGCCTTATGCCTTCAATGTGTTGCAAAATGAAATTGTGTTATCCATGCAATATTTAACTACACAAATGGGAAATGGTTCATATCTTTTGCAACACTATAAGAAAATGGATGTCGAGCGTCTTGTTAGTTGGACACAAGATAACGAGCAAATCCACTGTTCCTGTAAAGAGTTTGAACATTCAGGAATATTATGCAGGCACTCAATTCGAGTACTTGTGGTGAAGAACTACTTTAAACTCCCAGATAAATACTTTTTACTTCGTTGGCGACTACAGAACTCCTTTGGTACTATAGATGATGCACTTTCTCAAGGCGGAAGCGAAGCATGTGCCCAAGCTTTTCATTCTCTTGCTGCAACTCTTTTGACAGAGTCCTTGATATCCCAGGAGCGTTTTAATTACGTTCATAGAGAACTCTCAGGCCTCCTTGAGCATGTCAGAACCATGCCAGTAGTTGATGAGTTTTCCTTGAACACGACGACGGTAAATGATGTTAATGAACCATAGATATTGTATATCACCTCACCAGAGGTTTCCAAGTTTGCCATTTCAAGAGTTCAAAGATCTTGGGAAAGGAAATTGAGTGCAGAATCCAATGAACTCATCAGTTTTCTCACTCCAATACCACAGATCAGAAAAACTGGGATTATTTATAAAAATCCGTAAAGCATCCATTGCTTCACAAGAGTTGTATTCTTTACATTAACTGTATCAAAAATGGATACGACAAAAAGGAAATCTTTACTTTTTTTCTCTTCTTGTAAAAATAGGAGAAGTACCGTAAAAAGTGAGCTGGAAAGTTGTCTTTCCTGTTTTATCTATTAATTTGCTTCTAGTTTCAGTTGCCTTTGTATAACGAACCAATAATAATGTCTACAACTCGATTCGATTCATCATTCTACTTTGATTTGCAACTTGGGCTGCTGATTTAGTTTCTCTATATGGATGATCAGATAAACTATGACAGAGGGCTTGTAGACACTGATTGGGACTGAAAGTTTCCATCTCAATTCTGAAAGCACTCATTTGTTTTCTGAAAACATTCCTTTAGAGACTGATGGAAAACATTCTTATTCTTTCTGTCTGTTGTTTGTCAGCAACTCTACTGACCTCATGAATTTGTAGGGTCCCCTGAAGGAAGTGGATCAAATGCTGCTGAAACTCAGTGGGACCCACACTCACAGTGCAGGTATTTGGGCTGTTTGGTTCCTAAGAAACATTTCATTGTGGAAGCATGGTTTCCTTGTTACCCCATGTTCTCAAATCATTTTTCAAGTAAATTGTGCTCCTTCCACTGATGCAAGTACATGAGGAGATGCAATTGAGTGGAGAGAAAATAGTATTGTTGTTAAGCATGCATCAAAGGCATAATTTTTTTTTTTGGGTCAGATTCTCCTATAATCATGTGTTTGATCCTTGTTTGTTTTGTTCTTAAAAAGCATTAGATGTTTGGTCGATTGGGAAGAGATTGAGATCAATTAGAGAATTGGGATTTGATTCCCTTTCTCATTTTAATTTTCATAGGTTTGAGAATGATTGAGAGGAAAAAACATACGTTTTTTTTTATTGACTGTCCCCTTTATTTCGTCCATCTATCTATTTTTTATTCTTTTTGTCTATCATATTGAGTCATATTGAGTCAAATCAATTGATGTTTGTCTAAAAGGCATCTTACACTATCATTTTGAAGTTTAGGATCTAAGGTTGAATTACAAGTTTAGTTCTTGAACTTTCAAGCTTGTATTCATTTGGTCTCTGAACTTTAAAAAGTAGCTAATAAGTCTCCGAATTTTTAATTTTGTGTTTAATAGGTACTTGAACTAGGTTCTTAAACTTTCAATTTTGCGTCTAATAGATCTCTAATTTTTCAATAGACACAACCATCCAAATTCATAGACAAATCAAGAACTACATCATTCAATCTAAATATTTTTAATTCCTTCAATTACTTTTTTTGAAAAAGTAAGGTGCGTGCCTTCAAACTTTAAATGAATATCGTGAATCAACCAATCAAGTCATCATAGGTGGATAAATACTCTTAAAATATTATACTCTCAAACTCACATTAAGAAAGCAAAAAGGATAGGATGATTTCAATGAGATCAGCAAAAATATGTGATGTGAGTGAGGATCAAAATTACATCAGAGTTTGAAATCTTTTGCACAACTTTAGTTTTTTCCTCAGCCATGTTCAAAAAAGGGAGGATGATGTGCCAACTCATTATACTCTCAAGACATGCTCACTTCCCCAACAATGGTTTGAGGCTGTCCCTACCTGCCTGCCATTACACCAAAAGCTTCTTTCAAACTCACCCCCTTCATCTATGGGTTCAAAGCAAGACTTTGTCTTCTCATTTTTGCTCTTAATTCAGATTCATAGAACATAATCACTTTTTTAACTCACTAGATTTTTTAACATGTTCGGATAACTGTTTTGTGAGAGTGTGTATTTTCATGAATGACCTTTTTTTTCTCTTCTTTTTTGATAACCAGAGTACCAAGGATCATACTCTTTATATTATACTCGTGGCTCGCTCCCACTAATCTTCAAGTGGGTAAACGCCTGCTTTAGGAGACAACAAAGGTTTTAAACTATTAAGCTTCACTTAGGCTTAAAGAGTGTCTCCAAACATTCCAAATCCTAACCACCAGAATTGTCCCTTGAGCCTGACATAGGTTTTTTCTTTTAAAATAGTGAATTTGTGAAAAGAATCTTTAATGGAGGTAATAAGTAATACTAATTTTTACCGGTAATTCAACAATTCTTAAAAATAGTTTCGAAGCACAAACAAAATTTTTGTTTCAAGAACAATTTGAGAAAGCAAACTCTTCAAAAATTGGTATATTTTTCCTCTAATCTATTCAATTAGTTAGACAAAGTTACAAATGGAACAAAGAAAATTGATACTTAGATGCAACCTTACATCAATAAATAGTTGAATAATTATTGATGGAACATTGTTGAATAATCAAATGATGGGTTCATTTAGAATGACCCCGTTTGATTCGACACGGACACGGTAACTTCACCCGACATATTGTGACTCTTATGTCACTTAACCCATAGTGTCAATTTTTTGGCACAAAGAATACTTCATATTTAGAAAATCTTTAAAAGAAAAAGACCTAAAATTTGGAGTCAAGTGACCCTTTGGAAGGAAGTTTCTTGTAAAGTGGAAAAAGACAGATTAGGACAAACAAGGACACATAAACAAGAATACAAAAACAAAATAAGTAGAAAAACAGGGACCAAAGACCAAACCAAAAAGATGCTGTTGACATCTCTACTTGTAGGACAATTATAACAGACTGGAAGAGTTGGAGCCATTTATAACTGAGTGATTTTTTTTTTCTTTCTTGAGCAACATTGGATGAGGACATTGACTCATTGAGGCTAACTTTTTTTTTTTTTTTTTTTCAAACTTATCTCTAAAAGATACTTTTTTGTGAATGTTTCTCCTCATGGCCTTGTTGAGGAAGCTAAGGATTAGAACCAAACAAAATCTCTTTTTTATTTTTTTAAAATAAAATGGAATTTATAAAATCTAAAGTAGGGTTGGGTTTTTTTTTTTTTTTTTTTTTTGGTAACAGTGAGATATATTTTTGAAAGATTAAATTATACCAAATGACCTTGAGGTAAGTAGTTTGTTTCGACTTTGCCTCTTATAATATTTTAAAAGTTTTAGTTATATCTCAAGATTTAAATTTTGTTT
This sequence comes from Trichosanthes truncata, assembly GCA_033996785.1. Taxonomy (NCBI): domain Eukaryota; kingdom Viridiplantae; phylum Streptophyta; class Magnoliopsida; order Cucurbitales; family Cucurbitaceae; genus Trichosanthes; species Trichosanthes truncata. Next base: position 54,766,449 of record JAWPNB010000010.1, read on the forward strand.
CAAAACAATCGTCCTTCAGCAATTTTTGTTGGAGTATGTAATAAAAATTTAGAGAGGGAGGCTAAAATTGAACCTTTTTAAACATTGAGGGCAAAATTGAAACCGATTACATACGTTAGATATTTTTTTATAATTTATTTGGTTTCAATTTTAACATAACTTTGGTACTTGGTTTCAACTTTGCTGCTGACGTTTTAAAATTTTTCATAATAATAGAAATTTCCAATGAAAGGTTTCTTTGGAAACCTAAGCAATTTTAACATAACTTTGGTACTTGGTTTCAACTTTGCTACTAAAGTTTTAAAATTTTCAATAATAATAAAAATTTACAATAAAAGGTTTCTTTGGAAACTTGAGCGTAGCTCAACTGGTTAAGATACCAAGAGGTCAAATGTTTAAATTCACACTCCAACATGCTGTAAACTCCAATAAAAAAAAAAAAAAAAAAACTCTTTTTAACAAATTAAATAGTTAAGGGAAAAATTGAAACGGGTCAAAATTGAAACCACTTACAAATATCAAGGACATTTTGTATAATATCGCCTTTTTAAACTTTCAAAAACACCTAAAAAGTATTTACAAAATACTTTAATTCGAGTTTCTTTTTTAAGTGTTTATTAACAAAAGTTCAACCAAACGAAATTCGCTCTTATCTAAAATTCCAATGAGCCCTAACTTGAAATTCACTTATTATCTTGAATTTGAACATGGAATGAGTTAAATATTTACGATTTATTTGATAACCATTTTGTTTATAGTATTATATTTTTAAAAATACCTTAGGTTGGTTGACAACATTTTTATTTCTGTGTAGCAATTCCAATTTCAATAAATATTTTTACAAAATCTCATTTACACATAACACTCACACCTTCACATATTCAGAAACATGCCTTTTACAAAACCATTTGCACATCTTTAAAATCCAAAGACAAAATTATGATCAAATGTAGCCTTTTTGTTTAATTTATATTAATGTCATAATAATCCATGCTAATTATGCCAATATGAAACCACATCTCTCCACAAATTTTTGAAAGGTAAAATTATTTCTATATCCAACAGAAGAGAGTGAAGAACACACTAAAAATTTCGAAGTCAGATTTTTTCTCCTTTAAATTCTAAGTTACAAAACAAGCACTTGTTGTGATTCAAATTTAATTCCAGCCTTCATTTTTCTAATAAATTCTTCACATTTCTTATTCAATTCCTCTTTGCTCAATTCCCCAACTTCTTCTTCTTCTTCTTCTTCTTCATAAAAATTGAATCTTTCTTCTTCATCTTCCTCTTCATCTTCCTCTTCCTCTTCATCTTCATCTTCATCTTCATCTTCATCCTCTGTAATCAATCTTTCACTTTCTTCTTCTTTTGCAATCAACTCATTTTCCCTTTCTTCTCCATCTTCAACTTTGCTCTCAATTTTTCTGCTGCCATCCTCCATTGCAGCCGCTTGAGCTTCAGCTCCCCTGCCATTTCCGCCGCTCTGTTCGTCGCCAGAGTTGCCGATAAGACCGGAATTTCGAACGATGAAGACGAGGAGGCCATTGCAGAGCAAAAACATGTAGTTCTTGTGGATTGTTGCAGAGATATAAAGGTTCAAAGAGTGGAGGACAGGGAGAAGAGAAGAGTAAAACACCATTGCAGAGAGCAGAGAAGCCGAGATCACGAGCTTCATTGTGGAAATTGGCAAATTTTGAAGAATTTGATTGAAGTTTTGGATGAAGATTTGGTGATTTTGGCCAATTGGGACAATTGGGTTCTTCAAAATTTTCACAAAGATTGAAACTTTTTTTTTTTTTTTTTGAAAGAAGCTGTTGTGGGTTTTTTTTTTTTTGAAGGAGATTGGTGGGAGTGGAATTGAATGTTTTAAAACAATGCAATCTTTTTGCTTTATTTATAGTGGGTTGTGGAGTTAGTGTGAACATATTAAATAGTGATTTTACAATATTTTCCTCTACCGTGTGGGGTACTGTCCAATGATTTGGGGGTAATTTGGGTAGTGGCTGTTGAGTCAGTCAACTTTTTGTTTTATTTTTATTCCTCGGAATTTTTTCTGGAATTTATTATTATTATTTTTTTAAAATAATTTTTTTAAAGAAGACTTTGACGGGTGACTTGTTAATTTATTGCACGAAAGGATGTTTACTTTATGTTTGAACGAAAGGAGAATTTCCATGTCACATTGTGTTTGAAAATTATGAGGCTTGAATAGTTGAATTGGAAATCTCCCATTTATGATGTAAATGTAATTTATATTTAGATTATGTTGAAGAGTTAGTTTTAGGAACTTGAATTGAAAGAGTTTTGTATATAATTTATGGATTTGAAGTTTATAAGATTTTTTTTTAGTTGCGGGGGTGGGGGATTCAAATATTGATCTTTGAAAAGATAATTAGTAATTTATCCACTGAACTATATTTGAATTGACAATAATAATTTTTTGTTTGAGGTATAGTTGCAATTTCAATATAATTTGTGATCAAACATTGTGAAAATAGAAGTTAAAAGAGAAAATATGATGTACATAAAGTAGTGATTCTTATTGAAAGGATCTAATTATCAATTTATTTAATTTGGCTTGTTGGAACAATAATGTCTATTGTATATTTATTTATTATAATTGCATGAACGATCCATAAAATAGTTAAACATGTATGGTTATTAAAGATATGCAAAAATATAAAATAAATGAACACACAATATTTTTAACATGGTTCGATTTCCCAACCTACTCTACGAGGCCACGCCTAGAGATTAGATTATCAAATGATTAATACACAATACAAATTGTCTTATACATAAAATTAAAACAACTCCCTTCTTGGATTTTATGCCACAATCTCTAGCACTCTTTGACGATCCACGTTCACAAGCTCCCCTTGTGAAATGTGTAGTGTGTTCAACAACTGTTCAAGTAGCTTGCAATCTCCAACTAAAGCACGTTCTCAAGAATTCAATATGTAACACAAAAACCACAAAAAGATAACTCTTCAAGAGTGTTAACTAGAAATATTACAAGGTTTTTCGCTCTATACTTCAACAAATTTCAAATTTAAAACAAAAAGTCACTCAATCAAATATAGGAAAGATCTCATTAGTCAATCAAATAACAAGGCAACTATAGATTTAAGAAAAGATATACTCAATCACATCTTTAAAAAATACCAATGACCATATATGATCAACTTACCATCCATGTGGTCATTCTGCCATAAAAGAGAAGATATTCAAAATGGTAAATAATTGAATTGAAACGTGGGGGCTTAAAGAAAATATATATTTTTTTATTTTAAAATGAAGCTCCAGTCAAGTGCACTCTATTGATGCAAGTAACAAACTAGAAGTATTCCAAAATATCGTGTCCCAAGGGAACGAATTTTAACAAAATTTATGAAGATAGCACAATTTTGCTTTCAAAATGCAATTGCGGTAACTAAGATTATAAAAATATGAATAGGTGTTTTTGCTAAAGAAATAAATTGAAAATTTTAATAAGAATGAAAAAGGGATTCAAGTTGATCATGCCCCTTTGGTAAGAAATGCGACTAAAATGCAATTGCAATCGTAGCTTAACACAAGAAACATTATAAACCGAATTCGACTCCAATTCAATTTTGATTCAACACCTTTAGGAGACTAAGTGATCAAACCTATATTTCTATGGCTAATCTAACTTAGATAAATTAAGGCAGAATTCTAGTGGTTTTGGATTCGTGTCCTATGTCTAGGGTTAATGTTAAGAACTTATTTCTAAGCATTTTCCTCCCATTGCTTTTGCAAATTCCGCTTTCCTCTAACCATTTTAGTATTAAAATTTAGCTTGATAAGAAAAACTACTTGGCCAAACTAGGTTTACCAAAACAATTAAATCGACAAAAACAAACAACTTCAAGTGTTAAGCTAGAATTGCTTTTGCCAATAGTCTTACATCTTTTCAAACTTGAATCCCTAAGGAAAACTTAGTTCATCATTGAGAGAATGAAAAATAAAAAGTTAAAGGGTTGCTAACTCATAATTAAAAGCAACAGAAGTAAAAACTCCAGAAATAAAAGTTCAAATAACAAATTGATTTTATTAAGAAGACAATTGAATTCAAATGACTAACTAAAGCTTAAGCAACTATCCTACTTTAAAAAGAAATTACAAAGGGAAAGAAAAACAGTAACTGAAACTTCTTGAATTTAAACAACACTTGGATTTAAACAGACTAAGAAATTTGAAAAACAAAACTATAACAATCATTTTTACTCCTTGCTCAATTGAACACCAAGAAACCTTTTCCAAGGAGATTGAGTCTTAACAACCTTCAACTTCGTTGAGGAAGGACTGATATATGGAGATTTAAGATTCTAGAAATTCAAAAACACAGTAGCGAAAAAACTAAGTAGACGTTGAGGATGGAAAACAACATGCAAAAAAAAAAAAGTCCCATCTTGCGGCTTCTTCTCTCATATTTATAGAGAATTTGGGCTACGGTTTCCATTTTTGTTCATGTACATTTTGGGTCAACTTGTCTTACTGAATTTGTGGAGAAAGATCTCACAAAATGCCTAAAATCACGTTGGTCCCCGTAATTTTTGTTTTTTCCAGATCTATGCAGAAATACAATTGCATTTTCCATTTTGGAATGCAATTGCATTAATTCTGTGCTTGCTCAAATTTTTGCACAAAAACTATCAAATCAGCACATTCCTAACTCTTTTAAGCTTCTTTTCTCTCTTTCATTATTCCAACAGGCTTGCTCTTTTCACAACAAAATACACAAAATGGCAAGTATAACCTAAGTATAAGGGTCAAATAATCCTCACAAATGAGAATTATCAGTAGAATATAAAATAAAGCCAATAGTCAATGGGAAGATTTTTCCATAAAAAATCTGCTCATAATAGAAATTCAAGGATATTAGAACATTTCAAAAGGAAACAAAAATAATATCAATGGATTAAAAATAAAGAGAAAATAAAAGATATTTAGAAAAACCAAAAATAATGCCAAATGATTAAACCTTTCACTTATGATTATAGTTAATCAATCTTTAATTTTTTTAAAAAAAAAATTCCTATAATAAGAATAAAATAATCTTAATTTCTATGTACCGATTGTTGTAAAAATGTGGAGGATTGGTTATTTTTCTTGAATAAATGTCATATTAATAAAAAGTTGAAAATTAAAATAATTTTTTTTATTATTTTATAACAATTTATCGTGAAGTTATTTATGAAATTTAGGGGGCGTTTGGAGCACCATGTTGGGTTTGAATGATTTTAGAATCCAAATCTAAAACGTTGTTTGGCCACTATGTTTAAAATCCAAACACTATTTTTTGATTCCCAAAAGCTTTAGAATAATACACCCCAAACACAGTTTTTTGATTTTTAGGCTTTCAAACCCGCTAGAATAAATTCCTTATAGTTTCGATTTTAAGGGTTCTGATTTCGGAACGGTGCTCCAAATGCCCCTTTAATGATTCGTGTAAATAGTACTTTTTTTTTACTGGACATACGTGATAAATATAACTAAATGAACCAAAATAAAATGAAATTGATTGAATAACTTTTGAGAAAAAAAAATATAGAATATTTTCCAAGATAGAAATGTAGCAAAATCACTCAAATAAATCTCTCTTTTTTTTTTTGGTCATATTTATGTTGCAAATATATATATATATAAAATCATCTTTGAAACTTCAAAAGTTATTAATTAATGGTTTCTTTATAACAAATCAAGATCTTTCTTTTCCCCTTTCGCTTGACTTTAAGTGGACTTGAAATAATAAAAGACAAAGCTAAGGTGGCTCTCAAATGTGAACGGAGTGAGAAAGGGCGTTGAAATTTAGAACTCTTTCTGTGTTCACATTTGCTAGGTAACAAATTCTCCATCACTGGGCAATCCAGCCATAGCTCGGTGGATTGGTGGGGAAAAAATTAATATAATAACAATAACACTACTACACTATTAATTTTCTCATTCCACAAGTCAAACAAGTTAGACTCACAAATAACAAATATAAAAGAGATAGAAAAAAATAGGAAAAACAACGAAAGTTATATTGGTTTGCCCCAAATTTGGTGATAGGGACAATCGACCCTCGACAGATCTCTACATTGGTATGATATTGTCCACTTTGGGCATAAGCCCTCATGACTTTGCTTTGGGTTTCTCCCAAAAGGCCTCATACCAATAGAGATAGTGTCCCCTCACTTATAAACCCATGATCTTCCTCTTATCTAGCCGATGTGGGACTTTGGTCGCACTCCCAACAATCCTCCCCTCCAACAAAGTACCAACCGAGCCTCCCCTCAAATAGTCATCTATCCGTCTAGCTCTTATCCTGGCCAACTCCTTTACCGGAGCATACCGCCAGTCTAGGCCAACTCCTTTACCAGAGCACACCGCTTATCCGATAGAGCTCTCTACCACGAATCTCCACCATGACTACGTCTTCGGGGCTCGCCTCCTTTATTCGGCACCCGAGGATTCTACCAATCATGGCCCAAGGGCATGGCTCTGATACCACTTGATAGGGACAATCGACCCTCGACAGATCTCCACATTGGTATGATATTGTCCACTTTGGGCATAAACCCTCATGGTTTTGCTTTTGGTTCTCCCAAAAGGCCTCATACCAATGGAGATAATTGTCCTCACATATATATACCCATGATTACTCCCTTCCCTAGCCAATGTGGGACATTTGTTTATACTCCTAACACGCCTCCCCTCGAACAAAGTACCACAATTGAGCCTCCCCTCAAACAAATCCGTCTACTCCGCAATGGAACAAGCACATTGTGGGACATATTTCTTTGAGGTCGATCACCTATCGCACCATTAACTTCCTCCCCCTCGAACAAAGAACTACTCCTCTATCAGTGGCGTTTGATAGAGTTACTACTTGCTTGCCGCTCCAAGCACTTTTTGTTCGACTATGGGATTCATCCACAATGTCAATATGAGGCTTCTTTACTTTGTTCCACTTTGAGGATTCCCTCCGGCACACAGCTAGATTTAGACCATGGCTCTGATACCAAGTGGATGGTGCGATAGGTGATCGACGCCAAAGAAATATGTCCCACAATGTGCGTGTTCCGTTACGGAGTAGACAGATTTGTTCGAGGGGAGGCTCAATTGTGGTACTTTGTTCGAGGGGAGGATTGTTAGGAGTACAAACAAATGTCCAACATTGGCTAGGGAAGGGAGTGATCATGGGTATATATATGTGAGGACAATTATCTCCATTGGTATGAGGCCTTTTGGGAGAACCAAAAGCAAAGCCATGAGGGTTTATGCCCAAAGTGGACAATATCATACCATTGTGGAGATATGTGGAGGTCCGTTGTCCTTATCAATTTGGTACTACGTTCAGTCTTCCGCAACTGCATGTTCTATTATAATGGGAGATTACAAGAAGCCTTCAACTCTGCCTACAAATTTTTTCTTAATAGCCCAACAATGACTATTAACTTCCAAGTAACACAACTCGATGACTTGAAATTAACAACAAAGGAAAACCGTCAAACCCACATGAGAAAAACTCTCTTTTTCTCACTCAAAAGCTCACTGTCACGTACAATGTATTAGGAAATACCTTCAGTATTTTACTCTAATCGAAAAGCACACCCACGGTCTACCATCAGCCGTCAACATAACGCACATATATACATGTGTGTGTTGTTGTTTGACCTAAATTAAATAGGAAACATGCAAATGGGCCCAAGCCCATTGGCTTTAATCAATTTTCAGAGCGCGTGTCCGTCTGGGTTTCTGTCAAACGATGTAACATCTCGACACTACAAACTTGTAGCGTCTTCCTTCTAAAGTCAATTTTGGCTCCACAATCCTAACATGGATAAGGCACTAATTACCATCCCAAAGGTCGAAAATTCAATCTTTCACTCCTGCAATTATTGAACTAAAAACAAAAAGAACTCTTCATCAATTGACCAACCTGAACATAGCTCAATCGGTCAATGCAAACTAAAAGAAAAAAAAGTCTCCATCAATTGGTCATCGATAAGAATGTAAGTGACAATACGAGAATTTTGACTTTTTTCAATCCCACAAAGTGTCAAGAGAAACCAAAAAGCATCGGAAAAGATTTTTTCGATGCAAAAATGATCATCGGCAAAGCCTCATCGAGAGAGCTTTCGCCACAAGAATCAACAATGTGTCTAAACCATTAAATAGCACCACTCCATGAACGAAACTTGCTTAAACTAACCTAAAAGGCATTTTAAGACCTTAATTAAAAGATCAACAATATGCTAAAGAAGACTAAATGTGTCTAATACCCACTTCTAAACCATTCAAAACTACCACCTTGTACGCCTGAGTAATTCAAACTAGCTTAGGAGCACTTTGTAGCCTTAAGGAACTAACAATGTGCCTAACATTTTGTATGTCAAATTAGTTACATCGTAGACCTAAGAAACAAAAATTTTATCAAAACTCATGCTAAGACTAATAAACATAACAACCAAATTTAACTAATTTTTCAAAACTAATGAACATAACATCATCACAACTTAACTAAGTTATCCAAATTTTAAAACATAACAACTAAATTTAACTGAAACGTTTCAAAATTTATGAACAACACTAAAGCTAACAAAACATGAATATAACATCAAAACTAAACTTAACTAAAACTTCTAAACATAACAACTAAATTTATCAAAACAAAGCAAATAAACAAAAAAAAAACTAAACTCATCAAACGAACACTTAATGAAACCAACATAAACAAGTAAATCAACTTCCATACTTTTCTACATCTCTTAGCATTCACTACCCCTGTACTTAAAACAATCAAAACAATCTTTCACTCCCCCCTATACTAAAAACACTCAAAACAATCAAAACAATTCTTAACCCACTCCCTATACTCAAGACAATCAAAACAATCTCTTTCACCAACCACCTACACTTAAAACAATCTCTGAGCCCCTCACCCACCAGTATACTCAAAGCAATCCCTTTGTTGGAATAGAAATTTCGACCAACCCAAAATTGCCATGTCATTACCCAACAGTGATGACAAAATTATATTTAATTAGGGATTAATTAAATTTGTAAAGATTCCTAAATTAAATTATGGCAAATCCAAGTACGCAATTGGGTCATTTGAAATTTGGAAAACAAAAGTCCAAATTGAAGACCCCAATTAGCAAAGTTCAGGCTCAGTCCAAAAGGGCTGACCCAAATTCAACCAGGCCCAGTCCAAAAGGGGTGGCCTAAAGTCCAAGCCTAGTCCAAAAGGGCTGGCCTAAAGTCAACCATGTCCAATTCAAAGGGTTTGACCCAAAATCAACTGGGCCCAATCCAACAAGCCCAAGCCCATCTGGAGGCCTTGAGGAACTCTATAAATAGAGAGCTTCCTCCTTCATTTGGGGGTTCAGAATTGAAGAAGCTCAGAGAGAATTCAGAAACAAAGTTGTGAAGTCTCCAGAAGCTCCTGAAGATCAAATACCTTCTGAACAAAGAACACTTCTTGAAGATCAAGAACGATTCAAGAAGATCAACAAGCCGAAGATTTTCAACAAGCTACAAGCTGAAGACCTTCAACAAGCTATAGGCCGAAGACCTTCAACAAGCTATAGGCCGAAGACCTTCAACAAGCTACAGGCCGAATACCTTCAACAAGCTACAAGCCGAAACCCTTCAACAAGCTACAGGCTGAAGACCTTCAACAAGCTACAAGCTGAAAACCTTCAACAAGCTACAAGCTGAAGACCTTCAACAAGTTACAAGTTGAAGACCTTTCACAAGCTCAAAGCTGAAGACTTTTCCACAAGTTCAAAGTTGACGATTCAACCTCGAGAACAAGCGTTCCAGCCCTCAAGTCAAGTATACAACGAGAGAAAGAATCAGAGGATCATACATTAGAGATTGTACTCACTATACTGAAATTAATACAAATCAAGTTATTTACACGTATTAAATTTCCCTGTCGAAATCTCGTGTGAACACCCTTACCCACCTCTACACTCAAAACAATCTCTAAAAATAAACTACAAGCCAAAATTGAATAATTTTGACCTAAATCAACAAATTACATCAATTTATAATCTCAACCTCAACCAACAAATTAAATAATTTCAACAAATCAACAAATTACGTTAATTAATCTCAACCTAAATCAAAAAAAAATTAAATGAAGTAATATCAATATAAATTATCAAAAATTAAATAATATTAATACTTAAATAAATTCATACACTTTCAATACAAAATTTTAAATAAAAAACAAACACATAAATTAGAACTATTAAAATAATTTGTTTATAAAAAAAAAAAAAAAAAAAAAAACTTACAATGGGTAGAGAAAGAGTGGTGGTGGAAGCGACAACGTGGTGGAGAGAGGTGATCGGTGTACACACAGCGCACTCGATCGAAGTAATATAAAATGGTATGTGAGTACCAAGTATCGAATCCCAAGGGAACGAAGTAACAAAAATATTGTAAAGCAAAGTGTAAGGAAAATTGCAACTTGAAAATTCAAAAATGCAAAAGTAAGGTTGGGTTGGTGTGTTGGAAAAATTGCATAATTGAATTGCAGAATCAAGAAATGACAATATTGGAATAACAAACTAAATAGACTTAGAAATTGAAATTGCAAAAGAGAATTTAGATAAAGATGTGGCTCAAGAATGTCATTGCCCTAAGTTGTAATTGCAAGCCAAAATTGCAATTCCAACCTACTCTACACTCAATTGTAAACCAAAATTAATTCTCCCATTTACCTTGAATTTAGGTTTTAGGAGGCTAAGTGAGTGACTTATATGTGTATAGCCTCTCTATCTTAGATCATTCGGCTCAACAATTTAATGGGTTTTGGAGTCCTTAATCCCTATGTCTAGGGTAAGGATTGACTTATGTCTAAGCTCTTTTTCTCCATCACTTGTGTGAAATCCGCTTATCACTAACTTCATCGGTATTAGATCTAAGCTTGAGTTGCTACCCTAGTTGATCAATCTAGGATCTCAACGGAAATTTATTCAACACAAGCAATCAATTGAGATGTAGCCTTGGTTTTTATTGAAATTTAGGCTACAATTACTTCTTAGGGAATTCACATCTTTGAACCCCCTAAGAAGTTTTAGCTCTTATTAAAAGTAAAAATCCTACAACTAATTTTTGGGGAAAAGTTCATATTGAAAATTGAGTAACTTGCTAATTAATACAAATTTTCATCCTAAGTAATATTGGATTAACTATGACAGTAAGCTTAAGCAAATCTGGGCACTTAACTTCAAAGAAGTCTAAAACTCTCAATTTAATTCAAAAAGAGAAAATTAAAGGCTTCAGTAGGAATTTCAATCTTCTTCCTTCAACCTTTGGACCTAATAGAATTTTAAATATACCAATCATTTTTGAAACTGTTATAAAGCAGAAACAAAAAAAAAACAAGGATAAATAAAGAAACTTGCAAACAAATGCTAGATTTAAAACCAAAAACTTAATGCGAAACAGATTTCGAATGAAGAACAAATGTGTACTGCCGACGATTCTTGGTTATACAAGAAGAAAAATCAGAAAAGTAAGATAGAAACTGAAGTTCTCGACCAAAAAACATAGCAAAATTTCTGCAGAAGAAACAGAAACAGAGAAGGAAAAACTAAAAAAAAAACCCACGAAATTAACTCAAGAAAACGCCTCCCAAAAACTAGCTCTTCTTCACTTGAATTGGATTGGATAAATTGAAGGACAAATAGAAAATAACTTGCAGCACTTCAGTAAAACAGAGGTGAAACAAAAAAAAAATTGCAAAAACAGAGATGAAAAACTAGAAAAACCCATAAAACAACTCCAAAAACGTCTCCCAATCCGAATTGCTTAGCTCATCCTTTTCTTCCCCTTTTATAGACCTTCATTAGGGTTGAAGAATGCCCAAATTTCGTGCTCCAATTGTTGGGTTTAATGTCCTAAAACTCGTGTTTTGTAAACTGAATATATATTCTATTTTGCAATAAAGTTGTTATTGAGGTTTATTCAGTAAAGTTGTTATTGAATAAAGTGAATTGCTCATGTCATAACCCTAATCCAATAAACGAAAAACCCTTGGCTATAGGATGTATACTTGAACTATATGTGTGACATAAAAGTGGATCAAGTTCAAGTTATAGCCAGAATGGTCTATAGTATAGGGATAGGGCTGGGTACCTTATCCTGGGGACACTATGGACGCGGCCCACTTAGTATAGTACTAACGATGTGATCCTGAATCGTTCATGTGCAGACATGTGAGTGGGGGCGTCCTATGCAATGAGTTTGCATAAGACCGGACCGCGAGATAGTCACTTAGACTTGTTAACACCGTTTACTGTCTTAACTGACTATTTTCATACAATGACCTAGGTAACTCGATCTTAATCCTGAGCGCGCTATGAACTCCTGTTTATTTGGGATTATCCTTAGATTTGCATGGGTGAGAGTGGCCCGAGTTTGCCGACTCAATATGCCTCCCATTTCAGGGATAAGACCGGGTAGATAGCTGGGGACATAGTCCGGCAAGATGGAATTCACTCCTACCCATTTTAGGGATTAGTAGAGAGGTTGTTCCCTTAAGTGCTGACTCCAGGTCTTGAACAATGGGCCCACCCTCTCATTGGCCTGAGAGGGATTCGGTTTGCTGGTTAGACCACAAACCAATTGTTCATTAGAGGATCAGTGGGACTTAAGGAACAAAGATGTAATTACAGGGGTAAAACGGTTCTTTTGACCCAGCTGTAATTACGAACGACCTGTGAAGGATCGACTTACTAATCATGGTTATATTGAGTGGACAGAAATATATCTACAGTGAGGAGAGTGCAGCCACTGGGCTATAGTGGAGTGACCCGGTGGTTAACGAATGTTGATTAGCTCGGCTAAAGAGTTTGGCTAGTTAATCTTGAATCGTTGGAGCTCATGATCTGTAGGTCCATAAGGTCCCCTTACTAGCTCGGACTTAGCCTTGTAACAATTTGAGAGAAAAGAATTTGAATTGTTCAAATTCCGGATTTGGGAGATAACGTTAATTATATGTGATATACTTAACGTTTCATAGTTTAATTATGAATTAAATTATGATAAATTAATGGAGGACATATTTAAATATGATTTAAATATTGTTTCGGTTTGGAATATGAATAGGGATTCATATTCGAACATACGATTTGAGAAATCGCAATTGGTCCAAATTATTTAATTTGATATTTGATATTAAATTAAATAAATAATTAATTAATTAAATTGTTTAATTAATTAAATTAAATTAAATTAATTTTTAATTATGAATTAAAAATTAGAGAGTGATAATGGGAAGCTCTATCCACTTCCTCTTACTTTCATGTTGGTCCAATAAGAGTGTTGAGCTTCTCCTTCACTCTATGACTCACCTCCTACATTAAAGTCATTCTCATCTCTTTGATGTCATAACTCTACTTGCTTGAGAAGCAAAATTGATCTATTTTAGATAGAGGAGAAAGATCAAAAGAGAAGGAATTTTTCAGAAAAAGTTTCTGTTTCTCGGTTTTGAACCATTCTCACATTTCTTCCAATTTCTCTCAAGGAAAGGTCCCACAACCTGTTCCAAGGCCTGAGGATAGTAGGGAAGACACTTATGGTGGTCCACGAAGTGTTCTTGATCAGAATTTGCCCACGGTTGAGGAGAATTTCGAGCTACAAAGGTTGTTTTTCTATCCTCTGTTTTCTGCTTGAGCATGTGTTTTATTTTGCAAAATTAATCTAATTAGAGTGCTTAGATCCATAAATCGCTTCCGCTAATCTGATATAGACTCCTTCACCAATTCCCTTAATTCATGTGGCAATTAAGATTTCCATATGTGGGTTTTGAGCATGAATTTTCGTTTTTTGAACTTTTCTACTACTCCAGATTGCAGAATCACAATTTTGCAATTTCCACATTCCCAGGTCCGCTGCTTCATATTGCAGAATCACAATTTTGCAATTTCCATATTTTCTGCAAACAAGATTAATTTATTTAGAAATCTATCCCAAATGTCATCATATTTATTTCTTTCTTAAATTAAAGCAATCTTTCAACTATTTTGAAATGGTCTTAAGTCAAAACAGGAATATTTTAAGCAATTGGAAGTTAAATAAGTCTTAATTCTAAGGCTTATCAAGAGGCGGAGATGGTAGTGCGGCGCAAAGGAGAAGGAGAAAAAGAAGAAATATGAGAAGAATAAAGAAAAGAATGAGAAGAAGAAGGGGGAAAGAAAGAGATGAAGAAAGATAAGGTGAAGAAGAAAGAGAAAGAAAAGAAGAAGGGTCATATTGACTGGAGCAGAGAGGAGAAGGAAACAAAACGAAGAAGAAAGAGAGAAGAGAGAAAAAGAAAGGGAGTTAGGGTTTGTAAGTGAAACTTTTCCAGACGCTATTTAAAATAGCGTTGGGAAAGGTCTCTTTTTCCAACATTATCTTAAAATACAGTATGGAAAAGTGACCTTTTTTGAAGCATTTAAAATAGTGTCAGAAAAGGTCGACATAAGTGAAATTTTTTCCGACGCTATATTAAAATACCATCGAAAAAAGTGCCCCTTCCCAACACATTTAAAATAGTGTCGGAAAAAGTTTCATTTTTGTCAAAATGCTTTTAAAATAGCGTTAGCATAGCCATTTCTCCCGACGAATTTTGTTGCATCGGGAGAAAAAACGTCGGAAGAAATCAAAGTTCTTGTAGTGTGATTTTGGAGGGCCAATTTAACAAAAAAAAAAAATTCTAGAGTATTTGGTAAAAAATAAAAGTTATTTTTGAAGTTGAATATCCGAACAATGATTCGAAAGTGATTGACCAGAAATCACTTAAGGATCACTTTATGATAATTTATGCCTCGTTTGATAATGGTTTTTGGTTTTTGAAAATTAAACCTTCCAACTATAAGTTTCTTTGTTTTGTTATCTACTTTTTAAACATGTTTTCAAAATCCAAGCAAAAATTTGAAAATTTAAAAAGTAGTTTTTAAAAACTTATTTTTGTTTTTTATATTTGGCTAAGAATTCTAATGTTTCCTTAATAAAGGTAAAAGCCATAGTGAAGAAATGGTAAGGAAACAAAGACAATTTTCAAAAACAGAAAACTAAAAATGAAATCGTTATCAAGCAGGGCCTTAATATTTGTAAGATCACTTTTAAATTTAGTACAACTAAACAACTTGTAATTAAAATTACTAGAAAATGTAACTAAACACACAAGAATTTTAGTTAAAACTATTTTTTATTAAAAAAACGTTTTTAGAACGAAAAAAAAACATGTTATTATTTGGTATGTCGAACTCACCCTAAATCAATTAAGCAAAGGGGTTTTATTAATTAACCAAGAAGCTTAGGTTTTTTTTTTTTTTTTTTTTTTAAATTTTAAGAATGCATATAAATGTATACGAGATATATTATTTGAGTAATATGAGTTGGGTGTAAAAAGAAAGCTACTACAATCTCAAAAAAAAAAAAAAAAAAAAAAAAAAAAGAAGAAAAAAGCTACTTCAAGCACTTGTTTTGCTAGCACTTTTTAGAACAATATTAACAAATTTGTTTCCCTCTAAAGGCACTTTTTTGTTTTTTTTGGAAAAGCTAAAAGCATATTTAAGTGAAAATGCATATATTCGTTTCATAAAAAAAAAGTGTGAAAATGCTTATGGAGTGTTATTAGGAATTTCAGGATCATTTTTAATTAGGTAACTAAATAAAAGTGCTTTAGAGAAATTGTTACCCCAAACCCACCCTTAGGCTTGCATTAATAGATTTGAGCCTTCACTATAAATAATTGAGCAATTGAGCTTATGCAGAAGAAGGTTCAAATTTCCATTCCATATTTATTGAACTTTTTTTTTCTTTTTGAGCTAATACATGAAAGATTGAGTGTGTTTTAGGTCTAGATACAACCATAATAAGATAGCCATTAAAAAAAAAAAGGCTAACTTTTGCCAAAAATATGTATAGAAAAAATTATCCAACGTGAGTATGATTATGAGGTTTTAATCCTTAAGTTCACATTGGTTAAACTAAAAAAAGATTAATTAGAGTAATAAAATCTACCAACATAACAAAAAGAAAAAAAAAACTTTCATGATAACTTTTTTTTTTTAGTTCAACAAATGTTTGGTAGGAATTTAAATTTCTCATCTCAAGAAAAATTAGTGATACTTTAACGATTAGCCAGCTCCTATTTGACTTTTATGATAACTTGATATACTATTGCAATCAATTCTTCTTTTTTTTTTTCCTATAAAAGTCAAAGGATTAACATAGTAAAAGGTTAAATAAATAAAATATCCTAAAAAATCATTTCTAAATGCTAACTTTGTAAGTTTTATCAAATAATTGTTTATAAAAATTTCTCATAAAAAAATAAATTGCATATATAAAAATTGAGAATAAAGGAGGCATATTTACTACAATGTTGAAATTCCAAAAGTTTATAATTTGTCGACTCAAGTATAGCTCAATCGGTCAAGATATACAATCTATATGTATAATCTTTAATCCATTGAAATGGGGCTAAGATGGGGAAACTTTCCTTGTAAAATGATTACTGGTTATTTTTTAATAAATAAAAACAAAAATTATGAAGTAATTATGCCCTTAATATTTGAGCAATTATTGGAAAAATCAATTTTATACCCCTAAATTTTGTATGCTAAATCAATTAAAATCACAAACTAATAATTGTACTAATAAAAACTTTACATTTTCATAAGTGAGTCAATTTAGATCTCGGTTTTGCTTGAACACCGTTAATGTATAATTCTCACATGTGTATAGACTTCTTTAAATGCAAGATTAATAAATATTAGAGAAAAATGTTGAAATCAAGGTGGTATTGACTTTTATCAATATAGGCAGTTTTTCAATTTTTTTTCCCTCCTTCTCTCTTTTTCTTTACTTATTTAGAAAAAGTCAGTGTACAATTTTTCTTGCTACTTTAATAGAATTTTGGGAGAAGAATAATGTTATTTAGGTTATTTAGGAGTTGATTTTAAATAGAATTAAGTGAAAATAGTTATAAATTACTAATGGATAGTCAAAATTGATTGACTTATGAAAATTTTGAATTTTAATTGATCAACTTGAAAAGTTTAGGAGTATAAATTAATACTTTTCCTTTTTTTGAGCGGGAAACGTTCAATTTTTACCCCTAAACTCATCAAGTTGTATCAATTTTCACCATAAGCTTTTAATTTCATCAAATTGGACCCTAGACTTAGATAAGTGTCATAATTTCTACCCACCGTTCAATTTCTACTAATTCACACACTATCTTCTACAAAAAGAAATGAAAAAATCTCCATAAACTCACTAATTTCAATAATATCAAATTTTGCACAAATTTTAATTTGATTACTGCACAAATCAACTATCAGATAAATTTGCCAAAAGTCAAATTTTAACCAAAAAAAAATCACCTATAAAGTCGTTTTTCTTTGAAATTCTATCAATTTTGTATCATACATGTGTTTTATAATTCATTGAATGCAAATGAGAATACTTTATTTAACAATCTTTCAAATGAAAATTTATCAAGGGGAGAAAAATCAAAACACTTTTTTAAGTTTAAGGTTAAAATTGCAACACTTACTAAAGTTTAAGTTTGAGGTGCAAGTTGATCAAATTGCAAGTTTAGAATCAAAATTGATACAACTCCACAAGTTTAAGGGTAAAAATTGAATTTGTTTTCCCTTGTTTTTATTGTTTTTGTCATTGTAGATGAATTGAACTTGCTAAAAGAACCCATTCTACTTCTCAAACTATTTGGGTCTCTCCAAGCAACTCGCATTCTCCTCTCTTTTTCAAATTAATCTTTTGTCGTCCTCCATTTAAATATGAAGATGTAGTGGATACTTAAAAAACCCTTGCGATTTGATTGATGAATTTCAGCGATGTTGTTGCCAAAATCCAGACAGAGTAACACATTTGACCTTCACATGACAGCAACGATAAAATTTGTTTGAGGAGAAGAACGTGGCCTACAAAACAAGGAAAATCTGCACACCAGTGTAGTGTTTGCCACACACACTCCAATGCTAAAGTTAGGGAAGTAGAATACGTGTATTTATATGACCCTCTTAGGGTTTTCTTCTGTTCCTTAGCCTATTAGGATTAGGACGAATCAAACCGGACTAAACCAAGAAACAATGAATCGAGGGCATGCTTGGCGCGTGCCCCCTTGAGAGGTCGACCACCTGGTCAGCCTCGGCCTCAGTACGGTGAACTTGGGCTTCGGCCCAAGTTCTTCTCTTTTTCTTTGTTTTGTGGGTCAGTCCTTTTGTATTTGCCCGAATTTGTCTTCAATGGGCTTCCTTTGTTGGTTTCACCTCTGATTTCTCTTGTAAATTGGGTTTATTCCCTTGGTCTAATTTCACCTATAATTGGCTAGATTATAAAAAATGAAGAAGGAAAAATTAGAGCAGCATTTTTTTTAGTTCAACAATTCCATGGTGGAGATCAAACCATCGACCTTTGGAATGGTAATTGGTATTTTATCTACTGAGCTATATTTAGATATTAGCAATTGGAGTAGCATGTTAGAATCATATAAACAAGGTCATGAATGTGAGAAGACAACTAAAATTTCTCTAAGACATTATGAATGTTATGGGTGAAATTTGACCACAAGGATAAATTTGAAATACAAAGGAAATGGAAGGGCAAATATGTAAAGAATGACCTAAAACAAGATAAAATGAATCAAAGCGGACTAAAAAGAAAGAGGAACAAAGCCTCCGGACAATAAGAGATATGAGAATTTGAGCCCGAAGGCCCAAATTCCTAGTCGGTCGAGGGCAACCACATGGGCCGACCCCACCATGGGGTTGTGCCCACCTCTTTTGGCCCCCTTGACTTGGTCCAGCTGATAATTCTCATTTTTTAGAATTATTTATCTCACAAACAAACGTTATTCTTGTAACCTTATCCTTTGTGAACTCCAAAAATCTCTTGAATTTGAGCAAAGTGTTAAGAAATCCTTAAGCATAAAAGAAATAGATAAAAATATTGAAATTTGGCTAATTTAGTTGGTTATTGTGAAAATTAGCAAAAAGGGGACAATTGTAGTATAATTGCGGTTGCATTACCATGGAAGACAGAAAAATGGAATTTTCGGGATTAGCCAAATTTAGAAGATTCCAACATTTATTTTTCCTTAAATCAAGCAACGATTTCATACATCAAACCGTATATGGAGTGTGAAGAAACTCTAGATACTTGAAGGCTATAAAATGGAGGGAAACAAATGAGAAAAAAAAGGAATTCCTACTTGGAAGAAAACCCATTTTCTGCATTTTTTCTTCTTCTTTATCTTACTATCCAATTTTCTTCTTCCTATGTTTTTCGTTGTCCAGCTTAATCCAACCTAAGAGAAATCTTTAGGTTGTAAAAATTTGACTCACCTTAAAAATGGATGAGGAGAATCGATTAAGAAGGAAGAAATCTATGAGGAAAAAAACTACAGTTTTGTAATTCTTTATATTCAAGTCTTTAGCCTTTGTTTTTGTTTTTACTTTGAATTCCAAAAGGTTGCAACAACTCATCAAATTATTTCATTTTGAAGTTTTTTTTTTAACAAATTTTAGTAGTGAAGTTTATTGAAATAAAAATTCAAGTAGCATTTCCCTTTTTATTTAATTCTTCTTCATGATCACAAGTTGAGTTTTGGTGTATTAAACTTTTTTTTTTATTCTTTGTGTTTGAATTCCTTTATGATTGTTGCAAGTTTTAATTTTATTAATTTTTATTTTTTCTTTATTTTCTTTATGAGCTAAATCTCTCTTAGGGGTTCAAGTGTATGGATGTCGGAATTTTTGTACGGAAGACCCCATTTATGGGTCTTTAATGCGATCTGACCTGTCATCCCAAAATAATGAAATATGACACATTCTAACATGGCAACAAGCGCAAAATTACCCAAGAGGGCAGTATGAGGTCGGCTCGTTTGTTCACGCTCTCGGATAGGATAACGCTCTCGCTGACCATTCTCGTTCTCGCTCTTGTATGCCACATCAGCAAAATATTTTGGGGCTTACAAGATTCTCACCCCCGGAGACTCGCTCTCGCACACGTTGACTTGTTCTCGCTCTCGTAGTACACGTCACTCGTCACTCGAGCCAGCCTTTACCAATGTAGTACTCGCTCTTATGCGCTCGTTCTCTTATACCCTCGCTCTCGTTCTCGCTCTCACGCACATTCTCTCGTGCTCTCATTGTCATTCTCGCATTAAACGAGAGCATAAGAGAACGCGCGCGAGAGCGAGAATGAGTACAACATTCGAGTGACGACAAATATTGTTCAATGCGAGAGCGAGAATGAGAGTGAGAGTATGAGATAACGAGCGCACGAGAGCGAGTACTACATTGGTAAAGGCCGGCTCAAGTGACGAGTGGCGTGTACTACGAGAGCGAGAATGAGTCAACGTGTGCGAGAGCGAGTCTTCAGGGGCAAGAATCTTATAAGCTCCAAAATATTTTGCTGACTTGGAAAACGAGAACGAGAATGGTTAGCGAGAGCATTACCCTATCCGAGAGTGTGAACAAGCGAGTTGGCCTCATACTGCCCTCATGGGTAATTTTGAGCTTGTTATCACGTCAGAATGGGTCATATTTCATTATTTTGAGATGACATGTCAGATCGCATTAAAAACCCAGAAATGGGTCTTCTGTACAAAAATCCCATGAATGCCCTAGATGTGAGAATGTGAAGCTTATATGTAAGTGCAATCCAAATTAACACATATATTGTTTGTTTTGTTGATTTATTTATTTTAGTAAACTTGGATTGATCAACTAGGGTTGCTTGCTAACCTAAATCTAATACTGAAAGGGTTAGATGAGGGCAGATCTCGCAAAAGCAATGGGATAAAAACTTAGAACATAAGCAAAACTTGATACTAGACATAGGACAGACCCCCAAAACCACTAGAATGCGATCTAAAATCTAAGTACGATTGACCATATACATATAGGTCCAATCACTTAGCATCCTAAGGATTTTGAATCAAAATTGAATAGGGGTTGATTCGGTTTTCAACTATTTTGTGTTAGGGCATGATTGCAATTGCAATTAAGTTGCAATTCTCACCAAAGGCATGACTATACTTGAGTCCTGTTTTTTATTATCTTCGTTTTTTTCATTTTACTTTTTAGCAAACCAACCATCCCAGATTATTGTTTTACTTTGGTTACTTTAGTTGAAATTTTTAAACATTTTTGTGCTATCTTGAAATTTGTTGTATTTGTTCCATATGGGATCGATACTTTGGACTACTTCCAATTTTATATTACTTGCATCGATAGTGTACACTTGCACTGGACTTGAATTCTTTCTTTTATTTTTAACCCACGAGTTTCACTCGATCAACAGCCTGTCTCCGACCTTTTCTCTTTCCTAATTCCCCATGGATTGAGGATTTCGCCCTAGAAAATCCCTATAAATACTCTTCTTCATGATGAAAAATGTAAGTTCTTTCTCATTCTCTAAACCCTAACTTGTCACACTCATTCATTCTCTGACTTAAGCATTAGAGCCTGTGTGGCAAGCACCGCACCGGTATTCAGATCTTTCTTGTCTTGCAGGCCACGTTCTTCCCCCCCAAACAAATTCACAGTTTCTATCACGTGGAGGTAAGGTGCATTCTCCTGGCCAAAATTAGGCGACGACAAAGAACATTGACCAAAATAGAAATGTACATGTGATTGTGGAATCAGATGCTCAACGGGAGATTTATTTACTTAACGAAATTTTTTGCTCATTATCGAGCAAAGTTAGCTACTACGTACTGGCCAAGGAATTTTTAGAAGATGGAACATGACTTTTCTTTAGTGGAGTTTTTGCAAATATATAACTAAACTGGTGAACGCATATATCCTCAATCAAAAGGCTAAAGATTCAAATTTCTACTCCTATATATATGGTTGAACTAAAAAAAATCTATAAATGTGAATTCACTTGGTGGAGAGAGCTAGATGACGAAGAAATGGTGGTGTCAATGGTGGTGTGATGGCATCGAGGAAGCTTAAGGAAGTTATAAAAATTAAAAATTAAAAAAATCCAAAAGTAAAGAAAAGGAAGTATGGGTTGGTTTTTATTTACTAGATTGGCACTACTTTAAAAAAAATTAAGTCAATCTAAGCATAGCTCAGTGGATAAAGGCATCAATTATCATCTCAAAAACAGATGGTTCGATTTCCTCCCGACAATTGTTGAACTAAAAAAAAGACTCCTACTACTTTTACAAAAATATTATGGTTTGAATTGATATTTCTATCAATAAAATATGGTTATATAAAATGCATTTTCTTTTTTTTTTTTTTTAGTAAAACGTTGAATATAAAAAAAATTATGATTATATAATAAGGTTTAATTAAAAAAATAATAAAATAAAATAATGAATGATTAAGCATTATTTTTCCTTTTCATTTTAAAAAATAAATTAAATAAAATGTGATGTGTTAAATTCAATTTCATATATTAAAAAATTGTTAAAGATTACATGTTTCCATCCAAATTCTAATGAAAGACAAAAACAAAAAAAAATAATAAAATAATAAAAAATAAAAAAATCTTAATCTTGAAGGTAGGTGAGTAAATAATATATTGCAATGTATCTCAATACATTTTTTAATTCCAATAAATTGATATATGAAAAGGTAAAAATTAAGAACCCGTTTGATAACCATTTGGTTTTTTGTTTTTAAAATTAAGCATATAAACACTACTTCTACCTATAAGTCTCTTTGTTTTGTTATCTACTTTCTACCAATGTTTTCAGAAACCAAGTCAAGTTCTTGAAACTAAAAAAAAATAGTTTTTAAAAACTTGTTTTTGTTTTTGGAATATGGCTAAAAATTCAAATGTTTTCTTAAGAAATATGCAAATCATTGTAGAAAAATTATGGAAAAACAAGCTTAATTTTTAAAAATCAAATAGTTATCTAACGGAGCCTAAATAATATAATTTAATAAAAATATTGTATAATTTATCATTCACATTATGTTTTATGTGTTAATGCGTAAATTCCAAAATTTTTCTGGTATTAACTTAAGATTAATTTCTAAAAAAATCATGTAAATAAGAATAAGATGTTGGTATATTTTATAATTGAATTCCAACTTTCTTTTAGTATTTTGGTTTGAATTTGAAAAATCCAATAAAGGCCCACGAATTTTTAGCCCGTCAAAAGTGGGGGAAGAAAAAGTAAAATGAAAATTCTCTTCCATTGGTTTTCGAGAATTGGACAAGAGTTTTGGAGAAAAAAAAAAGAGTAACAAAGAGAGAGGGCTAGATAAAAAAATAAAAATAAAAATAAAAAGTTAGAGAGGAAGATACAAAACTTTTAAAAAGTGTACTTAAAAAATTAGAGAGAAAAAAAGGTAATGAATGATAGATAAAAAATTCGGAAGAAAAAGGTTTAGAAAAAAAAAGAGGGAGAATAATTTTAGAGAGAATAGTTAGAGAATGAGAGATAAAAATATAAGAAATAAAAACAAGTTAAGAAGAGAAGGAGAGAGGAAAAACTATTGGAGACAAAAAGAGTTTGAATGTGAAATAAATTACAATTTAAGAGAAAATTCATTTTTAAATTTTAAAAATACTTTTTGGAGATAAAAACAAATATAGAGAATGACACGTGAAAATTTTGGAGATAAAAAAAAGGTTAGAGAGAGAGGGATAAAAATAATTGGGAGAGAAAAAATTGAAAGTGAGAAATAAATTTAAAGAACAATTATTTTAGAGATAAATTACTTTACATTTAAAAAATAATAATAAAACGTAATTTTATTTTAATAAAATGAGTGAGAGTTGGGGAGAAATTTTTTAGTGAGAAATGAACAAAAAATTTAAGAGGGAATCTATGGAGAATGAGAAATAAAAATTTTGGAGAGAAAAAGTCAAAGAGAGGAATGGACAAATATTTTAGAAAGAAAATGTTTAGAAAGAGGGGGAGGAACTAAAAGTTTTGAAAGAGATGAGGTTTGAGAGGGAAAAAAATATTATAGAGAAAAAAGTTAGAGAGGTACAAAATATTGGAGAGAGAAAAAAATCAATTTTTACTTCTAAATTTGTCAAGTTGTATCAATTTTTATCCTAAACTTTTATTTTCATCGACCATGAACTCAGATATTGCAATTTTTACCTTCTATTCAATTTTTACTAATCACCCACTAATTTTAACAAAAAGTAAGGTAAAAATCTCAATAAACTCACTAATTTGTAATTTCAATAAAATCAAGGGTTGCATAAAATTAAGTTTGATCAATGCACAAACTAATCATTGAATAATCTTGCCAAACTTCACCAATATCAACAAAAAAAAATTAGCTCTATGATCGGCTGTTACACGCAAGCGCACGCGATCGAAGTAATATAAAATGGTATATGAGTACCAAGTATCAAATCCAACAGGGAACGGTGTAACAAAAATTTTGTAAAGCAAAAGTGTAAGAAAAATTGCAAACTTGAAAACTAAATTGCAAAAATAATGTTGGAATGGTGTGTTGATAAAAAGAAAAATTGCAGAATCTAATTGCAGAATCTAGAATTGACAATAATTGAAATAACAAAAATTTCATAATTGAATTGCAGAATCTAAAATGGAAATCTTGGAATAACAACTAAATAGACTTAGCAAATGAAATTTCAAAGGGAATTCTAGATAAATATGGGGCTCAAGAATGTCATTGCCCTAAGTTGTAATTGCAAGCTAAAATTGCAATTTCAACCTACTCCACACTCAATTGTAAACCAAAATTGCATCTCCTATTCACCTTGAATTTAGGGTTTTAGGAGGCTAAGTGAGTGACTTATATGTCTATAGTCCCTCTATCTTAGATTATTTGGTTCAACAATTTTATGGGTTTTGGAGTCCTTAATCCCTATGTCTAGGATAAGGATTGGCTTATATCTAAGCTCTTTTCTCCATTACTTGTGTGAAATCCGCTTATCACTAACCCCGTCGGTATTAGATTTAAGCTTGAGTTAATACTCTAGTTGATCAATCTAGGATCTCAACGGAAATATATTCAACACAAGCAAACAATTGAGATGTAGGCTTGGTTTTTATTGAAATTTTAGCTACAATTATTTCTTAGGGAATTCACATCCTTGAACCCCCTAAGAAGTTTTAGCTCATATTAGAATTAAAGATATTACAATTAAGTTTTGAGAAAAAGTGCATATAGAAGTTGTGTAAATGAAATAATTAAGGCAAATAATGTAATGTTATTCTCGCATAAATTACCAGGACTTCAAGCGATTTTCAATTGAAACAAAACTCAAGGTCTTTAGACATTCCAATGAAGGCTAATCTTGACCAAAAAAAAAAAAAAAAAAAAAAACAGAGGACAGAACCTACTGAAAATGGAAACTCATGCAACAAAATTGGCTACCATTCACTCCATTCCAATCAACTCAACCTTCACCTAAATTAGGAGATGGTTAGTCTTAACAACCCAAGTGAACTTGAATCGGATTGGGCAATCTGGAAAAATACAGAACTTGAACCATATTGCATCAAAATATCAAGGTGAAATCGAGGAAGAATCCTAAAAGAACTTGCGAAGAATGCTGAATAAATCCACCAAATTAATTCAAAATTGAGTTCAACTGAGAACAAGAGGATAACCCCCACAATTATTCATCAAAAAGAAAGAAAATTCGAAACACAGAAAGTTGATCCTCAGTGAACAAAGAACGAAGAAGATGCAAACAAAAAAACAGAGTATGGTTTTGAGAAAAATACCCACCAACTGGAATGATAATTAAACTTAAGCTTAATACAAAAGTGCATCAATTGAAGAATAAAGATAGTTCAAACAACTCTATGTAATACAAAACTGAAGAAAAACCAAGATTAAAAGTGAATTTCTTGGCTAAAAACAGAAGAAGAACGAAAAACAGAGCTTCGAAAAAATTTCAAAACCCACGAACACAATCCTTGAAATCGCCCAAAGAAATCCGAAATTGATTCTTCGAGCTTCTTCCCTCCTCTTTTCTAGATCTTCTTAAGGTTGAAATTTACCAAAAACTGCGCTCAAATCCCTTAATTCGTGCGGAGATTGAATTTTCCATAAATGGGTTTCTTCGTTTTTTGCAAAAAACCCACAAAATTGATTTCCAAAATTGCCTCCCAATCCCGATGCTTAGCTCCAATTCTTCTTCCCCATTTATAGGCCTCCATTAGGGCTGAAAATTGCCCAAATTTCGTGCTTAAATTCCTCCAAATCGGGCTGTAATTGAAGATTTTCGGAATGGGTTTAATGCAGATTTTTTCCTTTTTTGAACTTTTCTACTGCTCCAGATTGCAGAATCTAATTTTGCAATTTTTACATTCCCTGCTCCAGAAACAATTGCATAATCACGAATTTGCAATTTGATTTTGCAATTTCCACAATTTCTGCAAACAAGATCAATTTACTTAGAATTCTATTCCAAATGTCATCACAATCATTTCTTCCTTAAATTCAATCAATCTTCCACTATTTTCAAATGATCTTAAGTCAAAACAAGAATATTTTAAGCAATTGAGAGTTAAATAAGCCTTAATTCTAAGGCTTATCACTCTAATATTGTTTTTCTTTAAAATCTTATGAATTTTGTACTATATATATGTATTAGAGTTCATTGAATGTATATGAGAATTTTTTTTTAACTATCTTTTAAATGGAAACATATCAAAAGATTAAAATTGCAAAACTTTTTGAAGTTTAAATTTGAGATTGCTACACCTATCTAAGTTTGGAGTGCAATTTGATAAAATTGAAAGTTTATGATAAAAATTGATTTTTTTTATAAAAAGAAAAGAAAGAGTGACCAAACTTTAGAGAGGAAATAAGTTAGGCAGAGTGGTACAATTATTTCAAGGGGAAAGAAGTTAAACAATAATTTTAGAGAGATAAAGTTGAATGAAAGTTAAAAACTTAGATTAAAAAAAAAAAAAAAAAAAGATAAACAAAGGAATGAATAAAAAAAAAAGATAAACAAAGGAATGAACAAATATTTATGAGAGAAATGTTTAGAAAGAGAGACTAAAAGTTTTAAAAGGTGGACAATGTTAGAAAGTTTAGAGTTTAAGTCTATGAAATTAAGACAAGTTTAAGATATAAACTGATTAAGGCATTATATTTGTGACCAAAGTATTAAAGTTTCCACTCCTACATATTGAACTAAAAAAATATATAAATTGATTTTTTTTTGTAAAATATTGTTATATATTTAACTTATTTTGTAAATATCTTGTTTTTTAAACTTATTTTTAGTAGAAAATCCCACGTGTGAGTGAAGTCTTCAACACGTGCGGTGAAATTTTTTTGAGTTTTTGTTTTCCAAATTAAACTTCATTTGTGTACTTAAAAATTAAATTTATTCACTAGCAATTTATTTTCTAAAATTTTCATTTTTCAAATACTTTTGTCAAGTCTACCTAACTTCAAAAGCATTTTCTTAGCTTTCATATTTCTTAATCATTCTATTTTTACATTGAATAAAATATCACAAATAGTCTTCCATGTGTTCTCTCTTGGTTTCATTCAAGTTAGCTCTTATTCAAGTTAGCTATTATTCTATAGAACAAGCATTCATCTTAATAAACAGATGGTTAATCTTGTTAGGATTCACCCATTTTATCAATATTCGAGAATTCATCTACAATTCTATATTACTATGTTTACTATTTTTTGTTAGATATTCTAGAAGTACATCTATATGTAGCTACTTAAGCTTGGGACATAACTTTGATACTACTTCCTAGAGTATAAAGTCTCTCTATATCTCCACAACAAATACAATATTATTCATGTTAGGACTAAGTTCATATGATTTTGCTTTTGAACTTTACCCAAAAAGTTTGAAGATATTATCATTACTTATATATCCCGGACGCATTTTCTTCTTATACACCTTCAAGAACTCAAAAGTTACTCTTATATGAAGAATAGACTAAGTTTCATGTGCTTGTTTTCAACCATTAGTTTGACATGCATGCTCCCCTTTTTTTTTTTTTTTTTTTTGATATAGTACATGCATGCTATCTTCATACATATATACATATATACAATAAATGAGAGGGAGAATATTCAACATGCAACTCATACTAGTACTTGATCTTTGAGCTATACTTTTTTTAGTATAATATAAATGTGAGGCTGAGAGTTTGAACCTCGATCTCCGACCTCAAAGAAAGAAATAGAAAAGGAGTAGATACCTTAATTGCTGAATTATATTCGTGTTAGTCTTTCAAACTATAATTTTATTTAGTATAACAAACGTGAGGTAGTTTGAACCTCGACTCGACCTCTGACCTCAAGAAAAGAGATAAGAAAGGTATAGATACCTTAACCATTGAGCTATGTCCATATTGGCCTTCTGAGCTATAATTGAGTTCGCTATTACATTTCTCAAACTTTGTGGCTCTACTACTTCCACTTGTATTTGGGCTTGATTACTCTCTTATATTTGTAAGAAATTGGGCCTTGACTAGACATGTAATGTAATAAGCTCCTGGGCTATTTTCCAGCTTCTTCTGTGTATCTACAAGAGTGAATACAAAGACAAAAGTCAATATACATGCTGCATAGAATTAATACAGTTTAGGGTAGAAATTGTTTCATTGTTTTTCAAAGTTAATTAGGAAAAAAATTCTAATTGACTGATAGTATAAATGGAATTGGAAAAAAAAAAATAAATTGTAGTACCTTAAACTTTGAAAATATTGCAATCTAAACCTTAAACTTGAATAATTTTATCGCAAATCTTAACTTTAAACTTGAATGAGTGTTAGCAATTTTTACCTTCTAATAGACTTTCATTTAAAAATTGTCTATGAAAATATTTAATTTGGTGTCAAGCTTGATTTTTGTTGAAATCAGTGAGTTTTGAGATGTTTTTATTTAACTATTTTTTGTTAAAATTTGGGGTGAATTTAACAAAAATTGAAAACGTACTAAAAATTACAATACTTGTTTAAGTTAAGGGTTCATTTTGATAAATTAAAGGCTAAATTATAGAAAATACTCCTAAACTACGAGTTTTGTTTCAATAATACCCCCTAAACGTGAAAAGTTTCAAAATACTCTTTTAAAAATACCCTTACCGTTAAATTTTGAATTGAAAACGATAAAGTTTTGTTTCAATAATATCCTTGGCCTTTCAAAAAATTTCAAAAATACTCTTATCGTTAAGTTTTGGATGGAAAACGTTAAAATTTCGTTTCATTAATACCGTTGATGCTTGTAAGAGGCAGTTTTTACCTTTGTCTTCTGACTTATGGATTATTTACATGTAAATCTTGGTTGTTTAATTATTTGAATCGTTTATCTGATTGGTAAAATCAACTACCTAAAATATCTCTCTCCTGGTTGTTCTCGATCTTTTATTGTATGTTTTTATTTTGTTTTGATCTCATTCATCTTTCTATTTCTTTCTCTAAATAAAATTGGTGATTGTATTCGTGGTAATTAAGTGAACTAGAACACCAATCTTGTGGACATACTCTGACATTCTTACACTATATTAAAACTTGATCCGTACACTTGCAGTATTGCATTGAATAATTTTACGCATTACCAACGTAGAGAAAGCCATTGTGCGCTACCCTAGTTGTATAGCGTTTTTCAGTTAGTTGTTCTGTTAGTTGCATCGGGCCTTAAATTTTCAAGTTTAATGCTACATTATTAACAATTGCTAAAGGGAAACCTAGAAGTTTAAAGCAAACACAAAGTCAAAAATGAACTTCAAATTCGAGTGTTAATCTTGATACAATGAAAAACAACAAACTAGGAGATGGAAGCAATAGGTGGGTCATCGAGAATTTATTTTTCATCCTCACAATTTGACGTTAAATTCAAGCATATGGGTTGTTGAATTTTAAACGAATTCAAGTTAGAAATTGATCCCACAGAGCAAGACGGCGACATATTATCCTTCAAATTCGAAGAATTGAACAAATCTCTACCTGAATCTGCCCGTTTAGGTTTCCAAATTCATCCCAACAACAATTTAGACTTCTTTTTTTTTTGGTCTTTGGAGAGTTATGAGGGAGGGTTATGGTTATGGATTTTGAGTTTTTGGAGCTTATTTGGTTAAATTGTTACTATGACCTAATGCTAATAATCCGTTCATCCTCATTAATTTTTATGGAGGACGAATCTGCAGAGAGAGGAAGAAGAAGAAACATTTCCCAGTAAGAGTATTTTTTTTAACTTTTTGAAAGGTCAAGGGTATTATTGAAACAAAACTTAACATTTTCCATCCAAAACTTAACGATAAGGGTATTTTTTAACTTTTTTGAGAGGTTGAGGATATTTTTGAAACTTTTGAAAGTTCAGAGGTATTATTGAAACAAAACTTTAACGTTTTTTATCCAAAATTTAACAGTAATGGTACTTTTGGACGTTTTTTAAAGATCAAGGGTATTTTTTTAACTTTTTAAGTTTTAGGAGTATTATTGAAACAAAACCCATAATTTAGGGATATTTTCTATAATTTAGTCTAACTTAAAAGTATTTGGTGAAAATTGATACAAATTTACAAGTATAGAGATAAAATTTGATTTTTTTTACAATAGAATTAATATGCTTTTCCCAAAAACTCTAGATTTTGTGTCCAATAGATCCTTGAATTTTCAATTTTGTGTCTAATAGGTCATTTACCTATTCAACATTTCTTTTTAAATTCACGGACCTACCAAGCACAAAATTTATGGTCCTATTAGACATAAAATTCAATTTTATATCTAATGAATTGGTTAATTTTTTTAAAAAAAAAATTCAAACATGTCAGAGACTTATTAGACATAAAATTGAAAATTCCAGACCTATTAGACATTGTTTAAAGTTAAGAATCTTTTAGACACAAACTTAAAAGTTAAGGGACTAAACTTGTATTTTAACCAAAATAAATAAAAGGAGGTGGGGAAGCAATTAGTAACTACTTCCTCAATGTATCCATGTAGTTTTCATAACTTCAGAGATAATGACTCTCAATTATGTTTGAATTCAGAGTGAAAGAAAGTTTTTGTTTTACAATTCAGAAAACGACCTCTTCACTTCCACTATAGAGAGAAGAAAGTTCTCTCAAAACAAACATCATTTTACACATCAATGTTGAAGATCTTAAGCTGTGAACTGAGAAGATTTTTTGTTTGTGATTATTCTCCTTTGATTGTTATCTTGGATTATTTTCATTGATTCCACTCGCTAGTACTCTTTTCTCGAAAATCCCTACACATTTACATTATAGAACTCTAGAATGACCATCTAAATTGGAATTCTAATCTAAATGGTAGAGATGATTGTAAGGTAGTGATCTTGCAAAATTGACACTTTTTTGTCCTTTGGGACAATTTGACCAAAGAAGTCAGCATTGGCAGGCAGGATGAAAGTTTGATTTATTGTCTAGCCACCCACTGGCATCAATTTATTGCTAGATATTTTAGTCCTGAATGCTCAAACCATATACTTGTCTAACTCAAATACTTATATTTACTGTTACATAATGAAATACATTCAAATTAACTTATCTTAAAATTTCATATGAATTTTTTAAAAAAAAAATTATGTATATAAATACATGGTAGTTTAACGTCACTTCTTAAGAAATATACTTTTTTTCATGCTGACTTTCCATCCACATTAATTTATAGAAGAATTTACGAGTTAATTTAACCTATTTCTCTAACTAATCTTATAAGGTTAAATTACAAGTTTAGTCTTTTAATTTTTATGTTTGTGTCTAATAAGTTCTTAAAGTTTAAAAAAATGCCTAATAACTTTAAGTTTAGTCTTTAAATTTTCAGTTTGTGTCTAATAAGTCTTGTGAACTTTAAAAATGTCTAGTAAGTCCTGGAACTTAATTTCAATTTTGCATTCAATAAATCTCTAACCTAATTGAAAATTTTAAAATTAACTCACTATTAGACTCTTTTTTTTCCTAACAGAACCCTAAACTTTAAATTTTGTAACAAACAAATTCGTAAATTTTAGAAAATGTCGAATAGGTCAAAGATCTATTAGACTCAAAATTAAAATTTTCAAAACCTATTAGATACAAGATTGGAAGTTTAAAGATCTATTAAACACTTTTCAAAATTTAGAGACTTATTAGACACATATCTGAAAGTTCAAGAAACTATTACACACTTTTTAATGCTCATGAACCAAATAAATAAAAATGTAAAAATTTAATGATTAAACATGTAATTTAACCTTAAATCTTACCGTCTAATTCAACTCAAATAATTTGAGTTAAATTTGTGGGCAAAACTACCCTAGAAATCTTTATATATAAAATCAAAAGGATAAGACCACCAAAGAGTCATCATGAAAAGTACATGGTTGCAATTTGCTCATTTATTTATTTGTTAATTTATCTTTTTGTGGGTGTGGGCATACGTATTGATTTGACATTCAATAAGTGTTTTTTTTTTTTCTTGACCTCATATTGGTTCGAATTCTTTCCTCTATATTAATAAGATCATATTCTTCAAGGAAAAAATAAATCAGCCATGGTTTTCAGCACCATTATAATCTAATATTCACATAAGATAGCCTCTCCAAATTGCAGAATCTTTACTTTTGTTTAATAATTAGAAGTTAGGCTAAATTTTCAAGTTCAATTACTGAGATTCTTTTAGATGCCCATTTAATTTTTAGTTATGAAAAGTTAAGTTTATAAACACTACTGTAAACTATGAGTTTTTTTTTTTTTTTGTCTATCTTATATATATATTTTTAAAATTCAAGTCAACTTTTGAAAACTAAAAAAAAATAATTTTTAAAAACTTATTCTTGTTTTGGGATTTTTGTTAAGAATTTAAACGTTCTTAAGAAAGCTAAAAATTATTGTACAAAAATTGGAAGAAACAAGCACAATTTTTAAAAGTCAAATGGTTATCAAACGAGGCCTAAACTTTTGAGTTTGTGTCAAATATGTTCTTGAACTTTTAAAAGTATATAATAAGTCTCTAAGGCCCCGTTTGATAACGTTCTCGTTTCTCGTTTCTTGTTTCCTATTTCTGTTTCTCGTTTCTTGTTTCTGTTTCTTAAAAACTAAAAACAGAAACATGTTTGATAACTATTTCTGTTTCTTGTTTCTTGTTTTTTGGTAAAAATAAATTTTAATATATATACTATAATAAAACATATAACATGCATTAAAATAAATATAAAACAATTATAAAGAGGTTATAGTATTTTATTAAGACCCAACACCTAATTAATAATAATAATAAATTTTATCCTTCAAATGTTGTTCAAATTTGATTTGCAATGTTATTTCTCGCTTCAATCAATTCACCTTGAATGATTTTGACTTACAAGAGTTAGTTCAATTAGACAAATTTATAAATTGTCTAAGGTCAGGCAATCGAACATACTCACATTTCTTTAATTTAATTATAATTATAATTTTTATTTTTCTTTAAAAATGCATTAGCCAATAATACACACAAGTAAAATCAGAAAAAAAAGAGAGAATGTATATATTTTTTTTACATTTAATGGTAAACATGAAATACATTATTAGTTTATTTATTTAATAAAAAAATAAAATCGTACCAAAAGGAAAAATAATAGAGAATTAAATAGAAAATAATAACTATAAGCTCATTAATGTAAAGTAAAAGAAAATAAGAAAATAAGAGAGAAGAGAAAAACATAAACGAAAAGAGAAAAAGAAAAAGGAAAAAAGAAAAAAAAATAATGAACTATTAAAAGAAAAAATATTATGATGAAAGAGAGAGAACGAATAGAAAGAAAAAAATCAAAAAATAAAAATAAAAAAGAAGAAAAAAATAAAAAGATTAAAAAGTATTAAAAGAAAAAAATATAGAATGGAAGAGAGAGAAAGGAGAGAGATGGGAGAGATGGGTAAAAAGAGAAATACATGCATGAAACCTGAAAAAAAAAAAATAGAAACAGAATTCGAGAAACTACTTTTTGAAGTTTCTCAAAATCTGCCATTTTTTTAGAAACGTTTCTAAAAAATTTAGAAGCAAGAAACATGATGGTTTATCAAATAGGTCTGTTTCTTGAAAAATGAGAAACATGAACAAGAAACAGAAAACAAGAACGTTATCAAACGAGCCCTAAACTTTCAATTTTGTATTCAATTAGTTCCTGAATTTTAAAATGTGTCTAATCAATCTCTAAATTTTTAATTTTGTGTTTAATAGGTCTATGGCATAATTTACAATTTCTAAAATTCACGGACCGATTAGGCTCTCCTAACCTGTGTTTTTCCTTCTATTTTTAATATATAATGTCCTATGAGATAGAAAATTCAATTTTATGACCAACACTCAATAGTTTATTAATTTTAAAAAATATTGAATATACCAAGTACCAACTAAACAAAAGATTAAAAGTTTAAAGATCTATTTGACATTTCTAAAGTTCAAGGACTTATTAGACACAAAATTGAAAGTTCATAGACCTTTTAGACACAAACATGAAAGTTCATGTGATAAATTACATGTAATTTAGCTAGAAGTTTTTATACAAAAATTACAAAGTTCCTATTCGGATTGGATACCATATATCACTTTCTTACATCACCCACAAGTCCTTAAAGATGCATTGTATTCAAAAGAAGAAAAAAAATGTAGAAAAAATTATGAAGAAAACACCATACTCTTAAATAAAACTGAATCCTGACTCCTGACCATATAGCCGAAAAGAAAATAAAATAAAATACTTTAAAAACCTCGAGTTTCAAAGCAAGTGGGTGGTTGGCATTTATATTATGTATATTTTTCCACACAGGACGTTGATTTTCAGACGAGAGGGCGTTTGAATCTTCATTCTTTAGAACCAACTTGCCTTCACAAATCATCAATTTTGTACGGTATAGTAGAAATGTAGATTCTCCCTTATGTTGATGTCGAACCCATGGACATGTGGAAATATCGATATTTCCATCGATATTTCCACATGTCCCTGGGTTCGACATCAACATAAGGGGGGAATCTACATTTCCACTATACCGTACAAAATTGATGAAATATTAAAAAAATAGTAAGAAAATGTAACTTAATGTGAATATAATATTGTAACATGTATTTTAACTCATTTAAAAAGTGTAAAATGTTCATTTATTAATTTAAATACTTATTTTGAATTTTTTGTTTTTAAAATTTTTCTAGAAGTATCCATCCACATCGACATTTTATCGACATTTCCATCGACATTTCCATAAAATTGAGACTTCGACATTTCCGTCAACATCGACATTTCCATAAAATTGAGACTTCGACATTTCCGTCAACATCGACATTTAAAACCTTGCTTGTGGCCCTTGATTTGTCTAGTACTCAGATGGATGGCATGCTTCCACAATGTATTGGAAATTTCAGTTCTCTGGATGTTATGAATTTTAGACAGAATTCACTTCACGGAACTATTCCTGATACCTTCAGAAATGGGAGCAAACTAAGGTTCGTCGATTTCAGTCGGAATGAGTTGCAAGGTCGAGTACCAAGATTGTTAGCCAATTGCAAGATTTTGGAAATCATTGACTTGAGTGACAATCAATTGACCGATGGTTTTCCCTATTGGATTGGAACTCTTCCCATGTTAAGACTTCTAATACTTCGATCTAATAACTTCCATGGGAAAATCGAAGGACCTGAAACCAATACCAAGTTTCCCATGTTACAAATTGTCGACTTCTCCCACAATAACTTTTTTGGTAATCTCCCTTTGAAATATATAATTAATTCGAAATGAATAGAGATTTTCAACACTACTGCTTCAACATATCGAAACACATTTGTAACTTTCTCATTCGACTATGTTTCGACACTCGAATTTTTCTATTCGACCACGATAACCATCAAAGGTTTTCAAAGATACTACTCAAGGATCCCAGAGGTGTTTACGAGTATCAAGCAATAGATTTGAAGGCGAAATACCAGATCTCATCAAGAACCTAAAAGGTCTTAAATCTCTCAACCTTTCCCACAACATGCTTACCGGCCCCATCCCACCATTGATGGGAAATATGGCTCAACTTGAGTCTTTGGACCTTTCACTCAACCAACTCTCAGGACATGTACCTCAGCAACTCTCACAGATTAATTTCCTTGAAGTATTCGATGTCTCTTACAACAACCTCTCCGGTCCAATACCACAAGGGAACCAATTTAATACTGTTGAGAACAGTTCGTATGTGGGGAATGTGGGATTATGTGGAGCTCCGCTATCAAAGAAATGTGGAGATACCAACCCACCTTCATCAGGCTCTGATGAGGATGAAGATGAGGGATCTGATTTTAACATTAGTTGGAAGACATTGTTAATTGGATATGGATGTGGAGTGTTGGTTGGAATGGTTGTAGTGAACTACATCCTTACAAGGAAGCCAAAATGGTTTGAAAATACCTTCAAAATTAGAATAGCCAAAAAGTGGGAGCCAAAAAGTGGGAGTGAAGAAGAGGAATATGAGACTCGAGGGTGGATGATGATGGATACCTCTCAAATGCCTGAATCTGCAAGATAATTGCTGTTGTTTTTCTTTTTGTAAAGTTTTGCTTTTACAGAGTAAAAGAAAAAGGGCTCTTGATGTAATGTAACAAAACAAATAGGACAGGGAACTTTGGGTAATGTCGAGAGTATTTATGATTCAAAGACAGTAACTCCCACCATCCATCTAACAGCTGAGTTTTCAAGAATGATAGATACTCTGACAGGGAGAGTTTCATAATGATTTTTGGAACAATAAAGTGTTTGTCACTTATTAATGTTCCTTTGCAGCTGATTTTCATTTATGTGTTCCAGTGGGCTTTTGGGTCATAGAATGTCAACCCTAGTCCAATCTTCTTGAAAATTGAATGATTTTGTTTGGAAAAACAACAGGTCAAGGAGCTCCAACTATACAATATCCCTAAAAATCTTGTCCAAAAATGAAGTATCAGTGCATGCAATGGAGGGTTATCAATTAAAGATAGAAGTAAAAGAGAAATAAGAAGCTTGTTTATCTGTAAAAATGGAAGGAGGAATCAGAACAAAAGAAATCAAAAGTTGAGGAGATACAAAATGAACGAAGCGCAACGCACCTGTGCAAGAGGTAGCTTTATCCGGCGGCCATTTTTTGAGTTGAGTCTGCATTTTTCCGGCATCGTTCTCCACCGGAATACTGCCGAAAAGCAAAAATGCTCCGTTAATAACTCTCGCACTCTCTTTTCCAGATACCGGTTTGGACTTTCAAATTCCAATTACTCTGTAATTGTCTTTTTCTTTTTTTTAAAAAAAATAATTATTAAATTTGACCCTCAACTTGCTCCATTGTATCAATTTCGACCCTAAACTTTTAATTTCATCAAATTAGATCCTAAATTTAAATAAGTGTTGCAATTTTTACTCTTAGTTTAATTTTTGCTAATTCGCCCACTAATTTTAACAAAAAAAAATGTAAAAATCTTCATAAATAAAGTTTTGCACAAAAATAAGTTTGATCAATGCACAAATTAACTATTAAATAACTTTACAAAAATTCATAAATTTCAACCAAAAAAATAGCTTTGATTGTTTATCTCTAAAAGTTTATCAATTTCATATCGTACATATGTTTTATAATTCATTAAACGCATAAGAGAAACTTATTTTAATGATATTTGAAGCAAGAACTTATTATAAGGTTAAAATTGCAACATTTTTTAAATTTTGAGATTAAGATTGCAACACTTATCTAAGTTTGAGTGCAATTTGATGAAATTGGAAGTTAAGAGTTAAAATTAATACAACTTGACAAGTTTAGGGGTCAAAATTGACTTTTTTTTTCTTTTATTAGAAATACTTCCCATAAATTTCTCTAATTCTTGTTATTTTTCCAAACAAAAATATTATTCCAAAAACCTTAAGCATTTCACTTTTGTTTCTCTTTGATGAGATCTATCCTTAATTGAGTTTCATAAGGGCGGATAGTAAGAGGGACTGGGGGGGGGGGGGGGGGGGGGGGGGGGACAATTTTGGAATTGACGTATTTTTTATATAGAAAGTAGACCCCCTAATATATTTTAATACTATTCATGCCATGCATTTAAGATGGTCCCCCCCCCCCCCCCCCCCAATGTTTTTTAATATTTTTTTTTTATATATAGAGCAATCATTGTGTAGCCCCTACACAAACTTTTTCTTCTTCTTATTATTATTTTATATATATGTTGTACTCCAAATTTGTCATACATTTTTTAATGGAAATAACTTCATTTAATTACTAAAATGAGTAGCCACGTGGGTTAAGACAC
Source organism: Trichosanthes truncata (assembly GCA_033996785.1). Taxonomy (NCBI): domain Eukaryota; kingdom Viridiplantae; phylum Streptophyta; class Magnoliopsida; order Cucurbitales; family Cucurbitaceae; genus Trichosanthes; species Trichosanthes truncata. Next base: position 54,804,679 of record JAWPNB010000010.1, read on the forward strand.
TTTTTTTTTTTTTATGATTTCATTTATGAGTCATCTAGAAAAGTTAAAAAGCCAATGAAAAGAACACAATTTTTCATAACTTCATTTATAAGTCATCTAGAGAAGTTGAAAAATCATGAAAAATGACACAATCTTTCATGGCTTCATTTATAAGCCATCTAAAAAAGTTGAAAAGCCATAAAATAAGGGCTTGATCTAGAACCTTCTACAACCAAAAGATGAGCAATTCAAGTTACTATTTAGCCTCTCTTTTGACATGAACAAACTATATTGAATAGAAAACTTGGTGGATAACCATCAACCATTACAATCGCCGAGGGAGGACAATTTCAAACTACTATGGCTTAATTAATCTGCTTCAGGTAATGCCAAAATTGGCATACATATTAGCTTCCATATTTATTATTATTTTTTAAAAAAAAGATTTCATATTCTTGTTTTATATGTGTTAGCTTGTTGTGTTGTTTTCTTTGTTATTTACTGACAACTGCAATTAAATTGGATGAACTTATATTTTGGTGCATATTTTGTTTGTTTTTTTTGTTTGTTTTTTTTTTTTTTTTGCTTTAATTGTTGTTTTATATTTAAATTTTATCTTCTTTTAGTTACTAAATCATGAATATATTTATAATATTTTATCTTAAGTTCGCAGATTCTAAATATTGAAATCATATTGAATATTTGAACAATGGGAAAGCCACAAAAAACTATTGATACCTTTTTCAAGAGAAAGAATGTCGATGGCTGAAATATATCTACACATCCTACATCTAGTCCTATTGATTCAATTCTTAATGAGCAACAACCTTCAAAAATTTCTAGAACAGAACATGAAGAATTTCAGGAATCTAATAAACCTTTAGAAAGGGATCCCGGTTTACGACGTCAAATATGGGAATATCCTATGAATTTACGTGATGAAATTCGACGAGCTTATATTAAGAAAGGGCCTTATCAAGTTATTCTTTCTGATTACCCACGTTCTGGTTCAGAAAAACATCTTAGAAGATTTTAACCTACTTGGTTTAAATTGTTTCATTGGCTAGAATACTCTCCGACAAAAGATGCTGCATTTTGTCTTCCATGCTTTCTTTTTTCTAAGAAACCACTAGGACGTCCTGGATCAAGTGCATTTACTATTGAAGGATTTCGAAATTGGAAGAAAGTTAATGATGGTAAGAGATGTGCTTTTCTTAATCATGTTGGTGATGATCCTTGTTCACCTCATAATGTTGCCGTACAATCATGTGATGATCTTATGAACCAAACCAGACATATCAATAAAGTGATGAATGTCCAAACATCTGAGCAGATTTCTAATAATCAACTACTACTTAAAACCTCGATCGATTCAATTAGATGGTTAACATTACAAGGTTGTGCTTATAGAGGTCATGATGAAAGCCAAAGTTCAAGAAATCGAAGAAATTTTATTGAGATTATAAAACTCTTATCAACGTGAGGATGTTGATGCTGCTTACAAAGATATCACATCTTTTGAGTTTGTACTTATTTTACATTTAATGAAACAAGTTATGAGAATTATAGATATTCTTCGTCAAGCTTTACAGAAAAAATCTCAAGACACCTTAAGTGCTATTCAGTTAGCTTCAACTACAAAGGATTTGATTCAGAAATTGAGAGAAGAAGGTTGGAATGCTCTACTTGAAAGTGTGAAGTTGTTTTTTGATAAATATGAAAGTGAAGTCCCTGATATGAGTGCTCAGTATATTAAAGGTCGAGGTAGACTTCTTCAACAACAAGATCATGTTACTATTGAGCATCATTATCGAATCGACATATTCACTGCAACAATTAATTCTCAATTGTATGAACTAAACAATAGATTCAATGAAAAAACAATGGAACTTCTCATACTCAGCTCATTATTGTATCCAAAAGAAAATTATAAAGCATTCAATATTGATTCTATTTGTAAGCTTGCAGAGAAGTTTTATCCTAAAGATTTGACTGAATAAGATTTGATTCATTTGCGATTTCAGTTACAACATTATGAGTTAGATGTACCTCACCATCCCGATCTGAAAAGCATATCCACAATTTCTATGTTATATCGTGGGTTAGTTGAAACAGAAAAGTCAAAAGTTTATTATTTGATTGATCGACTTATTGGTTTGGTCTTTACCCTACCTATATCAACAGCAACTACAGAACGAGCATTTTCTACAATGAGAATTGTCAAAACAAGGCTTCGAAATAAAATGGAAGATGAGTTTCTTGCAAATTATTTGAGTGTCTACATTGAAAGAGAAATTTCTGAGACTTTTAGTTTGGAGTTGATTATAGATGATTTTTACTCTATGAAAGAACGTCGAGCACAACTTTAGTTAGTATTATAATTATTCTAATTTGAAATTTTGATTAACTTTTTTTCTTGTATCTTCAGTACATTGTAATCGTTTTTGTCTATTTATTAATACTTAATGTTAATTTTTGGCCCGCCCAACCTATATGGTCTAGATCCTTATTTATTCTGTTGTTATGTTTTGTTTTTCACGTTTTTGAAACAGAAAACTCCAGAAAATTTTTAATACTACTATATATAAGTACTCTCACCCACTAAGATAAATGAAAATGTTGATTGATCTCACATTATATATTTATTGCTAGACTTAAATCTTCCAACTATATATTAGTCTAACTCAAATAACTATCTTTAGCGTTAGGTAATAAAATATATGTGTCAAAGTGAGCATAGCTTAGCGGTAATTGACATGTATTATCTTCTTGAGATTGGAGGTTCGAATCTCATTCTCCTACATTTGTTGTACTAAAAAAAAAGTAATGAAATACATTCAAATTATATGATTATTGAGTTGGGCTATTCAAATAGTTCAAATATTTATCTTAAAATTGTCATGTGAAAATTACATATAATATACATGGTAGCTTAACATCACATCGTAAGAAAAAAGATACTTATTTTCATGCTTACTTCCCATCCAAATTAATTCGGAAGAATTTACGAGTTAATTTAAATTATTTCTCTAATTAATATTATAATCTAGGAAAAAAAATATTCTTTTGGTCCCTAAGTTTTGAGTATAGTTTCTATTTGATCCATAAGTTTTAAAAAGAACACTTTTACCCTAAGTTTCGAGTTTAGTCATTAGGTTTCAAAATAATACGTTTTTAGCATTGAGTTTTAAGTTTAGTTTCCATTTGGTCCCTAGGTTAGCCAACTGAACCGAGGTAGATGGATCGATCTCATAAACAATTTAGTCAAAGTCGATTTGAGATCTTAAAAAAATCGATTATCGATTAGTCATTATTCTCTCTCTCTCTCTCTCTCTCTCTCTATTCTTCTCTATTTCACTTTTTTCCTCTCCCTTTCGTTTTCTTCCCTTTCCCTCTTTCTTTATTATTTCCTTTCTCTCTTCTTTCTTCTTCCCTATCTCTCTCTCTCAATCTTGCGTCACTGACTGCCACTGTCGTTGATCCATCCGCATTACAAACCCTTCCATCAATTACCACTGATCGACGTAAATTGACATGTCAAAACCAATGGCCACCCTTGAAGGGAAGAAGTACACAAAGAGAAATTATGAGTTTTCAGAAAATCAGCCATAATTTCCAACACCATCATAATCTTTTTAATTTCATCCATCGTCTCTCCAAATTGCAGAATCTTTACTTTTTGTTTTAAGTTAAAAATGTTAAATCATACCAAATACCTCTAAACTCTCGAGTACATTATTCAATTATAGTTTAAAAATAGTTCATTTTTATCTTTAAACTTTGGAATTTGTCTCAAAGATACTTTTGGAGAGTTTTTTTCGCTAAAATAAGATGGAAATTGACGTGGCAACTAATGCGTAAAAATTAATTATGTAAAATATTTTAATGAAATATTTTGAGATGAAATAAACGTAAGGGTAACAACCATCTTTTTTTTTTAGAAGGGAAACAATTTTAAAGTTCAGGGACTCAATTTGTAATTTAACCTACTTTTTTTTTTTAACTATCTTTTAAATGGAAACGTATCAAAAGATTAAAATTGTAATACTTTTTAAAGTTTAGAATTAATATTGCAACACATATATAAGTTTATGGTGCAATTTGATGAAATTGAAAATTTGGAGTAAAATTTTTTTTTCCAAAATAAAACAGCGACCAACTTTAGAGGGAAAATAAGTTAGACATAGAGGTACAAATATTTCGTGGGGAAGAAATTAAACAATAATTTTAGAGAGATAAAAGTTGAATGAGTTAAAAATTTTAGAGATAAAAAAGAGTTAAACAAAGGAAACATTGTTAGAGAGTTTAGAGAGAAATATTGTTTAGAACGAGAGAGACTAAAGTTTTAAAAGAGAAACAATGTTAGAGAGTTTAGGGTTTAAGTGTATGAAATTGTAAATTTATGGTGAAAATTGATAGGTAAAAATATTATTTTGGTCCATGTACTTTAGGTTTTATTCCATTTTGGTCATTGTACTTTCAAATGTCCAATTTTAGTCACTGTACTTTCAATAAAGCTTAAAACCGGTCCATACTATTAGTTTATTGTTAATTTTTCTTTAAAAAAATTGGTCTTTATTAGTTTCTCTCTATAAGTTTTGGAAGTACGTTTACATTGTGTCTTTTCTTGTATTAAAATTATTATTATTATTTAATCAATTTTGATTAAAAAAAATTAACTTCAAACTTATCATAGAAACTAATTTTAAGCTTTATTGAAAGTACATGAACTAAAATTGAACATTTAAAAGTACAGAGACTAAAATGGAACAAAATCCAAAGTACAAAGACCAAAATGGTATTTTAACTAAATTGATACACCATGTCTAGGGTATAAACTGATTAAGACATTATATTCTCGACCAAAGTATGAGAGATTTAAATTCTCATCCATACATATTATTGAACTAAATATATATATATATATTTTTTAAAGTTATTTTGTAAATATATAATTTTTTAAACTTATTTTTAGAAGGAAATCCCACGTGTGAGTGGAGTCTTCGACACGTGCGACTTTTTTTCAAATTAAATTTATTCACTAGAAATTTATTTTCTAAAATTTTCATTTTTTAAATCCTTTTGTCAAGTCTACCTGAATGAAAAGCATTTTCTTAGATTCCATATTTCTTAATCATTCTATTTTTATATTGAATAAAATGTCTTCTCTTGAGTCCATCAAGAGTTCGCTCTCTTTCAAGTCAATCTCTTATATTCTATAGAACAAGCATTCATCTTGATAAACATAGATTGTTCAAATTAATCAGGTTCACCGCTTTTATCAACATTCAAGAATTCATCCACAATTCTATATAACGACGTTTACTATTGTTTTTTTAGATATTCTAAAAGTACATCTATGTAGCTAATTAAGCTTGGGATGTAATTTCGATACCACTTACTAGACTATCCATTATAGGACTAAGTTCATATGATTTTGCTTTTAAACTTACCCAAAAAGTTTGAAGATACTATCAGTACTTATATATCCCGAACCTTTTTCTTTCTTTATACCCTTTCAAGAACTCAAAAGATCATTCTTTATATATATGTACGATACATACATACATATATATGACACACACACAATAAATGAGAGAGAGAAATTTTAACATTCAACTCATATTAGTATTTGATCGTCTTCGAGCTATACTTTTTTTTAGTATAATAAATGTGGGGGTAGGAGTTTGAACCTCGACTTTCGACCTCAAAGAAAGGAGTAGAAAATGAATAGATACCTTAATTGTTGAGTTACATGTTGGTCTTTCGAGCTATATTTGTTTTTTAGTATAATAAATGTGGGGTGAGAGTTTGAGCCTCAACCTCTAACATCAAAAAAATGGATAAAAAAGAAGTAGATACATTAATCACTTAGCTATACTCATACTCATGTTGGCCTTTCGAGCTATAATTGAGTCCGCTATTACATTTCTCAACCTTTTTGTCTCTAATACTTCCAGAAGACAAAAATCAACATACATAGAAATTAATACAGTTTAGGGTTTAGGGTTGAAATTGTTTCATTCTTTTGGGAAGTCAATTAGGCACAATTTTCTAATTGACTGATAGTATAATGGAATTGGAAAAAAAAATCAATTTTAATGAAATTGGCCACGTGTATTGATTTTCACACTAAACTAATTTTATTAAATTACACCATAAACTTTGATAAGTGTTGCAATCTCAAATTTAAACTTGAATAAGTGTTGCAATGTTTGCCCCCAATAGACTTTCATTTTAAAAAATCATGTATAAAATATTTACATGTGATTTTAATGAATATAAAACATATCTCTAGTAACAAAAAAAAAATTATAAGAAGCATCAAAGGGTATATTCCACAAAAGAAAGGGAACAACCTAACGGTCGGGAGTAGAGAGCACCCCCCAAACAAAACTACACCAAAAGAGCCTGCCAATCACTAATAATCATCATGAGGCTATAGTTAGAAAATAATTTTGTGTGTAAAGAAATCCATCCAAGAGGTCGCATTTTGTGCATAGTTACAAAAGAAGTCAAAGCATAGGACTTATCTTCAAAAGCTCTAGCATTTATTTCCTTCCGCAAGTGCTATAAAAGCGCTCTAAAGGCATATCTACCAATCAGCCATCACCTTGGCTTTTTCCCTCAAATTCTAAGTAGAAAGCCCTTCCATAAGTCAATCATCCACCTTCTCAGGGAGGCAAAAAGAAATACCCAACAAACTGACTATGTAGTTCCACGAACGATAGGCAAAATCACAATGGAAGAATAATTGATCAAGTGACTCCTCCTCTTTTAAACATAACTTGTAGCTTGAGGACGAGAGAGACCAACCCCTAAACTTTTTCTTTGCAATTTATCATCAGTGTTTAGGCCACTAAATGCAAAGGACCACATGAAGACTTTATCCTTCTTTGGACTTTTGTGCTTCCAAATCATGCTCATCAGGACTGTATTTGCTTTAGTGGGTCTAGAAGAGAGTTTTTGGAATGCCAACTTGCTAGTATAGCTACCAGATCTCTGAAGGGACCAAAGGATTTGATTAACTTCATCCCCTAACTGCACCGAACTAAGCTTCTCCATAAGAGCCACCCAACTATGAAGAAAGACCTCTTCTAAAACCTACATTCCAAGCTTGATTATCATTGTCCCAAAACTAAAAAATTGAGGCTCCTTTTTCTGTTGGAAACCACATGAAGATTTGAAAAATAAACACTATAACTAGACTTTTGTTGAAATGTAAATATTGAAAGATTTATTCAATCATTGATCCTTGTCCATTAATCAGACTAAAATTTGTGTAAAACTTGATTTTTGTGGAAATTAGTAATTTTAGAGATTTTTATTTAACTTTTTTTAATTAAAATTTGGGGAGAATTGAACAAAAATTATGTAAAAATTGCAATACCTATTTAAGTTAGGTTCCTTTTGATAAATAAAAAGTATTTGGTGAAACTTGAGACAAATTAACAAGTTTAGAGGTAAAAATAGATTTTTTTTTTTTTTCAATAGGATTAATACACTTTTCTCAAAAACTCAATGGATTTTGTGTCCAATAGGTCCCTGAATTTTTAAATTTGTGTCTAATAGGCCATTTACCCATTCAACATTTTTTTTAAAATTCGCAAACCCTACCAAACATAAATTTTAAAGTTTACTGTCCTATTAGACATAAAATTAAATTTCATATCTGATAGATTAGTTCATTTTTAAAAAATTTGAACATGTCAATGACCTATTATACACAAAATTGAAAGTTTTAGACCTATTAGACACTATTTAAAGTTAAGGAATCTTTTAGGCACAAACTTGAAAGTTTAGGCCCCGTTTGATAACGTTCTCGTTTCTCGTTTCTTGTTTTCTGTTTCTGTTTCTCGTTTCTTGTTTCTGTTTCTTAAAAACTAAAAACAGAAACATGTTTGATAACTATTTCTGTTTCTTGTTTCTTGTTTTTTGGTAAAAATAAAATTTAGTACATATACTATAATAAAACATATAACATGCATTAAAATAAATATAAACAATTATAAATATGTTATAGTATTTTATTAAGGTCTAACACCTAATTAATAATAATAATAATAATAATAATAAATTTTATCCCTTCAAATGTTGTTCAAATTTGATTTGCAATGTTATTTCTTACTTCAATCAATTCACCTTGAACGATTTTGACTTACAAGAGTTAGTTAAATTAGACGAATTTGTAAATTGTCTAAGGTCGGACAATCGAACATACCCACATTTCTTTAGTTTAATAATAAACTTTATTTTTATTTTTTCTTTAAAAATGCATTAGCCAATAATACATGCAAGTAAAATCAAAAAAAGAGAGAGAATGTATATATTTTTTTACATTTAATGGTAAACATGAAATACATTATTAGTTTATTTATTTAATAAAAAAATAAAATCGTACCAAAAGGAAAAATAATAGAGAATTAAATAGAAAATAATAACTATAAGCTCGTTAATGTAAAGTAAAAGAAAATAAGAAAATAAGAGAAAATAAAAACATAAACGAAAAGAGAAAAGCAAAAAGGAAAAAAAACAGAGATAATGAACTATTAAAAGAAAAAAGATTATGATGAAAGAGAGAGAACGAATAGAAAGAAATAAATCAAAAAATAAAAATAAAAAAGAAGAAAAAACCAAAAAGATTAAAAAGTATTAAAAGAAAAAATAGAATGGAAGAGAGAGAAAGAATAGAGAGAGGAAAGATGAGTAAAAAGAGAAATAAGAATATGCATGAAACCTGAAAAAAAAACAGAAACAGAATTTGAGAAACTACTTTTTGAAGTTTCTCAAAATCTGCCTTTTTTTTAGAAACGTTTCTAAAAAATTTAGAAACAGGAAACATGATGGATTATCAAACAGGTCTGTTTCTTGAAAAATGAGAAACATGAACAAGAAACAGGAAACAGGAAAGTTATCAAACGAGCCCTTAGGGACTAAACTTGTAATTCAACCAAAAGAAATAAATAAATAAAAGGGGGTGGAGAATCAATTAGTAACTACTTCCTCAACATATCTATGTCGTTTTCATAACTTCAAAGATAATGGCTCTCAGTTATATTTGAATTTAGAGAGAGAAAAAAAATCAATTCAGAAAACAATATCTTCATTTCCACTACAGAGAGAAGAAAGTTCTCTCAAAACAAACATCAGTCGCATCACTAATGGAAGATCTTGAGTTGTGAACTGAGAAGATTTTTCATTCATGATTATTCTCCTCTTATTGTTATCTCGAATTATTTTCGTTGATTATGCTGGCTAGTACTCTTTTTTCGAAAATCCCTACACATTTACATTATAGAATTCTAGAATGACCATCTAAATTGGAATTCTAGTCTAGATGGAATAGATGATTGTAAGATAGTGATCTTGCAAAATTGGCAGTTGTTTAGACCTATGAATCTTTCATTCTAGCTATCATGGTCTTTGATCCTAGTCCAATTGTGTTTAACATGAGGAAAATGGTTTAGACGCTTGTAAGGTAGTGATCTTGCAAAATTGGCAGTTTTTTGTCCTTTGGGACAATTTGACCAAAGAAGTCAGCATTGGCAGGCAGGATGAAAGTTTGATTTTTGTGTCTAGCCACCCACTGGCATCAATTTATTGCTTCTAGATATTTTAGACCTGAATGCTCAATCCATATACTTGTCTAACTCAAATACTTATATTTACTGTTACATAATGAAATACATTCAAATTATGTAATTATTGAGTTGGTCTATTCCAATAAATCCAATAACTTTAACTTAAATTTTCATATGAAATTTTTTTTTAAAAAAATTATGTATATAAATACATGGTAGTTTAACATCACATCTTAAGAAATATACTTTTTTTTTATGCTGACTTTCCATCCACATTAATTTATAGAAGAATTTACGAGTTAATTTAACTTATTTCCCTAACTAATCTTATAAGGTTAAATTACAAGTTTAGTCTTTAAATTTTTAAGTTTGTGTCTAATAAGTTCTTAAAGTTTTAAAAAATGTCTAACAAGCCCTTAAATTTTCAATTTGTGTCTAATAAGTTTGTGAACTTTAAAAATGTCTAGTAAGTCCTCGAACTTAATTTCACTTTTGCATCCAATAAATCTCTAACCTATTTGAAAATTTTAAAATTAACTCACAATTAGACTTTTTTTTTTTCCTAATAGAACCCTAAACTTTAAATTTTGTAACTAACAAATTCTTAAATTTTAGAAAATGTCGAATAGGTCAAAGATCTATTAGACTCAAAATTAAAATTTTTAAAACCTATTAGATACAAGATTGGAAGTTTAAAGATCTATTAAACACTTTTCAAAATTTATGAACTTATTAAACACAAATCTGAAAGTTCAAGTAACTATAACACTTTTTAATGTTCATAAACCAAATAAACAAAAATGTAAAAATTTAATGACTAAATATGTAATTTAACCTTAAACCTTACCGTCTAATTCAACTCAAATAATTTGAGTTGAATTTGTGAGCAAAACTAGCCTAGAAATCTTTATATATAAAATCAAAAGGATAAGACCACCAAAGAGTCATCATGAAAAGTACATGGTTGCAATTTGCTCATTTATTTATTTGTTAATTTATCTTTTTGTGGGTGTGGGCATACGTATAGATTTGACCTTCATTAAGTGTTTTTTTTTTTTCTTGACCTCAAATTGGTTCGAATTCTTTCCTCTATATTAATAAGATCATATTCTTCAAGAAAAAAATAAATCAGCCATGGTTTTCAGCACCATTATAATCTAATATTCACATAAGATAGCTTCTCCAAATTGCAGAATCTTTACTTTTGTTGAATAATTAGAAGTTAGGCTAAATTTTCAAGTTCAATTACTGAAATTCTATTTGATACCCATTTAATTTTTAGTTATGGAAAGTTAAGCTTATAAATACTATTGTAAATTATTAGTTCTTTTTTTTTTTATTGTCTATCTTTTATAAATGTTTTTAAAATTCAAGTCAAGTTTTGAAAACTAAAAAAAAAATAGTTTTTAAAAAGGGATGCTTGCACAGATAGCAAAATAGGCCAAAATAATAACAAAAATAGCAAAACCTAAAACTAATTGCAAATATAGCAAAACCTACTTATCCAGTCCGTGTAAATGACTAAAAAGCCCATAAACCTTTCTAATCGTGTGTATCTTTTAGCCCAAATCCCTAATTGCGTTTCATATTCTGTCGTTTCTTCTTGTTCAAGTCTCCAACCATCTTTGGTTTATTCTGATTTCTTCTTCCCTTTGGTCTTCGATTTCGTCTTCGCTGATTATAAGGTTCGTCTTCGTAATTTTGAACCCAGAACTAGGTAGCCATATCCCTCCATCCATCTTCAACCTTTGGTTCCTTATCGTTTTCCTTTTCAAGGTTAATACTTAACATTACTGTTAACTTTTTGAAATCGATTTTTTTCTTTATGTTTTTCACTTTGATTGTTCGTATTGATTCTTCAAATGGATGTTCTTAGTCTGTATCGATTTTGGAATTTATGTTGATTTTCGTATCAAGGTTTTAGGAATCACTGTTTCAATGAAATGGGATTTGGGGTTGAGTTGCCATCTTGATGGCTTCTATTCTAGCTATAGAGAAATCAACTTAAAACCTTTTGTAGTTGTTGTGATAGTTATGAAATTAGCCTGATTCTATTAAGAAATCAGTGATAGAAGTCTATTAGTGATAGAATTCAATCACAACACATGTGATTATAGACTATTAGCAGTGATAGAGGTGATTGAAGTCTATCACTGATGGACTTCATTCACATGCTATATGTTTACTTCCTTGCTAACTATTGTTTTAACAAATGGACAAAGGACAAAGAATAAGAAAATGAATAACATAGGAGGAAAAAATCACATGACTGAAACAAGGGGAAGGTAAGTACTTATTTACTTTGCATATCAGTATTGAAGTCTATCAGTGACTATCATCGATAGAATTCTATTTGTATTGAAGTCTATCAGTGACTATCACTGAAAGAATTCTATTTGTACTGCTCACTAATAGACTAGAATTCTTTCAGTGATAGTCACTGATAGACTTCAATATAGATAATGTAGTTCAATTTGAGTATATAATTACATATTAACGTGTAATTAAAGTTTCAGGTTGTTGGAGAAAAAGCAACTAAAAAAAATAAACCTAAGGTCAACTTCGAAAAGGACCTGCTCCTCTTGAGAATGTTGCAGTGAGGCCAAGAAGACAATCAAAGCCAACAAAAAAATCTTGAAGAACACAAAAGGTCAAAAGAAAGACAAAGAATCTCCAAACAAACAAAGTCATTCTCAAAGATTTAAGCACGATGCTCCTACTTTCGATCTCAAAATATCTCAAGACGAATGAATGAATACTTTTTTGAACTTTTTGATTTGAATACATTCTAAACAAAATTTGTAATACTTTTTTGAATGTATAACTCTTTTGAAGGTTACATTGTAATACTTTTTTTTTATGTACTTTAAATCTACCAATGATATTGGTGCATTCTTTGGGATGGTTGCTTGATTATCATGTGCATAATAACTATTGTTTTCGGTACTTATGAACTTTGCTAAGATTCCTTAATATTATCATGCCTAGTTTCCTTAATACTGTCATGGCTAGTTTATACTTGTACATGTGATTAATGTTCAAAGAGGAAACATCTGCTTAGTTACTTTACTTTATGTATCAACTTTCACCAAACTTTTGTATATAAGAGTTTATTAGTGGTAGAAGTCAATCACTGATAGACTTCTAACTGTGATAAGAGTCTTTCAGTGATATAAGTCTATCGCGAATAGACTTCTAACTGTGATAAGAGTCTATCAGTGATAGACTACTATCAGTGACTCCTATCGATAATAGAAGTCTATAAAAGTCTATCAGTGTATTAATATATTTGCTAATAGATTTCAATAGCTAATGGACTTGTTTGTCATGATCATAGTGACTATTGCTCAAATTTTTTTTAGATTTGAGTAAGAAGGAATAAAAGATTTGAGTGGTAGCATTTTTTGGGATGGTTGCTGATAATCAGGTGCTTAAGAAGTATGGCTTCTGCAATTGGAGTATATTAGTGATAGACTTGTATTATAGATAGATTTCAATAAAAATCAAAAGAAAAACACATCTCCACAAATGAACACATACTTCAACCGTTCAATTGCTTCCATTTGCTTAGTTACTTTATGTATCAACTTTCAAGCTTGACTTCAAGTGCAGTCTATCAGTGATAGTCAGTGATAGAAGTCTATCACTGATAGACTTCTAATTGTGATAAGAGTCTATCAGGCTTCAATCACAGCCCTGGATTCTTAATTAACCGACTCAAACAAAGTAAAAAAAAAATGTGAATATCTGCAAATGATAGACACATATTGATAGTATCACACCAACAAATGTATATTGATATTTATCTCTAAAACACATATCCAAAACTAAATGTATACCCATAGTAAAAAAAGTCAATTGCCAATATTACATCATTGTAAAGCTGGTGGAAATTTATATGTCCTACAATTGTGACCAACGTGATGACAACGACTACATTTTGTGTGACTGCTCGCTTCACCAATTGATAACATCCTTTGTTTTCAAGGCATTCCTACTTGAAGTTTAACAAGTGGAGGTAATGCATTCAAATTACTGCAAAAAAATAATAATAATAATAATAAGTAAGTTAATGATACTGATATCAACCTATCAATGATAGACTTCATTCACATATTGAAGTATATCACTGATAGAATGATATTATTATTGAAGGCACTAGTGGTCTATTACTTCTAAAAATTTGTCTTTCAATCCAAAAGGCCCTAAAAAACCACGATAAAAAAATAACATGCTACAAGTAGTCTTATCATAGAATTCAATGTGTTATTGAAGCCTATCTCTGATAAAATGAGATTCCTCTCTGATATCAGAGAGGAATATCATTAAAGTCTATCGCTGATAGGCTAAGATTCCTCTCTGATAGACTGATATTCCTCTCTGATATCATAAAGGAATATTAGTCTATCAGTGATAGACTTCTATATGTGACTGAAGTCTATCATTGATAGACATATGGCTTCTAAAAATTTGTTTCTCAACAAAAGGCACAAGATCAAACACTTTTACAAATTAATAGATGCTCAAACATTTCAAAATATGGAACTATGCTCATTCCTATAGAATATTTCAAACAAACATTTCAAAACATTTCAAACATTTCAAAATTAGGACTTCATTCCTCATAAAACTATGCTTTCTGTTTCAAGCCAAATAAACATCAACTCCAACACTTCATTTGGATTGTAAAACAAAAGTATTTCCTTCATATTACTGGTCATTTTCTCCAAGGACATCAATTCCAACACTTCTAATGCCTTTGATGGATCTTTTAGAATATAATCAAGTTGATCTATAGCCTCATTTTGTTGTTTTACAAAAACGCGGTCCCAAATTTCAATAGTGGATAGAAGGTTGATCACCTAACGGTTAAGAAAACATGATTGGTACTTGCTCCATGAAAAAATATCAAGTTGGGTGTCAAGCGATATATACTTCAACATACTCATTTTTTAATGATAAATTATCTTTCGACGTTGGGTCGACAACAACAATGCCTTTGTATCCAGAATATCGGATCTGGAAGGTAGATGGTGTATAACTGATCATGCCACATTTTTCAGTAATCTTCTCAACTAATGTTTCAGATATCTTTCCAATCCCAACAGAGAAATAATATTTGATCTTCTTCCTTTCAACTTCTACATCAAGAATAACTTCAATTTCATTTTCTTCAACACACAAAGTTTCTTTAGACGATACAAAAGATTGAACAAGTCGAGCAACATATTTTGCCACAATTCTTATCTCACGAAAGTCACCCATCAAAGATTTCAAAAAAAAAAAATCAACAATTCAGGACAGAGACGGAGACAAATCAACAAATTATGGACTAATTCATCACAAATTAAGGACAGAGATAATCGAAAAAACGAAAGAGGAAAATGAAAAATTATTAGAGAAGCAGAGTAAAATGCAATCGGAGAAGAAAATAGAGAATTTAGTCACAAACCTAAAACAATTATTGAATAAGCAAAAAAAACACAATTGGAGAAGAAAATAGAGAATTCAGTCACAAACCTAAAACAAAAGATGACAAAAAAAATGGCGATTAAAACTGCAAAAATCACAGCCCAAACACAGCGAAAGAATGACGATCCAATCAGAGAAGAAGGAGAATGAAGACGACAAAAAATAGCGAACAAAACTGTGAAAATCACAGCCCAAAACACAGCGAAGAACGAAAATCCAATCAGAGAAGAAGAAGAACCCAAACGGAGAAGCAGAGGAAAATGCAAAAATGAAAGAGGAAGAAGAAAGAGGAAGAGGAAGAACCCGCATGAATTCATCTTTAAAATAAGGGTAAAACGAGAATAAAAAATAGTTATTTAAGAGATTTGCCATATTTGCAATTTTTTTTAAAAGTTGCTATATTTGCAAATAACAAACACTAATTTGCTACCCATTACAATTATCCTTTTAAAAACTTGTTCTTGTTTTGGGAATTTTGTTAAGAATTTAAACGTTCTTAAGAAAGCTGAAAATCATTGTACAAAAATTGGAAGAAACAAGCACAATTTTCAAAAACTAAATGGTTATTAAATGAGGCCTAAACTTTTGAGTTTGTGTCAAATATGTTCTTGAAATTTTAAAAGTATATAATAAGTCTCTAAACTTTCAATTTTGTGTCCAATTAGTTCTTGAATTTTAAAATATGTCTAATAAATCTCTAATTTTTTTTATTTTGTGTTTAATAGGTTTATGGCCTATTTTACAATTTCTAAAATTCACGGACCGATTAGGCTCTCTTAACCTGTGTTTTTCCTTCTATTTTTAATATATTCATTTTTATTGTAAAAAAAAATGTCCTATGAGATAGAAAATTCAATTTTATGACCAACACTCAATAGTTTATTAATTTTAAAAAATATTGAATATGTCAAGTACCTATTAAACAAAAGATTAAAAGTGTAAAGATCTATTTGACATTTCTAAAGTTCAAAGACTTATTAAACACAAAATTGAGAGTTCATAGACCTTTTAGACACAAACATGAAAGTTCATGTGGTAAATTACATGTAATTTAGCTAGAAGTTTTTATACAAAAATTACAAAGTTCCTATTCGGATTGGATACCATATATCACTTTCTTACATCACCCACGAGTCCTTAAAGATGCATTGTATTCAAAAGAAGAAAAAAATGTAGAAAAATTTATGAAGAAAACACCATACTCTTAAATAAAACTGAATCCTGACTCCTGACCATATAGCCGAAAAGAAAATAAAGTAAAATACTTTAAAAACCTCGAGTTTCAAAGCAAGTAGGTGGTTGGCATTTATATTATGTATATTTTTTCACACAGGACGTTGATTTTCAAACGAGAGGGCGTTTGAATCGTCATTCTTTAGAACCAACTTGCCTTCACAGATCCAGAGATTTCAAAACTTTCCATTACCAACAAAAAGAGAAGATATCTATCCTTACTAAACACCATGTCCATGAAGATGAAGCCATCATCTTGCTGTCTGCTTTTCTTCTTATTCCTCATCTTCTCTGCAACTCAGTGCTCAGCGGCTACCTGCCAAAGTTCAGAGAGATCGGCCCTGTTGCAGTTCAAGAACAGCTTCGTTGCTGACCCTTCTTGCTCAGGTTCTCCTCCAATGGTGGCTTCGTGGGGGGTTGAAGGTGAAAGAGATGATTGCTGTTCGTGGCATGGCGTCGAGTGCAGCAACCAGACTGGAAATGTTATTGGAATTGTCCTTGCTGGCGGCTGTCTGTATGGTTCCATTGACTCTAACAGCAGCCTCTTTCGACTGGTTCATCTTCAAACACTTGATCTCTCCGGCAACAACTTCAATTTCTCTCAAATCCCTGCAGGTATTGGACAGCTTTCTGATTTGAGGCAGCTGGATCTTGGTGGTTCTGTGTTTTCTGGGCAAATCCCTTCGGCAATATCAAGGTTGTCTAGGTTAGAAATCCTTCGTCTCAGTAGCCTTAATATGTCTTCTCCTGTTCCTGATTTTCTTGCAAATATGACTTCTTTGAGGTCTCTGAGGTTAGGAGAATGTGGGTTGACTGGAATTTTTCCTCAAAATATCTTTAACTTACCAAATCTGCAGCTTCTTGCTCTTCCATACAATCCAGATCTCTCTGGTACTTTGCCTGCTGAGTTCAACTTGAACAGTTCTCTTCAGACGATATGGCTTGAACAAAGTGCATTTCATGGTGAAATACCTTCTTCCATTGGGAACCTTAAGTCCTTGACTATCTTAAAATTAGGAAACAGTAGTTTTTCTGGGATACTTCCTGTCACACTTGGCAACCTTACCGGACTACAGGAGTTAGACCTTTATTTAAACAACTTTAGCGGTCGAATCCCTTCGTCCCTTGAACACCTAACTGAGCTGAATCGGCTATTTCTTAGCTATAATGAGTTTAGTGATGCGACCTTGTCTTGGGTTGGTAAGCAGAACAAGCTTACTTTCCTGGGACTTTCGGGGATTCGTTTAAGTGGTACTCTGCTGCCTTCTGTTGGAAACTTGACTAACATTGGTCAGCTACTTCTGGGTGAAAATGGACTAACGGGTGAGATTCCATCTTGGATAGGCAATTTTGCACAGCTAACCGATCTCCATCTGTATGGAAACAAATTGAGTGGTTCAATCCCCAAGTCTTTATCTCAACTTGTGAACCTGAAGCACCTTTATCTTCAGTATAATCACTTGAATGGGACTGTGGAATTGAGCATGTTTTTGAAACTCAAGAACCTTACTGAACTTCACCTGACTGCCAATAGGTTGACGGTTCTTGACGATCAAGTAGGTAGCCCAAATGTAACGATGTTCAATTTTTTAGGACTTGGATCCTGCAATTTAACTCGGATTCCAACATTTCTCGAAAATCAAAATGAGCTAGAGGTATTAGAACTTGGAGAGAACAATATTCAAGGCCAAATACCCAAATGGATGTGGACCATGAGCAGAGAAAGTTTGAAGGTTTTGAACTTGAGTCACAACGCCTTGACCAGCGTAGAAGAACCTCAAGATGCTCTTCCTTGGGTTAATCTCTATGTCTTAGATCTCTCTAATAACAGGCTACGAGACTCACTACCAATTCTACCGGCTATATGCAAACTGAGCTCACTTGTGGCCCTTGATTTGTCTAGTAATCAGATGGATGGTATGCTTCCACAATGTATTGGAAATTTCAGTTCTCTAGATGTTATGAATTTTAGACAGAACTCGCTTCACGGAACTATTCCTGATACCTTCAGAAGTGGGAGCAAACTAAGGTTCATCGATTTCAGTCAGAATGAGCTGCAAGGTCGAGTACCAAGATCATTAGCCAATTGCAAGAATTTGGAAATCATTGACTTGAGTGACAATCAATTGACCGATGGTTTTCCCTTTTGGATTGGAACTCTTCCGATGTTAAGAATTGTAATACTTCGATCTAATCACTTCTATGGAAAAATCGAAGAACCCGAAACCACAGAGTTCTCCATTTTGCGAATTGTTGATTTCTCCCACAATAACTTTTCAGGTAATCTCCCTTTAAAGTATATAACTAATTCGAAAGGAATGAAGATTTTTAACACTACAGCGTCAACATATAGAAACACATTTGTAACTTTCTCATTCGACTATGTTTGGGCACTTGAATTTTTCTATTCGACCACGATAACCATCAAAGGTTTTCAAAGAGACTACTCAAGGATCCAAGAGGTGTTTACGAGTATCGATCTCTCGAGCAATAGATTTGAAGGCAAAATACCAGATCTCGTCAAGAACCTAAAAGGTCTTCAATCTCTCAACCTTTCCCACAACATGCTTACCGGCCCCATCCCACCATTGATGGGGAATATGGCTCAACTTGAGTCTTTGGACCTTTCACACAACCAACTCTCAGGACAGATACCTCAGCAACTCTCACAGCTTCATTTCCTTGCAATATTCAATGTCTCTTACAACAACCTCTCCGGCCCAATACCACAAGGGAACCAATTTGATAGTGTTGAAAACAGTTCGTATGTGGGGAATGTGGGATTATGTGGATTGCCGTTATCAAAGAAATGTGGAGATACCAACCCACCTTCATCAGGCTCTGATGAGGATGAAGACGAGGGATCTGATTTTCACATTGGTTGGAAGACGGTGTTGATTGGATATGGATGTGGAGTGTTGGTTGGAATGGTTGTAGGGAACTACATCCTTACAAGGAAGCCAGAATGGTTTGAAAAGACCTTCAAAATTAGAATAGCCAAAAAGTGGGTGCCAAAAAGTGGGAGGAGTGAAGAAGAGGAATATGAGACTCGAGGGTGGATGATGATGGATACCTCTCAAATGCCTGAATCTGCAAGATAATTACTTTATACTACGTTGTTGTTTTTCTTTTTGTAGAGTTTTGCTTTTACACGAGTAAAAGAAAAGGGGCTCTTGATGTAATGTAACAAAACAAATAGGACAGGGAACTTTGGGTGATTACACATGTAGAACTTGCACCATAATACAACCATATTGCTTATATACGTAATGTCGAGAGCAATTATGATTCAAAGACAGTAACTCCCACCATCTATATAACAGCTGAGTTTTCAAGAATGATAGATGCTCTTACAGGGAGAGTTTCATAATGATTTTTGGAACAATAAATTGTTTGTCACTTATTAATGTTCCATTGCAGCTGATTTGCATTTATATGTTCCAATGGGCTTTTGGGTCATAGAATGTCAACCCTAGTCCAATCTTCTTGAGAATTGAATGATTTTGTTTGGAAAAACAACAGGTCAAGGAGCTCCAACTATACAATATCCCTAAAAATATTGTCCAAAAATGAAGTATCAGAGCATGCAATGGAGGGTTATCAATTAAAGAAAGAAGTAAAAGAGAAATAAGAAGCTTGTTTATCTGTAAAAATGGAAGGAGGAATCAGAACAAAAGAAATCAAAAGTTGAGGAGATACATAATGAACGAAGCGCAACGCACCTGTGCAAGAGGCAGCTTTGTCCGGCGGCCATTTTTTGAGTTGAGTCTGCATTTTTCCGGCATCGTTCTCCACCGGAATACTGCCATGCCCCGTTAATAACTCTCGCTTCTTTTTTTTTTTAATCTGAACGTGTACATCAATTGCAATTAGGCAAGCCAAATTTTCAATAATTATTATTAGGGAAAAAAAATTAAAATCGACCCTAAACTTGTCCGGTTGTGTCAATTTGGACCCTAAACTTTCAATTACATCAAATTAGACCCTAAACTTAAATAAGTGTTGCAATATTTACCTTTGGTTCAATTTTCGTTAATTCACCCACTAATTTTAACAAAAAAAAACAGTATAGAAATTTTCATAAACTCATTCATTTCAATAAAATAAAGTTTTACACAAAAATAAATTTGACCAATACACAAATTAACCATTAAATAACTTTAAAAAAATTCATAAATTTCGAACAAAAAAAATAGCGTTAATGTTGTTTTTCTCTAAAATTTTATCAATTGCATATCGTGCATATGTTTTATAATTCATTGAATGCATAAGAGACTTCTTTTAGCAACATTTGAAGCGAGAACTTATTAGAGGGTAAAATTGTAACAATTTTTAAAGTTGGAGGTTAAGAGTGTAACACTTATCTAAGTCTAAGGTGGCAATTTGATGAAATTGAAAGTTAAGAGTTAAAATTGATACAACTTGACAAGTTTAGGAGTCAAAATTGATTTTTTTTTCCTTTATTAGAAATACTTCCCATAAATTTCTCTAATTCTTGTTATTACCAAACAAAAATATTATTCCAAAAACTTTAAGCAGGACATGACAATTTCTCATTTCACTTTTGTTTGAGGCTCTTTGATGAGATCTCTCCTTAATTGAGTTTCATATAAAATATTTTCATGATTCATGTTACTAATAACGTTTTTGAAACACGTGGCATAGAAAACTTCCAACTATACCTAAATCTTCCAACTAAGATAAATGAAAATGTTGATAGATCTCACGTAATATATTTATTGCTAGATAGTTTAGACCTGAATCTTCCAACTATACATTAGTATAACTTAAATAATTATAATTAGCATTGGGTAATGAAATACATTCGCTAAAGTGATCGTAGCTCAACAATAATTGGTATGTACTACATCTCTTGAGATTAGATGTTCGAATCTCCATTTCCCCACATATGTTGTACTAAAAAAAAATAAGAAATACATTCAAATTATATGATTATTGAGTTGGGCTATTCAAATAGTTCAAATATTTATCTTAAAATTGCACATGAAAATTATATATATATATATACACACATATACATGGTAGCTTAAAATCACATCTTAAGAAAAGGGATATTTATTTTCATGCTTACTTCCCATCCAAATTAATTCAGAAGAATTTACAAGTTAATTTAACTTGTTTCTCTAATTAATATTATGAATTTATTTTTTTTTGATGAAAAACCAAACTTTCATTGAGATCTAATTAATATTATGGTTGAGGAAATAATATTCATTTGGTCTCTGAGTTTTGAATATAGTTCCCATTCGGTCCCTAAGTTTTAAGAAGTTACACTTTTATCCCTAAATTTTAAGTTAAGTTTCTATTTAGTCCTTAGGTTTCAAAATAATAAATTTTTGATTAAAATACCATTTTGGTTCCTATACTTTGTGCTTTGTTGCATTTTGGTCCCTGTACTTTTAAATGTCCAATTTTAGTCCCTGTACTTTCAATAAAGTTTAAAATTGGTCCCTACTATTAGTTTATGGTTAATTTTTCTTAAAAAAAATTAGTCTCTATTAGCTTTTCCTTTATAAATTTTGGAAGTATGTTCACATAGTGTCTTTTCTTGTATTAAAATTATTATTATTATTTAACCAATTTTGATAAAAATTAACTTCAAACTTGTCATAGGGACAAATTTTAAGCTTTATTGAAAGTACAGGGACTAAACTTGGACATTTAAAAGTATAGGGACCAAAATGGAACAAAGCTCAAAATACAAGGACCAAAATGGTATTTTAACCTAAATTTTTATCATTGAATTTTGAATTTAGTTTCCATATGGTCTTTAGGTTTCTAGATTTTACACTTTTGCACCTGATTTTTCACTAATGCTCATTTTTGGTCATGGGTGTTAGCTTTCAATTATTTAATTTAAAATAATATAATTATGATGTGAAATTTTTTTAATTAACTTTAATAGTGGTGGAAAATTAGTGAAAACTAATTTAAGTAAGTAATATAACTCTTTTAAATTAATTAATAGAAAATTAACACCAAAGACCAAAAGTGAACATTCGTGAAAATCCAAGAGTAAAAGTGTAAAATCTTGAAACATAAAGACCAAATAGAAACTAAACTCAAAACTCAAAAGTAAAAATGTAACATTATAAAATCTAAAGACTAAATAAAAACTAAACTCAAAACTTAGAGATAAAAGAGTGAGCTTTTAAAACCTAAGAATCAAATGAAAATTATATTCAAAACTCAGGGACTAAAACTTTATTTTTTTCTTATAACCTTATTCAGCCCAAATAGTTTAAGTTGAATTTATGACATCAAAAGGATAAGGCCACCAAACCATCGTTAAAGTCAATGTTGCTATTTGCTCATTTATTTATTTGTTAATTTATCTTTTTGGGGTGGGGGTATACATATAGTTTTTTTTTTTAGATGAAAGAAAGTAGGAGTCAACCAGAGAAATCAAAAAATTAATAAATAAATAAGCCATGCACGTTTTGCTTTTGCAGATTGTAATATGCAAAATATTCAAAACTATACATTTATCAGTTAAAAAAAATAATAATTAATAAATTTTCATTTTCTCACATGACACCTCCATCAATTATTCTTCCTTTCTCTCTCTCTCAAAACCAATGTTGACCAACCAATGTGCATCCTTGAAAGGAGTACAGAAAGAGAAATTATGAGTTTTTAAAAATTCAGCCATAATTTCCAACCCCATCATAATCTTCCTTTCATCCACCGTGTCTCCAAATTGCAAAATCTTTACGTTTTGTTTTAAGTTAAAAAGTTAAATCATACAAAATACCTCTTTTAACTCTAGAGTAGATTCAATTGTGTTCTTAAAGTTTAAAAAAGTTTTAAACTTTGGAATTTGTACCAAAAATGCATTTGAAGAGTTTTTTCGTTAAAATAAGATGGAAATTGACACGGCAATTAATGTGTAAAAATTAGAAGACATATGTGACATCATTTATAACATCATTCATGTAAATTGATGTGGCAGCTAATGTGTAAAAATTAATTATGTAAATTATTTTAATTAAATATTTTGAGATGAAATAAACATAAGGGTACTAACGATCCTTTTTTTTAGAAGGGAAACAATTTCTTTGATAAATGAAATAAAAAGAAGTGGCAAATCCAAACTTATTAAGACGCCAAAGTTCAACAAGTGGGGTTGAGGAGTCCATGCATTCTCTGCTCTGGAAGTATGATGGTTTAAATACCCATGAATGTTTTGGCCTTTGGGATACTCCTCCAACTTGGAGATGCGTCCAAACTAAAAAATGATTGAAATTTTTTAAGTCCCGTTTGATAATCATTTGGTTTTTTGTTTTTGGTTTTTGAAAATTAAACTTGTTTTCTCCCAATTTCTCTACAATGGTTTTCATCTCCCTTAAGGAAGTATTTGAATTCTTAGCCAAATTCTAAAAACAAAAACAAGTTTTTGAAAACTATTTTTTTTAGTTTTCAAAACATGGCTTGATTTTTAAAAACATAGACAAAAAGTATATGACAAAACAAGTGAAACCATAGATAGAAGTAGTATTTATAGGCTTAATTTTTAAAAATCAAAAACCAAAAACTAAATGGTTATCAAATGGAGCCTTAGAAACACGTAATCTTACAAAATTCACAATAGTCAAGCAAGGAAATGGTCAGGATAGTTCTTGGGTTTACGCTAAAATAAAAAACAGAAAAGAAAGAAAATTGGATAAAAAATTTTAAAAGAACCTCGAGTTGCAAAGGAAGTTGGTGGCTGACAGACACATTTTTCATATTTTTTTATCATCATGCAGCAATTCAGACGAGGGGCCGTTTGAATCTTTCATTCTTTCAAACCAACTTGACTTCACAAACCCAAAAGTTCAAAAATCTCCATTACCCAGCGGAGAGGATATCATATTGCTACAAGAATGATGAAGCCATCGTTTTGCTGTTTAGTTTTCTTGTCATGCATCGTCTTCTCTACAACTCACTGCTCAGCGGCTACATGCCACAGTTCAGAGAGGTCTGCCTTGTTGCAGTTCAAGGACAGTTTTGTCGTCAACCCTTCTTGCTCCAGTGATCCAAAGGTTGCTTCGTGGGCAGTTGAAAGTAGAGGAGGCGACTGCTGCTTGTGGGACGGTGTCGAGTGCAGCAACCAGACTGGCAACGTGATCAGCCTTGACCTTGCCGGCAGCTGTCTGTATGGTTCCATTGACTCTACCAGCAGCCTCTTTCAACTGGTTCATCTTCAAACACTTATTCTCTCCGGCAACAACTTCAATTTCTCTCAAATCCCTGCAGGTATTGGACAGCTTTCTGATTTGAGGCAGCTGGATCTTGGTGGTTCTGTGTTTTCTGGGCAAATCCCTTCGGCAATATCAAGGTTGTCTAGGTTAGAAACCCTGCGTCTCAGTAGCCTTAATATATTTTCTGTTCCTGATTTTCTTGCAAATATGTCTTCTTTGAGGGATTTGAATTTAGCCAAATGTGGGTTGACTGGAAATTTTCCTCATAAAATCTTTCACTTACCAAATCTGCAGCATCTTGTTCTTCCATACAATCCAGATCTCTCTGGTACTTTGCCTGAGTTTAACTTGAACAGCTCTCTTGAGAGGATATGGCTTGAACAAAGTGCATTTCATGGTGAAATACCTTCTTCAATAGAAAACCTTAAGTCCTTGACTTCCTTAAAATTAGGAGACAGTAATTTTTCTGGGATAGTTCCTGTCACACTTGGTAACCTTACCAGACTCCAGGAGTTAGACCTTCATTTAAACAACTTTAGCGGCCGAATACCTTCATCCCTCGAACACCTAACCGAGCTGAATCGTCTATTTCTTAGCTATAATGAGTTTAGTGACGCCACCTTGTCTTGGGTTGGTAAGCAGAACAAGCTTACTTACCTGGGGCTTTCGAGGATTGGTTTAACTGGTACTCTGATGCCTTCTGTTGGAAACTTGACGAAGATTGTTCAGCTACTTCTGGGTGAAAATGGATTAACGGGTGAGATTCCATCTTGGATAGAAAATTTTGCACAGCTAACTGAGCTCCATCTATATGGAAACAAATTGAGTGGTTCGATCCCGAAGTCTTTATCACAACTTGTGAACCTGAAGCACCTTTATCTTCAGTATAATCACTTGAATGGGACTGTGGAATTAAGCATGTTTTTGAAACTCAAGAACCTTACTGAACTTCACCTAACTGCCAATGATTTGACCGTTCTTGACGATCAAGTAGATAGCCCAAATGGAACTCTTCCAAAGTTTAACTTTTTAGGACTTGGATCCTGCAATTTAACTCAGATTCCAACATTTCTCAAAAATCAAAATGAGCTAGAGGTATTAGAACTTGGAGAGAACAATATTCAAGGCCAAATACCCAAATGGATGTGGACCACGAGCAAAGAAAGTTTGAAGGTTTTGAACTTGAGTCACAACGCCTTGACCGGTGTAGAAGAACCTAAAAATGCTCTTCCTTGGGTCAATCTCTATGTCTTAGATCTCTCTAATAACAGGTTACGAGAATCATTTCCAATTCTTCCAGCCATATGCAAACTAAGCTCACTTGTGGCCCTTGATTTGTCTAGTAATTTAATGAACGGTATGCTTCCACAATGTATTGGAAATTTCAGTTCTTTGGATATTATGAATTTTAGACAGAACTTGCTTCATGGAACTATTCCTGATACCTTCAGAAATGGGAGCAAATTGAGGTTCGTCGACTTCAGTCAGAATCAGTTGCAAGGTCGAGTACCAAGATCGTTAGCCAATTGTAAGATTTTGGAAATCATTGACTTGAGTGACAATCAACTGACCGATGGTTTTCCCTTTTGGATTGGAACTCTTCCCATGTTAAGACTTCTAATACTTCGATCTAATCACTTTTACGGAAAAATCAAAGAGCCTGAAACAAATACAGAGTTCACCATGTTGCGAATTATTGATCTCTCCCACAATAACTTTTCAGGTAATCTTCCTTTGAAGTATATAACTAATTCAAAAGGAATGGAGATTTTCAATACTACTGCTTCAACATATAGAAACACATTTGTAATTTTCTCATTCGGCTACGTTTGGGCACTTGAATTTTTCTACTCTACCACGATAACCATCAAAGGTTTTTAGAGAGATTACTCAAGGATCCAAGAGGTGTTTGCAAGTGTCGATCTCTCAAGCAATAGATTTGAAGGTGAAATTCCAAATCTCATCAAGAATCTAAATGGTCTTCAATCTCTCAACCTTTCCCACAACATGCTCACTAGGCACATCCCACAATCAATCGGGAATATGGTACGACTCGAGTCATTGGACCTTTCACACAACCAACTCTCAGGACAGATACCTCAGCAACTCTCACAGCTTAATTTCCTTGCAATATTTGATGTCTCTTACAACAACCTCTCCGGTCCAATACCACAAGGGAACCAGTTTAACAATGTCGATAACAGTTCGTATGTGGGAAATGTGGGATTATGTGGAGCGCCGTTATCAAAGAAATGTGGAGATTCCCAGCCACCTTCATCAGGCTCTAATGAGGATGAAGATGAAGGATCTGATTTTCACATTGGTTGGAAGACGGTGTTGATTGGATATGGATGTGGAGTGTTGGTTGGAATGGTAATAGGGAACTACATCCTTACAAGGAAGCAAGATTGGTTTAACAAGACCTTCAAAATTGGAATACCCAAAAAGTGAGAGGACTGAAGGTGAAGGAGAGCAAGGTGAAACTCAGAAGTGGATGACACTTAGTACT
This sequence comes from Trichosanthes truncata, assembly GCA_033996785.1. Taxonomy (NCBI): domain Eukaryota; kingdom Viridiplantae; phylum Streptophyta; class Magnoliopsida; order Cucurbitales; family Cucurbitaceae; genus Trichosanthes; species Trichosanthes truncata. The sequence continues at coordinate 54,831,657 of JAWPNB010000010.1, forward strand.
TCAAATGCCTGAATCGGCATGATAATTGAAGAACATACTGCTGCTTTATCCCACTGTTCTGTTTTTCTTCTCGTAAAGTGTTGCTTCTTTTACACACATAAGAAATAGCCTCTTGATGTAACACAAAAAAATAGCATAGGGAACTTTTGTTTATTACACATGTAGAAATAGTACCATAATACAACCGTACTGTTTGTATATTTAATATACAGAGGATTTATAATTCAAAGACAGTAACTCCCACCATCTAACAGCTGAGTTTTCAAGAATGATAGATGCTTGAAAGGGAAGAATTTCAACTCTCCTAAGTTCTGAGTCTTCTGACAGGGTGAGTTATAGAACGATTTCTAGAACAATAAAAAGTATATTTCACTGATTAGTTCTTACTTCTTTACTAAGGTTTCCACCTGACATGCATTAATGTGTTCAAAGTTCCATCGGGCTTTTGGGTCATAGAATGTCGGGCTATTGTTAATCCCAAACCCAGGGGAGACCCAGTACTGTTTTCTTCTTGAAAAATGAATGGTTTAATTTGAAAAAAAAAAATGGTCAACGAGTTGCAAATATACAAAATCCCTAAAAATATTGTCCAAAAATGAAGTTTCAGAGCATGCAATGCAAGGTTATCAATTACATGTGGAAGAAATAAGTGAAAGAGGAATGAGAATTAAGAAGCTCAATTATCAGCAGACAGGGAACTAGGGAAGAAGGAACCAGAACAAAAGAAATCAAAAGCTGAGGCCATAACAAAGTGAATGAAGCACAACGCACCTGAGCAAGGGCAAGACTCAAAAGACGTTATGCACCGGCACTTTTTTCTTGCTCCTCATATAAGCGAATCGCAGAGCCTACCCTGCAAATGGCCGGTTGCAGGATTGTCACCGGCGCCGGCGGGTTGCATTCTCCATCGGAATACCGCCGAAAACCCTCCATTAAAACTGTCGCGTCCTCCTTTTTAACATCCGGGCGTAGCTGGATTAAATAACAAATTTAATCCAAAAAAATTAATCTCTATTAGTCTTCCCTCTATAAATTTTGAAAGTATGTTCACATTATCTTTTTTTATCAAAATTATTATTATTATTATTATTTAATCCATTTTGATTAAAAAAGTTAACTTCAAACTTATTATAGGGACCAATTTTAAGCTTATTGAAAGTACATGAATTAAAATTGGACATTTTAAAAATCAAAAGTGAACCAGACCCAAAGTACTAGAACCAAAATGGTATTTTATCCATTTGAATTTTATGCTTAATGGAACCCTAAACTTTCACTTTTTTGTCTACAATCTATGTGAATTTTAAAAAATTTGAAAGTTCAATTACTAAATTTGTAATTTTGAAAGTTCATGAACCAAATAGACACAAACATCAAAGTTTATGGACTAAATTTGTATTCTGACCAATTTTTTTGTGTATGTTTAAATTTTTACTTTCAAAGTTTTTTTATTAGTTTTTTATTCATTGTGAGAGATTCGAACAAATGACCTATTGATTAAGAATATATGTCTTAATTGAACTAAGCTTAAGTTGATCTTTCGAAATTCGAACTATAGAAAATTTTATTTTTAAAATCTTTGTTTATTGCCATCTTTGAAAGATGTATTTATTTTCATTTTTGATAGATGTATTTATTTTCATTTAAACTTAACAAGTATGGTAACTTTTACCATTTTCTTTTTGTAAAAAAGTAAAAACCTTTGAAAACTCACTAACTTGATTGAAAATCAAATATTGGACAAAATTATGTCTAATAAATAAACCAGGAGAACAAAATCAATCATTGAATAAATATTTTTAACTCACAAATTTTCCAGTCTCTTTTTTATTAGTCTAATGCTAGAACTTTTTTTATAGCACATTTCATACTAGAACTAAATCATATAATTCATTAAATGCATCTAAGATATTTTTTTCAAAACAATTTATTAAAAGAAAGTCTATTAAAGTTTTTTTTTTTTAATAATATTAAAAGATAAAGTTGTAACACTTATAAGTAAAAACTACCACACTTACACGATTTAAGGTCAAATTCAATGAGTTTCGAAGTTTAAGTTAAAAATTAACCCACAGCAAATTTCATAGATAAAAATTGATTTATTTTTCCTAAAAAATTATAAAATTTATTAAGTACTACTTTTTTTTTTTTTAGTTCAACAATATGTGAGGTAGGAAAATTCAAATCTTTGACCTCTTGGTCAAAGGCATATACCTTAACCCTCTATGCTCGAGTTGGCTAAAAAACCATATCAATTAAAGTTAACAAAAAAATTAAAGATCAAAATAGAGCATTATTGAAACCCTGATAACAAAGATGTAACAAAACTCAAACCTCAAGACTAAAGTGGTATTTATTTTTAAAATAAAGCGCAAGCTTATGAAATTAAAGTGGTTCATTCAACAAAGAACCTTAAGAGTTGTTTGAGGCGCTAATAATAATCTAGATTATAATAGTCTGTGAAATTTATAATTTATGTTTAGAATGCAAAGTTGTTTAATCTGGATTATAATAAGAGTGTGTTTGGAGTGCAAAGTTATTCATAGACTATTATAACCCGCACTCTAAACAAGTCTTTATTGTTTGTTCTCGAAACAGTGAAAGACCAAAAAAAACAGTTTATTGAATATGAGCAATTCTTACAGCGGCTTCCATATCAATCTTCAACTTTTTACTTTCTCATACTCTCAAAGAATCAATGACATGAAACATCTTAGGCTAATTTTGCTAAGACTTATTCACCTTTTTTTTTCTTTTATAATTGTGAGTTAGAGCTTTGCTCCCCTATACCCGAGGCACCTGAAGACTTATTCACCTTCTTGGTCAATTCAGTTAGTTCAATCCTGCCAATTCTGCTTAGACTTTAACCAAGCCAAAACATTTGGCCATTGACTAAAGTGGTAGAATACAACATCATTAACCTAACACAACAAATCTCAGTTGACTTCATTTCTTGCTATGGATATGACTTATGAGTTCAAGAATATACAGATGTTATAATTTGCGTGATCAAACTTTTCAGAGTAGGAATGCTCTTTGTTTTGCTCTACTTATTTCCATATCTTTGAAACAGGTGGCATTGAAAACTTACATGGGAACGAAGAAGTTCAACGAGCGAGCGAAGTCGAGGGGTCCATGCATTCTTTTTTCATATCCATGGATGACATTTTGGACATGAAGATCTTGATTTCTGCATATAAAACAGAAGCAACTTGGCTTTGTTTGCACATCCCCAAATGTGGAATATCCTCTGCTATAGCTGAAATCTACTGATATCATGGAGGTATCATCATGTTTTACTTCCTCCAATGGTGTTTCCTATATGGTTTTACTGTCAACTTTGCTTTTTTCTTAACTCATTGCTTTTCTTCTACTCATCCATTGTGCCATGATGAAGAAAGGGATGCCCTTTTGCAGTTTAAGGGAAGTTTTTCGTTTCACAAGTCTTCTAATTGTTCTCACGCTTTTCCAAAGACGGCTTCTTGGAGAGTCGATGGTGGTAGTAGCAATGACTGTTGTTTGTGGCGTGGCGTAGAGTGTGACAAGAAGACAGGTCGTGTGGTCGGTCTTGACCTCAGCAGTGATTGCCTCTATGGTTCCCTAGACTCCAATAGCAGCCTCTTCCGACTTGTTCATCTTCAAATGCTTAACCTTGCACTCAATAACTTCAATTTCTCTGAGATTCCTGCAAGTATCCAACAACGTTCGGAGTTGACGCTTACCAACCTTTCTGGTTCTACATTTTCAGAACAAATTCCAGCTGCAATTTCTAAGTTGTCCAACTTGTTGGTCTTAGATTTGTCTCAAAATATGGACGTCTCTTCAGGAGAAAAGTTGTTGGAACTTAGAAATCCTGATTTCAATAATTTTGTGGAAAACTTCACTAAACTTCAACATCTCAGTCTCAGTAAGGTTGACATGTCCTCCACAGTCCCAGATCTCTTGGCAAATTTATCTTCTTTAGAATCCCTTCATTTGACTGATTGTGGGCTGCAGGGTCGATTTCCCACAAAATATTTCAGTTTCCGAAACTAAAAGTACTCTAAATACCATACAATCCGGATCTCGTCAGTTATTTGCCTGAATTCAACTCGAGTAATTCGCTCAAGGAATTATGTCTTGAGAATTCAGGAATTACAGGTGAAACACCACATTCAATTGGAAATCTACATTCCTTGACTGTGTTTGATATATCAGGATGCAACTTTTCAGGGACTGTTCCCCCTTCACTTGGGAACCTCACCCATCTCAAGATATTAGTCCTCCATTCAAACAAGTTCAGTGGCCAAATTCCTTCTTCCTTCAAAGACCTTACTCTCTCTGCATCTCAGCTCCAATTATTTCTCTGATGCAACCCTGTCTTGGGTTGGCAAGCAGACCAAACTTGCATATTTGGGTCTTGCATATATTAGCCAAATCAAAAATGACCTGACATATCGTGTTCCATCTTCACTCTGCAACTTGAGTTCTCTTGTTTACCTTGACATTTCTGGCAACTGCATTGGCAGTCTGCTTCCCGGTTGTATGGGGAATTTCAGTTCTTTGGAAGTTCTGAGACTGAGTGATAACCTGTTTCATGGAAGCATTCCTGACACCTTCGTCGGCGAAAGCAATCTATGTACTTTCAAAACTAAGTCATTACATAATAAAAAAACTGACACACAATTTTGATAGAAATTTCTAAACTAGAGATTAAATTGTTACAAATTTTAAAGTACGTCTATTACATTATTAAATACTATAGTTTAAAGACTAAATTATTACAAATTTGAAAGTACATAGACTAAATTGCTACAAACTAAAGTTCAAAGATTAAATCGTGACTTTCATGAAAGTTCAAGTACCAAAAGCGTTTTTTAAGCAAGTATTTATAGAAATGTTTCACTTGAAAAAAACATTTTAAAAGCATCTCAAATTCACTATAGACATAAATCTCTAAAGAATGGCTTGAGTTTCAGTACCATTTATATTTTATTTCCCTCCATAGCCATGGCCTGGAAGCCACATTCAGGTAGGCATTAACCCAGAAGAAAGAGGACCCAATATAGACCTCATTTACCTACGTCCAAAAAAGCAAGAAAAAAGAACACATGCGTATTTCTTTTTCAACAAAAAAAACAAATAAATACAGAAGTATAAGAACAAAATCCTAAGAAACAAGCATTAAACACGACTTCGTAAAACGAAATAGTTATCAAATGAAAGTAAACCCTAATGCCCTACCATTTTGGTAGTGTAATGAGATGAATGGTGAAGATCAGATGGGCAAAAAATAGGGTTTCAGAGCACTCCCAAGTTCCATGCAAGGATCATGGAAGAACAGACATTCGGCTGAAAATTGAAAGGCAGTGATTCATTTTGGAGAAGAAAAGGTCAATTCGAAAGAAGGCCTTGAAATGTGTAAATATAAAACAAGAACAAGAAACAACAAATCTGCTTACCCCGAAAAACCTTTTTATTAAATTGCTACGCACCAAGAAAATTCTCGCCCCATTTCTTCCACTTCTTTGCTTTTTCAACTTTTCCCTTTGGCCCCATCTTCTTCATCTTTGATGCCCATCTCTCCCTCACTAGAAACAGGACAAAATTAAATAAAGTTCCTTTTTTCTTTTCTTGGGTTCAAAAATTAAATAATGGTTAAATTTCTTTTAATATATTTTTAAACTTTAAAAAGTATCAATTCAATTTTTAAGACTCCATTTACTAATATTTTATTTTTTTATTTTTGAAAATTATATTTGTTTTCTGATTTTTTTTTTTTTTTTTTTTTTTGAGTTTCATCTTTATTTAGAAAATATTTAAATTCTTAGTCAAATTCGAAAAACAAAAATAAATTTTTGAAAACTACTTTTTCTAGTTTTCGAAGCTTGGCTTGGTTTTGTGAATACATATGTAAAAAGTAAATAACAAAATAACAAAATCCATAGGCATAAATAGTATTTATAAGTTTAATTTTCAAAAACTAAAAACTAAATGGTTATCTAATGGAGCCTAAATTTTCAATTTTGTATCTAGTAAATTCCTAAACTTTAAAAGTGTTTAATGAGTTCTTAAATTTTGGATTTTGTGTCCAATAAGCCTTTAATAAGCTTAAGGACATATTAGATATTTTTTTTAAAGTTTAAAGACCTATTAGACACAAAATTAAAAGTTTAAAGACATATTAGATACTTTTAAAAGTTTAGAGACCGAATAAAAACAAACTTAAAAGTTCATGGACTAAATATATAATTAAACTTTAAATAAATGTTATTCATTTAAATTTAAACTGTGAAATGTTTAAAAAAAAAGGTTAATAAAAATAAATGATGCTTTGACTATTCATCTATGAGGACTTAGGAGAAGATTATGGTACATTATTAAACATTGAAATTTAAGTGAGATAGAGAAAGTGGAAAGGGCAATTGTGCAACACCCACATCCAATTATGAGCTAATTGGTTTTTGGATAATTAAAGGCCATTTGATATTAAATTTGTCTTGGTTTTCTGTTTCTTAGTTGCATGTTGATATATATTTGTTTTGTTTTCTGCTTCTGAAAACATTTTTTTAAAACATTGGTCAACTTTTCAAAATTAAGAGGAAAAAGGTTTGAAACTATTTTTTAATTCAAAATTTTATAAATATTTTAAGGATATAGAATACAAAATAAAGAAGAATGGTAATTAATTACTAAAACAAAATAGTAACTATAAGACCAACTTGAGTAAACCTCAATCAAGAAGTTAGAAGTTTGGATCTTCTCACCTTTACATTCAACTAGTTAAGGCATATGCTCTCGACCAAGAGGTCAGATGTTCGATAGTAATCATCAACATTCTTGATTCTAGATAAAATTTTATAGAAAACAAAAAATTTAAGTAATACGTAATACGAATTGAAACAAAATATTTTAAATATAAATACTAATAATTCATAAATAAATATATATATATATACACACACTAGGGTAAATTATCTTTTTGGTCCATGAAGTTTGAGCAGTAGGTCGATTTCGTCCCTAATTAAGTTTCAAAATCGTGCAACCTTACCCTCGATAAATCATTCAATTTAATCCCTTATTTAACACCTTAGTCAATTAGTTAATGGAGACACACATAAAAACAATAATTATTAAAAATAAAAATAAATAACTTTTTCTCTCTTCTCCACTCCCATGAAGGAGAGGGCGAGATGGGGTGGGAGCCAATGGCTAAGGTAGGGGCGATGAAGGGAAGGTGTAACGCTTCATGCCTAGGATTTAGAATTTGGATTCAGCACCTGAAAAGCCCCAACATTCCCCTACATCCCCTAAGACCTGGTCACGTCACCATACTTATCTTGAATTGCTTTTAAGAATGTAGATTGTCCCCATAGATCAACACACATGCCTTTAGCATGTTTTGTTCTCACTCACATGTTTCTTAAAAAAATTCTTAGAATGTCACCTAACATAGGATTGCTTAAAGTCAAACACGCTTAACTTTGAAGTTCGTTAGTAAAGGTAGTAACTAACAATTCTTTTAAGTCTTTCTTAACCATACTTACATATCCTCATGATCCCTCTCATTCGAATACGGTCACAATTATTCATGTACATCTTCGAAACTTGGGCGTTACATGCCCACCAGCTTCTGGTTTGGTTCATCTCCGAACAACATCTTACTATGAAAGGTTCCACTATGATACAATCTGTAACGCCTTAGGCCAAGATTCAAAATCCTGACATTCCCCTGCATCCTAGCCATGTCACCATACTTGTCTTGAATTACTTCTAAGAGTGTAGACTGTCCTCACAGACCAACACAAGTCCTTTCAGCATGTTTTGTTCTCACTCACATATTTTCTAGGAAAATTCATAGGAGGTCACCTAACATAGGATTGTTCCAAGCCAAGCACGCTTAACTCTAGAGTTTCTATGAATAAGTAATCGAAAAGGAAGGTGCACATTATTGGTTAGATAGTAACTATCAATTCTTTTAAACTTTTATTAACCGTACATGCATATCCTCAAGATCTTTCTCATTTGAATATGGTCACGATTCATTCACGTACCCCCTCCTAAATTCGGGCGTTATAAAAGGGGCGCCAAAACTTGTGGGAGAGAGAATCAGAGTTTGAGTGTGATAATTCTCATTCAAGATGATTATTTGGTCTTTATACTTAGTTATTCTTGTTATTTTATGTGTGTTATTAGATAAAAAGACTAACAAAATGTTGGTTTAAATTGAATTATTGTTAGAAGCCTTTTTAAATTAAGTAAGTGGAGAAAAAAAAGTAAAAGGAAATGAAAACCACATTTACTTAATGTTTTTGTGCATGAATTTTTATCTAATAACACACATAAAATAACAAAAATAACTAAGTAAGTGGAGAAAAGAAAGCAAAAGAAAATGCAATTGCATTTCTGTTGCATTATTTTCCAGATTTGCTAGAATTGCAATTGCATTTCTACAAAAATCTGGAAAACGCATCAAACACGGGATTAGCGTAATGTTGGGGATTTTATGTCATTCTTCTCCACGAATTCAAAAAGGCAAGTTGACCCAAGTTGCACATGAACAAATATGGAAATCCTAGTCATAAAGCTTATAAAAGACGGAAGAAACAGAGGCAATGATGTGTGGGTTTTTCAAGCAAGAAAGAGACCTTCATGCTACCGTTTTTATTTCTGTTTGCTGCTGCTTTTTCTTTTGTTTTCCAGCCCCTTTGAACTTCGAAACTCAGTCATTCCTCAATGAAAGTTGAAGGAAGTGAAGGTTCAATTTCCTTTGAAAAAAGTGGAGTTGAGTCGATTGAGTAAGGAGTGAAAATGGGTTGTGTTCTTCCATTTTTTAGAATTTATTTTATGCTTTATTTAAGTTATTTGCTTCTGTTTTGGGAACGTAGTTGCTGCTGTATTTTCATTCATTCAGTTATATTTCAAGATTCAAGTTAGTTGTTTAAGTTTCATTGTATTTTCAGCATTGAGTTCTTAGTTATTAATAGAATTTACAGCTTGTTCAAATTAATTTTCTTCTTACTAAAGTTTTGTTCTAGGTTATGTGTTTTGGTTAAGTTATTTTCATCTCTACATTCTGGAATTTTATCTATTCTTTCTCTCATTCTCAGTTATGCATTTTTATTACTTTAAAGCTTTGTTTTTCACTTTTGCAATGATGAACTAATTTTCCTTTAGGGATTCAAGTTCGTGAATGCTCTAGAGGAAAAATGTAAAGCTTAAAAGCACAAACAATCTAGTTAATACTTGAAACTTTGTTTGTTTTTGTTGAATTAATGTTGGGTAAACCTAGTCGATCAACTATTGTTACTTGTCAAGCATGAACTTAATACCAAAAAGGTTAAGGGAAGGAGGATGTCACAAAAGCAATGGAGGAAAATGCTTAAAAATAAGTCATTAACATCGACCCTAGACATAAGGCGAGACTCTAAAACCACTAGGATTGTGCACGAAATTATCTAAGTTAGATTAGTCATAGAAATATAGGTTTAATCACTTAGCCTCCTAAAGATTTTGAAACAAAATTGAATATGAGTCGAATTCGATTTACTTAGTTTTCTTGTGTTAGCTACGATTGCAATTGCATTTTAGTTGCATTTTTTTCCAAAGGGGCATGAGCAACTTGAATTCCCTTTTTCATACTTATTGGTTTTTCAATTATTTTCTTTAGCCAAAAACACCTCTCAACATTTTTATAACCTTGGTTATCAAAATTGCAATTTGAGAATAATTTTTGCTATATTTTGAATTTTGTTGTATCATTTCCATGTGGGATCGATACTTTGGAGTACTTTCAATTGTATATTACTTGTATCGACAGTGTGCACTTGCACTGAACTGGAGCTTCATTTTTAAACTAAAAATATTTTCTTAAAGCTCCCACGTTTTAATCCGGTCAGAGGGAGAAGGGGAAGAGGGTCGAGGGGAGATCAAATTTTGTTTTTTTTTTTCTAACTGTCACATCACCTCTTTTTTTTTTTTTTTTTATAATTGTCATACCATTTTTTGTTACTTTGACTAACGATCAAAGGACCAAAATTTAGTATTCTCTAAACCGAGGGGGTAAGATTGCACGATTTTGAAAGGACAAAATTGACCTATATATTGTCCAAACCTCAAGAACCAAAAAAATATTTTACTCTAAATACTAAAATAAAATAAATATGATCTATTTAGTCCATCAATTTTCAAAACTGACACTTTTGGTCATTTAGATTTGAATTTAGTTTATATTTGGTCATTGAGATTTCAAAAGTGACAAGTTTGATCTCCAAGGTTTGAATTTGATGTCTAATTGGTTCCTAATTGATTATTAATTAGTCCCCAAGTAAAAAAATAAAAAATATAAAAATACATATTATCATAGTCTAGTTAGCATATATTAACAACCATACTACATCATCATTCTATTATATCACCTAAAGTCATTGCTACTTAGACCCTTTAGAAATCAATTTCAAAGTTTTAAGCTTCGTTTGATAACCATTTGGTTTTTGAAAATTAAACATATAAATACTACTTACACATATGAGTTTCTCTGCTTTGTTATTTACTTTTTACATGTATTTTCAAAAACCAAACCAAGGTTTGAAAACTAAAACAATTTGTTTTTGTTTGTAGAATTTGACTAAAAATTCAAATATTTTTTTAAGAAAGATGAAACACATTATAAAGAAATTGAGAGAAAACAAGCTTAATTTTCAAAAACTAAAAACTAAAAATCAAATGGTTATCAAATGGGACCTTAGAGATATAACCTATAAAATCCAAAAACTAAATATAAACTAAATTCAAATCTAATAAACCAAAAATGTATTTTTACAAAATTTGTAACGACATTATGCTATGATGATTGCAAATTTTAAACTACGAGATACTAGGAGTTCAGACAAAAGTTAAATTATTGCCCAATAAAGTTCAATAACCGAATTCACCGTTCCTTAAAAAATAACTACTGACTACTGAGACGAAATTCTGTCAAGAAAAAAAAAACCTACTGAGACGAAATGCTTTTTTTTTTACCAACTTCTTTTCCATTTCTTTCTCCAGCTCACAAGTCAAATCCCTTGAAACCCCTTTTTAAAAAACCCACTAACTTTTGCCGTTGCTTTCTACTTTCTTCTTCAAAAATCATCAAGAACAAGAACAAGAACAAGAAGCTTAATCATGCAGCGAAATGCACAAGAAAATTACAGAGAGAAGAAGAAGAACAACAAGAAAATCAAATTCGCAATCAACGATCACCTCGACATCCTCACCGAAATCCTCAAGCGACTCGACGGTCCCTCCCTCTGCGCCGCCGCTTGCGTCTGCCGTCTCTGGTGTACCCTAGCTCGCAACGACGATTCGCTCTGGGAGCATCTCTGCTTCCGCCACGTCTCCTCGCCACCGCCGTCCTCCGTCCGCCCTGTCGTCGTCGCTCTCGGCGGCTACAAGAGACTCTACATGCTCTGCCTTCGTCCCGTCCTCAGCCGATTGAATCGCTCCGATTTGGTCCGCCGTGTTTGGACTCTGCAAGATCAGGTCCAACTCTCGCTCTCATTGTTCTGTGTCGATTATTACGAGAGAAACAGTTGCCTCGGCGGCGATGCGGCGGCGGCGGCTCCGTCGTTGAGGTTCCTCTGCAAACCGGTGAACGTATAATTTGTTTGTTTATTTGTTTGTTTGTTTGTTTGTTCTGAAATGTATGTGAATTGATTCGTGTCATTGGACAATAACCGTAAGCGAACTCCCTTATTTTTCTTTGGATTTATTTCAATTTTTTATTAAATAAATTAATATTGTATTTCCCTATTATTTAAATGAGTTCGTAAATTGATATTTTGATGTTTTTACTTTTTATTTTTCCATGAAATTACTTGAAAATTTGACTCAATTGGCCAACAGTTTTTTTTTTCCTTTTTTTTTAATGAAAAAACAAGTATGCTCACTTTGGTAACAAGTATGTTTTTAATAGTTTGGAAAGTATTTTTAAAAAAAATTGTAAATGTTGGATAAATTTAAGCATAAGTAGTTTGAGTTCAAAAATGTTTTTTCACTTAGACATTGGTTTTGAGAATATTGAAAAATATGTAAAAGTAGCAATAAGTTGTGTAATTTTTTTAAACACGGAATAAATTGCTTCCAAAAATTCTAGACTGTTTGGAGCGTGGGTTATAGTCTGGATTATAATAGTCTGTGAAATACTCTACATTTAAAGTACAGATTTATAATATAGACTAAATAACTTTATATCTTAAACATAAATTATATAATCTACAGACTATTATAATCCATGTCATTATAACTCATTCAACGTCCTAAATAATCTTTAAAAAAAAATTGCTTCCAAAAAATGCTAAAATATGAATATAATAATGCTTTTAAGGATTTGATCCTGAAATAAATAGATGGTTGATAAACAAGTTGACTTTTTTTTTAAAAAAAAAAAGGAAAAAAAAACTATATTTTTTATTTCAACAATTACAGTAGAGATTCAGCTATATCAACTTTTAAGTTTTAGAATCATATTGATTACTGACACAAATTTTAAACAAATGATTGCAAATTTGTTAAATGGATATGTTCTAAACCAAGAAATACGATAGTCTAGCTTTAAGGGGAAAAAAACGACAATATAATATATTGATTAAAAAAAAAGTTTAATTTCATTTGTTACCTGTATTTGCCAAGAAATTTGATTTAACGTTAAAAGTTTGATTTCATTATTATTATTTTTTTGACTATATGCGGGATAGAAGATTCGAACTTCAGACCTCTTAGTCAATAATACAAATTTTATATTAATTAAACTAGGTTCAGATTCACTTCATTAAATTAAATCATATATTTGAATAAATATGAAATTACAATTTTGTTTTTGGAGATATTTACAACATTCTAATAATTAAGTTGCCAATTGGGAATTTATGGTTGAGTGCGACTAGACTCTGTGAGTATTTTTATAGCTGTAACTCATATCTATATATATATAACTAGTTGACATTATTTTTGTGAATGCTTTTTTTTCCTTTGAAGAACAGTATTTTTGTCAGTGATAATCTTGGATTGATACTTGTGGTATTTCATTGTTAGGTTAAACATCTTTATCGACTTGATTATGTGGCTTGTATCGAGTATTTAGCAAAATTAATATCTTTTACATTACATTTATATTTTGGCTATTTTATTAGCTAAATTTGGGTGGTTTATTATTATTATTATTATTATTATTATTATTTAACAACCTTTTGACTTATTTTTAAGAAGAGAATTAATATTTGATATTTAACTTTTAATTTGATAAATTCAAATTGAATTATTGAACTAAAGTTGTATAAATATTTCCATTACAAAATTATAAGTTTGGGTTATGTTGATATAATCAAATTTACCAAAATCCATCAACTTAAGCTTTTAGATTGATTGGTGATCGGTGGTTTAACAGTTTATGAACTTTCTAGATTATGTCTATTTAACCAACGTATTTTAAAAAGTTCTTAATAGATTATTGAAACTTCATGTCATGTGTATTTAAATTTTAATCTCATATACTTTTAAAAACAAACTAATAGGCTTAAGAATTCTTCAACTTTAAGTGTAATAGATCATTGTTATTAACTACCTAAAATCAATCTACATAATAATCGTTAAAAGTACAATTAGCGTTTTATGTAATGAAAAATTAACGAAGTTAACAATAGGTATCCAATAGATGTAAAAATTGAGCCAACCTAAATATAACTCAACTGATTAATGCATATACCGTTGACCAAGAGTCAAAAGTTCAAATCCTCGCCTTCAAATCGTTGAATTATAAATTTTTTAAATTTACTAAAAACTTTAAATTGGTTAAATTACAAATTTAGTTTATAAACTTTAGAACGAAACAAAGTAAAGAGAGAGGAAAAGAAGGGCAGAGAGATGAGGGCGTGAGAGTGAAGGTTCGAGGCAGGCGTAAACGAGGGGTTTTGGCAGAGAATCCGACGCTTCTGTTCGGATTTTGGTGTGCGCTCGAATCTTTGTTAACTACAATATAGGGCTACTCTGCGACCTGGGATCGAGACCTGACGGGGGCACCTTGTCCTTTCCTATCCTACATTACATGTATTTGTTAATTTTGTATTGGACCTTTTTTTGCTTTGGGATTTCTGTAGGGTACCCCCCCCCTTTCCTTTTTCAGGCCCATCTGTTTTTCTTGGCCCATTGGGTTTCCTCACAGCTTCATAACACCTACTTCTATTTACCTTTTTTGTCGCTCTTTTCTCCGATTTCAATTTGGTCCCTATGGTTTTACTCTGTAGCTTAGAATACGGTCGATGGTAGTTTCTTAACGTGTATATTATTTGGATGTGAGATGATAAATTATTATCTCAAGAGAACTTGTCGTGTTAGAAATCTTGTGATATTTGAAAAATATAGTGATGTTTTGAGAGATTTAATTAGTTTGTAGGACTATTAACTTGAGTATAGTTTAACTAGTTGAGGCATTATATCTTCGACCAAGAGGTTAGAGGTTCAAATCTCTTTCTTTTCTCCCATATGTTGGTGAATTAGAAAAAAAAATGTTTAAATACTATTTTGGTCTCTATACTTTTGACTTTGGTGCATTTTTGTCCATGTGCCTGCATATTTAAAATGTCCAATTTGGTTTTTGTACTTTCAACTTTTGTTCATTTTAGTCTTTGTACTTTTGAAACGTCCATTTTAGTCATTGTACTTTTAAAAGTGACCATTTTGGTCTCTTCATTAAAAATTGAAAGTACAAGGACCAAAATGAATGTTTTGAAAGTACGAGACCCACATGAACCAAAGGCAACAGTACAGATACCAAAATAATATAATATTATAGGACTAAATTGAAACTAAATACAAACTATATGGACTGACTATGATGATTTATGCCTAATTTGATAATAATTTTTTGTTTTTAAATATTATGTTTGTTTTCCTAACCACATCTTTGTATTTTCTTTTTCACATTTTCTTAAAAACATATTAAAATTCTTTGCCAAAATTTTAAAACAATAAATTTTTTAAACATTACTTATTGTTTTTTATTTTATCTTTTTAAGTTTTCAAGTCTTTGAAAAACGTTTTTAGAAAATAGATAGTAAAGTATAGGACAAAATAATAAATTTAGAGGTGTGTTTATGATATTAATGATAAAAAAAAATAAAAATAAAAACGAAATGTTGAGTTTTGGGATTAGTTGAAATTTTAAAGAGGAATGACTACTATGCATAATGGCATGAACTAACTTCATAATTAGTATTTCTATTACTTACTAAAAAAAATCTCAAAGAGAGCAAGGCTCTCATTAGTGACCTATTGATGCATTCCTATTGTTTGTGTTATAGGAGGCATTAATGATGATGCAAAAGACCACAAATGTGGGTTAAAGCTCCATATAGTTTGAAGATTATCTTATGACAAATCATTTTATTTCTATTTTTTAAAGCTATAATATCTAGTTGACATAATATTAGGGTTTCATTTAATTTTACTTTGACCCTAGCCATAATGTGGTCCATCTTTTAATGAAAGTATAGCATTTGTCTCTATTTTGTTATGAAAGTTTATCGTACATCTTTATTGTTAGTGAGAAATTATAAATATCCCAATATGACAAGTCTTTTGTGGTTGTACTTAAAAAGGAGTCATGAAATTCAACGAGCATGGTTGGTTGCACTTCAAAATCTAGACTCTCTCATATGCTTTAACACCCAACTCAATTTTATGTTTTTCAACTAATGTAACTCGACCTACATCATCAAAATAAAATGTTATATCACGAAACATATTCACTACATCTACAAATAACTTGTCACGTTAGATTTCTAATACATTTTAATAGTATTAGAGGTGTCTAGTTTTAAGTTTTAATCAATGTATAAAGACAACACCAAATCTTTAAAAGTATAGAAACTTAATTAAAACTAAAGTTAAAACATATAGTTACTAAAATTATACTTTTAACATATAATAAAAAAAGTTTATAGCTTGCTATGCCATATGTGATCACACAATACATAACTTACAAACTATTGCACATAAAATGCATTAAATCAATACATCACAATAGAAAACCACCATATAAATAAGCATCCAAAGTTTCTGTTTAATTGCAAAAAAAATGTAAAATTCTACTAAGCTGAATTACAAAACACATAAAAAGCCTAAGAATTTATCCCTCAAAGACTCAAATGGTAAAAATGTCTGATTTGATTTCAATAAAAGCAAAAAAAGGTAAAAAGTAACATTCTTTATTATTATCTATAAAAGAAATAAAAATTCCATTACAAATTAGACAATATAAATCTATAATTAATTTATAGTTAATAAAATGACAAAAATTAAAAAAAGAAAAACAATTAGTAACCTACATTATTGATTTTTAGTTGAAACAAAAATAATAAAACACCAACCAATAAATTAATCTAAATTATCTGTTTTCCACTTTTTATTATACTCTGAAAATACAAAAATAAATATATTTATTTTTAAAAAAGAGGAAAAGTAAAATTATATTATTATACATTAAATCAAGAATGGCGCACGTTAGCAGGACGCACCATTAAATAGCATATTACAATCCCATTTTACAAGATTATATTTTCATTTTTATTATTATTACAACATTACACTAATTTTTTTTCTCTTCCTAATTTTTCCGACCGGCGATCGAGGGCCTCCATCTCCAAATTCCTCGCCGCCACATCTTCGGAGCCAGAGCCGGCTTCGACCCGGATCTAATTCTTCCATGTCCGACCTTCAGATTTCCCCAATTTTATGAACCCTAATTTACAACCTCCAGTTACATTTTCCCCTCTTTTTTTATTTTGAAAAAAAGGGGAACCTAATTTTTTGGGGAATTTCTTCTGTTTTCGCGGGAGGAAGTTCGTTTGAGTGGGTTAGTGCCTCTGGTACAGTGAGATTTGCCCACAGGTGAGCTTAATTTTGCTCTATGTTCTAACTACACGTGGCGATCTGGATAGTTACCACCTCCATTTCCCTTGCTCGGATTTCAGTGAGCTTTTTTAAGGTATTTCTTTTTTAATTTTAAGGGATAAAGTATTTGTAACGTATGGATTTTTTACATGTGCTGTGGGTATTTTGAATGTGTTTTTTTTTTGGGTGTGAATTGAGGAAATATGGGTTTTGATTTGAAAATTGAGCTGAATTTTCTGCTCTCGAGTTCATATGGATTTGTTGCGAAATGGGGTTTCTGGTTTTGGTGTGAAGTGTTTGAATGTTGAGGAAACTGAAGATGGTGATGGTATGTTGAGATTTTTAGTTGCGACTGTACTTTGGTTACTGAGAAATGAAAATGTCGATATTGTCAAATTGTTTGAGATTGGGACTGGTTGATTCTTTTACTTCAAAGATCGAGATTCTTGAGGCTTTGATTTTTATATTTTTTCTTTTTTCCAGGATACTGTAGCTAGATGCTAAACTATGCATGAATTTTTAGTTCAAGATCTCGTCTTTTATTTCTTTTTCTTCTTGTTAATTACTGTAATGAGAATTGTCGACTCGATTGACTCTGAGATTTTACTTTTTTTTGCGTTGAAAAAAAAAATTCTGCAGGAATTGTTCGCTTTCTCAAGCTATATTCCTGTGGGAACGTTGACATTTGTGCCAATTATTAGGGGAACGTGGAAATGTGGATATGTTTGAGAATGTGGCTTCATGAGCTGTTAAGAACAACTCGCTGGTCGTAGTTTTTTTTTGTCTCCGAGTTTTTGGTCTTTTGCTGATTTAGATTTGTAAATGGAAGTAAACAAAGAGGAGGCCCTTAGAGCAAAAGAGGTTGCTGAGAAGCGTTTTGCCAAGCGAGACTTCAATGGCGCAAAGAATTATGCGTTGAAGGCCAAAACTTTGTTCCCCGAGCTGGATGGGATATCTCAAATGGTGGCAACTTTTGATGTTTATGTCGCTTCTGAGATTAAGTGTAATGGCGAGGTGGATTATTATTCTATTCTAGGATTGAAGCCTTCTGCAAATAAAGATGCTATTAAAAAACAGTACAAGAAGATGGCTGTGTTGCTCCATCCTGACAAGAATAAGACCGCGGGGGCTGATGGAGCATTTAAGCTTGTTTCTGAAGCATGGGCTCTACTTTCAGATAATTCCAAGAGAAATGCATATGATATCAAGAGAACCACACAATTGGCATCTGCAGTCAACCAGCCAAACTTATCTTCAGCTCATGCTTCTGCGGCTACAAGTTTTAACAACTATACCAATCTGTCCATGTCCCACGGTAGACTCGATACCTTTTGGACTGTTTGCACCTCCTGTAAAGTTCAGTATGAGTATCTTCGGAAATACGTGAACAAGAAACTTCGGTGCAAGAATTGCCGTGGTGTTTTCATTGCCGTGGAAACTGGAGCTGCCCCTGTGAATGGTTCTTTTCCTTATTGCTCCTGGTCAAATGTTGCTGGTAATCGATATGGAAGTCATGGATACGAGGGAGTTACGTACATCCCAGGAGATACTAGCTTTTTTACTGGACATGGATATGAGTATGTTTCAAATGTGTCATTTCAGTGGAACTCATCATCTGGAGTTTACACTCAAAACTTGGGCCCAAATGGACCATCTTCCGTACCTGTCGATAATGTTGGTCAAACCAATGGTCATTTCAGTACATCAGGAGTGAAAGAAAAGGCAAGAGTCAATGGGAAGCGCCCTTCGAAAAACAAGGTGGCTAATATGAATGCAAGCACACCCTCTAGCTGTCATGAGATTTTGGGATCAGATAGCAATGGAGCTGATAAGAGAAGGAAGGTTGTTGCAGAAGCCAGTTTGAGAAATGGTTATGTGGAGAAGGGACCACTGCCTGCTTCGGATTCAGGATTAGCTAATGGAAATGCTACTGTTAAGCATGAGCCTGTAGCTTCTTCCACTCCAACTGAGCTTTCAGCTAAGCGCACCCCTGTTCCTCCTGCATTTGACGCCAGAAAGCTGTTAATTGAGAAGGCAAGGACTGTAATTCGCAAGAAATTGGAAGAGATAAGGATTTCTTCGGCAAATGCTGCTGCTCATGAGAAATCAAAGACGGAATCTCAAGTTGGATTGGTTGGAAAGACTGGACGGGCACCTAAAACCACTCATACCGATGTATCCGGCCGTTGGTTAGACAAAGATAGAGCTGGACCAGTCTCAATAAATGTACCTGATTCTGACTTTCACGATTTTGACAAAGATCGATCAGAGGAATGCTTCAAGGCAAAGCAAATATGGGCTCTGTACGATGAAGAAGACGGTATGCCTCGCTTGTACTGTCTGATTCGTGAGATCATCTCTGTTAAACCATTTAAGATTCATATAAGTTACTTAAACTCCAAAACTGATACGGAATTTGGATCAGTCAACTGGTTGGAATATGGGTTTACAAAATCCTGTGGAAATTTCCGTGCTTGGCACTCTGATGTTATTGAACATATCAACATCTTCTCTCATGTCTTGAGCCGCGAAAAAGCCGGTAGGGGAGGCTGCATTCGGATATATCCAAGAAGTGGAGACATTTGGGCTGTTTATCGAAACTGGTCGTCGAACTGGGACAGATCAACCCCTGATGAAGTGAGGCACCGATATGAAATGGTGGAGGTCCTTGATGATTACTCTGAAGAGCTTGGTGTCTGCATCTGCCCCCTTGTGAAACTAACTGGATTCAAGACAGTTTATCAAAGAAATGCAGACAAAGATGCCATTCGTTGGATTCCCAGGAAAGAGATGCTACGGTTTTCACACCAGGTACCCTCTTATTTACTGAAGGGAGAAGCAAGTAACTTGCCCGAACATTGTTGGGATCTCGATCCGGCCGCTACTCCTGACGAACTGCTCCACACTGCAACAGAAAATGAAGGGTTGACTGAAACTCAATTGAATTGAGTTGAGCAGGAGAATGAAGATGATGATGATAGAGGGTCGGAGTCAATCTGAGCAGTCTTAACCAAAGTTAGGTTCTAACTGTACAAATATGTCTCATGAGTTTGGCCAAATGCCATTACAGACAAGACGAGAAATCTACAGTTGATCTGGATAATTTCTGCTGAGTTGCTTCTATGACGACGAATTTAGCTTCAAGTAAATGCTTTTACAGAAGAACTTTACCTTCATCTCTATCTGGACGTAATCTTAAAGGAGCACTTGAAAATTTTCGTTGGCGAGCAACTTTGAGGCTTATTATCCTGTACTGCAGCACAACAATACAAATTATTATGCTACGTTGTTCCCTGCCTTGTTAATCAGAAGAGCTTTGTTTTTTTTTTTTTTTCTCTCTTTTCCAGATTAGTTTCTCTTACTTTGTTCTAATGGAAATGAACGAGAACTTGGCTGTTTAATCTCTTGATTTTGTTGTAAAATTTGAAGCTTCAATGCTTTGAGGCCTCATTTCATACGACAAACTACTATTCATCTGATTTCCCCGCTGCTCCAAGATTCTCATTCACATATCCGAAACACCGACTTCTTAAGGTTGGATTAGATTAAATTTATCGTAACCTATCGAGTAATCTTGATATTAGTGTCTCTTTGTTTGCGCCCGCCAAAACTCGAATCTCCCGTCTCTTAGGCTACTATTTAAAGACAAAATCTTAGCTATTAGCCTCTTAGCTCTAAGCTTCCATTATATTTATAATGCTTTTCCCTTTGTTTTTTTGCTGAGCCGCCAGTTTCAATGAAGAAAAGTCAACTCGTTGACCAATCGGATGAACAGAGCCAGTCAAGTCTTCAGCTTCTGCAGATAAATAAAAAGCAATCAAATCACCAACCAGCACAATAAGACTCTCTTTCTTTTTCTTTTCCTTTGCGTCTTCTCTTTTTGGGCCGATACGTCGGCTGTGGACTGCGACAGGTCGTTCTAACTTCAAACGAACATCATCATTCGGGGAAAAAGAAAACTTTATAAAGCCCCCCTCGAAAACGAAGTCAATCAATCAAACCCGGAAAGCATAGAACAAGATGAACCCACTTCACTGGCACAAAGTCGCTGCGATTTCTGGTAAAATTTTTCCTCGATTCTCGTGTTGTAGCTTCGCGATTTTGAACTCGATTGTGCATTTGATTTCTGGTTTAAACAGGCGTTGCTGCTCTTGGATTGGGCACGTACGGCGCCCATGTCTTCAAACCCCAAAACCCAGCTTATAAAGAGGTTGTTTTTGCTCGATCTTTCGCTTCTTTGATTTGATTTCTTTGATGTGTTCTTCGATTTGATTTCGATTTTTTTTTTTTTTCCTGTAAAATCAACGTTGTGAAGGTTTGGCAAACGGCGTCTCTGTATCATTTGGTTCACACAGCGGCTCTGCTGGCTGCCCCTTTGACTAAGAACCCTAACATTGTAAGTTTTTTCCCCCTTTTTCATTCCTCGAGTTTGTAGCTTCGTTTTTTGTAAATTTCTCCTTATGATCATTTTGGGCAGAGCATATTGATATCCAAACTTTTATCAAACGATTAAACACACCCTAGGTTAGAAGTTTTGAGCCCTAACTCTGATTTTTTTTTTTTTTTTTGAAGTACAATGGTGATTTAATATAATATCGGAGCATGAGGTGTTAAGTTTGAACCCATTCGTCTTCTTACTTATTGATGTAAATAGTTCACATGTTGAGCTTCATAAATTCAATTAATATTCGAGTCCATATATTATATCAATGTTAGAATATGTATAAAAGATTAATTATGTCTTTAAAAGTTTTAGTTTTTAGGTTTAGTAGTGATTTGATCGCGGTTAATATTTAAGGTTAATTACTAATCTAACCTAATTTAGATATAATATTTCAACATAAAATGTCGAAAAATAATTATAGATATAGTAATAATCATAATGCAAATCCATGACTATCACATATTTACATATGTATAAAAAATTAATTATGTCTTTAAGAGTTTTAGTTTTTAGGTTTAGTAGTGATTTGATCGCGGTTAATATTTAAGGTTAATTACCAATCTAACCTAATTTAGATATAATATTTCAACATAAAATGTCGAAAAATAATTATAGATATAGTAATAATCATAACGAAAATCCATGACTATCACATATTTACACATATTTGAAAATATGAAATTATCCATTTAAAATTTTCTTAGGAGCGTTTGATAATCATTTGATTTTTTGTTTTTGAAAATTGTGCTTGTTTTCTCATTATTTCTCTACAATGGATTTCATATTTTTTAAGAAAACATTAGAACTCTTAACCAAATTCCAAAAACAAAAACTAGTTTTTGAAAATTTTTTTTTTTATTTTAGTTTTTAAAATTTGGCTTAGTTTTTGAAAACATAGGTAAAAAGTAGATAACAAAAACCAAAAATCAAATGGTTATCAAACAAGACATTAATATCAAAGGTCTCGTTTGAAAACGACTTTGTTTTTAGTTTTATGTTTTTGAAAATTGAGTTTGTTTCTTCCCCATTTCTTTAGAATATTTTTCATCTTTCTTAAGAAAAAGATGTGAATTCTTTGCCAATTCCAAAAACAAAAACAAGATTTTTTTTTTTTTTCCTTTTTTTTCCTTTTTTTTTTTTTTTTGTAGTTTTCTAAACTTGGCTTGGACTTTGAAAATATTTGTAAAAAGTAGATAACAAAACAAAGAAACATTTATAAGCTTAATTTTCAAAACAAAAAAACCAATTGGTTATGAAATGGACCAGAGTTATTTATTTATTTTGTATATACTCCTTAAATATCTAATGCATATCCTTATGTTTCTTTTCTGACAGTTCGGAGGCCTTTTGACTGCTGGAATTATTGCATTTTCGGGCACGTAAGACCTCTATTTCTTTTCATTTATTTTTAATGTTTGTTTAGATCTCTCTCTTTTTATTTCTATTTAATATTGCATCCATGTGTCTAAGTTGCTATGATTGATTGCCTTTCACAACATTTCCCAATCTGAAGCTCAATATTCATATTCAATTTGTTTCTGTCCCTTTTTTAGATAAGCAACAATATTGTATTGAAATGATAAATAATACAAAAGTGGAAAGACAAATCCTGAAAAGAACTCAGATTAAACATTTCTGAGTTGGCCGTGATTAAAAGAGATGTTATTATTGGACAAAGAACTCCAAAAGAAGACTATGAGAAATAATGATATCCTGAATCTTCTCCTGAATGTTTTGGATTGTACTTGTACAAAGTTGCTAAATGAAAATAATTTTTTAAAAAAAAAGTAGTGAAAGAAAGTAGGTGTAGGGAGAGATTAGTGAAAGAAATTGTATGGGCGAGAGACTAGCCACGAAGAAAAATTGTGGTGAAAACCACATTGGGTTGGCTTAGTAGTCAATAAGGGTCATGTAAATAATAAAGGGCTTAGAGGGAATATGTGCAAGCCATGGTGGTCACCTATATAGGATTTAATATCTTACGAGTTTCTTTGACAACCAAATGTAGTAGAGTCAGACAGTTGTCCTGTGAGAATAGTCGAGATGCACGCAAGCTAGCCTGGAAACTCACGGATATAAAAAAAAGTGTGGTGAAAAGAGAGACTAGTGATAGAAAATATGTGTGAAGTACCATGGAGAGAAGTGTGCACATAGATAAATTGGTGTGAGAAAGTGTGTAATGAGAACATTGGGAGAGAAAATATGTGGGAAGAGAGAAAATTATGTAGGGAGTGCAATTAAGGAAGTGCATCGGTAGAGATCGAGAGCAAAGTGTTTAAACCAAAAGGCATCTGATAGATGACCTATCACTTATTTCTTTGAAATGCAACTCTGAAGTGATTCGAGAAACCAATCCTCCAAATACCTTATTACAGACGGGATTTGCATTGAGACATGTGGGGGTGGAACTAAGATAGTTAAACCATATTAACAAGTACAAACCTTTCTGATTAAGATGAACAACTACACCTGAAGTTTCATTTCTGTCATTTTGTTCTCAACTTGATGAAAGAAGCCATGAATAAGCAATGATTTGGATCCAACTTAAGATCTGCTCCAGTTTCCTTTGATAATTTCGTATTGAACTCATCTTTCTGTTTAAGAGGTGAATAAGAATGTGTGCTTGCAGGTGCTATACTGTGGCCCTTCTTGAAGACAGAAAGTATTCTACTTTAGCTCCATTTGGTGGCTTTGCTTTCATTGGTGCATGGGCTAGCTTGCTCTTCTAAATTTACCCAGTTTCGATATTTTTTCGGATTACTTATGGCTTCGTATACCTCTGCGCATAATCTGTGAAGAATCTCGACGTTTTCGATGATGGTATAAGATTCTTGTAGGCTCTACGCATCTTCTTCCTCCTCCTTATCCTTCCATATGTTGTGCCTTGTGTTGAAGCATATGAAGATTGTAAAAACGCTAAATAATCCAAGTGCAATACATGTTTATGAAGTTAGCTCGTGCCTTTTTCTCATTTTCTCTAGTTCATTTGGTTTAATGAACCATAAAAAACGGTTCAGATTTCAGAATATATTGAATAATTTGATGAAGATTGATTGGAATCCAATTCATTGAGCAAACTTTCTTTTTGGGCAATCTATATTTTTGTGAATGAGAATAATGCTTTACTTCTGTTTTTCTTTTTCTTTTTTCTTTTTTATTTTTTATAATGGCAATTACACTTTTGCACTGCAGAGGGAAGGGAAGCTTGTTTTGTAATCAATTTTATTTGTTAGGTTAAAATATGATTTTGCCTTCTGTATTTTAAGGTTTTTTCTGAACTTTTAAATCTTCAAATTAGTCCTTGTACTTTCAATAAATCTTAAAATTAGCCTATAATGTTAAATTATGGTTAACTCTTTCAAAAAAAAAAAAAAGTCTATTAGGTCTCACTCTATAAATTTTAGAAAGATATTAATGTTATTTTTTTATGGAATGAAAATTTTTATTTTTATTTTATCAATTTCAATAAAAATTAACTTCAAACTAATAATAAAGACTAATTTTAAGATTTATTGAAAGTATATGGACTCAATTTAGACATTTGAAACCATAGAGACCAAAATGTCGACCTTGACTTGTTGTTGAACTTAAAAAGCACACGCACAATGATTAAAATTGATTACATGTTGCATAGCTTCTGAAAATTTCCTTTTTTTTTAAAATTATTTTTTCCCTTTACATCTTAAATTGTGTTCAAGATCTTAAAATTGTTTTTCACATTAGTAACTATCCTTTTATTTGTTTTTTTAGTTCAACAATTGTAGAAGTGAGAAATTGAACCATCAACTTTAGGATGGTTAATAAATACTTAATCACTAGGTCACGTTCGAATTGACTACATTACAAACCATTCCTGCATATTGAAAATTAAAATTTCATATTTTCAAGTAAGAAAAAAAGTGCTAAAATAAGCACAACTTCATGTAATTGACATGTACTATTTCTTTTGAAGTTAGAAATTCAAATCCAATATCCCACATTTGTTGTACTAACAAAAAAGTTGCATAAAAATAGACAAAAAATGAAAAGGAGAGAGAAAGAAAAGAAACGCAAAAGGCTAAATTATAAAAAATACTCGTAAACTTTATTCCATATTTAAAAAATACTCATATTCTTTCAATAGTTGTAATGTTACCTTGACCTGTTATAAATGTTTTAAAACTACCATTGAGTAAAAATTTATTAGAATATTGTATGAAAAATCAACACGACGATGATTTGAAATGACTATCTAAATTAAGTTTGAAAGAACGACATTCAAATATGTTGAATTTTCATTCAGCATTCTAACGATTTTCTACTTTAAGGATAAGTTTGAAACATTTATGAAAGGTTGAAGATAATATTAGAACTTTTAAAAGAATACGCGAGTATCAAACTTCAAGTTATTTTTTAGGGTAATTGTAATGGGTAGCAAATTAGAGTTTGTTATTAGCAAATATAGCAACTTTTAAAAAGATTTGCAAATATGGCAAATCTTTTAAATAAAATTTCATTATTCCCT
This sequence comes from Trichosanthes truncata, assembly GCA_033996785.1. NCBI lineage: Eukaryota > Viridiplantae > Streptophyta > Magnoliopsida > Cucurbitales > Cucurbitaceae > Trichosanthes > Trichosanthes truncata. Next base: position 54,857,513 of record JAWPNB010000010.1, read on the forward strand.
TTTTACCCTTGATTGTTGCAGATGGGAGTGAAAAATGGTCATCAAAAGAAGTGAAGGCCAAAAAGCAACCAAAAGGATGTTTAATTTTAATTTTTAAATGCCTCCAAATACTTTCACGGGGGACTTTTTTTTCTTTTTTTTTTCCAATTTTTTTCCTGTAGTATTGGATATTTTTTGTGTAGATTTTTCTTTTTGGATATTTGATTCTATGATTAGATGGGAGCATTTTTATAATGGGTCTGGATGTTTCTAGCCTCAACCTTTATTATTTCATTCACTAGATTATATGTAAAATTTTATCAAACAATAATAGACTGTTTTATGATAATTTTTAATTTGATTTTGAGAAGGATATTAATCTCACTAATTTATTCAAAGTTGAATGCGAATGTTAAAAAAAAAAAAACTGAAATTAAGTCCTACACTAAGTGAATTAAAGTTGAATGAGAAGCATTTTTATAATGTGAATGTTAAAGTCTATCAGTGATAGAAGTTTATCACCGATAGACTTCAATCACAATACAAGTACTGTAGTAGCTATCATTGATAGACTACAATATTGAAGTCTATCAGTGATAGAAGTATATCACTGATAGACTTTAGCCACATTGGTAGTCTATCAGTGATAGACTTCAATCCATGATGGTAGTCTATTAGTGATAGACTCCTATCACTGATATACTTCAATCACAATATATGTTGTCTATCAATGATATGTTGCTATCATTGATAGATCTGTACAACAACAACTAATCAACAATAATTGCAATGGTGATACATTCATAAGTTAGGTAAAGTACATTGTGCATTTCCAGTTGTTCTTTTTGTCATGTGCTTTTTTGGTCATCTCTGTTCTTCTTCCTCGTTCTCATTTTCTATTTCTTTTTCATCTTCCTCCTCGTCATCATGCTTCTCATCACTTTCATTTATTAGTATATCAATGATAAATAAATAAATAAATGAAGTAGAAGGGTTGAATAATTTTAGCCTACTATTATTGATAAACTTATATTCATTATTTTGAAGTCAATAAGTGATAGTCACTGATAGAATTTAAATAATTGAAGTCTATCAATGATAGACTCTATCAGTGATAAGAGACTATTACTGATAGACTCTGTCAGTGATAGAAGTTTATCACTAATAGACTTCAATTGTAGAAACAATAGCTAATCAACGATTACGAAAAAAAACCCACTTCAATCTTCAATGCTAAAAGTCAAAATTAAATCTAAGTGTTAAGTGCCTTCCCATGGACTCACGTTTGCATTACATGGCCTCTCGCTGATTTGTATGTGATATGAAAGTCAAAAGTATATGATCTAATATTGAGTATGGAAATGGATTATCTCTAATTTGTATTACATGATATTACAATGCTAAGTAGATTTATAGAAGCAACTAATTATCAAACAAATCAAATAGAAGATTACATTTACTGTGATTACTTCATCAGTGATAGAAGCCTATTACTGATAGACTTCATTCATCACATGTAGCCTATCCCTTGTACAAATCTGTCAGTGATAGTAAAATCTATTACTGATAAACTAGTACAAAAACACCTAATCAGCAATAATTACCATTTTGATTGAAGTCTATCAGTGATAGGCTTCTATCGACTTCACTCATAATGGTAGTCTATCAACTAAACATCAATGATGCACCATTTTAATGTGATTAATCAACAACCAAACAAAGAAAAAACATAATCCAACCAAACATGAAGCCAAACATATTAGAAGAAGCATAATACAAAGACAAAAAATAGCAAACTAAACCAATTAAACAATTTGGATGCATCTAAACATCAAACAATACCAAATATAAGATTAAATATGAAAGAATTTAACTTCATATGAAAGAAGTATATCACTATGGAGTTTATAAGTGCAAGGAGTCTATCAACAATAACTTACAATTATTGATAAACTTCTATTGATTATTTTGAAATCAATAAGTGATAGTCATTGATAGACTTTAAATAATTGAAGTCTATCAATGATAGACTTCTATCACTGATAGACTACCAGTGATAGTGATAGGAGTCTATCACTAATAGACTCTGTCAGTGATAAAAGTCTATCACTGAGGGGTTTTTAGTCTTTTGAAGCAAGCTTGATTTAATTTTTGCCATATTTGCAAATAGTTTTAAGATTTGCTATTTTTGCTATTTTTTTGGCCGGTTTTACTATCTGTGCAAGTATCCCTATTTTTTACTATAATTTAGCCAAAAGGAAAAAAAAAGAACTCCTACGGAGCCCAGGTGGTCAGTACGCTTGATTACACTGGATCACTCCCAACTCCCGCCGGAGCCTCCCGCTTTCAGCTTTCATTTCTTTCACACTCCAAACTTTAAACCCTAAACCCCGAAATCCGATTCTTCTTCTTCTTCTTCTTCCATTGTCCTGTGTATTATGCAACAATGTTCTCTCCCGGGACGAAGAGACGCAATTTAAGCTCTCGAACAGGCCGAAGTTCGGCGCAACCGGCGTCTGATTCTCCGATTACACCAGTCTCAGCCATCCGGAAGCCAGTTCTCGATAATCTGGTCCCCAACCGCCCCGGCACCGGCACTCCGGCTCCGTGGGCTCCTCGATTATCTGTACTTGCCAGGTATAAGTACCACCATTGCTGTATATGTCAATCACGATAGCTTGTTAGAGCTCTAATTTTGCTCATTTCAGTTTATCGACTCAATTTTGATGTTCGATTCATGATCCATAGTGGTAATTAAGTTCGTTTATGCGAGTTATTGATAAGAAGTCGATGAAGCCAAATGGTTATTAACATTGGATAGCACTTTTGGCGGTCTTTCCTGTGTCTGGAAATTGGAGTGGGACGATGTTTTTATTTATTTATTTATAATTTTTAAAGTTGTATTTCGAAAATTGTTTGAACAAAAATAATCTGACCAAGTATAATGTGCCATTTTTATTTTATCCGATTTGTGTGGATCGAGAGTGCTTGTAAAGTATGTGTTAAGAACTGCTTTGTTAATCGATTAGGCTGGTCCGAATATGAATGTCTTACTCGTAACATTTAACTTACCCTTTCCGTGTTAACTCTAGCCACAACTTCTGCTTTAATGGAGATTGTTTAATTGAATCTTTTTATCTTCCTAGAATTTCACCAGTTAATAGAAATGATAAGGAAGATGAGACGGATCCAGTTAGGCCTGTCTATGTTGGAGAGTTCCCCCAAGTGGTTCGAGACGAGCAGGCCAGTCTGGTACAGCAGTTTGTCACAAGTAATGATGTTCATTGCAGTAAAAAGTAGTTTATAGTTTTTGATGCTGCTAGTTTTTTGGAAACATGATTGGTTTTTTCTTTGCAGGTAGTGCAAGCATTTCGGGTGGAATGGATGCCAAAGCATCCCTTGCTTGGATTATATGCCGAGACAAGCTTTTTCTTTGGACATACTTGTTACCTGTGGCCACCATGAAGTGTGTCGTTCGTGAACTTCCAAAAAGAATTTTAGATAGTAAAGATATTGGTAGAAACAACAATGACCATTGGTTGCTCAGTGTTGTTAGTTGGGATAGCCAAAATCAAAGTTCAAGAAAGTCAGTTAAACACCAGAATTCTGTTGGCATTATAATTTGTAATAAAAACACAGGAGCTGTTGTGTATTGGTCTGATATCTTCTCAGATGGAGGAACTGCTCCTGTTACCTGTCTAACATCTTCTCATGAGCCAGCGGCAATTTCTTCAATTTTTGATGGGAAGAGCACTTCTCATAGGAATCAAAGTCTGAATAGACCAAGGACATTCAATTCTTTGATTGCCTCTGCTGTTCCTGATTCCCAGTACGTGTGTGTTGCCCTTGCATGTAATTCAAACGGCCAGCTTTGGCAGTACCACTGCAGCCCTAAGGGAATCCAATGTACTAAAGTGCCTCAGGATGTATGTAGTTTTCACAGCCAAGAGGATGGTAGCGGTCAATATCTTGTGAATGATGGGTATCCAAGGTCTCTAACTTGGTCTCGTTCTCATCTTCAACCGGATAAATTTAACAGAAAGTTTTTGCTTCTGACAGATCATGAAATTCAGTGTTTTTGCCTTAAACTTTTTCCTGATGTACTAGTGTCCAAGCTTTGGACATATGAAATTGTTGGTACAGATAGTGATTTGGGAATTAAAAAAGATCTAGCTGGTCAGAAAAGGATCTGGCCTCTTGATTTGCAGGAAGATGAACAGGGCACAGTTATCACCATTTTAGTTGCTACATTCTGTAAGGATCGCATTAGTAGTTCAAGTTATATACAATATTCCCTTCTTACCTTGCAATACAAATCTGGCGCAGGAATAGAGGCTAGTGGTGATAAGAGGATATTGGAGAAAAGAGCCCCAATACAAGTAATAATTCCAAAAGCAAGAGTAGAAAATGAAGATTTTTTGTTCTCCATGAGACTTAGGGTTGGGGGCAAGCCTTCGGGATCAGCCCTCATTCTTTCAGGTGATGGAACGGCAACCGTCTCCCATTACTATAGAAGCTCCACTCTGCTATATCAATTTGACTTACCTTATGATGCGGGGAAAGTTTTAGATGCTTCAGTTCTTCCATCTACAGAGCATGGTGAAGGAGCTTGGGTTGTACTGACTGAGAAAGCAGGAATATGGGCAATACCCGTAAAAGCTATTGTCCTTGGTGGAGTTGAGCCTCCTGAACGAAGTTTGTCACGCAGGGGAAGTTCAAATGAACGATCTGTGCAAGATGACACAAAAAGCCTCAATTTTTCTGGCAACATTGCTAGTACGAGGGGCAGTTTTGAGGTGCAGGATGTTGTGGATAGGAAAAAGGCTACTATGACTGGGATTGCACATCGAACAGCTCGAGATGAAGAATCAGAAGCTTTGCTGCGTCAGCTTTTCCATGATTTCCTGTCATCTGGGCAAGTAAATAACTCTTTTGAGAAGCTGAAGAATTCTGGTGCATTTGATAGGGAGGATGAAACTAATGTTTTTACGCGGATGAGCAAGTCAATTATTGATACTTTGGCCAAACATTGGACTACAACGAGAGGGGCTGAGATTGTGTCGATGACTGTTGTTTTAACTCAGCTGATGGACAAACAGCAGAAGCATGAAAAGTTTCTCCAGTTTCTTGCTTTGTCGAAGTGCCACGAAGAGTTGTGTTCTAGACAAAGTATGTTTCGACTCATTTTTAATGCCTAATTCTCTGTGTGGTATGGCGGTAGATATTTACTTAGATGCAGAACCTCTGTTACTTTTTCAACTCATATATGTTTTTTGTTATCATGTTTGTTATATTGGCATAGATGGTCTAGATGCTCTTTCTGTGTCTATTCTAGGGCAATAAATTTCTATTTTCTAACTATTCCTGACATGGATTTGACGTCACATTGGATTTGGTATAGTTTGGGGCTCATTTTTTTGTGGATTGGGAATGTAATCTTGCGAAGATGAAATATCAAATTCAAACTAGTGAACTTAAACTATGGTCCTGGTATGTGTAGGAAATTCTTTGCAAATTATCCTGGAACATGGAGAAAAGCTTGCTGCTATGATTCAGTTAAGGGAATTGCAGAACACAATTTGCCAAAACCGTTCAGCTGGACTTGGTTCCTCGAGTTCTAATTCAGAAACTCCTATGTCAGGTGCTCTATGGGATCTTATTCAATTTGTTGGTGAGCGAGCTCGCCGAAACACCGTTCTTCTAATGGACAGAGATAATACTGAAGTGTTCTACAGTAAAGTTTCTGAGCTAGAAGAAGTATTTCGTTGTTTAGAAAGGCAGCTAGATTATGTGGTAAGTGCAGACGAATCATGCGTGGTCCAGAATCAGAGAGCTTGTGAACTCTCTAAAGCATGTGTTACTATCATGCGTGCAGCTGTGCACTATAGAAATGAGCATCAGTTATGGTATCCACCATCTGAAGGCTTAACACCTTGGTATAGTCAACCAGTTGTACGGAATGGGCTATGGCGCATTGCTTCTCTCATGCTCCAGCTTTTAAATGAAGTTTCTGAGCTTGATACAGCTGCAAAGTCCGATTTATATTGCTACCTAGAACTATTAACTGAAGTTCTTCTTGATGCACATGCTGGAGCTGTCACTGCAAAGGCAGAGCGTGGAGAAAAAACTGAAAGTCTTTTACATGAATTTTGGAGTAGAAGGGATTCACTCCTCAGCTCTCTTTATCAAAGAGTAAAAGATTCAGTGGAAGCCGAGCATAAGGTTATTTTCTTGTGTGACGTGTGCTTCTTGTGATCAAGGCTCTAGTTCTGAATTCATAATGTAACACTTGTTTTTGCAGGAGTTTAGGGGAGATTTGGTGGAGCAAAATGTAGAAAGCCTCAGGAAGCGTTCATCACGTCTGTTATCTGTTGCAAAACAGCATGAATGCTACAGCATTTTATGGAATATCTGCTGTGACCTTAATGATCCAGAGCTACTCAGGAAACTTATGGTATGTATTTTTCGTGATTTCTGTGCTTCATTTGCTTTTTGCGAACTTATATGTTATTCTTTATATTATATGGTTCTTGCATTTGATTGTTTATCATGGATGGTGATGCAGCATGAGAGCATGGGGCCTAAAGGAGGGTTTAGCTACTTTGTTTTTAAAAAACTTCATGAAAATAAACAGTTCTCCAAGCTTGTAAGACTTGGAGAAGAGTTTCATGAAGAACTCTTGATATTTCTGAAGGAGCATCCGGATCTTTTGTGGCTTCATGAGCTGTTCCTCCATCAATTTTTCTCTGCTTCAGATACTCTTCATGAATTAGCTCTGTCTGAAGGGGACGGACTTGTGTCGCCCCCTGAAGTTGGGGCAGAAGTTGAATCTGATCACTGTAATTTGGAATTAAGATTGGCAGATCGAAAACGCCTTTTATACCTCTCGAAGATAGCTTTAATGGCAGGTATTACTCTTCTTTGTTCATACATTGATCCTATCCTTTCCTGCATCTCTTTTTGGAATAAGACAAGGAATCTCCCTCTCCCATTTGCCAATCTTTTAGCCCACTCGATGACTTCATTAAATACCATAGTCGATCTTTCCAGGATTTCTCATTAGGTGTTGCTTATACCTACCTCCATGCTTCTAGGAATGTATTCTCTATCTCAAATCCATGTGTAATGCCAAAATGGCTCAATAGTTTGACTCTATGCTAGGTGTCATATTTGAGAATTAGTGATAAAATGTTTATCTTCATTAATTCTTAACATTTCCAATTCAGCTTCTCCTAAGTCCAAAGTCCAAACCTAGGTTCTGTAGCTTTTTTTTTTTTGGCAAGTCTATGAAAGTGTGGAAAAAATGGCAAGAATATTATGTAGATTACTCGAGATATATCCTCTCTCTATATATACGTTAGTATCATTCTTCTCTTATATGTAATGATGATTGGCGGCTTCTGAAACCCAATTATTTTTATTAATACTGTTTCTAATATAGCAGCAGCAGGTAAAAATGCGGAGTATGAGAGTAGGTTGATGCGCATTGAGGCTGATGCAAAGATACTTAAATTACAGGTTGGTTTCTTTTTGAAATTGTGAACTTGATCGAACCTGCTTAAATCTTTATATCTTGTCAGTTCTGATTTTTGAATGATCTCATCTCATCATAGGATATATATATATATATTACCTCCGTTGAATTATTGACTTTTGTCTTAGTCTGAACTTAAAACTACGCAACTTATAATATTTTGGATAAATTACACTTTTGGTCCTTGAGGTTTGAGGTTAGTATCTATTTGGTCCATGAAGTTTCAAAAGAAACACTTTAGTCCTTGAGGTTTGAAAAATAGTTCTAAATGGTCTCTAAGGTTAAATTAACCGTTAGTCAACTGACGGAAAAATGACGTGACAATTACTTGTTTCTTATTTGGCAATTATATATTTATATATATTGTAATTAGATTGGGTGAGTTGGCATCTTTTTTTTTTTCTTTTTTTTGTCCTTTCTCCCTTCCCCCACCATCATCCCATCCTTTTCCGGCAAACTTCCCCGGCTCTTTCATCCTCATACTATCACTTGTCTATCACTGTTGCTACCTCCACCAATGAACTCAAGAAGTTTATTAAAGAAAGATTTTCGAAATCTGAAAATTTTTCTTCCAGATCTAGCCAACAATAAGAAAAAAATGGGAATAAAAATATCTTTAATTTTCGGCAAAAGAAAATCTAAAAAACTCCTAAAATCTCTCAAAAACTTCCAAATCTCACCTTAATATCCTCATAATCTGGTCAGATTTTGGAATGAAAAGAAGTCATTAATTATTACTCTCCTTTCCTCCCGTTTAAAGTCACAACGATGTAAACGATGTAAACGTACATCGTTGTGGAGAAGTTGAATTGTGGCTGGAGAAACATCAAGAGCGATTTAATTAACGTAAATAATGAATACATTGAGAAGACACATAGAGCTTCTAGGCTTATCAGAAGAAAAAATTTCAGATCTGGAAAAAAGTTTTCCAGATATGAAAAAGGTCTTTTTTGCAGAAGAGATGCCGACGACAAGTGGCAACGGTGGAGGGAACGGCGACACTGGAAAGTTTGTCAAGGACAGTGGGGCAGGAGAGCTTGCCGGAGAAGGAGATGAACATGGGAAAAAAAAAGAGTGAGAAGATGCCAACTCACCCAATCCAATCGCTAAAAAGAAGTAATATAAAAATTAATATAATGGTCAAATCAGTCAGCTCAATGAACAGCTAATTGCCACGTCATTTTTCCGTTAGTTGACTAACGGTCAATTTAACCTCAGAGACCATTTAGAACTATTTTTCATACCTCAGGGACTAAAGTGTTTCTTTTGAAACTTCAGGAACCAAATAGACACTAATCTCAAACTTCAGAGACCAAAAGTGTATTTTATCCCAATATTTTCTTAATATGCTATGCTTTAGAGCAGCTAAGGAAAAATCAAGAATATCAACTCAATTTTAAATTAGGAACCTATCTATACTTCAGTTACTTCACTTTTAACTAATAGAGATTGAAGAAGAGAAGGATCCATCTAGAATTATTTGTTGTTCTGGAAATAGTATGTAGGATTGAGATTAAAAAGACGCTGGTGTGCCTTTTTAGGCATGGGGACTACCCAAAACATTTGAATGTGATTGGTGTAGCTGTGTTAAACATGTTAAATTAGAGGCATCAAGCTCCTTTTTTTAATTTGATCTTACTACGAACAAGAAGTTTTTACCCTACCTTAGTATTATGGCTTCAATATATTAACATAATCTTGTTCATTGCCTGATGGTTCCACCGGATCTGTTGTCTCGTATAGGAAGCAATTTTAGATCTCTGTCATGCCGTTGAAACAGAGCAGCAGCTTGACCGTGAGCTCCTCCATCCAGATCGCCTTATTCAACTGTGTCTCAAAGGAGAAAACCCAGCACTCTCATTGATGGCTTTTGACATATTTGCCTGGACCAGTACCTCGTTTCGTGAAACCCACCGGAAGCTCTTGGAGGAGTGCTGGAAAAATGTTGCAGATCAGGACGACTGGAATCGACTTTATCAAGTATCTGTAGCTGAAGGATGGAGTGATGAAGAGACACTAAAAAACCTGAGAGAAACAACTCTGTTCAAGGCTTCAAGCAGATGTTATGGACATGGAGCAGAAGAAGAAGTGTTTGGAGAAGGATTTGATGCAGTATTACCCCTGAGACAAGAAAATGTTGCAGGTTCTTTATTGAAGGATTCTGCAGGTTCTGTAGAGGCAATTCTTATGCAACACAAACATTTTCCTGAAGCAGGGAAATTAATGGTGACTGCCATTATGTTGGGAGTGGAGGATGATGATAACAGAGTGGAAAATGATCCTATTTTAATGGATTAACATAGTTTAGGCCATTGTCCATGTATGAAATTGTTGGCATTGTGTTGTACAAACTCCATCCAATTTTTGGCTTGTAACATTTTCCCTTTGGCATCCATCCAAATTCTGTATATTTTTAGGTTTCAAGAGAAAATATCATTGATGGGTATTTTTGACATTTCATTGTTAAGCATCTTTAAGGTTCTGTTTGATAATCATTTGATTTCTGAAAATTAAGCCTATAAATATTATTTTCACCTATGAATTTTCTTGTTTTGTTATCTTTTTTTTTCGTATGTTTTAAAAAACAAGCCAAGTTTTGAAAACTAAAAAAAGTAATTTTCAAAAATCTATTTTTATTTTTAGAATTTGGTTAAGAATTCAAATGTTTTGTTAAGAATTTAAATGTTTTGTTAAAAAATATGAAACTTATTGCGGAGAATTGATGAGAAAAAACTCTAATTTCTAAAAATCAAATGGTTATCATAGGGCCTAAAAGACCATTCTTAGTAATGAAAATGAACTTGTTAGCATGACAATTGTGACCCAATTTTTTGTTTCTTAAAATTAAAAGTTCCATAAATGATTCGTAAAAGTGTACTTGAAATGTTTTGTTAAGAAAGATGAAACTTATTACGGAGAATTGATGAGAAAAAAGTTCAATTTTTAAAAATTAAATGGTTGAAGTCGGTAGCATGACAATTGTAACTCAACCTTTTGTTTCTTAAAATGAAAAGTTCCATCAATGATTTGTAAAAGTGTACTTGAAATTATTAAGGAGTAATTCGATGAGTTGTTTTAAAAATCGATCAAATTAAAGAAACACATGTGAAAATAGTTTTTATCATAATAGATGGTAGTGATGGAGATTAAGTTGTTGGTGGTGAAGGTGTCGTTTTTCATTTCTCTTTTTAAATAATGATAAAAAAAGGTCAAATATTTCGTTTTCAAAATTTGGCCTACATCTACATCAAAGTACATGTGTACTAGTCAAATTATTTATCTGCTTATTTTTTTATTATATGTTACAAGCAACCGCGTATTGACATTAACAAAAACAAAAATATACAAATATTTATGTGTATATATCATTTTTCTTTGGATAAGACACTAATTACCATCCTAAAGGTCGATGGTGGAAAGTTAGGCTGAACATTGCTATGACCAGAACTTGAAGAATCATCATAATTTGAGTAAGAATAATTACCTTGACCATAGCCTCGTTGTGTGTTATTGCTGCTAATGCTCATCATTTCCATACTTGAAAGTAAGGAATTCTCATCCGAATTTGTCGAATAAAAATATCCTGCATCTCTATGTCGATAGAACGGTTTACCAATAGCAGCAATCCCCTCACCACCCTCTTGAGATCCATGGTCCTCGTCTTGGGTGACATGGTCGAATCCAGCCTCACAGGTAAAAGGACTTATTCCCGGTTCATTAGATTGTCCTTCCTCAGCTTGGTAAGCACTTGAAGTCCCAACATTTGTATCACCTCCTCCACCAGATGTATTATCATCATCATTGCCATCGTCTGTACTGTCATCGTCTTCGTCATTTGCTGACTTACCTGTACGAAGCTTTTTTCTCACTTTTTGAAGTTCCGCTTCAGAATAACCAGCTTCTAAACAGACATTAAATTGATAGTCATTTAATTGGTTGTCAGGCATCCTAACTTCTTTATTTATTACTTGCTCCACATTGACACCGATCTCTGCAGCCATGTTGGCAATCTCGGGGTCTGGATTGCCAGACTCATCATCCAAATGTGCTGGTCGGACCCATTGAAAAAGTGGGTAATCACCATCATCATTTGGATGTGCCACGACATCCACCAAATCGAGGTAATCTTTTTCTGCTACTTTTTCACTTTTGGCCCCCATATCTCTAAGCTTCAATTTCATGTTGTAGTAGCAAAAAACAAGTTTGTGGAGTTTTTCGTAAGCTAACCGGTTACGTTGTTTTGTATGGATTAATGCAAACGTACTCCAGTTCTGCTCACATGCAGATGAGGAAGCCGTTTGAGACAAAACCCGCATAGCTAGCTTCTGTACTGTAGGAGCACTTTTACCATACATGCTCCACCATTGGGCTGTACAAACACAAAAAATAAAAATAAAATAATAGATAAAAAATTAGTATTTTTTTTTTATCTTTACTTTAATTTAATTGGTAGTAGATGATCATAATTTTAAATGCTACTAACATGGTTGCAATTTGTTTATTGATTTTATCGCACCTCGTTATCCAAAACTCATTTTGGCATCTCTAAAATATATAAGCTGCATTAAAAGATTATCTATTAGGTGAATTTATATGAATTTAAATTTAGATAATTATCTATTGATTTCTTTTCTATAATTACCTCCATTCCGAAATCTCCAGCATTTGAGCATTTTGGAAATAATTTATAATATACTGTATGTACAGCCTCAATCAAATTGAAATCCATTCCAATACCATGAGTGTATTGATATTTTGGATTCAAATAATGAGCTACAAATGATATCATATAACAATTTGGTTAGTAATATTAAAAAAATTCATAATTGATGTGATGAATAAAATTGACAAATTCATTTTCCAAATTAGTTCTCAGGTAGGGGTGTTCCCTTATGGTCAACTTAAATACCCCAACCTAGACAGAACTATCTTTAGAAAAAATCATTTAGCCAATTTGTTCATGCTCAGCTAATAGTAATCAACGAGAGTGAATACAATTATTTAATAATAGAAATATAGAATAATAAATACAATTAATGAAAATAAAAACATACTTACTTTTAATTTAATAATTAATTTTACCTGAAGCATGAAGAGGATGATAAAGTGTCTTGTCCCATCGATTTTCAATGACTTTGTTGACCCAACCTCTATCTTTGATATGGCTGATTCTAGATTTCAAATTTTCAACCAAGCTATAGACAACAGGCATCGTTGGAACAACCTCAGAGTCCACAATTCGAAGAGCAGTGTACATTGGCTCAAAAATATTGATAATGCTCTCCACTTGATCCCAAAATAAGTGATTCAATACGCGAGATTCAATTTCTTTTCCAATTTTTGTCCGACTCAACTTGTCATTAAACCATGCATCATTAGTGAATAGCCGTTTTAATCCAGCTTTCTTCTTCAGCATGCTACTTAATGCAAGATAATTTGTTGTGAATCTAGTGGCACCAGGTCGGACAATATCACCTTCACATATCTCGCGCATTTTACTGAGTAACCATCCATGATTATATATATAATTTGTTACCCCCCGTGCAGCTCTAATAATATTGTCTACTGAGGCCCTTTTACCTATATCCTCAAACATTAAATCTATGCAATGGGCTGCACAAGGGGTCCAATAAATATTAAAATTTTGCATTATCAATTCTCCAGCCTTCTTGAAAGCAGAGCCATTGTCTGTCACAATTTGGACTACGTTCTCACTCCCTATCTCTCGAACAACATTCTTCAAGAGATTATAAATATATTTATGGTCTTTAACTTGTTTAGAAGCATCAACTGACCTTAAGAAGACGGTAGTACCATCAGAATAGACCATAAAATTGATGATGGATAATTTGGTTGGTCCTGTCCATCCATCAAACATGATCGTGCAGCCAAAAGTTTTCCACTTTTTCTTCTGTTCTTGAACATATTTTTCCATATCTTCATACTCCATATCCAAATATTTATTGCGAGTTTCGTACGGTGAGGGTACTTCAACTCCCATACCTACAAAATGAAAACTCATTTGAATTAGGATTTATGTAAGTACAATTAAATTACAAAAAAAACATGCTTGAAAATAGTTAATAAGCACACTTACCAGCTTTTTATATTCCCACAACCATATTTTTAAAATGATGCGACTTTAGTTTATTGGGTGCGATATTGTCATAAATAAAAAAACGAGAGATTAGGCGTCCAACACTTTGTCTAATGGCTCCTCCTGACAACATATCCTTTAAATTTTTTTGTTTAGCCCCTTCAGACTTGTAGAATGATGGCTCATTCATACTACTAGACCGTTGGAATTGACTAGAGCTTTGACCTCGCTCAAGTCCACTTCGTCACATATCTTCCTATTCTTCGGCCGTCTTTCTTGAGTTACGTATAACTTCACGATACTATTTTTTTTTCTGAGTAACTCATAGTCATATCAAAGACTTCAATATCCTCATCGTCACTATTGTCATCAACTTCATGACCTTTCAGATTGGATCGTAAATCCTTTTGAATTTCTTTCATTTTTTTGTTTCTCTAATTTTTTTCGTCTCCTTCATTTTCAGTTGATCTGCAATTTGCTTATTCACCTCTGGTGGCACATTCAAACAGGGTATGGTGTTCTTTTTGGGATCATTTCCAGATAAATGATGTTTGAATCTGGTGATGCCACCACTTTTAATCACCAACTGGCAAAAATTGCATACAGTGCCAGATTTGTTTCCATCCAATGGAATGCAATAAGCCCAAGCTGAATCTGAACGTCCTCCTTCCATCTATGAACACTATTAATAAACCAAAAAATAAGAATAAATATACAATCTATACTTTTTAAAAACTAATATAAAATTATCACCACTAACAGAATATATTATTTACTTCACAAACATATAATTTCACAAACATTCAAAAAAAAAAGATTGCATAAAAATTACTAGCTCCATTTCCAATTTAGTTCCCAGGTAGAGGTGTTCCCTTATGGTCAACTTAAATACCTCAGCCTAGACAGAACAGTGTGTTGGACTTGGAGGAGAATAAAGTATAGCCAATTTATTCAAATTACAATAAACTAGTATATAAATGAATTATTTAATTCATAAACAATATAATATAACTAATAAGAAAATTATAAAATTAAGAAACATAAGAACAACACTTCAATATCAATTCATAATAATAACAATTATAACAAAAAAAAAAAGTAATAAACAATCATTGACTAATGAAGATAGTTTAAATGAACAAAAAAATAATCATTATTATTAATAAAACAAAAGTTAAATAATAATATAAAGGAGATAATAAGTTAATAACCTTGAAAGTTGAAACTTCAAAGTAATGTAGATAGACTAAAAAGTAAATTAGAAGCTAAAACTCCTAATTTAGGAAGGAAATTTGAGGGAATTAGAGGGAAATTGAGAGAATTGGAATTGGAGAGAATTGAGAATTGGAGATTGAGTTGTTGTGGTGATTGGTGAAGAAGAAAGTGAAATGAAGTGGGTATTTATAGATGGTAAATAATAATAAAAAAATCAAAATGTAAAAAATAAAAATAAATAAAAATATTTTAAATTAGAGACAAGTTGCTTTGTTTTTTAGTTTTAAATAATAAGACAACTACAAGAGGACTCATTTATGATGGCGTGTGTCAGTGTAGATGACTTTTTCCCTTTGAAAATTTGAATATTAATTTGTTTTATTGTTTATTGTTTATAAAAAGAGAAAATAATACATAAAAAACAAAAAAGAGAGCAGATGGATGGCGTGTATCAGTAATACTCGTAATGGCGTGTGTCAGATGGATGCGAATTTGACCATTTTACATTAAAAAAAAAAAAAAAAACGAAAAACGGACGAGATGTCGTCGAAAGGGGGGGGGGAACGACATCCCCCCCTCGACGACATGTTGAGCCGGTCGACATGTCGACATGTCGGTCAACATTTCAACATGTCGACCGACATTTTTCACTATGATTGTATAATCTATTTTCTCTTTTTCCTGCTAATTAAATAATATTAACTCTAACCTTTTTAGAGGGATTTGAGTTCAAGTGGGGTCAACCTGAAAATGGATAAAAGAAATAGATGATTTGATGGTCAATAAGAATAAATGATTTTGAAAATTGAATGTGATATTTAGTTTGTTGAAAAAATCAATGCAAGTAAAAAAGGTGTTGTTGATTGATTTCATTTTTTAGAGTCAACTTTTCAACTATTTTTTAATTTTTGTTAGAATATGATTGAAGCAAAGTCAAGAATGTCAAATGAGAAACTCATACTTTGTTTATTTCAATCTGTAATGAAAGATGGAAGTGAAGGATTCTGGTAAGCGTGTACAAACAACTTGATAACTTGAGCAACCTGGACTATCCAACCCAAACCGTAAGGGTTGGGTTGTGTTAGGTTTGGTTTTTTTTCGATTTGGGTTGGGTTAAAATATTGGAGAATCGAATTTTCGGGTCGGTTTTCGGGTTGGCCTTTTTAGGCTCGGGTTGACCCGACCCAACCCAACCCAACCCAAAATTTATGTTTTTTTTTTTATAAATATATATACTTATAAATGAATTATTAGTGAACTTTTAATATTTTTCTATCTAGAATTGTAACGAATATTAAGATGTTATGAACTTTGAAGTTTGATATTTGAACTTTATGAGATTTTAGTTATTAATTCAAGCAAAAAGTAATTTAAATAATTAAGAAAATTATTTAAAAAAATAAAAAACTCAACCCGGCGACCCAACCCAAACCAACCCGAAAATATTGGGTTGGGTTGGGTTGCAACCCTTGATCAGGTAATTCGGGTAGCCAATCCGACCTACCCGAAACAACCCGAATTTTTCGGGTTGGTCCTAAAAAATCCTTCAACTCAACCCAACTCAACCCATATACATCCCTAGATTCTGGTACAATTATTCATCATTTTCTAGACATAATTGATAGGATTAAATTTAAAGGTAATCATAATTTTTAAATACAATAAGAAATAGAAAAAGAAAGAAGGAAAAAAAAAAAAAGGAAGATACCAGACTAGGCATTTTTTAGTGGTCCCCAAATTATGAATAGCTTGTTTTAGGGGAAATTATGCCAAAGAACATGTTTTTAACCATATATTTCACAAATTACCCATTTAAAAAAAAATATGAGCTTTAGCATGACTCTTCTTATAAAAATATTTTATTCCATTTATACCCTTAAATAAATATTAATGATATTAATGTGATTTATATTAATGATATTAATGTGATTTAATATTTCTATAATGAAATCATTTAATTTAGGCAAATCATTATACCATTAATTACATATATATTCTTTTTTATAATTTTGAATATTATATTTGATTTTTTTAGCATTGTGCTCCGATAATCGTGTTTGTCGTATACTGCTAGAAATGAGTTGTTTTGCCAAAAATATCAATTTTCATATGATACCAAATTTTGAACATTACTCATTTGCTATTCATTGCTAGAGAAAAAGTTGTTTTGCCAAATTTCATTTTCTTCTCTCATTTTTCATTCTGACAACAAATTATCCTTGCTACATATTTCATTCCGGCAGCAACTTCAACCTCAACCACTTGAAATATAAATAATGTTTCTCCATGAATCACTTTTTTTTTATTTATTATTGTCAATTTACTTAGAACACATGTTTTATTATGTATTGTTTGTCATAAACTCCATCATATATATTGTTTTGCTCATATATATTATGTTCATTATTATTTTTCATTATTTTTTCCTCAAAATTACATATGAACTTTTATAGTTAGATATAAAATAAAATAATGAAATTGTACATGGTATATGCGTTATAAACATCATTAATGATATGGAACATTCATTAAAATACTCGACGTCAAATATATAATATTAAGTACGTCACAACGTGATCGCGACGTGGAGCGGCCGACGTCCACCTTTTAAGGGTTGTAGAGTCGCCACCAATCTTATTGGAGGTGTGATTGGTCACCTTTTATTAAAAGATTAAAAATTAATATATATAAACCAGGTTAGGTTCGGGAGTCTTTTGTGTGTAGGGAAGAAATTAGCACCCTACAACACCCGTTTAGGAAACAGTTACCAAACTTTATCTTTTATCACCAATCTTTAAAAAAAAAAAAACAAATAGAGGTCCACAAAAATTTATTTTAGCTTAGTTTTAAATGTCCCATGTTTATTAATTCACACTTTAGAAGTAAAACATGAATTAATGATTATGGGTGGCATGAATGCCATTGAAAACTTAGGAATTTATTTTGAATGCTCAAAATAATTTCCCTCACCTCAAGAACATTAGGAAAATCAAACTCTTGATTTCTCTAATCTCCCTCGTCGGATCCTTGTGAGAAATTTCATGTATTTAAGGAATAAATTCCAAAAAGGGAACACTACTCAATCTCATTTTGATTAATACTTGTTATGGATTGTTTGAAAATAATTTTTTTTAAAAAAAATAATAATTATCTTGGATTTTTTTATGTATTTAGTGAGAAATTTCATGTATTTATGGGATTTTGATAAACAGCCATAAAGAGAACACTACTTTCTCCAATTTTTAAAAAAACAAAATGAAAAGACAAAGTTTTTCTTTAAAAAAAAATAAACTTCTTATTTCAAAACGATTTAAGAAGAGACCACTTATTAATTTCTTTAAGCCGAAAGTGACAAGATCTTAAGAAAATAATTGAGGATCAAATTGGAAACCAAACAAATATGTCATGGTCAAATGAAAATTCAAATACACAAGTTGGAATCAAATTTAACAAGTTACAGACACTTAAGGTCAAATTCATGATTAAACCATAATTCAAAGTTTAAACAACTCTTTAAACCATTAACAGTAATTTAAACAATATTTATGGAGTTAATTAAATGAAATTTCAGCGAGTATTAATTGAATAAATGCATAAAATAAAAACCATAATGTCATTGTACAAACGCAGGGAAGAATTGAGAAAGAAAGAAAAAAAGAAAAAAAAATGGTCACACCAACCATAATCAAATAAAAATAAGTGCCACAGTGGTGAAAGTGAGAAAGTTTATCAAATCAAGTGCAAAAAAAGAATAAACAAGTAATTGAAAGGATAAAATTGGAATTTAAAGAGAGAAGAATTCTCTTCCCTTCCTCACTTTACCTTTGTGTACGCAGAAGAAAAGAAAAAAAAAATCTGTCGTTCTGCTTGTTGGTTTAGGTTCGTCGGAATGATGCTACAAGCCGGAGAATCTCGTCGGAGGCACGGCTGATTCGTGCTCACGTTCGGTTGTGCGTTAATTTGGCTTATGGGTGTTCGTCTTGCTGCGACAAGGAATGAGATTTGAACCTCTATTCGAAGAGATTTGCGTGGGTCATCGGAAAATCACGCCAGAGCGATGCTACTACACTTAAACAGTCACCAGAGGTCGCAGATGTTGGCCGGATATAGGTGCGTTGGGTTGCTGGAGCTTCGCCTAAGTCAATCTACACTTATAATTTCGTAAAGAATCCTCCTCCCTCTTTTTTTTTTCCTTTTTAATGCCATTTTCCCCTTATTTATACACATACCATTTGCTAAAATTAGGATTGAGCCTTCCTATGACTAGGAACGTGTTGTAGAAGAGCGGCCAAAAATGGCTAGTTTGATGAGTGATGCGTGAAAAGCGTAAAGAGGGAGACGAAGTAAAATAACGATAACAAGAATAATAATAATAATAATTTTAAAAAATAATAATAATAATAAATCAAAAAAAGATCAAATCAAATCCAACAAATCAAACAAAATCAAATTAAGCATAAATGTGAAATAAAAATAAAACGACCCGGACCAAATACGATATCTACAAAGTATACTGTAAAAAAAATATACATAGAAGTATATTATATATACATTTTTATATAATTATATTATATTTTATATAGGAAATAAGTATAGTTATATTCACAGACATATATTATATAAACATAGGTAGATAATCGTCATATATTTTGTATTCGTAATAATCCTATTAATTTTGAGATAATCTTACAATATATAGCTATAATGTCATAACATGATCTATCCATTTTATACTTACTATATGTAATATATAATGTTCAACGGGTTCCTAAATATATATTGTGTTGTATAGTGTACCCATAAATATATATGTTGAGGTATAGAATATATACATCAGTATGTAATCATTCCATATGTTTGGGATGACATGATAATCCTATAATATACTCATATATATTATATATATACCCCTATTATATTCTCATATATATATATATATATATATATATATATATATATATACCTCTACGTATGAAGAATGGAACCGTCGATAATGGAAAACGCTATCTAGTTTTTAAAATTTAGGGGAAAATTGTGAAAATCTTTCCTCTATTTTATTTTTTATACAAAATAAATGATGTTTGGAGGGAATGATATAGGTTTCAACGGTTATGATAAGTATCCATATATTTTATTTCTTTTATATATATATATATTTTTAATATTTAGTAATAAATAAAGGGGTAAATGAGTAATGTTTCTCTAGATTTGGCTTTTATTTGGCTTGAAAAGTGACAAAGCCGATATTAACAACAAAACATGCCATTTATGTAAAATTTGGTTTCAAATATGCTATTCATGTAGTTAACCCTTATTTTAGTGGATCGGATATGGCCCACCATTTTCAACCATATAATATAAATATACCTCAAAGACTTGGTACTTTATAAAAATAAAATGTGGAGGTATAATTCAAACCTTTGATTTATAAAAAAAAATTTAAAAAAAAAGTGATTAATAGCATTATTAATGAGAAATTTTGGCCAATCATAAATTGCCACGTCATTAATTTAAATTCATGACAAATTTGCATATTATTAATTTTTGGACCAATTATAAATTAACATATGTCCCAAAATTAAATTAAATGAGATTAAAATGAAAAAATAAATAAATAATGCCACGTGTCTATCTTGTAGCCATTTGAATTTAATCCAATCAGTTTGGCTATGTCATGAATTAGTCTAATCAAAATTTGTCATGTCTGCATGATGATACAAGTTAATCTAATCAAACTATGACATTTGTATTTGATGACATAAATTGACCCAATCAGATTGCACCATGTGGCAACAAGTCACAATCAGACTGACTCAAGCTCATTTGACCTCCTATAAATAGAGGAGATCACCCATCATTCAAAGACAGGGAGAATTCAGAGAGGACTAGTAGAAGATTAGAGACTTTGAAGACCAAAGATGCTCTGAAGATCAAAAGACTTCAAGACTTCAAGACTTTAATTGATTTTCAAGATCAACAAGCCAAAGACTGATCATCCAAGAAGATCAATAAGCCGAAGGTGACACGCTTGCTAGAGTAATATGAATGAGTCGGCAATATTAGGATGTCAATGCGCAAGTGTACACATTCATTTGTAGCAAGTGGTAAGTAAATTATCGTATCCACAGAGACTAGCAATTCTCTAATTTACTACAAATTAGTTCTCAGTAAACTCAATTGGTAACCATTTAGATTCATCACAAAAACAAATAATATAATTCGGAATTTGTTGGAACAAAATAAATGCTAAAACAAAGATAACAGAGTAAAAATGTAGAAAATAGAGAATGACTAAACTTGTACTTTGAGTTAAATGGAAGGCTCGGATTAGGGGTGATTTTCCGTTTTAATCTATTCTACAGCTTAGATACATGATCAAATCTCTCAATCCACTACAGCTCACGTGGTATTCTTCCGAATGACCAGAAATCTGCTGTTTCATTCCCATTACTCCAGCGTTAATTAACCTGATGTATTTATGTGCATTAGGCAAGTGATTATCCCTAATCCCCTTACTTAGCTAGCTACTAACCCTAACATGGGGCTAATGTAGTTCTTAAGCAATCAGCTCCTCCTATTCTTCCCAGAAATCAGAGAAACACTACACAAAATGGTTGGCTAAACGAAATTGTGCTAACGAAATAAGAGCTCTTAAAAACCAGATTGAACTAAAACAATGTATTAAGCTGTAAAAGAAATTAAAACATCCAACCCCTAATCATCACCTTGAAGGTGATCAGTTCATAATGCAAGGAAAACAGAAAATATTTCGGAATAAAGACATAATCCTAAACAGTGGTATAAACTAGGAAAAAGAAGAAGAAGAAGTCGAAATGTTGCCACAAAAAGGTTGAATCAGCATTCAGCAACAGCTCTAACTGAAAATCCTCCTATTTTTGGAAAGATTCCGGGAGCTTCCTTCTTCAGACCAAGCTTTTCCGATTTCCTCTATGTTTTTTCCTCATTTTCAGCTTCTCTCCCCCCTTTTTGATAAAAATGGCTGCTCCAACTTAAATATCACATGTTTTGTGCAAAACGAGGGCTGATTAGACAGGACTAATAACGTGGCAAGCTCCCATTGACTGCAAACAGCTGAGTCATTTGACATTTGCCAACTCATTTAATGAATAAATCTTCTCACGTGCGAAATTGGTATTGGCCCGAATTGCACGATTTGCTCCAGCAAACTATTATAAAACTGCTGCTCAAAATCTTCAAAAGTCCTTCTTAAATTAAACCCTAAATAAATCACATAAAACACGTTAATTATGATAATCTTGCTCTAATAAGAATTTTACTACTTCAAAATTAATCATAGAGCAAAATGACTCAAAGTTAGGGAATTTTCAAGATATAGTTAGATAAAATATGACAATTCAATCCTAAAATGATACTCTATAACTCTTATTTTAAGAGTTATCAGAAGGCCAATCATCAAAGAAGATCAACAAGCCGAAAGCCGATCATCCAAGAGATCAGAGATGTTCATTTTTCCTGCGGGTTCCTGCCCCAACAAGGTGGGGACTCCCCGTTTAGATGGGGAATGGGGAAGGGAGTGAGGGAGAAATCCAAATATGCAATTGGATTCTATGAAATTTAGGTCAATTTTAGATAAAATCTCAAATTGGAGGCCCTAATTAGCAAAGTTCAGTCCCAAAGGGCTAGACCTAAAGTCAACCAGGCCCAAGCCCACTAGGGGCCTGAGGAACTCTATAAATAAAGAGTTCCCCCTCTATTTCAGGAGTTCAAAACTGAAGAAGCTGTTGCGTAATTTTTGTGCAATACCGCAAGTGTACGGGTCAAGTTTTAATATAGTGAAAGAGTGTTCGAGTATCGTCCTCAGGATTGATTTTCTAATTCACTTAAGTACTATGAATATTATCGCCCAATTTTATTTAGAGAATAGAATTGAATGATAAATGCAAGATTTAAATAAAAAATTTATAATAAAAATTGAAACAATTAGAGGAGAGAATATCCTAGGGAGTTGATTTCACTTATTAGACTAAAATAAATAAATTACTTAAACATCCAAGATTGATCAAACAAATACTTCATAAGTCTAAAAGTCTTTTATCATGAATGACTCTTTCGAGGACAAACAATTCTTATGCAATAAGGTAAAACCTACATCTCTGATGATTTTTAACGTTATGCATAGCATTAAGTTCCTTCATTAACAACTTCGAAAGGAGCCATAATCATTATCAAGTTAGAACTACCTTTAGTCATGCAATTAGGATCTAATCTAAATTACCTTTCTCAAGCGTGAATTTATACCAACATAACATTTAATCCGTGATCAGAAGATTAAAAACATTAAGAATATAAAAGCATGAATGAAATTAATGACAATCAATCATGGAATTTAAATAATTAAAACATAAGGTTTAATGGCTACATCAATCCCTAGAATAAGAAAAGAGTTTAGTCACTCATGTTCACTATCACAAAATCTAAACTCTTAAACAACATCAAATTACTAAATAAAAAGAAAGAAGAGAAAAACTATGCTGGTGTGTCGATTTTCCGTCTCCATATGATCTCCCACAACTTGGCCTTAAATATTTCTCTCAAGTCTCTTCTCACTCTTGTATGTAGAAATTTAGAGTTGTGCTCTCCAAAAATTGAATGCCTTGAAGTGAAGAGAATGTGGGTATTTATAATAGGTTAATCCATATCCTAATCTAATTAGGAATTCATTATTTAATTAAATTAAGAATCCAAAATCTAATCAAATTAGGAATCCACAATCTAATTAAATTAGGAATCCATAACCTAATTAAATTAGAAATCTATAACCTAATTAAATTAGGAATATTTTTCTTCTCCAAAAATTGTCCCCAAAATTAGTTGCTTAATTAGCTCATTTATCACCATATTTCTTCTAAAATCTTCATTTTGCTCCAAATGCTCAATTTCTACAAAATAAACAATTATGAACGTGAAAAGCATATTTTTAAGTCTCAAAACTAGCATAAAATAAAGCCTAAAGATAGCACATCTTGTGTGCTATCATAAGCTTTTTGAAAATTTAGAAACAAAGATGTGAAGTCTCTAGAAGCTTCTGAAGATCAAATACTTTATGAACGTAGAACACTTCTCGAAAGATCAAGAACGATCTAAGAAGATCAACAAGCTAGAAGTCGATCATCCATCGATTAACAACTTAGAGATCGATCATCTAAGCTGATCAACAAGCCATAGACCGATCATCCAAGAAGATCAAGAAGCCAGAGGTCGATCATTAAGTAAATCGACAAGCCAGAGGTCGATCATCGAAGAAGATCCATAAGCCAAAGGCCGACCATCCAAAAAGATAAACAAGCTGAAGACCTTCAACAAGCTACAAGTTGAAGAACTTCAGGAAGCTACAAGCCGAAGACCTTCAAGAAGCTACAAGACGAAGACCTTCATTAAGCTACAAGTCGAACACATGCAAGGAGCCCAAAGTTGAAGACTTTTCGTAAGTTCAAAGTTGGCGATTTAACCTCGAGAACAAGCGTTCCAACCCTCGAGTCAAGTATACATACGAGAGAAAGAATCAGATGACCATATATTAGAGATTGTATTACACCCACAAAATTAATACCAAATCAAGTTCATTTACACGTATTAAATTTCTTTATTGAAATCTCGTGTGAACAAAGCCTATAAATACTACTTCTACCTTTGGGTTTTCATGTTTTCTCATCTAACGATCAACAAGCCAGAGATCGATCATCTAAGCTGATCAACAAGCCATAGGCTGATCATCCAAGAAGATCAAGAAGCCAGAGGTCGATCATTAAATAGATCAACAAGCTAAAGGTCAATCATCGAAGAAAATCAATAAGCCAAAGACTGATCATCCAAAAAGATAAATAAGTTGAAGACCTTCAACGAGCTATAATGAAGACCTTCAGGAAGCTACAAGCTAAAAACCTTCAAGAAGCTAGAAGCCAAAGACCTTCATTAAGCCACAAGTCGAAGACCTTCAAGAAGCTCAAAGTTGAAGACTTTTCACAAGTTCAAAGTTGATGATTTAAACTCAAGAACAAGCATTTCAGCCCTCGAGTTAAGAATATATACGAGATGAAGAATCATAGGACCATATATTAGAGATTGTATTACACCCACAAAATTAATACAAAGTCAAGTTCATTTACATGTATTAAATTTCCTTATTGAAACATCGTGTGAACAAAGCTTATAAATACTACTGTGGGTTTTCATGTTTTGTTTTCTACTTTTTACATATATTTTCAAAAACCAAGCCAAGTTTTGAAAACTAAAAAAAGTAGTTTTCAAAAACTTATTTTTGTTTTTAGAATTTTACTAGAAACTCATATGTTTCCTTAAGAAAGATGGAAACCATTTTAGGGAAGATAAAAACTATTATAGAGAAATTGTGAGAAAATAAGCATAATTTTCAAAAACCAAACGGTAAAAAAAACCTTATTTTTATAAATAGTTACAAATCAAAGCATTTTTTTCAATTTCATTTTTTAACCACATTATTTTTCTAATAAGCCTAATTACTACACAACTTTAAAAAAAGGTTAAAATACCATTTTGGTCCTATACTTTCAAATGTCCAATTTTAGTCCCTAAATTTTCAATAAAGCTTAAAATTGGTCCCTATGATAAGTTTGATGTTAATTTTTATCAAAATTGGTTAAATAATAATAATAACTTTAATACAAGAAAAGACACAATGTGAACATATTTCTAAAATTTATAGAGAGAAAGTTAATAGAGACTAATTTTTTGAAAGAAAAATTAACAATAAACAAATAGTAAAGACCAATTTTAAGCTTTATTGAAAGTACATAAACTAAAGTTGGATATTTGAAAGTACAATAACTAAAATAGAACAAAACTCAAATTACATGAACCAAAATAGATTTTTAACCCAAAAAAAAAAAAAAAAAAATCTCCTATCGAGCCTTGAGGTTCCTCAGACTTGCTTCAACCGACAAGCTAGTCATCAACTCATCATCAAATGACGTTACTTTCTTGACATCACTTCTTCTCCCATCTTTCATTACATCACTTTACAACCCACAAGCTAGTCATCATAAAAGGACGTCACTTCTTGACATCACCTTCTTCTCCCATCTTTCATTACATCACTTGTTTATTTTTGTGTTTTTTAAATTTGGTTCCTATTGTTTAAAAAGTTTTAAATTGACCCTTTATGTTTTAACATTTTTTTAATTATACTTTTTAATTTAGTGAAGGTTAAAAATGGCTAATCATAAGTTTATGTGACATTATACTTCATTAGTTGGCATAAATTTAGAAAATGAATTAGGCCACCTAAGAAATTAAAACTTCTCATTCTTCCTTCAAATTGTTAAGAATATTTGATAGAAGTTTCAAAATTTCCTCTCTTAAATGGTTTAATCCTCTGTCAACATTTCCACATGTTCATGGGTTTGACATCAACATAAGGGAGAATCGATATTTTCACTATACCGTACAAAATTGATTAAATATTTAAAAAATAACAAGAAAATGTAACTTAATGTGAATATAATATTGTAACAAGTATTTTAACTCATTTAAAAAGTATAAAATGTTTATTTATTAATTTAAATATTATTAATATGATTTTGATAGTTTAGCTTAGACTTAATTTATTGTCATGATCGACAACGTATTAGTTTCAATAAAAAAACAAAAAAGTACCAATTACAATCACAAAAGTAAATGGTTTGATCATCCACCTCTGCAATGGTTGAACTAAAAAAAACTTAATTTATTCTATCATTTTTAGTCCTTAATGTTAAGATATGTATTATTTTCTTCAAAGTTGATCGTTCAAATCTTCACATCCACATTTGTTGTACTAAAAGAAAAAATATATATTTAAGTTTTTTTTTTTTTTAAAAAAAAAAAATTTAGTCTATATTGTTTAAAAAATTTTCATTTTGTCTCTCACCATTGATGAATCTTAAAATTGGTTAATGATAAATCAAACATAATATTTAGTAAATTTGCACAATTTTTCTAATTCAACAATATATAGCAGTGAAGATTCAAACTTCTTACATTTTAGTTGATGTTATAATGTCTTAACAAATCAATTGAGTTATGCTTCGTAGAGTTTTCTACTCTCAAGAATTTAACTTCAACATGCAATAATTTGTTCTCTGTCATTAAAACTTATAACAATTTAATTCCTAATAGATAAAATCTTGTTAAGACATCTCACACACGTATATACGTAACAAATTGCCATGGCCAAAAGCTCTTCATCTTCACAAAAATAAAATACTTCATCTTTGTGCCCTTACTTTTTAAAAAATTCATTTAAGTATGAATTACTATGGCTCTATTTGATAACCATTTATTTATTTTTTTGTTTTTAAAAATTGTACTTGTTTTCTATCATTTCTCTACAATAGATTTCATCTTTTCTTAAAAAAACATTTGAATTTTTATCCAAATTTCAAAAACAAAAACAAAATTTTGAAAACTACTTTTTTTAGTTTTTAAAACTTGGCTTGATTTTTTAAAACATATGTAAAAAATAGATAAAACAAGAAAATCCATAAGTGGAAGTATATTTATAGGCTTAATTTTCAAAAACTAAAAATAAAAAATCAAATAATTATCAAACGAGACCTAATTAATGTTGAGTTGTGTGAATATAAGATAAATATACTTTAAAACAAAAACAAAAACAAAACTTTTCTGTGGCATGTTCAATTCATCCTTGGAAAAAAAAAATTGTGTTTGAACCTTTAATAAGATTGGGAAAAATGATTACATAATATATTATAATAAATGAATAAATTAAGTAACAGGTACACTTGAATTATAAAATTAGAATTTGAATTAAAAAGATTTTCAGCTTTCCTATTCTAAAATTGAAGGAAGAGCCAAAGTCAGCTTAGTCGTCAAGGGAACATTTTGATTTTTAGATCTTATTTTAATTAGGAGGGGGAATTTGAGGTACCACGTGCACGTGTTTTTTTTTTTAATGTTTTAAAATTAAAATAGTCTCTACTTTTTTCAAAAATATATTTTGAGTTCAAATAGTCTTTGATGAGGGGCGGAAAATTGAGATGCCACTTGTGATAAGGACAAGTGGGAGGCGGGAAATTGAGATGGGAGGCGGGAAATTGAGATGCCACTTGTGATAAGGACGGGTGGGAGGCGGGAAATTGAGATGGGAGGCGGGAAATTGAGATGTCACTTGTGATAAGGACAGGTGGGAGGCGGGAAATTGAGATGCCACTTGTGATAAGGACAACAATCCTCACTCAACATATCTCCACAATGATAATATTGTCCACTTTGGACATAAACCCTCATAGTTTTACTTTTGGTTCTCTAAAAGACCTCATACAAATGAAGATAATTGTCCTCACATATATACTCATGATCACGCCCTTCCCCAGTCAATGTGGGACATTTGTTTGCACTCCTAACAACTTGTACGTGTTTCTTTAGTGTTTTAAAATTAAAATAGTCTCTTATTATTATTTTTTTGAAAAAGTCTTTTGAGTTCAAATAGTTTTTTATGGTAAAGTTTTAAAACTATTCTATAGGATGTAAACTTAGTTTTTTAATTGTATTAGTAAATCAATTTTTCAAATAAATCATACTATTGCTCATTAATTTTTTTAATAAAACTTTTTTATATTGTTACAAGTAAAAAAAAAAAAAGAAAAAGAAAAAAGCAATAAAAATGATGGATATGAAAGGATGTGAATATATTATAAATTGTAAATAATAATAATTATTATTATTTTGAGTTCCCAATTTTTTTTAAATAATTAATATTATTATAAATGTCCAAATTGGAAAAAATGTATGTAGTGTATACATATGATAATTAAAAAATATAATTTATACATATTGTCACAATTATACGGACTTTCATAGAAAACTGAAATATTTTTCCAATTTTAAAGACACAACTATTGAAAGAATTATTTTTTAAAATATAAATATATAATTACATATATTAAAAATAAAAATTTTTAATTTTAAAACTGAAAAATGGAAAAACAGATACAAAAACCAAAATGGTAAATAAATAAACTAAATAAAATAACCACAATACATTAATTTAGGTTAAAATACCACTTTGGTCTCTGTACTTTAAGACTTATTATATTTTAGTCCCTATAATTTCAAATATTCAAATTTAGTTCTCATACGTTCAATAAATCTTAAAATTAGTCTCTAACCTTAGTCTTTTTGTTAACTTTTGTATTAAACAAATAGTTTCTATTAGCTTTTTTGTAAAAAAAATTAGAAATACATCTACATTGTTTCTTTTCTTGAATGGAAGTTATTATTATTATTTTTCTAAATTAAATCAAAATTAATTTCAAGCTGAAAACGATGACTTATTTTAAGATTTATTGAAAGTATAAGGAATAAATTTAGATATTTGAAAGCACAAATACTAAAATGGAATGAATCTCAAATATAAAACCAAAATTGTATTTTAACTATTAATTTTTTTTTTTTTTTTTTAAAAAGGTGGGAGAGTTTTTCATGCTTTAGCCTATAATTATATATCACTGTTCTTTTGTCAAAAAAAAAAATCAGTAGAACTTAGAAGTCAGCAAGCAGACTAGAAAAAACCAAAAAAATGAAAAATGGAGGACAAAAGTCAGAAACTAACCTTACGTACAACTACAACTCATTACAAAAGTTTGACTTAGACTTTTCCAACTCAAAAATTCTGAACGTGTCTTCAGAATGAAACACACATTACACACACTTTTTAAACTCCAAAAATTCTGAAAGTGACCCAACTCTTTATTTAAACCCATCGCTGTGATGAAATTATGTGCAAGGACGAACAGAGCGTTTTGCATTTGCTTAGGTTTCAATAATCTCTCCTAGATTTGCTTGCATTTTGATTTCATAACTAGGATGATTCTTCAATTTTCTTCGCTTTCAATATATCTGTGATTGTTTGCATTTTGATAATTTTAGCTAGTTTCTTGTTTCAATTTTGTTGATCATCAGTAGAGTCAGGGCAATGTCGTCTCAGACAAACAATGATGATTTTGCTTCCGATGGTTCTGCTCGACCACTTTTGACTGCCGCTAGAAACTCCTCTTCCCGATCCTACACAGCTCTTGAATTAGCTGCAAACCAGGAGGACGACGAAAGGGAAATGAAGAAGCAGGCACTTAAGCAGATCGTCAAACACAAGGATTTAAAAGCACTACACCGTTTCGGCGGTGTTCCAGCGGCACAGGCCACATTGCTGCCTTCCCACCCACAGGTGCTAACAACCAACATCAATAATTGTTATATTATGATTTTGTTTTGTCTTTGAATTTGAATTTGGCTTGTTTGGTATTTGAATTTTGTTTCTCGCCTCTATAGGTTACTGCAAATGATGGTTTAATGGAACTATCAGTTGATTCAGTTCCTGAGCTACGCTTCTGGGACTCTCTTTTTCCTTTTTCAAAAGGATTTTGGTACTCTTTATGGCTTTCTTTTAACACCTGCGCAATATTCCTTCTCATAATTGCTGCTGGTTTGGCTTTTGCTATCGGATCATTGGAACAAGGTCTTAAATATGGATGGCACGATGGTGTTGGGATACTCATTGCTGTTTTTCTACTTGTATTTTTCCCTTCGGTCTTCGACTTTTACAAGAAAAGAGTAGAGGAGAAGAAGCTTTTGAAGATTAAGAACAAGTTGGAAGTGATTGTGGAAAGAGGTGAATTGCAACAAATTGTCTCTGTTTCTGATGTTAAGGAGGGGGACATAATACATTTGAAGAAGGGTGACCGTGTTCCTGCTGATGGGTTGATGATAAGAGGTACAAATCTGATTGTGGATGAAGTTATAAACTCGAAAATTGACCCTGATCGAAATCCATTTCTATTTTCTGGTTCTGTGGTTGAACATGGCAATGGGGTCATGATTGCTGTATCTA
Source organism: Trichosanthes truncata (assembly GCA_033996785.1). Classification (NCBI taxonomy): domain Eukaryota; kingdom Viridiplantae; phylum Streptophyta; class Magnoliopsida; order Cucurbitales; family Cucurbitaceae; genus Trichosanthes; species Trichosanthes truncata. The sequence goes on from JAWPNB010000010.1 coordinate 54,888,242, forward strand.
CTGGTGCTGATATGGCTTTTGGAAAGGGGTTGATCGATGTGACTTCTCATCCTTCACAGGAGACGCTCTTACAATCTCTGATAAACAAACCATATGAATTTATAGGAATGTTCTCTCTTACGTTGTCTGTAATAATTCTTATTGTAATTCTTGCACGTCTCCTATTGGTAAAACATGACAAATACTACAATGATAAGCCTGCAAACAAGGGGAAAGTCACAATGGGCATCATGGAGAATGTCTTCGAAAGAACGTTCCTAAAATTCCGCTGGCCGGAAGTTTCATTCTTAGTAACAGCTCTCTTGACCATGGTAATAGGAATACAACATGGGATGCTTTTTTCAATCTCTATCTCCCTCTCTTGGTGGGGAGAAAAGATAAGAAGATCTCATGGAGGGAAGTCTCAGAATCTGTCAGCTGGTGGAACTTTAGGCCTTGTTTCAGTAATTTGCATTGACATCACTGGTGGTGGTTGGCTATCCTGTGACGAGATAGAGGTTGATCAGTTTTGGATTGGGGAAAAAAGGATCTACTGTGGCATGGAATTTCATCCTGATATTCTTAAAGGCTTGGAGCAAGCAGCCAGAGATTTATGTTTTTATCCCAAGACTTCGCTTCATTTAAGGAATAATCTGCTCCATTTTTGGGCTAATTCAGGATTGGAAATTAATATAGAATCTCTCCTTCAAAAGTTTGACATTATTGAGTCTAAATTTTTCAGGTCAAAACAGGGCATTGGAGTATTGATGAGCAAAAGTGAGAATTTTGAAGCAAATCTTCATTTTCACTATAATGGGGATGCATTGACTATTTTGAATATGTGCTCGCAGTACTATGATAGCAGTGGGAGAATACATGACATCGAAAATCAGAGAGATTTCTTAGAAAAAGCGATTAATGATATGATAATTGAGGGATTAAGACCTATGGCATTTGCTTGTAAAGAGACAAATCACCACCAGCATTTTGATGAAGGAGGACTGAAGTTGCTGGGATTTGTAGGTCTCAAGTACTCATTTCAAAAAATAAAAATGGCCTTGAAAGATCTCAACGACGTTGGTATAAGAATTGTACTAACATCAGAAGATGAGCTTTCCGTGGCCACAGCCATGGCCGTGGATCTTGAACTTCCGTGTGGCAACAACCAGGTGATTGAAGGTGAGGAATTTAGGAAAAAAATGAAGAGTGCTGAAATGGAGAAAAATGAGCTGATGAAGTCAATAACTCTCATGGGGAAGGCAACCCCGGAAGACAAGCTTCTCTTACTACAAGAATTGAAAACCGACGGCCATGTTGTTGCTTTCTTGGGAGGTTTCACAACAAGTGATGCTCCAACTTTGAGGGAAGCTGATGTAGGAGTCACAGAGGAAAATTTGAGCACTGAAGTATCTCGAATAGCTTCTGATATCACCGTTTTGTGTACTACGTCCTTAAACAAAATACTTAGATGTGGTAGATACGTTTACCTCAACATTCAAAAGTTCTATCAAGTTCAGTATACTACTTCTACCTCTGGGCTCCTAATAATCTTTGTCTGCAACATGGTTTCTGGAAAATCTCCCATAACGGCAATTCACCTTATATGGATGACTTTGATTACGTGCCTTCTTGGTAGCCCGATGATGGTAATGAAATTGAATCGCGAGGAAGTTAAAATCCCTCTTGAAGGCAATAGAAATCAATCTGTCATAAGTAAAGTCATTTGGAAGAAGATTGTAATCCATGTCCTATGTCAAGCTCTTCTTTTCTTGCCATTAGAGTATTTGGGGAAAACAATTCTGCCCCGTATGGAAGAGGATGTGAGGCATACAATGCTTTTCAATAGCTTCATTCTTTGGCAGATTTGCAATTTGTTCAGTGTTATGGGACTGGTAACAAAGGGGTCAGTAGTGTTTAAGGCTGTGTTGCATAGCCCCTGGTTTCTGATTTTCTTGGTGAGTGTATTGACTGTGCAGGTGATGGTGACTGAGTTTGCTGCAAAGATTGTCAATGGTGTGAAACTAAGTGCAGTGCAGTGGGCTATTTGTTTCTTTCTTGCATCACTGAGATTGACATTGGAATGGGCTTGGATCATTTTCTTACCACCACTTGCCACTTTGCTCTCTGAATTTGACTACGTCGATTTCAATGTTATATTGATATTATTTGCATCTTTGATGTTTATCCTCTCTGTGATCCATGGTTTCCATCTTTTCTCATAAATTGTTAGAAATTGCCATTGTAGTTCAGTTTCTGTGCAGCCCTGTACATTGTTGTAACCTCTCTTTTGTAATTCATCTTCTCAAATTCCATGACAACGAGGAAGAAATGGCAAGAATGTTATGTAGATCACTTGAGATATATTCTCTACATAAGTCAATACAATTCTCCATTGATGTTTAGAGGTGATTATCAGCTTCTGAAACCAAATTATCTTTTGTTTATATTGTTTCTAGAATAGCAGCAGGTAAAAATGTTGAGTGTGAGAGTTAGTTGATGCACATTGAGGCTAGTGTAGAGATACCTAAGTTACAGATTGATTTTGTTTTGAAGTAATGAACTTGATTGAACCTGCTTAAATCTTTGTCAGTTTTGATTTTTGGATGATTTCTTCTCATAAGACACATGCATCAATGTATACCCAGATGTGTGTATGTGAAATCTTTATGGGGAAAAACCATTTCATATGGTATTGAAACTATAATTTAACTTTGTGCATTGAGTTCATGAGTTTAATACCATTTTGATGTCAAGTCATTTAGGGTGGCTATAATGGAACCCAAGCAACAGATTAATTGAGGGATTCATTTTGTCGCGTTTCTTTGCTTTTCCAACATTTCTTCTTATTTTTTTAAACTTCAACATGTGTGGGAGATTCGATCTCCTAACCTCTTGATCGAGGATATATGTTTTATCTAGTTAAATTATGCTCAGGTTGACGTCTTATTATGATCCTTGAATTATGGAGTTTGTGAACTCATTCTAAATACCCCAAGGCAAACTCTGTTTTAACTAATAGAGGTAAAAGAACTGAAGAGAGAGATCCTTACTGGTCATTGTAAGTTAATAGGATTGAATATAATTGGAGTTGCTTGCTACAAGTGTCAACTTAGAAGCACCAAGCTCTCTTTTATTTTATATAATAACTTACAAGACAATTAATACCCATCAGTTATATTTGGGCAGCATAGAGTGGAAAATGATCCTATTTTAATGGGACAACCTATTTTAGGCCTACGTTTATGGATAGGAGTGTGCACAATTTGGTTCGATTAAGTTTTAGATAGAATTGGAAATCAAATCAAATTTCTTGATTCTAAAGGTGATTGAACCAAAAAATTGAATTAGTCTTTGATTTCAAACCGACCTCATTTGACTCAAGTTGGTTCGATTTGATTATAATTGCCCTTTTATTATTTTTTTAATTTTAACATTTTAACCCTCCATAGTAAACACTTAAAAAGAAACATACTAAAGAATAAGAGTAGTAGTGTAACACTTAAAAAACTTAAAATGAAAACCTATGAACTACTAACATTTCGGATTTGGAGAGTAAATTGAGAGGGAGAAAAACTAAAAATGGAACTTGTAAAGTGGCAAGTGGCCGATGGGAGGCTAGCGGTGGCCGGCAAGTGGATTGTGGAGGTTGGCGACTGGCAGTGGATGCTAGGGTTTGAAAAGAGAAATACAAGCTACACTCATCTCCATGTAACCCACTTTCAATACACAACAGTTAAAAAAATAATAAAAAAAAAAATATTGCTGTCTAGAAAAGGTAGGCTGCATGGAGATGGGTGCAGCCCAAACTGCACTCAAGTATTTTTCGTTTGAAAATAAAAAGAAAGTAATGCGAGAAAGAAAAAATAGTGGTATGGGGCAAAAGAAAAAGGGAAATTGGAAGAAATGACTGCAAATATACTGTCATTCTGAAAAAAAAATGGCCAATTTTTTTTTAATAAAAAATGGCTACTGCATTTTTAGGGGCATTTCTGTTGCGTATTTTCTTCCCCTTTTTATTTTTGTAAATAAGTTAGCAGCCAGGCTCTTGACTTAGAGAGAGTTTAACCAAATATACATTTCCTAAAATCATGATTTTCAAATTTCAATTTCACAACCTTATTTTTATTTTCGCATTTCACATTATCTTTCCAAATTTAATAATCTTGTTGTATATCAAAATTTTTACTATTTATTTCTTTTCAATTTTAAAATCTAAATGCATTATTTTCTATTTTGGAAACCTTCGTGATATTTCTTTGGCTAGTTACATAATCACCTCCATTGTTTATTCTCAATTTTCTGTCGAATTTTAGATATCTAGATTATAGATATCCTAAGGCTTCCGTTATTGGAGTTTCTATCTACCCTCAAGATAGGTACATCATTCTCTTAAGAGTTGAATGTTATTGAAGTTTCTATACACCCTCAAAATAGGTACATCATTCTCCTAAAAGTTGAATGTTATTGGAGTTTCTATACACCCTCAAAATAGGTACATCAATCTCCTAAATGTTGATTGCATTCATGGAAGTTGTCTATGTGTTTTTCTCCCGCTCTTCAAACTACGATTCTCAAATAGGAGATTGCGTATAAGGACAAAGAGGTATTTTTTGAGGAGAGCTCTGCGACAATGGCAGCCTTTAATGAACAATGGACGATTTTGGTTCGGGATCGAAGAAATTGAAGCTAGTGTAGACTAAATTCAGTGGAGGAAAATTCTGGTGGCCGAAGGCAGAGGAGGAGGCAATTTGGGAAGGAGGAGTTTACGCTAGGGTTAAAGATGTAAGGGCAATTGAACGAAGAAAATTTTAAATGCTCTCGAAATACCAAGTATTTGTATGCATGAAATTCTAAAATTTTCTAAACTAATAGAAATTGACCCTTAATTTTGATTGAATTTTTCAGAATAAGATTAAATTGTTATAAATTTTAAAGTACAATGACTAAATTGTTAGAATTCATAGTTCAAAAACCAAATTGTTACTTTTATGAAAGTTAGAAGATAAAAAATATTAAGTTAAAATATAACATAAAGTTCTAGACACTCATCAACATTAGATCCAACTCCAGACAATTCTAATCTCAAAACACGGTTATGGTGGAAACGAAAGACTCGTAGGTACAATACAAAGGCCAGTTTGAATAATCCAAACATCCAACAGGAAACCGCCAAGCGCGTCGTCTATTTCCAACGGAATCCTTTTTTTTTTTTTTTTTTTTTTGGATAAGATTTCCAACTGAATCTTATTTCTACAATTAAATATTCTTCTTGCTATCATATTATCATTATTTATCCTTAGACTAATATATTATAGTATCCCTATTCTTTAAGATTTGATCAATCTAGTCTTTCTAAGTTTTAAATTTTATCCAAGGCTTAGCTTAACAAATTAAGACATTATAACATCGACTAAAAAGCCAAGATTTTGATATATATATTAACAAAATTTTGATTGATTCAATTTTTTATTATAATTATTTTTCTTAAGCTTTTATCAAATAATTTAGATTAAACAAAATTACAGGTAATTTAAACCATATAAATTACAAACCGAGTATGTGCTTAAATTCTTGTGACAACCATATAAACAACGGTACAATGTAATTTTTGTGAGATTTATGCTTAAATTCTTTATGCTTTACAGTAGCTGTTGTCCCTTTATCTTAGTTTAATAACTTGCATGCTCGTAGTTAGATTAACGCTCTATACACATCGAGTACGTGCTTTAAGCTAGTTTAAAGTAACGGATAACTCGAATATCGATTAGCATGTTTATTATCTCTTGATTCTTGCTTTAACGATTATGGTATGAGCATGTTCATACATAGCCTGACAACCTATTCACATCGAATGTGTTTGTAATCACTAGTTTAAGGTAGCAATAGGACCGGCTCGTATTTGCATAGTAGGGAGCTTCCTCCCCGTGTAGTTTGCACAATAGGACCTAAGTGATAGGAATGAACTCTTCATCCCGCAGCGGAAGCATTGGATCTTCTTTGATTTTATTTAGAATTAAACAATAAATTAAGGTTAAGCAATAAATACCTTGAAAATATGGAGATTCTTCTGGCGGGTCTTTATCTCCTCCACAAAGTATTCCTTGCTATGACTCTAACACAGGACCAAGGCTTGTGGGAGCCTCTTGAAAGAAAATCCCCAAGGGATTGGAGAGGAAGAGGTCTAGAGAGAATTCTCTAATTCTCTCTATTGAGGAGATGTGTGTTGCGTCGAATGCTTCAACCCAAGGGTTCTATTTATAGAGACCAAGGGAAGATCTTTGTCATTATTAAAATATTATATTTTAATATCTAATATATTAAAATATATCTTTTATTTATTTGAATCTCATTCAAATCTCCTACGATATTTATTTATTTGAATCTTATTCAAATTCTATAAATATCTTTTATTTAATATATCAAATATATATTAATTATTTTAATATTTAATGTATCAAATACAATAAATATATTTTCCTCTTTTATATTTAATATATCTAATATATTAAATATTAATTTGAACACTTCAAATTAAATATTAAATTTGAACATTTCAAATTTTAATATTTAATGTATCAAATAAATATATTTTCCTCTTTTATATTTAATATATCTAATATATTAAATATCAATTTGAACACTTCAAATTAAATATTAATTTGAACATTTCAAATTTTTCTTTCAACTAAATTGATCTTTTAGTGTTACTATGAGCTAGCAAGGGGACCTTATGGACCTACAGATTATAAGCTCCAATGATACAAAATTAATTAATTAAACTCTTTAATTAATTAATTTTCATTCATTAACTATAGGTCACTCCACTATAGACCTAGAGTTGCACTCTTATGCACTGTAGGACAAGTTGTGTCCATAGATATAATCATTACATGCAAGTCGATCCTTCACGAGTTGTTCGTAATTACAGCTGGGTCAAAAGTCCGTTTTACCCCTATAATTACATCTTGCACCTTAAGTACCACTGATCCTCTAATGAACAATATGTTTATAATCTAATTATAAACTAAGTCCCTCTCGGGCCAATGAGAGGGTGGGGCCCCATTGTTCAAGTCCCGAAATCAGCACTTAAGGGAACTACTAATCTACTTACCCTATATGGGAAGGAGTGAATTCCATCTTGTGAGATTATGTTCCCAGCTCCCTATTTGGTCAAGTCCCCAAAATGGTAGGCATATTGAATCGGCTACAAAAGCCACTCTCACCCATGCAAATCAAAGGACAAGCCCTCACAGGCAGGAGTTCATAACTCACTCAGGATTAAGATCGAGTCACATATGATCATCATGATGAAATATTAATCTTCTCAATTAACGGATTTATAAAGAGAGATTAAATATTTCGTGGTCCAGTCTTATACAAACTCATTGTATAAGATACCCCCACTCACATGTCTCCACATGAATGATTTGGATCAAATCATTTGTAACTATTACAAAGTGGGCCGTATCAATAGTGTTACCAGAATAAGGCACCCAACCTTATCCATATACTATGACCCTTTAGGTTATTTCTTGAACATGATCTTCCCGTATGTCAACCACATACTGTTCAAGATTACACTAATAACCTTGGATTTTTCATATAATGGATAATATTATATTGCAAATAAAATAATCAAAATTATTATTATTATTAAATAAATTATTAATTACGAGGCTTTAGGGCATAAATCCCAACAATCTCCCACTTGCACTAAAGCCGGCGAGACATGTATCCTAGGGCATACTCTATACCCAACATGTTCTCCCACTTGCCCTAGCAAAGATGAGACGTGTCTCGTAATCCTAGACATTCTAGATGACCCTCAAACACTTTAGCCTGGAGAGTCTTTTTATATAGATCCAAAGAACTGCCGTTAAAAGCCATCTTGGTCACTACCATGATGCTTTCTCTCTCTCGATATGATTCCCTATACATTGGTGTTTTCTAATTTCCTTAATATTAGTCTTTGCACCACTATTATCATAATAAAGAGGATAGACTAAATCATATCTGAAACACCTTTCAGATCTTCAAGGAACTATTTGAGTCAGACAAGTCTTTTTGTTGCTTCACAAGCAAAACGATTTAACTTGTATACCATACTCCACCACTTAGGGTAAAATTTGTCCTTATATAGATTTCCTAAATCTTTGTAAGAACCAGTGTATCTTGTAAAGATCAAATCTTTAACTCTATACACAAAAATTTCTCATCATCCATAGATAATTTGAGAAAGTTTTTAATTTTCTACTCAATGGTCATACCATTCGTGTAACTGATATATGCTAACCAATTGTATATTAAATGTTTAGTCTCATTTATGCATATCATATACTCTCAACATTTGAGATGTCTTAGGATACACTTCCTTAGACATAAATATCAAATATTTGAAAAACATTTTTGTCAATATAAGATGTTTGAGACAAAGTTAACATTTTGTCCTTAAAATCTTCATTTTGGACATGTAAAATATACTGAGTCATTCAAATCACTTATTTGAAATTGGTTACTTAATCAACGTCTTATGTTAGACATCTTACATCATTCATAATGGGTAAAAATATCACCAACATAAAACATGAGAAAAATCCACTAAGCAATTAATGATTTTCTTGTCTATACAAGCTTCATTAATATTTATCAAAAGTCATAGATTTTGATACTTTTATCAAACCTTACATTCACAGATCTAATGGTAATATTCATTTCATAAATGAACCTTTACTATTTCGCAAACCTTTTGCTTTTGATCTTTGAAAATAAACCTCTCAGATTAATTTGTGTAGATTCATTATCTAAGATTTCTTTTCATAAAAGAATTCTAAACATTCATTTTTTTTTTTTATATCTCATATGCAAAAATGAATTAAATAATGGTTACAGACTTCAATATGGCAACAAGTGAGAAAGTTGACTCACAGTCTACTTTCTCCTATTAGGTTTAACCCTTTGCCATTAGTCTCACTTTGAGGCCAATAAGCCTTTAATTTTGTCATCTAACATGACAATTTGGGCTTCAATTAAGTTCTTGTAAAGGTTGAGTCATCTCATAACTCTCCCACTACGATGAGGCTTATCCAATTAATGACTAGGATCCACTTGACTTTCAAATGTAATTAAATTGTTAACAACTTGTGTTAACTATTTAGTGGCTTCACTTGGAACCAATTTATTAACACTATCTCACCTTATTAAAGGTTTGTAGTCTTTTATTTGACATTTATAAAAATGATATTTTTCATACAAATACCTTATTCGTTTTAGGATTACATAAAAGATTACTTTATACTCGTTAGGGGTGACCTACACTTAGGCTTATCTTTGAACATATGCAAGTTTTTTTTTTTTTTTTTTTTTTTTAGGCATGTGTTCAGCATGTGAGCTTAACATTCCCAAATAGTGAAGTGTTGTAAACTAGCTTTACTACTCTTCTATAATCTTTAAAATTGTCTCGTAGACACTTTTAGAGGGAATCATGTTCACCATGCAATCTCTATTGCATTTCCTAACTGGAGTATGGTAATGGTGTGTAACTCATTACTGATGTGACCATGTCTAACAAGGTCTTGTTTCTCCTCTTGCAGCACAACTTCATAAAATTGCACTTGGTATTAAGATAATTGGGATAAAAATCCATTTTCTATCAATTAGTTTTAGTACGTAAGGTTCATGTACTTTCTATTATGATCTGATCATAATATCTTGATAGATTTAATTACCTAATCGATTTTTAAACTTTAACTTTAGTCTTAATTTTCTTGAACTTTTCAAAAATTTAGACTTATGTTGTATTAGGTAAAGATACTTATACCTTGAATGATCATCAACTAGAGTGATGAAATATTCATGACTTTATTTGACTTTTACATTCACCAGACCATTTGGGTCAGAATGTGTAAGCCCAAAGTATTCTTTGGCGTTCTAGCCCTATCTAATAAAGGCCCAATGATTATCTTGCATGAAAGGCAAGATCTACAGACAGGTAAAGTAATTAACTAACTTTTAGATAATTACTTCTTACTAGTCTTTTCATTCTATTCAAGTTGATGTTAATCAACCTTAACAGCCAAAATCAAGTATCATCTTTTAGGAGAAAACAATGTCTTTCTATTTTGGATTCTATAATCCTGAATATCTCAGTATTTTGTAGTATAATATATGTCAACATTTTTAACATATACAAATTGTTCTTATTTTCAGCTGAATGTATTTTCAAACAATTTTGAAAATATAAACTTTCATACTTCAAAGTAATTCATACTATATGAACATTTTTGTAATAAAGTTCGAGAAATTGAATTTCTCTTATGGTTACTAAAAACACCATATTCAGCATTATGTAACAATTTTTACTTAATGACATCTTATGTCTCCCACTACACTAATTGAGATAGGCTTCCTGGTGCTAACTTGTAGAAATTATTCTACATGTTAAGTATTTTCCAAGAATTACATATTAAATGTAATGAAGAAAAAATCTTGATAGTAGATCTTATATCTATTTAGTAGATCTTATATCGACTATCTAGGTGGCATTATTTATATTCTACCAAAAAACTAGTAAATCAAATTTACTTTCATTTATATTTTTCTTCCTGGAGGTATTTCAAAAATTCATTTTATTATGACTGTCCTAGCTAATGTAGGAACTATTTCCTTTTATATAGCTTCAATCATTTGGTTTCTTTACTTGGATTTTTGTAATACTTAGTTTTGAGATCATTTAGACAACTTTCTAAATTTAGCTTATGTTGACTTCAACATCTCATATGTTGTTGTCATTTTATTTATCTTCTAAATTTGACATTTAACATGTCAACTAGGAGAATACGTACAAACTATCTCGTTTACTTTTGATTCATTAATCATGTGCTTCACAAACAATTCGAATAGCATTAGCAACAGGTTTTGAGAACATTTCTCAATAAAGACAAATTCAGCATTTTACACTACCATTACAAGTGTTAATGTTACTTTTCCAAGTAATAAAATTTCTCAATTTTGACTTATCAATAATAAAATTAAAAATTATGAGAGAAACTGACATAATATTGAAATACATAAAATATATAATTTAACATCATGCAAACAATTATCCATTCAATTTTAGCATAGAAATCAAACATTTTGTAAAAATGAACCCTATAAATCATTTCTAATGCTATGGTACTTTAGTGAGTTAGAACAAGTGCCGCCGTAGGGTAGGTCAAGTATTCCTTCACTAAACTGAGACAATCTCAACCAAATATTATACCAGAATAACTCTTATTCCTATAATATTTAGTTACCATTAGTTTGGTCAAAGACATCATTAACAACTTTAATGAGCCCTTTGTAAGTGTGACCCATAATTTTAGATCCCGTAGTTTTATCCCAACAAGTGCCGTCGTAGGGTAGGTCAAGTATTGGAAACAAAACTACAATCCTATCATTCTCAGGAGTTCACCCTGATATTGACTCATGCAAACACCTTCCGTAGGGGGACGGTCCAAAAGCCGCCACGAGGCCCCTCATGAATCTCACGATGTAAACTAATGATGGAGACCGTAGGATATGTTGACACATTTCCTTCTCCCACTTACTATAATACTTTCTCAAAAGATTCACCCTGATATTGATCCATGTAAACACCTTCCGTAGGGAGGACGGTCCAAAAGCCGCCACGAGGCCCCACATGAATCTCACGTTGTGAATCAATAATAGAGACCGTTGGATTTTGACATGTGTCCTTCTCCCACTAAGTATTTTGAAATAGGGTTTTCTCTTACTCAGATAAATTAGGCTAATCTCATTTATCTAAGTTTCTCAATCTACCTTTCATAACCCTTATGTTGTTAGATTGATTTTAATGTGAATTACTAAGTTTTTAAACTATTTAAAAATAACAATAACATTATAAGCATGCTTAGTGAAAATAAATAAAATTTGACTAATTCAACCCCCAGGTCGGTTCCCAGTTAGAGGTGTTCCCTTTCGGTCAGCTTAAATACCCCAGTCTAGACAGAACCTTCCTTAGACAGAGTTCCCTTATAGTCAATTTTTATTTTCAAATTCATTAATATTTAATTAACTATTAATTATTAGATTAATGAACATAAGTGAATTTATAAATAAATATTTTTAATCCTAAAAAAAATAATTCACTTCATAGATAATTTTGAAATTCTACCATTTTAAACATTTTAAAACTAAATTAAAAGATTATCCTAAATTCTAATCTTATTAGAAACATATAAAGATAAATTAAATTCAAATTTTAAACTATTTAAAACAAGAATCAAGAATATCTTTAATTAAAAGAAATCTATTCTCCATAGGAAATATCCTAATCATATTAGGAAACAACCTAATCAAAATTTTTAAATATAACAATTATATCAAAAATAAGATAAGATGCATGATCATGCTTAACCTATGGTGGGATTTTAAACTAAATGACATACTTTATGCAACAATCAAATAATTTAAAACATACATCTCATGTATAATTTAAATTAAAACAAAGCAAAATTGATCGGCATATTTAGCATATCTTAACAAATTGAAAACAATTTAAATTACAATAATTTAAATTTAAGACATATTTTGATCTTCAATAATTTTTTCTTTTTTTTTTAATCATCCAAATTTAGGAAACCCTAAATTTATCTTCTCAATTTCATAATCAGCCGCCGCAAGAGACCTTTGGTAACATGTTACATCTGCCAAAAATTCCTTACGTGAACACTTCACGCACAGTCGATTCCCATCTAATGTGAATTGGAGTCACTCGCCGGTTGCTTCCATTCACCGTTGAACGTCGTCGGTAGGAACTTCACACATAGGACTTAGTCACCAATTAATCGACGGCTTAAATAAATTTGAAACAGAATGTAGACCACCAGCTGAGAATTCACCTTAAGTCTAACACACCACAATTTCTTAAACTCAAATTCAAATTGATTTCACACTCAGCACTCAATTTAAAATTAAATTAAACCAACTCAATTTCCAATTCAAATTTGAGATTTCATATGTTGTGGCAGTTCCTTCATAGAAACTCAATTCAAAATTGATTTGATGCTGCTACTCTTAAAATAAGGATCTTTTGACCGATGACCAAAAGTAATATGTTCTCATTCCACCGGTGTTAAAAGAGCTTCTTGGCTTTAATAGATTTTCCAGCCGAATTACAAAAAAACTCAAACAAAAATTACATAGAAATCCTAAACTCAATGAGTTTTTAAAAAATTGATCTAATCAAAGCGTAAAACTCATGCCAAATAGCCTAAACAATCAATTTCCAAATCATATATATCACATATATGAAAATTAAAATACCCATCATTTGTATGATTTTAATTCTAAATAAAATTCAAAGACTGCTCTGATACCAATTGATAGGAATGAACTCTTCATCCCGCAGCGGAAGCATTGGATCTTCTTTGATTTTATTTAGAATTAAACAATAAATTAAGGTTAAGCAATAAATACCTTGAAAATATGGAGATTCTTCTGGCGGGTCTTTATCTCCTCCACAAAGTATTCCTTGCTATGACTCTAACACAGGACCAAGGCTTGTGGGAGCCTCTTGAAAGAAAATCCACAAGGGATTGGAGAGGAAGAGATCTAGAGAGAATTCTCTAATTCTCTCTATTGAGGAGATGTGTGTTGCGTCGAATGCTTCAACCCAAGGGTTCTATTTATAGAGACCAAGGGAAGATCTTTGTCATTATTAAAATATTATATTTTAATATCTAATATATTAAAATATATCTTTTATTTATTTGAATCTCATTCAAATCTCCTACGATATTTATTTATTTGAATCTTATTCAAATTCTATAAATATCTTTTATTTAATATATCAAATATATATTAATTATTTTAATATTTAATGTATCAAATACAATAAATATATTTTCCTCTTTTATATTTAATATATCTAATATATTAAATATTAATTTGAACACTTCAAATTAAATATTAAATTTGAACATTTCAAATTTTAATATTTAATGTATCAAATAAATATATTTTCCTCTTTTATATTTAATATATCTAATATATTAAATATCAATTTGAACACTTCAAATTAAATATTAATTTGAACATTTCAAATTTTTCTTTCAACTAAATTGATCTTTTAGTGTTACTATGAGCTAGCAAGGGGACCTTATGGACCTACAGATTATAAGCTCCAATGATACAAAATTAATTAATTAAACTCTTTAATTAATTAATTTTCATTCATTAACTATAGGTCACTCCACTATAGACCTAGAGTTGCACTCTTATGCACTGTAGGACAAGTTGTGTCCATAGATATAATCATTACATGCAAGTCGATCCTTCACGAGTTGTTCGTAATTACAGCTGGGTCAAAAGTCCGTTTTACCCCTATAATTACATCTTGCACCTTAAGTACCACTGATCCTCTAATGAACAATATGTTTATAATCTAATTATAAACTAAGTCCCTCTCGAGCCAATGAGAGGGTGGGGCCCCATTGTTCAAGTCCCGAAATCAGCACTTAAGGGAACTACTAATCTACTTACCCTATATGGGAAGGAGTGAATTCCATCTTGTGAGATTATGTTCCCAGCTCCCTATTTGGTCAAGTCCCCAAAATGGTAGGCATATTGAATCGGCTACAAAAGCCACTCTCACCCATGCAAATCAAAGGACAAGCCCTCACAGGCAGGAGTTCATAACTCACTCAGGATTAAGATCGAGTCACATATGATCATCATGATGAAATATTAATCTTCTCAATTAACGGATTTATAAAGAGAGATTAAATATTTCGTGGTCCAGTCTTATACAAACTCATTGTATAAGATACCCCCACTCACATGTCTCCACATGAATGATTTGGATCAAATCATTTGTAACTATTACAAAGTGGGTCGTATCAATAGTGTTACCAGAATAAGGCACCCAACCTTATCCATATACTATGACCCTTTAGGTTATTTCTTGAACATGATCCTCCCGTATGTCAACCACATACTGTTCAAGATCACACTAATAACCTTGGATTTTTCATATAATGGATAATATTATATTGCAAATAAAATAATCAAAATTATTATTATTATTAAACAAATTATTAATTACGAGGCTTTAGGGCATAAATCCCAACACTAAGAATCAAGATAACAAAATAGTTAAATTAGGAATGCATGCCTAGTCTAATTAGTTTGTCTTAATCAATCTCTAGAACTTAAATCGGCTGGCAATGTTAGTATGGAACGCTATCGTGCCCAACTAATTAGAGCTAGTTAGGTTGTTGACTCTATGCCTTGTTAGGTTAGTTGATTTAAGGGATCTAAGCTTACTTAGAGGCTTGTCCGGCTGTTCCGACAAGTCGATTAGGTGATGAACTGCTAATTAGATTTCCTGTTGGTTATCTGTGATCGAAAATTACATTGTAGCCTAGTTTTACCCTGAATCGGTGCCTGAGGTAAGATCGTTGTCTTTATTTTTACTGTTTTCAGTCCTTTTGTCTCTTTCATGTTTAACTCTCCCCCAATCCATGTCAGTCTGTGTAATTAAGAAAACTAATTAATAGAAATCAATTATTCAGTTCCTTGTGGCCGTTCGACTAGGTCCACTATTAATTACTACAAGTAGTTAATTTTAAATAGGTAATTATAAATTATATTTGATTGAGCCTTTGATAAGCTCACTTTCAATTGGATACATCCCCAACACTTTATCATCATTATGTGTGGAAGCAAGAGCTATTTTCGAAGGAATGAGACATGTCGCCTGTATGGAGTTGAGCCGTATATCCATATTCTCTTATTCTTTAGGGTGTATTAATATGCTCAATGCTCTTGAAGAGGTAAGAGGTACAGAAGGAGGTTCATAATATCATTACATTTCCACATGTTCATGGGTTTGATATCAACATAAGGGAGAATCGACATTTCCACTATACCGTACAAAATTGATTAAATATTTAAAAAATAGCAAGAAAATGTAACTTAATGTGAATATAATATTGTAACAAGTATTTTAACTCATTTAAAAAGTGTAAAATGTTTATTTATTAATTTAAATAGTATTAATATGATTTTGATAGTTTAGTTTAGACTTAATTTATTGTCATGATCGACAACGTATCAGTTTCAATAAAAAAAACAAAAAAGTACCAATTACAATCACAAAGGTAAATGATTTGATCATCCACCTCAACTAAAAAAAAAACTTAATTTATTCTATCATTTTTAGTCTTTAATGTTTATATTTTTTTTCCTCTTAACATAACCACAGCTCGACGGTTGAGATATCTATTATTTTCTTCAAAGTTGATTGTTCAAATCTTCAGCACCACATTTGTTGTACTAAAAGAAAAAAAAAATATTTAAGTTTTTTTTTTTTTTTTTTTTTTTTAAAATTTAAATTTAGTCTCTATTGTTTACAATTTTTTCATTTTGTCTCTCACCATTGATGAATGTTAAAATTGGTTAATGATAAATCAAACATAATATTTAGTAAGTTTGCACAATTTTTCTAATTCAACAATATATAGTAGTGAAGATTCAAACTTCTTACATTTTAGTTGATGTTATAATGTCTTAACAAATCAATTGAGTTATGCTTCTTAGAGTTTTCTACTCTCAAGAATTTAACTTCAACATGCAATAATTTGTTCTCTGTCATTAAAACTTGTAACAATTTAATTCCTAATAGATAAAATCTTGTTAAGACATCTCACACACGTATATACGTAACAAATTGCGATGGCCAAAAACTCTTCATCTTCACAAAAATAAAATACTTCATCTTTGTGCCCTTACTTTTTAAAAAATTCATTTAAGTATGAATTACTATGGCTCTATTGGATAACCATTTTTTTTTTTTTTGAAAATTGTACTTGTTTTCAATCATTTCTCTACAATAGATTTTATCTTTTCTTAAGAAAACATTTGAATTTTTATCCAAATTTCAAAAACAAAAACAAAATTTTGAAAACTACTTTTTTTAGTTTTTAAAACTTGGCTTGATTTTTTAAAACATAGGTAAAAAATAGATAACAAAACAAGAAAACTCATAAGTGAAAGTAGATTTATAGGCTTAATTTTCAAAAACTAAAAATAAAAAATCAAATGATTATCAAACGAGGCCTAATTAATGTTGAGTGGTGTGAATATAAGATAAATATACTTTAAAAAGAACAAAACTTTTATGTGGTATGTTCAATTCATCCTTGGAAAAAAAAAATTGTGTTTGAACCTTTAATAAGATTGGGAAAAATAATTACATAATATATTATAATAAATGAGTAAACTAAGTAATAGGTACACTGGAAATAGGGTCATCTCCATCTCCATAGCCTTGCCAAGCTGATGCCCTCACCACCCACCTCACATGTCTAAGCATCATTTGTAAAAGAAACAAAATATAACACGAGTGAGTATAAATACTCAGTAAGTAGCCCACTTAAAGGCCAACGATTCCCAACACAACTACAACTAGCTCAACCACACAGGCTTTTGACTAAACGTAAGCCTCACCCTCTCTTAGCTAAGTGACCACTCAGCCTACCCCTCCTCATGGTCACTCATCTACAGTATTGTCTCATTGCTATACCTCTGAGCCATGCAACCTATCCATGGGGAAATCGTCCCCTCTAGCTAGCACACGACAATGTAGGAACACACTCTTCATGCCCACACATCGAAGGTACACAAACCCTCCAGCTAACACAAGCGATGAAGAACACAACCCTCACGCCAACACAACAAAAGTACACAAACCCTCTACCTAGCACTATGCAATGAAGTAGACAACCCTCACGCCAACACAACGAAGGTACACAAACCCTCTAGCTAGCTCAACTCACAAACATCCAAGGAGGCATGCTCATCATGAGGAGGGTAGAGGTCACTAGCCTAACTGGTCTTAAGTCATGCACAACACAAACAGGATTCTTAAGACCTTACAAAACTTAACCAAGGTACCAAAACTTATCCTTCCACAGCCACGGAAGGATAATGACTTCCAACCATAAACACAATTCATGATCTTCAGGTACAAAACTTAACCAAGGTACCACACATGCTAGCAACATTTAGCTTGTAACTTTAAACCCCTTAATACCAGTATAATCACATGCTTAGGCAAATTTAAACTAAAGACAAATTTCAGAACAATTCCACCAACCGCCACATGCTCCACATACACAAATTCAGGCATGCTTGCACAAATCACAAATCTCCAAAACATAAACTAATTTATTTAAATCTAATGAGGTTTAGTCCAATTGACTACTTTCATCAAAAAAATGAATAACTGCAAAGTGGGTCTTTGATTGTAGATTTCCTTGCCTGAGCTCCCAAAAGTAATCTAATAGAACATTCAAGAGATTCTACGCTCGATGATGACTCCAAAACATGGCTTAAACAAATTCAAATTCCAAGTAAACAGTCCAAATCTACACACAACAAGGTTCTGAATGTCAGAGTTAAATTTCAGCATTTAATCAAGAGTTCGATTGGGTTTAGAAATGACCTTGCTCACCTAACCTTACCTTAAACAACCCGACACCTTACTGGTTTTGATTTCAAACGGGTCGATTTCGTGAATTTAAGTTCCAAATAAAAAGGGTTATCTAAAATCATGATCAAATCATTATGGGTTAGCCTCCAAATGCCAAAACAGTACCAAAGACGTCCAAAAACACGTGCAATGGACCATAAAAATTACCCAAGGATCGCAGCCTCGACGCCGGTGTGTTTGGCAATGGTGCATAAGTGATTTTGGCAATGATGCATAAGTGATTTTGGAAGTATCCAAAATCACTTGAAGTGATTCTCAGTCAATCACATGGGAGGTTATTTCCAAGTGATTTTTGTCAAGTCATTGTGATTTAAAATGACTATTATTTCATATATTTTTTTAAATGTATACTTTTGGTGACGGGTAAAAACTGTCATCATTTGTAAAAATTCATAAATTTCCATAAAAAAGTATATTTTCTCAAAACCGTCACCATTGAATTCATCCGTCATTGTTTACAAAATGAACATTTTTCTCTCTCTAAAGTTTTTATATGATGTGTATCTCTTACTTTATTATCTTTTAAAATTTTTATTCATTTTTCTCACTTTTTTTCTTTCTAATGGTTTTAACTTTCTTTGACTTTTTTTATTTCTAAATTTTTTGTTCCTCTCTATAATTTTTGTATCTTTTTAACTTTTTTTTCTTTGTAATTTTTTACCTCTTGCTCTACTTTTTTGTCTGTAACTCTTAACTTTTTTTCTCTTTATTAAAGTTTCTTCCTAAAATTTTAATCATTTTGCCCAAATTTTTTTTGTTTATCTCTCTATCTTTATTTCTCTATCTTTGAATGTTGCTCTCTTTATTAAAATTCTCTCTAAATTTTTTTGTCCCTTCCTCTAAAATTTTTATCCCTCCATGTCTCTACCATTTTTTTTTCTCTTTGAAAATTTTCTCTAGCTTTATCTTTTTTCTCTCTTAATATTTAGTTCTATGTGTATAAATTTTGTCTACCACCTTCTATTTTTTTAAAATCTCAAATGCAATATTTTTTTAGTAACTTGATTATTCTAAAATCACCTTTGAAAACAAACATTAATCATTTTTTTTTAAAAAAAAAATACTTTAATTAAATTTAAATCCCTTTTACAAGTGTTGAATCAAATATCAAAATGATTTAAAACTAAATACTTTGAAAAAATTAATTATAATTAAATCACTTAGCTTAAAACACTTATTCTAAAGTTGCTCTCAAACATGCCTTTTGAAAATTACTTTTAATTGTATGAAATTCACTATTAAAAATATAAAACCAAATATTAAAATAATTATATAAAAATCACTTTAAAAAAATTAATTATAAACAAATCAATCTCTAAAATCAATATTTTAAAAATCATTCTTAAATATTCAGTTTAGCAGTTGTAGCAGTTGTTAGGTGATGTTAGTTTATGATTTTTCAAAGTTGTGCGGCAGTGTCCCAGAAATGGATGGATTTCACCGAAGTCCACACGCTCGCGTTATAAGTAAGTACAATTGTTCTATGTTTGACTGATTTGGTTGTTAGCATTGACACATTATTTTAACTGGATTAGCTCTTTCTGTCAATAGTAGAATCAAATGAAGGTGATGTTTCAACAAAACACTGATGATGATGGTGTTGCTTTTGAAGATGGTGCTCAACCACGTCTGGCTGTTACCGTCGCTGCAGCCGCCGGCGTTACCTACAAACCGGTCGGCTTCAGGATGAGACGAATCATTTTAGGCATACGCTTCGTAATCTGCCTCAAAAGAACCCGATCGCCGCCGGTTAATCAGTTCAGCCGAACCCGATCCTATTCGGCTGTTGACGTACCTTCACAAGACGAAAGGGAAATCAAGAAGCAGCGTCTTAAGCTGATTGTGAAAGACAAGGATTTAAAAGCTCTACAACAGGAGTTCGGCGGTGTACAGGGGGCTCGCTCATTTCTGCGTTCGGAATCGGAGCCACAGGTAACCAACTACATCAAGAATTTTCTTATTCAATGGTTCCTTTGTTGGTTTGGTATTTGAATTTAGTTTTCTCATATATACAGATTGCAGCAAATGAGGATTTGGAACAATCAGTTCTTGGGGTGGGATTTTGGGGCTCTCTGTTTCTGTTTTCAAAACGATTTTGGTGTTATTTGTGTTACTCCTTAAACAGCTGCACCATCTTGCTCTTGATAATTGCTGCTGAATTGTCTTTTGCCATTGGATCGTTGGAACAAGGATTTAAACATGGATGGCATGATGGTGTTGGGATTCTCCTTGCAGTTTTCCTACTTGTATTTTGCCCTTCGGTCTTTCGCTTTTACCGGGAAAGAGCAAAGGAGAAGGAGCTCTTGAAGGATAAGAACAAGTGGGAAGTGACTGTGGAAAGAAATGGAAAACGTCAAATGGTCTCTGTTTCTGATGTTAAGGAGGGAGAGATAATACATTTGAAGAAGGGTGACCGTGTTCTTGCAGATGGGTTGCTGATCAGAGGTAATAATCTGATTCTGGATGAAGTAATCAACTCGAACATTGACCCTGTTCGAAACCCATTTCTATTTTCTGGTTCTGTGGTTGAATATGGCAATGGGGACATGATTGCGGTATCTATTGGTGCCGATACGGCTTTTGGAAAAAGGCTGCTTGATGTGATTGCTGATCCTTTACAGGAGACGTTGTTCCAATCTAGGATCAACAAACCTTACGAATTTATTGAAAAGTTCTCTCTTGCGGTGTTTTTAATGATTCTTTTTGTAATTCTAACACGTCTGCTATCTGGAAAGCTTGATGATTACTACAATGATAAGCCTGAAACCAAGGGGAAATCAACGATGGGCCTTGTGGCGAATGCCTTTGAAAGAATGTACCTTAAGTTTGGGTGGAGAGTTTCCTTCTTGGCAACTTTTCTCTCAACCATGGTAATAGGAATACAACATGGGATGCCTTTTGCAATCACAGTTTCCCTCTCTTTGTGGAGAGCAAAGATAAGAAGATCTCACGGAGGAAAGTGTCATAATCTGTCAGCTTGTGGAACTGTAGGCCTTGTTTCTGCTATCTGTATTGATATCACTGGTGAGCTCTCATTTCATGACGTAGAGGTTGAAGAACTTTTGATTGGGGAAGAAAAGATCAACCCTGGTGTGGAACTTCATCCTGATATTCATGAAGCCTTTGAGCAAACAGCCAGAGTTGTGCTTTTTGATTCCATGGCTTCTGTTCCTTTACGAAAAAGTTTGCTCAGTTCATTTGAGAATTCAGGATTGAGAGTGAATTTGGAATCCCTTCATCAGAAGTTTGAAATTGTTGATCATAAAATTTTGAGCTCAAGCATTGGAGCATTGATGAGAAGAACCGGGGATACTGAAGCAAATCTTCATTTGCACTATTATGGGGATGCATCAACTATTTTGAATATGTGCTCACAATACTACGATACCAAAGGTACAATTCATGACATTGAAAACCAGAGAGAGCTCTTAGAAAGAGTGATTAATGATATGACAACAAAGGGTTTAAGACCCATTGCATTTGCTCGTAAACAAACGGATGACCAGGTGTTTGAAGAACGGAGGCTGAAATTGCTGGGATTTGTGGGTCTTAAGTACTCATGTCAAAAACTAAAAAAGGCCTTGATGGATCTCAATGATGGCGGTGTAAGAATTGTACTAACATCAGAAGATGAGCTTTCTGTGGCCACAGCCATGGCTGTTGCTCTTGGAATTCAATGTGGGTCCAACAACCAGGTGATTGAAGGTGAGAAATTTAGGGAAATAATGAAGAGTGCTATAATGGAGAAAAATGAACTGATGGAGTCAATTACTATCATGGGGAAGGCAACCCTTGAAGATAAGATTCTCTTACTAAAAGAATTGAAAGCTGAGGGCAAAATTGTTGCTTTCTTGGGAGGTTTGACAACAAGAGATGTTCCAATATTGAGGGAAGCTGATGTAGGGGTCACCCTTGAAAATTGGAGCACCAAAGTATCTCGAACAACTTCCGATCTCATCGTTGCAGCTCCAACGCCCTTAAACAAAATAATCAGATGTGGTAGATCCACTTACCTTAACATTCAAAAGTTCTGTCAAGTTCAACTCACTGCTTCTGTCTCTGGGCTTCTGATAACCTTGGTCTGCACCATGGTTTCTGGAAAATCTCCAATAACCACAGTTCACCTTATATGGGTGACTTTGATAATGTGCCTTCTCGGTAGCCTGATGATGGTAATGGAATTGAATGATGAGGAAGTTAAAAACTGTCTCGGAGGTGATAGGAATCAATCTCTCATAACTAAAGTCATTTGGAAGAAAATTGTAATCCATGTCCTATCTCAAGCTCTTCTTTTCTTGCCATTAGAGTATTTGGGGAAAAGAATTCTGCCCCATATGGAAGAGGATGTGAGGCATACAATGCTTTTCAATAGCTTCATTCTTTGGCAGATTTGCAATTTGTTCAGTGTTATGGGACTGGTAACAAAGGGGTCAGTAGTGTTTAAGGCTGTGTTGCAGAGCCCCTGGTTTTTGATTTTCTTGGTGAGTGTATTGACTGTGCAGGTGATGGTGACTGAGTTTGCTGCAGAGATTGTCAATGGTGTGAAACTAAATCCAGTGCAGTGGGCTATTTGTTTCTTTCTTGCATCACTGAGATTGACACTGGAATGGGCTTGGATCATTTTCTTACACTACTTGCCACTTTGCTCTCTGAATTTGACTTGGTCGATTTCAATGTTATAATAATGTTATTTGCATCTTTGATGTTTATCTTCTCTGTGATCCATGGTTTCCATCTTTTCTCATAAATTGTTAGAAATTGCCACTATAAGACTTCGATGTCTTCTTCCCTGATCCTTTTTTCATTTTTTGCTCTTTATTTTCTTTGCCTGTTAATTTTCTTAGATTGCATGATTTATTATTTATTTTGCTTTGGTATTTGAGTGCATATTGTTATCTCTACTTTTGCAAATTAGTTTTAAATTAGAAGTTTAATCTTTTTGGTGATTTGTTGTTTAGTAAATTGTAGAATTCTAGATTAAATTCAAAATTAAAAATTAGTAGACAACTCTATTCACCCTCTCTAGTGTTGCATTTAGATCCTACAAGACTAACTTACTATATTTAAATAAAAAAAAAAATTCTACTTCACTTTTAAGAATATAGCATTAGGATTAGGATGGCAAAGGTAGAATTCAAACCTTTTGATTTATAAAAAATGTTATCCGTAGCATAATTATTAAGCATATTTGGATCGTTTGATGAAATGATATTCAAGTTATAAATGGTTGACTTGTATTTATTTATTCTTTCATTCGTCTAGTTGATCGCATAATTTAATTAAAAAAACATGGACTTTCTTTTAAGGAGCTTGTCACAACCCACCCCAGATTAACTCTACCAAACCTAGGATGAGCTATGACGGCAGTAGACCCCATATGTGTGCAATGGAATCTATTGCCAAGTCTTTATCTCTTCTTTCATTATCTAACTTTATCTATGGATACCCCAATAACAGCATAGTAAAAAATTTTCCCTTTACTTACACTAGATGATATGCAATTACTTGATAAGACTAGTGGCAGATTCTGATTAGCAATCTCTGATTGAAACTCAAGAGCAACCTGGTGAAAAAATTAAAAACAAAAGAATGAGCTAAAAAGCCCAATGAGTGGTGATTCATAAGAAAATACATTTTCAAAGAAATTATTTTCTTACTAAACATAAGTTCATAACTATGTGAAATAATGCAAATCACGAATAGTTTAGAAACCTTCGAGATCATTTTAAGACATTAAAGTCTGTAAATAAACATCTCTTGAAACAACAACTCTTAAGTCAACAATTCTTGAAAACATATGCACAAGTTCGTAAAAACATAGATAGGGAAATCCGTAATTATAGCTTTGGAAAGCATAAACATAACTAGTGAAATTTATCACCAAATTTGTACCCAAATCTCTATCATACTATGTACCGAGTAATTTCCAGATACATAGCAGAACATATCTCTGTCATACGTGCACGTAAAGCAAACTCTAACATCTGTAATGCTTCAGGTCCAGGATTTGGACCAGGATTTGGAATCCGGATTTGGCATCTAATGGCCCCGGCATTCCCCTGCATCCCCTGCGGCCTGAGCACGCTAGCATACTATGGAAACACATTCTCATAGCATATCGGGTAATCACCATGGGTACAAAGATCTAGTGGTTTGAAAACCACTTCTAGCATAAATCTTTTTACTTCTCAAACTCTTTCTGAAAACCATGCTTTTTCTTTAAACATCTCATAAGCTTGAGAGATTTTCAAATAACACTAAACATGTATAAATTCTCAAATAATAATCAAATCTCTCAATAATATAAAACATTTCTAAAATCATATTTTCTTTGAGATAACATCTCAAAAATCTTATACATTTCTCAATAAACATTAAAATTCTTCAACATCTCAATAATCATAAAATATCTCAATATTTCTCAAAACAATAATTCAAGCTAAAATCACAAAATTACTGAAAATTTATACAATTTTTCTCAAACATCTCTAAACCATAACTTCAGTAAAAATCATAAAATATTGAGAATCTTCGATAATTCTCTATAAATCTCATAACAATTTCTTTAGAATCATATATAATTAAAGAATTCTTGAAAATTCCATCATAATAATTAAATGATGAAAATATTTCAAAAATAAACCACTCACAGAAATATCAACGTCGATTCTTCAAATCATATGCTAGTCCAATTTCTGTCCAATCTGAAATTTCCAATAACCAAATCACCAATTTACAAACTAATTCCAAAAGAGAAATAACATGAATTTCATCTTAATCGAATTAACTAATTTCCAATCTATTTCCCTTATTCCAATTTTCCAAATTATGCATTCTTTCTCATCCCAACATTCACTAATATACTAATTGTCTTTTCCCAAATAAAACTATTTTATCATTTCTAATTCTTTTCTTTTCAAAATCCATGAAGTATTTTGTCATTTTCTCCAATGAACTAATATTTTTTTCTCTTTCTTCCACAATCCATCCTTTCTTAAAATATAAATAATTTTTATATTTCCAAACTATGTCTCCCAAGTGAGACATCCAATTTCAAGTCCACTTTTCTCTCCTCATAACTCCACTTTATACCATACAATCATTTCCCTTTTCAATTTACCTAATTACCCTTCTTCTTCTTCTTCTTCTTCTTCATTTTCTCAACTTCTTCCACAACACTATGTTTTTCTTCCTTCCAATCCATACCTTTACTTTTTCTTACAACTCTCTAATCTTTTAAGCTTTCTTAAATTAAGTTTCTAGTAATTTCTCTTGGCAAACTTTTCTCTTTACTAATTTATCTTTCCTTCCCTAAAATTAAAACAACCTCCCAACAAAATTGAACATTTCAAATACCCAAATTCCATTTCTTAACTTTCAACATACCCACATAATAACATAAGCAAACTACAAACTTCATCCTCCTATTTCAAAGTATCCATAAGAATTCCACAATCAAAAAAAGAAAAATCCATAAAACTCTCTTTAAAAACCACCTATTTTCATGGTTTCCCAAAAAAAAACTTACCAATATAAATCTTCTTGCTTGAGCCTCTCAACACCACTTTCAATTTCATGCTTGGCATGCTTAAGCTCCTCAATTTCCTCTTCTCCCTTTCTCCTTCTCTTCATTTCTTTCTTCATTTTTTCTTTTCTCCTCCTTTTCCAGAACACTCCTCCCTCTCTTTTTCATTTTCTTTTTCTTATTTTTATTAAAACACTCTTTTTGTGTGGCTTAACAAAAGCCACACGAAATTTCTTTTTTTTTTCTTTTTTTTTTTTTAAATTAAAACCAAAAGCTTCCACTATAAGCTTCTTTTATTTTATTATTATTATTTTTATAATATATATATATTCTTTTCCAACTTCCTTCCTTCCAATATAATACAATACAAACTCCCATTTTCCTTTCTTTTCTAATATATATATTTATTAAATACAATTTGTATTTCATTTTCAAAGTTTCAAATTACTTGTATTTCTATTTTGTCTCAAACTATAATTTCTCCATCAACAATTTCAAAATTGAATAATCCATATATCAAATGCATATATCCAATTGCTAGAAGACCAAAATTAGGTCTTACAAATTATTACTCCATTTTGAGAATTTCGTCCTCGAAATTCAATTAAGGAATGCATTTGAACTTCATTTTTCCATGTTGCATATTTATTGCATGTTTTCTTTTTCTGAGTTCTTAAAGACATAAGAGGGTGTTACAGAGCTTCCCACGAAAGATGCTATGTTATTGGTTCAGAAAGTTTCGGTGATCGTTTTCCTCAATCAAGTTTCTTTAGTTTTCGTGTGTTGATTGATTTGATGCCAACATTTTCAATCAAGAAAAGTCGAGAATGTCAATGAAAAGTCGAGAATGGTTGATGATAAGTTTACATGACATTATACTTAAGTAGTTGGCATAAATTCAGAAAATGAAATTGAGGTTTCTCATTCTTCCTTCATATTTTTAAGAATTTGGTAGAAGTGTCAATATTCTCTCTCTTTAAGTGGTCTAATTCTTCTTCTAATTTTATGTGAATTCACTAAGTATTTTTCTATGTAAGTTTATTGACAACCTATTTTAATGTTCACCAATGAAAAATATAATATTTAAATATAAGGGACTAAATATTTGAGCAATAAAAATTTAATTGAAAATAAAAACTCAAAACACTATTAAGTAGAAATATACATTTAACAAAAGTATATAATAAAAGTCTACCAACTAAACTGATCTAAATATGCATAAACTCATAAATGAACTAATTTGAAATTTAATGCAATTGTTTTTCTAGGAATTTTCATATTATAAAATTGTTGCATCGTAATTTCATTGCCTATTTTACCAAACAAATATATCTCAAAAGAGAATGTTAGGTAATGATTTATCCTACAATATTTTTATTCATTTATATTTTCTAGGCAAATAAAAAAATAGACCATGCCTTCTCAATCTCAGATTGTATAATCTATTTTCTTTTTTTCCTTCTAATTGAATAATATTAATCCTAACCTTTTTAGAGTGATTTGAGTTTAGTGGGGTCAACCTGAAAATGGACAAAAGAACAAATAAAATTAGATTAATATATTTAATTGCCATTAAAAGTAGACTTCTACAAAATATATATATATATATATATATATATATATATATATATATGAGAGACTTGAATAAATAAATGAATATATATGTCTGCATCCGCACGTGGATGAGAAAAAGAGAGTGAATTCAACCCGTACGTTTTCAACGAGGTGCATCAGAACTCCCTATTTTAGTGGGTCGGACATGGCCCACCATTTTCGACCAATTCAAGTATTCAAGTTGTGAATTTGAATTTTCAAACTCGAAAAAAAAATATATCAATTATCGATGAATTAAGCCCACTTCAATCTATAAATTTGATTTAAATCACATTAATATTTGATGGTCAATAAGAAATAGATGATTTTGAAAATTGAATGTGATATTAAGTTTGTTGAAATAATCAATTGAAGTAAAAAAGGTATTGTTCCGTTTGCTTTAGTTTTCGTATTTCGTATGTTGATTGATTTAATTGTTTAGAGTCCACCTTTTCAACTACTTCTATAATTTTTGTTAGAATATGATTTAAGCAAAGTCGAAAATCTCAAATGAGAAACTCATATTTGTTTACTTCAATCTTAAGTAACAAAAGGTCAAAGTGAAGGATTTTGGTGTGAATATTCATCATTTTCAAGACATAATCGATAGCATTGGATTTAAAGTTAATCATAATTTTTAAATACAATAAGAAATAGAAGAAGAAAGAAGGAAAAAAAACATGGACTTTTTTGAAGGAGCTTCCAAGAAAGAGACTATTGGTTAGGAACTTAGTTGATAATTTTCCTCAATCAAATCAAATTGATCTATTGTTTGGACTTTTTTAATTTCCGTGTGTTGATTGATTTGATTACTCAGATTCACCATTTTCAATTATCTCTTTTTGTGAGAATATGATTCAAGCAAAGTCGAAAATGTCAATGAAAAATCCATACTTTATTTAGTTCAATCTCAATTAATAAAAGTTGGAAGAAGAGAAATGATTTTTGTACGATTATTAACATCATCATTCTAGACATAATTGATAGGATCCAATGAAATTGAAGTAGGTGTATTTTATACTGTAACTAATTAAATTAGAAACACCAAGCTCTCTCTCTCTCTCTTTTTCTTTTTTCTTTTTTGGATTAAGAACACACAAAGAAAGTTTCTACCCTTCATTAATATTTGGGCAATGTAAAATTTTCTTTTAAAAAATTTCTAAGAACGTAAAATATTTTAGTGAGCTTAGCTCAATAGTAATCAATATGTACTCTTTCCTTTGAGGTCGGAGGTTCAAATCTCATACTCCAATTTGTTGTACAAAAAAAAAAAGTTAGATAGGTTTTAGCTAGAATTATATTTTTTAATTATTTTTTTGAGTTCAACAATTGTAGGGTGAAGGATCTTGAACCATTGACTTTTAAGATGGTAATTAGTGTCTTATCTACTGAGCTATGCTCAAATTGACATAATTATATTTTTACTCAATTATCATCATTACACTGTTAATGAAAATAAATTAAAAGAATAATGATTATAGATATTTTGTGTTCTGAACTCAAAAAAAAAAAAAAGATATTTTGTGTTCGACAAATTAGTTGAATAATTTGTGGCTTTAAGAAGCTAAAATTTTCAATTAAAAAAAAGAGGCTAAAACGTAAAATTATATATATAGGTATGTAGTTCAAAGATCTTACGGGCATGTTTGGGAGTGATTTTGGAATGACCAAAATCACTTTTCATTCAAAATTGTGATGTTTGGCAATTGTGGAGAAGTGGTTTTGGAAGTATCCAAAATCACTTCAAGTGATTTTGGGTCAATCACTTGGGAGGTGATTCCCAAGTGATTTTTGTCAAGTGATTGTGGGTGATTTTGTTTTTAAAATGACTATTATTTCATATTTAAAAAAAAAATTAACTTTTAGTGTCGGTTAAACACCATCATCTATTATAAAAATTCATAAATTTCAATCAAAAAGTGTGTTTTCTCAAAACAGTCACTATTGAAGTTATTCGTCATTGTTTACATAATGCCAATTTTTCTCTCTCTAAAGTTTTTATAATGTCTCTCTTACTGTATTATTTTTTAAAAAATTTTATTCATTTTCTCACGTTTTTTTCTCTCCAATGGTTTTAGCTCTCTCTAACTTTTTTTTACCTCTAAACTTTTTTTGTTCATCTCTCTATAATTTATATTTTATCTTTTGCTCTAACTTTTTGTTCTTGAACTTTTTTTCTTTTTGATATTGAACTTTTTGTCCATGACTCTTAACTTTTGTCTCTTCATTAAAGTTTTTCTCCTTAAAATTTTGATCATTCTCTCCAAAAATTTTGTATATCTCTCGAATTTTATTTTTCTATCTTCAAATTTTTGCTCTCTCTATTAAATGTTTCTCTCTCTAAATATTTTGTCACTCTCTCTAAAATTTTTATCCCTCCATGTCTCTAATAGTTTTTTTTCTTTGAAAATTTTCTCTAGCTTTATATTTTTTTCTCTCTTAGTTTTTAGTTCTCTTTGTATAACTTTTATCTACCACCTTCTAATTATTTCTAATCTCAAATGTAATACTCTTTTTAGTAATTTGATGATTCTAATATCACCTTTGAAAACAAACATTAATCATTTAAAAAAAATACTTTTACTTAAATTTAAATCACTTTTACAAGTGTGGAACCAAAAATTAAAATGAATTATACTAAAACTTTTACATAATTAATTATAATTCAATCCCTTAGTTCAAAACAATTATTCTAAATCACTCCCAAACATGTCCTTAATCATTGAAAATCACTTTTAATTGTATGAAAATCACAATTAAAAGTGTAGAACCAAACATTAAAATGATTATATGAAAATCATTTTTAATTAATCAATTATAAACAAATCAAATGTGCTAAAATCACTATTTCTAAAATCATTCCCAAACATGCCCTAACTGTTGACAGATCCAAAATCTTTGTTAAGTGGAACACTTTAACATAAATATATTAAAGTGCCTCATATATTTAAGACAAATATATTTATTAGTCCTTCATAATACTTTTGTATTTTTTTAATTTAGTTTCTGTTGTTTAAAAAGTTTCAACTTAACTCTTTATGTTTTAACATTTTTTTAATTATAATCTTCCAATTTAGTAAATATTAAAAATAGCTAATCATAAGTTTATATGTGATTAGTTGACATAAATTTAAAAAATGAATTAGGCCACCTAAAAAATTAAAATTTCTCAAATCTTCCTTCAAATTGTTCAAATTGCTAAGAATAGTTTAGTCCTGTGTCAAAACTTATTCTAATTCGCTAAATATTTTTCTTGGTGAACTTATCGAAAACCAATTTTAATATTCACTAACAAAAAAATATAATATTTAAATATAAGGAACTATATTTTGTCTGTGGGTCTCCTCGGTTATTAATGAGGAGGTAGTTGTACCTTGGTTGGGCTTTTAATGAGTGAAGTTATTCTTCAAAATATATATACATACATACATATACATACATACATACATACATACATACATACATATACATACATACATACATACATACATACATACATATACATACATACATACATACATACATACATATACATACATACATACATACATACATACATATACATATATACATACATACATACATATATATATATACATACATACATATACATATATATATATATATACATACATACATATACATACATACATATACATATATATATATATATATATATATATATATATATATACATATACATATATATATATATATATATATATATATATATATATATATATATATGTATATATATATGTATATATATATATATATATATATATATATATATATATATATATATATATAAAAGGAACTATATTGAACTATTTGAACCTATTTGAACAATAAAAGTTTAAATACTAGTTAAATATATATTATATATTTTGTCTCCATCCGCACGTGGATGAGAAAAAGAGAACCAATTCAACCGGTAGGTCCGGTACGCGAGGATCACCCTTGGAATGCGCGGGCATGTCTAACTATTTAATTAATCATTTTAATAATATTATTAATAAGATTTTCATAGTTTAGACTTAATTTATTCTCAATCCAAACATAGTTTAATAGATAACGTATCAGTTTTAAAAAAAAAAAAAAGATAAGGTAGTAAATTACAATCATAAAAGTTGATAATTCGATCCTCCACTTCTGCAATTGTTGAACTAAAAAAAAAACTTAATTTATTTCATGATAAATCTACCTAACATAATATTTAGTAAAGTTACATAATTTTTCTAATTACTTCACCAAATTTCAAAAAAAATTACATTTTAGTCAATGTTATAATGTCTTAACTAACCAATTGAGTTATGCTTCTTAGCACTCTGATGGATGTATACGCAAGCGCACGCGATCGAAGTAATATAAAATGATATATGAGTACCAAGTATCGAATCCCAAAAGAACGGTGTAACAAAAATACTGTAAGGCAAGGTGTAAGGAAATTGCAACTTAAAACTAAAAATTGCAAAAACAATGTTGGGATGGTGTGTTGGTAAAACAAAATAGTTGCAGAATCTAATTGCAAGTTGACGTGACAAAAATTGCAGAACTAAATTGCATAATCGCAAATTTGCAATATTGAAATGATAAAGATTGTAGAATTTAATTGCATAATCAAAAAATTGTAAAATTAAGTAGCAAACTAAATAGACTTGGTAAATGAAAATTGCAAAAGAAATTTTAGAGAAATGAGAGGCTCAAGAATGTCATTGCCCTAAGTTGTAATTGCAAACCAAAATTAAAATTTCAACCTATTTTGTACTCAATTGTAAACCAAAGTTGCTACTCCTATTCACCTTGTAATTAGGTTTTTAGGAGGCTAAGTGAGTGACTTTTATGTTTATAGTTCATCTATCTTAGATAATTCGGCTCAACAATTTTTTTGGGTTTTGGAGTCTTTAATCTCTATGTCTAGGATAAAAAATTGGCTTATGTCTAAGTTCTTTTCTCCATCACTTGTGCGAAATCTGCTTATCACTAACCCCGTCGGTATTAGTTCTAAGCTTGAGTTGTTATCCTAGTTGATCATTCTAGGATCTCAACGGAAATTTATTCAACACAAGCAAACAATTGAGATGTAGGCTTGGTTTTTAGTTGAAATTTTGGCTACAATTACTTCTTAGGAAATTCACATTCTTGAACCCCCTAAGAAGTTTAGCACATATTGAAATTAGAAATCTTATAACTAATTTTTAAAGAAAAGTTCATATTAGAAAATTAATAAATTGCTACTGCTAACTAGAACTGAATGAATAAATGCAAAATTCTATCCTAAACAACTTTGCATAACAAAATGCTTGGGCAACAATAATCAATACTATTCTGGACAAATGCCCAATTACGACCTCCCAAAAATTCCCAAATCGAATAACAACAGAGGGCATAAAAAAATCAGACTTCCATCTGAACATAAACTACATGAAACATTTTCAAGAGAGCAAAATTAAATTGAATAGAAACAATTCAACACACTGTCAACTAAGCTTTTCCAAATAACAAAATCAATCCGAAAATAACAAAACTACTCCTTGTAAGAACAGAATTAAATAGAAACAGAAATGATCTACGCTTCTCCGAATCCTTTCTCCATTCCAATCAACTTCATCTTTTCACTATTTCTAGAAAACGATTAGTCTTAACAATCCAAGCTTCATTTGAATCGAATTAGAAATCGAGGAAGAACAAGATGAAGAGTAGCTGAAGCTCTCGGAAAAAACAGAGCAAAATCTTTTTGTAGAAAACAGAGCCTCTAGTTGCACAACCCACGAGCCAAAAATCTCTAGAAAGATGAACGTTCCTCTCCGACCCTCTTCTTCCGCATTTTGTATGTCCTTTCTAGGGTTGAATCATCCATAATTTGTGCTCCAAATCCCTTAATTCATGCGGTAATTCAGGCTTTTCATATATGGGTTTTGCGCATGATTTTTTTCTTCTTTGAATTCTTCAGCTGCTCAAAATTGCAAATCACGAAATTGCAATTTTGGTTTTGCAATTTTCACATTTCTTGCAAACAAGCTTAATTTATTTAGAATATTATCTCAAATGCCATCATTCTTATTTCTTTCTTATTTTGAAGCAATCTTTCAACTATTTTAAAATGGTTTTAAGACAAAACAAAAATACTTTAAGCAATTGAGAATTAACTAAGCTTTAATATAAAGGCTTATCACGTTCTACTCTCAAGAATTTAACTTCAACATGTAATAATTTGTTCTCTGTCATTAAAACTTGTAACAACTTAATTCCTAATAGATAAAATCTTGTTAAGACATCTCACACACGTATATATGTAACAAATTGGGATGGCGAAAAACTCTTCATCTTCGCAAAAAAATAAAATGCTTTATCTTTGTGCCCTTACTTCTTAAAAAATTTGAATTACTATGTTTCGATTTGATAACTATTTAGGCCCCGTTTGATAACCATTTAGGCTCCGTTTGATAACCATTTGGTTTTTGGTTTTTGGTTTTTAAAAATTAAGTCTATAAATACTCTCCCACCTATGGTTTTACTTGTTTTGTCATATACTTTTTGCCTATGTTTTCAAAAACCAAGCCATGTTTTGAAAACTAAAAAAAGTAGTTTTCAAAAACTTGTTTTTGTTTTTAGAATTTGGCTAAGAATTCAAATACTTCCTTAAGAGAGATGAAAACCATTATAGAGAAATTGGGGGAAAATAAGCTTAATTTTCAAAAACCAAAAACCAAAAATCAAATGGTTATCAAACGGGGCCTTAGTTTTTGGTTTTTGAAAATTAAGCTTGTTTTCCCTCAATTTCTCTACAATGGTTTTCATCTCCCTTAAGGAAATATTTGAATTATTAGCCAAATTCTAAAAACAAAAACTACTTTTTGAAAACTACTTTTTTTAGTTTTCAAAACATGGCTTGGTTTTTGAAAACATAGGCAAAAAGTTGATGACAAAACAAGTAAAACCATAAGTGAGAGTAGTATTTATAGGCTTAATTTTCAAAAATCAAAAACAAAAAATCAAATGGTTATCAAATGGGGCCTTAGTTTTTTGTTTTTTGTTTTTAAAAATTGTACTTGTTTTCTATCACTTCTCTACAATAGATTTCATCTTTTTCTTAAGAAAACATTTGAATTTGTAACCAAATTTTAAAAAAAAATAAAAATTTGAAAACTACTTTTTTTAGTTTTTAAAACAAAACAAGAAAACTTATAGGTGGAAGTATATTTATATGCTTAATTTTCAAAAACCAAAAACAAAAAACTAAGGCCCCATTTGATAACCATTTAGTTTTTGGTTTTTGAAAATTAAGCCTATAAATACTACTTCCACTTATAGATTTCATTGTTTTGTTATCTACTTTTTATATATGTTTTCAAAAACCAAACCATGTTTTGAAAACTACAAAAAAAGTAATTTTCAAAAACTTGTTTTTGTTTTTGAAATTTAGCTAAGAATTCAAATGCTTTCTTAAGAGAAATGAAAACCAATGTAGAAAAATTGGGATAAAATAAGCTTAATTTTCAAAAACATAAAATAAAAAATAAAATAATTATCAAACGAGGCATCAATGATTATCCAATAGATTATGTTGTATGTTCAATTCATCCTTGGAAAAAAAACTGTGTTTGAACCTTTAATAAGACTGGGAAAAATGATTACATAATATATTATAATAAATGAGTAAATTAAGTAACCGGTACACTTGAATTATTAAATTAGAATTTGAATTAAAAAGATTTTCATCTTTTCTGTTCGTGAGCATAGTCGGTAATTGACATGTATCATCGACAAAAAGTCAAAAGTTTGAACTCAAATTTTTTTTTTGATTTTTAAATCATATTTTAATTAGGAGGTGGGAAGATGAGGTGCCACGTGCACGTCTTTTTTTAATGTTTTAAAATTAGAATAGTCTCTAATTTTTTAAAAAAATATTTTGAGTTTTCACTTGCACGTGTTTCTTTAGGGTATATTTGGGGCGTTGAGTGGGTTATTATAGTTTGGATTATAATAGTACGTGGAGTTAAATAACTTTACCCAAACTAAACAACTATGCATCCTAAATATATATTATATAACTCCATAGATTCTTATAACTCAAGACTATTATAGCTCACTTACCTCCCAAACAACTTCTTAGTATTTTAAAATTAAAATAGTCTCTTATTATTCTTTTAAAAAAAGTCTTTTGAGTTCAAATAGTTGTTTATGGTAAAGTTTAAAAACTATTCTATAGGATGTAAACTTAGTTTTTAAACTGTATTAGTAAATTAATTTTTCAAATAAATCATACTATTGCTCATTAATTTCTTTAATAAAACTTTTTTATAGTGTTACTGTTGGAATAGAAATTCCGACCAACCAAAAATTGCCACGTCATTATCCAATATTGATGACGAAATTATATTTAATTAGGGATTAATTAAATTTGCAAGAATCCCCTAAAATAAATTATGGCAAATCCAAGTACACAATTGGATTCTTTGAAATTTGGACTGGTTCTAGATAAAAGCTAGAATTGAAGACCCCAATTAGCAAAGTCTAAGCCAGTCCGAGGCGAGGCCCAAAGGCAACCAGGCCCAGTCTAAAAGGGCTGGCTCAAAGTCAACCAGGGCCAATCCAAATGGCTAGGCCCAAAGTCAACCAGACCTAGTCCAAAAGGGCTGGCCCAAAATCAACTAGCCCCAGTCCAACAAACAGGCCCAAGCCCACTTGGAGCCCCTAAGGAACTCTATAAATAAAGAGTTTCATCCTTCATTTGGGATGTTCAGAACAGAGGAAGCTTAGAGTGAATTCAGAAACGAAGTTCAGAAGACTCCATAAGCTCTTAAAGATCAAACACCGTCTGAATGACGAACACGTCACGGAGATCAAGAACGCTCCATGAATCCATTGAAGTTTCAGCCTCGAGAACAAGCTCTTCATCCCAAGAGTAAAGCATACAAGCAAGAGAGAGAATTAGATGATCGAACACTAGATATTGTACTCACTATACTGAAATTAATACAACACAAGTTTATTACTCGTGTTCTTATTTCTTTGTTGAAATTACATTGTAAACAATTACAAAGTAAAAAATAATAATAAAAGAAAAAGCAATAAAAATGATGGATATGAATGGATGTGAATATATTATAAATTGTAAATAATAATAATAATTATTATTTTTATTATTATTATTATTATTATAATTCTTATTATATTTTGAGTTCTCAAAATTTTTAAAAAATAATTAATATTATTAGCAATGTCCAAATTGGAAAAAATGTATGTAGTGTATATATATAATAATTAAAAAATAATAATTTATACATATTGTCACAATTATACGGACTTTCATAGAAAACTGAAATATTTTTCCAATTTTAAAGACACGACTATTGAAAAAATTATTTTTTTAAAATAGAAATATATAATTACATATATTAAAAATAAAAATTTTTATTTTTAAAACTGCAAAATGGAAAAACAGATACAAAAACCAAAATGGTAAATATATAAACTAAATAAAATAACCACAATACATTATTTTAGGTTAAAATATCACTTTGATCTCTGTACTTTAACGCTTATTCTATTTTAGTCCCTATAATTTCAAATATTCAAATTTAGTTTCCATACGCTCAATAAATCTTAAAATTAGTCTGTAGCCTTAGTTTTTTTTTTTTTTTGTTAACTTTTCTATTAAAAAAATAGTTTCTACTAGTCTTCTTTTTAAAAAAAAAAAAAATTAGAAATACATCTACATTGCTTTTTTTTCTTGAATGGAAATTATTATTATTATTTTGCTAAATTAGATCGAAAATGGAGGACAAAAGTTAGAACCGAGTGGACATCTGATAGTTTTTTTTTTTTAATTTTTATAAATATGAGATGAAAAATTCAAACTTTTACTTCTTGATCTAGGGTACAAAATTTATGCTAGTTGAACTATGCTTATCTTGACGTAGACAAACTTTAGATAGAATAATAATATCATAAAAAAAAAGAACACACACACACAATTGATTATGAGACTGTTATGAAGCATATTTGATTTATTATTGTAAACTCTCAATTTTTAATTAATTAATTGAAAATAAATGATATTCTATAAATGAAAAAAGAGAATAAAAATAAAAAATATATAATTTTAAAATTAAATTGATATTGTGAAAGAGTTTGTAAAAAGAAAAAAAATAACATTTTTAATTGATTGATTGAAAATAAATGGTATTGTATAGATGAAAAAAGGTAATAAAAATAAAAATATATATAATTTAAAAAGTAAAATTGATATTGTGAAAGAGTTTGTAAAAAAAAATGTTATTATATGAAAATAAAATTTCTAAAAAAAAAATGAAAAAGAAAAGAATGAAAAGAAAGAAAAAAAAAACAACTTAGAAAAAGAGAGGTATACAAAAAAAAACCGGATTACCACGTGGCACTATAAAAATGGGCAACGTGGGTGGGTTGCATGAGTAGTAGTGTGATTGAATTGGAAATCGAATCAAATTTCTTGATTCTAAAGGTGATTGAACCAAAAAATTGAAGTAGTCTTCGATTTCAAACCGACCTCATTTGACTCAAGTCGGTTCGATTCGATTATAATTGCCCTTTTATTATTTTTTTAATTTTAACATTTTAACCCTCCATAGTAAACACTTAAAAAGAAACATACTAAAGAATAAGAGTAGTAGTGTAACACTTGAAAAACTTAAAATGAAAATCTATGAACTACTAACATTTCGGATTTGGAGAGTAAATTGAGAAGGAGAAAAACTAAAAATGGAACTTGGAAAGTGGCAAGTGGCTGATGGTACGCTAGGGGTGGCCGGTAGGTGGACTATGGAGGTTGGCGACTGACAGTGGATGTTAGGGTTTGAAAAGAGAAATACAAGCTGCACTCATCTCCATGCAACCCATTTTCAATGCACAACAGTTAAAATAATAATAATAATAATAAAATTTAAAAAAATATTATTGTCTAGAAAAAGTGGGCTGCATGGAGATGTGCAGCCCGAGCTACACTCAAGTATTTTTCATTTGAAAATAAAAAGAAAGTAATGCGAGAAAGAAAAAATAGTGGTATGGGGCAAAAGAAAAGGGAAATTGGAAGAAATGAATAAAAATATACTGTCATTCTGAAAAAATGGCCAAATTTTTTTTTAATAAAAAATGGCTACTGCATTTTTAGGTGCATTTTTGTTGCGTATTTTCTTCCCCTTTTTATTTTTGTAAATAAGTTAGCAGCCAGGCTCTTGACTTAGAGAGAGTTTAACCAAATATACATTTCCTAAAATCATGATTTTCAAATTTCAATTTCACAACCTTATTTTTATTTTCGAATTGCACATTATCTTTCCAAATCTAATAATCTTGTTGTATATCATAATTTTGATTCAAAATTTTTACTATTTATTTTTTTTTCAATCTTAAAATTTGAATGCATTATTTTTCATTTTGGAAACCTTTGCGATATTTCTTTGGCTAATTACATCATCACCTCCATTATTTATTCTTAATTTTCTGTCGAGTTTTAGATATCTAGATTATAGATATCCTAAGGCCTCCGTTATTGGAGTTTCTATCTACCCTCAAAATAGGTACATCAATCTCCTAAATGTTGATTGCATTCATGGAAGTTGTCTATGTATTTTTCTCCCGCTCTTCAAACTACGATTCTCAAATAGGAGATTGCGTATAAGGACAAAGAGGTATTTTTTGAGGAGAGCTCTGCGACAATGGCAGCCTTTAATGAACAATAGACGATTTTGGTTCGGGATCGAAGAAATTGAAGCTAGTGTAGACTAAATTCAGTGGAGGAAAATTCTGGTGGCCGAAGGCAGAGGAGGAGGCAATTTGGGAAGGAGGAGTTTACGCTAGGGTTAAAGATGTAAGGGCAATTGAATGAAGAAAATTTTAAATGCTCTCGAAATACCAAGTATTTGTATGCATGAAATTCTAAAATTTTCTAAACTAATAGAAATTGACACTTAATTTTGATTGAATTTTTCAGAATAAGATTAAATTGTTATAAATTTTAAAGTACAATGACTAAATTGTTAGAATTCATAGTTCAAAAACCAAATTGTTACTTTTATGAAAGTTAGAAGATAAAAAATATTAAGTTAAAATATAACATAAAGTTCTAGACACTCATCAACATTAGATCCAACTCCAGACAATTCTAATCTCAAAACACGGTTATGGTGGAAACGAAAGACTCGTAGGTACAATACAAAGGCCAGTTTGAATAATCCAAACATCCAACAGGAAACCGCCAAGCGCGTCGTCTATTTCCAACGGAATCCTTTTTTTTTTTTTTTTTTTTTTTTGGATAAGATTTCCAACTGAATCTTATTTCTACAATTAAATATTCTTCTTGCTATCATATTATCATTATTTATCCTTAGACTAATATATTATAGTATCCCTATTCTTTAAGATTTGATCAATCTAGTCTTTCTAAGTTTTAAATTTTATCCAAGGCTTAGCTTAACAGATTAAGACATTATAATATCGACTAAAAAGTCAATATTTTGATATATATATTAACAAAATTTTGATTGATTCAATTTTTTATTGTAATTATTTTTCTTAAGCTTTTATCAAATAATTTAGATTAAACAAAATTACATGTAATTTAAACCATCTAATTTTTTAAATAATTATCACTATAAATTAAATATCAATACAAAAATAATTGAAATAATATGTCATCATTGGTTATTATAATTAAATCACAATAATTTAATATTAATTTATCAAATACTGTAACTAATTTTTTTTTAGATTTAAAATTAAAATTTACCAAACATTATTTTAAATAAGCTAGCACTTATTTCAAAACTAAGCCTTAGTTCCCGAATTCATTTTATTTCTGCAATTAAGTTTTTTTTCTTTTTCTTTTTCTTTTGTTGTAAAAGATAGGCTAGCAACACTCAACAGATGTCGCGTCGGCTATAAATCAAAAGGGAAAGCCCAAAAAAAAAAAAAAAAAAAAAAACTGTACTAAGCTTCTGAAACTTTGACTGATTCGAAACCACAACGAAACTTCGTCCCCGCCTTCCTCGAAGTTTAATTTTTTTGTCGTCTTTCCTTTAGTTCTTCTTTATATTTTGAACAAATGAAGGCCAAATTTGGAGTAGAATAATCAAGGGAAGTACTCCATGTTTCAACAAAACGCTGATGCTGTTGTGTTTGAAGAAGATGGGTCTCAACCGCTTCTGGTTGTTACCGTCGCCGCCGGAACTTCGTACAGACCGGTGGGGTTGAGTTTCAGGCAACTAATCTTATTCGTCATTTGCCTGAACAGAACCAGATTGCCGCGGCCGCGGCCGCCGGCGGTTATTGAGTTCAGCAGAATTAGCTCCTCCGATACGGTTATTGATATACCGTTAGTAGACGAAAGGGAAAAGAAGAAGCGGCTTCTCAAGCGGATTGTGAAAGACAAGGATTTGAAAGCACTGGAGGAGGAGTTCGGCGGTGTTCAGGAGGCTGCGTCATTTCTGCATTCGGAATCAGACCCACAGGTGGGCAACATCAAGACAAATCTAATATTTTTTTACTGGCTTTTTAAAATAAGTCTTTTTAAACCTTTTCAAAACTTTTTTTTTTCCTTTTCTTTTCAAGTTCAAAGACTTGGTAGACCACCCAAAATTAAAAATTTAACCACGTATTATACACAAATTTTAAAATTCAAGAACTAACTCTATAATTTTTTTTTTTTTTTGAAGAGAGCTAACTCTATAATTTAAACTTTATATAAATATAATTTTAAATCTATTTAATATATAATATTTAAATTAAGTAATTTGAATGGTAAAATTATAATAAATTATGGTAGAATTATTCACTTAAATATATAAACAAAGAAGACCTTTTTTGGGTTTGATGGGCAATTCTAAAGTGAGGGAGCTAGATTGAGAGCAAGAGGAAAAATAGGGAGCAAAAGTCGAGCAAGAGCCAAAGCAAGAGGGAAAATAGAGAGCTTGAGAGGGAAAAATATTAAAAAAATGTTTGCTACCGAGGTGATTCATACAAAAAAAAAATAAAAAAAAAAAATTAGGGCCCAATTTTTTTAGGTCAGGTAGTCAAATTTCCCACTAAAAAACTCAAAATTAAAAAATGATATTCTTTACAAAAAAAAAAAAAAAAAACCCTCAATTTTTTTTTTGTATGGATCACCTAAAAAAATTGTACCAAGATAATATTTGACCTAGTTTTTCAAAATAAAGTATAACTTTTTAAAACATTTATTATTATTATTTTCTTCTAACTCTTAAGCATAGTTTT
This sequence comes from Trichosanthes truncata, assembly GCA_033996785.1. NCBI lineage: Eukaryota > Viridiplantae > Streptophyta > Magnoliopsida > Cucurbitales > Cucurbitaceae > Trichosanthes > Trichosanthes truncata. The sequence goes on from JAWPNB010000010.1 coordinate 54,930,148, forward strand.
TCATTATTTATTTATTATTATTTTTTTTTTTTTGCAAAAGGAAATCATTAAACACCAAAGTTAGGTGCACCTGTAATCCTCCATTACAGGCAGCAGATATACCCCAAGGAGGGTAAAAACTAAACAAACAAGAGGATCTCTCTTCCAGAGAGGAAGGAATTCCCCCGATGAACAGCCAAGTCTCGAGCATAGTCTTTTATCTCTGAATTTATTTTCTCATGTATGCAGATTACAACAAATGAGGATTGGGAACAATCAATTTGTGGGGAGGGATTTTGGGGCTCTCTGTTTCTGTTTTCAAAACGATTTTGGTGTTATTTGTGTTACTCCTTAAACAGCTGCACCATCTTGCTCTTGATAATTGCTGCTGAATTGTCTTTTGCCATTGGATCGTTGGAACAAGGATTTAAACATGGATGGCATGATGGTGTTGGGATTCTCCTTGCAGTTTTCCTACTTGTATTTTGCCCTTCGGTCTTTCGCTTTTACCGGGAAAGAGCAAAGGAGAAGGAGCTCTTGAAGGATAAGAACAAGTGGGAAGTGACTGTGGAAAGAAATGGAAAACGTCAAATGGTCTCTGTTTCTGATGTTAAGGAGGGAGAGATAATACATTTGAAGAAGGGTGACCGTGTTCTTGCAGATGGGTTGCTGATCAGAGGTAATAATCTGATTCTGGATGAAGTAATCAACTCGAACATTGACCCTGTTCGAAATCCATTTCTATTTTCTGGTTCTGTGGTTGAATATGGCAATGGGGACATGATTGCGGTATCTATTGGTGCCGATACGGCTTTTGGAAAAAGGCTGCTTGATGTGATTGCTGATCCTTTACAGGAGACGTTGTTCCAATCTAGGATCAACAAACCTTACGAATTTATTGAAAAGTTCTCTCTTGCGGTGTTTTTAATGATTCTTTTTGTAATTCTAACACGTCTGCTATCTGGAAAGCTTGATGATTACTACAATGATAAGCCTGAAACCAAGGGGAAATCAACGATGGGCCTTGTGGCGAATGCCTTTGAAAGAATGTACCTTAAGTTTGGGCGGAGAGTTTCCTTCTTGGCAACTTTTCTCTCAACCATGGTAATAGGAATACAACATGGGATGCCTTTTGCAATCACAGTTTCCCTCTCTTTGTGGAGAGCAAAGATAAGAAGATCTCACGGAGGAAAGTGTCATAATCTGTCAGCGTGTGGAACTGTAGGCCTTGTTTCTGCTATCTGTATTGATATCACTGGTGAGCTCTCATTTCATGACGTAGAGGTTGAAGAACTTTTGATTGGGGAAGAAAAGATCAACCCTGGTGTGGAACTTCATCCTGATATTCATGAAGCCTTTGAGCAAACAGCCAGAGTTGTGCTTTTTGATTCCATGGCTTCTGTTCCTTTACGAAAAAGTTTGCTCAGTTCATTTGAGAATTCAGGATTGAGAGTGAATTTGGAATCCCTTCATCAGAAGTTTGAAATTGTTGATCATAAAATTTTGAGCTCAAGCATTGGAGCATTGATGAGAAGAACCGGGGATACTGAAGCAAATCTTCATTTGCACTATTATGGGGATGCATCAACTATTTTGAATATGTGCTCAAAATACTATGATATCAGAGGTACAATTCACGACATTGAAAACCAGAGAGAGCTCTTAGAAAGAGTGATCAATGATATGACAACAAAGGGTTTAAGACCCATTGCATTTGCTCGTAAACAAACGGATAACCAGGTGTTTGAAGAAGAAAGGCTGAAGTTGTTGGGATTTGTGGGTCTTAAGTACTCATGTGAAAAACTAAAAATGGCCTTGATGGATCTTGAAAATATTGGTGTAAGAATCATACTAACGTCAGAAGATGAGCTTTCTGTGGCCATAAATACGGCTGATGGTCTTGGAATTCAATGTGGGTCCAACAACCAGGTGATTGAAGGTGAGAAATTTAGGGAAATAATGGAGATTGCTGGAATGGAGAAAAATGAGCTGATGAAGTCCATTACTGTCATTGAGAAGGCAACCCTTGAAGACAAGCATCTATTACTACAAGAATTGAAAACTGTCGGCCATGTTGTTGCTTTCTTGGGAGGTTTGACAACAAGTGATGCTCCAACTTTGAGGGAAGCTGATGTAGGTGTCACCCTGGAAAATTGGAGTACCGAAGTGTCTCGGACAACTTCCGATCTCATCGTTGCAGCTCCTACGTCCTTAAACAGAATAATCAGATGTGGTAAATGCAGTTACCTTAACATTCAGAAGTTCTATCAAGTTCAACTTACTGCTTCTGTCTCTGGGCTTCTCATAACCTTGGTCTGCACCATGGTCTCTGGAAACTCTCCAATAACCACAGTTCACCTTATATGGGTGACTTTGATTATGTGCCTTCTCGGTAGCCTGATGATGGTAATGGAATTGAATGATGAGGAAGTTAAAAACCGTCTCGGAGGCGATAGGAATCAATCTCTCATAACTGAAGTCATTCTGAAGAAGATAGTGATCCATGTCCTATCTCAAGCTCTTCTCTTCTTGCTATTAGAGTATTTGGGGAAAAAAATTCTGCCCCATACGGAGGAGGATTTGAGGCATACCATGATTTTCAATACCTTCATTCTTTGCCAAATTGCAAATCTGGTTGGTGCTATGGGACTGGCGACAAATGGGTTTGCTGTTTTGAAGGTTGTGTTGCAGAGCCTTTGGTTTCTGATTTCTATGGTGGGTGTATTGGCTGTGCAGGTGATGGTGATTGAGTTTGCTGCAACTGTTGTCAATGGTGTGAAACTTAGTGCAGTGCAGTGGACCATTTGTTTCATTTTTGCATTGACACTAGGATGGGCTTGGCACATATTCTTCCACTTTGTTCTCTATTGAACATCATCCTGATGTTTGTCTTGTCAATATCATCTAGATTTAGTGTCTGTCTTAAGTTAACTGCATGAATATACCTCTTTTATGATGGTATATTGGTGATGTAATAATCTGAAAAAGTTGTCTTGTAGTAGTTTTATGATTCTTGGGTTTAGTATGTTAACCCATTATTAGTAGTTTACTTACTTAGTATGTTAACCCATTAATCCTCTACAAATGGAGGTTCATTTCTTGTATTCGTACATTTTTTAATAAATACATTCGTTTGTGGGTTCTTGTTGGTGATTTTTTTTCTTGATTACATCAATTTTAGCCTACCCAATTTCAAAACTTGGTGAGGTAGATCGATTTTTCACTCTAAATTTTCAATTTCATCCCATTGAACTTTATTGAATAAATTTGACAATTTTTACTTTCTAATTCAACTTCTACGTTCTACTATATTCATCCACCAATTTTAACAAAATAATGTAAAAACTTTTTAAAAAAATCTTTGATTTCAAAGAAAAAAAATCTCTGATTTCAAAGAAAATCAAGTTTTATACAGAATTTAGCCCAATTAATGCTAAAGATCAGTCATTAAATAAATCTCTCAAATCTCCCAAAACTTGAACATTTTAATTAATATCCAGTTCTCATGTTGTTTTTCAATAAATTAAAACTTGTATAGACATTTTGTAAGTTGGGTGTGTTAAATTTAGACATTAATCTTGTTGCTCCTTCAAAGAAAATCAAGTTTTGCACAAAATTTAGTCCAAGTAATGCTTGAGATCTGTCATTAAATTAATCTCTCAAATCTCTCAAAACTCTGCAAATTTTTCAATAAATATCCAGTTCTCATGTTGTTTTTCTTTGAAAACCCTATTAATTTCATTTTAGACCTAGTTTTATAATTCATTGAACACACGTCAAAATATCTTTTAGTAATTCATCAAACAAAATTCTACCCAAAGTTAAACATTGTAATACTTATCCAAGTTTAACGAAAAGTTAGAACATTTATCCAAGTATAAGATCTAATTACATGAAATTAACACTCAGCTAAGTTCAAAATGGAATTTGAATTTTTCCCAACGAGGAAAAACCAAACTTTTCCCAAGATATATATATACACAGGAGAGAGTAAGTATTTACATTACAAAAATATGATTGATTTGTAAGTATTTAAAAAAACACACACAAACACACAAATCTTATGGTAAGTTGGGCCACTTCAAAAAGAGTTTTGGGCTTTCTCATCTCAGTAGTTCATTCGGCCCATTAATAAAAGGAGCTGATTCAGTACAATCAATAGATACTTGTGGCTATGTGGACGACCCCACCAGATATCTTGGATGACACGTGGCTTAACAATACGCCATAAATAATCTGCATGAGAATCTGTGTTTAAGCAGAAGGACCAATAGGATGCTGCTGACTTGTAGCAAGCCTAATCCACTATATCTTTCCATCCCCAATATAACCTCCATTTTCATCCTCGTCTAAAACCAGCCTTCAGCCCCCTCCTTTGGCATTGCATCAACTTCTAACAAGCTTCACAGAAAAATGGCCACCTCTGCCATCCAACAATCTGCCTTCGCCGGCCAGACTGCCTTCAAGCAATCCAATGAGCTCGTCCGAAGGGTCGGCGCTGTCGGTGGCGGCCGCTTCACCATGCGGCGGACGGTCAAGAGTGCTCCACAGAGCATATGGTAAAAGTCCCTTCTCTAAGCTCCACATATTCACTTTAGCAGTTTGCTTAGGTCTCTTTCTGTTTATCAGGATCAAAGGAAGTTAAACTGTTAAAATATTACTGCCCTGATGTGTTTTCTGCATCTTCATGCTAGTATATTGGGCTATTTTTTTACCTTGTGCAGTAAAGTATGGTGTTTCCCTGCATTTTTGAACATGATGAGTTAAAAAAAGATCAGTTCATCCAGCACAATTCATTAAAAGATGTATAAACATTAACTGAATTGAATTGTGAGCACAGTTAAGTAGGAAGATTAAGCCAACTGGGGAGTAAATTTTGATTCTAAGAACACAGATTTTAAGGGGGGAAGAACAAAGAAGAAGAAATTTGAGTTCCATTTGAAATTCAAACGCCTGTTTTTCTTGACAAAACAGGTATGGCCCAGATCGCCCAAAATACTTGGGACCATTCTCTGAACAAACACCATCTTACCTGACTGGAGAGTTCCCTGGTGACTATGGATGGGATACAGCCGGTCTGTCAGCAGATCCCGAGACTTTTGCGAAGAACCGTGAGCTTGAGGTAATCCACTCCCGATGGGCCATGCTTGGTGCATTAGGTTGTGTCTTCCCTGAACTCCTTGCAAAGAATGGTGTCAAGTTCGGTGAATCAGTATGGTTCAAGGCTGGTTCTCAGATCTTCTCTGAGGGTGGTCTCGATTACCTGGGCAACCCAAACCTCATTCATGCTCAGAGTATCCTTGCAATCTGGGCTTGCCAGGTTGTGCTGATGGGCTTTGTCGAAGGTTACAGGGTTGGTGGCGGTCCCCTTGGTGAAGGACTGGACCCAATTTACCCAGGAGGCGCCTTCGACCCACTCGGATTGGCAGATGACCCAGATGCATTTGCTGAGTTGAAGGTGAAGGAACTAAAGAATGGAAGGCTGGCAATGTTCTCCATGTTCGGATTCTTCGTCCAGGCTATCGTCACTGGAAAGGGTCCTATTGAGAATCTCTTTGACCATGTTGCAGATCCTGTTGCCAACAATGCATGGGCTTATGCCACCAACTTCGTCCCTGGAAAATGAAGAAACCTGTAGAAACAACTATCTGTTTTACCATACTCAATCATCTTACTTTTCCTGAAAATCTCATGTTGTGGACTCCATCAGTGCTGATGTAATTTCTCTAGTAGAAACTTCCTGCAATTAAATTTGTATCATTGAAGTTCAAAGTTCTCTGTGCTTTGTGTTGTTTTCTCATATAGAATTTCAGCATGCATCTCGGCAGATGGCACATACTATTTTCAGGTTTGAAAAAATATACAAACTGATTGATCCCTAGGAAAGAAAAGAGGTTGAAATAGAATTTCAAAACCACAAGGAAGGCTTTTTCTTTGTTTTGTTTGAGAAATAACGAAGATAAAAGAACTATGAAGCTTTTATACAAAACTGATAACCTCATAATCTCATATAACTTTCCAAGAAAGACCTACTATGCTTATTGCTGAAGATATATTAACTTGCAAAGGTAGAATTTACCTGGAATCATGAGAACAGGCATTAGATGAACACAATGCTATTTGCTCGAGCAAGAAGGCAAACTTTACTTCCAACTTAGAAGGGATGAAGCTACCAAAAATCTTTACAAGAACAAGACCCACTTTTAAAGTGATGGAATCGACTACCATCTCTGATAATGATCTCACGGTTATATATATGAGAAATAAGTTTAATCACAGCATGACAATCGTTGCAAATACGAAGATTCTTTATGATGCGGATAGGAATTCCATGCTTGATATTGATAAGACCAAAAGCTATTGCCAACCTCTCACTATGGGTTTCAAGTTCTGCTTCTTTCTCATTATCCTCTACAAGGCATAACAGAACTTGAGTCGTGTCGGGAACATGTCCCGCTACATTCAATCTCTCTTTCATCTCACACAGTTTGACATATATCTCTTCGGTTTGAGGATGTGACCTATCTCCCACAATGAATTCATGGATTGAACCTTGATGCTCAATGGAACTGCATCCTGGATCTTTTCTGATTCCTTTGTTCTTCATTATTTCTCTTACTTCCCGTACTTTTTCCCACAAGCCAGCTGCAGCATACATGTTCGAAAGAATCACATAACACCCAGTAGTATCTGGTGCTAAATCAATCAGATGACGAGCTGCATGTTCCCCCATTCTTATGTTTCCATGTTTCCTTGAACCACTTAGTAGACTCGTCCAAATTACTTTGTTTGCTTTGATGGCCATTCTCTCAATGGTATCCTTTGCCTCTTCAAGATATCCAGCTCGACACAGAACATCGATCAAGCAACCGTAGTGTTCAATAGAGGGCTCAATTCCATAATCATCTGTCATCATTTTAAAGTACCGATGGGCATCCTCTGCAAATCCTGCATGACTACAAGCATTCAACACTCCAATAAATGTAATAGCATGAGGCTTCAACCCAGTTCTGCACATTTCATCAAATAGCTCAAGAGTTTGCTCTACCAAACCATGCATTCCCAAGCCTACAATTATAGCCGTCCAATGCCCCAGTTTCTTTTTGGGTATAAACTGAAAAACTCTGAGGGCACTCTTAATGCTGCCACACTTGGAGTACATTTCTATCAGCGATGTGCCGAGCACACCATCTATTTCGAATCCATTTTTCACTATATAGGAATGAAGCCATCTTCCCTTAGCAAGACTAACCAGTCCTAAAGCTGCAGAAATTGCTCCAAGGATAGTGGCATTATTGGGTGATATATCTTTTCTCAACATGACCTCAAACAGCTTCAAGGCTTGTGCAAACTGCCTGTTCAGTTCATATCCAGTGATCATCAAATTCCACGTAACAAGGTTTCTCTCTGGCATTTGATCGAATAATCCTCGTGCCGTGTTAACGTCCCCGGCTTTCATATAGCCATTAATCATAGCATTCCAAGATACAAGATTTCGAGTAGGCATTCGATCGAACACGTCTCTAGCAGTCTTTAACTTCCCACTCTTCGAAAGCCCATCAACCAGAATAGTCCATGAAAAAGAATCCTTCTCTGGCATTTCTTCAAACAACTCAAGTGCCAGTTCAATTTCACCACATCTAGCATATCCATCAATCAACGAATTCCATGATACTATATCCTTATCTTCCATTCGATCAAACACTTTCCTACACAACTCAATCTCACCACATTTAGAATACATACTAACCAAACTAGTCAAAACAAATTTATCCACACCAAACCCAATTTTCAATACCAACCCATGAATCTGTTTCCCCTCCTCTAGTGCACTCAATCGAGAACAACCCTTAAGGACACAAGGCAGTGTAAAAGAATCAGGCATGAACTCACAGAGCAATTCGCAGAACAACGGAATGGCATCATTTGAACGTTGGTTCTCGATGTAGCACTTGATGAGCATGTTCCAAGATACCAAAGTGGGTTCTCGAATCTTGTCAAAAAGGGACTGCGCATACTCGAGATTGTTGATTCTGGGATCTGCATAGAGGGCCAAAAGACGAGAAGATATCGAAGGGTGATTCAAGGAGCCTGTTTTGAGCGAGAGCCCGTGGAATTGCTTTGCTTCTCGTTCAGTTTCGCAATTTTGAAGAGGAAAATGAAGGTTGCGAGGGAGAAATGGTTGGAGGGAATGTGAAAGTGTAAGAGATAGCATGGGAATTATATTGGGTCGGACCCGAAATCAAAGAATGGAGCTCGGTTGTGAATTCCCAGTTTAGATATTGAGAAATAAGTGATAAGGATCACTGTAAATTATGATTTATCCAATCCCTTCGAACAATTCGCAGACCTCCGCTAACATGGAAATATGTAAACTTTGTTAAACATGGAAAGGAAGAGGAAAAACGTTTAGTTATTATTATTTTTTTTTTTTTTGACAAATGGAAAAACGTTTAGTAATTAATAGTCGCCAATTCTAGATCAGGCACCCATTAGCACGATGGTTGGATTTTGACCCTTGCAATTGTTAAATCTCATTTTAGTATCTAACTTTCAAGTTTGTTCCATTTTTGTCTATAAATTTTAAAATGTCTATTTTAGTTTTTTTTTTTTTTTTTTTTTTTGAAACTACTATTTTAGTTTATGAAGTATACATAAATAAGCATTTTGATGTTTTTTTTATAACACTATCGTGATCCTTACCTTTATTCTTGTTTTAACAAATTATTGATGTACTTTAATTTCAAGTTGTTCTTCCAACCGATCATACTTTACTGAGATAGGTAAACCAAGGGGACTCCCCTCTAAAAATCATATATGATAATTTCATCCCATACTACCCAAATAGAAACACTGAAATACCACTCGTAATGGATATACATACTAAAAAATTTCAAATATGACCATGATTTCAAGCCACGTAGGTTAGAAATGATAATTTGACAAGTAGATATGACAAGAAATAGTATAGCAAGTACCACGATAATTATTTTTTAACAATTCATTTTAGTCCATGAATTAAAAGTCCAATAATAAAATAAGATTTAAACCTAATATGTTTTAGTTTAAACTACAAGTTTAGTATAGTTTGTGTATGATAAGTTATTGAACTTTAAAAATGTCAATTAGATCCTTGAACCTTCAATGTCGTGTCTAATAAATCCTTGAAATATTCAACATTTCTTTTTTAAAAAAAATTAATGAATCTATTAGATATAAAATTGAATTTTGTGTCTAATAGAACATTAAATTTTTAATTTTGCATCTAATAAATTTTTAATTTTTTTAAAAAAATGTTGAATAGATTAATAATCTATTAAACACAAAATTAAAAGTTGAGACTTATTACAATGATCTTCAATGCAACTCCCGCTCATGAGAAAATCCCAATCCAAAGGGCTTTAGAGCTGCTTGAGGACTTTGATTGAGGACCAATGACCATGCCAAACCGAATGGTGGATGAAAGACAACGGACGTTTGCACCTGCCGCACAAAGAGATCCAACCACTTTTCAAGGAAGCACAATTCTACAATAGGCTTGCCTAGACCAGCAACAATCAATGGTATCGCGATGATCACAACCTCCTCTGCCAGGCTGTTTGAAGCTTATTATTGACTCGACAAAAATTGATGATCAGGTGGGACTGTAGGAGTGTACACGGGTTAGGTTGAGTTGGGTTGAAGAGTGTTTTTGGAACAATTCAAAAATTTGAATTGGTTGGATTGGCTACTTGAATGATCCGATCAAGGATTGCAACTCAACCCAACCTAACAAAATCCTATATTTTCGGGTTGGATTGGGTTGAGTTGCCGAGTTGATTTTTTATTTTTTATTTTATAATTTTCTTAATTATTTAAAATAAATTTTGCTTGAATTAATAACTAAAATCACATAAAATTCAAATATCAAAGTTCATAACATATTAATCTTCGTTACAATCCTAGATGAAAAATATTAAAAGTTCACAAATAATTCATTTATAAGTATGTATATATATATAACATAAATTTTGGATTGGGTCGGGTCAACCCGAGCCTAAAAAGACCAATCTGAAAACCTACTCGAAAGTTTAGTTCTTCAAAATTCTAACTCAACCCAAACTAAAAAAAACCTAACCCAACGCAATTTGAGTTGGATAGTCTGAGTTACTCGAATTACCAAGTTATTTGTACCCCTAACCAACTATTTGACACTTTTAGGGGCTGTTTGGGGGTCCAATAACCGTGGGTTTGAGTATGTTATTATAGTCCACACTGCGTTTGGGCCTCATGTTATTATAACAGGCCATTTCGTTTTTGATAATTCCCGTTTATGTACAGTACCCATAATTGTAACCCCCGATTTTCGAAATTTCCTTCCGTCTCACTTTCCCGAAATCTCATTATTTCTCTCTCTTTCCCGAAGTCTGGCTTCATCTTCCTCCTTGCGTTTTCGCTTGTATCTTTTCCCTTACCGCTCGTCTTCTCTCGCATATGTTCATGGCTTCATCTTTTTCGTTCGACCTCTCCCTCATCTTCGCGTTCGCCCCTCTTCGTCTTCATCCGCGTACTGTTTTTTATGTTTTGAGTTCAGATCTGTATTTTTTTTTTACAGATCTGTAAACCCATCCATTCGATTTACCGTTCGTCCCTCTTCGTCTTCGTCCGTGTACTGGTTTTTATGTTTTCAGTTTAGATCTGTATTTTTTTTTACCAGATCTGTAAATCCATCCATTCGATTTACCGTTCGCCCCTCTTCGTCTTCGTCCGTGTACTGGTTTTTATGTTTTCAGTTTAGATCTGTATTTTTCATATTTCCTTCCATCGATTTGTAGATCCATGAGGAGATTTTTTTGTATACATGAGGAGATAGATATCATGTTGCATTTGTACAACTCCAAATCTGGAGATTATGTAAAGAATGGTAACAATTATTTTGTGCAACTACAACTCCAAACTAGTCAAAGCATTGAACAAAATTTGTATTTAAATTTTGAAAAACTGAAATTTTAATATAACATTACTCAGGCAATCCAAAAAAAATGTTGAAAAAAAAATCTGACATTCTAAACCCAGCATCAGAACTCCATGTTATAATAACCTGCACCCCAAACACAGACTATTATAACCCAGACTATAATAATCTGCACCCCAAACACAGATTATTATAACCCCCAGACTATAATAACTCCCAGACTATTATAACCAACTCTGTGCCCCAAACAGCCCCTTAAAATTTAGAAAAGTAATCGACACAAATCTAACCTAAACCGAGAAATTAACCTAAATTTTGTGAAGAAGCATATGAATTCTAGATCCTTCCTCTATTCACGCTAGACGCTACTCTATGCGCGTGAGTCCTCCTCATCTCTAATTCCTTTCCTATTTAAACCAAACTCCTCAGCGTCTTCTTTTATCGTTTCTTCTTTACAATTTACAAACCTAAATTTTTCTCTCTAATTTCCTCGTGTATTTCATATTTAATCTCAACCTTCTCTTCTTCTTACTCTCTCTGTTTCTTTTACAGATCTGAACTCGTTTTCCTTCATCTCTCTCTCTGTTATTTCAAAGCTCTGAACTCGCTTCTCTTATTTCTCATGGTTTTTGTTTTACAGATCTATGCTTGCGTTTCTTCTTTTTCTCTTTGTTTTTCACAGATCTAATTCCCTTTGTTCTGTATTTTTTGTGGAGTTGCTTTGAAATCGATGTATGTGTGGCTTCATTATCTGGTCAGTGCGGATTTGATCTGTTCCCATTTGACTCGTTCCCTAGAAGCAACATCGATCGTGTTACTTTTTCACAATCTCTCCCTTTGCTTTCTCTCTTATAGCGCTCGGGAGAACACTGGAGTAGCTACATCTTCAATATCCTTCTACTGAAATTTCTGATTCGAATGATTTGCTTATGTATTGAAACGATCTGTTCGTTTTCGCAACGGTGATGAGCCTTTTACAGACCTGTAATGATTTGCGAATATGATCGCAATCTTACGAACATCTAAGGGACTGAGTTGCTTTGGTTACTTTTCCTCGTTCGTTTTCGATTTTGATTCCTTTTCTCCATGTGAAACAGAGCAAGATCTCTACTGTGATGAGTGATTAACATTGTTCTCGAGATCTTCCGTTGATTGAGTTTAGAAGATTGGGGGTTTGTTACGGATTTGATACTTTTTGAAGATGAATTTCAGGATTGGTTCGGTTGTGATTATGAAGCGGCGGCTGAAAAATACTTGCATGACAAACCCTAGGAGACAGTATATTTGGTTTCTAAAATTTTTAAGGGACGAAATTAATTTTTGGAATTTAAATTTTCTTATAAATCATAGAAAATTTATTAAGAAAGTCGTGAAAGTGAAAGTTTTAGATCATCTGAATTTAGTGATCAAAGATAGTTTCGTCTCGAGAATGCTTTTCTAAAGAGAAAAAGAACAAATTGCAAAAACCACTTATATTATAGTTGCAATTTTCATCCAAAATTAGACCTGTATGTAAAAATTGGATTCTTTTGTTATCCATGATTAAAAAAATGAACTCAAAACTTCATCCAAGAGAAAAAAAAACCCATCTGTTTGGAAATTTGAGTCTCCTTCCAAAATCCCCTCAGAAATTCAGATATTTCTAACCCTATCTTTTTAGGGTAAGGGATCGAACTTAAAATCTTTTGGAAATTGAAGAATTTTAGGGTGTGGGTTCGTTAGCGTTCTTGAACACAGACACAAACATCCGCCCCGACATTACTTGAGTTGAGTTGTAAATATGGAATCACTTTCCCAATTGTCGAGTTCTTAACCAGGTGGGTCTTCTCAAAAAACCCCCCAAATAAAATTTTTTTTAAAAAAATTGGTTTTTCTCACTCAACAAAACATCCTATAGTAGTCAACAACAACACATACATTATTAGATATGCTGTTTGAAATGATAGGCAGGCATCACAAAACAAGAAACATGTTTTTAGTAATCCTAATTATATATACTAATATCAGTGTATATAAATGTGTTGAGGTGAGACATACCTAAAAATGACAATGAATATCTAAGAATATGAATGTCGTCTTGAAGGATGTGCGCTAGCTACTTGTTATCCCCTTCTTAAAAGCATAAAGAAAAGGAATTTGATTCAAAAATGGTTTTATGATTGTCGAAGTTTTTCCAACTTTTAATGTACAGAACTTTTCTAATGGGTTTCCTTCAACTTTGAAGGATGGTTGTACAATGGATGTGAGTTTTCTTCTCTTGTTTACTATATTTGGATATTTGCATACCCTACATCCCTTGCATTTTAATCTACTTTAATTTAATGTTAAATGGTTTCAATTATATCGTATAATTTATTTGCGCACCAGTATCAATTTATTTTAATCTACTTTAATTTATTTGCATACCAGTATCAATTTGAAGTTCATGACCATAGCAAGCAATATGAGGCCAACATTCTTACTAAACTTGCCCTTGTAGGCAATGGGACTTGGATTTGATACCTTGTACGCATGCATGTCTTGCTCTATGCTGAAGAAACTTTGAATTTCATTCATACTCACATGAATTTTATTGGCTTTCAAACTTAATTATTCAGTTATATAACAAAGATATACGACCAATTGGGAGTATTGAACAGTTCTCCAATTCCTTTGTCACAAACGAGAATCGAATCCTTCCACCAATGTCAAACGATTAGTTGGTAGACCTAGAAAAAAAAAAGAGAGAATTTTGTCTCATCTTAAAAAGACAGTGACAATGAAGTGTGGTCGGTGGGAACATCTGGGACATAATCATAAATCGTGCAAGAACATGATAGTGAACTGATTTTTCATTTTCACTGTTTCTCAATTTTAGACTTCTATTTGGAAGTAGGATCTTTTTGTTCTTGAACTTGTTTTTCATTCCTAATAGTTACAGCCTTTTTTTTTTTCCGAATATTAACTATGGATTTATTGTCATTTTTTAAGTTTATTTTTTTTACCTAGCAAGAACTGAGTACTGGATTTAATTCCCACAAATATCCAGTATTTCTATTTATAAATAAAACACAGTTTTTATTTAAGGCAATAGATATTTAGGTCTCCAATGTACCAATTACCTAGCACTTTCATTCACCTTTTCAAAAAACTTATGGTTAAAACATTTATTGTAATTTATAAAATAAGTACCTCACAAATATTTGATTTTCACATTTATAATTTAAATACAGTTGATGAACTATGTTTATCACGATTATTTGACCTTAAATTCAAGCTTATTTCTTGATAAAATGAACTTATTTTTACTTATATGTGTGTTTAATTGGTCCTAAACATGTGAAAATAGGAAAGTCATGTGAGATTAGTTACTTTATGCTAACTAAGCAAGTTTAAGGGTAAAAGAGTTATTTTTGGTAAAAACTAACCATTTTTAGTTAATTTTGCAAAAAGCTGTCAAAGGCCCCAAATGTACTCGCATAGCTTCCAAGACATAAAAATTATGCGGCCGCAATTTGCCCTAGACTGTGTCAATGAGGATTTCACAAGTCAAAACCATTCGAGTTAGTTTTGCAACCTCTCTCCTATTTTGACTTTGAGAGTTCAAAGTCAAGCCTTTGGAGCACAAAATTGGCAACAACCAACCCTTTAAGGGGGCGTTTGGCCCATGGGTTTGGGTTGGAATGGGTTTGGGTTCCAAACCCCAAACCCAAAACCATGTTTGGCACAAGGTGTTCAAAACTCTTGGTTTTGAAACACAACCCCATGGGTTACAACAGAACAACCCCATGGGTTTGTGCCATGTTTTCCTCTTCTACTTGCCGTTTTCCATTTCTGACAACCACTTCGACAACAACTCCGGTGACAACTCCGACGACCGCATCGGCAACCCGACCACAGCTGAAGACTACCTTCGGCGATCACTGCAATGAGAACTCTAGAAACCAATCTGACGACCACCCCTACGACCTAACCACCCCAACAACTTGACACCTCGATGACCCAACCACCCTGACAACCCGATTTGCCTGAACCACCACCAATGACTATCTGACAACCACTCCGGCAACCCGACCACTTAGCAACCTCAGCCGACAACCACCTAGTGACCACTCCGATGACCCGACCACCCTAGCAACCCAACCACCCCCAATGACTACTTCGGCGATTACCCTGACAACCTGACAAACTCAACCATCCAAAACCACCGTTGACGACCACCTGGTGACCACTCTAGTGACCACCATGGCGACCCGACCACCTAGCAACCCGACCACCCTAATGACCACTCCGACAACGACTCTAATGACTCGACCACCAGATAACCACCCAGCGACCACTCGGATGACCTAATCAATCATATGACTACTCCAGCGACCCGACCTCCCAACAACTACTGTCGACAACCACCCAACGACCACTCCAGCTACCTGACCACCGTGCAACCACCACCGACGACCACCTCGGCAACCCAACCATCCCATCAACATGATCACCCCAACAACCACTCCAACGCCAACAACCTGATCACCCTGACAACCAGACTTGCCCGAACCACCCCCAATGACCATCTGACAACCACTCCGACAACCCAACCACCTAGCAACTGCCGCCGACAACCACCTAGTGACCACTCCGATGACCCGACCACCCCAGCAACCCCACCACCCCGATGACTACTTCAGCGATTACCCTGACAACCTGACAAACTCAACCACCCAAAACCACCGTTGACGACCACCTGGTGACCACTCTAGTGACCACCATGGCGACCCGACCACCTTAATGACCACTCTGACAACTACTCCAATGAATCGACAACTAAATAACCACCCAGCTATCACTCGAACGACCTAACCAATCATATGACCACTCCAGCGACCCGACCACCCAACAACTACTGTCGACAACCACCCAACGACCACTCCAGCGACCTGACCACTGTGCAACCACCACCGGCGACCACCTCGGCAACCCAACCACCCCATCAACCTGATCACCCCAACAACCACTCCAACGATCATTCCAGCGACTCGACCACGTAGTCAATTTTTTAAAAGGTTAAAATAAAACTAATTTCTTAAATTTCTTAAATAGACCTCCAATATTTTATTTTTTTAAAATAGAGTTCCAAAAATATGTTTATGAATACTTTGTAAATAGAGTTTTAAATTCCCTAATTTCTTAGATAGACTTCCAATTTTTTAATTTCTAAAATAAAGTTCCAAAAATAGGTTTCGGATTACTTTGTGAAATAGAGTTTTAGATTCCTTAATTTATTAAATAAACTTCTAATTTTTTAATTTCTAAAATAGAGTTCCTAAAATAGTTTTCTGAATACTTTGTGAAATAAAGTTTTAAATTTCCTAATTTTTTAAATAGACATCCAACCCCATGGACGACAACTTAATGCCTTCATCACCTTCGGCTACTACTTAGTTTTAATTCAGTTTGTGTTTTGGACAACTATTGCTATTTCTTTTATTCATTCCTTTCAGCTAATGTATTATGATATTATGAACTTCGGACCTTCATTTGCATTATGGATTTCCTTTACTCCAGCAACATCATTCTTCTTTCCCACATATTAATTATTTAAAATATATGTCCTTACTAATGTTATCTAATTTTACATCATCATGAATGGAGTGAATGAGATACTTGTACAAACTACACATTCATAATTAACTATGCTTGAAACAATTGATCCACATAATTGGTTAAAATATTGATATGCAATTCAGTAAACAATTATCAAGTAAAAAAATGGATTTGAAAAAAAAAACCTAAAAAAATTGTTTAAAAAAACAACCTAAACAAATCCAGCCCAACCCAACCCTGCACCTCAAACACAAGTTTTAGCAAACCATCCAAACCCAACCCTGCACCCCAAACACAGTAATCAAGAACCCCAGGGTTTCTGATTCCAGCCAAGGATTTTCAGGGTTCCTGATTCCAAATCAACGCGCCAAACAGCCCCTAAGAGTCTATAAAAGGCACAACATTCCACAATTGAAGGGGTCAAATCCCTTGGGAAGGAATTGATCACCATACCCACGAGGAGTCCATAGTCCATTCGAGAGCCACACTCTCTAATCCTTGCCTGAGAGTTAGTTTGTAAAGTTTAATTCACCTTGAAAAAGGATTGAATTAAGCTAGAGAGAGAACTCCTTTGCGTGTGTATTGGTTTCGACAAAGAGAGATTGTCACTTTTTATACTTTGTGTTTGTTATTTCAATTGATTTTGTAATTCTGAATTTTGATTCAATGAAGCATTTTGTTTTCATTCATTTCATCATGAGCTAAATGTAGGGGCTTTGGCAATATATTAGAAGAGCAATTGTCCCACATCGAAAATGTACAAGAAAGTCATGAGCTCCAAGTACTATAAAGAAGTCTATGGCTTTGGTTTCAAATCATCCCAATTTGAAATACTTTAAGTCTGGTATACTAACTCTAGTTAAGTGAGTGGTATAAAGCTTTAAGAGAGTGTTTCTTTGTAATTGGGGTCGGGGAGAGAATTTTGTGTGATTGTAATAATTTTAATAATTTTTCACATAGTGAAGTATTTCTTTCTGTCCGTGGTTTTTTCTCCAGTTTTGGAGTTTTCCACGTTAATTCTTGTATTTCTTATCTTTGTTGCTTTCTTTTAATTTCTCAATTATTTTTGCTTATTCCTGCAGTAGTAGTGGGAGGTTTTTTCCCAACAAGTGGTATCGGAGCATTAATTTTGTAGTTTCTTGAGTTTCTGAGTATGCTCTAGGTTGCAGCACTGTCTGAACTTCCACATCAGAAAGGATTTCTTGAAACGAGCTATAGCTGGTATTGTAAATAGTGTGAGTTGCTCACTATTTACAAATTCACTAGAAGTGAAACAGATATGTCAAGCTTTATGAGTCTAGTAAAGATTGACGTGGAAAAATTTGATGGAATGATGAACTTTGGCTTGTGGCAAGTGCAAGTCAAAGATGTGCTGATACAATCTGGGTTACACAAGGCTTTGAACGGAAGACCGAATGGTGGTGCTTCTGAAAAGTTAAGTGGTGATGGTGGTCCAGTGGAGTCCAATGGTGGTTCCAGCAGAGGTTCTAAGAAGTTCAGCATGAGTGATGAAAAATGGGATGAATTGGATTTGAGAGCTGCAAGTGCAATCAAACTAAATTTGTCTAAGAATATTCTTGCAAATGTGCATGAAATTTCGATAGCCAAAGAGCTTTTGGAGAAACTTGAAGCGATGTATCAGGCAAAGAACATCTCAAATTGGTTGTACCTAAAGGAACAGTTTCACACGCTGTGAATGGAGGAAGGTACGAAAATCTCAAATCATCTGAGTGTTCTCAATGGTATCGTCTATGAGCTAGAGGTGATCGAAATGCGAGGATGAGGATAAGGCACTCAGGCTTATCTTGTCACTTTCGTCTTCTTATGAACACATGAAGCCAATCTGGATGTACGGGAAAGCAACTTTGAATTTTGTTGAGGCTACTAGTAAACTTCTATCAGAGGAAAAGAGGCTGAAAAATGACGGGCGTACTTCACTGGAGGATTCAGCAGGGTAGCCAGCAATTGGAAGAAGAAGAAAGACTTTGTGCAAAAGAAAGGTTGCTAGGAATGCGGATAGTCTGGACACATGAAAAAGAATTGTTCTAACATAGCAAGTTCGTCAAAGGATTTTGGATCGAATGTTGATGTGATCTCTGTCGTCAGAGAAAATGGTGACTTCTTATGAAGAAAGACAGAATTCATCCTCATGATATGTCCGCTTTACCATGATAGAGGATGTGATGTCAAAGGACTTTGGATAGCATGGAAAGTTATTGTTTCATCTTTTTCTTTGACGTATTTCCAATATGCCCTGTTTGGTTTAGTTTCCTGAATTTGCAATTGCAACTTGCTTTCGCAATTATAATTGCAATTCTTACTTTTGCTCTTTCTTCTTCTATTTTCCTTTGGCCTTGTATTTTTTCTTCTTTCTTCTTTTTTTTTCCTTCACCTAAAACTCAAAAGTAGAACATCAAAACGTTCACACAATTTCTCCTAAGCCATAGTTAACTTTTTGAAATTTTCAATTTCAAACTTAAAAGTTGATTTATCGAACTCCCAGGTGAATCTCCAAGTAAAGGTGTTCCCTTAGCGATCAACTTAAATACCTCAGCCTTGACATGATTCTCCTTAGACAAAGATTCTCTAAATCAAGTTTCTTTATTATGATTGGAATTCCATAAGTTGAAAATTTCTTTTTTTTTTTTGAAAAAGAAAATGAATGAAAAGATAAACTTATCCTATTCCAATGGGGAGACTGCAATCGTGTTCCTTCATTTTGCACCTAGGTCTCGATGATGGACGAGATTTCAGTCTTAGTTGAGGTGTTTTGATCACAACAGGCCTTGCTTGCTCAAGAGATTTACATGTGCCTTTGAAAGTAGAAATTGTGATTGCAACTTGTGTTACATACTGCAAATTGTCATCCTTCATGCTCTCCTTTTTGCATTCTTTTTCATTTAGCGTTTTTTGGAAGCTGTAATAAGTCAAAGTAGGGCATTCTAGTATCGGGAGCACTTTGAATGTTATTTGCTGTGAAATTGTAACTGCATAGCTCACTGCAACTTCCTTAGGTAGTTTCTTCACTTCTTGAGGTGGTTATTCTTTAATCTCTTCTCTCCCTTCTGGCTCATTAGTATTTTCAAGTGTTGGAACGCTTTCTGTTTTTACTGGGAGTTTGAGATCCTCATATTCGAATTTACTTGGTGTCACCGCCTCGCATTCTTCTTTTTCTTCTTGTTTGAAAGTCTCCGTATTGTTGAGCAAAATTCCTTGGGACCTGTTCTGCAAATCATTTGCAATTTGTTCCATTTGGATCTCCAAATTTTGTAAAGATATGGCTTGCCTTTGCATCACAACATCGCTATTTTCCATGTATTCCCTTGCTAGTTCTTCAATGCTTGGCTCTTTTAGAATCATCTTCTCTTGTTGAAAAACATTGGTGTTGATGTTGATTTGCAAAATTGGGTAGAAATCCATAACATAAAGAATCAAGATTATAAGGAAAATTCTCAAATAAATAACTTCCTTTACAATAAATACAAGAAATAGAAGGGATAGGGTTAATAGGGGCTATGGAATTTCTCATCATCAAAGTTTCCATCATGTAGTTTAATGATGAAGCTTGTGCGCTCAATGTTGCAATAATGTCTACTTCCGTCTTGTTGATTATCTCAAGCAATTCAATCCTAAGTTGTGTTTTTCTCCTCTTATAATTTCTCTCCCTCAACCTGCAAAACAATGTAAATAAGAATTGGGTTTTCTCTTGGAAAGAGGATAATTGCAATTGCAATATGTGTTAAAAAAATTTGAATTTTGTTAGTAAAGCCGCTCCTCGACAACGGAGCCAAAAACTTTATCGGACTGAAACATGGAGGCTTAAAGAAAAGATTTTTAATTCAAAACAAAGCTCCAATTTAGTGCAAGTGCACACTATCGATGCAAGTAATATAAAACTATAAGTATTCAAGAGTATAGATTCCACATGGAACGAATACAACAAAATTCAAAGGATAGCAAAAATTGTTTTCAAATTGCAAGTTTGGTAACCAAGGTTATTGGTCGACTGAAACGTGTGGGGCTTTTAGAAGAAAACTTTTGAATAGAAAAAGTCTCCAGTCTAGTGCAAGTGCACACTGTCAAACAAGTAGTAAATGAAATATTCCAAAGTATCGATCCCACAGAGAACTGATACCACAAAATCCAAAATGAAGGCAAAGATGTTCACACAAAGCAACCTCGGTAACCAATATTAAATAATTGGGAAGGTTGTAAGTGTACTAAAAATCAAATGATAAAAAGATAGAATCCATATATGATTTTGCTCCTTAGAAAAGAATTGTGACCTAAAATGCAATTGCAATCTTTACTCAAATACCAAGCAATGTAAAACATATTCAACTTCTATTCAATTTTAATGGAAAAACCTTTAGAAGACTAAGTGATTAAACCATATGTCTATGACTAATACAAACTTAGTTTAATGAGAACACAACCCTTGGTCTTAGAGGTTTCGCCTTATGCCTAGGGTAAAAAACAGATGCTTATGTCTAAGCCCGTTTCCTCTATTGCTTTGTATGACACGTAATTTCGTTTAACCCTTTCAGTATTAAACTCGACCTCTGTATATTCACTTAGGTGATCAAGCTAGATTCACAATAAGAATGATAATCAATAAAAGCAAACAATGCTATAGAATCGAGCAAAGTTACTTTTACATCTTAGGCCAAGTTTCCAATCCTTAGGGCATCCACATATCCGAATCCCAAGGATGGAATTAGCTCATGATGGAGAAAATAAATAGAAAAACGATAAAAGAAAGAAAATACATACTGGTTTAGGAATAAGGGAAAACATAAACTGGAAACTAAATATGCAGTAAATTTAAAGAGTGTTGTGAAGAAAGAATATTGAACTTTATTAAAAGTAAACTTACTGTAAAGTAAAGGACTACAATAATTAAGGACAAAAGACTACAAGTAAACTGAAGTTGAAATAACGGAAATAAAGTTGCTGGAACTTAAACTAAAACAGAAAACTAAGTTGCTGGAAATTATACTAAAACAGAAAAACAGAAACTGTGATTACAAGGGAAAAGTCGAACTTCAAGGAGAGAATTATCACCTATTCAATCAATCTAAACTCAACCTCTTTTAAGGAGAGTAAGATTTCACAACCCCCGACTTTCGACAGGGCTGGATTGAAGTTTGGGTGGCGTTTCTTTTCCTTTTAGTCAATAAAACAGAAAAACTAAAGTGCAGAAATATAATGGTTTTCAATCGAGTATGGTCGATCATGGACTCCTCTTTTGTGGTTTGAATCTTCATATTTATAGCCTCCTAATGCTAGGGTTTGCTCCTTACATGTTTAAGGCAAGAATCGAATCTTTCTGAGCTTGATTCGTGGAGAATATCTTCAAATATTATCATAAAATCGTGCTTCCAGATTTTTTCCTTTATTCTCGAAATTCTGTCTCTTAGGTGAAATTGCAGTTGCAATTTTGACAATTTTCACTTTTTTGCATAAAAACATCAAAACTCATCAAAAATCAACTCTTTTCCTTTTATTTCCTATTTCTTAGCTCAAAACAAACCCTTAACTAATTTTGGCTCTTTTCTCATTAATTTGCTATATTTATTAGACATAAAAGCATGTATTTGTGCAAATAGCTTAAGTAAAAAAGGCTATAAATATGTAAAATATTAGCATTATCACACCCTCAAACTTAAGCCATTGCTTGTCCTTAAGCAATATTATAGCAAACATTTGTGCCTTCGCTTTAGCTTACTAACACCTTTTGGTGAAAGTATCTAACAAGCACTTATCACATCAATGTCATTTGCATACTCACTTCCTAAGTTAACCTTTCATGTAAAGGAAATCATGAGTGTCATGATTGCCCCTGGTTACTTAACTAACTCTGGAAGGAGGAGTATCCTATTTTCTTCTCTTTTTTTGACATGACCATAGCAGCTCAAAAACTTAAAGAGCGTCATTGTCCCCATTGGCCGAAAATATAACAAAAAGGAGTGAAAAGAAGGGATGACTTGCAAAACATTCAAGCTATTCTCTCCTAAGGGATTCGGTGCACAAACTTTGGTTAGTTTAAGGCTTGGGTATTTCATAGAGACAAGAAATCATGAAGGTGTTTGTTCAGGAAGCACCTAGGTAATCATCTAGTGTTTAATGAACCAAGCAAACTCCAATATCATCATTAAAGGCATTTAATCAGAAAAACACTCAAATAATTCATGCAAAGAGTCCATCATATTCAAAATTATCTCAGAGTTCAACAAGAAATAAATAAACTAAGAGCAAGAAAACTAATTGTCGAAAGCAATAAGTAAAATCTAACAAAAACAACAAACCAACAATTAAATCATGTATCAATTCTAGTCATGGTATTAAATTTCCATCGACATGTCGACATTTCCATCAACATTTTCACATGTCCATGGATTCGACATCGACATAAGGGAGAATCGACATTTTCACTATACCGTACAAAATTGGTGAAATATTAAAAAAAAATAGCAAGAAAATATAACTTAATGTGAATATAATATTGTAACAAGTATTTTAACTCATTTAGAAAATGTAAAATGTTTATTTATTAATTTAAATATTTTTTTGAATTTTTTGTTTTTAAAATTTTTTCAGAAATGTCCATCGACATTGACATTTTATCAATATTTCCATCGACATTTTTATAAAATTGAGACTTCGACATTTTAAATCTTGGTTCTAGTTTAAGATTATTTTGGTAATAAGAAAAAATAAACTAAAAGTCTTATCTCCAAGAATTCATGGTTAATAAACAAACACAACTACCAATGGCCCTTGAGAATCAGTTCTAGTTTTCTAAAGACCAAGCAAACAATCATGTATCCATGTGACAAGTTATGAATTAAACCATTTTCATTAGAGGAAACACAAAATGGTTTCATGCGAAAGCTTCCCAAAGGAAAAAACGTAATGCTATTAAGGGGATTTTTGATGCCAACGGTGTTTGGACTGAGGATGAGGAGGAAGTAGGTTCCACGGCTTCAAATTATTTTATCTCTCTTTTTAGATCGTCTTGTCCAAGCCCGGACGCCATCAAGAGAATTTCTGACTTTGTGCCCTCTAGAATCACGAAAGACCAAAATAGGGTGCTTAACAGGCCCTGATCCGCTAACACGCAAGTGCACGTGATCGAAGTAATAAAGAAACTGGAAGTATTACATAGTATCGTACCCAAGGGAACGGGGTTTAACAAAATTTACTTAGAATGACACAAAATATGTTTGCAAATTGCACTAGGGGTAACCGAAGATGTAAAAATTTAAGAGGTTTGGTTTGTTTAACAAGAGTGAATGAAAATTCAATGAGTTAAAAATAGGGATTCAAGTGGTTCAAGCACCTTTGGAAAAATGCGATTCAATTTGCAATTGCAATCATAGTTAACATGTGAGACTAAGTAAACCGAGTTCAACTCCTATTCGATTTTGATTCAAAACCTTTAGGAGACTAAGTGATTAAACCTATATGTCTATGGCTAATCTAACTTAGATACTTCGCACACAACCCTAGTGGTCTTGGAGTCTCGCCCTATGTCTAGGGTCAATGTTCAGGACTTATTTCTAAGCCTTTTCCTCCATTGCTTTTGTGACATTGGCTTTCCCTTAACTCTTTCGATATTAAGTTCGAGCTTGATGAGCAAACACTAGTTGGCCGGCTAGGTTTACCCAAATTTAAATTCAACAAAAGCAAACAAAGTTCACATGCTAACTAGATTGTTTATGCTTTAGAGCTTTACATTTTTCCTTAGGGCATTCACCAACTTGAACCCCTAGAGAAAATTTAGCTCATTGTCGAAAAAGTAAAAATCCCAAAATTATTTATTGAAAATTTCATAGTTTTAAAAGAGGAAATAATTAATTCCAAAGAAAACCTAATTAAATTACCAACAAAGAAATTGTATACTAAGAAAATTAATTTTTCCTAAAATTAGCTACTGGAAATCAATTTCTGTTTTAAAAAGGGAGGCCACGGGTGAATGAGAAAATTAACGAATTTGAACATGGAAATAATTCCCCATAATACAGTATATAGTGCTTAACCCACGAAAAATCCAAAAAATGGCAAAACATTACCCAAATTCTTTAATGCGATCGATTCAAATTCGTTCGAATCTTTGAATCTTAATCTCCTCAACGAATCTTATTCAGGAACTCGAGGAGATCAAATCGCGAGCAAAAGAAAGAAAGAAAACAGAGAATGAAGTTGCTGAATTCTGCTGTGTTGAAACAAATAAAAACCCATAAACAAAAATGCAGAAAATTTACTTTTCGTTGATTGAAACTAAAATCGAAGAGTCCTTGAGCTACAATGTAGAGAATAAGTGCGGAAATAACATAAAATTGAAATGGGACTGAACTAATACAAATTGGAAATCAAAATGCTGCTGTCTACGAAGAAAATAAAACCCAGAAAATTTGCTTTCGGGAGAGAAACAGAAAATAAACCCAAAAAAAAACTACTACCCTTCTTCTTCGGCTTCTTCCCTTTTTAAAGTCAAAACCGAGCCTCCTTTCCTTCCAAAATTGGGTCCATAATTAGTGGGTAGAATTTGGACATGATTATCTTGCTGGAATTTCTCCATAATCGGTGCAAATCACGTAAATCATGGTGATTCCGGCAAATTTCGAGCTTGCCTTGTTGTTCCATAGAATGCAATTCAAATTGCAATTGCATTCTCCTTCCTTTTTTCTTCACGTTACATTGCAAATGGAATGCAATTGCATTCCCTTTTGCAAAGTCTTCAAATATGCACAAAAGAACAACAACTTAAGCCACTTTCTTCATCTTTTCTCAAAATTCTTTTATTCATCAAGTTTCAACAAGCTTGCATGAATTTATAAAAAATGTTACTTTTATCTTGCTTGTTATTCGACAAAATCCACAAAACTGGCAAGAACAACTTGGTTTTAGAGTTAAATAATTCTCATAACTGAGAATTATCAGGCCCTATACTAGAGTAGAGATTGATCGAGCTCTCAAAGAGATGAATCCCACAAAAGCTCCAGGCCTTGATGGGGCTCACATGGGGTTCTTCCAAAAGTATTGGGATATTGTTGGTGATGAAACTTCCAAAATCTGTCTTTTTGTCCTAAATAATGGTGAAGATGTGGGCCCCCTCAATAGTACTTAGATTGCCCTCATCCCAAAGGTCACAAAGGCGAAGAGGATGGCTGATTTCAGACCGATTAGTCTTTGCAATGTGATTTATAAGATTATTTCTAAAGTCTTAGCCAATCGTCTGAAACAAATCCTGAAATCGGTTATCTCTCCTACCCAATCAGCTTTTGTTCCCAGCAGGCTAATCACTGATAATGTGGTGTTGGGGTTTGAATGTATTCATGCGATTAAAAATCGTAGGAAAGGAAAGGAGGGCTTAATTGCTGCAAAGTTGGACATGAGCAAAGCCTATGATCGCGTCGAATGGGTTTTTATCAGGGAAATGATGCTCAAGTTGGGTTTTGCCAGCAACTGGGTTAATAGAATTATGAATTGTATAAGCTCTGTCTGTTATGCAGTGCTGGTCAATGGTCTCCCCCACTCACCTTTAGGCCTAAAAAAGGGTTAAGGTAGGGGGACCCCCTTTCCCCCTACCTTTTCCTTCTGTGTGTTGAGGGTTTTTCAGCTGCAATAACCAGGGAGGAATCTCTTTCTAATCTTGATGGCTTGCGTATCACCAGGCATTGCCCTTCTCTAACCCATCTTTCTTTGCAGACGACAACCTTCTTTTCTTTAAAGCATCTATAAGGGATTGTGACTCCATCAAAAGGTTGTTAAGGAACTATGAGCAGGCTTCAGGCCAAACGATAAATATAGACAAGTCCGCTTTCATGGTCAGCAAAAACGTGGACAGAACCAAAGCTGAGATCTGTAGAAAAATTC
Organism: Trichosanthes truncata; assembly: GCA_033996785.1. NCBI lineage: Eukaryota > Viridiplantae > Streptophyta > Magnoliopsida > Cucurbitales > Cucurbitaceae > Trichosanthes > Trichosanthes truncata. The sequence goes on from JAWPNB010000010.1 coordinate 54,956,543, forward strand.
TTGGCATAAAACTCACAAACTCGCTGGGGCAGTACTTGGGGATGCCTTCTCAAACCGACCGAAATAAGAACAAAAATTTTTGGAAAGTAAAAGACCGAGTTTGGAAGGTGCATATGAGGTGGAAAGAAAGATTCTTTTCTCACGGGGGCAAAGAAGTCCTCTTAAGGCCATCGCCCAAGCCATTCCAACTTATACCATGAGTTGCTTCCGGCTTCCAAAAAAGGTTTGCGATGAGATAAACGGGATGTGCGCTCGTTTTTGGTGTGGCTCGCAGTTGTCAAGCCCTAAAGCTCACTGGATGAGTTGGGCCAGGATGTGCCATAGCAAGGAAAATGGCGGCTTGGGTTTTAGAGATCTATTATGTTTTAATCAAGCAATGATTGTGAAACATAGTTGGTGCATTTTAAGGAACCCAGAAAGCTTATTTGCAAAAACTCTCAGAGGCCGCTATTTCAAGGATGGGGATTTTTTAAATGCTTCAGTAGGGAACAATCCCTCTCTTACCTGGCGCAACATTATATGGGGCAGGGAGTTATTTAAGAAAGGTTATAGATGGAAGGTTGGGGATGGAAGTCATATAAAAATAGCGGAAGACCCTTGGTTAGATCGCTTGGGAAGTCCAAAACCAGTGGCAGTGAAAGATCCTCTAAGGGATTGCCGAGTTAAGAGGCTAATAGATGAAAATGGGCATTGGAAGGAAAATTATATTAGAGAAAACTTCTCTCTGGCTGATGCCGAAGTCATTCTTAGTATCCCTCTTGGAAACTGCAGATCGAAGGATGAGATAATTGGAACCTCGATCCAAAAGGATCTTTTTTTTGTCAAGACAGCTTACCACCTAGCTACAAACTTGACTAGTAGGGACAGGGCCTCAACCTCGGGCTCTGATGATCAAAAAGTCAGGTGGAAAAGGTTGTGAAAAATGGAGAGACCCAAAATTAAGATTTGTGTCTAGAAAATTATCCAAGACATTATCCCGACTCGGTCAAACATTATAAAAAAAAAGGATTAACACTAACCCTTTCTGTTTATTTTGCAGGAAGAAGCTCGAGTCTACCTCTCATGTCTTCTGAGGCTGTAAGTTTTCAAAGGAATTTTGGCTTCAATTTCTCCCTATCTCTTTAGAACTTTTCGATTCTTACAGGGACGATTAGAATCCTATAACTTGTTGGGACTGGCTGTCTGACCATTTATGCGATTCAGAGCTTAACATTGTTGCTATTGTGATGTGGTGCATGTGGAATCATAGAAACTGGATTCTGTCGACTCAAAATTCCCCAAACAAACAAATGCTATCCAGACAGATTGAGTCCTTTAGTAAGAGTGAAAAAACTGACCTTGAAGCTCCCCTTTCCTCAAGGCCTGAGACCCTGTTGAGTCAAGCTAGTTGGAGTCTTCCTCCTCCTTTGTTCTGGAAAATTAACTCCGATGCTTCGTGGAATGCTGCTAAAGGATGGGGAGGGATCGGTTGGATTGTGCGTGACTCAAAAGGTTATCTGATCTGTGCGGGAAGGTAAAAAATATCTCAAAATTGGAGTATCAAAATGCTGGAATCGAAGGCAATTCTCGAGGGACTGAAGAACCTAAGGGATCTGATCATCGGACCCTTACCTCCGCTCATGGTGGAATCAGATGCGGAAGCTGTAATCTCCCTTCTAAACATGCAGTCTATTGACTTCACAGAGATCAGTAACCTTACTGATGAAATTAAGGATGTGGCCTTTCGGGTAGGAGTGGTATCGTACTCGAAATGCTCCCGAACCTGCAATCTGGCTGCTCATCTGATGGCTAGATCTGTGTTTTCTTCTCCATCCTCGTCGGTCATGGAGCTTTCTTCTTCTTCCTTTTCAGATCTCTGTAATGCTTTTTGGAATTCAGAGGGTGATGGCGGTTTTCCTTTCGATGTGCGGAAGGCAATTGGATGTTTTTAATTGTGGTGATTTTTTTAATGAAGTTTCCTTATTTCCAAAAAAAAAAAAAAAAAAAAAAACCCTTGTTTCATTTCATTTACATTTTGTGTGAATTAATTCCTTACGAAAAGGAGAACTTCGAAACTTCAGCAGATTGGCGGCTGCGGCTCAAAGTTTGACGGACCCGTTTGGTCATTTTCTTTTTCTTCTTCCCCTGCTCTTCACTAGCCTAATTGGATGCTCGAGCTATGGTTCCCCAATAACCACGTTGGCCAGCTCGCTGATCTCTCACGCCACAATCCCCAATCTCTATTTGCTGAATCCCGCTGCCCCATCTCCCAGATTTTTGAAACCTTCAGAAACTTCATGACTGCCCACAATCCGAAATGTTAAAACCCCACAAAACCCCACCTCGTATGTGCTTCCATAGCCTTCTTTCTCTTCTGGGTTCTCACCAATCCCTCAATTTCTCATCGGAGCCGCACCCTTCTTCAGCCCCTTCACTTTCAACCGCCGCAGACCCTTTGCCCGAATTGGTATCTAAAATCTCTGACATTCTTTCCCGCCCCAGATGGGAGTGGAGCTCAGAACTTTGCTATTTGAGCCCCAAACTCAAACTCCATCATGTAGTGAAGATCCTCGAAACGCACGAGAACACGGATTCGGTCTTGAGCTTCTTCTTCTGGATTTCGAGGAGGCATTTTTTCCAACACGATATGAGCTGCTTCGTTTCGATGCTGAATAGGCTAGTACAGGATCGTTTCTTTGCGCCTGCTGACCATGTAAGAATTCTAATGATCAAAACATGTAGGAATGAGGGAGAGGTTAAGCGGGTAATTCAGTTTTTGAGTGAGATTAATACCAAATATGGTTTTGGGTATACTTTGTATAGTTTTAATACTCTTTTGATTCAGTTGGGAAAGTTTGAAATGGTTGGTTTAGCTCGAGATGTGTATATTGAGATGCTTAACAGTGGGATCAGACCCAGTTTATTGACATTTAATACAATGATAAATATTTTGTGCAAGAAGGGAAAGGTTCAAGAGGCAGAGTTGATTATGAGTCATATTTTTCATTATGATGCCTGTCCAGATGCTTTTACATACACATCTTTGATTCTCGGGCATTGTAGAAATCGAAATTTAGATTTGGCCTTTGAAATGTTTGACCGAATGGTGAAAGACGGGTGCGATCCAAATTCGGTGACTTATTCAACCCTTATCAATGGACTATGTAGTGAAGAGAGGTTAGAAGAGGCAATGGATTTGCTTGAAGAAATGGCTGAGAAAGGGATTGAACCAACGGTATATACATATACCATTCCAATAGTTTCATTGTGTGATGCTGGTCGTTCTAGTGAGGCAGTAGAGCTTCTAGGCAAAATGAAAAAGAGGGGATGTAGTCCAAACGTTCAAACATTTACAGCACTAATTAGTGGTTTATCACGAGATGGGAAATTTCAGGTTGCAATTGGCCTATATCACAAGATGTTGGCTGATGGTTTGGGTCCAACAACTGTTACATACAATGCCCTGATTAATCAGTTTTGTGTGGAAGGAAGATTTGAAACTGCCCTTAAGATTTTTCAGTGGATGGAGAGTCATGGCAGTTTGTCAAATACTCAAACATATAATGAAATAATTAAAGGCTTTTGCTCAATGGGTGACATTCAGAAGGCAATGGTTCTCTTTGACAAAATGCTCAAGGCTGGTCCTTACCCAAATGTGATAACTTATAATACACTTATTTATGGATATAGCAAGCAGGGATATATGAACAATGCAATGCGATTGTTAGAAATGATGAAGGGCAATGGATTTAAGCCAGATTCTTGGACTTATACTGAACTTATTTCAGGGTTTTCTAAAGGGGGAAAATTAGATCGTGCGTCTTCTCTCTTCAATGAAATGGTGGAACATGGTATTTCTCCAAATCAAGTTACATATACAGCTATAATTGATGGATATTTCACTGTGGCAAAAGTGGATGATGCTTTGGCATTGTTTGAGAAGATGGTGGAAAGTGGAAATCTTCCAAGTAGTGAAACCTATAATGTGATGATAAGTGGTTTCTCTAAAATTAATTGCATTTCTAAAGCAGAAAATTTCTGTGGTAAGATGGTTAAGCAAGGGTTGCTCCCAAATATCATTACCTACACATCTTTGATTGATGGGCTGTGCAGGAATGGCAGGACGGGCCCTGCATTCAAGATTTTCCATGAAATGGAGAAAAGAAATTATTTACCAAATTTATATACTTATAGTTCCCTAATTTATGGTTTATGCCAAGAAGGTAGGGCTGAGGATGCAGAAAGGTTACTTGATGGAATGGAGAAGAAAGGATTAACCCCTGATGAGATAACTTTTACTTCTCTTATGGATGGTTTTGTTGCACTTGGCAGAATTGATCATGCATTTCTCCTTTGCAGGCGAATGATTGATGTTGGCTGCAGACCCAATTATCGAACCTTTGGCGTATTGCTGAAGGGATTGCAAAAGGAAAGCCAATTGCTTACGGAAAAAGTTGTAGCCCAACATGAAGTCACGTATACTTGTAGGCCTGATGAGAAATGTAGCAGCACATATACAATGTACAATCTCCTGGCCAGACTGTCTTACTTTGGATGTGAGCCAACTGTTGATACATATACCACTTTAGTGAGAGGCTTGTGTGGAGAGGGCAGATGCTATGAGGCAGATCAGCTGATCGTGAGCATGAAAGAGAAAGGTTTGCAACCTGGTGAAGAAATTTATCATGCTCTATTGTTTGGCCAATGTAAGAACTTGGACGTGGAATCTGCTCTCAAGATCTTTGACTCTATGGTTACAATAGGTATTGAGCCCCACTTATCAGCTTACAAGGCTCTCATATGTGCACTTTGCAAAGAAAATTTCAGACAAGAAGCTCAATGTATTTTTCAAACTATGCTCGAGAAGCATTGGAATAGTGATGAGGTAGTCTGGACAGTGTTACTTGATGGATTACTCAAGGAAGGGGAAATCGATCTAAGTTTGAAGCTTCTTCATGTCATGGAATCTAGAAATTGCACTCTTAATTTCCAGACATATGTTATGTTGGCCAAAGAACTATCTACACTAGATAGCTCAATTGAAATCCCTCAAGTCTCTAAACATTTGGGAATTGTAAAAGATAAACAATGACTCAAGGTTCACTTATTTGAACAAGAAGAATGTTCTCAAGCTTTCCATATACTAATGGGATCCAATATGTCAACGAATTTACCTGATGGCATTTTCCATTCTGAATGGCAGCAACAATTTGTATTGCTGTTATTTATTAACGTGGTAAGCAAAAATATCCATAACAACCATTACCAATTTGTGTTCATTGTCTTTTGTTCTTCTGATTTTAATGCTTCAGTTTCAATTTTATTCCTCTTATTGAAACATCTGCTGTTGTATTGATGCAGAAGAACAAGCCGTTGATGTTCTTCAGAAGGAGATGATATAGCTCTACAAGAAGCTTCTAAAGGTAGAGTTGGTTTCATCCAGTTGCTGTTTAATTGACAAGATATTAACCATGATCCATGCAAAGCATTTTTTGCCTGAAGATGTATATCATTTCATCATGCCATTTAATGAAATATTGAAACTCTTTTAAGGCGTTTCAAGGGGCGGTCTTAGTGGTAGGGGTTTAGGATGTTTGAGGGAACTTTCCAAAAGATGCTGGGTTCAAGCCTCAAGGTAGAAAGAAAGCTTGATGCTGGGTTCTAGCCTCTATGTAGAATTATAAAGAAAACTTGATAGATGAATCTTTTTTTGATGTCTTTTGGAGCTAGTGTTGGTGCACTGGAAGTCTTCCTGTGGAGTAGTGGGGTGGGTCCTGATACCATGGATATTTTTTTTAATTAAAAAAAAGCTTTTTAGCATTTAGATTCTGAGGATCTCCATGTGCTAAATTTTCAGGACATTTTATGTTTCCATCTGCAATGATTCCATTGAAGATGTTGCTTCAGTGTAGAGTTCACTTGTGGATAGTCGTGTAAATAAAGGGAAACTGATTCTCTAGAATGTCTATTTTTCCAGTTTATGTGCCTGTATCTCATCTTTTGATTTTCTACTGGTAATGGAGAACTGTGTACTGAATATTCTTGCATCTCAGTTTTGCAGGGTAAAAGTGATAGTTTTTGCAACAGAGTTTTCAATGTTCTTGATGACCATAAGAACAGGAATATCTGCCTATACATAATATTGATGCCGATACACCACATGATTTGTTGATTCACTTTATTCTTTCCATTGCCAAAGGCAAAGGTAATACCAACAGAATGCTGCCGTGGAGCAGGTCTCTTCCTTCCATGTCACTATTATGAGTCATCAATAAAGAGTTCAATAGTTGTTTGATTAGCCACAGGATTACTAACCGAAGCATAATGTCAGTTTGTTTAGTCCTAGAGTCAAATCTATTCTTCGGGTGCCTCAATTTTTGGCACTTCCTGAATAATTGATCATTGAGAATGAACCGTGAATAAATGTATATGTTCAGCGTACAAATTTTCTGGGCCTATATCTGACCCGCATATAATTGATTAATTGATATATCATTTCAAACTCTGCAATTGTCTCGAGTCTATAACCATACTTCTGTAACTTTTTTATGCCTCCCAAAAGTGACATCTTTGTTTGATGGAAACAGTTGAAGGTATTTTACAATTGAAATGGAGAAACTAAATGGTCTGTTTGAGCTGTTTTACAATTGTTTTAACACCATTACAGATTTAAGTGATTTAGACCCACCCAGAAGAAAGCAGAATCCAAGTTGATTGCATATTCAATGGACTCATGAGGCAATCTTGAGTTTTTGGGCTGAAGGAAGTGACAATCCCCTTGGCAGGTAGGCTTTCCAGCAAATATTGATTTGGGTTGGACAGTAAGGACCTGTCTAGCTAATGGGTAATCTTCTTAGTGTTCCTCCTTAAAAAAAGAAACAAGCATTAGAAAACAGAAGAAAGAGAAAAAAGGCTCTGAAACAGGTATTATTGTCCTCCTCCTCTTTCTCTTTCATGCATTATATTGGGGGGGCCCTGATTAAAGTCATCTTTAATGCAAAATATTCCTCCTAAACCTTGTCTTCTCTGCAGATTCTCGCTTCCCCTGGCCCTCTTTACAACCTCATTCAAAAGCCGTGAAAAAATATATCTTTGTTGTGAAAGGAATTGCAAGCGTCCAAAACACAGGTAAATGCTGCATCTTCTTCTAAGCCAAGGCTGTTCTAAATGACAAAAAAATGACACAAACCATTACCTAACCTTTTATTCCTCAAGCTTCCTTCCAAACGCTACCATCCATTTTTGGTTTGGACTTGCTACATACATTTGTTTTTCATCAAAAGTCCTTTTCTCTAAAATATTCACCAACCCAACCCTTTCTAGACCAGCCTTTAAACTCTTGCTGTTTGGATTTTCTTGCAAAGCAGCTGATTCTCCTCTGTATCTCATTACTGGTTATCAATCAGAAATGACCCCATTCCCCTATTCTAATGATAAGAGCAAAACATTCTAATCCTATAAGTACACATTCTCCAAAACTGTAGACTTCACACTACAAGAAGTTGCAGCTTAAACTCAACCATCGTCACCGACCCCTGAAAGTGTTCTGCAGATGGGTAGGCACAGTAGTGAACCCACCATGGTTGGTACCTCCATAGCTCTGTTACAAGAAAGGTTCAGACAGTTGCAGAAAGACAAGCAAAGGAGAGAGAAGAAGGAGCTTCTTAACCTGTTATCCAATTCAAATAGGGTTGATGCCTCGATAATGCATTTAGAACCCAATAGCTCGTCGACCTCAAAAGATTTGGACCCCAATTCCCTCTCCCTCGGCCTGAACTTGCAGAATGCAGGTAAGCAAGTTGATATCCATGAAGCCAGGTTGATGCCTGGTGACACCAAGTTCTGGCCCAGAAATTCAGTCATGGCAAGTGCATTAAGAAGTTTCGATAGTCCAGATGTCGATACCACTCTTCATCTATAGAAAATTTCTTCACCTAGTATTTCTGTTAGTTTATTTCCTTGCTTCTTCTCTCCCCACTTAAGAATGAAAAGTGTGTGTTGAACTGATATCTAGTGTGATCAATATGTATTGATGATGCTTTGGACATTTTATGAGTTGTTTTTTTCTTGGTTAGTTCTAGGAATGTGCCTAATGAGAAAGGGAGGGAAGGGAAGTGATGGAAAATAACTCTGAAATGAGGTGATCTCTTTTATCAGTTTGATATGTTTAAATCTCTCTCAGTTTCTTCTTCTTCTTCTTCTTCCATGAAGTTCATTCTTCTCTGTATGAAAATTTGTGTGTGGAGGGAGAAGGTGAAATTATTCGAGGAGGCCGTTACAACGTGGTTGACAATTTTGCATTGTTTGATGCACGAGAGAAAAACTACAAAAGTATTTTGAATTTGTATTCGTGGTTATTAGAGCAAGGCATGCAGATTTTTAAATTTACATTCAACCGTTATTAAGAGGCATTTACATTATGACATCCTTATTGAATAATTTTTTGGTGCAGGAGTGGAGAGAGAACATTACTTCTATCTAACTTTATTTTTTTTTTTTTTTTGATAAGAAACAAAGAGATATATTATGCACAAAGGCCCAAAAATCCAGTAAACAACCTAAAGGCAAGGGAGAAGAGGAAACTCCCTTCCAAAAAAAACTATAAGAGAGCTGTCCAGTCTATCTAACTTTATGCTCTTAGCATTTTTTCTATGTTTTTTTTTCTTCCAATTATACTACTTTTTCAAAGCAAATTGATTTACTTTTTTAGTTATTTATATTATAGACTTTTTTCAATTATTTTTCTTATGTTTATTTTTCTTGTTTGCAAATTGATTTTTTTAGTTGTTTATACTACAGACTTTTTTTTCTTCCTTTTTTATTGATTAATTATTATATTGATTTATATTGTTGATTGATGTACCATCATTTAGGTATATATCTTACATAGTATATAATTTGTTTGCCTCTTTATTTTGGTTTTTAATTGTGTAATCTAACTCTTTTTTCTTCTAAATGAGTAGTTTTATTACATATAGTCCTACATAGATATATATTATAAACTATGTAAATTATAAATGATATATGTGTTAAACTACCGAATAATAAATATATATTATGCAGTATATTGTTTATAAACATCATTATTTATATGGAGCATTCTTGAAAATACATAATGATCAACAGTATAGTGTACTCATAAATATATACATAAAAATATATTATATAAACATCAGTATGTATTATTTGTGTTTTTTTAGAATGTTGTATTATATATTCATTCTAATTACTTAACATTTTAATATATACCCTTCAATTGTAACATTAATATATACACAGGAACTTATACTTAATATTAGGCACAATATAATATATACAAAAATAATACACAATATGTTCCTAACAAACATAAATATAGTCATCTCTAGAATTCTAAGTTTTCTTTGATTATTTTATATAAACCCCAAATCATTGCACCATGATGTTCTAAAAATTTACGAAATTATAAATTACTTTCTTCGATTATTTTATAGAACATTGAACCGTCACCGGAAGAGAACTCAAATCGTCGGAGGAGGAGAAGCCAAAGGAATGCTAAACTTCCACCACCCGAGGATGAATAAACATTGATGATTTGGAGGGAAGTTATGGGATATATGGGAGGGATTTGGGGGTTTTTGTTATGGGATATATGAGAGATTTGAGGGATTTTTTCAAATCTATTCCATAGTGGTTATGAAAAATATATAACTTTATTTTTATCTTCTTTTACCTCACAAATTTACATAATTGCAATAAAATATAATGGGCATATATGTCAATTCAACTCTCTATTAGATTTCAAATGGCTTGGCTTAAGACAAAGTTGAAATTTATTTCAAAACTTGACATTTGTGTAATTTTAAGTCTGAAATGAGCTATTTATATAGTTAACCCTTCTTAAATTCTAGAAATTATAATGTCTCTTTAAAATTTTAGAATGGTTAAAATACCTTTTTGGTCCTTGTACTTTCAGCTTCATTCCATTTTAGTTCATGTACTTTTAAATATCCAAATTTAGTCATGTACTTTCAATAATAAAACTTAAAATTTATTCTTACTATTAGTTTGAAGTTAATTTTTATTGAATTTGATTAAATAATAATAATAATTTTCATGCAAGAAAAGACACAATGTGAACATATTTCTAAAATTTATAGAGGAAAGACATTAGAGAGTAATTTTTTTTATAGAAAAGTTAACAATAAACTAGGGACCAATTTTAAGCTTTATTGAAAGTATAAAGTTTAAATTTGGACATTTGAAAGTATATGGACTAAAATATAATAAAATTCAAAGTACAATGACCAAAATGATATTTTAACCATTTAGAAGTCAAACTGAAAAGTTTTCTCAAACTCTATAATAAAAATGTATTATTTTCAAGTTTATATCAAATTACTTATCAGAAATATTTAGTTGTTGAATTCTACCGCTTGTTTCGTTTTAAGTTAAATTACAAATTTGACTCCCTATAGTTTGAGCATAATTTCAATTTGATCATATTGATATAAAAATTTTCAATTTAGTCCTTGTAGTTTTTAAAATTTGTATTTAGGCCCTTGGGTTTAGTTTAATTTAGTCATTATAGTTTATAAATTTTCAAATTTATTTGACTAACTGTCTTAATTGACTATTAGAGTTTAGAATTAGTTAAAAATAGAAGAAAATAGGTCAAAACACAATTTATGGACGACTTGTAAGCTTTAACCAAACTATAAGAACCAAATTAAATTAAACTTAAATTATAAAGATCAAATTAAAACTTTAAAAATTATAGAGACAAAATTCAAACTAACCAAAATCATAAAGAATAAATTGAAAAATTAAAAATTATAGGAACTAAATTGAAACTATACCATACAAACCAAATTTGTAATTTAACATCCATTTCATTTAATTTTGTAACTCTAAAGCCCAAAACAACTATTTTAATTTCACTTCTTTACAAAGAAACGAATTTATGTTGAACCATTTCTCTTCCTCTACAGACACGAATTTAGACAAAGATCTGAGTTTTCAGAAGAAAATCTTAAATAAATCGAAACTTTACTAATTGGACAACCTCTCCTCTTTTAAAAAAACTCAAATTTAGGCGTATCGTTGAACCCTGCGCTGACCGTATTTGGCCCATTTCTACTCGCAAAGACCACGTCTTTGTTGATTCTTCTCTGTAAGGGTTCGCCAGTTGAACCTCTGTCGGCCCCTTCTTCGTCTTTCGTCTTCAGGGCTTTGAAATCTGCAGATTACCCTACTGATTACGAATCCCAATTCGACCCTTCTCTGATTTCTGACCTTTATCGCGGCTTTTATCGGTTAAGAATCTCGAATTCGTGGTGTGATTGGTGGGTGAGCTCTCTTTTTTCTTTTCTTAGCTTTTTGGTTCTGTATTTGAGTTGGGAAGTTGATGAATTGGGTGGAACTGATGGTATTTTCTTGTTGATCTGTGGGTTTTTGTTTGCTTCAGTTTCTTACTGAGGTATGAACTTGTAGTGATGATTTGGGTAATTCTGGGAGATTGGTTTTTTTGGTTTTTGTTATCTTAAAACATTTCTGGATTTCTTCATTCTTGTTGTAGTACTGGTTTCATTGAGCTTTTGTTCAGCCGATGCTAGGAGATCTGGGTTCTTTGTTCAGTTGTAATTATACTTGATCTAGTTTCAAATTTTGTTTGTTACTTGTGGTTCTATTTCTTTTGGAGCCTGGTTGTGCAAACTCTTTCTTTTCCCTATCGGAGTACTTTGCGGAAAGGGCTTGTCTTCGTACAGTTAATCCAGCAACTATAGCTATAACTGGTACTGTGTCTGCCATGGTTAACTGCACCAAGGTTTTTTCTTGTAAATATCTTTGCCTGAACCTGAAATTTGAGTGCCCTTTTCTTATAATGCATATAAAATAAATGATTTTATTCGCCAGAGTTCTGCTCCTCTGCTCTTATTAGCCCCATCTCGATCATTTAGGTATTATATTTTGAAACTTTCTGGTTCTGAGGTTAAAAGTTAGCTGGGAGTTGATAATTCTTCTAATTGTTCCAAACCGTACACAATTGAATTTAGTGTCTCTCTGTAGTTAGCTTGGGAGGGTTTTTCTTTTAATGATAGAATAACTTGGTTTTCCCTTTCTATGTGGTAAAATGGCAATTAGGAGTTCTTTATTAGAAAATTGCGTACTTGAATGTATATGCATACTTGTTGAGTGAAGGTTGATGATGGTTATTTATTTTTATGATAGTTTTTTGTAAACAATAAGATTATGGGTGCATCATCTGGTTCTAACCTCCATCACCAGCCTGCATCAAAGATGATTCCCACGCGTCAACAGCCACGGCCCGAGGAACTCCAGACCTCTCTTTCATTAGTTTCTTCAGATCCCCGACTATCACCTGAGGTACCTAGATCTAATTCTGACCAAATTCACGAGTCTCCTACTGAGAGTGCTAGTTCTCAAGAAACTTGGCCTATTGGTGATGGGGTGATGGGTAAGAAGATGGAAAATGGAAAGGCAGATAATGACTTTGCTGAACAGTCAGTCATTCATCGTCTTTCTAGTGCTGATAAAATCTCCCTTCGTGACATAGCAAGAGACAGAATTGAGGTAATCGCTGAAAAGATGCATCACTTACCAGAGGATTTTCTAGAAAATTTGAAGAATGGGCTTCGAATTATTCTTGATGGAAATGGCAATGCACAACAAAGAGATGAGATTTTTATTCTACAGAAGCTTGTTCAGCGTAGAACTGATTTAACTGCAAAAACATTGATTAGAGCACATAGAGTGCAGCTCGAAATTTTAGTTGCAGTCAATACTGGAATCCAGGCCTTCTTGCATCCAAATATTAGCCTCTCCCAGACCACGCTCATTGAGGTTTTTGTGTATAAGAGATGTAGAAATATTGCTTGCCAAAACCAGCTTCCGGCTGATGATTGCACTTGTGAGATATGTACCAACAGAAATGGTTTCTGCAATCTCTGCATGTGTGTAATATGTAACAAGTTTGATTTTGAAGTTAACACCTGTCGTTGGATTGGTTGTGATTTGTGCTCTCATTGGTCTCACACCGACTGTGCAATTCGTGATGGAAAGATCTGTGTGGGATCTTCTGTAAGAATTGGGACAGGGCGAACAGAAATGCATTTCAAGTGCCCAGCTTGCCATCGGACATCTGAGCTACTTGGTTGGGTCAGAGATGTCTTCCAACATTGTGCACCTTCCTGGGACCAGGAGTCTCTCATGAAGGAGCTTGATTTTGTCAGTAGAATCTTTCGTGGAAGTGAGGACCATGGAGGGAGGAAGCTTTTTTGGAAATGTGAAGATCTCAAAGAGAAAATGAAGAGTGGAGTAATGGATTCTACAGCAGCATGCAGAGCAATATTGATGTTTTTTCAAGGTACATCATTGATAAGATCTTTATTTTTTTTAGTTTTGGCTGATGAGAGTTTGGAATAATTTTTGTGTGTGAGAGAGGGGTAGAGGTGTGCATGATTCAGTTCCATGTATATACAACTTTCTAATATATATACATTGGTGTCATTCAATTGTTCAAAATCTGCACGATGGTATCATTATCAGTGCCCAAGATACTTCACTTTTTCTGTTGATGAATTATTAGGCAGCTAGTCTATTGAATGCTTTGGTTTTTAAAATGGCCCTATTTGGTACAAACAATTGTAAATGGAAGAAGATCTTCTGTTAAAAGTAGTCTTGTACTCTTTGCTAAAAGCTTCATGGGCAGAATTTCTTAGCTTATTCTTTTACTTAGTTGAAAGAATTAGTTCTAAGGATAACATACTTTTTGAATAATTTTTAAAACACAATAGTATTAGTTTATATAACCTGTCTTCGGGAAACTGTTTTTAATTTTTATAGAAGTGAAGAAATTTTTTCTGGAATCTGCTCCTTGGCATGCCATGAATGAGCTGAGATTGATATGGAGTTCATGGAGCAATCTGCTCCATTTGAGAGGAGCTTTTTTTGTCCTTTGTTTTTCATTTATCTGTGTATTTTAGCTGTTTTCTAGGCGTATTTACTTGGTGGTTTTGCACTTGTACTAGTAATAGTCATAAAAATCTAATGTCCTTCTTGGTCTTAATGAAGAGAACGAGACAGACTCTATGAGTAGTCTTGAAAATGGGGAAGGGGGAAGGTTAGCGGCCCCACAGGAAGCATGCAACCGAATCGCTGAAGTGGTGCAGGAGGTTATAAAAAAAATGGAAATTGTTGCTAATGAGAAGATGAGAAGCTGGAAAAAGGCTCGCATGGATGTTGAGGCCTTTAACCGTGAGGTTGAAGATAAGGCCAAGGAAGCAGCTGAGATAAAGCTGGACAGACAGAGAAAGAAGGTACAAATTGAAGAACTTGAGAAAATCGTTAGACTTAAATGTGCAGAAGCTGATATGTTCCAACTTAAGGCCAATGAGGCAAAACGAGAGGCTGAGAGGCTTCAGAGGATTGCTCTTGCCAAAACAGATAAATCTGAGGAAGAATATGCTAGCAATTACCTGAAACAACGTCTGAATGAGGCCGAGGCCGAGAAGCAGTATTTGCTTGAAAAGATCAAGCTACAAGAAAGTTCCAGAGCTTCACAGAGCAGTGGTGGGGCTGATCCATCGCAGATGCTTATGTATTCAAAAATTCAAGATCTGCTCTATAATGCCTCTAAGCCAGACTCAGCTAAATAAATGAGAATTCTTTGAGATCAAGCCCTGGTGAATTCTAAGGTCTGAGAGCACAATGTCATGTACATTAAAATGTCGTACATTAAAATGTTGCTAGTTATGTTGCTTTGTTAGACTGATAATGTATGAAGCTGTTTCTCACTAGATTTTCTGATACTTGTATCGTAAATGTAATCGAGTCGTTGGTTGCTTCTACTTCTATCATGTCTAACTTTAGTAGATTGTTAATAACATCCAAGTTTCTGTTTGATACTGTTTGGGGGGGGGGGGGGGGGGGGGGGTGTTGAAGAGCAAAAACAAAAGCATAAATGTATTTTATGATGAAGTCAAGAACAACAACATTACAGCAAACTACTATGCCTTATTAGAAAGGTTGATTAAAACTGGAACTATTATCTAGAAAATGACTGAAAAAGCTGGGAATTTATTTGAATGAACTAAGCTGCGGGGGTGTGTGGTGGATGGATTCAGTGCAGTGGACGGTTCTTCTTCATTGCTGCAGACTGTAAAGATTTTGCTCCTTTCTTCTCATTCCGCTGAACTATTGTTTCACGTGAACTCTGCTCGGCAGGTAATGTGTCTGAAAAGGAAGTATTGTCATATGTAATAGCTGTGCTAATACCATGACATCTTATGGATGAGCTTAAGCACACGTTCGGGGTGACGATTCGTGCATTGTTCACACACACACCCATCTTTCTGCAGTTGGTTATGCTGATCATTCTGTTTGGGATGCTTGATGGAACCAGGCTTCCATTTGGGAAGTGCAAGAGATTGTTGAGCAGTAATCCTGTGGGGATAGAATGGCTAAGAACAAAATCTTCTAGTCGGTCGGGCGAGATAGCAGCTTGAGAAAGTTCCTGATCAGTGGGCATGAAGAAGGTTATATCTGAGTTTGGCCAGGGCTTATGGGAGCTATTTAGAATCTTGAGTAGTATGACAAAGCCATGGTAAGATTTCAATCTCATGTCATCCATGGCAGCTTGCAGGTTGGTTTGGTTGATAGGCGTAGCCTGAGCGTTCCCGACCAAGAAGAGAAGAACAAAAAACCAGGGAGCCATTTGGGGTAGAGAAGCTCAAAAACTGTCTTTGAGGTGCAGATACCGAATGGGATGAAATTTTTTATGAATTTATAGCAGGGCAAGCAGGTTTTGGCTATTTGAAGAAGGTGCTTGGCTTGTGTTTTTCAGCATACAATTTGAACAGTGACAGTTAGTTGAGAAAGGCAGTTTTTGCCTCAAAATGCTATTGTTCTTTGCCTTTTTCTTGCAATAAAAATGCATTTTTAGGAAAACAAAATGGCAGCTTTGCAGAAAAAAGCCACAGAAAAGGAATGACATTAGGAAATCCCATACCAAAAGTACAAGAATGAGAAGTTCCACATCAGCACAATTTTGCCTCCATCCTCAGAATGACAGCCAATTGGGTAAGAACAGGTTTGTTTCCATATTTGGTAACTCAGTTTCTTATTTTAATGAGACAATATTCTGCAAAACAAAGTGAAACAATATACAATCTAAAGCAGAAATCATGATAATATTTCTATATCTTAATCCTAAAAGTGGATACTGCTCTTGATGATGCTTTCTTTTTATATTCACAAAAAACCACTGAAGAGAATGACTTAATAATACTCTTTCTGTAAACCACCATTAACACTGTAAAGATCCTCCCTCTGTCCTACTGTTTAGTGCCCTCACATGCCAAATTATGTGCCTCACTTTTTTTTCAAGTGATCAAAAAATATATATATATATATATAGAAAATACTCTCTCTCTCAATCCACACACACTAATGATTATCCATTAAACCTGTTTTGTTTGCTTCCACTTTCTGTAACATATTGCACATGTTTGAAACTCTTCTAAAAGATTTTTGTCAACAAAATCCACATTGAAATCTTGCATAAATGATGATGATGAAATGAATATGGTTATTAACATTTATCTTTACATTAAGTTAGTTTGTTTTGCTAAGTTCAAATCTCTCCATTTATGTTGGAATAAATACCAAAATTGCCTTTGATTTTTGAACTCTTATGATTGTCATAAGTTTATTAGGCTAATGGGTCATATATTTCAAAGTGTCTCTTCATACACAGCACAGACAGCAACTCTAGTGGATAATGGCTTAAAAGTCAAATAAAAACTGAAGTAAAATAATGAACTCCCACTTGATTAACTAGTTTTTTTCATCATGCTTGTTAATAGGATTCCTACATAACTCTTATGTCATTATATATATTACTCATATACCACATGTTTAAAATCAGGTACTACTTATTTTGCATTCATCTTAGGGTTGAAAAAAATTAGGGCAAAATGCACTTTTGGTCCCTGAGGTTTGAAGTTAATGTCTATTTGGTCCCTGAGGTTTCAAAAGATACATTTTAGTCCCTGAGGTTTGGGAAATGATTCTAAATGGTCCCTGAAGTTAGTTTGACCGTTAGTTGACTAACGGAAAATGATGTGGCATGTTGATGTGACAAATTTTGAATGAGATGGAGAATTTTATTAATTTTATATTATTTTTTAAAAATTAATTGGCTTTTTTTTTTCTTTTCATAGTATGAAGAATTTACTTAAAGCTTGGGCTGCTGTCATTTAACCAATATAATTTTGATTCTTAAAAAATCGGATGTTTTTCTATCATTTATGTTAAAGAATAAAGGGGGAAAACCACATTTTTTCTGGCTTTCCTTCTACCTCTCGACCTGTGTGCACGGAGTTAAAATGGAACACCAAAAAAATTACAGAAAGATCTTTCGATGTTTCTGGTTTTCTTTCCGTCTCTTTCCATTAGCACGACGAGACGAGAAACCTCCATCTGGAAATCGAAACGACAGTTGAAAGAAGAGGGATTATGGCAATGGCATAGCTCTTGGTCCCCATCAGAAGGTAAAGGCTACAATTGGTTTTGCTTCTCCGTGTTTTCTCTCCAATCGATTGAACTGTTTCCTTGTTTTCATTGTGTTTTCAAACGATTTCTCGGATTTCTGTCTGCAATTGAGTTTGGATGCTAACTTCGATGATTCCCCTTGGCCTACCATCTCTGCAGAAGCTAAAGATTTTGTCAAACGGCTTCTGAATAAAGACCACAGAAAAAGAAGGACGACAACCCAAGCTTTAAGTAAATTCTTCGTACTATGAACGAAAAAAAAGCCAAATAATCTTTTAAAAATAATATAAAATTAATAAAATTCTCCATCTCGTTCAAAATTTGCCACATCAACATGCCACATCATTTTCCGTTAGTCAACTAATGATCAAATTAACTTCAGTGACCATTTAGAATCATTTCTCAAACCTCAGGGACTAAAATGTATCTTTTGAAACCTCAGGGACCAAATAGACATCAACTTCAAACCTCAGGGACCAAAAGTGCATTTTGCCCAAAAAATTACTATCATTGAAGATAAACTATAGGTTAAATTACAAGTTTAGTTCTTGAAGTTTCAAGTTTGTGTTAAATAGATCCTTGAACTTTAGAAAGTATCATAGGTTCCTAAACTTTCAATTTTGTGTCTAATAAGCTCTTGATCTTTAAAAAAAATGTCTAGCAAGTCCTTAAACTTTTGATTTTATGTCTAATAAGTTACTGAACTTTCAATTTTGTGTCTAATGGATCATTGACTTTTTTGACACTTTTTAAAATTCATGAACCTATTGGACATAAAATTGGAAGTTTAATGTTTTATTAGACACAAAATTCAACAATTTTATGTCTAATTAGATTCATTCATTTTAAAAAATGTTGAATATATTAGGGACCTAAAATTAAAAGTTTAGGGAACTATTTGACATTTTTAAAGTTAAAAAATCTATTACATGTTTTTAAAAGTTTAGAGACCTATTAGACACAAACATGAAATTTTATGGACTAAACTTGTAATTTAAGCTAAATTATATGAATTCTTAAAACCATTTTTAAGACCAAGTTTATGTGCCATCTCAAAACTCAAGACATTAATAATCTTACTAAAAAATCGTAGGTTTAATATATCTACTTTTATATTTGAATTGTAATACTGAAAACATACTATAACCTAAAATGAATAAATCTACCTATCAAATATAGACTTAACTTTTTAACTATAGATTACACAAGCCAAATCCATAAGTTAAACACTTGTTCATGGATTAATTAGGGAGACGTTTTTTAAACCCATTATAAGAGAGAAAATTGTTATAAGTAACCTCATTTATCATATCATTAGATTTAAATATTATTTTGGTCTATAATTTTTGCACTTATGCCATTTTAATTCTTGTTCTTATATTTTGAAAAGTAAACTTTCGTTTTGGTCTCCTTCTTGTTGTTATATATTACATTTAACATAAATTCAAAACCACTTATCTCTAAACTCAATGCCAAACTTGAATATATTGCTCAAACACGACCACATGATTCCATGCAAGTTTGTTGTTAAATGCATTACAAAAATTTCACAAGAATGATCGAGATATGTATTTTATGCAAGAACGGTCAAGGAAAAACTTAGCCCAATCTCATAATATAATTTGACTTTATAACATTTGATTGTTAGAAGATTCGCAAGAATGTTTCAATGCCACCAGGCAAATCTATGACAGATAAAAAAAATTATAGTATTATAATAAGGGTGGAGCCAAAAAATTTCATATGAAATGACAAAATTTTACATTCAAGCTTTTTAAATATATAATTTTTCAATTTTGAAAATTGGAAGGGGGGGGACTAGAGGAAAAACTTTAAAATTGTAACTTTTTAACACAAAATTATAACGTAAAACGAGTAGAGGGGAGATCTCCTCTCCTTTCTTCTTCACTCCTCCCCTTATTACAATTCAAATAAGGGGATGGTTATTAATATTTTGACCAATCGACCTACGTTTACATCAACTAATAAAGACCGAGCGAGACAAATGTACGGGTAAAAATGGAATTTTGCACCACCTTTGTTTTTTTGTAAAAAAAAAAGGCTAAATTATGAAAGATACCCTTAAACTTTACCATTTGTTTCAAAAATATCCATATTCTTTCAAAAGTTGCAATATTACCCTTGATCTTTTATAAATATTTTAAGATTACCCTTGAAGTAGAAATCTGTTAGAATGTTGAACAAATAATGGACGTAGTGGTGATTTAGAACGATGTGACGATGACTAGAATGGTTGCATAGATTAAATATGAAAAAATAACATTTAGACACGTCGACCTTTCATCAAACATTTAAACGAATTTTTTACTTTAATTGTAGTTTTCAAACGTTTATGAAATGTGAAAGATAATACGACGACAACTTTTGAATTAGGGGGTATTTTTGGGTGAAAGATAAGTTCATAGGTATCTTTTTTAACAATTTAGCCAAAATAAGAATAATAATAATAATAATAATAATTCATTTGTGAGTGAGGATAGGATAAATTTGGGTTGGGGAGGTTAGGAATAGAATGCGGCGTATGAAAAGGATTCGTCTGTTCAAGTTGAGCTTTCATGGGACCCACTTCCCTCTGATCGCCGATTCTCTCTCACGATCGCCACCTTTCACTTTCATTTTCACGGACAATTAACGCCGTCCACCCGATTTTTTCGCATCTCTCTCTCTCTCTCTTAAGCCTACTGTTTGGCTGCCTGGAAAATCAAACAAGAAAAAAAAAAAAATAATAATAAATTTAAAGTATTGAGTGCCATCCAGCTAAACAAGCAATGTCCCCATAAAATAATAATAATAATAATAATTTATTAATTTTGGGGAGAATTTGAATTGAAAAATAAAATCATGAATATGGCTTTTTTACTTTGAATCACAATCACAATCACAATCACCTGGGTTCATAAAGGAGATAGAGAGAGAGAGAGAAAAAAAATCAAAAGAAATGGTACACAAAAAAATTTGTGCTGCCATTATTGTTGGTCCAAAGAAATCTTCATTGGAAGAAGGATTTTTATTCAGTGGTGGGACTCATTTCATTTCTAGTAGTAGTACCCTAATTTTATGTTTGGAAGGAGCTCAATAATTACCTTATGTGAAATTTACTAAGCTAATTTCATTACACAATAATTAACCGTGAGGTAAATTTGATCTATGAGATTGTAATATGCTCTTTGTAACAAGACGGTCAAACTAGTTAAGGCTCGTTTGGTTTAATTTTTTAAGTGTTTATTTTTGAAAAAAAATTATTTTAATAAAATTTGTTGTGTTTGACAACCACTTAAAATGACTTTTTAAAAAATTAGTTTGAAAAATAAGTTATTTTGAGTGAAACACTTGAATTCAAATTTTAGAAAAAGAGTTTTTACGTGTTTAACTTGGAATTCATCTCAAATTTTCACGATATATAAAAATGACCAAAATGTCCCCACACTATACCTACATTTCCACCATGATTGCCGACGACCCCCCCGTGGTGGCTAGCAGTAGTCGGGCAGTCATAATGTTTTAAATACAAATTTTAACGTATTAGCACATAGTGTTTAATAGTCTTCTTTTACACTAATTTGATATTAGCATAAGCATTTTGAGTATAGAGCAAACTAAATAAATTAGTGTATGAAAACACTTTTGAGAAAATGTAACCAAACATATGAGTGTTTTTAAAAAAATGCATTTTTAAAAAACACTTAGATTAAAAGGTAATCCAAATGAGCCTTAGTCTATTTGGCTGGTTGGTTCATGAGTGAGTAACTAGGTTCAAGATCATCCAAATATCAAAATAAGATAGAGTTTGAGTTGGAAAGACTTCTTGTTCTATGTAAAAATAAATTAGAGTTAATCTCAAGGTTATAATATCTTCCTTTTCAAAAATAAACACTTGAAAAGACAATTCAAACGGGCCCTAACTTTTTTTTTTCTCTATCCTTATAAATGGTCCTATGGTTTGTTTTTATTTTTTGGGCAATGAAAAATAGTGGGCTATATAATCAATGAATATACCAAAATTGACATTTTATCTGTATGTTGTGTTTATAGCTAACCATGCATCTATCTTATTCATATTTGATCCATTTTTATCTTTATGAAATATCTCATGGCTTTCGGTGATTCTACTTGTCTTATGTAAAAAGAAATCTTCTTAAAATGCTAAGAATAAGATAAGATATGATACTTGTCAACTTAAGAAGAAATAAAAGATAAGAATGAAAGGTCAGCAATAGGGGAAGAAGGATATTAATGAAGAATGAAGTAAGGTAGATAATATACTAAAATGTTCATAAAAAATAATTAATTGACAAATGACAAGTTTAAGTAAATAAGTTTTTTATTGTTCAATTCTCCAAATCTTCTATCCTAATTAAGTATTATTATTTCACCCACCTTTGAAACTCAAAATAAAATCTCTCACCAAAAAAAAAAAAAAGAGTTAGGTTTAGGTTTTAAACTGTGATGACCACATTATATCATCACCATCAGGCAACTTTATTTTATAATAACCATTTAATTGATGTATATTCTTTATACCTTCATTTTATTTTTCATCTTTCTTTCTAATAATAGCTAAAATTTAAATGCAAATCCCATCAATACAAATTGGAGAGCTCCTATCATTAGTGACAAAAAAAAAAAAAAGGTTGAGGAGAGCCAAAGGCAATCATGTTCCCAATTGCATTTTAATGTATATATATTAACTAAAGTGGGTAGCAAATTGCATATCATCCCTTTTCAATTTATACCCATGGTACATATGATAAGAGGATATTCCAAAGCAAACTCACCTCCTTTTTTGGGCCCATAATTAAAATGGATTTTTTCAAGATTGCTTAAAAGGAAAGAAATAGTTAAACCATAATGCTCTATATTTTGGTGGGTAAATTTAATATTTATTAACCATAACATGCATTGTTGCTCTTCCTTTCCACTACTTTGTGTTTTTTACCCCTCCCTTTGAATAAAATTCTCAAGCTTGAAAGAATATTTACTAGAGTATTATATTTATTATAATGTTATCTTGAAAATGCCTATTTGATAACAATTGTCTTTAGAAAATAAACTTGTTCTTATTGTAAATATAAATGCCCATTCCACATGCCCATTAGATATCCATACCAAGTGGCATTTTATCCATAGCCAAAGTGTCTTCCATGTGTCCAACAAAGACCATAGATTGGTGTCCAAATGGACCACATCATGCTCTCCTAATTGCTTATATATAGTGGTTCTTGATGGATAAATAGAGATAGACAATTGGTAAAGAAATCTCTCCAATCTCATTTTTCTCTCCCATTTTCTCTAATTTCATTTGTTTTTAATTTGCCATAAATCTCCACTTTCTTTTGTTTATAATATATATATATATATATATACTCTCTTTTATATAATAACACTTGTATTATTATTATTATTATTATATGTTTTGGTAAAGTATTATTATTATTATTATTATTATTATTATTATTATTATATGTTTTGGTAAAGTTTTGGTGCCCGGTTTCGCCTCTCAATTTTACAACACGTTATCAGCACGAGACTCTGTCATTTTTCCCGCTAAAGGTAAGTCTTATAGGTAAGCCATTTTTACGCATTTGGTTTATGTTAAATTTCTAATCTAAATATATATTATTATTTTGATAGTGTTATTATGGCAAACCTTACAAAGCTAGAATTTGCGGCCCTGGATATTAATGGAAATAACTACTTGTCATGGATCCTTGACGCTGAGGTTCATTTAGATTCTATGAATCTTGGAGAAACAATTAAAGAAGGAAATGATGCATCAAATCAAGAAAAAGCAAAAGCCCTGATCTTCCTTCGCCATCATCTTCACGAGGGATTGAAAATGGAGTATCTTACAATAAAAAATCCCTACGTTCTATGGCAAGGTTTGAAAGAAAGGTACGATCATCAAAAAACAGTTATTCCTCCAAAAGCTCGTTATGATTGGATGCATCTAAGGTTGCAGGACTTTAAATCAGTAAGTGAGTATAATCCCACACTCTTCAGAATTAGTTCAAAATTAAAATTATGCGGAGAAAAGATTATTGATGTTGATATGTTAGAGAAGACATTTTCCACTTTTCATGTCTCGAATATGCTCCTACAGCAGCAATATCGAGAGAAGGGTTTTGCAAAATATTCTGAACTTATCTCATGTCTTCTCGTTGCTGAACAAAATAACGAGTTATTGATGAAAAATCACGAATCCCGACCAACTGGAGCAACACCATTCCCTGAAGTGAATGCTGTGAATTTTAATAACCGTGGTCGAGGTCATGGTCGTGGTCGAGGTCGGGACCGCGGTAGAGGAAGAAATACCTATTTTCGTGGTGGGCATTATAATTTTAAGAAACCCACACGAAGTGATGATCATAAAGGAAAGGCTCCACAAGATAGAAGTTTGAAAGGTGATGAACATAAATGTTTCCGGTGCGGAATGACTGGGCACTGGTCACATACCTGTCGTACGTCAAAACACATTGTTGATCTCTATCAAGCTTCCCTGAAGGAAAAAGGAAAAGGAAAGAATGTGGAGGTAAATCTTGCCATTCAAGAAGATGATGTGTTTGACCCCTCCAATATGATGCATCTTGATGTAGCTGATTATTTTGAATCTCCTGGAGAGAGAATTGATGCAATCAAACAAGTAGAGGATGATTTGTATGAAAATATATAATTAAGTACTGTTTAGTATGTTTTTGTTGTTGTTTTGTTTGAATATATATTTAAGACTCTTTGTAATCGTTTTTCTTTTCTTTTCAATGAAGAAATATGAACAATTTCAATATGTTGAGTAACTCGAAAATGAGCAATGAGGATTTATGTCTGGCAGACTGCGCAACTACGCACACGATACTCATAAATAGAAAATATTTTTCTAGATTGACAATGCTGGAAGCAAAAGTCAATACTATATCAGGTTCTGCAAATCTGATTGAAGGTTTCGGAAAAGCAAACTTTATTTTGCCTAGAGGAACAAGATTTACAATTAATAATGCTCTGTTCTCTAGCAAATCGAAAAGAAACTTATTAAGTTTTAAAGATATACGTGAAAATAATTATCATGTTGAAACTGATTGTAAAAATAATATAGAGTGTCTCTATATAACATCTATTGTTTCACATGAAAAACGTATATTAGAAACACTGCCTTCTTTTTCTTCTGGATTATACTATACTCATATACGAGTAATCGAAAGTTATGCAATAATGAACCCGAAGTTCATGAATCCAGAAATATTCAGTGTTTGGCATGATCGATTGGGTCATCCAGGGTCAATAATGATGAGAAAAATTATTGAGAATTCACATGGACATCCTTTAAAGAGCCAGAAGATTCTTCAATCCAATGAGTTGTCATGTGATGCTTGTTCTCAAGGGAAATTAATTATTAGACCATCACCAGCTAAAGTGGGGATTGAATCACCTGCATTTTTAGAGCGAATTCAAGGTGATATTTGTGGACCTATTAACCCACCAAGTGGTCCATTTAGATATTTTATGGTATTAATTGACGCATCCAGCAGATGGTCACATGTATGCTTATTATCAAGTCGAAATCTTGCATTTGCAAGATTACTTGCTCAAATAATTAAGTTAAAAGCACAATTTCCTGATAATACAATTAAGACCATTCGACTTGATAATGCTGGTGAATTTACATCCCAAACTTTTAATAATTATTGTATGTCAATTGGGATAAGTGTTGAACATCCTGTAGCTCACGTTCATACACAAAATGGTCTAGCAGAATCATTTATAAAACGTCTGCAACTAATTGCAAGACCATTGCTTATGAGAGCTAAACTTCCTACATCGGTATGGGGTCATGCTATTTTGCATGCTGCATCACTGGCACGTATTAGGCCAGTAGCTTATAATAAATACTCCCCAATGCAATTAGCTTATGGCCAGCAGCCAAATATTTCCCATCTAAGAATTTTTGGATGTGCAGTATATGTACCGATTGCTCCACCACAACGTACTAAGATGGGTCCTCAAAGGAGGTTAGGAATATATGTTGGTTTTGATTCCCCATCAATTATTAAATATCTTGAACCCCTGACGGGTGATGTATTTACTGCACGATTTGCTGATTGTCATTTTAATGAGACAAATTTTCCAACATTAGAGGGAGGAATTAAGAAGTTGGAAAAAGAAATTACATGGAATGCATCGTTATTATCTCATTTAGATTCTCGTAGAAATCAATGTGAACTTGAAGTTCAAAAGATAATTCATTTGCAAAATATAGCAAATCAACTACCAGATGCATTCACAGATACTAAAAGTGTGACTAAATCATATATACCAGCTGCAAATGCTCCATCAAAAATTGATATCCTAAAGGAACAAGTTGTCAATAATGAGTCTGGAGCACGCCAGAAGCGTGGTAGACCAATAGGTTCTAAAGATAAAAATCCTCGAAAAAGAAAAGTAGTTGAGAATCAAAATGATTCAATAAAAGGTATGGATGTTCCAGAAGAAATCCAGAATACAACTACTCAAAAGAGTATTGGT
Organism: Trichosanthes truncata; assembly: GCA_033996785.1. Lineage (NCBI taxonomy): Eukaryota > Viridiplantae > Streptophyta > Magnoliopsida > Cucurbitales > Cucurbitaceae > Trichosanthes > Trichosanthes truncata. Next base: position 54,982,610 of record JAWPNB010000010.1, read on the forward strand.
GAAAATCAAACGCTTGAGGATAATAATGAAATTTCTATAAACTATGTTACAACAGGAAAGAGATGGAACCGAAATGATATCATTATTGACAACATTTTTTCTTATAATGTTGCTCACGATATTATTCATGAAAGTGACGATTTTGACCCAAAATCTATCAAAGAATGTCAACGTAGAAAAGATTGGCCGAAGTGGAAAGAAGCAATCCAAGCAGAGTTGACTCACTTTCAAAACGTGAGGTTTTTGGACCAGTAGTCCCAACACCGGAAAACGTCAAACCTGTGGGATATAAATGGGTATTTGTAAGGAAAAGAAATGAAAAGAATGAAGTCACAAGATATAAAGCGAGACTTGTTGCACAAGGATTCTCGCAAAGGCCTGGTATTGATTATGAGGAGACATATTCTCCTGTGGTAGATGCAATAACGCTAAGATATTTGATTGGTCTGACTGTATATGAAAAGCTTGATATGCATCTAATGGATGTAGTCACGGCGTATTTATATGGATCTCTCGATAATGACATTTATATGAAAATCCCGGAAGGATTTAAAATACCAGAAACATATGAATCAAGTTCTCGGGAATTGTATTCAATAAAGTTACAGAGATCATTATATGGATTAAAACAATCAGGACGAATGTGGTATAATCGCCTGAGTGAATATCTGTTGAAAGAAGGATACCAAAATAATCCAATATGTCCGTGCGTTTTTATAAAGAAATCTCAGTCAAGATTTGCTATTATAACTGTATATGTTGATGACTTAAATATAATTGGAACTCCTGAAGAGTTATCCAAGGCAATAGAATATCTTAAAAAAGAATTCGAGATGAAAGATCTTGGAAAAACAAAATTTTGCCTTGGTTTGCAAATTGAACATTTAGCAGATGGGATATTTGTTCATCAATCAACTTATACAGAGAAAATCTTAAAAATATTCTATATGGATAAAGCACATCCATTGAACATTCCAATGGAAGTTCGTTCACTGGATGTAAAGAAAGATATATTTCGACCTCGAGATGACAATGAAGAACTACTTGGTCCTGAAGTACCATATCTTAGTGCAATTGGTGCACTTATGTATTTGGCTAATAACACAAGACCAGATATTGCATTTTCAGTAAATTTATTAGCTAGATATAGTTCATGTCCTACAAAAAGACATTGGAACGGAGTTAGGCATGTACTCCGATATCTTCGAGGGACAATTGATATGGGTTTATTTTATTCTAACAAATCAAAGTATGATCTAGTTGGTTATGCAGATTCTGGTTATCTATCTGATCCACACAAAGCTAGATCTCAGACAGGTTATCTATTCACATGTGGAGGAACTGCTATATCGTGGCGATCAGTGAAACAGACTATAACGGCCACTTCTTCAAATCATGCTGAAATCCTCGCTATTCATGAAGCAAGTCGATAATGTGTATGGCTAAGATCGATGACACAACACATTCATGAGACATGTGGCTTGTCTTCAAGTAAACATCTTCCAACGATGTTATACGAAGACAACACAGCATGTATAGCTCAAATCAAGGGAGGATATATCAAAGGAGATAGAACAAAGCATATCTCACCAAAGCTCTTCTATACTCATGATCTTGAAGAAAATGGCGATATCACTATACAACAAATTTGTTCGAAAGATAACCTGGCTGACTTATTTACGAAGGCATTACCAACTGCAACCTTCGATAAATTAGTATATAGCATTGGAATGCGGCGACTCAAAGACTTTAAGTGATGTCTCAATGAGGGGGAGTGAATGTATTATAGTAAACTATATAAAATATGTACTATTTTCCTTCACTAGGGTTTTTTTTTCCTTCCCATTGGGTTTTTTTTTCCTTAGTAAGGTTTTTTAACGAGGCATATTTTATAAATGGGCATTTAAGGGGGAGTATTGTAAATATAAATGCCCATTCCACATGCCCATTATATATCCATACCAAGTGGCATTTTATCCATAGCCAAAGTGTCTTCCATGTGTCCAACAAAGACCATAGATTGGTGTCCAAATGGACCACATCATGCTCTCCTAATTGCCTATATATAGTGGTTCTTGATGGATAAATAGAGATAGACAATTGGTAAAGAAATCTCTCCAATCTCATTTTTCTCTCCCATTTTCTCTAATTTCATTTGTTTTTAATTTGCCATAAATCTCTACTTTCTTTTGTTTATAATATATATATATATATATATACTCTCTTTTATATAATAACACTTGTATTATTATTATTATTATTATTATTATTATTATTATTATATGTTTTGGTAAAGTATTATTATTATTATTATTATTATTATTATTATTATATGTTTTGGTAAAGTTTTGGTGCCCGGTTTTGCCTCTCAATTTTACAACAGTTCTTACTCTCAATTTCTTTGTTCTATCATTTACTTTTAAAAAAAATTATATTTTAAAATCTTGCCAAAAATTTATAAAATGAAAAGTAGTTTTCCAAAAAAAAATGTTTTTGTTTTTTAAAATTGACTAATAATTCAAAATTATGGGTAAATAAAAAATATGAGAACTAAAATTGGAATCAATATTAAATAAGACTTTCATAATTGAAATTGTATAAAGTATCAACCTAATGGCGTAAATCAACTAGTTTGACATATGAATCTCTTTAATGTTGGATTGTAGGTTTGAATATTCACGTTCTCATGATTTACATTGTAATATTAAAAAATGGGTTAAAATATTATTTTTGGTCTTTAAACTTTAGGACTTATTCTATTTTAGTCTATGTAGTTTCAAATGTTCAAATTTGGTCCATATACTTTCAATATATCTCAAAATTAGTCCTTATAATTCATTTATGGTTAACTTTTGCTAAAAATATTAAATCTCCATAAGTCTTTTGCCTAAAAATTAGGTAAACCTATTTACATTATACCTTTTCTTGAATGAAAATTACTATTATTATTTTGTTGAGTCGAATAAAAATTAACTTCAAACTAACGATAAAGACTAATTTAAGATATATTGAAAGTATATGGACCAAATTTGGACATTGGACAGTACAAGGGACTGAAATGGAACAATACCAAAGTACAATGACTAAAATAGTATTTTAACTTAAAAATGTGAAAAAAAAAAAGAAGAAAGACCACAAAATTCTAATTAAATTTGTATAATTGTGATGTTGATTTCACACTTTATATTATATTAAACATAAAACTCTACCATAGGATGATATTCTTTACTATTTAAGTTAAGAAATCGAATATTTCAGGTGATTTTTGACCCACGATTTTAATAGGTCTAAATTTACGAAGTTTGAAATTGGAAAATATAAATTGTAATATGTGTTTGAATCGAATAAACTTTAAAATGAGTTTCTTTGCGTTTGACTACCACAAAATATGTGGAAAAAAAAGGACAAACTGTCCAAATGAAATCTACAAATATTAAATTTAAACAAAAAACACATGGCTAATTGGTCAAAACTCTAGTCATTCCCAATAATAATCAATTATTTGAATGACATTAAGGGCATGTTTGAGAATGATTTTAGAAATAGTAATTTTAGCATAATTGATTTGTTTATAATTGATTTATAAAACCTCACAATTTTGAAGGAGAATTGATTTTGGGCATGTCAAAAGTGATTTTAGGTATTCCAAAATCACTCCCAAACATGCCCTAAAATTTTGTTATGATTGACATTTTGTCACTTTGAATGAATTGTAAACACCTCATGGAGTTTAGATTTAGCCAAATAATGATATTATAAAGAGGGTCAAACTATTAACTTGTAAATATTAATTAGATAGTTTTCATTTGTGTATTAAGATTGTATCAATCTAGTTGAAGTTTATTGTTTATATATCATAATAATTTTCCTTATCATTTCAAAATTTTGACTTTATATTTTGTTGAATTAATTAATTTTAAGGCTAGAGTTTTAATTTCATCAAATTGAATATGTGTTTAAATAAGTGATAAAATAAATACTTTTATCAAGAAAATTATATATTAAAGGAAGGAGGTAATTAGTTACTCAAAATTCAGTTAGTAAGACAATTGAAATTGAACTTGAAAAATACTCGATCACATAGGTTCAAACTTAAATTTTGATTTGATAAAATTAAAATGGTCCCAAAAAGGTAAAAAAAATAAAAATAAAATTCTCTTTAAAATAATTGAAGGAAAGCCATTTTCTCTTTCTTTATTTTCTTTTTCCATGTATTTTGATATTGTGGGACTTGCATAATAAATGTAAAAATGCTCCAGTGTACTTTTTTTATTTTTATTTTTAACTCTAATTGTTAAAGATATACATGCCTATTTTTCCATATTATTACATTACAAATAAGAGGAAAATGATTTAGAACCCAAGTCATAAGAGAGAAATATTTCTTTACTAGTACTATATTTAAGTTGACAATTTTAACCATGGTTAAGAGATACAATTTGCTAACTGAATTTATAAGTGGTCAGGTATTTAAAAAAAAAGAAAAGAAAAGAAAAAAGAAGTGATTGGACATTTGTGTCCAAACTTTACTCTCTCACTCATGACGATTAAAAGAAAAAAAAAAGGTATGGAAACTTGGAGGCTTATATATAAAAACAAAAGAGTTTTTAAAAAAAAGGCAAACTAAGAATTGAAAAAAACTGGTTTTTTTAATACTAAAGAGAAAAAAAAACAAGATTAAATTATAAATTTGGTTCATATCATTTTAAAAATTAAAATTTCATCCTTATAATTTGATAAAATCTAAAAAATAGTTGATGTAAGATGAAATGTAGATAATTATTTTAGTTTAATTATTATTAATTTAGTGTTAATTTTAGATTAATTAGTTTTTACTCTATTTTCTTGTAAGATTATAAATAGTCACTTTTAGAATTTATAAAAGTTTTTTTAGAAATATATTTTGAATAGAACATTTTGTTCTTTGAAAGTGGTATCTCTTTTAGAATGAATTTTTCATGTTTGACGCTTAATCTCAAATTTACTGCGTAAAAAAAATAATAATAAAAGGTAGAATCATCTCAAAAACATTTTAAAACAATAAATTAAGTTGAAATAACTCCTAAAAAATTGACAAATTTCTTTAATAGAAATAGAATGGAGGTTAGCTGCAATAATAACAATAATAAAGCTTTTTTTTTTAAAGCTGCGGGATCAAGAAGGTTCCATTTAAAAAAAAAAAAACAAAGAAAAAGAAGTAGAAGAAGAAGCCATTAGTAACAGACCAGCGTTGCTGGCTGATTGAAGAATTATTGAGAGAGTTCCATTTAAGAAAAAATGTTCGTTCATTTAAGCATTGTTAGAGAAAATAATGGAGCAAAAGCAAAAACGAAATTAAAAAAAGAAAAAAAGGTCATCTCCTTTTCCAATTCAGTCATTTTTGTGGTCAAGTTGAACTGATGAACAGTGCAAATTTTTTCATCTCGTTTTCTATTAGTCCCCTGCAAACAGGAGTTCTGATGATGCTCTTTCGGTATTATAGACCCGTCAAGAGCTGGATGGAGAAAAGGCCAAACCCAAGTTTTTTCTCTCACTAATAATGCTCTCACAGGTTTCGAAAATAGAAACTGGGTTTTTGTTCAGCTGGCTGTGTAAAATGATTGTTTCTACTTCTTGGTGTGAGGCATGGTTTTGATTGGCTCAAATGCCTGTTGCTTCCTAACTTGTAGAGAAGAAGACAAGTCGTTTTTCGAGCCATAAAACTTGAAAACCACTTCGAACCCAGTTGGCTTTTGTGCCATTCGCATTCTGGGTTTGCCTTTTTTTTTTCTTGTGGGGTTCTCTCAGAGCTCTGATCTTGACGAGTTTGTGACCTGGGTTGGTTGATAACTTGAGGGTCTTGCAGCAATTTCTATTTAAACACTTGTATTTCGATGCACTTTTCTGCTGGAACTGGTTTTCTCAAGGTGTTGACGAAGGATTTATAAGTGGGGGTTTTAGAGAAAACCATGTCTCAGAATTCTAAGTTCTCCTGTTCTAAGGTCAGATTACCCGCTGGTTTCAAGGCGAAGAGGGCTAAGGAGCATTTCCATGGCCAACGGTGGTGTAACCTTCTTTATCTTTTGCCATTTGGCTTAATTTTGATTCTGGGTCTTTGGTCTATGTTTAGTCTTTGTGATGGGAATTCTGTTCGGGAAGTGGAGATTCCAGATACGCGTAAAGAGAAGGCCTGGAACTTGCTGAAGCATTTCAATGTCAGCGAGAGTCAGTTTCATGCTTTGGCTTCATTCTTCTTTCATTCAGATCAGGTACCCTTTTTCTTGAGCTCTCTCATTATTTGATCTGTATTGCTCTACTTTTCCTGGATGTTTTCAATCATGAGCTTTGAACTTTTCTCAAGAGAAGAGTAGTATAGCTCGTGATGATAATGTCTATATGCGATAAACAACCATTGTCAATTTATTGAGAATTGGTTGTCAATAAATGAGCACGACAACCTTAGTTGGATGTGTTGCTGAAAATGTTGTCATAAGATAGTAACCTGTTGTCTCGTGAATGTGGGTGAGGTGACAATTTGTTTGTCAAGAAAGAAAGAAGAGAAAATGGAAAGAAATGTTGAGTAGGGTCTCTGTTTAGTTCTCTATTCAAGTGTATTTAAAATCATATCATTGATGCCATTGCAATAGAGTTCCAATTATAAACAAAATCTAGTACTTGAAGTTGGAGTCTATAGAAAACTGGTTCAATTAGTGTTAGTTACAAGAGCATTATCAATTAGTGTTAATTACATGAGGCATTATGAATGGAAATAGGTTCTCCTTAATTGATTAGTTAAATGCCCGCAGACATCCAAAAGTCTGCAAAGGAGAATCCCAACATTTCTTGCCATCTGCACTATGAATAAATAGATTGTGTTTGTTAACTTATTGCCTGGAGCTATCAGTACGAAAGACAATTTGCAGCGTCGTATGCTATATTTAGCCTTGTCACCAAGCTGGTGCCCTTTATGTAAGCAAAGTGACGAGAAAATGGCCCATGTTTTTACCAATGCTCCTTCGTCCGACCTTTGTGAAACAAAATCCCCTCTTCTCTTAATTGGCAAGTGGCCCTTCCTTGGGATGCCAGAGACATCCTTGCCACTGTTTTGTTGGGCCATCCATTCAAGAATACTAAAGCACTGATTTGGGAGCACATTATTAGGGGCCTTCTTTGGCTTTTGTGAAAAGAAAGAAATAACAGGGTTTTTTTCGACAAAAAGATATCCTTTTCTGAGCTTTTTGATCTCGTTATTTACTATGCTATTTCTTGGTGTAAATCTTCTAATCTCTTTGCGTCGTATAGTTATGCTTCCTTAGTTTCCAACTGGGAGAGCCTTTTGTAATTTCCATGGATTCTATATCCCTTTTGTAAATTTCATACATCAATGAAATTGTTTCTTACCCAAAAAAAAAAAAAAAAATATTGCCATCCACAGAGCACAATGACTTGGGTTCAAAGAACTTGAAGGACATCTATTCTGTATGCTTTCTATCTTCTAAGGCAAACTGTCCGTACAAGCACAAACATTTTTATGTTATTTTCCACTCCACACCACACCAGTTAGTTCCCCATGTAAGGGCTCTTACATGAACGGTCAAAGTATGGAACATTGATTATTTTGAGAAATACCTAGAAGGTAGTTTATTCTTTTCTCCATCCCCAATCTGTTTTTCTACCAGCGGAGCCAGAATTTCTCTGAACTCCCCACAGTCCTTCTAACTATTAACTTCTATCCTGCTGTGAGCCCAGCCCATAGTTCACTAACAGTGTGCTTGGGCTCCACCATCACATAGAAGTTGGGCGGAGAGAGGCTGATGCCATCCATGCATCTTTTGAAAAGTTGAGCCATGAGTTATCAAAATGTTTTTTTTATCTTAGCAATGCTCCACCAAGATAACACCCGCTTCCTCCTTTTTCTTTTGCAAGCCACTCCTTATCTTCCTTCCTAAGCTCCTTCAACCTTTGGTTATTTATGAAGCGATGATTGAACTGAGAAAGTGCCTGAAGAATGCAATTTCCAAATCCTCTCATAATTTTCTACCCCGAAGTGTTTGTTTTCCAATAGCCTAAATAATTCATTGGGCATATCAATTTCTACCTTGGTCAAGTTTCTTCTAATCTAGCCAAACTACTCCAACTCTTTGAATGCCTTTCCAAAAGTTCAAATACAATCTTCATCTTGGGCCCCAAGCCTCCACCACAGGATGAAGGCTTTGAAATCAAACCTGCATGTGGTTGAGAATCCAACTAAAAGATCTTCCCAAATTTTGATTTTTTTTTTCATAGCCTAACTTGACCTGAGAATGACACAATACAAGTCATTTTTACTTGCCAATATTCCACCATGGACTTCAAATGCTTCCCCCACTGTCGTCATCAGTGAGGCACCCATCTTCATCTTTTATGTAGATCCAAGTTACCGCTCTATGCCATATTTGATTGATTTCCTTGAAGAAGTGCTAGACCCACCTTCCCATGAGTGCCTTATTTCTTTTTCTCAAAGTGTCAATTCCCAGTCCTCCACAATCAAAGGGTAAGGAGACCACATTCTAGAGTAGAAGGTTGAGAAGTTTCTCGTATGAAGAAGATAAGCTAAGAGATTATTTGATAGAAAAGGTTGGTATAAAGTCAATTTTCCACCTTTTGACTACAAAATTTCTTCCATGTCTCGAATGTACTCATCACTTTCTCCTACACTCCACTGGCTTTCAAAATTCTACCGTCTTTGGATTATTCCTCAATGGAATACCTAAATAAGAAATTGGCAAGCCACGAGTTGTACAACCTGTCTCTACTACTTAGTTCATGTAAGTGTTAGGTAAGTCAATGCTACACATTAATGTCTATTCTGCATTAATCTTTAGGCCAGAAGATACTTCAAAGATTTTCATTACATTGAAAAAGTTACCTAACTTTTCCTTTTCATCTTTACAAAGGAGCAAGATATCATCTAACTATTATGAGTTATAGGTCATTCTTCCCAATAAAAGAAGTCTTACGACCATCACTTTTATTCAGTGATCAATCACACATGGGACATCACCAACTATGACAGAGAAAAAGAATAAAGAGGAAACCATGCCTTCAGCTCTTTGACGCCTTGATCCTTACCCAGTTTTTTTTTTTTTTTTTTTTTTTTTTTTAATAAAAAAATTGAAAAAGATGGAAAACTTGGTTACATAAATGATCAACCACTTGATCTATGTTTGTCCTGAATCTCTTACCCCTCTATTAATTATTAGTCCACTCAGTTGTTGGCTATCTGTCGATTATTAGCTGCACTTCCAAAAAAAAAAAAATCTTTATGTGCCTGGTGGATGCTTTAATTGCTTGAATTCATGTTCATACCAAATAATATTCTCATTCCCACCAAATGTGTATTGCAGACAGCATCTCTCCAGTTTTCTGAAGACCCAGGGCCTGGTATTGCACTGCAAGATTGCATTGCTTGCGCTTTGAAGATATTAGAAGAGGAGCAAGACCTGCAAAAGCAGCAGCATGGGTGGCTTTCTGAAAATTTACAATCTGAAGGCCAGTGCCCAATTATGGGTGAGATGGACTCCTTCAGCATTGATCTATTGCAGTTAGTGGACAAGACACGCTCACTTACTTCACAATCTTCTTTTGCTTTTGTGTCTCCTTGTCATCAGATTCATAGAGAGGTTAGACTTTTGTTGCCGAATCTTTCCTTTTCATATTGATGGATTACAACACAATTTTCTTTTTTCCTTTATGTTGAGAGTTGGAAAAATGGATAAGTGTTTCAGGTACACTTTTTGGGAAATCTAGGAGGGTTTGTTCCTTTAAGAAATGGAGTTTGGTTCATGCATTTGTGGATGGACAACAAATCAGCAAAACCCAAGCAAACTTTAACGAGAAGAAATGTACTCAATTAAGTGCATTATCATGTTTTAGGCAATATTAATTTATCCCTTGTGCTATAACTTGGCCCGTGCCCATGGGATTTAGGTAGTCTGTCTATAAATCTTTTCCTTTCAAATGTTTTGTAGAAGTACAGGCATTATGTCCAAGGATAACCAACTAGTAGATGTTCTTTAGTGCTTTTATGGTTTGTGCCTTAAGTCTGGTCTCTCTACATGTTTTAGTGGCCCAAATGACTTTGTAGGAAGAATCAGATTGAAAATTAAGGAGCATCAAGTATGCATGACATGAACTTGATATTAGACCTTATGGATAGTTGAAAAGGATAGCACCACTATTAGAGAAAGAATATGATTCTTGATGAGATACTTAATCTATGACAAACCAATAAATGTTCATTTGGAAATTTTAGCAGAAGTTTGTCGTTGTCTTCTTATCTCAATTGTAATCATGCACTTAACATATGCTAAGAAGTAACGCTTTAGAATGTAGTAACCTTTAAAAACTTTTCTTTCTCAGGCAAGGACATATTCTCCTGTAATTCTCTATCCATAAGCTTAAGAATGTTAAAGTGCTGAAATAAACTTGAATGATGATTTAATTTATTGATTCATTTATTTTCTGGCTTTCATCAGAAGATCTTGCATACTAGGGAAATTGGAAATGAGCATTCTCGAAGTTTGAATGGATTAGGAATGGCTTGCTTATGGATCCTTGCTGTAGTGATATCATGCCTGAAGATGTCTAGTTTTCATTTGAAATTAAGGAACCATAAACACAAGCCAATAAAGCATCCATCGGTTGAGAATCAGCCAGTGATTCAACTGCAGCAGGTGTTGCTACAGCAGAAGCAGTTAGATCTATCTCCAAGTCCTCCTAAAGGGGCTGGAAAATGGAGGAAGAAGCTTCTTATAATATTTGTTTTTCTTGGAATTATTGGATCCTTTTGGCTCTTTTGGTATTTGAACAAAAAAATCATCTTGAGGAGAGAAGAAACACTTACTAACATGTGCGATGAGCGAGCTCGAATGTTACAGGATCAATTCAATGTTAGCTTGAACCATGTTCATGCCTTGGCTATTCTTGTCTCCACTTTTCATCATGGCAAGCATCCATCTGCCATTGATCAGGTAAGTGGCTATTTATTTCTTTTGTAATTTGTGCTGCTTTGTTTTTGGCTCATTATTTGACTTTGAATCAATGAGTTCCTTTCCCTCCCAAAAAAAATTGTGTTTCATTAACATGTGGGTTAGATATACTTATGTGAGAAGGACTAATAATGGGAGTAACAAGGGAAATGTGTTAGGTATCCAAACACAGAAAATATGAAGAACACAAAGAAACTAATATATTGCAATATCAACGAAGAAAATTACAATATCAATAGCCTTTCGAGAGGGTTGTCTCTCCCACAACCAATCCTATAAGGACGGACTTACCAAAAAAATGATCTCCTTTCTACAAACCCTATTCCTTCTATTTATAACAAGACTCTCTAGCTAATTACCCTTGATACCCTTACTACTATCCCAAAATACCCCTAATAGTACTCTCACAAAATGTAGGGATGGTAAATGGGGGAAATTAGTTGGAAGGAAATGGGAAGTGTGAAGCCATGTAACTACCAAGGGAATGTGTGCTTGAAGTTTAGGAGGGAAGTGAAATAAGGATATTAAAGGTTCTGGTTAAGAGTTTTGGAAGAGTAGAGGAATTCTCAGATTCTCCTCATGGTGTAGCCTAGCCTTATCTTGATGCTTCATGAAATTACTACTTTTAATCTTATCAAAATAGTATTCCAATACTGAAGAAACATTAAGATTATAATACTAGAAATTGCAATATGACTTGATTCAAGATACACATTCTCCTGTTTTGTAAATGACTACCTCCTTAAGCTGGACAGAAACATCACGTGTGCGGGAAAATGTTCAGATGCAAATCTTTAGTATTGGAACAATGTTTTTTTTTCTTTATCTAATAATTATTCGCAAAAAGTTCTGACTTGGCACTTTGGAGGGGAAGAATTTTACGGTAATGTGTCCAAATATATTAAATTGGGATTTAGACGTCTTAGTGAGTGAAAATACTTGTTATTGTCTTTCATCTGACCATGACTTTTTTCATATAGATATCTAGTCTTAATTGTACTCTCTTTGCCACAGGAAACATTCAGTGAATATGCAGAAAGAACAGCTTTTGAACGACCACTAACCAGTGGGGTGGCTTATGCTCTGAAAGTAAATCATTCAGAAAGAAAGCAATTTGAAGAGGAACATGGGTGGACAATTAAGAAGATGGGAACAGAGGACCAGACTCTGGTTCAGGATTGTATTCCTGAGAATTTAGACCCTGCTCCCTTTCAGGATGAATATGCACCTGTAATATTTTCACAAGAAACTGTATCCCATATAGTTTCCATTGACATGATGTCTGGAAAGGTATGCTGTATTGCCTATTATGGTGTATTTGGTGATCCTAAGCAGTCTCTAAAAGAGAGTATAAGATGGAGATCAATGAAACATATCTTTTAGAAGCTCAATTACACTAATATATATTACATTCAATTAACAGGAAGACCGCGAAAACATCTTGCGAGCGAGGGCTTCAGGGAAGGGAGTGCTGACATCTCCTTTCAAGCTTCTTAAGTCCAATCACCTTGGTGTTGTACTCACTTTTGCTGTCTATAACACTGACCTTCCTCCTGATGCAACACCAGAGCAACGCACTGAAGCTACTGTTGGGTACTTAAAAAAATCCCCTTTGAACATTCTTTCCCTGGGTGATTTTAGGAATTTATTGAATTTTTGTGTGTATATATACAAACTGAACTCTTTTACCATGGCTGACTTGATCAAAAGGTATCTAGGAGCATCCTATGATGTTCCATCACTGGTGGACAAGCTTCTGCACCAACTTTCCAGCAAACAATCAATTGTTGTTGATGTTTATGATACAACTAATGCATCTGCTCCCATCAAGATGTATGGATCTGATGTGATTGATACTGGTCTATTGCACATTAGCAACCTGGATTTTGGAGACCCCCAACGGAAGCATGAGATGCATTGCAGGTAGGATTTCATGGTTAACTGTACATGCATTTATGACCCAACGTTAAATTATTTTGTCTCTTGGAGCCATTTGTTAACCTGCTTACAGATTTAAGCAGAAGCCTCAATTACCATGGATGGCTATAAATGCATCAGTGGGAGTTCTAGTTATTACTTTACTCGTTGGCCATATATTTTATGCGGCTATAAGTCGAATCGCAAAAGTGGAGAATGACTATCGTGAGATGATGGGACTCAAAACTCGTGCTGAAGCTGCAGATGTGGCAAAGTCTCAGGTGAGTTTAGTTTTGAGTGATATTATTACACTAATGTCTGTTATTAGACAATGCTCAAATAGATCGTGAAGAGCTATACCATTTTTTCTCTTTGTTTGCAGTCATTTCAATGAATGTATACTATTTTTTCTGGATAATTGACTCTTCTCCTTTTGTAGTTTCTTGCAACTGTTTCCCATGAGATTAGGACGCCAATGAATGGTGTTTTAGGTAACTGAGAAGTTAATTTAGTGGATATTTTTCATTTACCCAAACCATCAACTTTAAGTAATAGGATTTTTGAAAACAAAATAATCTTTTTCAGGGATGCTGAAAATGCTGATGGACACTGATCTTGACCCAAACCAACAGGACTATGCCCAGACTGCATATGATAGTGGGAAAGAATTAATATCACTAATAAATGAGGTTCTTGACCAAGCTAAAATAGAATCAGGCAGGCTTGAACTTGAAGATGTACCATTCGATCCACGAGCTTTACTGGATAATGTGCTGTCAATGTTCTCTGGAAAATGTCATGAGAAGGGGATAGAGGCAAGTTATTACCACTTTCTATTAACATGATTTTCACATACATATTTGTTTCCTATCAAAAAAAAGGGAAAAAAAAAACCTACATATTTCTACAGTAAAATTCTGATGGGAATTTTTTCTTGAGAGCAGTTAGCTGTTTATGTCTCTAATCTGGTCCCTGAAGTTCTCATTGGTGACCCTGGACGCTTTCGGCAGATAATTACAAATCTTGTGGGAAATTCAATTAAGGTTATTTATACTAACACCAATTGCTTTAATTTATTCTTTTTGATACTTCCCTTCATGAGAGCATATTACTGTCTTAATACATCTTTCCTTATCACTTCGATTTGCAAAATAGTGCATGTCTGATTAGGTAAAGGATAAGTAGATGTCCTTGGAGTCACTGACAGGAATTTATTTTTCAAAGGGGGATTTTTTATTTAAAAAATGGTTTCTTAAATATGTAGGACAATCTTGATTAGCAGCATTTAGCGATGCCTTTAAGACATGGGTTTATTGTGGATGTTAATTAGTCATCTGCTAAAGCATTTGGACATGTCTGTTTAGGTATTGATGAATCACTTGTGAATTGAACAAACTGAAATTTCTGTTTGCTGATGCAAGACATAGTGGGATTTTAGTGCTGGGTGATAAATTAGTAGTCATCTGCTATATGGATGTATAGACTACTTGAGAACTAGAACATCCATTAAATTCTGCATCTTATAATTTCTGCTTATAAATTGATTGATCTAAAGAAATGCAGTATTTGCAGTTTAGTCTCCTGTTTGAATTAATGTTACCAAAATTATGGTTGGTAATTTTCCATCATTTATGAGCAGTTCACCAACGACAAAGGACACATATTTGTTACTGTACACCTGGCAGACGAAGTGAGGACTCCACTTGATGCAATGGACAGTGTGCTAAGACAAGGCTTAGATTTAGTAAAAGAGATGCTGGGAAAAAGTCGTAATACACTAAGCGGGTTTCCAGTGGTCGAAAGGTGCAAGAGTTGGGAGCGTTTTGAGATATTTAGTAGAACAGATGCAATTAAGGAAGATGACTTAATTAAATTGCTTGTATCAGTCGAGGATACAGGTCATGGAATTCCTTTAGAAGCGCAAAGCCGAATTTTTATGCCTTTTATGCAAGCTGATAGTTCCACTTCGCGCAAGTATGGTGGAACTGGAATAGGTCTGAGCATCAGCAAATGTCTGGTGGATCTAATGGGTGGAGAGATAGGTTTTGTGAGCCAACCTGGTGTTGGCAGCACATTTTCATTTACTGGATGTTTGAGAAAAGGCGATACAAGGTCTCTCGATACAAAGTGGCAGCAGAATGATCCAACTGTATTAGATTTCCGAGGACTTCGAGCATTGGTAATAGATAATAGAAGCATTAGAGCTGAGGTAACAAAATATCATCTCAAGAGGTTAGGGATCTCAGTAGATATAGTTTCGAGTCTGGTTTCAGCACATGAATACTTAACCAATAATTGCATCAAAAGGTATAATCCTCAGCCTCTTAACATTATTTCTTGAGTTTTAACTTGACCCTTTTTTTTCCCTTTCATTTGGTATTTCATTGTTTTACTATGATATGCTATGGATCACTGTCCATCTGTTGATGAATTCTTTGTGTTACTTTTCCTCAGTCCATCCAAGCCTTTGGCCATGGTGCTTATTGACAAAGATGTATGGGATAAGGAAACCGGTCCGATGATCGCTCGTGTGTTTAAAGAACATGGGGTAAATGGCAAAGAAGAATCAACACCAAGTCCTAAGATCTTTCTCTTGGCTACCTCTGACCTTCAAGAGACGAGAGCTCTGAAGTCAACTGGTTATGTTAATAATGTAATGACAAAACCCCTTAGGTTGGGTGTCTTGATTGGATGCTTCCAGGAAGCCTTTGGGAAGGTAAATAGAAAGAAACCGTCTATTCTCGGGAACTTACTGAGAGAAAAGCAAATACTGGTGGTTGATGACAATGCAGTTAATAGAAGAGTTGCAGAAGGTGCTCTAAAGAAATATGGAGCAAAGGTTACCTGTGTGGAAAGTGGTAGAGCTGCTATTTCATTGTTACATCCACCACATAAGTTTCATGCTTGCTTCATGGATCTTCAGATGCCTGAGATGGATGGGTAAGTAACTTTCCATCCTTCTGTAAATGCAACATTTAAGTTCACTTAGACATGGACTAAGCTTGGTATGACTTTAGAAATAGCAGAATGTGCTTTTGACTTCAATTATATCCTAATGTTTAGCTATATGGCAATAGAATTTTTAGAGAGGTTCAGAGATCGTGCGAGAAAGTTTGGGAGGTGGTTAGGTTTAACACCTCCTTGTGGGCGTCGGTCACTAGGTATTTTTGTAATTATGAGCTTAGTCTTGTTCTTTTGGATTGGAGTCCTTTTTTGTAGTTAGGGTTGGACTCTTTTTTGTTGGGGCTTGTTTTTCTATATGCCCTTGTATTATCCTTTCATTTCTCTACATCAAAATGCAATTTCTTAAAAAAAAAAACACAATAGTTTTTTGAAAATTCTGAAAACACGTGAAAAATACTTTTAAATGTTTTAGGGGAAGGATTTTGTTAATATTTCTTTTTACAAAAAGGATTTTACTTAAAAGCACCGCTCATAAAAGTCATCGCACTCTTGCTAATATTTGGGTGTTGATTTAGAAATTTTCAGGCGGGAAACCAAATCTAAATATTTACATATATTAGTTAATTTGAGTAACTGGTGACTTCAATTTGATAGACGGTTGGATAACAATCAATTTCGGTATTTGAACGGTTTTTTGTCATCTATATGACATTTTGAAGACTTTTAACTTGAATTGTAATAATTGTTTGGATCATGATCTAAATTTGCATTATCATCCAGAGGATATCTTTATCAATAATCCCTCTTTTGTACGAGCAGTTTTGAAGCAACACGACAGATACGAAATATCGAAAATAAGGTTAACAAGGACATTGCTTCTGGGAAAGCATCAATCGAGATGTTTGGGAATGTGGCTCATTGGCATACACCAGTATTGGCCATGACAGCTGATGTGATACAGGCTACAAATGAAGCATGCATGAACTGCGGGATGGATGGTTATGTCACAAAGCCTTTCGAAGAAGAAAAATTATATTCAGCAGTATCTCGTTTCTTCGAGTCTGATGATTGAGTAGAACATGAATAGAATGACTATTCTGAGTTTAGTGATCCAGTCAAGATATGGCTGCTAGCCTCCTATATATATCAAAACTGACGAAAGGCCCTACCAGGACGAGGCATCCGGTAGAATCATCGCAAGTACGTGCTGATCTTTCCCGTTGGGTAAGTATTCTGCATTGCATTGATACTGTTCTAGCAAATGTTGTTTCAATGCAATCACTCTAGATGAAGTTCTTGTGCTGCAGGCTCGTCAAGTTTTTTCATGTGCAAGCTGATTTTAGTTAAAATGTCAATAATCTTTTTGCAAAAATAATGAAATTGTGAATATTTGATACTTTTTTCAGTGACGACAGGATAAGGAGATATGAATGGAGGATATCCGTCATCAAGGGATCATCGGTACCATTTATGATCAACCGAACATTAATCAGTGACTTCATGTATTGATCCTTCCTGCCCGATCATGTTTTAGTTTTACGTCTTGTCGTGAACAAAATGAAACTTTTTTCTAAACTCTCCAGTGATCGCAGTATGTTGCCCAGGCAAGTACTCCACAAGGGTAGCAGTTTGATTGAGTTGCTTCTCTTTCGGTCGCTTCATTCACATTGGTTCATCTTGCAAAGTCCTCGGCCGTTTGCAAGATGAACCAATGTGAATACGCTCTGACATCTCAGCTGCAAAACTGGATAGAGTTCCATTTTAGTGCACGAGTGCACAGATCATTATATGGCTGGTCATTTTGACAGAAACACAGGAACAAGGCAACATCAGTAACCACAGGGTATTAAAAGATTGGCTGGCATTCCAAACAAGAATCAGCTTCACTGGTTTCATGAAGTCGTGGAATGAATAGCTGCTTCCATTAATCATCAACCCTTTTTCCTTGCTATGCTATTTCCAGACATTCTATCTTCTGGGACCAGATGATTATCATCCTACTACCAATACTTAGATCTTAATTCTTTGGTGATTCTTTGGTGCTTCGGTTGTATAAGGCAACTCAGAAGGTAAATAGAGGTACAAGTCTGTATCGATCCCTCGATATGGTTCTCGACATTCATGGCCGAAATGGGAATAAGATGAACAACCTGTCTTTTAATTCCAGATAACTAGCTAGAATCATTTTCTAAATATAAGGTATTTTAGGACGAGAGAATTTACTTGTACAGCTGAATATTTATTTCAAATTCTTTGCACCACCTTTGATATGCACAGCTCTTTTCTGCTTCAAACACTATGTATATCATGAATCTTTCAAGAATCTATTTATATTGTCAAAGCTTCCGAAATGAAGTGCAATAAAGAGGATAAAACTGGTGTTAATAAACAAAATTGGTTAAGACTAAGCAAGTGTGCATAGACATGAACGTGGAAATTCTTGGTTGATATTTTATAACATTTGTGATCAAACAGCAGTACTGGAAACCTATAGGAATATCAAGAACCATCACATAAATTACATCAATCCGGTTAAAAATGACAGACCAGAGAGGAAATCCATGGAACCAAGCATCTTGGTAATAATGAGCTAACATTTAATTTTATTAAGTTCTCTGAAAACCTACACGTTTGATTTTATTTTACCAGTTTAATTAATTTATACAAACTAGTTAATTCGACTGTAGTACTATACCTTGATTTGGGGCTGTTATTGGTGTCTTGATTAATCTGATACAAATTCGACCAGCAAGGAAAATGCTATCTTAGCTTTCAATTGCTACTTTCAGCTGCTTATTTTGTCCGCTCGCAACTCCTGGACTGGAATTTACCACCATATCGAGGACGATGCCATCACTTGCTTCTGTGGCATTTGACTTGCCATTCTTTTCAATTAATTTTCCTTCAGAACCTGAAAAAGGAAGTGAATTATATTTGAGACAATAATATTACAAATCTCTCATTTATCTTCTACACCTACTCTGTTTACTTACTTGAATTGCTTAGAGGATCCTTACTAGCTTGAACCACCGTATCATGGCCGATGGAACTACCGACCGATTTTGTTTTCATCTCATCACTATGGGCTGCTGTGGACCCAACTGAGTTCAACGTCACAGTCCTTGCAGGAGGCATATCATGGTCATGCTGACCCTCATACGTTGTAAGAACCACTTTTGGATCATGAGACGCCCTCTCTACGTGTTTCTTAACTGGACATCCAGGACTTGAGCATCTGTAGTAACTCCTGCACAAAATAATAGCACAATTAGAATTACCAACAAAGTTTGTATTCACTAGAACGATTGATCTTATATAATTATTCACAAATCAAGGCCTAAAAACATTTAGCTTTCAAGATTATATTTTACATCGAAGGGGCGGCCTAAAAACCAGACATGGGAAATGCTCTTTCTTTCTCCTTGCAGAGATTGGAACCATATAAGACTTGGCATTAACCTACATGACTAAAGCATTAATCTATCACCAATAAACAAGAGCACGAAGGGAAATGACAAAAAGGGAAGTAATCTACTCAGGTAGAATTAAAAAATTATCGCTCAACATATCCTCATTATCTCAGGGTAACAAATATAAATGCATACAACTCTCCTACTACTTAACTGTATTCAATCTTTGACAGCATTCTGCAATTGATTAATCTTCTTTTCTAGTTCAATAATATTTGGGGTTGATTCGAACCTTTGACCTCTTGGTCGGGAGCTGCTGAACTATGCTCATTTTAGCTAGAATTTAGATTGCCTTTCACAAATATAATTGCATACAACTCTCCTACTAAATTATATTCAATCTTAGACAACATTTTGCAATTGATTAATCAATACCTAGGATTTGGATTGCCTTTCACTAATTTCTGTCCGTACTTCCGCCAGCGGTATCCATCGTTAACAATGTCAACCTCACTAGGAGTTTGAACAACAACACGTGATTCAACCGTTGACTTGTCTGCTACTGTCACGTCAATATTACATCTTTTCTTCCTTTTGAAATTAATTAAGTGTTAGTTCACGAATGTACTAATAAAGAAAACAAAAAACAGTCAGTACTTTAGCATACTCTCGTTTCAAGTCCGGCGTATCATCACTGTCAACCTCATCATTAATCCTAGACCTTTTCAAAGCTTCATCTTTTACATTATCGCTGGCCATGACTGATGACAGTTGAAGCGTATCAGCCGGCTCAGTCTTATGAGGTGTCTGGCCAAGCGCAATGGAGGTCTTATCTTCAAGTACAGAGGCAATGGAATAAATCAAAGAACTTCTGAGTATAACCAAAACAAGATATGAATTACACAGTTTCTTTCTTACCTTGAGAGCTTCTAGAAGCATGTTCATCTAATTTTTCTTCAACCATGGTAACAACTCCAACAGCAACTGGAATGTGAGGTTGAGGTTTAGGGTGATCATGCTGGCCAAAGTAAACAGTATCTGTAATTTTCCCATCATGAGTGCGCTCCAGTTGTTTTTTCACCATGCAAGTTGGATGCGTGCATCTGTAATAGCTTCTAACAAAGACATTTCCCTTTACAAGTTTCTGACCATATTTCCGCCAGTTATATCCATCCTCTGACACTTTCTCTCGTATTGTAGAGGTGATACTTACTTTCACATCAGGATGTGAGTCCTGGTCCGCAGAAATTGGGTTATGGGTCACTTTCTCAGACACTACAGTAGAGATGCCTCCTCGATCCACTTGTTCTATTGTAACGTCAGGCTGCTTGACAGCTTCTTCAAGTGTCTTCCTGGCAGCCGCAGTGCATTTGTGATCTGAGTTTGATGCATTAGTTCCACCAGGATCCTCCTGAGATGCTTGCGATTGGCTTTCTGAACTTTGTTCATGCTCCAATCTATCAGAATCAACTTTATTCTCTATTTGGTCCCCTGAAGAAACCATATGCACAAGTGAACTTAGATCATAAGCCACAGAGCTCTAAACAACTCTTATTCTTCACACTTTGATTGATCCAGGAACAGAAACCTGATAAGAGATGCAACAAAAAGATTTTTATTTGAAGTCATTTCGAACTTGCTTGCCTCATTATAACCGAAAATCCTGATGCCAGATATTAACAAACAATTTATCATTATCCGAGAATGATTATGTGTGTGGAAAATAAAAGAAATTGTGGATGCCCTCTTTAAAACAAGCAATTCTATTTTACTTCATAGTCATAGTCAGAAAGACGGTTTGAAGATTTTAAGCATACTCAGCATCCCCAAATTCATGCATTATAACGTCAAGCAATGTCTCATTTCGAATAGGAAAAGGTGTTTATACTCGAGAAAAGTGGAAATTTCCATTTAGCCCAAAAACTAAAAAAATGGAAACTACAGGGTCAGCGTCGATTTAGAAGACTGCTTTTTCTTACAGAAGAAGGATTTGACTTTGAAAATATACCGTATTTAAACCAAAATATTGAGCATTTAACAGTTTAGGGAAACGCGACAAGATATATTATTCAATTTACGAGTTAATCTGAATTCTCAATTAATGACCAAAATTTTTTATAGAAAAAGAATATATACAGAAATTGAGTTCAATGCACAACAATCCACTTGCACACCATTCGATGAAATCCACGACTGAACAAAAAACTATAGCACTCGAAGTAAAACTCTCACTCCTACTTAGCTTATAAAGAGCAGAAAAACAATTAGCAACTAATTTCATCCAAAACATGCAGTCCAAAAACGCTCAGCTCGAGCTGATTGATTAGATCTCCGGGTTCCAGTAACGATCAAAACAATTAAGATCCAAATTACCAAACTCCGACTTCAATTTCAGAAACAGGACAGACGAATATAGGTTAAAAAAAGAAAAACATTCGTCTAGAGCCATAATCACATACTTTTTTCCTAAAATTACACCGAAAAATAGTGAGTTAGATACGAGAAAGGGAAAAAACCCTCAACCTCCACCTAAGAGCCAAAGCCTCGAAGTTTCAAGCCCTAGAAAAGCACACAGGTGTAGTAATTTGACGTGGAAGGACAGAATTCCGTCAGACAACAGTCGCGGCCGTCAATTACGAGTCCGGCCTCGGAATTCGAGCAGGCGAATCAGAGCTGCAGAAGACGAGAGAAGTCAGTGAAAAAGAGAAAAAATGGAAGTCAAATTCAACCTCCGATGAAGAAGAAAAGAGAGGAGATGAAGCCGCAGCGAGGAAGAAGAAGAGAGAGAAGGAATTGAAATGGTTACAGTTGAGAGGCAGTGATTGGAGCTCCGGCTGAGAGGCGTCCGATGAAGTTCCCGGCGAAGTTGATAACAGCTAAGAGCATATTCTATGGCCGTTGTTTGGTAACGCACAAGCTTCCTCTTCTAAATTCCTTGATGCTATGATTTATATATTACTAATTGACTAACCTATTATCATTCCAATTTACCTCTTTTTTATTTCAATATGACCATTGAGTTATTAGTGACCTTTACCAAACTAAGCATCAATTGATTAAAGAAAACCGTCATAATATGGTTACCTTTTAATAATTATTGGACTTGAATTCAAAAAAAAAGTCTAATAATGACCACTTAGATATATATTCAAAATATTTTTACAATTTCTCTCTCATATATCCAATAATGTAAAACTGTCAATCCCATTACGTCGAATCTCCTCAAATAATTATAGTTAAGACATTATAATTTATAACTTTGGTCAAAAGATTAGAAGCTATTTGTAATTCTCATCCTCAAATATGGTTGAACTAGAAAAAGACATTAATGATCTTTCTTATCGACCGAAATTCAAACTTTTATTTATTTATTTTTTAATTATAACAATTGTGGGATAGAGATTTAAACCTCCAACCTAAAAAAAAAAGAATAGATGGTTTTAAACGGTTATAATAGCTTATTTCATACTTAATTTTTTTTAATTCTATTTTATGGCAAATAATAAAATGGATTTACTTAAATGTTTTGAAGTAAAATTATATTTATAATTTAATATTTATTTTTTTAATGTGTTTAATGGACATAGATTCAAAAAAATATATTTATTTATTTATTACTTTTTTTTTTAATTCAACAATATATAGAAATTTTAATCTCTAACTTCTTAGTAGATGATATATGTCTTAATCGATTGACCTATGTTTAGGTTGAAAAATTTTCTAGTCCTATTTAGTAGGAGATTTTTCTTATCTCTTCTATTCATCTTTTGCCACATGACCCCTTATTTTCATACTAAAAATTTAAATGTTCATGGGACCCATAGTTTTGGGGAGTAATAAAGAGCCCAGTAATTTCTCTCTCCTATTTATAGTTAATAAAAGGTTAAATTATCAAAAATACCCCTAAACTATGGGGTTGGTTTCAATTATACCCTTAAAGTTTGAAAATTTTCATTTTAACCCTTGAACTTTGAAGTTTGTTTCAAAACAACCCTTGAATGTTTTTTTCGTTAAATTTATGGACGAAAAATGACGTATTTGCATATGTTTTGATTTTTTTTAATGTATATGTTTAAATATGTTCACATAAGCAACAATACAAATGCAAAAACATCATTTTCCGACCATGAATTTATTTAAAAAAAGCCTTCAAGGGTATTTTTAAAACAAATATCAAAGTTCAAGGGTTAAAATGAAACTTTTCAAAGTTTGGGGTATAATTGAAACTAACTCCATAGTTTAGGAGTATTTTTGATAATTTAACCTTAATAAAAAGCCCATAAAACTTTATTCTTTTTGTAACTTTATTTTTGAATAATTAAATAATTCTCTCATATTATAATTAGGTTTTGAGAGTACTAAAAAAATTAGGTTTTGAGAAGAAATCTTTTACCAATACTCTTCAAATTATAATGACATCCAATTCACTCAAGCAAATACAACTTCAATTCCTTAATGCATATAGATAACCAAATAGGTAATAAATAAAGTTTATTTATAATATAATAAACGAATTATTTATCTATTCAAACATAAAGTTACAAATAAAAATAAAATATCATAATGAATAACAAATAAAATCTAATTATAATATTAATCAAAGTGAATAAAATATTTATTTGATTATTTAAAAATAATAAAGTTATAAATAGGAAAAAACATATAATAATTAAAATGAAATAAACTAATATTTTTACTTATTTTCTTTTTAAGAACAGTGAAATGAAAAATAAAAATAAAAATATAGATGGAAGGAAAAACAATTAAAGTACTTAATAGATTTTAGAATATTAGTGAATGAAGAAAAGAAAATTTGAAGTGTAAAAAATAGTATTGGAAAAAGAGCTTAACTATAAACAGGAGAGAGAAATTGTCTAGGTTCTTTTTTACTCCTCAAAATCGTGGGCCCCATGAGGTAGTGAAAAGGGAAATTATGCTAAAGAGCACGTTTTCAATCATATATTTCACAAATGACTCATTTTTAAAAAAATATTAGCTCTAGCATGGCTCATGTTTATGAAATTATATTATTTCATTTATACCCTTACAATTTTTGCATTTCTTTATAATAATGTTATTATTGTCATTTATTGTTTCCATAATGAAATCATTCAATTTAGATAAATAACTTTACTATTAATTACGTAAAGCTATTTTTTATAATGAAAAATATTTTATTCTCTAATATTATACCATTCAAATTAGGTGTTGATTTTTTGTTACCATTAATAACATTTAGGTTAACAAATTATGTTTAATTATTCCCATTAGTTTATTTTTTCCGTGGCCGTCCTGTAGACTTTTCAATTAACGTCAACTCTCTTTTATTCTCCAAAATGAGTAATGTTCTTCTTCCTTCTTCTTTTTTGTTTATTTTTCCTTTGGGTTTTAATTTAAATTTTGTATTACATACCAACTCTAGCAGTATGGAATTTTTCTTTATTGTTTATTGACTTTTATTTACGTTTTTTTATTTATGTTTTGTTTTATTTGAAAATTTCCTTTGGTTGATTTTTAAAATACTTGACGTCAAATATATAATATTAAGTATATTGTAAAAAACAAATTTACATAGAAGTATATTATATATACATATGTATATAATTCTATTATATTCTATATAGACAATAAACATAATTATATTCACAGACATATATTATATAAACATAGGTAACTAATCGTCATATGTTTTGTATTGGTGATAATCTTATTAATTTTGAGAAAACCTTACATTATATAGTTATAATGTCATAACATGATCTATTCATTTTATATTTATTGTATGTAATATATAATGTTCAATGGGTTCCTATATATATACTGTGTTGTATATTGTACCCATAAATATATATGTTGAGGTATAAGATATATACATCAGCATGTAATCATTTTATATGTTTGGGATGTCATGATACTCCTATTATATTCTCATATATATATATATATATTATATATACTCATACTATATTCTCAGATATATAATATATATACCCCCTACGTATGAAGAATGGAACCGTTGATAATGGAAATGGTTGTTTAGTTTTTAAAATCCCTAGATTTTAGGAGGAAAATCGTAAAAATCTTTCATCTATCTTATTTCTTATACAAAATTAATGGTGTTTGGAGGGAAGGATATAGGTTTCAACGTTTATGGAAAGTATCCATATATTTTATTTCTTATATATGTATATAGCAATAAATAGAGGGGTAAATGAGTAATGTTCATCTAGATTTGGCTTCTATTTGGCTTGAAAAGTGACAAAGCCAATATTAATAACAAAAGGTGCCATTTGTGTAAAATTTGGTTTCAAATATGTCATTCATGTAGTTAACCCTAGGGAAAATCTCTCTATGTAGACTAGAAAAATTTTCATTTAGGTTGGCTAAAAAACATATAAAAAAATATAATGATATTTATTTGTTGGGTAAAAAATAGTTTTTTTTTTGTTCAACAACATGTGATATGAGTTCAAAACGAATATTTATTTGTTATTAGGTAAAATAGCTTTTTAATGATATATCTAATCTAATTTGATTTATGTCACTTTGATTTTAAATGACTTTGTTGAAAAAAAATAAAGAGTGGTGTTTAGAATGCCTAAATCATGCTTGAGGTATGGATTTGTTTGTGCTCACTTTTAATCTTATAAGATATTGTGATAAATAGATACATACATACATACCATGTTTACAAAAATTTTAGTTGATTTTTTAAAAGTAAGATCCTTGTCAAGTTCATGACATATGTATCCTCATCACTTAGATGCTCTATTAGTGTTGGGACCATATCTTTTTGGATTAAGCATGTCAATGAAAACTACAACCATCCTATGGATAGTTTATATCAATATGACTTTGCTTAGTACAATTAAAGTTAGAGAAGAATTATTAAATGAAAGAAATAAAAATATCATTCATGCATATGTAATTTTAAAAGAGATTTTGGAATTAATAATAAGTTTTAGTCGATCTAGAGTGTGTTGAGTAGAAATTGAGATGTCTTCTTTGTTCTCGTTTTTATCCCTATGAGAGATTTTAATCTTCATCCTCCAATTTAGAGGCTAGGTATGTTTATATTCAAGGTTTCCTTACTTGTAGAGTGGATTTTAGAAAGGAAAATTTTCCACTACCTTTTTTCTTTTTTAATTAAAGGAATACATACAATCTAAACATTTTTTAATTAAAATTTAGAGAAAATTAGTAGGTTAAATTATCTATAGTTGTTGATAAGTTATTTATACAAATATTTAATATAATTTATTAATCTATAAACATAAAAATTAATAAATATAACAAAAGTAAAATTTAAAAAACATGAAAAAAATTTCATCCTTAAATGAGCGACGTCTCACACAAAATTAATAGAATATAGATAATAAACATAATATAAGGGAAGTTGACAAATTTGGAAAAGTTGACCCTGAGTGTGAAATTAAGTAATTTTCTGATACTACTTTTTTGTTTTATAGGGCATTACAGGTGTTCGATTTGATGGAAACCCGCATTTTCTACCTCATCGCCTTAGCCATCTGGAAACGTTGAAACAATCAGGTCTTTAGAAACTCACAAAACTCATTGAAAGATCTGGTGACTTGGGCGCTTGAGTTTGTGGAAGAAATGGACGGCGTAGTTCCCCAACATGTGGGCGGCGAAGCTCATAGACACATTGATAGCCTCAGGAACATACTAGATACATGAAACCTACAACGACAACATGAAACCCAACTAGTTGAGGATCAATTGTTTTCTCCCCTATGGGTACCTCCACCTTTGCACGTGTTCAAATTGAATTCGGATGCGGCAGTTGTTGACACATTAGTTGACATAGGTGTAATCATCAGGAATTCTTATGGTGAAACTATGTTAGCTGCTAAAGATTATAGGGAGCAGGTGGGATCAGTTGAACTTGTTGAAGCAGTTGCTCTTTCATATGGCATTCGTAGAGCAATTGAGGTTGGTTTACATCCTATTTGTGCGGAGGTAGACTCGCAGATTCTTTAGAAGTTATTGACAAGAAAGGAACGCTTTATGAATGAAATTCAAGGCTTTGTTGATACTCTTCGTAATCAACAAAACAATCATTTTATCATGGATTTTCTCCTTGTCAATCAAAAAGGTAATCTAGTCGCTCATGAGCTTGCGACACATAGGGGTGTGCAAAAACCGAGCCGAACCGATCCAAACCGACTGGTTCGATTCGGTTTTTTAAAAATATTTTGATTTATCGGTTCATATCTTCAAAAAATCGAATATTTCAGTTTGGTTCTCGATTCAATACCTTAAAAACCAGAAAAAATCGAATCGAACCGAACCGAATTATAATTGTGTGTGTGTGTGTGTCGATTCAATACCTTAAAAACCAGAAAAAATCGAATCGAATCGAACCGAATTATAATTTTGTGTGTGTGTGTGTGTGTTTAAATAGGTTTAAGATGTTCAGCCCAAAAAAATACCTATGAGGCCCACTTTATACTTTATTATGCCAGCCCATGTCTTTTCATCAGAATCTTTATATATATATATTTACCAAACACAAAACCCTAACCAAAAGCACCGACAGCCCTTATTCTTTGGTTCCTTCTTCCGTCGCTTCAAGTTCTTCTTCTATTCCTTCTTCCGCCGGTTCAACTTCTTCTTCAGTTCCTTCTTCCCTCTCAACTCAGTCTATTTCTTTCATCCTCACCAGCCGTAACATGTCAATCATTGTTAACTCACCAACCAGTCTTCTTCCATTCTTTCTTCCCTTCACTCTCACACCATTCCGGCACTGACTAATAGACATCGACGCCATCCATGGCCATTTTCTTTCCTCTCTTTTACTTTTATGAATTTCTAATATTAAGGTTAGTTCTTAGTTAATCATTTTTAAGGTGTAAATGTTATAGATCAGTAGATTAATTTCATTTTTAGGTTAGTAATCTTTATTTTTCCAGGGCCAGTTCTTAGTTAATCATTTTAAATGGTAAATGTTATAGATCAGTAGATTAATTTCATTTTTAGGTCAATAATCTTTATTTTACTTTTGTAAAATTTATTAACTTAATATTTAGGTCTAACACAACTGAAAATAGTTTAGTGGTTTGGTCTTGGTTTCTCAAGATATCTTTACTCACATCACAGAATCTTTATTTTCTTAAAAGGAAAAAAAGTCGGTTATAACTAAACCGAACCGACTTGAACCGAATCACAGCGGTTCGGTTACAAAACGAAAATCGAATATTTTCTGTTTTGGTCGATTTGAAATCCCTCAAAATCGACATGTTCGGTTCGGTCCATGGTTCTATCCAAAACCGGACCGAATCAAATCGTGAACACCCCTAGTGACACATGCTCGTCGTTTCAAAAGAAGAAATTTGGAAGAGATAGAGTGCACAGTAGATAGAAAATTGTCCTTAAGAGTTATTTCTTCGATATCTTAAGCAGAGAGGATAGCCATCTTCTTATACAATCACAAAATTAGGAAGGAAGGGGCTAACTCAGAGAATTAGGTGAAAAGATGATTGACAATACCTAAACCTCTTCCCTAAGTACAAGAAGGCAGCTAAACCATTAAGCAAACTAAAACAGTAAAGTACAAAGATAGAACAGTAAAGGAATCGTGAAACAAGCTGTCTTAACTGCCCCCCTCAAATGAGGCAGAGGAAGAATGCTGGAGTCCGAGTTTGTCGCGAAGAATAAAAAACGGTTGAGGAGGTAACAGCTTGGTCAGGCAATCAGCTAACTGATCCTGAGAAGGAACATGGCGAAGATCCAATTTCTGCGAGAGAACCTGTTTGCGAATAAAATGAGCGTCGATCTCAATATGCTTCGTGCGTGCGTGGAAGACAGGATTTCGAGCCAGCGCGGTAGCAGAGAGATTGTTGCACCACGCAATGGGCGGGGAAGAAAGATGGACGTGAAGATCAGTGAGCAGCTGGCGAAGCCAAACCAATTCACAAGCCACATGGGAGAGAGCCCGATATTCAGATTTGGTACTCGATCGAGCAACGACCGATTGCTTTTTAGATGAACATGAAACAAGAGAGGAACCCAAGTAGATACAATAGCCAGTGACGGACTTACGGTCATTAGGGGACGAAGCCCAATCGGCATCTGAGAAACTAGTTAAGGTAAGGGGGTGGCAGGTCGAAGGACAAGCCCAAGGTGAAGTGTGCCCTGAAGATAACGCAACACACGCTTGAGGGCACACCAATGGGGTAAGTGAGAGGCTTGGCTAAACTGGCTCAACTTGTTCACAGAGAACGCAATGTCAGGGCAAGTGTGTTGGAGGTACTGTAAGGAGCCTGGAAAGTAAATCCTGAATGTACTGAGTTTGTGACAGATGCAAGCCATGGCCAAGAAACTGAACCTGGATACCAAGGAAATAATGAAGGGTACCAAGATCCTTGATAGCAAAGGCAATGTGAAGCTGCCGAGTAACACGATCAAGCAACGAAGCAGAGGAACCAGTTAGAATCAAATCATCCACATAGATCAAGAGAAACACAGTACCTTAAGGGGAATGAAAGATGAACAAGGAACTGTCAGCCGCGGACTTAACAAAATACCATTGGAGCAAGGAGGTGCGTAATGCTTCATACTAAGCCCGAAGGGCTTGTTTGAGACCATATAAGCCTTATGGAGCTTGCAAACATGATGTGGGCAGAGAGAATCAATGTAACCTGGGGGTTGAGAGGTATATATAGTCTCCTTGAGAATTCCATGAAGAAACGCAGTACTTACATCGAGCTGCTTAATGGGCCACTTCCAAGTCAAAGAAAGAGTAAGAATGATGTGAATGGAGGCAGGTTTAACTACAGGGTTGTATGTCTCACCATAGTCAAGTCCAGGAATTTGTAGATACCCTTTGGCTACCAACCGAGCTTTATAACGTTGAATAGAGCCATCAACAACACATTTAATTTTGTAAACCCACTTGGTGTCAACAACATGATGGGAAGGGTGGGGGGGAACCAAAGACCAAGTATTGGTATGTTGCAAGGCTGTATACTCAGCATCCATGGCTTGTTGCCACAGGGGAGATTGGACAGCATCATGAAAGTGAACAGGTTCTATGAGAGACCAATCAATGGATGGTGTCAAATGGGTAAGGCCGCCAAAGAAGGACTTAGGCTTGTGAATGCCAGATTTGGCACGGGTTGTCATGGGATGGAGGTTACTGGGAGCAGAAGGCGGAGGAGAGGAAGGGGAGGGAGAGGGTGAAGGTGTTATAGATGAAGGTGGAGATAAAGAGGGTAAGGAAGAAAGGAGCTGAGAGAGTGGTGTAGTAGGGGACAAGGACAAGGAGCTAGGTGGTTGAAGAGAAGGATGAGAGACGGCTGCTGATGAGGAAGAGGGAGGATCGATGACAGAGGAGATGGTGGAGGTGGCAGTAGCTGGGAGGAGAGGCAGCCAAGAAGGGGACAAATGTGAGGTAGAGGTGGGAGTATCGGAGGCTGAGGTAAAGAGATGGAGATAAGGGAATTCAGTCTCATTAAAGGAAACATGCCGTGAAGTATAAATTCGCCTCGATGAACTAAGGCATCTATAACCATTGTAATGATCCCTATACCCAATGAAAACACATTTTTCAGTATGAAAATCAAACTTGTGCTGGCGAAAAGGTCGGGTGTAAGGATAACAGGCTGCTTCAAAAGTCTTTAGGTGAGAGTAACTCGGTTGCTGTTTTTTAAGGATAGCAAATGGATTTGGATTTTCAACAACTGAGGATGGTAGCCTATTGATGAGGTAAACCGCAGTCCCACCAATGATGTAGAGGTATTTTAGCTTGAGCAAGGAGGGCAAGTCCGGCCTCGACAATGTGCCTGTGTTTTCTTTCTACCCATCCATTTTGGACTGAAGTATAAGGACAGGATATTTGAACTTCAACCCCTTTTTCCTTCGCAAATTGAATGATTGGTTTGAACTCACCACCTCCATCACACCTTATTACTTTAATTGTGGTTTCATACTGATTTTCAATGAGTTTTTTGAACCGTTGAAAGGTCATGTTGGCTTTTCCCTTATGCTTCAAACGATATATCCACGTATAACGACTATGATCATCTAGAAAGTCAATATAAAAGTTGTGTCCATCACGGGACTGTATTGGTGTCGGTCCCCACACATCCATGTGAATTAGATCCAAACACTGTGTTGCTCGAGATTCATATAAAGAAAAAGGGAGTTTGTGGACTTTACCAAACTTACATGCCTCACAAAAGATAGGTTTTTCATTTCTTTTAACAGAAGCTTTACATTGATCCAAAACTTGACTCAAAATTCGAGGTGATGGATGGCCCAATCGTTGGTGCCAAACATTCTTTGTACAAGAAACAAAAACAAAACGTCCTACATTTGTCAAGTTCTTCTCTTCTTCCTTTACTAGGTCCTGCGTGTTGGGAGTTTTCAATATAGTATCTCTAAACCCAGCTGCTTTATTTCCTTCACTGTGGGATGAGGCCTTCATGTCTTTGACTCGGTAAAGACCATTGTCAAGCTTCCCTATTAACCGAACTGCCTTGGACCTCTTTTCCTTAACTAAAACAAATTATGAAACTCAATAGAAACTTTGTTATCCTTTGTTAGTTTAGAGATGCTAATTAGATTCTTTTTCATTAGAGGCACATGTAAAACATCCTGCAAAATTAGTTTCATTCCAGTGCTTTCCAGATAGGTTGTGCCAATATTTGCTATTGGTAATTTAGTACCATCTCCAACTATTATAGGTTGTAAACCAGAGTACTGACCTTTGACATTAAGCTTCTCCAATTTAGCAGTTACATGGTTGCAAGCTCCACTGTCTAAGTACCATGAGTCATCTTGTAAGGTCTCGGGGTATGCCATAAGAGCAGAAAGAGAGGTAGTAGTTGAAACATTCTGACTTAGTTGGTTTGTAGCTAAATTGGCTAGAGCTTGAGATTTATTCCTTTCATACCTGTGATAACACACTGAGGTAAGATGACCTACCTTTCCACAAATTTGGCAAGTGGGTCGGTTGTTATGTGAATAGGATGAATATCGAGCCATTCCTTTAAATTTACCTCATCTTCCAGAGTTGTTGTAAGATCCACGGCCACCTTGTGAAATGTTTGTTGGGTGTGTTGTATTTTTGGGCTTATCCACACTCGCATAGTTGATGGAGGCTTGATTAACGCTCATATTGTGTTTTAGAGCTTGGAGCTTATCCTGCCTTTGTTCAAAAGACAGTAATTCGTATTGAACTTCTTCCCAAGGAAAATTTTGATATCTTAGTACACACACAAGAGGTGTGTATTCTTCGTCTAGCCCAGCAAACACATATGAAATAAAACTCTTCATATCCATTGGAGAACCAGCCAGTTGGAGATTGTCAAAATACCTCTTCATCACAGTCAAATATTCCTCCATCCTTGTGCTACCTTTTCGTGTTTGTTGAAGCATTTGTCGATTGTGATCCTCTTGGGATCGAGCTTGGATTCCATAGTATCCTTGTATTGTTTCCCACAAGGGTTGAGCAATATCATACCCCATAACTTGGGCAGCCATGTCTGGTGTCATGGAGTTGTAGAGCCACCCCACCAGCAACTGATCTGCCATATCCCAGACATCATATTCCGGATTGGGCATGATCAAACCTTCTGGTTCCTCCTTTGAAGGTGGTAAAATAATTGAATGCTCAGGGCACGGAGTTTTGCCATTAAGATGGCCATCTATTTTGTAACTTCTGAGTATTGGTAGAACAATACTTTGCCAAAGAAGGAAGTTACTTTGGTCTAGTTTGATGGATGTTGCATGGTTTATGAGGTTGGCGAAGGCCGGACTACGAACTGGACAGTTGCCTGATCTTACTGAGTAGGCGTTTCTGTTAGGCTCAACATGAACCTTTGGGTAACTCAGAGGAGGAGCAACAACAGTAGCTTTTGGTGTCTCTATACCATGAGGGACTTCAGTAACTTTGGCTTTGTTTTTTGAATCAGAAGATTCAGCCATTCTGCTCTGATACCAAGAAGAAATTTGGAAGAGATAGAGTGCACAACAGATAGCAAATTGTCCTTAAGAGTTATTTCTTCGATATCTTAAGCAGAGAGGATAGCCCTCTTCTTATACAATCACAAAATAGGGAAGGAAGGGGCTAACTCAGAGAATTAGGTGAAAAGATGATTGATAACACCTAAATCCATTCCCTAAGTACAAGAAGGCAGCTAAACCATTAAGCAAACTAAAACAGTAAAGTACAGAGCCAGAACAGTAAAGGACACGTGAAACAAGTTGTCTTAACTTCAAACACTCAAAGTTTGGATTGAAAAACTTCTTCATTGGGCAAATTTAGCTTTCCAAAGAGATAAACCTTCTTGTTAGTTGTTTGTTTCTTTGGTTTCTCATTTGTACTAAAAAAAAAACATAATATAAGGAGTCAGCATTGGTCAATTTCACTATCAAAAACAAAAAAAGCAAAAAATTCATTCAATTCTATCAAGCTCATAGTGTTTTATTTATCTAAATCCAATTCCACTTGACTCAAACAAATTGATAAACTTAAACCAAATTGATATGATTTGGTTGATCAATGTTCTTTTTCATCAATCTTATCTTTTTGCCACCCCGGCCACGTTAAAGATTAGGAACAATCTAGGGAATAACCGAAAATTCTAAAAAATTCAGGGCCTTTCAGCAATAAAATTCTTCAGTCACGTGCGACTGTCGACATTCACACGTGTTGCAAACCATTGGCAGATGAGTCGGTGACAGACTGACAGCTTCAAATTTTGCTTCGTTAAACAAATCGTAATATTCCGAACCCTAGAGAGGCCGTAATTTTTCCTAATCTTCTTCACAATCGGAACTTCGAATTTTCTTTTGATTGATTCACGTTTTCTGATCGGAATTTGTTGATCTTCCCTTTCAATCATGCTTCTTTCTCCGGGACATTCTCCCCGACACATCTCATCCCCTTCGCCGTCGACGGTTTCCGAGAATGCGATCCCAAATCCGCAGAGTTCGTCTTCGATTACGCCTCAGAGCTCTAGGAAACATCCCAAGGTTCTTGATGAGGATGCCTATGTGGAAGCGATAGAGAAGATTATCGAGCGGGATTACTTTCCCGACATTTCGAAGCTCAGAGATCGTCTCGATTGGCTTGAAGCCATTAGAAGTGGAGACCCGATTCTAATTCGAGATGCGCAGTTGAAGATCATGGAGCGTCGGGGCCAGAAGGTCAAACGTTTGAACCCTGATGGTAAGTCCCAAACACCTGGTTCCACTTTTATGAGAAGTTTTACCCCTTTTGATGAATTTGAGGGCAAGACCCCGAAAACCCCTGGCTTTGTTAGAACTGGAATTGCCGGTGAAACGGAGGAGGGTGATTGTGATGGTAAGGTGGTGGATGAATCATTGTCGCTTGATGAGTTTTTTAGGCAATATACGAGCGAGGATAATTTTAGTTTTTCAAAAATTCTGGACAAAGATAATAGGAAGAGGAAGGAGAGATACGCGTATTTGACGGAGGGTGAAAAGGAGGATGTGAAGTCAATTGAGGATGTAAAGAGAGATAGAATAACTGATGGTTATGGGACTTCTGATCAGCCGCCGAGTACCTTGGAAGGATGGAAGTATACTGCAAAAAATTTATTGATGTATCATCCATCCGATAGAGGTGAGGCTCCACTGACAGAGGAAGAAATGGCTGTTAGATTGAAGGGCCTCACCAAAGAAATTAACCGAACTAGCACGCGGTTCCATGGTAAATTGATGGATTCAAGGCCAAAAGACGATGGTACAGTTGAAGTGCTTTATACCCCAGTGGCTGGTGCTACTCCACATCCTGTGCTGGATAGAGATGGGGATAGATTGAAGAAGTATGATTTGGAGGATTTAAGGAAGACCCCGAATCCATTTTATGTAGAATCGGGGAAAAAGGCTGAGAATGGCTACAGTTTTGTCCGAACGCCGTCGCCTGCACCTGGTGTTGATGAATCTCCATTTATTACATGGGGTGAAATTGAAGGAACACCCCTGAGACTAGATCCTGAGGAGACGCCTATTGACATTGGTGGTACTGTTGATGGGCCACGTTATAATATTCCATGTCCACCTGCAAGAGATGAGAAGGCTCATTCACTTTCAAGGGAGGCCGCACGAAAGCTAAGGGAGAAATCAAAGATGTGTCAGAAGCCACCGTTGCCATCACCTGTTAGAGGGGGAAGTGTGAGCCCAAGTGTTCGAAGGACCCTCTCTCCAGCCGCCCAGAAGTTTGTAAGGAATGCAATAGCCAAGTCATCATCTTCATTTGATGAAACCCTTCGTGCCAGCTACAGAGGTGGAAGCCCGAGTTCGGCAACGCCTAAAAGTGGGAGGAGTTTGTCTAGGTTTGCAAGAGATGGGAGCTTTGGCTCTAGGTCACCTTCTGTTAAGGAAGGGTCTAATCCTGCTTGGTGATGTAATTTTTCCAATCAATATAAGTGCTTCATGTATTCTAACAATTCTGTCTTGAAACCCCTTACTAATATCATTTTTGTTTTTTAAGTTTTACAATGTCAATGTAAAGAGGTTGCTAAATTTGTTGGATACTAGAAAACTAATGAACCGCCCATTTGGTAGTCTGAAATCTTAAAATATGGCTCCTACGATACATGTCTAAATTTATTTGATTCGATCAATTTCCAGCTTTCATCTTCGAAGACGGGGATCTCGAGCTGATGATTAAATTAACTGATATTGTTAACCTTTTACACTGCACTGAAATGGCAGTTTCATCGTTCAAGAAATGTGTATTGAGTATTGTAGTTAAATGCAGGGAATTTTCTGTTGAGGACCAGTGAATGAACACGGAGTACGGTTGTCACTAGTCGAGCTGACATATTATCAATCACTGATTCACAGGATTATTAGAATAGTTGCTGGCTGTAGACTCATTGTATTATATATTTCTGTAGTTCTCTTTTCCCCAATTTTCTATTCAATGCCTAATGGATGACAGAAGGAATCTTCCCTTTGAAGTTATAAGGTAGCGTAAAATGTGAAGGAGAGTAATTGATTATTAAAGAAGTTGTACAGTATCTCACTCTGCAGTGAACTTAACAAAAGTAAGTTTTGGGATTGAGAAAACGCTGCGAGAACTTAACAAAAGTAAGTTTTGGGATTGAGAAAATGCTGCGAGAAAGCAAGCGCCACTCTCTTTCCAAAGCATTCTCCCGAGCTTTCAGAAGCCGTGCCGTCTTGGGTGTGCTGGAGTTTGCAATGTAACTTCTTCCTTAATTCAACTCTTTCTCATTATTATTTAATCTCTTTGCTCATTTTTTCTGATTCTTTTTTCCAGGTTTTGGTTCACCGTCAGATCTGATTCACCAACTCAAGTGCAAAAATTATTATATATGAATGGATACAAAAGGATAGCGACGAAGAGAGCCCAAAATTTGGTTCACATGACAAGGGAAAGAGGGAGATAGCCTACCTTATTCTAATGGCCGAGGCGTTTTAGAAGTTCAAGAATTCAACTTTTCAGCAACCGAGAACGTTTTTGAAGCCTTAAAATATGGATATGGAGATTACACTCGTGTGCATTTGACTTTTGACTTGGAATAAAAACTGCACGAATGTATGTGGACAGACTTGTACATTTTTCCTCTTTTCTCTCCTCCATTTTCCTAATTTTGCACTGGTTTATGGATTCTAGAATCTTTGGTTGTACTTATTTCTTCGATTCCTGAAATGGGTGACTGCCATTTATGGCCATAAGAAGGCATAACGTTATTCACTATCGGAATTTGCTTCAGTTCAAACATTCCCAACTCACTTAGCTCTCTGAAACTTTCATAAATTCTGGTTTGAAGGTCCTTTAGGAGCTCTGTTGATGGCAGTGATCAGCCCCAAAGTCAGCTCAGTGGCCTCTAGTCCTTTCACTTCGCCGAATATTGGGGTTTTGCTCAAGATCAAGATCATTTCATGGTTGGATTCACTTTTTTTTGAGATTATATTGCTTCATCTTTGATTTTGCTTTGATTTCTGATAAGTGGATAATGTCTCAGGAGCCAAGAAACTGGTTTGCCTGTTTCTATTCGGATTCGAGTTGGTGATAGGATCTTCAACCTGCACAAGGTAAAAATAATTTGGAAATATATCAGTAGATATTACTCTCTTCTTTCTTTCTTCTTCTTCTTCCCCCTTTTTTTCTGTTCTTTTTTATTTTCCTTCCAAAATTTCATCCCCCTGCCTCCACCTCACCATTTCTCTTCATATTCAACTCTAGAAAACAAAGAAGAAAGAAGTGAGAAGATTAAATTTTAAGCATGTCTGTTGTTGCTTTGCAGCATCCTCTCCTGTCAAAGAGTGGATACTTTCAGAAAAGGTTGAATGAATCGACGGAGTATGAGCTCCCATCGGGCTTTCCTGGAGGACCAGAAACCTTTGAGTTACTTGCTCTGTTCATCTATGGCTCCTCTACTCTTGTTGATCCTTTTAATGTAGCAGCCCTCCGCTGCGCTGCAGAATTTCTTGAAATGACAGATGATTACTGTTCTGGTAACCTATGCGAGCGATTTGATATCTATTTGAACCAAGTTGTCTTCCAAAGCTGGGATGATACGCTGATCGTACTCCAGAAGTGCCAACAATTGCTTCCCTGGTCTGAGGAGCTGTTAATTGTAAGCCGCTGCATTGAATCTCTTGCCTTCATGGCTTGCATGGAGATCCTCGACCCCGAGAGAAGGCGAGACCAACCAGTCGTAACGATGGATGCATTGGCCAGTCAGGTTTGGAGCTGTGAAATAGTGAAAGAAATCTTGTGCCAAGATCTTTGGATCAAGGACCTCATTGCTCTACCATTTGAATTCTTCAAAAGAGTAGTGGGATCCCTGAGAAGACAAGGTATGAAAGAAAAATATGTGAGCCCGATCATCGTTTTCTATGCTAACAAATGGGTTCTTTCCGAAAAAACACGCCAGTTCTGGGAGAGTACTGATGAGAAGATTGTAGATGATGAAGCAAATGAAAAGGTTACATTTATCTTACAAGGTCTTCTTGATCTTCTGCCTATGGGACAGAGGACCCGTAGAGTGGTTCCAGTTGGCTTTTACTTTGCCTTGCTTTCAAAATCACTTGAAATTCGTCTCAAAAGTAACAGCCTGCAGAAACTGCAAGACCAGATTGCATCAGTATTACATTTTGCCCAAGTGGAAGACTTCCTCCTACCAAAAACCGGGGCAGACTCGGTTTCTTCCAGCATCGAGTTAGCTACGATGGAGAAGATATTAGAGTCATTTGTATCTCCTAACATGAAGATGAATCACAACCATTCAGGAAGCAACTCAATTGTGGCAGAGTTGTGGGATGAATATTTAACTTACATAGCTCCTGATCCAAAACTGGGACAGAAAAGATTTGTGGAACTCATCGAAAAAGTGCCTGCATCGTGGCGAGAGAATCACAATCACCTTTACAGGGCAGTGAATACATTCCTGCAGGTAAATCTTGATGAACTCAAAATTCTTCATGGCATAACTCTTCAGTAATCTTCCTACTTTTTCTTGAAATGCCTTTCCAAATGAGGTTTAGACCCATTTACTCATCTCCCTAGACCAAAAAACAAATAAACAAATACAGAGAGTATTTGAATTCTTAAAGTTAGATGCAAATTAATGTTACTTGACAGACATATAAGCCTTGATTTTGTCAAATACTACATGGAGATGGGTCGAACAAATTTGCTCTATTTTGGAAAATGCTAAGGTTCTACCAGCTCTTAACTGTCAAAAACTTGGTGTCTATCTTTCTCTTCTGCAGGCACAATCACAACTGTCCCAAGAGGAAAAATGGGCAGTCTGCAAGTACCTCAACTGCCAGAAGCTATCACAAGAGGCATGCATTGAGGCTGTTCAAAATGAGTTGATGCCCCTTCGTCTGATAGTCCAGGCGCTTTTCGTTCAGCAATTGAATACTCAACAGGCATTCAAAGAGTGTTCAAGCTCATTTAGGTTTGCACGTTATGGAGAATTCTCGGGGAGCCTTTCAAGCGCTAGATTTCCAAACTCAAACAGCCAGAATCTACGAGAGAGTCCTTATACAGATGGAGCTGATCCAAGCAGAAGAACCTTAAGCTTCTTGCTACAGAAAGACCATGTAATGCAGACAAATGAATCCTCGAGAAAGGAGTACGAGTCGACAAGTTTCCGAATCCAGAATCTGGAACAAGAGCTGATTTCCTTGAAGAAGAGCATTCAGTGGCAGACAATATCAAAGAAAACAGAGACAATGTCAAGCAGCAAAGCAGAAGGAAGAACAAAACTATCTGATGTGGAAGGTCGATACTCAAGCAAGAAAAGGAACTCACATGAACAAGTGACAGGGTGCATCGGTTCCGTTAACTTTTCCGCTCAAAGAAACTATGCAAGTCGTCTATTTAAGATCTTCAGTGGAGTACGTCTATTCGGAGGTAGGAAACAGAAAAGAAAGTCGGGATTTCCTGCCCTTTGGCGCAGGTCGATATATCAGATTAACCATCGACTGGACTTGTAAATGAGAACTCATAACAGGTTTTTAGAAACCAGTTATGGAGAATATAACTTCCTGTAAACTCAAGTATGTTAAGAAGTAAAGAAAATACCCATTTACTAAAAACTTTGCCTACATGCCTGCTTTCTTAGCATTCCATGCACAGATTGGTAAAAAGTTGTGATAGCAATCATCCAAACTACACTCGGTTTAAACATCTAAATTTCAACTGTTCAACACAAAAGGTCCAAGCAGTCAGTTTCAAAAGTCATGTACTTTATACTCTTTGTATTACCGCTCTCTGTCGATATGCTGTAGCCATAACCCTGTGCTGATGGAGCAAGATGTCAAATTTCTTTCTGTTGTCAAATTTCTTTCTGTTGTTTCCCCAAAACATGGTGCTCAAGAAGCTCGAGAAATGATCGAAACCAGAAGCGTGAAATGTACCGAACTATCTTTTTCCTCTCGACATTGAATCAGAGTGATTCATGCTTAGTTCAAGAAGGGTAATATGTTTTGAGATCCTGAAAATGATTCTCCCTTTGACTAAATGGGGATCAGAATCTCTCTTGCTATGATGCAGAATTCATAATTTAAGAAGTCCAAGATTAGTTATTATGCAATGTTTGTCACTGTTTTCAAATATGATTCAAAGTTGGAGAAAGTCATGATTTTCTCAGAAAACATGAGCCCAGCAAAAGCATGAACACTCAAGTTGTAATAATTTTGCCATGTAGAATGTAATGTGGACATAATGCAATCTTAGATTGATTTCAAAGAGAAAGTGATAACAACAAAAAGTAAAATTTCTAGCCCTTCTTAAATTAGAGATTTTGCATACATGATAAGCAGACCATACACATAAATCTTTAGTCCTTTCATTCAAATATTCACAAAAATTTACCCAACCAACTTACAAGATAATCATATAAAGTTTAGGTGAAAGATTTAACCTTGAAAATTAAGTGAAATTCAAAGGATAGAATAATTATAGTGGAGAAGAAAATTTAACATTTTATTTATGAAACGATATGAACTTTTTTACTAGAGGACGACGTTTTCATTTTCCTATATAGAAGAATTTATTTTCTTTTCTTATTTTATAAATAATACAGTAATCTTCATACAGAAAACATGGTTATAGTCTAAATGTATGTAAATAATTATTTTTATAGATTATAAAGTATAATGTGAGAAATGTGTACAACAAGTCAAGATGGCCGAGTTGGTCTAAGGCGCCAGTTTCAGGTACTGGTCCGAAAGGGCATGGGTTCGAATCCCATTCTTGACAATTTTTTTTCACTTTTCTTGTTTTTCCAAATTTCATTGTGATTTTCTAAAAGATGTTTACAAATTAGTGAATCAAAACAATAATCAGTATAGAAAATACCTCTAAAAAGTAAGAATTTTGTTCGAATCCCATTCTTGACAATTTTTTTTTCTTTTTTTTTTGTTTTTCCCAAATTTCATTGTGATTTTCTAACAGATGTGTTACAAATTAGTGAATTAAAACAATAATCAGTATAGAAAATACCTCTTAAGCAAGAATTTTTTTTTCAGTCCCACTCAATTAATTTTGATATCATTTGGGTCTAATTTTTTAAAATGTGTATTTTAATCCTATATATATATTTTTCAATTTTATGTAATAAAAATATTGAGTCCAACTAAAACTTGTCTAAGCCCGGGTTCGAACCGGGGACCTCTAGTGTGTGAGACTAGCGTGATAACCAACTACACCACCTAGACAAGATACTTTAAAATTTTTATTTATTATTATTACTCTATTTCCTAATATTAAACTACCTCATACTTATATTAACTAATCTACATGACTCAAATATATAGCTAATATTAGTACATTGATACACATATTTGAAGTCATGTAATTCATATATTAAATCATTAACAACAAAATAATAATCAGATTTTTTTTTTTTTTTTAGTTTAAAGACGTGCAAAATGAATTTATTTTTTGAGAAAACCTGCAAAATGAATTTATTTTTTGAGAAAACCTGAAAAATGAATTAAACTTAAAAGTTTAAGTAAAAAAATAGATATCTTAAAATTTTGTTCCCAAAATAAAGTGAACCTAAAAAATTTAAAGATTAAGTATGAATTTAGGATGCTTTTTGAAGAAGAAAAAAAAAACTATTTTTTTTAGTGAAGTACTTATTTTGGAAACACTTTGGAGTTGTTTGGGGGCAATGGTTATAATAACCTGTGTTATAATAACTTGTAGAGTACTCTACACTCCAAACACAGATTATTATAACTCTAGACTAAACAACTCCGCATTTTAAATAATATTATATTATTTCATAGACTATTATAACCTACGTTCTTATAACCCACTCAGTACCCCAAACAGCCCCTTTATGCTTATTTATCAGTTTTTGTCCGCCAATCTTAAGGAGGCTTCAAAGTTCATCTATTGTTAAATCTTTTGATTGTTAGAGCATGAACAATTAATATTTTATCATAATCTCCATAAATTTGTAACTTCTTAAGTCATTTCAATGTGGCCAGCCCTTCATTTTTTATTTTATACTTCACTGTCACATCACATGACATTTTCAAGCTAAAATGGTTTATTTGACACGTAGTTGCCTTCATTATTACCTTTTTTTTTTTTACTTTTTTTTTTGAAAAGTATTATTATCTTTCTTTAATTTTGCTTTAGTTGTTTTTAATTGTTGGGAAAAAATAAGTTTTAAACCCTAAACTTGTCAGATTATATCAATTTTAATCATAAACTTTCAATTTTATCAATTTAAACCTCATACTTGAATAAGTGTATCAATTTACACAATGCGTTAAGTTTCTATTAAAATCACCATTAGAAAGGTATCTCACACATACCCAAAACCACGTGTTGCTCTATGATATGTACTTGTTTGTTTTTTTTTTTAAATTACCAAAAAAATAATTAAATCATTCTAGATTGGGTCGCCACCATCATGAAAATCACTAACTCGACTCTCGAAAGTAGGACCTACACGAAAACAAATGGACTCTTGTGTTTCCCTCGCCTTTGGTGTCGATACCAGTGACGACAAATGTGAAGAAGATCCAAGCGATGACATCATTGAAGGCGGTGACGACTATGGCAGTTTTTTCGACTTCGATGGAGAGGAGTTTGAGCTTGACTATAATGCAGGAGAGAACATGAAAGGCAGCAGTGGACAGAGTGACGCTCATGAACACAATGAACTGGTCATCGGCAGTCTTACGGAGGATTAAAGTGACATTGATGCTGAACAACGAGGACGATTTCGAAAGCCCTACGTTCGTTGCGGCAGATAGAGGACAAATCGAACTTGAAGCCAACAAGAAATTTTTAAAAAAAATCAATATTGGCGACCGATTCAAGAATGGAAGTAATCCATTGAGGAAAAATATAGTGCAAATAAGCTTTATTTCTACTAAAAACCAATGGATCGAGTAGAATCCTACCTTAAAAATGAAAAACCTCAATTAATGAAATGAAAAAAGCAATAAAATCAGAGAAGATAAAAAGTGAAAAAAAGGCATGCTCTGAAATTGAAAAACATTATGGCGAGTCTACTCTTTCTTTAGCAATTTTATTTTTTAAAAAAAAAAAAAATACGTATGTGTTATAGAGCAACGCGTAACTTTAGACATGTGTTGGAAACCTTTCTAACAAGGATTGAAACGAAAACTTAACCAAGTGTGTAAATTGATACATTTATTCAAGTTTGAGTGAAATTAAAAGTTTAGGGTTAAAATTGATACATCCTGCTAAGTTTTAGGTTAAATTGATGAAATTGAAAGTTCATAGTTAAAATTGATACAACCTGCCAAGTTTATGGTCAAAAATGATTTTTTTCCTTAATTGTTTTGTTCTTTTTAACCAGTTTCAAAATATATGTATATATGATTATATATAATGGTTTTTTCTAGATTGAATTAATGAACTTTTTTTTTACTCTAAAAGTAAATTAATAAAATAGAAATAATCATTTATAATTAAGTTCTTCAAAATTTTAAGTAAATCATTTTATCAAATATTCTTTTGTAAAACAAGTATGCCACACTACAATAAAAATCAATATTCTCAATATATATGAAAATATAATAAATGAGTTAATTTTACCTCAAATTAAATAAAAGATTAAAGAAATATTTCAATTTTAAAAAAATAAATATATAATTCAAGGGATCATGATTGGTAATAAATATTAAAATTAAACTCTACTAACTAAAATAATTATCAAACAACAAATTTAAAAAGTAGCAATTAATATTAAGAATAAGTTCTATCAATTAGTTTTTTTTTTTTGAAAAAGTTCTATCAATTAGTTTTATGCTACAATAAAATGATAATAACAAATTAACACTAATGATTTATAATGGTTGTGCCAAATCCAATCCGTTCACTTTTGAGGTTTAAGAACCTAACTGTCTTTTTGATAGTTTAGTTTTAAAAAAAAAAAAATCACGTGTCTAAAGAAAATCAATGGCAGTGATGGAAATGGGATAAAAAAATTTCAAAGTATTTAATTAACAATAATTTTACAAAGTGTTTCTCATGGAGATGGCTATGGCTTGGTTGTAATAAATTGAAGAGGTAGGGTAGAATCTAGAAAATAGATAAAGAAAGAGAATGAGATATATAATTCTAAATAATAAATTAAACAATACATAGTTG
The DNA here is from genome assembly GCA_033996785.1 of Trichosanthes truncata. Taxonomy (NCBI): domain Eukaryota; kingdom Viridiplantae; phylum Streptophyta; class Magnoliopsida; order Cucurbitales; family Cucurbitaceae; genus Trichosanthes; species Trichosanthes truncata. Next base: position 55,026,967 of record JAWPNB010000010.1, read on the forward strand.
CACCTCGGGTGAAGGAATCTCCATGACCCCACCAGTCAATTATTAACAATAAAGAGAGAGAAAATATTTTCACCTTTCTCTCTCCTGGTTGTGCTTTCTCGGCCAGTTCAGCTCATTTCAGTCAACTCAACTCAACGCATCTCGCCAAACTTAGCTCATCTCAGTCAGCTCAGCTTATCTTGACTATTTTATCTCATCACGACCACTCAGTTCATCTCTGCCAAATCAACTAGTCAATTGTTAACAATAAAGAGAGAGAAAATATTTTCCACCTTTCTCTCTCCTGGTTGTGCTTTCTCGGCCAGTTCAGCTCATTTCAGTCAACTCAGCTCAACTCATCTCGCCAAACTTAGCTCATCTCGGTCAGCTCAGCTCATCTTGACTATTTCATCTCATCACGACCACTCAGTTCATCTCGGCCAAATCAGCTCAACTCAGTCAACGCAGCTCATCTTAGCCAACTCAACTCATCTCGGCTAGCTCATCTCATCACAACCAGATCAGCTCATCTCAGCCAAATCAACTCAACTCATCTTGGCCAGCTCAACTCAGCTTAGCTCATCGCAGTTAGCTCAACTCATTTGAACCAGCTCAGCTCGACTTGCTCATCCTAGATTTACTTAGCTTTAGTATTCAGAACTTGATGAAGTCTTAGACTTATTCTGATTTCTTTTCTCATGAGTTTGTTTAGGCTAAGGTCGAGCTTCTAGGTTTGTTCTTTATCTAGATAGCCCAACAAGTCTTTGATTGGGTTTTGCGTCACATTGGGCCTGCTTGGCTCCTACTCGAGAAGGGTTTTGAATGATGAAAAGAGCTTTATAAGAGCTCTTAGCAAGCAGCTAGTATGTGTTCAAATGGCTGTTAATGAGGAATTCGATTAAAGGTAAAGAACAAAAAAAAAGGAAAACTAAGCTAGATCCGCACGAACTTAACTTAGAAATGGGCTAAGGCTACCTACAAAAAAGAGAACTCAGCATTGGTGTGGTGCTCAGCCACACACACTCTAATGCCTTAGTCAACTATGGTTTTGTGAGAAGTGTGGTATGAGCTAAGGTTTCGTGAGCCTACCTTTTGCGGTAAATCTATTCCTAATATTTATAAGGTAGGATTAGGGTTTTGGGGTCACACATTCAAGGTTAGAATGAGCTTGGGTTGATAGCTCAGCTCACTCAGCTCATTTTGGCCAACTCAGCTCATCTCAGCCAGATCATCTCATATCGGTCAGCTCAGCTCATCTCGGTCAGATCAACTCAACTCGGTCACTTGGACTCATCTCAACAAGCTCAACTCAGCTCATCTCAGCCAACTCATCTCATCACGACCAGTTCAACTCATCTCCACCAGATCAACTCAACTCGATCAGCTCAGCTCAACTTAACTCATCTCGATCAACTTAGCTCATTTCGGCCAACTAGCGTCGACTTGCTCATCCTAGATTTACTCAACTTCAGTATTTAGGACTTGATGAAGCCTCAAACTTAGTCTGATTTCTTTTCTCATGAGTTTGTTTGTGTTAAGACCGAGCTTCTAGATTCGTTCTTTTCCAAGTTGGCCCCACTAGTCCTTGATTGGGTTTTGTCACACGTTGGGCCTGCTTAGTTCACTCTCTGATATACTGAATATATTAGCATATATTAGTAGTATATCATTGAAATACTTCATTTTAGCTATATTTGATATGTTGAATATGAAGTATTGATATACGATTGATATACTTCATATTAGGTATTTTTGATATATTGTTGGTATACTTCATATTATGAATGTCATTTCATTTATATACCTAAATAAAGTATATCAGTAGTATATCACTGATATACTTCATTTTCGGTATATAATTAGTATATCAACAATATATCACTCATATACCATTGATATACTTCATAATATGCCTAGGGTTATTTTTTACTTTTTGCAGGTTTCGTTTGGACTGGGTTCATTTTTTTTTACCATATTTGAAAATTTGGAAAAAGTAGTGACACGCTTGCAATTGGGGCATTTATTTTTTTCATTCTGGCAATTGGCCCTATTTTTAACTAATATGTACTTATTTTATTATTTCTTTCTAATTAAATGTATTTGTTTATTATTAAGTATTACTTTTAGGGGTTGTTTGGAGCATTGAATGGTTGTTTAGTCTGAGTTATAATAGTTTGTGTTTAAAATGCAGAGTTATTTAATTCCACAGACTACTATAACCCGAACTATTATAACTCACTCAGCGCCCAAACATGCTCTTAATTAATATCTTAGGGTAGAAAGAATTTTTTTTTTAATTTTATATTTTAATTCATTAAATAATCAACCAGTAGAATATAGAATAATATATTAAATAATACTAATTTCGATATATGATTGATGCTAAATAATTTGCTAATGTTTAATTTATTCTCTTAAAGCCAAAGAGAGCATAGCTCAACTGGCATATTGAAAGTGTTAATGACTATGAGGTTTGTGGTTCAAATCCCCCCAACCCCTATTGTACTAAAAAAAAATTATTCTCTTAAATCTAATTAGTTAGGATTTCCATATGTAAAATTTGTAAAACAATCAAAGAGTACAACACGCAGTTTTTAGAATCAACTAACTACTGCACCAAAACACATTGTGAAGGTAAAGAGAGAGTACCAAGGCCTGTGACAAGTATGAAAAGGTTTTTTTTTTTACAATTTACATGTTTAGATTCACTCTGATGCAACCAATGGGGTAAGAAGTAGCAGTTAGTAAGACTGGAGAGTTATAAAATCTGTGTTTCTAGTACATAGTTGTTTAGTCTGGAATATGGAAGTCTGTGTTTGTTGAAGATTGTTGAATGTCTTTCAATGTTGAGTTTTTTGTCTCTGTTGAATCAAAAGCTTCTTTTTTAAAATAAAAAAATTATTAGCTATTTGTTACAAATAAAAACAAGCCTCCAGAGATCACAAGTATACTTGTTATAACTAGAACGAAACTACTTCATTTTTTGGATGACCTTAAATTAGATAAAGGTAATGTATAAGAAATTTTTGCTTCTACTTCTCTAGTTACTTAATATTATTTCATCCATTATATTTAAGTGAATGATGGATCACTTTTTGGTTCGAGAGGACGAAGGGTTTGAAGAAAATGAAATTCCAGTTATAAAAAAGATTTCCTTTTGTTAAGAAAATTATTAAAATTTGTGCATAATTTGGATTGCATTTATAAATTGCCTCCTTTGGGTTTCTCTATTTGTCCTTGTTAGTTCCTTCTTTCCTCTTGACCATTCTTAAAACACCAGTCCACTAGTATTAGTATTACCATGAATTTTGTGCAAAAGTTCAAACCATGTCCTACAAGAAAGGAGGTTGAATAACACTACTCTTAACTAAAGAGATTTGTTTATTGATACAAAGGAAAACAATATTACTCAATATAATCATGAATGAGAAGAAAAGAAAACAGCTCTATCTTTACAAAAATAAGTATAAAGAAAAACAAACACTAACAACTCTCACATGAGAATATCAAAGAAAACCCAAAACCTCTCAGAAAAACTAATGGAATTTGAGAGGAGCAAACATAATCTAATAATTGTAATAGAACAGGAGAACTAACTAGACTCTGTTTTCTACTGTGGCAGTATGGCCATTGATATTGTGTGGGAACTTGTTGGAGTTGGATCTCCTTCTCTTGATCACAATGAACCATGTAATGACTTCAAGAACAAAGGCAACAGCCCCCAAGAAGATGATGACACCAGTGTAAGCCCTTCTCCATTTACTGTCAGGACATAAGATTTTCAAACCTTCAAACACATTGATGATGCTCATAATGATCACACTGTATCCCATGGAGTGATGGTAAATGTTCCAATAGATTCTGTATTTGTGATCCTTGTTTGGCCTTAGAAGCAGAGCAAAAACCTGAAGAGTTCCCAACACGAACAGAGCAATCCCAATGTTGCGATGGGTGCTGTACTGAACTGCAGCTGACTCGCCGCCGAGTTTGATTCCGGTGGCCCAGCCGGCGACACCGACGGCGTACGCGGAGGTTTGGCAAGCGATGTGAAGGTAAAACCAAGCTGGATCTGCAGCCTTGAACACCTTCAAATACCTTGCGAAAATGGCTCCCATTGGCATCAAAGTCCCCCAGCTGACGGCATTCAGCACTCCATGAATCTGTAAATCAAAAACCCAGAATTAGATTCGCCAAATCCCCAAAAGGGTTTCGCAAATGGAGACATTCAAACAGACCCATATGAAGAAAAGTCCACACAATTCATTCAAATTCAAATACACTTACGTTTCTCCTCTTGAGAACAGAATCCACCGCCGCCGTGCTGGAGCCAGTAAGCAAATCCAGAGTACCGAAGGACCTTCTGTTATCGCCAGTGAAGGCGTGGGACATTGGAGAATCCCCCGCCATAGGACCTTCCTGCCAGACCTGATTGACGGTGGTCATGCCGGCCGGAAGATTAATGGTTGCAAAAATAGTCATTTCGTTGTTGAGATAAGTGGCTGTGAGTTGAGGAACCTCAAATCTCAAGCGGCTCTGTTGCATCGTTGGAGAAGGGGGATCGACACTGGAAGTGTAAACACGAGGGACACCAGAGGAATTCTGGTGGGCGATGAGAGCTTGAGAGCCGAACATGGCGAGGCCCTGTGGATTAATGGCCCAAGCAATCCATTGATTGGGAGAAGTGGAAGGGCGTCGGAAGGCAATTCTCAAGGTGTTGTTTGAAGGATTAAAGGTCCAATGGAGGAAAGAGTTCAACACAGGATGATCCACACAGGCTGAGAACACTTCATTGTTGGCGAAATTGTGGTTTCTGCAAGTCTGAGCTGAGGCATCGAGGCAGAGAGAGAGGAGAATCAGAGCGTTGATGAAGCTGTGGAGTTTCATTTCCATGGCGGATTTTTGTGTTTTTTATTTTGGAATTGCGAAGAAGGGATGTGGGCTTTTGAGTGGAAAGGAAGTGAATTTATAGGGGAAAGAAAGAATTAGACGTGTTGTTACCTAAATCCGATCAAGGAGAATTAGCTGACAGTTAGATTGGGGAAGAACACGTATTTATAGGGTGTTTGACTACGATTTCCATATCCTTTTAACATAAGGATTTAAATAGATTTTCGATTCTATTTAGGAATAGGTTTAAAAAGGTTAATTTTATTTGACAAGATTCCTAGTACTCTTTCGGCCAATTTCACCCACAACCAGATAAATTTTGTATTGGCGGCTGGCTGGCTCCATGAAAGCGGGACGGAGTGTAAGTCCACTCGGAGGGTCTAATTTCCAATTCTTTTTTAAGGCTTTTCAAACATGCTTACTCTGTCTTTTCCACTCTCTTATTCTCCCTTGTGTTGAATAATTTTTTTAACGTTAAGTTAAAATTTTAGTTTGTCAACTTTGAGTTGTATGGGTATTTGGTCATTAAACTTTAAAATTATAAATTTAGTATTTGAATTTTTGAATTTTTTAAAATTCATGGTCCTACTAGACATAAAATTGAAATTTTATAGTTTCATTAGACATAATTTCAAAATTATATCTAATAGATCAATTAAATTTTAAAAATTTCGAATTTGTCAAAGACTTATTAAACACAAAATTGAAAGTTCAGTGACCTATTAAACACAAAATTGAAAGTTTATGAACCAAATAGACACAACCTCAAAGTTCAATGATTAAACTTATTATTTAACCTTTTTTTATCCATTTATTTAATGTTTTAAATTTGTGAGTTTTTATGTTGACTAAATTATAGAAAATACTCATGAATTATGGTCTCGTTTCAATAATATCCTTGAACTTTAAAAAGTTTAAAAGATACCAGTGACCTTTTAAAAACATTCAAAAGTATCCTTACCATTAAGTTTTGGATAGAAAATGTTAAAGTTTCATTAATACACTTAATCTTTCAAAAAAATTCAAAAATACCCTTACTAGAAAACATTTCTTCTTCTTCCTCTCTTTACAATTTCTTCCTCCATGAAAATTATTGAGAAGCTTTGCTTATTTGCCATGTATTCATAGACCATAAGTTTTTCTCCTCCTTCAACACAACATCCCAAGAGCCTGAGCAGATTCTTATGTTAAAGCTTTAAGATGACTTCTGCTTCATTCTTGAATTATCCATGTCCTTGACATGATTTTGTTGATAGTTTTTTCACTACTATTTCCTCAACAATCACTACTTATTAGCTTTTCCTAAATTCATTTTAGGCAAAATAAATGAAAATATTGTCATATAGTGGTTCTAACACTTCTTAAATATTTAAAAAAAAATCACGTATCAAACTTTTGATTAACTAACCTTGCAAACTGGACCAAAGCCGCCTTCTCAAGTTTATTAGCATTTGAAAGGTCATAGCAACAATTTGACCAATAAACCCCAAAAACCCAAAACCTATAACCATTACCATCCCTTGTAACTCTCCAAAGACAATAATAATAATAAATAAACTTACACCTCTCTTCCTTCACCACCCATTCATCTTAATTGAAAACCACATTAATCTCTTGCATATCACTAACACACACAAACAGAGAGCAAAAAGGAAAAAAAAACAACAACAACAAAGCTTCCATCTTTCTCGTCCACTTATCTTTTTTTACACTTTCAAAAAGAGAAAGCTTGATTTCAAGCTTTGTTTTCATCTGATGTTCTGTTTTTTTTTAGTTCCATCTGGTGTTTTGTTGCACAGTCTTTATAAGCAAAATTTCGCATTAATTTTTATGGAGGAGGAATTGCAAAGAGAGGAAGAAAAAGAAGAAACGTTTTCCAATAAGAATATTTTTTAAAAAAATTTTGAAAGGTCAAGAGTATTAATGAAGCTTTAACATTTTCTATTCAAAACTTAATTGTAAGGGTATTTTTGAACATTTTTTAAATATCAGGAATATTTTTAAAACTTTTTAAAGTTAATGAGTATTATTGAAACGAGACTCCTAATTCATGGGTATTTTCTACAATTTAGTCTTCTTATATTCTAGTCTTCCAGAACTACGATAAAGGCTTTAAATTAATTTGGTTCACCATCAATTTCATCTAATCAATTCTTTTAAATTTTTTAATTTTGATTCTACCTTCTTGTTTAATTCAATAGAATTTATTCATTTAAAAAAAATGAATAGAATTTTTTGTTCTTATTTTTTAAATTTAAGTTGAAATAACATTTTGTTTAGGTTAAATTATAAGTTTAATCCCTAAACTTTGAGATTTGTGTCTATTTGGTCTCTGAACTTCCAATTTTGTTTCTAATAGATCCCTTAAAAATTCCAAATTTTTAAAAAATTAATTAATCATTTAGATATAAATTTGAATTTCATGTCTAATGGAATGCTAAAATTTCAATTTAGTGTCTAGTAGATCTAAGAATTTTTAAAATTTTTAAAATTTAGGAACTAAATTTGTAATTTTGAAAGTTCAGAGACCAATTAGACACAAACCTTAAAGTTCAGGAACTAAATTTGTAATGTAACCTAAAATTAATTGAAATAATAGGTCTACTTTGGTCATTATAGCTAAACTAATGTTTCGTAAGTTTCAACTTTAAACATGAAAAACAAATTATAGTGTTTAGTAAATTAATATTAAATTACTAAGATTTAATTATCAATGTAATATTATATTGATATTTAATTTCAATTTTTTTTTATAAACTAATTATTTAAAAATATGATCATTTATATTTTATTTACTCTAAATTATTTGATAAAAGAATAAAGAAAAAAATGTTATTATATTAAACAAAAGGTTAAATTACAAGTTTAGTTCTTAAACTTTCTAATTTGTGTCTATTTAGTCCATGAACTTTAAAAAGTATCTAATAGGTCCCTGAACTTTCAATTTTGTGTCTAATAGATTTCTGACAAATTTGATTTTTTTTTTCAAAATTAACTGATTTATTGGATATAAAATTGAAATTTATGTCTAATAAAACCCTAAATCTTTTATTTTGTGTTTTGTAGGTTCGTGAATTTTAAAAAACATTAGATAGGTTAAAGACCTATTAGACACAAAATTAAAAATTCAAGGACCTATTTGACACAAAATTAAAAGTTTAAGAACCTATTATATACTTTTTAAAGTTCAGGGATCAAATAGACACAAACTTGAAAGTTTAGGAACTAAACTTGTAATTTAAGAAGGATAGAATTGTAATTTTAAAAACTTAAAGAATATGACAGATTTTTAGGAAAGCTAAGGTAAAAGGAAATTGAAAATTGATTTTTCTTTTTCCACTATTTTTCTAAATTTTCTCAAATTACTTTTGATGAAATTTTTTAAGCACTATTTAAAAATTTTAATTAAACACTATCTATTTTTTAAAGGAAAAAAAAGGTGTGTCACACACCGAGAATATATATCTATATATATATAAATAAATGTATAATATCCATAACCCATTTTCTATTTGACTCCTTCACTCTCACATTGTAGTCATTCTCCTCCTTGACTATCTCACCTCATAATTATAGCCATTAGACTCTCTCACCCTCCTACTTTTAGCAATTTTAGCTTGCAACCTACACCATTATAACATTATAAATAGTAGTTGTATGAAGCATTTGAGAACGCAACTCACTTAAGAATAAAATTATTCTCTCTACTTTGCTTTCTCCATCTCTTTTTTATTTCATAACAATATAATAATTTTGATGCTATTTATAATCAAAATGATAAAACTCACAAATTCGTGCACCGATACTGTGTATTTGTTTTTTGAAGATAAGCGTGAATGTACTTTTGCCTTTGAAAAGAAACGATTTCGCCACGTAGAGATGTTAATTTAAGAGCTCATGGGCTTAATTTTATAAAATTTAAAAATTAATTCTTTTTAATTTAAAAAAAAAAGAAAGAAAGAAAAGAAAAGCTACCGTCGCCTGAGAGATTCGAACTCTCGCGGGGAAACCCCATGTACTTAGCAGGCACACGCCTTAACCACTCGGCCAAAGCGACAGCTTTTGATTAATGGAACAAGATGTTTATATTAATAAATATCTTTTGATTTCTTTTTGGAGAAAATTTAACGGCTATTGCAGAATATAAATTAGACAAAAACTTTAAATTATCTTCAACCAATAATATAATATACATAAATAAATTTTAAAAAAAGGTAAATATATGTTTTAACTTCTTTTTTTAATTAGTCTTTTTGGATTCTTTTTATTTAGTTTTTATAGTTTAAAATTTTGAATTTAATATCTTAGGGGCTGTTTGGGATACTGAGTGAGTTATAATAGTTTGTGGAATTATATAATATTGTTTAAAATGCAGAGTTGTTTAATCTGAGGTTATAATAGTTTATGTTTGGGGTGCAGAATACTCTATAGGTTATTATAACACATGTTGTTATAACCCACGTCCCAAACAGCCCCTTATATTTTAATATTTTTCAATTTAGTTTCTCATTCTTAGTAAATATTAAAATTAGCTAATAATAAATTTACATAATATAGTACTTAGTAAATTAGTAAAAATTGAAAGAAGAAAAGTGTCATATAAGAGAGAAAAGTTTCTAATTTGTCCTCTAAATTTTTTAGAAATTAGTAAAAATTTTGAGTTTTCTTCTCTCCAGTAACCTTCTTTCTCAACCACTTCACTAAGTTGAAAAATGTTAAAACACACCAAACTAAAAAGAAACTTTTTAAACAATAAGGACTAAACTAAAAACAAAAAAGATTAATTACATGTTTTGCCTCTACATTTGTGTTTAGTAAGTCTTTCAAATTTAAAAAGCTTCTAACTGGTCTTCAAATTTTTAATTTTGTGTCTAGTAAGTCATTGAATGTTTAATAGATCTCTAACCTTTCAATTTGGTGTCTAATAGATCATCAAACTTTCAATTTTGTGTCTAATAAGTTATTGATCTATTCAACATTTTTTTTTTTAAATTCACAAATCTATAGTGTACAAAATTTAAAATTTAGAGTCATTAAAAGTTTAGAAATTTATGAGACACTTTTAAAGTTTAGATATTTATTTGACACTTTCAAATTGAAAATCTATTAGACATAAAATTTAGGTTTAGAGACCAATTAGACGCCCGTTAAATTTCAATGACAAATTATTAGACATAAAACCCAAACATCAAGGCTAAAGCCTAGAAAGACCATTTCTATATTTTTTTTTTTTTAAAAAAAACCGTTTTTTTTTATCCTTAACAGGAAACTTCACTAAATTCAAAAAAAAAAAACAAAAAAAACTATAAATATTTTGCATTAAAAATAAGTCAATCCAAATGTTTGACCAACTCTGTATCATCTTCTTCATCTTCATCTTCTTCATCTAGTTATAGCTTCCACTCTCCTTCTCTGAAACTCCGATCAATCCCTCTCTTCTCATCTTCTCCTCCTGCGATTTTCTGCAAAAAACCACCCACGAATTCACCTCCAACGCCACGCAAATCCCTACCAGCGTCGAAAGCCCTAAGCAATACGCCAATTTCGCGTACGATCCACTCGCCGCCATCGCCTCAAATCCTTGGAACACATTCACCGCTCCGATCACCACGCACGCGTATCCGACGAAATGATGGTACGATTTCCAGTACTTCCTGAATTTGTTCGTCGTTTTCGGCCTGAATAGCAGCGCCAGTGTCTGTAATCCACCGAGGGAAAAAACCGCAATCCCTAATTTCCTGTGTAGCGAGTACTCCACTCCCGGCGACAGCTCCCCCAATCGGATTCCAATCACGAATCCGATTGTTCCTAGCGCGAATCCGGCGAGTTGGACTCCGGCGTGGGCGTAGAACCACGCCGGACCTAGGGTTTGCACGTGTCGGAGGTATCGGGCCGTGACAGCGCCGATTGGGAGTAGGAGCCCCCAGGATACCGCGTTTAGGATGCCGTGGATAACCCTAAGTGTCTCGACGCCGCCGCTCTGGCTCGCGGCGGTGCCGGAGGCGACGTCGAGAGTTGCGATTGATGACAGGTCGTCGGCGGTGGTCGGGTGGATGGTTGGGGAATAGCCCTGGACGTACAGGCCGCGGTTCCAGAGGAGATGAATCTTGGTTTTGTTTGGGATGAGTTTCAGGGTAGCGTAGATTTGGAGGGCGGCGCCGTTGTGTACGGTAGCCATTTTTCCGCCGTACAAGACGGCGGAGGAGGAAAGTAGACGGATGTCGAGAGGGCGAGAGAGAAGAGGACTCCGCTGCAACTTGACAGTCGGGTCAAGAATGTAAGGGAGTAGAATGATTTGGCCGGAATTTGGGTCGGAGAAGGAGATTAAAACACGAGCTCCGGTCATCCCCGGCGAAGAGGGGTTGATTCCCCAGCCAACCCAACCGGAGGGAGAAATGAAACTGCCGAAGAAGACGAGGTCCAAAGTAGCATTGTGAGGGTGAAAAGTCCAAGCAATGGAGGCCTGTTGGGTTGGGAGATTCATGCATTTCTGGAATGTTTTGGTGGCGGTGACGGTGGTGCAATGGGCGGAGAAGGCGGCGGAGATGAAAGAAGAGAGGAGGAGAAGGAGGAGATGACGGCGGAGCATGGTGGCCGGCGTCGGAGTGAGAGAGTGGTGGGTGGAGTGAAGGGGATGAAATAAAGTGGAAGAAGTGGGAATTTGAGCAATTTAGAAGCATTGTGGGGGTGAAAGTGATAGATCATCATTATGCCCACTTAGCCAATTGAGGGAAATTTGCAATATTTTTCACCAAACTTTGCTTTGAAGATAAGTTACACTTCATTAGTATATGGTTTGGTAGATTATAAAGACTTCATTTTTCCCTTTCAATGTTGGATTAATCCTATTGTTGGATTCAATATAATGATATCTTTGGTCTAATTTAGTCTAAATGTAAAGGCTAAGTTACATCTTTAATATCGATATTTTAAACTTAAGTTCAAATCTGTCATTATGTTTTTCTAAAAAAAAAAAATCTATATCATTCATATCTTTTGGATGTTTTTTTTAGAGTTCAACAACATTTGAAGATATGGATTCGAACTTTTAACTTCTTGATCGAGAGTATATGCTTAAGTTTTATCTTTTGAATGTTTGATTAAATAAATTGTATTATCTTGATATTGATTATGTTTATTGTTTGAAAATTGAAAAGTCCTTTAATTTTTCAATATCAAAAGAATGGCTTAAGAGAAAAAGAAACTCGTGATTTCCTCTTTCTAAATTAGATTTGATTTTTTTTTTCTTCCCCTTTCGAAAGGAAAAGTGATTTTTCTTAATGATATCTTTTTTTTTTCTGTCCCTTTCGAAATAAAAAAAGAAAAGGGAAAGAAAAATTCATTATTCGTTTAATGATATCATTGAAAATATATAATTATATTAAGTATTTAAAATTTACAATATATCTATTTCTTTTATTATTCTATTCTTTTTTTACTTATAATACCGTAGTCCTTTTTCTCATTGAAAGATAATTTTGACCTATATTTGTTCTACTTCACAATTCATTATTCGTACCATTCGAAAATCATCTTTGCGGTTGACTTTTTATGTTCAATGGAATAATTTTTAAACATCACAGTCAAAAATTATTTTTAAACATTAAAAAACACGTATAAGGCACGTGCGTACTAATTAATTTAGTCTAAATGTAAAGGATACATTACATTTTAGTATTACATTCTAACCTTAATTTTCATTGTTGTATTAAAAGAACTTTAATTTTAAATTTGTCATTATGTTTTTTAAACTTCATTATCATCCATGTCTTTTGGATGTTTTATTAGTATTGAAAAATAACAAAACTCACCTTAAAAAAAACAAGACAAAAAAAAAAAAGACAAAAAGAGCATGATAAGTTATTTGTGGCTACCTTCTAAAATGAGTTATAGAAATCTAACAGCCATAGAATAAATCCTCATCTCTTTTCTATTCTTCAATTAGAATAATATTTTAAAACTTTTACTAAAATTTATTTTTTTCCTATCAACCTGACTTGTCCTACCCATACATAATGTTGAGCTATGGTCCTTGAAATTTAAATTTTGTTTCTATTTGATTTATAAATTTTCAAAGACAAACGTTTGATCATTAAGATTTAAATTTAGTTTCTATTTTGTTTTTAAGATTTTGAAAGTGGTAATTTGGTTTTCGAAATTTGAATATAAATTTTAATTAGTATTTAAAGTTTGAAATTAATTTTTAATTGGTCATATCAACAAAGTCTAGTAAGCAACGGCGGATCTAGCATAGGCCTAGGGGGGGCTCGAGCCCCCCCTCAACTTTGAAATATATTATATAAGTATTATAAAATTTGCCATCATGCACAAACAACAGCAGTTGCCTTAGTGGCTTTGCGGCCAAGCCCCCCCTCAAAGGCCAAGGCTCGAGCCTTCATAAAGGCACCTTTTGGGTTTTTTTTTTTCTTTATATATTGTGATTGTCAGCAGCGTGGATTCGAGGTTCAAGCTTTCTAGGAGGCGCTTTTACTATTATTTTATATTACATATATCAGCTAATTACTAGGAGATTGCTGTCCTTATATATGGTCAACGAAATGAAGCAAAAAAAATGTTATTATTTTATATACTTTTTTAAAAAAAAAACTAATTTAGACTTTTATATTTTATAATTTAAATTATAAACTATATTTCCTTTAAATCTTTGGTCTATTATTTTTAAAACTTAATCCATGAAAAGAATTCTAATTGCTATAATAGAATGAAAAAAATTACTTATTATTTCAAGTTTCATTAGTTTTTTTTTTTTTTTTTTGTATATTTATATTAAAAAAATCAATTATACTTTCTAGGAACAAACTAATATCAATAGTATATTATTTTAAAAAAATTAATCCCATAAAAACACACTCTAATTGCTATAATAAAATGAAAAAAAATTTACCTATTATTTCAAGTTTCATTAGTTTTTTTTGTATATTTATATAAAAAAATCAATTATACTTCTTATTGAACAAACTAATATCAAATTATATAAACAAATATCAACATATATCAATGCATTCAAAATTCTCTTTACAGAATTTATTGCCAGACATAAAGTTTTGGTTTCGCCTCCAATAGTAGATGCACCATGGCCAAAGGGGCACACCCTCTTCATTTTAAAAAATTTAAAATATACCTACTTAAATACCTTATATATCTTATTTAATGCTTTTGTTGAAAAAGATTTATTTGATAAGATAGATAATTTAAGTCTTATAGCATGCATTGAAAAAAATTTATTAGAAAATGGAGTTATTATGCAACAATTTTAAAGTATGAAAATTCATAGAAGACCATCACAATGTATTAAATTAATAGTTTGTATTTATTTATTAAATTTTTGGTTCGCTTACTTATAAATTATTTTTACAAAATTATAAATGAAGCCCCCCTCAACAAAAATTCTGGATCCGCCACTGCTAGTAAGCATATGTTATTGTTAACTGTCATGTCATCATTTTGTAAATTAACTAACTATCAACTCTACTATGAAGTCATTTAAAAATTAATTTCAAATTTTAGGATTCATGTCATTTTTAAAATTTCAATGATTAAATAGAAACTAAATTTAAATTTTAAGGAGGAAAAATGTTGTTTTAAAAAATTCATAGACTAAATAGAAATTATATGACCAAAAAAGTATTTTATTAAAATAAAAAAAAAAAAAAAAAAGTTGAACCAACTCGATGGATGCGAAAAACCAGTGCTGTTGGGCGGGGCTCATGGAATATAGTTGGTGGGCTTCATGTGGCATTTCGGCTTCCTCTTCGTTGGCTCTGCTACTGGTTCAACTCTGCTACACACTGAATAGTGTCGTCGAGAATCCATTACAGGAAGAGCTCTAACAGTGAGTGGGAAAGATGAAGAAAAATGGAGTGAGTTTAGAATGGGAAAGGGTGATTTTGGTGCCTTACATGGAAGCACACGTACCCAAGTATCACGAATGGATGAAAGACCCAGCTCTGCTTCAAGCCACAGGGTCCGAGCCTCTCACTCTCGATCAAGAGTACCGGATGCAACTATCATGGACCCAAGACCCTAACAGTTCTCTTTCTCTCTCTCTTTTCCTTTTTCTTGATGCTGTATTGTACGATTTGTTTGTTTCCTTTCATAATTCGTCGTCCCTGATCAAATTTTTATCTGGGTTGTGTTTAATTATGTATTAATGATTGAAACGTTGTTAAAATTCTTGATATTGGACGAAATACGGTTATGTTTGTTTTCGCAATCGTTGAATTTGGCCGTGATATTATTACGTCTTAACATTGTATGGATTTGGGGGTGGCTTTTTCAGAGCAGACTTTCATTGTACTGGATAAGGAATTGGTTGAGGGAAAATTCATCCATGGAAATCCTGGTCTTGAAGGTTAGTTCTTGGGTCTTTACTCTTTAGCTTAGGGTTTTCTTTGTTTATACGCTATGTCTGTACTGTTTGTTAGTATAGATGCTGATGAATTGATAATATACCCATTTCCAGCCATGGTTGGTGATGTGAATCTTTACATGCATGATCTGGACGATTCCCTTTTAGCAGAGATTGAAATAATGATAGCTGAACCCAAGAGGTACCAGATTTGATCTTCTTTTAGTTATAGTTGTTTTTATTCTTTGATTTCTGAAGTGCGTGTGGTAATGGTCTTTGTACCTTTTGATCTCTGCTTTTCTTCAATGACTGAAGTTCTGTCAATTTTAATATAAACATCATTTCTGCTCTGCCTAATTCTACGTCATGGTTCTCTTTGTACGATCTTGGTTATTGGTTTTTCTATAAGAAAATGTATAAGTTTGTGTTATTCAGGCTTGTTCAGAAGCAATGAAGTATCTTATTTTGGGAAATAACTGCCTTGTTGTTGTATTCTTTTAACTGATTCAACATAAGAAGCAAGTTGAATGCTGGAATGAATTTTTGAAACTGCACGTGTTAGTAACCATTCCATTTTCCTTGCAATGTTGTGTCATTCTTGGCCATGTGTATGGATTATATTGTGAAAGGATCTTATTCTTCATTTGCTAGTTTCATTTGTTATGGGATCAATGTATTACAATGTCCACTAAACTTCTTACATATGTGATTTTGTTAGCATAGCCGTGGTAAAGGACTTGGGAAAGAATCTGTCCTGATGATGATGGCATTTGCAGTCAAGAATCTTGGGATCCGTATTTTTCAAGCCAAAATTGGAGAATCAAATGAAGGGTCTCTCAGTTTGTTCAAAAAATTGGTTGGTTTCTCTGTCCAGAAAAGAACCAATGTCTAACTGCAAGTAGATAAATTTTGAATTGTTGAATACAATACAAGTGAATCCACACCAACCCATGTCAGCATGTTTTGTTATCACCAACAACTTACCTTTCCCCTTCAAAATTAATATTGCATTATTGTTAGTTTGCTTTTGCCTTTTAAACTAGTCATTCTGTTACGTTCACTAAAAGATCCCTTTTACTTGGTGTAGGGCTTCGAAGAGACTTCTTACAGTGAAATCTTCAAGGAGGTGAGCTCTCTCCTCTCTTTATCTCTCTCTCTTCTTCCTTCTTGATTAACAGCTCCCAAGACAGCGTTGCATCTATTTAAGACCAGACCAGAGACGTATGCTTCATTTTATTATTTGATTTAGTGCAGTATAACAGTAACTTACATGAGTATTTTGGGACATCGAACATATGCAGATAGATAAAAGCATGATTACTATTTAGTTTAAGACTGTATTAAAAGGCACCTTGAGGAGAGCACCTAGGCACTACATGCACCTCTGGTGCCTGGCCTTGAAGGCAGGCGTTAAACACGTGCCTTCCAGTGAAGCCCTAAGGCACAAAGCCCAGCGCCCTAGGGCTTCTTTATTAATAATTTTTTTTAAAAAATGAAATTTCCTAAATCTAAACGCAAAAACACTTGTGTATAGTTTTTTTTTTTCTTTCTTCATATTCCCCCTCCAGACCATGCTTTCTCTGCTATTTCTCCACCATTCTTATTCTTCTCCCTCAAACTTTCTATCAAGAATAGAAAGATTGAACTTTGTTTACCTTTAAAGTTTCCTTTTCTTTATTATAAATCATGTATTTTCATGAATGTTTGTTTTTATGTATATATACATCTACATATATATTTATGTATTTTTTTTTATATATAGTGCACCTCACAAAAAAAGTCTGGTCTTTTTCTTACGCCTTCGGAAGGCTATTGACTAGGACAATAAGTTTATCAAAATGAGCTGATATGTCATTTTCTTTGACTATGTTGCGTGTGTGGATCCTTTAATTACAATTTTTTTAAAGAAAAGAAACCAATTACTGTTAGCTATTGACTTATTGATCACATAAAACATATGTATGTGTGTTTGTGTGTGTGTATATATTATATTTGGTCAAATAATTGTGAGACAACCTTGTTCACACGAACAAATTATTAGTCTTGTACCATAATGGAAACACTTGATGGCTAGGAAGTTTTTTCTTGTTCTTTTTCCATCCATCCATCCACATTGGAGAGTTATGCTTCAAGATATTAGGCCTGAATTATGTTATTTGTTATCACGTAAATCTATGGGCCATATTTGATTCTGATATCATTTACTTTTGCATATTTGAAAGGTAACTCTGGAGTTAAAGGTAACAAAGTCCAAGCATGAAGAGCTGCTGAATGTCTTTGGTAGAATAGTAATTTATCACTAGTGCTCAATCGAACTTCCCCACCCTCTCTAGAACTTCGTTTTGTAACATTTAGATGTGGGAGAACTCTTGATCGATTAGATATTATGTTCAAACAGCTGATACTTGAGCAAGAAGCAATAGAATATACACAAGAAGCCCTCTGTAAAATAAGATCAAAGTTTTGACCTTTTTACAATATATTTCTTTCCCTCGCATCATCTAAACGTCATGCTTTCATCATGTTATGTATGTGTTTGTTTGCCTTTGCAGCTTGTGTGTTTCTGTAGGCTTTGAAGATGCTTGGCTTGACCTTCTGATGTGGACTTTTGAAGATTAGTTTAGAAGGTCCAACCTCATGCCCCTAGAATTTTGGCATCTTCAAGACTTGATGGTATGGCAGGTATCAGGTCTCTGTTTTTACATTTTCAATCAAATGGGTCCCTCATAAGTTTGATAGTTACAATTAGAATGTAACTGAAGCTGTTGAAATTTCACGGTTTCAAGTATGTGAGAATGGGAACTGATGAAAATGTTGATGAAGTGCAGGGTAATTGATATTACTTGAATCTTCAAAATATTTGTCACTATCTTGACATAAATATACCTTGTCAAATCATCATGTTTTTATTTTACCTCAACTACCAGAAAAATGAAGAGAATGTGAACTCGACGTGTTCAAGATCAATTTTTTATCATCCAATCTTCTTAGCTTAAAAGACTTGATCCTGTCCTTTTATTTTCAAAATTAGATGTTTAATTAACTTAATCATATCCATCCATTTTGGAATGGATAAGTTTTGTATCGACCCCACTTAGATTGATTGAACAGGAGATAAAGGCATCATAACCCATTTGTTTGGTGATGAAAATAGGTCTAAAGAGTGAGAAAATTTGGACTTATTTTTAAGAACCACCCTTGATTATCTATGATAATTATGAGTCAACAGGGAAGGAGTACAAAAAATTAGGCAACTGGATTATGAAAATTCAAACCATATTAAAGAAGATATGGTAGCTGCTCTGAAAAAACCCAAAGGGGGATGTGTTTGGTTGGTTTGAATAGAATTGTGAGTTCAAAATGATGGTTTGAAGGATTTGATCCCCTTAATTTCCAAGAAAATCTTGTTTGGATATGGAATTTTAGGCATGCAAAAAAGGTAGAGGTCCAAAAAGGTTGTGGGGGCTGATTAGAGCCACTTTCCTCTCATTTTCCACCACTGTGACCAAGCCCTCTTCTTAGCTCTTGGTCAATTGACTTTGTATCATGTGTATATACATATTGGTGTATTTACATGCATGCATTTTCAAATAGGTTTAACTTTCTATGTCGAATGATTTGATAATCCGGAGTGTTGGGCCAGAGAAGACAAACAACAGAATTCTGGCTGTTCGTTTAAGTTGGCTTCCAAGCTTTTAATTTACAATGATACAAGTGTAATTGCATTCATTTCTATCTTAAATATTTATATTGTCATCTTCATTCAACCAATTAGTCTTCTCCAATCTCTTTTGTCTCTTTTTCTGGCCATTTTGGTGGTATTCAGGGATGAGTTTGGGTTGAATTGGCTGCCAAACCCAAGCCCATGCTTAGGAAATAGGTTTCTCATCCTTAGGGTTTAAACAACAAACTCCATTCAAATCCATGGGATTCCTCTTCTAAATTCACGGGTTCTCTTGAAATTACAAAAAAGTTAGTGGGACCAATCACTTTTCTCTCTACTTTTGTAATAATTATGGTGGGTCTCACCACTTCTCTCTCCATTTTTTTTCTCATAATTATGATGGATCCCACCATTTCTCTCTTCATCCCTATCTATCTTTCTCTATTAAAAGATTGTTTTAAATTACAATTATATAGTTTTTTTTCAATTAAAAATGTAGAGTTGCATTATCTTAATCTAAATAAAATTATTATTTTTGTTTATTTATATTTAATTCAATTAACAATAGTTCAAAATATGTATAATGTTATTTCAGTTTTAATTACATTTTTTCTATAATTAGTTAATCCTAGAGACTTCGGTTAAATCTTTTCTATATTTAGGTCAACTAAGTTTATGGGTCACTTAAAACTATTTTCTAATATTTTGGGTTAAAATGTCACTTTGGAGACTAAATAGAAATAAATTTAAACTCAATGGACCATGACTGTTAATAATATCTTCCCAAAAATAAATCTTTATTATTGCATTTATAATTAATATTTGAAAAAATATCAATTATAAACCTCTAAACATGGCAACGTGTGTCAATTTTGATTATAAACTTTCAATTTCATCACATTGCACCTTAAACTTAGATAAATGTTTCATTTTTCACCATAAATTGTAAAAAGTATTGCAATTTATATCTTATGGTAAGTTTTCGTTTGAGAAATCATTGAAAAAAAGTATTTTTTATGTATGTTTAATGAACTATATAACAATATCTATATATAATTTTTGAAATTGAATTATATAAGTAGGTGGTCACCCTACAATTGTTTGGTCAACATGGATTGGATAAATAAATAACATTTACGAAATAAAGTGATTTGATTGATAAACCATCAAATGACCAGAAACAGAGACAAAAGAGGTTGGGGGAGACTAGTTGGTTGAAAATGATGAGGGCATTATAAATATTTAGGATTGGAATGAATGTAATTACGCTTGTATCATTGTAAATTAAACCCCTAGAAGCCAACCTTGTCCTGTGGGGTCATCTTCCAAGGCCAGGGCTTTCTCCTTGTTCGCCTTCTCAATTAACTTAAAAATGTTATTGAATATCTTTCTCACTCTGTAACTCTAATTATACTTCAACATCCATGACTTGAAGAACTCTCAATTCTGCATACGTTTTACATCACAAAGTTGGTAAGATTCAGTGTGAAACATGTAGTTATTTAAACTGAACTAACATCTATAACGATAATAGAGTTGTTGAATTTTTGTTTTTATTTTAGATTCCAAAAAGAAAAGAAAGCATACTTGTGATACACTCAACTAATTTTCCCTGCATGAATTGAAGTTAACCTGCCAAACATAGTTATACATATAAATAATCTTGATATAATTTGCCCTAATTCCTTTTCTTTTATATGAATTAGATGTATACGAATAACATAATCTTTTGATTTAATCTCTCATAGTTTATGTACATGTCTATCTTCAATTATCTCTAAAGAATCACACTACAACAAGCAAAGCAGATTAACAAATACTGAGCATAAAATACCTAGCCAATTGCCTAATTTAGTATCATGTAGGTGATAGTCAATCAATTCTTCTGTAGATAAATCAATCAGTATAACTATTTTGTATAACCCCTCCACACCACAGCAGCTACAGCTGCATGTGTCCAACATGTTTCTACATTCTATTATATATATTATCAAATGATCGTGTAGATTTTTATTATTTACACAAAAACTTACATACCTAGTATAGAGAGTGACATACCATCTTTTTGACTTTTTACAGAATTTATCGTTCCATAATTTCGCCAATATATGGATTCAGGTAACTTCTCGTCTACGTCGTCACTATGATGATATCCAAACTACAAAAGAAATGTAGAATCAACAAAAAAAAAAAACATATTTCAATTAAGGAAAAGAAATAAAGAGGATTTAAAAAATTAAAATGATAATATATATTTTTATAATCACAGTTTTAAATGCTGACATATAATCTTACGTATTTCATTCCAATTTAGCCAGCAAATAAAAACAATCAAAGAAATCTCATTCTTGTTACAATTGATATGATTGGAGCCTAATTTCAACAAGTAACCATGCGCTTAAGAAATCCTCTACACGAATTGTGCATTACTAGTTTTAATCGATACATATAAATTGATTTGTTCTAAAAAAAAAATACATAAATAAACCAACCCTCAACATGGTTTAGTATTAAATACCAAAGTTTTTTTTTTCTCTTTTTCTTAGGTTATTTACCTCATTTTTTCATTCTCTTGCATTCGGGTAATTCTCTCCCAATGAATCCCTTGCTTGTTCAAGTATTCGTTGGCAATTTGTGTCCAGCTGCCTAGTTTTACATCATGCAGATGACGGTCAATCAGTTCTTGTGCAGATAAATCAATAAGTTCCCTAGTAACAATTTATCATAACATGCAACATGGATTAGATAAATAAATAACATTTACAAAATAAAGTGATTTGACTTATAAACCATCAAATGACCAGAAACAGAGACAAAAGAGATTGGGGGAGACTAGTTGGTTGAAAATGATGAGGACATTATAAATATTTAGGATATAAATAATCTTGAAATAATCTTCTCTAATTCCTTTTCTTTTACATAAGTTAGACGTATATGAATAACATAATCTTTTGATTTAATCTCCCATGGTTTCTGTACATGTCTATCTTCAATTATCTCTCAAGAATCAAACTACAACAAGCAAAGCAGATCAACAAATAATGAAAAGAAAATACTTAGCCAGCTGCCTAATTTAGTATCATGCGGGTGATAGTCAATAAGTTTTTTTGCAGATAAATCAATCAGTTCGCCAGTAACTATTTTGTATAACCCCTCCACACCACAGCAGCTACAGCTGCATGTGTCCAACATGTTTCTACATTCTATTATATATATTATCAAATGATCGTGTAGATTTTTATTATTTACACAAAAACTTACATACCTAGTATAGAGAGTGGCATACCATCTTTTTGACTTTTTACAGAATTTATCGTTCCATAATTTCGCCAATATATGGATTCAGGTAACTTCTCGTCTACGTCGTCACTATGATGATATCCAAACTACAAAAGAAATGTAGAATCAACAAAAAAAAAACATATTTCAATTAAGGAAAAGAAATAAAGAGGATTTAAAAAATTAAAATGATAATATATATTTTTATAATCACAGTTTTAAATGCTGACATATAATCTTACGTATTTCATTCCAATTTAGCCAGCAAATAAAAACAATCAAAGAAATCTCATTCTTGTTACAATTGATATGATTGGAGCCTAATTTCAACAAGTAACCATGCGCTTAAGAAATCCTCTACACGAATTGTGCATTACTAGTTTTAATCGATACATATAAATTGATTTGTTCTAAAAAAAAAATACATAAATAAACCAACCCTCAACATGGTTTAGTATTAAATACCAAAGTTTTTTTTTTTCTCTTTTTCTTAGGTTATTTACCTCATTTTTTCATTCTCTTGCATTCGGGTAATTCTCTCCCAATGAATCCCTTGCTTGTTCAAGTATTCGTTGGCAATTTGTGTCCAGCTGCCTAGTTTTACATCATGCAGATGACGGTCAATCAGTTCTTGTGCAGATAAATCAATAAGTTCCCTAGTAACAATTTATCATAACATGCAACATGGATTAGATAAATAAATAACATTTACAAAATAAAGTGATTTGACTTATAAACCATCAAATGACCAGAAACAGAGACAAAAGAGATTGGGGGAGACTAGTTGGTTGAAAATGATGAGGACATTATAAATATTTAGGATATAAATAATCTTGAAATAATCTTCTCTAATTCCTTTTCTTTTACATAAGTTAGACGTATATGAATAACATAATCTTTTGATTTAATCTCCCATGGTTTCTGTACATGTCTATCTTCAATTATCTCTCAAGAATCAAACTACAACAAGCAAAGCAGATCAACAAATAATGAAAAGAAAATACTTAGCCAGCTGCCTAATTTAGTATCATGCGGGTGATAGTCAATAAGTTTTTTTGCAGATAAATCAATCAGTTCGCCAGTAACTATTTTGTATAACCCCTCCACACCACAGCAGCTACAGCTGCATGTGTCCAACATGTTTCTACATTCTATTATATATATTATCAAATGATCGTGTAGATTTTTATTATTTACACAAAAACTTACATACCTAGTATAGAGAGTGGCATACCATCTTTTTGACTTTTTACAGAATTTATCGTTCCATAATTTCGCCAATATATGGATTCAGGTAACTTCTCGTCTACGTCGTCACTATGATGATATCCAAACTACAAAAGAAATGTAGAATCAACAAAAAAAAAACATATTTCAATTAAGGAAAAGAAATAAAGAGGATTTAAAAAATTAAAATGATAATATATATTTTTATAATCACAGTTTTAAATGCTGACATATAATCTTACGTATTTCATTCCAATTTAGCCAGCAAATAAAAACAATCAAAGAAATCTCATTCTTGTTACAATTGATATGATTGGAGCCTAATTTCAACAAGTAACCATGCGCTTAAGAAATCCTCTACACGAATTGTGCATTACTAGTTTTAATCGATACATATAAATTGATTTGTTCTAAAAAAAAAATACATAAATAAACCAACCCTCAACATGGTTTAGTATTAAATACCAAAGTTTTTTTTTTCTCTTTTTCTTAGGTTATTTACCTCATTTTTTCATTCTCTTGCATTCGGGTAATTCTCTCCCAATGAATCCCTTGCTTGTTCAAGTATTCGTTGGCAATTTGTGTCCAGCTGCCTAGTTTTACATCATGCAGATGACGGTCAATCAGTTCTTGTGCAGATAAATCAATAAGTTCCCTAGTAACAATTTATCATAACATGCAACATGGATTAGATAAATAAATAACATTTACAAAATAAAGTGATTTGACTTATAAACCATCAAATGACCAGAAACAGAGACAAAAGAGATTGGGGGAGACTAGTTGGTTGAAAATGATGAGGACATTATAAATATTTAGGATATAAATAATCTTGAAATAATCTTCTCTAATTCCTTTTCTTTTACATAAGTTAGACGTATATGAATAACATAATCTTTTGATTTAATCTCCCATGGTTTCTGTACATGTCTATCTTCAATTATCTCTCAAGAATCAAACTACAACAAGCAAAGCAGATCAACAAATAATGAAAAGAAAATACTTAGCCAGCTGCCTAATTTAGTATCATGCGGGTGATAGTCAATAAGTTTTTTTGCAGATAAATCAATCAGTTCGCCAGTAACTATTTTGTATAACCCCTCCACACCACAGCAGCTACAGTTGCATGTGTCCAACATGTTTCTACATTCTATTATATATATTATCAAATGATCGTGTAGATTTTTATTATTTACACAAAAACTTACATACCTAGTATAGAGAGTGACATACCATCTTTTTGACTTTTTACAGAATTTATCGTTCCATAATTTCGCCAATATATGGATTCAGGTAACTTCTCGTCTACGTCGTCACTATGATGATATCCAAACTACAAAAGAAATGTAGAATCAACAAAAAAAAAAACATATTTCAATTAAGGAAAAGAAATAAAGAGGATTTAAAAAATTAAAATGATAATATATATTTTTATAATCACAGTTTTAAATGCTGACATATAATCTTACGTATTTCATTCCAATTTAGCCAGCAAATAAAAACAATCAAAGAAATCTCATTCTTGTTACAATTGATATGATTGGAGCCTAATTTCAACAAGTAACCATGCGCTTAAGAAATCCTCTACACGAATTGTGCATTACTAGTTTTAATCGATACATATAAATTGATTTGTTCTAAAAAAAAATACATAAATAAACCAACCCTCAACATGGTTTAGTATTAAATACCAAAGTTTTTTTTCCTCTTTTTCTTAGGTTATTTACCTCATTTTTTCATTCTCTTGCATTCGGATAATTCTCTCCCAACATATTTCAATTTAAAAAAAGAAATAAAGAGGATTTAAAACAATGATAACATATATTTCAATATTCACAGTTATAAATGCAGTGCCATACTCTTTTAAACATGCTGCAATCGCAACTCTCTCAGGCCAAAACATGTGTTTAAGAAATCCTTTACACAAATTATGTATTCCCGATTTTAATTGATACGTATAAATTGATTTTTTTCCATAAATAAACGATCCATCAACACGAGTTAGTATTAAATACCAATCTTTTTTCTCTTTTTGTTCGATTATTTACCTTATATTTCATTTATCTTGCATTCGAATAATTCTCTGCCCGACGAATCCCTCACTTGAACATGTATTCGTAGGAAATTTCTGACCAGCTGCCTAGTTTAGCACCATGCCAGTGACGGTCAATCATTTTTTTGTGTAGATAAATCAATCAGTTCCCCAATAACTGTTTAGCATAATCCGTTCACAATAGGTACAACTACATGTGCTCAGCATGTTTCTACATTCTATTATATATGTTATCAAATGATCATGTAAATTTTTATTATTTACACAAAAACTTACATAGCTAGTATAGGGAGTGACTTACCATCTTTTTGAGTTTTTATGGAAGTTGCCGCTCCATAATTTCTCTAATTTATGGATTCAGATAATTTCTTGTCTA
Organism: Trichosanthes truncata; assembly: GCA_033996785.1. NCBI lineage: Eukaryota > Viridiplantae > Streptophyta > Magnoliopsida > Cucurbitales > Cucurbitaceae > Trichosanthes > Trichosanthes truncata. The sequence goes on from JAWPNB010000010.1 coordinate 55,052,801, forward strand.
TGTCGTCACTATGAAGATATCAAACTATAAAATGAATATAGAATCAACAAAAAGAAAAACATATTTCAATTAAAAAAAAAAAAAGAAATAAGGAGAATTTAAAAAAATGATAACACTTATTTCAATAATCACAATTTTTAATGGCAAACAGATAATCTTGTCTATTTCATTCCAATTTAGCTAACAAATAAATACAATCAAAGAAATCTCATTCACATTACAATTGATACGATTGGATCCCATTTTTAAAAATTAAACATGCGCTTAAGAAATCCTCTACACAAATTATGTATTACTAGTTTTAATTAATACATATAAATTGATTCTCCCCCCTCCGCGCCCCCCCCCCCCCCCCCCCCCCCACAAAAAAAAAACATAAATAAACTAACCTTCAACATGTGTTAGTATTAAATACCAAAGTTTTCTTCTTTTTTTTTTCTTAGGCTATTTACCTTATTTTTCATTTCTCTTGCAATCAAATAATTCTTTGCCTGATGAATCCCTCGCTTATCATGGAATCGTAGGAATTTTCTGGCCAGTTGCCTAGTTTAGCATCATATGGGTGACGGTCAGTCAATTCTTGTGCAAATAAATCAATAATTTCCCCAGTAACTATTTAGTAAAACCCCTCCATAACAGCTGCATGTGCCCAACATGTTTCTACATTCCATTATATATTATCAAATGATCATACTAATTTTTATTATCATAGAGTCGACATAGATAAAAAGTTGTCTGAATCCATAGATTTGAGAAATTATAGAGCGGTAACTTTCATAAAAACTCTAAAAGATGGTAAGTCACTCTCTATACTAGCTATGTAATTTTTTATGTAAATAATAAAAATTTATATGATCATTTGATAACATATATAATGGAATGTAGAAACATGTTGGGCACATGCAGCTGTAGCTGTTGTGGTGTGGAGGGGTATGCAAAATAGTTACAGGTGAACTTATTGATTTATTTGCACAAGAACTAATTGATTGTCACCCGCATGATTCTAAACAAGGCAGCTGGCTAGAAATTGTCTACGAATACATGATCAAGCAAATGATTCATCAGGCAGAGGGTTGTCTGAATGCAAAAGAAATAAAAAATGAAGTAAATAACCTGACACAAAGAGGGAAAAAAAACTTTGGTATTTAATATTGACCATTCATTTTCATATCTAGCTACAAAGTTGGATGAATTTAATAAGTACAAAAAGGTAAAATTGAATTGAAAATAGTTAGTTTTCTATTAATTATTTTGCAATAAATTATTAATTTTTCAATTTTACAAGGTATTTATGAAGGTTCATACAGAGAGGTTACAAACCATATTATGATGGTCATTGGATATGGTCCCGAATATATAATTCTTAAAAATCCACTTGGAATGAAGTTGGGGAACAATGACTACATTAAGATTCCTAGAAGAACAATGATTCCAATCGGACCTGATGGTATCTATGAATATCCAACGTATCCCATTTTTAAGTTTGATGTCGCTCCAATTCGGATGATGAATTTGTATGATTTCTTTCTACTGTTCATTGATTTGAATTAAGAAAAACTTTCAAAGTCATGAGAATTTTTTATTTGTTGGTTGTATTTGTAGTTTACTGAACAATAGTACCAAGAGTTGTTCGACATGGGCAAGGACAAGAAGAAAGAATAAGAGATTTACAGTAACAGAAGCGAAGAAGATAAGCTTTAAGATTTAAATATTTAAAAGAAAACTTAACAACTTTCAGAGGTGGTCAAAATAATAGAAAGTATTTATTTTTGTGGATCTTGTTGTTGTGTTAAATAGCAATACATATTTATATATGTATTTGTTTGGCTTATTTTAGTACTGAACCTATTATTAGGTTGTTATGGGCATGTTTTATAACGTTTTCGTTTTCTGTTTCTTGTTCTAATTTCTCATTTTTTAAGAAACATACTTGTTTGATAATCCATCTCATTTCTTATTTTCAAAATTTGAAAAATGTTTCTAAAATTGAGGCTGGATTTCAGAAATTACTAAAAATAGTTTCTCTCTGTTTCGTTTTTGTTTTTCTTCTTATATAGTTTTGTCCTTAAGCCACAAATTTGTTAATTGTTAGCCAAAGGGGCATGCCCAGACAGTCTATTGTATTCAAGGTCCTGTTTTTCTAGTCCTTTATAATACGACTCTATTTTTTTTTTTTATTTCTTAATTTTGCAATTGTTCACAATGTACTTTCAACGAAGAAATGTCACATGTGTAATGAACTTGTATAGTATTAATTTTGAGTATAGTGAGTACAATCTCTAGTATTTGATCATCTGATTTTCTCTCTTGCTTGTATGCTCTACTCGGGGGCCGGAAGAGCTTATTCTCGAGATTGGAACTTTGATCGATTCATGGAGCGTTCTTGATCTTCAAGAATTGTTCTTCGTGACAGTAATTGATCTTCAGGAGTTTCTGGAGACTTCACAGCTTTGTTTCTGAAGAGCTTCTTTAGTTCTAAACCTTTGAAATGGAGGGGCAAAGCTCTCTATATGTAGAGTTCCTCAGGGCATCCAGGTGGGCTTGGGCCTGACTGTTGGACTGAGTCTGGTTGACCTTGGGTCTAGCCCTTTGAACTGGGTCTAATTGACTTTTGGGCCTAGTCCTTTGGACTTGACTTGGTTGACTCTGGGTCTAGACCTTTGGACTGAGCCTAGTTGACTTTTGGGCCTAGCATTTTGGGGTTGAACTTTGCTAATTGGGACCTCCCATTCGAGCTTTTGTCTAGAATTGATCGAAATATCATATAACCCGCATATTTGGATCTACCATAATTTAATTTAAGGATCCTTGCAAATTTGTAACTAACCCGTAATTAAATAATTTTTTTGTCATTAACTTTAAGCAATATGACAATTTCTAATTGGTTAAAATTTCTATTCCAACGGCAATATGTATGTTTGTATATTATTTTAATTTTGAATTTTAAATTTTGCAAAATGTATATTTATATATTGTTTTTATTTATTTCTTAATTTTTCAATATTTATATTTATATATTATTTTAATTTTGAATTTTAAATTTTGGAATATGTATATTTATATATTATTTTTATTTATTTCCTAATTTTGCAATACGACATTTATATATTATTTTAATTTTAAATTTTAGAAGCTTCTCTTCCTCGTTTCTGCTACGGTAAATCTCTTATTCTTTCTTATTGTCTTTGCCCATGTCAAACAACTCCTGGTACTATTATTCAGTAAACTACAAATACAACCAATGATTCAAAATTTATCATGACTTTGAATACTTTTTTTATTTCAAGTCAATAAACGGTAGAAAGAAATCATACATATTCATCATCTGAATCAGAGTTGCCATCAAGCTTAAAAATGGGATACGTTGGATATTCGTAGATACCACTAGGTCCGACTGAATCCATTGTTCTTCTGGTCATCTTAATGTAGCCATTGTCCCCCCACTTCATTTTAAGTGAATTTTTAGGAAATATATATTCGGGACCATATCCAATGACCATTATAATATGGTTTGTAACCTCCTCGTAAGAACTTTCGTAAATACCCTCTAAAATTGAAAAATTAGAAATTTATTACAAAATAATTAATATAAAACTAACTATTTTCAATTCAATTTTACTTTTTTGTACTTATTGAATTCATCATTAACAACGATTTGTACACAAGCTTGTTGCTTAGTAGGAGCTTTTATGAAACTCCTTTCATCATTCAAATGAACTATTATGTAGCTAGATATGAAAATGACCTGTAACATGGGTTAGTATTAAAAACTAAAGTTCTTTTTTCATCTGTGTAAGGTTATTTACCTCATTTTTCATTTTTCTTGCATTTAGATAATCCTCTGCCCGACGAATCCCTTGCTTGATCCTATATTTGTAGGTAATTTATGATCAGCTGACTTGTTTAACATAATGCGGGTGATGGTTAATTGGTTCTTGTGTAGATAAATCAATCAGTTCGCCAATAACTATTTTGCATAACCCATCTACATCACAGCAGACGACATGTGCTCAACATGTTTCTACATTTTATATATATGTTATCAAATGATCATTTAAATTTTTATTATTTACACAAAAACTTACATAACTAATATAGAGTGACTTACCATCTTTTTGAGTTTTTACGGAAGTTACTGCTCCATAATTTCTCCAATCTATGAATTCAAGTAACTTCTAGCTAATATCTTACCATCTTTTTGAGTTTTTAAATTCTCTTTATTACTTTTTTTTAATTGAAATATGCTATTTTTTAATTTTTTTTATATGTTTTATTTTATATTCATTTTGTAGTTTGGATATAATCATAGCAATAACATAGATGAGAAGTTACCTGGATCCATAAATTAGACAAATTATAGAGCAGTAACTTCTGTAAAAACCAAAAAAGATGGTATATCACTCTTTATATGATCATTTGAACATATATATGTTAAGTTTTTGTGTAAATAATAAAAATTTACATGATCATTTGATAACATATATAATGGAGTGTAGAAGCATGTTAGACACATGCAGCTGTAGCTGCTGTGGTGTGGAGGGGTTATACAAAATAGTTACAGGTGAACTGATTGATTTATTTGCACAAGAACTAATTGATTGTCACCAGCATGATTCTAAACAAGGCAGCTGGCTAGAAATTGTCTACGAATACATGATCAAGCAAATGATTCATTAGGCAGAAGATTATCTAAATGCAAAAGAAATAAAAAAATGAAGTAAATAACCTGACACAAAGAGGGAAAAAAAAACTTTGGTATTTAATATTAACACATGTTACATGTCATTTTCATAACTAGTTACAAAGTAGTTATTTGAATGATGAAAGGATCTTCATCAAAGCTCTTGCCAAGTAATTGGTCTGTGCAAATCGTTGTTAATGATGAATTCAATGAGTACAAAAACATAAAATTGAATTGAAGATAGTTAGTTTTCTATTAATTATTTTGTAATAAATTATTAATTTTACATAGTATTTACGAAGGTTCCTACGGGAGGTTATAAACCATATTATGACGACCATTGGATATGTCACGAATATATAATTCTTAAAAATTCACTTGGAACGAAGTGGGAGGACAATGACTACATTAAGATTCCCAAAAGAACAATGGATTCAATCGTATCTTGTTGTATTTACGAATATCCAACATATCCCATTTTTAAGCTTGATAGCAACTCTGATTCAGATGATAAATATGTATGATTTTTTTTCTACTGTTTATTTACTGAACAACAATACTGAGATTTGTTCAATGTAGCCAATAATAAAGAAGAAGAGATTTATCGTAGTAGAAGCGAGAAAGAGAAATTTTTAAGATTTAAAATATTTAAAAAAAAATTTAACAACTTTCAGAGATGGTCAAAGTATTAGGAAGTGTTTATTTTTGTGGATTTTGTTGTTGTATTAAACAACAATACATATTTTTTTTTCTGTATTTGTTTGGCTTATTTTAGTACTGAACCTATTATTAGGCCGTTATGTGTCCACCTATTTTAGGGCACCATCTTTATTTTGCTACTTTTTCATGAGAAAGTGCAACTTCATCATATTGTCTCCCTTTTTTCTATGCAACTTACCTTTTTATATTGAGCAAAATTTACGTGCATGTTGGGTTGCATGTAAGTTTTGCAACCCAACCACATGGCACAATCTCTGTAACAACCCACGCTGGATCGCTACTTAAAATTTACTCAGCAACGCCTTTATCTTCGAACAAGAATAAAATTAAAATAAACTTTCAAACGAGACCAAATAAACATTTCACAAATTTAAATTTATTTTGGGATCTCGATTTCAAACAAAATAATGATTACCAAAATAATTCAATTAAAAAAAAAAAAAACACGCCAGAACTAAAAGTAAAACAAAGACACAAGTCTAACATGAAGAAAAAGGAACATTAGGGACTTGGCAACTTTTCTATCATAAGAAATAGGAGACGTGATCTCCATAGTCTTGTCAAGCCAATGCCCCAACCACGCAGTTCTTAAGTGTATTGACCACCTGAAAGAAAAAACAATTGTAGCATAGAATGAGTATAAAATACTAGTAAGTAGCCCATTTAAGTTTCAAATGCTGGGATTTATGCCATAAAGCCTCATAATTACTGATTTATTTAATAATTAATAATTATTTTGATTATTTTATTTGCAATATAATATTATCCATTATATGAAAAATCTAAGTTATTAGTGTAATCTTGAACAATATGTGGTTGACATACGAGAATATCGCGTTTAAGAAATAATCTAAAAGGTCATAGTATATAAATAAAGTTAGGTGCTTTATCCTGGTAACACTATTGATAGGACCTATTATTCTAGTAACACCATTGATACGACTCACTTTGTAATGGTTACAAATGATTTGATCAAAATTGTTCATGTGAGTAAGGGTATCTTATGCAATGAGTTTCCTGATCTTCCTTAAATTCTATGCTCTCTTGGCTAAGTGACCACCTAACTCACCCTCACCTACGGTATTGCGTCATTGCCTTATAGTTCCTAATTTCAATTGACTAGTTTTAAAATGTCTTGTAATTTAGGTTGTGTGGATTCAAATATCTGATTTTTGTAGGGTGGATTGGTCGATTAACGTTAGATTTTGAATAATTATTGCTAGATTTAACTTTTGATGATAATATCGAAAATATATAAATATACGTAATTAGGTGTACAATTGATAAAATTTATGAAGAAAATAATCGCACTAAAGATATAATTATGTACAAATGTACAATTAGGTGTATAATTGATTAAAAAGTAATTATGGACTGAACTCATGCATAAATTAGAAATATGACAAAGATAAAAGGAAAAAACCCAAAAAGCAAAAAAAAAAACGTAGAAGAAAAGGAAAAAAAAAAAAAAAAAACATGCCACGTGGCACAATCATGGTTGGCCGGCACGTTTTGAGCTTTTATATTATTATATTATTAAATCTAAAATTCAAGATGGGGAGAGGAACAAGAGAAGTTGAAGTTGGTAAGTAGTTTCTCCAATCTCCATGTATATTTTTCCTCCTCTTCCTATGTTCTCATCTTCCCCTTTTCTTCCCAGAAATTGTAAGTACCATTTATCATCATAACACAAATACAGATCATGGAAGCATTTTTCAAGTCCACAAGTTTCATGAGCAAAAACGGGAAGAGAAGGTATTAACGTTCTCATTGGGATCATTTTTTAGATGATTTTGTTAAAAATTCATCAGGCTCACTATATTTTGATTATACGATTATCAAGTTCATCGATTTTGCCTCCCATTTTCTTCACCACTATTTTCATTTAAGCTGGAGAAATGGATCTTGTTCTTTCAATTTCGTTTGTTAATTGTTGCAATATGTTTGAATTTGCCTTAGTTACTCATATAAATCTTGAACTCGTGGAAAATCAAACCAATTGCAACAATTAACAAAGGAAATTGAAAAAACATCCTATTCTGAAGCTTAAATGGAAATAATGGTAAAGAAAATGAGAAGTAGAATCGAGGAAATTGATAACCATATAATCAAAATACACTGAGCCTGATGAATTTTTTACAAAACCATCTAGAAAAATGATCCCAACAAGAACATTAATACCTTCTCTTCTCGTCGACTTGAAAAGTCCATTCATGATATGTATTTGGGTTTTGATGCTGAATGATACTTACAATTTCTGAGACGAGGAGAAAAAGTATATATGGAGATTAGAGAAACAACTTACCTAACTTCAATTGTTCCTCTCCCCATCTTGAATTTTAGAATCAATAATATAAAAAGGTAAGTTGTAGAGAAAAGATGAAGAAGTTGCACTTTTTCATAAAATAGTAAAATAAAGATGGTGCCCTAAAATAGATTGACACACAACCTAATAACAACCGATCTTTATGCAGCTCACTCAACCATTCACAGTTTTCCATGCAAACTGTTTTTTTTAATATTTCAATTTTTTTTTGCTTTATGATGGGAATGGGCTACACAATTATGGGTGAAACCTGAACTAAACCCAAGTTTTGCTCTAATCATATGGAAAGAACTTGGGTGCAACTCACTCAAGTGTCCATTCATTATTTGTCGTGTGACAAACTATTTTTTTTAAATATTTCAGAATTTTTTTCTTTATGATTGGAGTGGGATGCAACCATCTTGCTCACTCAAATGTCAATTCACAGTTTGTCACGTGGCAAACTATTTTTTTTAATATCTCAAAATTTTCTTCTTTATGATTAGAGTGGGTGATAAGCCTTAGAATTAAGGCTTATTTAAGTCTCAAGTGCTCAAAAAACTCTTGTTTGTCCTAAGATTAATTGAAAATGGCGGAAAATTGTTTGAAATTAGGAAAGAATGAAATGTGATAGCAATTGGAAGAGAGTTCTAAGTAATGTGGTTCTTTTTGCAGGAATTTCGGAAATTACCAAATCAAATTGCTAAACCGTTTTGGCAATCCTGGGCAGAGCAGGAATTTCGGAAATTGCCAAATCAAATTGCTAAACTGATTTGGCAATTGTGTTCTGGGCAGAAATTTATGGGGCGTGAATGAAGAAACCCATAAATGGGAAGAACGATTTCCTCACGATTTGAGGGAATTGGAGCATGATTTTTGGGCAATCTTCAACCCTAATGAATAGGCACAAATGGGGAAGAAGAAGATGAGCTATTAATTGGATTTTGAGGGCGATTTGAAGGATCAATTTCGTGGGTTTTTGGGTTTTAAAAAAGGAAAAAATCTGCATTAAACCCATTTCGAAATTCTTCAATTACAGCTCGGTTTGGAGGAATTTAAGCACGAAATTTGGGCATTCTTCAACCCTAATGAAGGCCTATAAATGGGGAAGAAGAAGAGGAGAAACACAAGTCGATTTGAGAGGCGAATTTAGAAGCAAATGTTCGTGGGTTTTGTAGTTTTTTTCGCAGCCTCTGTTTTTCATATTTTGCGTCTGTTTTTCGTCATTTTATTCAAGTTCCATTTCAGTTTTTCTTTAGTTTGTATTACAAGAGGTGGCTTAAACTTTTTCTAATCTCATTTGATGTATTTGGAAGGAATTTTGAGTTTAATTCCAAGTCAAGTTCATGGGTTTTTCTTAAATATTTCAATGCTCTGTTTTTCCTTTCTTCTTCGTTTAGCTTCTGTAAAGAAATTTTTTTTCAACTTATGTTTGTAGAAAGTCATGGCAGAAGGTAGGAGATAAGAGAATTACTTAGTTGCCCTTGTTATTTTGGTTTAATTTCCATTATTTGTCCTTGCTTGAATTCCTAGTAATAGCAAACCTTCATTTTATAAGTTAGTATTTTATTTAATTGATTTACACCATTTTACTATGAACTTTTTTCTTTAAAATTAGTTTTAGGATTTTTATTGAAAATATGAACTAAAACTTCTTAGGGGGTTCAAGGATGTGAATTCCCTAAGAAGTAAATGTAACCAAAATTTCAATAAAAACCAAGCCTACATCTCAATTGTTTGCTTGTGTTGATTAAATTTTCGTTGAGATCCTAGAGTGATCAACTAGGGTTTCAACTCAAGCTTAGATCTAATACCGACAGGGTTAGTGATAAGCGGATTTCACACAAGTAATGGAGTAAAAGAGCTTAGACATAAGTCATTCCTTACCCTAGACATAGGGATTAAGGACTCCAAGACCCATAAAATTGTGAGCTAAAAATTATCTAAGATAGAGGGACTATAGACATATAGGTCTCTCACTTAGCCTCCTAAAAAACCCAATTTCGAGGTAAATAGGAGATGCAATTTTGGTTTACAATTGAGTGTGGAGTAGGTTGGAATTGCAATTTTGGTTGCAATTACGACTTAGGGCAGTGACATTCTTGAGCCCCATCCTTTATCACTTCATTATCTAAGTTCATTCAAATTGCTATTTCATATTGCCAATTTAGATTCAGCAATTTAATTTTGCAATTTTTATCCATTTCGCTCATTGCTAAATTAGAATATGCAATTCAATTTAGCAATTTATGTTATTTCCAACATTGCCATTCTAGATTTAGCAATTGGATTTAGCAATGTCTGTTTTTCACCAACAATCTATCCCAACTTTATTTTTGCATTTTTACTTTTCAAACTTGCAATTTTCCTTACACTTTTGCAAAACAAAACCTTTGTTACTTCGTTCCCTATGGGATTCGATACTTGGTACTCAGATACCAATTTATATTACTTCGATCGCGTGCGCTTGCGTGACCACCGATCAAGTTTAGAGTGGGCTGCAACCATCTTTCTCACTCAAGTGTCCATTCATAGTTGCCACGTGACAAACTTTTCTTATCGTATGGAAAAAGTTTGGGTGCAGCCCTGTGCAGCTCACTCAAGTGTCCATTCACAGTTTGTCATGTGGCAAACAATTTTTTTTTGATATCTCAAAATTTTTCTTCTTTATGATTAGAGTGGGCTACAACCATCTTTCTCGCTCAAGTGTCCATTCACAGTTTGCCACGTGAAAAACTTTTTTTTTTTAAAAAAAAATATTTCAGAATTTTTTTTCTACTTTATGGTTTGAATGGATTGCATAAATATGGGTGCACAAGTTCTACTCTAATCATATTTTCACTCCCAGTTGCCTACTCCAATTTAGACCTTGTTGTATTATTTTTTAAAAATCATTATTCGATAAATGATTTTAGCTAAATAATAATAATACATAACCCCGCTACCGGGGTCGATCTCAAACACATACAAGTCATGAATCTTGAGTAGAACCCAGTGGCGGATCCAGAACTTTTGTTTAGGGGGGGCTTCACTTAAAATTTTGTAAAAGTAAATTATATGTAAACAATCCAAAAAATTCATAAATAAAGCTAAACTATGAATTTTATACATTGCAATTGTCCTCTATGAATTTTTACATTATGAAATCGATCATAACTTCATTTTCTATCTTATGAAATAAATATTTCTCAATATAAGCATTAATAAAAATAATTTTAAAAAATTAAGGTTTGAATAAAATAAAAAATAATGATAATAAAATAAAAAAAGAGAATAAAATAAAAAAGTCTAATTTTTTTAAAGAGTTTTTATATATTCTCAAATAAATTAAATAATTATGTGTCTTGTTTGTTTATACATATTAAAGATGAAAATAATTTTCAAAACATGCTGTTTAAGAGAATTGAACACCAAAATCCGTGAATCACGTACACTTGCTTGAAAATCACGCTGTTAAAATTTAACAAAAAATTAAAGAAAAAAAATCACATCAGATTGCTGCCATTAAGGTTCGAACTCATGAATAAGAGAATGGCAAGGGGGGCTGGCGCCAGCACACCATGAAGCAAACTCATTTCCTTATCACGGCGTTAAATACTAATTTAAAAATTCTAGAAAGTTCAGGGGGGGCTCGAGCCCCCCCTGGGCCTTACGTGGCTCCGCCACTGGTAGAACCTATAACTTTTCAAACTTTTCTCTTTAACTGACGTGGACAATTAACTCCTCCCTATAACTGAACTAACTCGTGGTGTGGTGGTGCCTAAGCGAGTTAAGACCATACCCCATTAGAAGATAGTTTGTGATCATTCAATGGTGCAAGGCCTCACCCGAGACATCCCCACAAATCCCTTCATGAAAAATGCTTAGCATGAAAGGGAGCGTAATTTCCACATAGTTTCTTGAAAATATTCTTGAAACATATTCATAAAAAACTTGTTTGTGATCACACACACATGCATGAAGTCTCATCAATAATACATGTTGAAATTAATATTTAGGTTAAATTTTATAAGTAGTGTTAATTTAGTGTTATCATTTATTGTAGCATGAAATTAATTGCTATAACTTATTCTAAATATTAATTGCTATTTTTTGAATCAGAAAACAGTGTTTGGGGTGCAGTGTTCTAAAGCCTGAAAATCAGAAAACAGTATTTAGAGTGCACTGTTGAAAACCATGGGGTTGTGTTTCAAATCCATTGGGTTTTGAACACAATGGCTCAAACAACGTTTTAGGTTTGGATTCCAAAATCATCTAAACCCAATAGAGTACTCCAAACGACCCCTTATTATTTTTGATCATTTTTGGCTCTTTCAACTTTGACCTTTATGCCACTTAGGTTGATTTTGATTTTAACTCACAAATTCTCTCCCTCTCGAGAAATTATTGGGTAATTCGGTCATAATCATGACACGTGGCTAGTTAACCACATGTTAATCAGCCTAGTTAACTTTTTTTTATTATTATTTTCTTATTTTTAACTGATGCAACCACTTTTTCTCCTATTTTTGTTATTTATTTTTCTTTTCCAATTTGTTAAGATTTTCTTTTTGACCGTTTGAGCTAGATTCTTTTTGTTTTATTTCTTCTTCTTTTTTTTTTTCTCTCTTTAAACTTTTTCAAAGTTTTTTTTAGGTTAACATTGTGTTCTTCCTCCTTTTGGTAAGTCATTTTTTTTAAACAGCAATCTTTTTGTTTTATTTTTCCCTCCTAGATTTAGTCACTTCTTTCTTTCTTTCCATTTCTCTTATATTTTATATTTGCACAGAAAAGCAACCAAGACCAAGACCAAGACGAAACTGAGCAGTCAAGAAAGACACCTCATATACAAATATTGTTTTTGGCAGACATAACATTTTATTTCTTAATTTTGAATTGATCTAAACAAATTTATAAAAAAAAAAATGATTTGAAAAATAACATTTAAATTAGTTTAACCATGACCATATTTTGTTTTTATGTTTTTAAAAGAAAAGGCTTACCAAACCCAAAAAACAGAAAGGAGGAGCAATGTTTAGATTTTAAATGGAACAAAAATAGATAAAACAAAAAAAGAAATAAAAAAAAAAAAGAAACAAAAAATATGTTGGTCTCTCTAATTTCTGTTGGTCAATTAGAAAATCTTAACAAAATAGAAAAAAAAAACCAAATGAGAGGAAAAAGATTGCAATTTGAAAATAAAACAAGAATTTAAAAAAATAGAATGAGAGAAAGATTGCTGCAATTAGAAAATATAATAATTTTTTTAAAGAAAGGTTAACTAGATTGGTTAACCACTACAGCCACAAGTGGCACCATAATGGGAGAGAGTCACATTGTGGCCGGATCACCCAATAATTCTCCCCACCTCCCACTACATATTCACAATTCTCTCCTTGCTTTCTCTTCTATTCTTTTATTTATTTTTCCTTTTCCCCTTTTTTTGTAAAAAAAAAAAAAAAAGAACTATTTTACTATTCTTGATCTTAAACACTTGGTTAAATTTTAATTTTAATTGTAGAAAGAAACTCAATTTTACTCTTAAACTTGTCACAGTGGGCCAATTTTTACTCTTAACCTTTTCATTTCTTCAAATATGGCCCTAGACTTAGTTAAACGTTTTGATTTCTACCTTATATTCAATTTTTGCTAGTTCACTTGCTAATTTTAACAAAAAAAAAAAAAAATTTCATGTAGTTAGTCGGTTTAATTAATTGTTAACTAAAAAATGTATTCCTTATCCTGAAAACATCATTCAAATCAAAGAGTCCATTGTTTCTTTGAGCGAAGAAGAGAAAGACTTTATATAGATGAACACTCTTGAACCACATTCGTTGCCATAAGCTCACTATTATTTTATTTCATTATATTTATGGGTTTGAGCTCTAAATAAAATAACATATACAACGACCGACTTTTTAGCCTTAGACATTACTTTTATTTTTATGACAAGAAACGACACAATGCTATCTCATGATGGAGTGTTAGGTAGTTAGTTTAGGGTGCAATTTATTTTGAGATTATATGAAGAAACAAAAATTCAAAAGCTCAAATTCTGATTTGTGATTTGTATTCTGTGATAGAGAGGAAGAGAAAGTTTGTCTCACGAAAGAGTAAAGGTTGGAAGTAAAAGAGAGAAAAAACTTTGCATGTGTTCTGTGAATATTTAGTGAATTGTTGGGTGAAATTACATGAACAGTGAAAAGTCATGATGATATTTTCATTTGAAAACACACTGAATATTCACATGGGGCTGTTTTTTGTCTTGTAGCTATAATAGTAGTGTTATACAAATTGGTTGTGTTTTTTCAAATTGGTATCAGAGACAGAGACTCCAAGAACTCATCAATAGCAGATTGATACGAAATTGATAAATTTATTGGAAAGGATGCTTTTGGGCTTTGGTTTAAAAAGATAAACACAATCTTGACCCAACAGAAGGGATTAGAGACATGCTGGCAGAAAAATGTTGATTTTGTTGATGGGTCAATCGATTTTTTTTTTTTTTTTAACAAACGACCTAATTGGAATTTTTAAACCATAAAAGATTAAGAAAAATTAAAAACAATTATGAACCAAGTTTAGTTTAAAACAATTAGAAACAATTGTGTATATTTATGTTTAGGTTAAATTACAAATTTATTTCCTAAACTTTCAAAATTACAACTTAATCTCTATACTTTCGAATTTTTTAAAATTTAAGAATCTATTAGACATATAGTTGAAATTTTAGAATTCTATTAGCATAAAATTCAAATTTATTTCTAATATATCAATTAGTTTTTAAAGAACCTGTTAGACACAAAATTGAAAGTTTAGAAATGTATTAGACATGAAATTGAAAGTTCAAAAATCTATTAGACTATCAAATTGAAAGTTTAGAGACTTATTGAATACTTTAAGGGGGTGTTTGGCCCACTGACTTGAGTTGGGTTTAAAACTCAACTTATCCGTTTGGTCCATCAACAAATCAATTCCCCACAAAACAATTCAGCCCCATCTTTTTGAGTAATTTCACGCAGTTTTCATTCCATGAGGTGTTGCTCGTTAACTCTCCACAACTCAACTCTACTCTACTCACCAAACATCCCCTAAAAAATTTATGGATTAAACTTGTAATTTGACTTAGTATCTACATAGAACAAGTAATGCATTTGAAGTAAAAAAAAAAAAAGTGTAAATGCAATTGGACCACGGGGCGTCTTTTTCCGTACGGGTGGGAAGCTTCTCGAAACCAAACACCAATTTTCCCATAAAATTTTTAAAATGTCGCTTTCACAAAATTCAAATACACCCCTTCAAGTCATAATATTCCTTATTTTTCCATCTCCCTCCAATGTCAAAGCATAATATTCATGTGTTTTGTTCCCAAGTTTAATTACAATTTAGGTTGGTAAAAAAAAAAAAAGCTTTTAGATCATGACTTTTTTTTAAAAAAAAAATTAACAATTTATGAGCTGTTTGAGACTCTGAGTGGATTATAATAGTCTGGAGAGTTATATAATTTGTATTATTTAGTCTGGGTTATATAGTTTGTGTTTAGAGTGCAGAGTACTTCACATACTATTATAACTCAAACTATTATAACTCACGCTCCAATAGCCCCTTAGTTTCTAAACTTTACTTTTTCGCTTTTAATTTTGTGACAACTTAGTCCTTCTAAATTTAAAAGTTTGAGCTTTAATTTTAAATTGGAGTTTAGTCAAACATCACAAATTGTCGTTGTTATCACATTGACACATTTTTATGTTTTCATGAAAGTGAGTTGATGTTTTCTTATTTCGTTAACTAATTGTGTTAATTGTCAAATTAAGGTTTATGGTTGAGTAAAATATAGAAGAAAATATGAACTAAATTGAAACTCTGAGGAAAAAAATCAATTTATACCCCTAAACTTTTCAAGTTGAATAAATTAAAACCCTAAACTAATAATTGTAGCAATTAAAATCTTAAACTTTCAAAAGTGAATCAATTTAGGCCTTCATTAAGACTCCGTTTTAAAATTATTAATCCATGATTCTCACACATGTGTAAAACTTCTTTAAATGAAGGGATTAATGCAATATTAGATAATAGAGATAAATGTTGAAACTAAGTAGGTAGTAGCATTTTTCATTAATATGAGCATTTTTTCCCCTTGTTTTAAGATATTCAATAGTTATAATTTAATATTTTGATATTAGAAAAAAAGTTGCTCTAAATTATATACCCTTAAAAATTCGAATGTGGAAAAAAGAAAATTCTAATGTAAACATTTGAAAATAATATCATATGAAAAAGAACGGGAGGAATAATGTAATAAAAATTTAGAAAACTAAATATGTTTTGGATTTATTCCATTTTAAATAAAATAACTAGCAATAATTAGATTTTAAAAAAGAATCGAAAATGGTGAGAGGAGGGAAAAAAAATCCTAAAGGGTCGTTTGGATTGAGGGAATGAGGATGAGAATAAAGATAGGAATGAGGATGAGAATAAATGTGGGAATGAGTAAAGGATATACATTTCCTTGTTTGGAACAAAGTTTGTAACTTTGGGCATGAGAATAACCTATTTTCATGCATCCCTTATACCCATGAAACCCTTTCAAAAGGGTAAGTTTTCTTCATTCCCTCTCTCTCTCCCCCCTCTCTCGTCTTTAATACATTTTTTTTTTATTCTTTCTCATCTTTAATACATTTCTTTATTCTTTATGTATTATTTTATTTTATATTATTAAAGTTAATTAATTTAAATTAATTCTACAATCAATAAAATTACATTAAAATTTTAATTAAATTATATGAATTTAGCCATTTCACTTTAATAGATTAATTAATTTAAATACATATTTATTTTTTTAACATCCCATTTTAATAAATTAATTAATTTAAATATATACATTAATTAATTAATTATAATTATGATTAAAACTATCAAATCATTAATTAATAATATTTTAATTAATTAATTATAATTATGATTAATTTAGTATGATATTATTTTTAATAATTATAATTAATTACACTTGAATAATATAATCATTAATTTTTTAGAAAATTTGTATTTATTTTTTGAATTAATTTTGATTGTTTTATTAATTAGTGCACCATAATTATATAAAATTTCTTAAATTAATCTCATAAAACAAATGCTGATGTCACTTATTACTATAAAAATCTGATAGCATTCTTATATAGAATCAAACACAGTCATATTTGATTCTCAAACATCAAACACACTCATGGGCATCTAGTGAAATCTTAAACCAAACGGCCCCTAAGCGGTGCGCAGTCTGGAGATTGGAAATCGAGTGCGAATCAAAAGATTCAAAACTATTGCCAATGATACTTAGAATGATCATAAGCTATTCCACTTTTTGTCTAACCTAAAATTTCAATAAAACCATACTTCAAGCAAAGTAATTAGAAAATCACAACACCAACTAAAACATGAAGTTTATCCATATAGGTTCAAAAATCAAATAATTATACTTTCTTTTGTTCCTGTTGCCGCCCAACTCCTGTCCTTTTGCATTTATTGTGGTCGCTTTTATTTCTTCCAAGTATATTAAGGCTACAGACTAAAAAATGATGAATTAATGTTACCTTACCATTTTTTGGTATCAAGTACAGCAATGACAGTTACCTTTATATCAATTTCTTTAAAAAGAAGAAAAAAAAAAAAAAAAAAAGCCTGCAGCCTGCAGCAAAATGATTTCATAAGATTTTGAAACATTTGGTTGTTGAAAACCTTTATTCATCTTTTAAATACGCCATCCCAAAACTCATTATAAATTCAGATCAGACAGTACAAGATGTCTGCCAAGACCTTATCTCCAACAACATCAACACCACAAGGTTGTTAATTGCATATGTTAGATCAATTTTATAAGATTATTTTCTTTGAAAGCAATTTTTTTTTTGTTAATTGCATTTCTAAATTGCAAAAACACATGTTTTTGGTGGATGCACTTGTATAATCTTAAAGTTACAATGAAAGACAAGCTCATGTTTTAATATAGTGATTTACCTTTAAACAAAAAAAAAAAAAGTCATGTGTCTAGTAATAGTTATATAGATTTACAAACTCCACAAGCTACTAGATATGGTAAGTCGATATTGAAACAACAAACAAATATAATTGACCTGAGTTGGTCCATTTGATTTGGGCAAGAGCAATATACATTGGTCAATTGGATTTGAACCAAAATATAAAACCCAAAAATTAGTCTTTTGTTCGGTTTGATATACAAGTTACAAAAAATTGAGCTTTTGATTTTTTTTTTCCTTCATATAATCTCAAAATAAACCTTAAACTAACTACCAAACACTCCATCATGAGATAGCATTGTGTCGTTTATTGTCATAAAAATAAAAGAAATGTCTAAGGGTAAAAATTTGGCCATTGTATATGTTATTTTATTTAGAGCTCCAACCCATAAATGGAATGGAATAAACTAATAGTGAGCCTATGACAATGAATATGGTTCAAGAGTGACATTTATATAAAGTCTTTCTCTTCTCCGCTCAAAGAGACAATGGACTCTTTGATTTGAATGATGTTTTCGTGATAAGGAATACATTTTTTAGTTAGAAGTTAATTAAACCGGCTAACTATATGATTTTTTGTTGTTGTTAAAATTAGTAGGTGAATTAAGTGAATTAGCAGAAATTGAATATAAGGTAGAAATTGAAACATTTAATTAAGTCTAGGGTCATGTTTGAAGAAATGAAAAGTTGAGAGTAAAAATTGGCCCAACGTGACAAGTTTAAGAGTAAAATTGAGTTTTTTTTTCCCTTAAAAGTTTAGGGATTAAACTTATAATTTAACCAAATGATTAAGATCTAGTAAAATAGTATTTTTTTTAAAAAAAAAGGGGGAAAAGAAAAATGAATAAAAGAATGGAAGAGAGAGAAATGAGAGAATTGTGAATATGCAGTGGGAGTGGGGAGAGGGAGAAAATTTGGGAGTCAAAATCAAAATCAACTTAAGCGGCATAAAGGTGAGAGTTGAGAGAGGTGAAAATGGTCGGAAATAATAAATGATGATCGAAATTGTTAGACTATATGATTCATTAGTCTTAATCTATATTTTGTACCGTGTTTGTGTTTATTAATTGTGTTTAATTTTTTCCTTAATTTCTCAGTTTTCTGTTATTTGTCTTTCACTAACATTTTAACACATGACACGTTATTTCTCTATTTAATTAATGTTCTGGCCTCAGTCTTGTGAGTTGAATGTCATATTCTCTCCAACCTTTTATTCTCGTTTTTTCTTAGAAATCAATCTTCTATTTCCGTACTGATGGTAGATTTCCTCATAACCAAACACTGATTTTTTTGGATTTTTTTTAATTCTTCAAATTTTCAATAATTTTTAAATTGGGTCGCTTTTTTTTAATCTTTTAATCTTTTTTTTTTGGTAGAAAGTAAGTGAATTTATTATTTATAGGACAATGAATTTAGATGCAATTTCTATTTGTCGTTCATGGAGGAAGAAATGCAATATTTAGTTTATTTTTGTGTTAGTGCCTAGTGGTTTGAATATATTTTGAGGTCATTTACTTTTATGTTTAGTGGTTTGGGCATAGTTTCAACTTTTATATATAGGTTAAAATTAGGGATGTCCATTTAACCCGCGAGGCCGGGGCCCCGCGGGGACCCGCCCCGAACGGGGCAGGGAATCCCCGAATACACGGGGAATGGGGGAGGGAGCGGGGAAGTTTTTTTCCCCGTTGGCTAAACGGGGACGGGGACGGGGAATATATTCCCCGCCCCGCCCCGCCCCGATTCCCCGATTAATATATATATATATATATATTATTACCTATAAATAGAATTTTTTTTAAAAAAAAAAACTATAGTAGGAATTAGTTTAAGACTATTTCGTTATAAAAAAAATTAAAGTCTATGTTGTAATATTGAAATTTGAATTTTTAGAAATTAAGTTGTTTCGACATTATAGTATTTTTACTTATGGTATATTATTGTTTTTATTAGGAAATTTTATAACATTTACTTTAAATAGAATTATATTGAAAATTATTCATTTAGAAATAATTTTTATTATGGTTGAGAATAAATTTAAAAAATAAAAAAGATAAAAACAAAAAAACAAAAAAAAAAGGATCGGGGAAAAATTCCCCGTGGGGAACCCGATCCCCGCGAATTCCCTGCGGGGAATCCCCGCCCCGATCCCCGCTAAATTAAACGGGGAATTTTGCGGGGACGGGGAATGAAATGGGGGGCGGGGACGGGGACGGGGAATCCATTCCCCGGCCCCGCCCCGCCCCGTGGACATCTCTAGTTAAAATACCATTTTGGTCTCTGTACTTTGGGCTGTGTTCCATTTTAGTCCCTGTACTTTCAAATGTCCAATTTTAGTCCCTGTACTTTCAATAAAGCTAAAAAATGGCCCCTGCCGTTATAATCGAGTTAGTCCAACGTTAAAAAAAGAATTTATTTTTTACTTTCCTCAGCTTTTTCTCTCTCCTTCTCTCAACTTTCTTTTGGGTTTATCCTCTTCTCTCCAAAATTCCATATCGCACCAACGCCGATTCAACAACCACCACATAATGAAAAACAAACAAAATCACTCTAAAAGGAAAATTGATCAAAATCATAATAATCGAAGTCGTCTCCATTTTCCCCTGAAGCAACTCCTTAATCGTGGAAAGAGCAACAAAATTGAAGGTGAAGAAGTTCACGAGAAGACAGATGAAGGTGACGACATGCCACTTACTAACATTAGGCGTGACGGCGATCAATTGTCGAAAAGAGAGTTTGCGATTGGCGTAAATGGAGGTGGTGGTGTAGATGACGGTTGAGGTGGAGTGGAAGAAGAAGATGAGGGAGAAGAAGAAGGAAGCAAATTGAAGGGAAAAGGATTAGGGAGGAAGAGATTGGAAAATTGGGAGTGGGCAAACATTAAGAAAGAAAGAGGGAGAATGAAAGTGAGAGTGATTTAGGAGAAGTTGGTGTTGCTGTGAAGAGTAATTTGATGGTTTCTCTTAAAATTTCATGGATTCTGAAAAACAAGAGGAAAAAATAAAAGAGAGAGTTAAAAGGAGAGAGAGAAAGGAGAGAGAAAAACCATTTTAACGTTGGACTAACTCCATTATAACGGCAGAGACCATTTTTGAGCTTTATTGAAAGTACATGGACTAAATTGGACATTTGAAAGTACATGGACTAAAATGGAACACAGCCCAAAGTACAAGAACCAAAATGGTATTTTAACCTTATATATATTATAGATAAATCATTTCAATTTCAAGGAAGGCGATCTCCAAAATATCTTCAACAATATTTTTAGTTCATGTGAGGTCCACATTCTCCTTGTCGAGGACACTTATTATGTCCAAAGAGTCGGATTAAACTTTGGTAATTTTTTGTAAGGGTTGAATTTGAATTTGAATGTTGAGGAGGGCAAAAAAGGGTTTTTGCTGGGTTGTGGGTTGTTGGGGAATTGAAAGGGAGTTGTGGATCAAAAAAAAAAAAAAAAACAAAAAACAAAACAAAAAGGGTGATTGACCTAGGTTTCAATCCCCACTTTCCCCTCCATCTTTCGCGTTTAAGCACCCTCCTTTTTCCTTTTTATTTTTTCTTCTTCTTCTTCTCTCTCTCTCTCTCTCTCTCCCTCTTTCGTGCGACTCCCCTCCCCTTCTAGTTTGCTTTCTTTTCTTCCTCCTTGTCGACAGCAGGTTCGGCCGCCGCTCGCCCACCAGATCCACGAGAACGCAGCACCCATGGACAGCACGCTGCCCAGATCACCGCTCGCCTCTGCCGGGCAGTCGCCGAAATGCCGCAGCCGCGCGTCGCCAGCCCCTCGCCCACGTCAAGTTGCCGTTCGCTGCAGCTCCTCTCTCTCGGTTTGCACGGTCAGCAGCAAGGTTGTGCTTCGGGGTCGTTTTCCGGCAAGCCAGCCCTCAGTCACTGTTCCGCTTCATTTCGGTTTGGGTAAGCCTTCTGATGCTATTACAAGGTTGATTTAGGGCTGGTTTAGTTATTAAGTGGCCATTTAAAGTGACACCCATGGAGGCCAGACTCTCGAATTTGGAGTGTTTTGGTACAAAAATCAAAATCTATTTTACTATTTGGGTGAGTTTGAAAGGTGAGATTTTCTTTACCTTTTCAAGTTAAACTCCAAATTAACTATTGGAAATTACTGGGTGATTTTAGCTCCATGCCATGAGTTTACCTTTTACATTACCAATTTACCATACGATCTTGATGTTTGGAGCATATATTGTGTGTGTCAGTGTGTGTGGGTTAAGGTAGAGAATTATTGTCCGTTTTATTGTATAATATAATTTGTAACTGATTATTTGACAATGTGGTCCATCATAGGTATTACTCTACAATGTGATTTGTGATTGAACTTTATTGGTTTTAAAAATTGCGAAGCCTAATCATAAAATAAACTCAATCAAGTCGTTAAGGGAAGTGTAGTCAGAGTCGAAGAGATGACACATTTCGGTGGCACACAATGCATTATAGTGCGTTTGCACTATGCAGTGTTGGATACACACACGAGACTAGAAGGATAAATATTAAAGACATCCAACAAAATGTATATAAATTAAACTAAGGCATTTCTATTTATTAATTATTAGTATGAAGAAACAAAAACATTTCCTATTTAATTGATTGTGTTCCTACTTGCCTTATGCTAGTTGGAGGGGTGATTCCCAATGGATAGGATGCATGGCTCAGGGGTAGGGTAATGAGGCAATACCGTAGGTGGGGATGGATTTAGGTGGTCACTTAGTTAAGAAAGGGTGATACTTAAGTAAGATAGGAGCTTGAGTGGTTGAGTTGGTTTGTAATTGTGGTTGTGTTGTGAACTTTTGGCCTTTAAGTGGGCTACTTAGTACTTTTAAACTCAGTAATGAGGCGGGTGGCGAGGGCATTAGCTTGGCAAGGCTATGGAGATGACATAGGCGCTTCCCTAGGGTCTTAGTGGAGTTCGGTTTTCATGTCGTTTTTGTTTTCTCTAGTTAAATTGTTGAACCTTTAAGTTGTTTTTGCTTCCTGTTGATCGCCTCTATTCTTTTGGCTAATGTAAAATTTCTCTCAGCATGGTTGTAGTATGTGGATGTTGTGAAGTCTCTTTTCTATTCATGGAGATGTGGTTTTTCCTGTTTTTCAGGTCCTTAAAATTTTTGGTTTTCCTATAGTAGCATCCTTATGCTGTTGAAATTTTTAGAGCATAAAAGGGCTTTAGTTGTGGCACTTTCTAGTTTTAGCTTTCTGTTTTAGGGTCGTTACAGGTGCAGTCTAGGCTGCACCCCTATTTATGTAGTATGTAGTCCACTCCAATCATAAAGCATAAAAAATACAGATAAAAATATGTATTGTTGTTTAATACAACAACAAATTTGTGCAGCTCACTCCAATCATTAAGCAGAACAAATACAAATAAAAATATGTATTGTTGTTTAATACAACAACAAGCCCCACAAAAATAAGCACTTCCTATTACTTCGACCACCTCTAAAAATTGTTAAGTTTTCTTTTAAATATTTTAAATCTTAGAAGTTTCTCTTCCTCGCTTCTGCTACGGTAAATCTCTTCTTCTTTCTTCTTGTCTTTGCCTATGTCAAACAACTCCCAGTACTGTTATTTAGTAAACTACAAATACAAGTAACAAATTAAAATTTTTCATGACTTTGAATGCTTTTCTTATTTCAAGTCAATAAACGGTAGAAAGAAATCATACATATTCATCATCTGAATCGGAGTTGCCATCTAGCTTAAAAATGGGATACGTTGGATATTCGTAGATACCATTAGGTCCGACTGGATCCAGTGTTCTTTTAGGCATCTTAATGTAGCCATTGTCCCTCCACTTCGTTTTAAGTGAAATTTTAAGAATTATATATTCGAGACCATATCCAATAACCGTCATAATATGATTTGTAATCTCCTCGTAAGAACCTTCGTAAATATCCTATAAAATTGAAAAATTAGAAATTTATTGTAAAATAATTAATAGAAAACTAACTATTTTTAATTTAATTTTACGTTTTTGTACTCATTGAATTCGTCATTAACAGTGATTTGTACATAGACCGATTGTTTGGTAAGAGCTTTTATGAAGCTCATTTCATCATTTAAAGGAACTATTTTGTAGCTAGATATAAAAATGACATGTAACATAGGTTAGTATTAAAAACCAAAGTTTTTTTTTTCCTCTTTGTGTTATTTTATTTACCTCATTTTCATTTCTCTTGCATTGAGATAATCCTCTGCCCGACGAATCCTTTGCTTAATCGTTTATTTGTAGGTAGTTTATGGTCAACTGCCTTGTTTAGCATCATGCGGGTGACGGTCAATTAGTTCTTAACATAAATCAATCAGTTCACCAGTAATTATTTTGCATAACCCATCTACATCACAGCAGCTACAACTGCATGTACCCAACATATTTTTACATTACATTATATATGTTATCAAATGATTATTTAAATTTTTATTATTTACACAAAAAACTTACATAGCTAATATAGAGAATGACTTACCATCTTTTTGAGTTTTTATGGAAGTTATCGCTTCATAATCTCTCCAATTTATGAATTCAAGTAATTTCCCGTCTATGTCGTCGCTATGATAATATCTAAACTACAAAAGAAATAAAAACCAACAAAATAAAAATAAAAATAATAGCATATTTCAATATAAAAAAAAATAAGGAAAATTTAAAAAAATGATAACATATATTTCAATAATCATAAATTTAAATGGCAAACAGATAATCATACTTATTTTATTCTAATTTAGCCAACAAATAAACACAATCAAATAAATCCCATTCTCATTGTAATTGATACGATTAGAGCCCATTTTCAACAAGTAAACATGCGCGTCAAAAATCCCATAATTCCTGTAGAGGATTTCTTAAGCGCATGTTTACTTGTTGAAAATAGGCTCCAATGGTATCATTTGCAATGAGAACGATATTTTTTTTATTGTGTTTACTTGTTGGCTAAATTTAAATGAAATAGGTATATGATTATCTGTCTATTATTTAAAAATGTGATTATTGAAATATATATTATCATTTTTTAAATCCTTTTTATTTCGTTTTTTCAATTGATGTGTTATTATTATTATTTTTGTTGATTTTATATATCTTTTGTAGTTTGGATATCATCATAGCGATGACATAGACGAGAAATTATTTGAATCTATAAAGTGGAGAAATTGTGGAACAGTAACTTCTATATAAACTAAAAAAAATGGTATATCCCTCCCTGTACTAGTTATGTTAAGTTTTTGTGTAAATAATAAAAACTTACATGATCATTTGATAACATATATAATGGAATGTAGAAACATGTTGAACACATGTAGCTGTAGCTGCTGTGGTATGGAGGGATTATGCAAAATAATTACTTGTGAACTATTTAATTTATTTGTACAATAACTAATTGATCGTCACCCATGTGATGCTAAATGAGGCTGCTGGCCAGAATTGCCTACGAATACATAATTAAGCAAGGAATTTGTCGGGCAGAAGATTATTTGAATTGCAAGATAGATAAATGAAAAATAAGGTAACTAATTTAACACAAAGAGATAAATAAACTTTGGTATTTAATACTAACTCATGTTACATGTCATTTTTATATATAGTTTCAAAGTGGTTCATTTGAATGATGGAATGAGCATCATCAAAGCTCTTGCCAAGCAACCAGTCTGTGTATAAATCATTGTTAATGATGAATTCAATGAGTACAAAAAGATAAAATTGAATTGAAAATAGTTAGTTTTCTATTAATTATTTTGTAATAAATTATTAATTTTACAAGGTATTTACGGAGAGGTTACAATCCATATTATGGCGACCATTGGATATGTTCCCGTATATATAATTCTTAAAAATTCACTTGGAACGAAGTGAGGGGGACAATGGTTACATTAAGATTCGCAAAAGAACAATAGATCCAGTCGAACATGGTGGTATATCTACAAATATCTAACCTATCCCATTTTTAAGCTTGATGGCGACTCTGATTCGGATGATGAATATGTATGATTTCTTTCTACTGTTTATTGATTTGAATTAAGGAAAATATTTAAAATCATGAGAAATTTTGATTTGTTGGTTGTATTTGTCGTTTATTGAACAACAATGCTGTGAGTTGTTCGACA
This sequence comes from Trichosanthes truncata, assembly GCA_033996785.1. Lineage (NCBI taxonomy): Eukaryota > Viridiplantae > Streptophyta > Magnoliopsida > Cucurbitales > Cucurbitaceae > Trichosanthes > Trichosanthes truncata. The sequence goes on from JAWPNB010000010.1 coordinate 55,078,623, forward strand.
TGGTCAAGGGTAAGGAGAAGAGATTTATCGTAGTAGAAGTAAGAAAGATAAGCTTGTAATATTTAAAATAAATTTTAACAACTTTAAGAGGTGGTCGAAGTAATAGGAAATGTTTATTTTTGTAAATCTTCTTGTTGTATTAAACAACAATACATATTTTTATACTCAACCTATTATTAGGTTGTTATGTGTCCATCTATTTTAGGGCACCATTTTTATTTTTCTATTTTTTCATGAAAAAGTGCAACTTCATCATATTGCCTCGCTTTTTTCTTTGCAACTTACCTTTTTCTCTGCACGTAAATTTTGCAGCCCAACCACGTGGCACAATCTCTGTAACAACCCACGATTGCTACTTAAAATTTACTCAGCAACGCCTTTATCTTCGAACAAGAAGAAAATTAAAACGAACTTTCAAATGAGACCAAATAAACATTTCACAAATTTAAATTTATTTTGGGATCTTGATTTCAAACAAAATAATTCTTGCCAAAATAATTAAATTAAAAAAAAAAGAAACACACCAGAACTAAAAGTAACAACCTAATAATAGAATTATTAGGGACCTGACATATTGTCACCAGTGTGTTGCTAGGTATGAACCAATTAATTCTTTTCTTGGAAACATCTTTCTCAAAGAGATTATGTAATGAAATGTCAGAAGTTGAGTCCATAGAATAGAAGTATCATTTTGACATTTCTGTGTTGATGTTTGAAACCTTGAATAATAGGCGAAACTATTTAGTGCTGTATGTACCATGGCATTGAGAATAGCTCTAGTTAATGATCATATATTCTTTCTCTTTTTCTTTTTCCTTCTTTATCCTCTTAATCCTTTTGGGTTCAGGTATATCCTGGAATCAAAGCATATGAGGAAGTTTTTTGATTACATATAAAATCTAGTATTTTGCGTAGCATCAGATGCTTCTGCAACTTTTAGAGTTGAGTATCACTGAATTTCTTCTCTCTTCTCTTAGCATATATGTGTAAATGTTATTTATGTTTTAACTACATGAATGATCTGGACGATTCTCTTTTAGCAGAGATTGAAATAATGATAGCTGAATCCGAGAGGTACCAGATTTGATCTTCTTTTAGTCATAGATGTGGTTATTCTTTGATTACTGAAGTGCGTATGGTAATGGTCTTTGCACCTTTTGATCTCTGCTTTTCTTTTCTTCAATGACACTGAAATTCTGTCAATGTGAATATAAACATCAAATTCTATGTCATGGTTCTCTTCATAAGATCTTGATTGCTGGTTTTTCTATCCGAAAATGTATACTTTGTGTGTTATTTGGGCTTGTTTTCTTTGCTTGAAGCAACAGAGTGTCGAATTATGGCAAGTAACTGCCTGGTTGTCGTATTCTTTTAACTGATTCAACATAAGAATCAAATAGAATACTGGAATGAATTTTTGAATCTGCATGTATTAGTAACCATCCCATTTTCCTTGCAATGTTATGGGTTCATTCTTGGCTATGTGTATGGATTATATTGTGAAAGGATTTTGTTCTTCATTTGCTAGTTTCATTTGTTATGGGGATCAATGTATTACAATGTCCACTACACTTCTTACATCTGTGATTTTGTTAGCATAGCCGTGGTAAAGGACTTGGGAAAGAATCTGTCCTGATGATGATTGCATTTGCAGTCAAGAACCTTGGGATCCATATTTTTCTGGCCAAAATTGGACAATCAAATGAAGGGTCTCTCAGTTTGTTCAAAAAATTGGTTGGTCTCTCTCTGTCCAGAAAAGAACCAATATCTTGAAATAAGATTTATGTCTAACTGCAAGTAGATAAATTTTTGAATTGTTGTATACAATACAAGTAGATCCACACCAATCCATGTCAGCATGTTTTGTTATCACCAACAACTTACTTTTCCCCTTTAAAATTAATATTGCAATATTGTTACTTTGTTTTTGCCTTTTAAACTAGTCCTTCTGTAACGTTTAAGACCCTTTTAATTGGTGTAGGGCTTCGAAGAGACTTCTTACAGTTAAATCTTCAAGGAGGTGATCTCTCTCTCTCTCTCTCTCTCCTTCCTTCTTGATCAGCAGCTCCCAAGACAGCATTGCATCTATTTAAGACCAGAGACCTATGCTTCGTTTTATTATTTGATTTAGGGCAGGATAACAGTAACTTACATGAGTCTTTTGGGACATTGAACATATGCAGATAGATAAAAGCATGATTACTATTTAGTTTAAGGCAGTGTTTTAAAAGGCACCATGAGACTAGGTGCTCCTCTTGCGCCTCACCTTGAAGGCGTGTGTTAAGCATGTGCCTTCCATTAAATCCCTAAGGCACAAAGCCCAGCGCCTTAGGGCTTCTTTATTAATCTTTTCTTTAAACAATGAAATTTCCTAAACCTAAACGCAAAAACACTTGTGTATAGGTTTTTTCTTTTTTTTTTTTTTTTTTTTCATATTCCCCTCCTGACCATGCTTTCTTTGCTAGTTCTTCACCATTCTTCTTCCTCCCTCGAACTTTCTATCAAGTATATAAAAATTGAACCTTGTTTACCTTTAATGTTTTCATATGTTATATCCTTTTCTTTATTATAAATCATTTATTTTCATGGATGTTTATTTTTATGTGTATATACATCTACATGTATATTTATGTATTTTTTTACAAAAAAAAAGTCAGTCTGCTCTTTTTCATGTGCCTTGCGCTTAAGCCTCGTAAGGCTGTTGACTAGGAAAAGTTTATCAAAATGAGCTGATATGTCAAAATTTCTTTGACTATGAGATGCGTATGTAGATCCTTTAATTACAATTTTTTAAAGAGAAGAAACCGATTACTATTAGCTATTGATTTATTGACCACATATAAAATATGTATGTGTGTTTTTATATATATATATTATATTTGGTCTAATAATTGTGAGACAACCTTGTTCGCACGAACAAATTATTAGTTTTGTACCATAATGGAAACACTTGATGTCTAGGAAGTTTTTTCTTGTTCTTTTTTCATCCATCACATTGGAGAGTTATGCTTCAATATATTAGGCCTGAATTATGTTATTTGTTATCACGTAAATCCTGTGGGCCATATTTGATTCTGATATCATTTACTTTTGCATATTTGGAAGGTAACTCTGGAGTTAAAGGTAACAAAGTCCAAGCATGAGGAGCTGCTGGATGTGTTTGGTAGAATAGTAACTTATGACTATTGCCTGATCGAACTTCCCCTTCCTTTCAAGAACTTCGTTTTCTAACATTTAGTTGTGGGGGAACTCTTGATCGATTATCTGATATTATGTTCAAACAGCTGATACTTGAGCAAGAAGCAATAGAATATACACAAGAAGTCCTCTATAAAATAAGATCAAAGTTTTGACTTTGTTACAATATATTTCTTTCCCTCGCATCATCTGAACGTCATGCTTTCATCATGTTATGTGTTTGTTTGCCTTTGCATCTTGTGTGTTTCTGTAGTCTTTGAAGATGCTTAGCTTGACCTTCTGATGTGGACTTTTTAAGATTAATCTAGAAGGTCCAATCAAACGCCCCAACACTTTTGGCATCTTCAGAAAGACTTGATGGCATAGCAGGTATCAAGTCTCTGTTTTTACATTTTCAATCAAATGGGTCCCTCTTAAGTTTGATAGTAACAATTAGAATGTAACTGAAGCTGTTGAAATTTCACGGTTTTGAGTGTGTAAATGGGAACGGATGAAAATGTTGAGGAAGTATAGGGTGATTGATATTAGAATTTTCAAAATATTTGCCATCATTTACCTTGTCAAATCAACATGATCTTATTTTACCTCAACTACCAGAAAAATGAAGAGAATGCAAGCACGTGTTCAAGATCGATTTCTTAATATCCAATCTTTGCTTAAAAGACTTGATCCTGTCATTTTATTTGCAAAATTAGATGTTTAGTTAACTAAATCATATCCTTCCATTTTGAAATGGACAAGTTTTATATCGGCCCCACTTGATTGATTGAACAGGAGGTAACATAACACCCATTTGTTTGGAGATGAATAGGTCTAAAGAGAGAAATTTTAGGCTTATTTTTAAGAACCCATCATTATTTTATGATAATTATGAGTCAACAGGGAAGGAGTCCAAAAAATTAGGCAACTGGATTATAAATTCAAACCATATTAAAGAAGATATTATGACTTCTTGGTGGTTGCTGCTTTGGAAAAACCCAAAGGGGGATGTGTTTGGTTGGTTTGAATAGAATTTTGAGTTCAAAATGATGGTTTGAAGGATTTGATTCCCTTATTTTCCAAGAAAATCTTGTTTGGATATGGAATTTTAGGCATGCAGAAAAGGCAGAGGTCCAAAAAGGCTGTGTGGAGGCTGATCAGGCCATTTTCCTCGCGTTTTCCACCAATGTGACCAAGCCCGCTCAGCTCTTGGTCAATTGACTTTGTATCATGTATGTATGTATGAATGTACGTATACGTACCATTACATAAAAAATGCACACTTTTATATACGTATTGGTGTATGTACATGCATGCATTTTCAAATGGGTTTAACTTTCTACGTTGAATGGTTTGATATTTATTAGTGCTAGGTCAGTTAGCGTGCACCTCGACTATTTTTACGAGAAAATACAATTGGCTAACGTTACTCCATTTGGTTGTCAAGGTAATTCATAGGATATTAAATCTTAAGTAGGTGGGCTTCATGGCTTGAACTCATTTTTTTAAGCTTTTATTATTTACATGACCCTTGTTGACCACTAAATCAACCTATGACCGTTTAATCTACCATAAATTAGTATCCATAGGAGAAAATTTTATATTCACGTGTACGTAAATGAACCAAAGAAAAATTAAAAGTTAAAAAGGCTTTTACCTAAGAGTAGTTAAAGAGATAAATTTTCTCGTGGAATGTGTCAAACCTCAAAGTCTATTCTTTCCCCAAAAGAAAAAAAAAATCTAAAGTTTCTTTAATGGCAAATATTAATAATAATAGGTTTTAGGGTTGATTAATTAATAATATACAAGCAAGAGACCAAGACAACATAAATTAAAGTATATGGAGTAGTGGGTCTGCTCCAAATTTAAACAATTATTTGAGAAATCAGAAGATTATTTAATGGGAATATTTAAATTGGATTAGATAGGAGGCATAATAAAGAGGGAGCAGTTGGGATATAAAATTAAAATAGTTGTAAAGTATCATTATCAAGCCGTATCATAAAAGATTTCAACCATATAAAGTATATTAAAAGCTTCCAATCAAGGTCACCTTCAATAAACCTAACAATAACGCCAAACACAAAAACCCTTGAGAGGTGATTTTCATTTTGATTTTGATTACATCATGATTTGTCATGAATGAAATTTTGATAGAGGATCATTTTCCCACCTTTTTTTCTTTTCAAGTTTAACAATTACAAGTGAAAATCCAACGATCTACCTTTAGGATAATGGTAATAGACGTCTTGTCTATTAAATTATATTCGAATTGGCTGGATCATTTTCCCACCTCCATTCCCGTTTTACTATTTTTTTAAAAATAATATCATGTTATAAATGTAGAGGTGATGATTCAAATTTTCAAATCATGAGCAGGGGCAATAATGTTTGACTATTAGAGTTATTCTCAAATCAAACGGGTTTTTAATCAATTTGGGTAAAATAGTTTTTAGTTTTTATATTTTGACTCGTATAATGTTTTGGCCCTCTATTTTTTATATTATTTTGGTCTTTATACTTTAGAAAATGTAAAATCCAAAGGTTAAATAAGTGATTGATCTTCTTCCAAATTAGGGTGTTGTCATTTATGGTAAGAATTTCGTTGGAAAAACAACTTATGCATTCAATTGGACCAAATTCAATATAATGAAGAACTATGAAATCCTATTTAAAAAATAATCTAATTATACACTAATTTGTAATGATCAATAACAATGAAGATTTTAGTGCCAAAGATTGAATTGTTACTTTTTTAAAAATATAGATAATGAAACCAAAATGATATATTTTTTTAAACTGCATGAATTAAATCATTTATAAAAAATATATTCGTTAAAAGTGTTACTTATCTTTCATTTTTTATTGATGGTTTTGTTCATCTCTTTCAATTCCAACCACATGACTTTCACCTCAAATATTAGGCATAAAGACAGAAAATCCTAACATAAGTTGTTTGATTTCCCCAAATGGTGTATTTGTCTTAATGAGTTAAATGGGTACACCTTGAGATTTTTTTGTTCCATCATATTTGGTTTTGGCATCACATTTTTAATATATTTGAGGTTAAATTATACAAAATGCCCCTCAAACTTAAGGATATATTTCAATTATGCCCTTGAACTTTCAAAAATTTCATTTTAATCTTTAAATTTTAAACTTGTTTCAAAACTATCCTTTTGTCAACTTTTTTTTTTTTCAAAGTAAAAACAGAAAAGTCACATAGCAGCAACTTGTAAAATAATGGTATATAAGGCTAACGTGACAAGTTTTAATTATATTTATGAACTTTAAAGTAAGTTTCAACTATACTCTTATCATTTCAAATGTTTCATTTTAACTCGTTGTTCATTGAAATTGTTTTAGAACAACTATTTTATTAGCTTCCCTCTAAAAATTGAGATGAAATATAACATGCTAGTGAGCTGTAAAAAAAAAAATTCAAAGTTTTTGAGAGGGTAAATAGACGTATATAATTTGGGGGGTGGGATAATGAATTTGGGGTTTAGAGTAAAATATTAATTTTCTCCTCTTATGGTTAAAAAATTTGGGAGAAAACAAAGTTTTTGAGAGGGTAAATAGATCACGAAGGACAAACAAAATTTAGGGCATCTATCTCAAGATCAATTGACAAAAAATAATATTGAGGCATGAATGGAGAAGAGAAAGTGACAAACAAAGAAATTCAAGACAATTGAACCCACTCTTCCATAAATTTTTTCTCATAAATATATTCCTCTCATGAAGGTTTTCTGATTCCTTTCTCCTTCAACTTTTTCAACGTTTGATTTTTCATAGTCAAAGAGGTTGTTGATTCTTCTCCGTATATGATTGTTCTCACAATATGCACTGGTTTCTCTTGCCATTTCAATCAAACTTCTATTTCCTAAACTCGTTTCTCTCTCTAATCAAAACCATTGTGAATGTAATTAAAACCTTTCAATTTTTTACAGCTCAATGCCAAAGTACACGCACGTGTAACCTTTACTTTTCAAACAAGTGACATATTATATTTTCATCTTCATTTTAATGAGCAAGTTAGGGATACGATTTTTTTTTCAAACAATTTCAAAGGTGAAGGTTACAATGAAGCTTTTGAAATGGTAAGTGCATAATTGAAACCTACCCTAAAGTTCAAAGGCATGGTTGAAACCTACCACCTATGTCACATGTACCATTGTTTTATAAGTCGCCACCACGTCACTTTTATGTCTTTATTCTAATGGAAAAGTTGACAGAAGGGTTATTTTGAATAAATTTAAAGTTTAAGAATAAAAATGAAACTTTAAATATTCAAGGGCATTATCGAAACTTGTTTTAAAGTTCAGGGATATTTTTTTTTTATAATGTAACCAATATATTACAAGAAAGAAACTTTGCCTTATGACAAATTGTAGGGAAAGAGAAAATCACATTTTTACCTGAATTTGGAAAGGTTTTACAATTATTACCCTAAACTTTCAATTTCATCGAATTAAACCTTAGACTTAGATAAGCGTCGTTGCAATTTTAATTATCTTTTATCGCTCAACTTCTACCATGTTTACTTGCTATAATATATATGTGATCGGTGTTCACGCAAGCGCACGCGATCGAAGTAATATAAAATGGTATCTGAGTACCAAGTATCGAATCCCACAGGGAACGGAGTAACAAAGATTTTGTTTTGCAAAAGTGTAAGGCAAATTGCAAGTTTGAAAAGTAAAAATGCAAAAATCAAGTTGTTGGTGGAAAATCGAAATTGCTAATTCAATTGCTAATCCAGAATGGCAATGTTGGAAATAACAGAAATTGCTAATCCAATTGCTAATCTGGAATGGCAATGTGCGAAAAGACTAAAATTGCAGAATTAAATTGCTAATCTAAATTGGCAATATGAAATGGCAATTTGAATGAACTTAAGAATGAAATGATAAAGGATGGGGCTCAAGAATGTCATTGCCTTAAGTCGTAATTGCAAACCAAAATTGCAATTCCAACCTACTCCACACTCAATTGTAAACCAAAATTGCATCTCCTATTACCTCAAATTGGGTTTTTTAGGAGGCTAAGTGGGGGCTCTATATGTCTATAGTCCCTCCATCATAGATGATTTTTGGCTCACAATTTTATGGGTCTTGGAGTCCTTAATCCCTATGTCTAGGGTAAGGAATGGCTTATGTCTAAGCTCTTTTACTCCATTACTTGTGTGAAATCCGCTTATCACTAACCATGTCGGTATTAGATCTAAGCTTGAGTTGAAGCCCTAGTTGATCAATCTAGGATCTCAACGGAAATTAAATCAACACAAGCAAACAATTGAGATGTAGGCTTGGTTTTTCTTGGAATTTTGGCTACAATTACTTCTTAGGGAATTCACATCCTTGAACCCCCTAAGAAGTTTTAGCTCAAATTAAATATAAAAATCCTAAAACTAATTATTGAGAAAAAGTTCATGGTAAAAGTGTGTAAATTGAACAATTAAAACAATAATTTATTTTTGGCAACTACTAGAAATAAAATAAAAAAACAAAGGTTTTCAATGGGAATTAAAGCAAAGATTCAAAGGCAACTAATTGAATTTTTCTTCTACCATTAAAATTGATGAAAGTAAATCTTCCCACAGAAACTACATTTGAATAATAAGAAAAATAACTTCCTACAGAATCTGAAATTGAATAAAAACAGAGGATAACATCAAACCCATGAGAAGCAGAGGTTGGATTACAACCAAAAATTCAATGCGAACAAAAATTTAACTAAAGAACAAATTGTACAACCAACGGAAAACAAGAAGAAATTCAGAAAGCAAAGCAGATTTTTAAATGAATCTAAGGAAATATAAAAACAGAGAATGAAAGGAAAATAAAAAAAACAGAGCATAAACAAAAACCCACGAACATTTGCTTCCAAAACTCCTCCGAAATTGACTTCCTTTGCTCCTATTCTTCTTCCCTATTTATAGGCCTTCATTAGGGTTGAAGAATGCCCAAAAATCGTGCTTAATTTCCTCCAAATCGGGCTGTAATTGAAGAATCTTGAAATGGGTTTAATGCAAAATTCTTTCCTTTTTTAAAAACCCAAAAACCCACGAAAATTGGTCCTTCAAATCGCCCTCAAAATCCAATTAATGCCTCCTCTTCTTCTTCCTCATTTGTAGGCATTCATTAGGGTTGAAGATTGCCCAAAAATCATGCTCCAATTCCCTTGATTCGTGCAAAATCTTTGCTTCGTTCGCGCCCATAGAATTCTGCCCAGAACCCAGATTGCCAATCAAATTGCCAAACCAGACTTTGGCAATCTGATTTAGCAATTTCACATTCCCTGCTCCAGGATTGCCAATTCGCCGGTTTGGCAATGGTCTGGCAATTGGTTTGGCAATTCCTGCAAAAGAATCATAATACTTAGAAATCTTTTCCAATACCTACCACATTTCATTATTTCCTTCTTTCAACAATTTTTCGCCATTTTCAATTAATATTAGGACAAACAAGAGTTTTTTTTGAGCAATTGAGGATTTAAATAAGCCTTAATTTTAAGGCTTATCAATATGTCTAATTTTTCAAACTCACTAATTTCAACAAAAATCAAGTCTGGCATAAAATTAAAATTAAGTAATGCACAAAATGAATCATTGAATAATTCTCCCAAAACTTATAAATTTCAATTAAAAAAAATGAGCATTTTGTTGTCTTTTACTTGAAATTTCGTCAATTTCATATGATGACTATGTTTTATAATTCATTAAGAATACACACTATCAATTCTCTAATTGAAAGCTTATCAAAAGGTAAAATTTACAACACCTATCCTAAGGTAAAGATTCAAGTCTAACTTCTAAGGTCCAATTTGGTGACATAGAAAGTTTATGGTAAAAATAGGTACATCTTGCTAAGTTCATAGGTAAAAAATAAAAGTTTTTCCTATTATAATCCTAATATAAGGGAAATTTCATAAGATATAATTTTTATTTACTATTAGTGTCCTAATTTTCAATTATACATTGTTCAAGGTTTAATAAAGACTAGAGCATGGGTTGCACAATTTTAAATTTTAGTGAATTATCTTTTTAATCTCAAAACTTTTTATTTTATTATTATTAAAATTTTGTGTTTAATACATTTTCAAAAATTATGATTTAACCCTAGAGGTTTGGGAAACTGTACAAATAGGCGACCTAACTTTACTTTACAATATAATAGTAGTTAATGAGTTTTTTTTTTTTTTTTTTTTTTATAGTTAAATTAGAATTTTGATCACTATGGTTTGAGCTTAGTTTAAATTTAGTCCCTCTAGTTTTAAGAGCAATTTAGTCCCTATTGTTTGGGCTTAGTTTCAAATAGGTCCTTTTGGTTATGAAAGTGTCAATATGGTCTTTTTGGTTTCGTTAAACTTCACAAATCATCTATAAACTACTTTTTACCTACCTAAAAATCTATTCATTTTCATCTATTTTTTCACTCAAATCTAAACCCAATTTAGTTAACATAAATTAGAAAATACAAAATCATTACTATGTGGGTAGAAAATATGTATGTATTCAATACGATAATAGTAAAGATTATTCACGAGATTTGACCAAACCATAAAAATCATATTGAAACTTTTGAATCCTTATGGATAAAATTAAAAATCAACCTATATTATAACAACTAAATTTATAATTCAGCTTTCTTAAAAAAATTAATTTTACAATGTGATGTAGAATCTAAGTACACTGGGTAAATTGGACTTTTAGTCCCTAAGATGTAGATTTAGTTTCTATTTAGTTCTTGAATTTTTTCTAAACTGACACTTTTGATTCTTGAAATTTGGATTTAGTTTTTATTTGATGTGGTTTTCAAAAGTGAGATTTTTTTGTCTTTGAGATTTGGATTTGGTTTTTAATTTGGTCAATGATTTCAATTGATCGTTAGTTGGCTTAATAGAAGAAAGATATGGTATCATTTGATTGTTAGTTGGCTTAATAGAAGAAAGATATGGTAGTTATTAACATGTTAACATGGACTATTGATCTCAAATTGTCCCAAAAGAAGTCCATGACCTTATTGCCAATGAAGAATCTCTCATTGCCTCTAAACTCTCCTCCACATGTTAACTATCTCACACTATCTCTTTGTTAAGTAACTAATAGACAACTTAGTTCAATGGCCATAAACCAAATCTAAACCTCGAACACAAAATAGAAACAACATTCAAACCTCATGGATAAAAAAAATGTCACTTTTGAGACTTAGACAAATAAAAACTAACTTCAAATTTTGGTTTTGAAACCTTAGAGACCAAATAAGAACCAAAACCCAAACTTCGAGAACCAAAAAGGTAAAATTTGACCCATTGTTTATTATTTTTATTGTCCTTGGTGACATTTAAAAAGAAAAAAGAATCCCTATAGCTCTATTTCTCCCCTTCTCTTCTTTAAGGGGATTTTAGTACCATTTTTAGAAACAATGATTTATAACCTTTTGCTAGCGTCAATAAACACTTTTTTTTTTAATATATTTTCACTCTCGCTCTCGTTCTGGCTTGGCCTCTCGATTTTTCTCTCACTCTTGCTTGGGTTTTTATTTTTCCTCTCGCTCTCATTATGGCTTCCAATTTCTTTAATCTTCGCAATCACTTCCTTGAAATTAGGCGAAGAAGAACAACAAGCTTCGCCGATTTGAAAAAGGCATCGGAGAATTCGGTCTTCAGAAATACTGTTTGTCAGCATCGGTTATCTTAACTAGCTCCAACGCCTTGTAGCCGAAGGCGGCGAAAACATTCCTTGAGTTGCAGCAGCGTTGAGAAGAAGATGGAGACAAGTTTTGCGATTCCAGGGAGGTGAGAGAGAAGAGAGAGAAAGTGTACTTCTTTTGTCCAGGGGAAATAGAATTAGGGCTTTGAGAAAGAAGAGAAAGAAAGCATATGAGAAAAAAGCGAGAGAGCGAGAGGTAGAAATAAAAAAGAACATTAAAAAACATTTAAAAAAGGTTAGAAAACCTTATTTTAAAAAGTCAGGTCAAATTGAAAAGATTCTAATTTTTAGGTCAGTCACTTAAACTTCTTTTCTTTAAGCCCTTCCTCATAGGGAAATTTACACAGAAGACTCATTTTCACTCGCATCGATGTCATTTGACCCGTGTTTTGAAATTAATGACATATGACCCTTTCCGTACTCTGCATCTCATCCAAATTACCGTGAGGGCATCGTACTCTCATTCTTGTTCTAACTCTAGCTCTCTAGTTCTCGCTCTCGCTTTAGCTCGTTCTTGCTCTCGCTCTAGTTCATTTTCTCTCTTGCTCTAGCTCGTTCTCGCTCTCGCTCTAGCTCTAGCTCTTTTTCTCTCTTGCTCTAGCTTGTTCTCACTCTCGTTCTAGCTCGTTCTCGCTCTCGCTCTAGCTCTGCTGCTCTAGCTCTTCTCTAACGTAATTTTTTCTTGTCTTTTTTTCTCTCCAGATTTTCAACCATTCATTTGAGCGAGAGTGAGAGAGCTAGAGCGATAGCATTTCCGCCTACGAGAGCCTGAACAAGCAAAATCGTCTCATACTACCCTCATATGTAATTTTGCGGGGGATTTTGTACGGATGACCCGTTTTCCAGCGTTTTAATGACTGATGATCTGCGTTCTGAAAATAATGAAATATGACCCATTCTGACATGTCATAGCGCGCAAAATTACACATGAGGGTAGTATGAGACGATTTTGCTTGTTCACGCTTTCGTAGTCAGAAACACTATCGCTCTAGCTCTCTCGCTCTCGCTCAAATGAATGGTTGAAAATCTGGAGAAAAAAAAGACAAGAAAAAATTACGTTAGAGAGAAAAAAAAGACAAGAAAAAATTACGTTAGAGAAGAGCTAGAGCGAGAGCGAGAACGAGCTAGAGCGAGAGTGAGAACAAGCTAGAACAAGAGAGAAAATGAGCTAGAGCGAGAACGAACTAGAACAAGAGTGAGAACAAGCTAGAGCAAGGGAGAAAACGAGCTAGAGCAAGAACGAGAACAAACTAGAACGAGAGCTAAAACAACCTAAAGTAAGAGAGAAAACGAGCTAGAGCGAGAGTGAGAACGAGCTAGAGCGAGAACAAGCTAGAGCAAGAGAGAAAATGAACTAGAGCTAGAGCGAGAGTGAGAACTAGAGAGCTAGAGTTAAAACAAGAATGAGAGTACGATGCCCTCACGATAATTTGGATGGGATGCAGAGTACGGAAAGGGTCACATGTCATTAATTTCAAAACACGGGTCAAATGACATCGATGCGCGTGAAAATGAGTCTATGCAAATTTCCCATGTTACGCGCTATGACATGTCAGAATGGGTCATATTTCATTATTTTCAGAACGCAGGTCATCAGTCATTAAAACTCTGGAAAAGGGGTCATCCGTACAAAATCCCCTTCCTCATACCACTAATCCCAAGTTGACCCTCTCCTTTCATTGCGGCTTAAACATGAGTCGCCCATGGAATTGTAATGTGGCTTCCATCTTCCTGTTATGCCTCCAACATCTCCTTCTTCTTCTAATTGTCTTTCAAAAATATATATCTAAAAAAAACGTTTAAATATCATTTTGATCTATGTGCTTTAGGTTTCATTCTATTTTAGTTCCTATACTTTCAATAAATCTTAAAATTGGTCATTATTGTTGGTTTGAAATTATTTTTTATCGAATTTTTTAAAATAATAAATATTTTTCATTCAAGAAAAATATACCATGTGAATATATTCTCAAAATTTAAGAGGGAAGACTAAACTACATTTTTTTTAATAAGTTAACAATAAACTAATAGTAGAGACTAAGTTTAAAATTTATTGAAAGTATAGGGACTAAATTTAGACATTTGAAAATACATGGACTAAAATAGAACAAATCTCAAAGTTCATTGACCAAAATAGCATTTTAACAAAAAAAAAAAAAAAAAAAAAAAAACTATTTTGAGTATTGCTATGATTCTCTCACAAATACCTGTTCTAGTTCTTGTTTGAATCATTATTAAAAAAATCATCTGCATTCAATGAATTATAAAATTTATATGTCGCGTGTGAAATTGATTGGATTCAAGAGATATATAACATTAGAGATATTTTTTTTTAAAAAAAATTTTTGTAAGTTTTAGTAGAGTTATTCACTGATGGATTTTGTATCAAACTTGATTTTGATTTTTATATTTGTTTATTAAGAAATTAATTAATGAATAAGCAAAATTTGAACTGAAAATGAAAATTGCAACACTTCTACGAGTCTAGAGTTGAATTTAATAAAATTGAAAATTTATAGTGAATATAGATATACACGTAAAGTCTAAGGTAAAAGAATGATTTTTTTTTCCTTTAAAAAAATTAAATTTAAACTTTTACTTTAATTCACTGTCTAAATTTTTCTTAAATTATAGGATTATATATATATATATATATAGAAAGTCAGAACTTAAGATTTTGCCTTTCCTTATTAAAATTTCTAACTCTAATTCTGCCCTTTGACAATATTTTCCAAAAGGATAGCACGGGACGTTTGTTTCATCGTTTGAAATACTTACAAATGACTAAAAATATCTCTACAGAAATTAGTAATGATTGATCATAATTTTAAGAACTACTTCGGACCAATTAAAAACTGATATAAATAAAGTATTTTTAGATAAAACATTTAACTGATTTTATTTCGAAGGAATGTTTCACTTCAACATATATTTTGAAAATGTATGTTAAACTCACCAATCAAACACAAAAATATTTAGTCTCACCTTTGGACTTGGCCTTTTTCTTCCATAAAAAAGGAAAAAAAAAAAAAATCATAACCTAAAAACTCCATAACTTAAAATACAAACTGAGCTTCTTCCACTCTTTGGTTTGATCCTGTGTCCTTTCGTTTTTACACTTGCAATCTCAATAGTTATTTTACTAGCTTGCAAAATTTAGTAGGTTGAGCATTCATGTTCTGCCTCTAACGAACGATGTGATGCTTTCAGCATAACACTATACTCAGTTTGTTGTTTTTTTTTTTTTTGAGTTCATCACAAATGCATGTAGAGTAGATATTTGAACGTTTGACATAGAGAAAAAATATTGGTACTTTAATTACCGAGCTATGTTTATGTTGGCATCAAAGTTTTATATTGCATCATTTTTGTTAAGAATAAAATGTGTTAGGAATTCGCAAATAGAGACCAAAATGGTCACTTCTTTAAATGTAGTGGGAATAAAATGAGAAAAAAAAAATACTAAATGTATTGCAACCAAAACAATCATTTTTTAACATATATAATGATTACTTTTTTTTAGTTCACCAATGTGTGAAGTAGGAGGATTCAAATCTCCAACCTCTTTGTTAAGGTATATGCTCTAACTATTTGAACTATACTCAGTTGGCATATATAATGATTACTTGTACATTGTTCAGTAAAAAATAATAATAATATAAATTATGAATAAAAATAAAACGTAACGAAAAGAATACTTCATGCAAATCATTATTAATTTTAAATTACAGTCCTTAGTTTAACAAGAGTGTTTTAACTACTGAAGTATCATATACATTTATGAATATTTTAATAGAGAAAACTATGTGCTTAAAATTTCAACCCTCAACTTACCCATAAAATAATTATAGTATCATCCCCAAGTGTAACATAATTAAATAATTCCAATCATATGAAATAAAACAAAGCTTCCACACAAGATCTCCATTATAGCCCTAAAAAAAATCCTTGAGAAAAATTTTGATTTTGGTTTGGGTTACATCATTCCTTATCATCAAAGAAATTTCAAATAGAGTGCATCATTTTCACACAATATTTTCGCCATTTGTAATGATTTGAGAAACGTGAAATTTCATTTTCATCCCACTTGGAGGAAGTTAATATTTTCATTTATAATTTTATGTAGAAAGCATCCAACTTTATTCATAAAACCAAGTAAAGGGAATTAACAAATGGATATTTGACAATCTAAATCTAAACACGATATAATTATACACTCGTCTATATTGTTTTATTACAATTACTAATTAATTACGAAAGTACAATTATGAAATTGTTATATTTTTTGAAGAAAAAAAGATTGACTTTATTAACAAAATGTCACTTTTCTTTTATCTTAGATCAATTGTCTTTCAAAAAACATCTTCAATTTCTTCATCTCGTTCATTTTCAACCAACCGACTTTCACCTCCACAATTAACCACACAAACACACAGAATTAATAATAATGACATAAGACCTTTAACATAAGTTGTTTGATTTGTTTTTCCCCCCTTAAATGATACATTTTTCTTGATGAGTTCAAATGGATACATCTTGAAATTTTTGTGTTTATTCCAATGTCTTTGATTTTGACATCATAATATATCACATTACAAGCCTTATCTCTATTATGTGGTGTACGGAAATTCAATAAAATTTAATGCTTATCACAATCCTAATTTTCAAGGATTAAACTTAAATTAAAGTAAACAAATGCAAAAGGAACAATGTTTAAATTAATGATTACAATTTTTTTTTTCTTCTTTCTACATTCTCTTCTCTTCTATCATACGTCAGATTAATTTGATAGACAAATTTGACCAAATTTGACCAAATATAACAAGGAGCTCACAAATGGGGGATTGTATGAAATTTAGGCTATATATTGGAGTGTTTTCGGTTAAAAAGCATTTAGTAAAAAGTGCTTTTATATAAAAGTTAAAAGTACTGTTAAGTCTTTTGATACAGAATCAAATGTTTGATTAAGAAGTATTCAAAAGCACTTTCAATAGTGTAGAACCAATATCAAAATGATTTATTATTAAGTATAACTTTTGGGATGATGAATGTGTGATAAAAACTCTTTTGTAAAATTTTCACATTTTGTTAAATAATCAAAATCAATTCCAAAAGTCCTAAAAACATTTGAATTACTTATTAAGTACTTCTTTTAAGAGCATTTATAGAATAAGCACTTCGTTTTTCAAAGTTGTCCAAATTTCACCGTATATACCCTCTAAAATACGTAGGTGATTAATTTTTTTTCCTAAAACACCCTTTCTAAAAATATTATCAAACACACTATTAAAATTACCAACATTAACATAACTTAGTAATTAAAACACATATATCTTCCCTTAAAGATTTGATCAGGTTCAGTCGCCTATCCCAATATTTATTAAACTAAAAAAACGTACCATGAGAATTTCAACAAAGAAATAAAATTTTTAAAGATGATATTTTTCATATGCCTAGAAATAAAATAAAAATTGTGGACCTGTGGTCATGTCATGGGAGTGTGATAAACGATAATTATTAAAACATTTTTTTAAAAACAAAAATGGAGAGAAATGAATTGGAAAATGAATGTGAACACAGAACAAAACGACGTCGTGTGGTGGGTGTTTGAAAAGCAAAACGGTTGTAGAAAGTTGAACGAAACCAACACGTCTCGAAACAGTCCCCTGACGTACCTGCTTCTTTATTCCTTCGGGTCAAACTTGTACAAAATGCCATTTATTTTTTAAAATTAATTAACACAATATAATATGTATTCAAAATTCTATTTTATAAATAAAAGAAAAAAACCAATATATAAATATATATAATTTCTTTAAAATGAAAAAACTCTAGTTTAATTCCAATTTCAATTTCCTTAACTTTGATTGCACTCTTTTCTAATATTTCTTGCTGAGTCAACAAGTACTTTTCTTCCCTTTGGCTCCTTCCCAAAGGCTCACCTAATACTCATTTGCTTTTTTTCTCCTATTTTTTTGAAATAAAATATTTAGCTTTATAGATCCGATTTGAGTTCATATAGCTTGAAGTTGAGAAGTCAAATGGATTTGTGAGTTTATTTATCACATGTTCACTAATTTGTTAATTTCATGAATTGAGAAATTATATAAAAAAAATCAAACACTATGAAAATTTTGAAAAGTACCTATCTTAATTTTTAGAAATTATAAACTCACAAACAAAATACAAAGCATTGTTCGTACAAAGTCAAACTTTACAAACCCGTCATCAATACGAGATCAAAAGTTCAAATCTCACTTTGATTTTTGAGCTTTCTTCTTTGGCCAACCATTTTAATCATTATTGTTAATCTTCAATAAATCATTAAACATTTGTTGAGTGTAATTTTTCATCTACCAAACTAACTATAGATTTGAAATCCCATAATACCCACAAGAATGAAAATTTAAAACCATAGATCTAATTCAAATTTCAAACCCAATAGTTAATTAATGAATTTATGTGGGTAGGTAAGGGGTGGGGAGGATTATTTGCAAAAGAGGACACAAGACTCACCTTAGGTGATTTTTTTAAAAGCATTTAACCATGGTGGAACTTGGAAGTTGGAATTAGTCAACATTTTCAAGGTTTTTCCTTCTCTCTCTTTTAGGTGGCTCCCATTCCATAGAAAACAAAATAAAAAAGAACAAAAAACCCAAGTTCTTCTAGAAGAATGGTTGAGAGAGTAGAAAAGTAGGTTAACCAATGTGAGTTGTTGAACATAGACATAGACACATGAAGCCACCAAGAGGCAAGAAGAAAAAGAGACTCAAAAACCAAAAAAAAAAAAAAAAAAAAAAAAACAAATTCACACAGTTGAAAACAAAACATCCCCAATCAAACACAAATTGATCAAACTTTCCATTCTAATTACACCCTATAAATATTCACTTTCTTCTTCCTTCTTCCTCCCTCAAAACAACAATCCCCTCATCCCAACAACAAGAAGAAAAAGTGAAACAAAATTACCTGAAGAATCCAATCAGTCCACCATGGAAATGAAACTCCAGAGCTTCATCAACGCTCTGATTCTCCTCTCTCTCTGCCTCTCTGCCTCAGCTCAGACTTGCAGAAACCACAATTTTGCCAACAATGAAGTGTTCTCAGCCTGTGTGGATCATCCTGTGTTGAACTCTTTCCTCCATTGGATCTTTAATCCTTCAAACAACACCTTGAGAATTGCCTTCCGACGTCCTTTCACCAACCCCAGTCAATGGATTGCTTGGGGCATTAACCCACAGGGCCTCGCCATGTTTGGCTCTCAAGCTCTCGTCGCCCACCAGAATTCCTCTGGTCTCCCTCATGCTTACACTTCTAGCGTCGATCCCCCTGGTCCAACCCTGCAACAGAGCCGCTTGAGATATGAGGTTCCTGATCTTACAGCCACTTATGTCAACAACGAAATGACCATTTTTGCGACCATTAATCTTCCGGCCGGCATGACCACCATTAATCAGGTCTGGCAGGTAGGTCCTTTGACCGGAGGTTCTCCATCTTCCCATTTGCTCGCCAACGAAAACAGAGCCTCCAGAACTACCCTCGATTTGCTTACTGGATCCAGTACGGCGGCGGCTGATTCGATTCTCAAGAAGAGAAACGTAAGATTTTTTTATCTGGGTCTATTTGATTGTTTCGATTCGTGAAACCTTTTGGGGATTTGGCGAAATTTTGACATCGGTTTTGATTTTTCAGACTCATGGGGTTTTGAACGCTGTTAGTTGGGGGACTTTGATGCCGATGGGAGCCATTTTCGCTAGGTATTTGAAGGTTTTCAAAGGTGCAGATCCGGCTTGGTTTTACCTTCACGTCGCTTGTCAATCCTCCGCCTACGCCGTCGGTGTCGCCGGTTGGGCCACCGGTATAAAACTCGGCGGCGATTCCCCCGCCGTTCAATACAACACCCATCGCAACATCGGAATCACCCTCTTTGTCTTCGGAACTCTTCAGGTACAAAAACAAAAAATCTAAAACCAAAAACTCAAATCAAAATCGAATAAAAATTTCTTGAAATCCCCACTAATCCTGATCTGGGGTTTTTTTCATTTTAGGTTTTCGCTCTGCTTCTGAGGCCAAACAAGGATCACAAATACAGAATCTACTGGAACATTTACCATCACTCGATCGGATACAGTGTGATTGTTCTGAGCATCATCAACGTCTTTAAGGGATTAGAAATCTTGAGCCCCGATGACAAATGGAAGCGGGCTTACACCGGAATCATCATCTTCTTGGGCGCCGTCGCCGTCGTTCTTGAAGTGATCACATGGGTCATCGTCATCAAAAGAAAGAGATCCAACTCTGATAAGTTTCCTCATAATATCAATGGCGTAAATGGGATCAATGGACAAAACAGGGTTTGACTGTTGATGATTGTCCCCTAGTCTCTTGGGGGGTTTTTGTTTGATTTACATTTTGAGTGTTTTTTTTTTTCTTTTTTGTTTCCTTTTTTTGGAATTAGTAGTGATGATTATATTTATATTGTAGAATATTATTTGTTATTATATTTATAGATAATTCTTTTTTCTTTCTTTTATCTATTTTTTGTGTCATTCATTGTTCATTTCAAATTTTCAACCCTTGAACTGGAGTTTATAACTTAGAAAATGAAAGAAATAGGAATGCAGGCAATCTAAGAATGCAAGAAATTTATGCACAAATGGAAATAGAGGGTGGATCTCTTTGTTTCAAATTTAGAAGTTCAAAATTTACCCATAAAGAGATAATGTATTTATGTAAAAAAAAAGTGAAATTTAGTATTTTCTTAGCTAGATGTGGGGTAGGTTTGAATTCCTTTTTGTAATATAAAGTTTTTTTTAAAAAAAACATTTTCATATAGTTAGTCCATCATTTTTTTTTTTTAAGGAAATAGTGCATTGTCTCTTTGAATGAAGAAGAGAATGACCTTTGTATATATGACACCCTTAAACTATATGTCGCTTTACTTGAACAAACAAAAAAATCATATTTGTCACCCTTAACGCACTACTATTTCATTTCATTTTATTTATGAGTTTGAGCTCTAAAGAACATATACATGACCAGTTAACATACGTCTTGCTCTAGGACATTTCTTTCATTTTTATAACAATAGTCAATAAATAGATGAATACTTTTATGAGAGTGAAGTACACACCCCTATCTCATGATGGGTGTTTGGTTAATTAGTTTAGGGTGTATGGTTTCTTTTGAGATTAAAAAAAAAAAAAAATCAAAATCAAAATCTCATATTTATGTAACTTGTATATCAAATTGAATGCAAGATTCAATTTTTCGTTTTATATTTTTTTAAACCCACTTGACCAACGTATATTGTTCAAATCAAATGGACCAACTCAGGTTAATTAGATGTGTTGATTGTTTCCATATCTAGTAGTATGTGGAGTTTGTAAATCTATATAACTCGTGAAATTACTAGATACTTAATTTTAAAAGGTAAACCTATATATTAAAACATAAGTCGTATTTCATTCAACCATCCTATTATACAAATTCAACTTGAAAACTAAGTGCTTGTTTTTTATTGGGTTGAAGTGGACAAACCTAATTTGTGGTATGCTATAAAAAGTGGCCATGTGCATTACAATTCATGAAGTTATAGAAAAGTATAAGTGCATCCACCAAGAAACATGTGTCATTTACAATTCAAAATGCAATTAACACGACACAATTTGCTTTTATAAAATCAATCAAAGAAAAAGAAAATCTTATTAAATTGATTATTCTCAAATTCAATGAGCAATTGATTATTTCTTTTTGGCCTTTTTATTCACTTGCAACTTTGACAGCTTGCCATTTGGTAACATTACCAGAAGATTCTAACAACTCTTCAAAAACTTTAAAAAAAAAAAAAGGGAAATAATTGAGAGGCTTTAGGAGTAATAAAAATATGAAATATAATTTTGAATCAGGTACCAATAAACTATTTCTTTTTTTAAATGTAGTCTAGAAATTAAAGGAATATTCAATGAATGTTTTGAAAAAAACTTGTTGAATTTAATTTGGTGTTGTTAAGTAATATAGCATATAAAATATTATTGATATTTTGGCTCAAATCTAGATTAAAAAAGAATGTGCTTCATACACTTTGATCTACTCATTTCAACTGTGTTTTCCACTCATTTCATTTCAATGATAAAATCATATTTTTTTTTAAAGACTTTTCTAACATTTTTAATTTGGGCCTTTCTCCATCAATTATAAAACCCAATATTAACCAGAGTGGGCTTTGTAAGATAGATATAATCAGTTGGACCTACGCCACCTTTTTTGTTGGATCTATTTCCACTGTATTTATACGTGGATTAAATTATAATTTTAGTTAACTTTTAGGTTTGTATTTATTTAGTTTTTCAACTTAAATTTTTTTTAATAAGTCTTTAAACTTTCAATTTTGTGTGCTAAAAGATCTCTAAACTTTAAATATGTTGAATAGGTCCCTAAATTTTTAATTTTATGTCTAAAAGGTCCCTGAACTTTGAAAATGCCTAATTGGTCTCTAAACTTTTAATTTTGTGTCAAATAGGTCTCTGACATACTCAATTTTTTTTTTAAATTATCGAACAAATTAGATATAAAATTAAATTTTATGTTTAATAAGACCCTAAACTTTTAACTTTGTGCCTAGTATGTTCGTGAATTTTAAAAAATATTGAATAGGTCAAGGACTTATTAGACACAAAAATAAAATTTCAAGGATCTATTGGACATAAAATTAAAATTTTAATGATCTATTAAACACTTTTTAAAGTCCAAAGACCAAATAGATAAAAATATGAAAGTTTAGAGATTTATTAAACATTTTTTTGTGTAAAGTTCAGAGACCAAATAAACAACTTATAATTTAACCTTATACCTTCCCATTGAAATATGACCAAAATTTTTAAGAAATATCCTCGAGATCATGAAAAGATCGATACTGATATAAGACTTTTTTTTGGGTTATATATAAGGCTTTTTTTTTTTTTGGTGGTATATATATATTTGTTTAGAATAATACAAAAGAGAGGGAGACCAACTTGAGGAGAGCTTAATTGGTTAAAAGTTCGAATTCCTTCTCGAACTCAAAAATAAAATAGGTTAAAATATCATTTTGGTCCCTATACTTTAAGTTTCATTCTATTTTAGTTCCTGTACTTTCAATAAAGCTTAAAATTTGTCTTTATTGTTAGTTTATTGTTAACTTTTCAAAAACAAAATTGGTCTCTATTAACCTTCCTTCTATAAATTTTGAAAATATGTTCACATTGTGTCTTTTCTTGCATGAAAATTATTACTATTATTTAATTAATTTTGATAATAGTTACCTTCAAACTAACGATAGAGACTAATTTTAAGATTTATTGAAAATACAGAAACTAAAATGAGGCATTTGAAAGTATAGAAGTTAAAATGGAATGAAAACCAAAGGATGCAGACCAAAATGATATTTTAACGAATAAAATAATAAAAAAAAAGGATGTAAGAGAGAGAGAGAGTGACGAGATTTTGTTAAATAGAAATAATGAATTTCTTCAAATGATCTTGATTATCCTTTCTTTATTAAATTAATCATGTTTAACTAATCTAGACATATTTAGATAAAAACAAAATACCAAAATAAATAATTAATGGACATTCCACTCAAATTAGACGAATCTATCCATATTTAAACCAAAGAAATTATTGGTCTTCAATCACATAACATAACCCATAAAATAAATGTAGAAAATGTACACTTTTAAACTAATAGTTAAGGGGCCGTTTGATAACCATTTTGTTTTCTGTTTTTGGTTTTTAGTTTATAGTTTTTAAAAATCAGGTATGTTTGGTAATCAATTTAATTTTTAGTTTTTTAGTTTTCAAAAACGTTTTCTAAAATATTAAGGAAAAACAAAAACGAGAAAAAAAGGTTTTTAAAAACACGTTTTGGTTTTCAAGAACTCACGCCCACTACATCCACAAAGTACACCTCTCCAGGTAAGTCCTTCTTCATTTTTCCATTTTTTTCCTTTTGTTTTTCTTTCTTTTTTTTTTTCAAAGTTAAAACCCTTATTTTATTTATTTTAGTTTTAAAACATTTCCATCGAACATCTTAAAAAAGTGCAACTATTTTATGTATATATATTGTTTTCTTATTAAATAAAAATTATATTTTATTGAACAAATTGATTTTATCTTATTGATTTTGGTTACAAAAATATAATTGAATTTCTATTACTTTTATCGTAGAGAAAAATATCATTTACATGAGTTTAGAAATGATAGATGTCAACTACGATGGTAGAAAAGAGTTATTCTACTATAGTCACGTTTATCAGTTTGCAATGTGATCGAGAGATGCTTCGAGATATTAAATACTCGATTTCCTATATTTTGAAACAAATGCCTTTTATATCCTATAAACACAAAAAATATACCTACAACATGTTGTGGAGTCAATTATCAATCATTAATGGACATTTCACTCAAATTAGACGAATCTAACCATATTTAAACCAAAAAAAAAATATTGGTCTTCAATCACATAACATAACCCATAAAATAAATGTAGAAAATGTAGACTTCTAAACTAATAGTTAAATTAAAAAATGGATCTCTTTAGTCCATCAATAGTTTCAATTTGATCTCTACAAGTTTAAAAGTTTCAATTTAGTTCTGTGATGGAAAGTTGTCCTTAAATGGTCTTTTACCTACATAAATATTCACTAATCTTCTTTCATTTTTTTATTCAACCATAAACTTTAATATAGTTAACTAGCATTATTCAAATATATATATATATATATATATATATATATATATATATATATATATATATATATATATATATATATATATATATATATATCACTAGCACAGTTAGCCAAACCAAAAAATCAATTTATTTTCACCAAAAAAAATGTTAATATGATAACCAATGGTTAAAATGTCGATGCCGAGGTCTTAATTTTACGAAAATGTCGATAGAAATATCAATAAAATATAGATGTCGATGGAGGTTTCTTGAAAAATATTTAAAACAAAAAGAATAAAAAAATATATTTAAATTAATAAATAAACATTTTACATATTTTAAATAATTTAAAATATTATTAATATTGTCTTCACATTAGTTACATTTTATTGCTTTTTTTTTTTTAAATATATTTCATCCATTTATTTATGGTGTGATGGAAATGTCAATATCGAACCTGGACATGTGATGTCCATGGAAATATCGATGGAAATTTAATTCATTGATGATAACAATAAAGATGATAGGTAAAATTTCATTTAACCACAAGAATTAAATTGAAACTAAGGCTTCGTTTACTTACCTGTAATGAAAATAGGGTGTAATCGTAATGAAAATCAATAGGAATGAAATTAATCGCAATGAGAATGAGATTCCTTTGACGTTGTTTACTTGGAGTTGAATGGAATTTAATCAAAATATGTTTGAGTCTGGGTTCAAACTGGAGACCTCTAGAATGTGAGACTAGTGTGTTAACCAACTAAACCACCCAGACAAGCTGTTTAAAGAATTTTATATATCGCCATTGTTCGAAAATTTAAAAGTGATTTGAAAGAGAATTTTAACAATTTTTTTGTGTTTGATAAAACTGATAGTTTAATAAGGTTTAGCTATTTCGTAATAATTTAGTATTAATTTACTTCACATAACAACTTATTTTTAAGTCAACATTCGTTCTCCACCAATTTCATCTAATCAATTCTTTTATTTTTTTTAGTACAACAGTTGCGAGTGCGGGGATTGAATTTCTTTTCACCTTCTTGTTTATTTCAATAAAATTTATTTTTCTCACTTTTTTTCTTCCATAATCAATTTACAAGGCATGCTAAATGCATGTATTAAGAATTAAGGGTAAAAATCAATTTATACCCCTAAACTTTGGGAATTGTGTAAAAAATCCCTTAATTAATAATTGTATCAATTTAAACTCTAAACTTTCATAAGTATATCAATTTACACCCTCCATTAGGTTCTATTTTGAAAAAACTTTGTGTGAGGCTTATAATTGTATCAATTAAACCCCTAAACTTTCATAAGCAAATCAATTTATACCCCTAAACTTTGGGGATTGTGTAAAAAATCCCTTAATTAATAATTGTATCAATTTAAACCCTAAACTTTCATAAGTATATCAATTTAATCCCTCCATTAGGTTCTATTTTGAAAAAACATTGTGTGAGACTTATAATTGTATCAATTAAACTCCTAAACTTTCATAAGCGAATCAATTTATACTTCCCGTTAGGATTTCTTTTGAAAATTATTCATCCATCAATTTTAATCATCCACTTTGTTAATCTACATTTGAAAAAGTCTACACATGAGTGAGAAATGATGCATTGATGATTTTCAAAGGTATTTTTTCTCAAGAATTAAGAAAAGTCGTCACCTAAGAGATTCAAACTCTCGCAGGGAAACTCAATGTACTTAGCAGGCACACGCCTTAACCACTCAGTCAAAGCGACAACTTTTGATAAGTATAATTAAGTTTACAACTTAATAATTTTCTTGATTTTTTTTGGGAGAAAATTTAATGGCTATCACATAATATAGATTAGAAAAAAAAAACTCAATTTTTTTAGTTCAACAACAACTTTTGGGGTGGGGGATTCGAATCTCTGACCTTTTGGTTGAGGATACATGTCAATTACCGTTGAACTATGTTCACTTTGGCAACTCGATTCTTTTTTAAATTATTTTCAACCAATAATATAAATTTTTAAAAAAGCTAAATATATATATGTTTTTTTTTTTTTTTAAACAATAGTCTCTAATGTTCGATGTTTTTTCGATTTAATCTCTTATGTTTAACATTTTTTAATTTAGTATTTCATTGTTAGTAAATGTTAAAATTAGTTGCTAATAAACTTACATGACATAGTACTTAGTAAATTCGTGGAAATTTAGAGAAGAATAATGTAAGAGAGAAAAAAATTCTAATTCCTCCTCTAAATTTCTAAAAAATTGGTAGAAATTCGAGGTTTCTTCCTAGATAACATTTTTTTCTCATCCAATTTACCAAGTATTA
This sequence comes from Trichosanthes truncata, assembly GCA_033996785.1. NCBI lineage: Eukaryota > Viridiplantae > Streptophyta > Magnoliopsida > Cucurbitales > Cucurbitaceae > Trichosanthes > Trichosanthes truncata. The sequence goes on from JAWPNB010000010.1 coordinate 55,105,536, forward strand.
AGCCAAAAGTTTATCATCAATCAATTTTAACTTAACCAATAAGAAAGACTAAATTGAAATATGTTAAAATACAAGGAACTAAATTGAAACTTTTTGAACAATAGGGACTATTTTTTTTAAAGTCAAATTCAAGTTTAGTCCATATATTTTTAGGTTTGTGACTAATAGGTATCTAAACTTTAAAAAGCTTTTAACTGGTCTCCAAACATTCAATTTTGGATCTAATAGGTCGATAAATGTCTAATAGAGATCCTTATGCTTTCAATTTAGTATCTAATAGTTTTTCTAACAGTGCCTAATAGATTTTTGAACTTTTAGTTTTGTGCTTAATAGACCATCCACCTACACTTTTAATAATTCACAAATCTATTGTATACAAAATTAAAAATTTAGGTTCTATTAGACAATGGATCCATTACTTTTAAAAAATGTTGAACACATAAAATAGAAAGTTTAGAAATCTATTCAAGACTTTTAAAATTAAGGGATTTCTTAGATATAAAATTGAAACTTTAAGAATCAATTAGACACTAACTTCAAGAAAAGAAAAAACCCATTAGACACTTTTATAGTTGACCTATTAAATACCAACATGAAAATTAATGGACTAAACTTGTAAACTTAGAAAATGGCCAAACATTCACATTAAAAATTCAATTTACCCTTTCTTTTTCCTTTTCTAAAAAAAAAAACATTTTCTTTTTTATCCTTAACAAGAAACTTCACTAAAATTTCAAAAAGAAAAACTATAAATATTTTGCATTAAAAAAAAAGTCAAACAAAATGTTCATTTTTAATATATATATATATATATATATTATAGATAGATTATAGATTATAGATTATAGAGATGCATTATAGATATTGATTCAAATTAATCAATTTAAAATTAAATCAAATATTCATTCTAAATCAAATGATCAAATTGGATTAGAATGATTTGATTAAAGTAACCCAATTTGAAATTAAATAAGATATTCATTTTGAGTTAAATTATCAAATTGGATTTGGAGGATTTGATTAATGTAATTAAATAATTAACTAAAATTTAAAAGGATATTGTGATCTAAAATAGTTTTTCAGAATCCCTTTCTTTTTAATGTATTATAGAATTATAGATTATAGATATTACTAATAATATTATTATTATATTATAGAAATATATATTTTTAATTTCTAAACTAAAATAATTGGATACATAAAGATGTAATTAATTGGAGGTACCTATTTTATTTTAGGCCAAAACCTTAATTTGAAAAAAAGATAGAATTTTGAAAAAAAAAATTGAAAAAGGTTGGAAAGAAATAAAGAGAAAAAATGTAGCAATGTGATGTCCAAAAGTCATGCAAAAAACTTAATTTGAAAAAGAGACAGAGTTTTGAAAAAAAAAAAGAAGAAAGATGCGTGATTTGATGAAAAATTGGAGATGACTATTTTTAGATCTAAAAAAAAATAGTTATTACTAAAAATTAAAACAACATATGAAAAAAAAAAAGAAGATAATTGGATGCAAGAGAAGTTAGAATAATTTGAATATGTGAAGGAAGAATTGTGTATATATATACAAAGACATAATTGTAACAAAAAAAGGGAAACATTTTTTTTTTTTTTGAGTACAATAGGGGTTGGGGGGATTCGAACCACAGACCTCGTGGTCGTTAACACATTCAATATGCCAGTTGAGCTATGCTCTCTTTGGCAAAAAAAAAAAAAAAAAAAAAAAGGAAACATAATTAGCATCCAACCAGTCGTTCAGATTTTTGGGCTATTGTAACTCAATAGCATAAGAATTATAATTGTGCGGATATGAGAACTCCAGTTTAAAATAATAATAAGAAGAAGAAGAAGAATAAGAACTTTAGTTTCAAAAAATTAAAAAAAAAAAAAAGTATAAGAACTAAATAAGAAATAATAAGAACTTCAGTTTAAAAAAAAACTTTAATTTCAAAAAATCAAAAAAAAGAAAAAGAAAAAAAAACTATAAGAATTATAAGAACTCCAGTTTCAAATATATATATATATATAAGAACTTCAATTTCAAAAAAATCAAAAGAAAAAAAAAAGAACTATAAGAACTAAATAAGAACTATAAGAACTCCAGTTTAAAAAAAAAATATAGGTTAAATTATCAACAATATCCCTGAACTATGAGGTTAGTTTCAATTATACCCCTAAACTTTGAAAATTTTCATTTTAACCCTGGAACTTTGAAGTTTGTTTCAAAACAACCCTTGAAGGTTTTTTCCGTTAAATTTATAAAAGAAAAATGACGTATTTGCATATGTTTTGATTTTTTTTTTCAACGTATATGTTCAAATATGTTCACATAAACAACAATACAAATACAAAAATATCATTTTCCGACCATGAATTTAATGAAAAAAAGTTTTCAAGAATATTTTTGAAACAAATATCAAAGTTCAAGGGTTAAAATGAAACTTTTCAAAGTTTGAGGGTATAATTGAAACCAACCTCATAGTTCAGGGGTATTTTTGATAATTTATAAGAACTTCAGTTTCAAAGAAAAAAAAAAGAACTATTAAGAACTAAATGAAAAAAAAAACGTACCTGAAGAAGAAGTTCAGTTTCAAAATAAATAAATAAATATAAAAACTTCAGTTTCAAAAAAAAAAAAACTATAAGAAGTAAATGAAAAAACGTACCTGAAGAAGAACTCCAGTTAAAAAAAAAAAAAGAACTTTAACTAAATGAAGAAAACGCACCTGAAGAAGAACGCCAGTCTAAAAAAAAAAACTATAAGAACTAAATGAAAAAAACGTAACTGAAGAATTGGGTATAAGAATTGTGTTTGATAATTGGATACAATTTATAGAAGTAAATTTGATTTTATTTTCAATCAAATTGCTTATCAAATTAAAACTATTGATTCAAATTCATCAATTTGAAATTAAATAAGATAATCATTTTGATTCAAATTATTAAATCGAATTTGGATGAATTGACTAATGTAATTAACTAAAATTTAAAAGGGTATTTTAGTATAAAAATATTTTTCAGAAACTCTTACTTTTTAATATATTATAGATTATAGATAATATATTATAGATATAGATTATAGATATATAGATATATCTATTAGAGATATGTAGAGATTTTAGGACTTTTATTCAAATTGAGGACAAAACCGAAAATCTTTCAATTAAGAATGACATAATGAGAAGTCTTCAAATTATAAGGGTAAAAATGGAAATCAAAAGTTTTTCTCCTTAAGCGCCATGTATATAGTAATATAGATATAGATATATATAAAATAATATTTTAATATTACAATTTTATGTTCCAGTATAAAAACAGAAGAATTAATAAATTAGAATATAAGGGCCCGTTTGGTTCGTGATCCGTTTTTATTTTTATGTTTTCAAAAACAAAAAATACAAGAAAAACGATAAAAATGTGTTTGGTACAATTATTTTCAAAAACAACTCCGAAAATGACCTATTTTCAAAAACGAAAAATTGTTGCTTTCTTTGTTTTTGAAAATTATGAAAACAACATATACACTTCTCAAAAACACACTGTTTTCATCAAAATAACAAAATTGAATATTACAATTTATCTTTTTCTTCAAAACTCATAAGCATATCTCTATCTACAAAGTGGATCTACTATTAAATTTTTATGAATAAATTTTTATTACAAAAACCACAAAAAATAAAGATCAACAAACCAAAGTTATGGAAAATATTTATAGATGATTATACTATTGATTTAACTAGCACAACGTTGTATAAACATTAATCATTTTCGTTAAATGGTTTTTTTTCTCTCTCTTACTGGAAAAATTTTACTGCTTCTATTTCAAGAAACCAAAAATCTTTTGAACCATCTTTCCTTCTGCTATCTTTGTTATCTCCACAATCTTCATTTTCCTTTTCGGCAACAATAAGTTCAAATTCGCTATAGTAAGAAATAATTATATTAATTTGTTCTTAAATAATTGATTCTATGAAACACATATTAATCTTTTCCTACATTTTCAAATTTCAACCAAACACAGTTTTCAAATTTTGAATTCAAATTTAAAGTTTTTAAATTGGAACCAAACGGATTTTCAGATATAATGAAAATAAAAAATTTGTTTCTATTTTCGGCTGAATTCCTTGTTTTCGAAAAATATTTCCAAATCACAAACCAAACGGGGCCTAACATTTTAAAATAGTAGATACTCTTATTATTCATTCATTTATGTGAATCTTAGAAATGAAGTTTAGATTATATATTATACTTACGTACTTAATTATTTGTGGCGAAGGAGTGGTTTCGGATCTAGATCGTCAAACCTTTTTCTTCTTCCCTTAGGCCTGAGCGCTGAATTAGCAATTGCAATTTTTTAGCTTTTAGGAATTGCTCTCACTGGATCAGATTTAGGGTTGAAATCGAAATCTGAGAAGAGGGTACCGAAACCAAAATCAAAACAAAAACCCTAATCCCTTACGATAATCATTTGGCTTTTGAAAATTAAGTCTTGAAGTATTATTTTCTTTCAAAAATTTGTTTTTATTTTTAGAATTTAGCTTTTGTTAGAGAAAGATAGAAACTATGATTGAGAAGATGAAAATTATTGCATAGTAATTGCAAGAAAATAAGTACCATTTTTTAAAACCAAAAATAAAAAAAAATCAAATGGTTATAAATTAAACATAACAAGCGCCTCGCCGCTGTTTGAGTCGATGAAAGTGGCAGGTCCGTTACTCAGTTGGCGTTCGCTCTGCTCATCATCTTGGTCACCTGGCTTGATCCGGAATCTCCTCTCCCGCACCTTCTCGGCACCGCCTTCTCGCAAATGCATCACCATGGCGTCCTCCAAGGTACGCTATTTGCTGCTAATTTTTGTTCTCATACCCATACCCTTTTTTTGTTGTAAACTCATTTTTTCCAGATATATATATATATATATATATATATATATTCATTGATCTGTAATAATGAATCCTATAGTCTTTAGAGTATTGGGGGGTGTTCGAGTCTTGGATGTCGAAGCACAATAAGAGTTACGGGAGTGACGAAGAGGTGCTCCATAGGTTTGGGATATTCACCGACAATTTGAAGTACATTGAGAAAACGAACAAGAAGCTTTATGGGTTTAAGCTAGAGTTGGACCAATTTTCAGACAAAACCTTTGAAGAGCTTCCTGTAAGACCTAATTTTGGTCTTCTAGCAATTGGATATATGTATTTGATATATGGATTATTCAATTTTGAAATTGTTGATGGAGAGATTATAATTTGAGACAAAATAGAAATACAAGAAATTTGAAACTTTGAAAATGGAATACAAATTGTATTTAATAAATATATAAATTAGAAAAGAAAGAAAAATAGGAGTTTTGTATTATATTGGAAAGAAATTAGAAAAGAATATATATATATATATATTTATTTATATAAAAAAAACGTGAGGAATAAGAAAGTAACATGAAAACAAAAAGTGGAATAAAAAAAATAATAATAAAGTAGGAATGATGCAAGAATGGGGAGGCTTGTATGGGAAGTCACACCACTTTAAAAAATAATAAATAAATAAAGTGAGGTTGTTATGCTGAGAGAAGGAGAAATGAGAAGAAAAGAGAGGAAGAATGAATGAGGAAGAGAAATAGTGAAGTTAGAGAGCGTGGTGTTTGTCGAAACTCGTTGGAGAAGTCGTGGTTTACTCCGAAAATGGCTAGAAAACGGATTATTGATGCTTTTGGGCAAAATTTTCAAGCTCGGTAAGCAATTTCAACTTCCGTAAGCTACTTTCAAGAAAAATACATATGAGTTTTCTTCTTTTTACTCAATAACATCTACGGGTCCTTGATTTTTTTATGTATTCTTGTTTGGTATGGAGATTTTAAAAAAATAAAAAAAAAAGAAGAAGAAGAAGGAACCCAAAGGCTCGGCCATGGATGAAGGAAATGGGAAATGGAGAGAGTTTGCAAAAGAAGAAGAAGATGAGGAGGTTGGGTTGTTGGAGAGAGAATGAGTGGTTTATTAAAGAAATTATTTAAAAAAAAAATTGGGGCTTGACCAAGCACATGATTGATTTAATGAAGAGAGATAAGTTGCATTTTGGAGACTATTTCCACTTGGTTTACGTGAGAAATGTTGATAGGAAGTATTAATTTATATGCAAAAATTTGACATAAAAGGAGATGTGAAAGAGAAAAGAGAAATTGTATTTCAATTGCATAAAAGGACAAATGTACTTTGTAATAAGTGAATGAGAGAAAAGGAGTAGTTTGGAGTTTTGGACTAATTAGTGATGTTAAAGGGTGATAAGTTGGATTAGTTGATATTTAATTGATGTTATGATTTTCTCAATTACTTTGTCGAAGAGCAATTATTGTTATGGTTATTGGAATTTCAGGTTGAACAACTATTGGAATAACTTGCAATTCGAAGTGATGTCGACAATTGTTCTGTGAATGGTTATTTTATGAAGTATTTCAATTATTTTAGTAATTGATAAGATTTTTGTGAGATTTGAAATCAATTGCAATTTATATTAATGCAAATGATTTAGTTATTGAAGATTTTGATAATTTGGAGGAAATTGCGTGTATTTCGTAAATCGTTTATTATTGAAATTGATGATTTACTAATTTGATTAGAAAGTGACATATGTTCACTAAATTGAATTCATGATTTGGCATATTTTAATTTGAAGAGATTTATGTTTATATGAAATTTTAGCTAAGCTTATAAAAGGTGAATATATAGAATTTTCTGGATTTTAGCCAATTGGTAAAAGTACATATTATCATATCAAGTATTTGAGATATTTCATGATTATTTGAGAAATTAGAAGAGTTTTAATGTTTATATGAGGTTTATAAAATGTGGTTTTAGAGAAAGAATGATTTCGGAAATGTTCTATGAGAGATTTGATGATCATTTGAGGAATTATAAATGTTTGATGTTATTTCAGAAATATCTCAAGTTTATGAAAACTTGTTTAGAGCAAGAGAACACTATTTTAAGAAAGAGTTTGAGAATTAAGAATTTTATGTTAAAAGTAGATTTTTAAACCACTAGATTTTTGTACCCATGGTGATTACCTGTATGCTATGAGAATGTGTTTCCATAGTATGTAGCATGATCAGGTCGCAGGAGATGCAGGGCCATTAGGTGTCGAATCCGAATTCCGAATCCTGGTCCAAATCCTGGTCCTGAAGCATTACAGATGATAGAGTTCACTCTGCGTGCACGTATGATAGAGATTGCTCTGCTGCATATGGAGATTACTCTACGCCAGTATGACAGAGTTTTGGATACAAATTTGGTGATTAAAACTTATGCTTACATTTTAAGAGTTGAAATTATGAGATTTCTTTATACACGTTTTTATTGGCCCGTATTTATGTTTCAAAAGTTATTGTTTAAAGAGTTGTTGTTTCCAAGAGTCGAAATCTCAGTTTGTGCAGCTTATGTTTCTAAGAGATTTCTTAACAGTGACCTTGCTCTACAAATTTCACTCTATTTTCATGATTTTGAGAAGTTCAAAAATCATGATTTACATTTATAGAGTTTGAATTATGTTTTCCATGTAAAGAGATTTTCCAAAAAGTTAATTTTTCTTATTGACTTACCACTCACTAGGCTTTTTAGCTCATTCTTTTGTTTTTAATTTTTCCACCAGGTTGTTCTTGAGTTTCAACCAGAGTTAGCTAATCAGAGTCTGCCACCAGTCTTGTCAAGTCATTGCATATCATAATCCATAGTTAAAGATAGATAATGAGAAAAGAGATAAAGACTTGGCAATAGATTCCATTGCACATTTGGGATCTACTGCTATCACAGCTCATCCTAGGTTTGGTAGAGTAATCTGGGGTGGGTTGTGACACTTCCTCTCTGTGTGGGGAGACACACCAAGCCCATGATATCTGGGTATACATCTGGGCACGTTGATTTCGGTGGTGGAGAAGTATGTATGCCTTTTTTCTACTTATTTTGTAATCTAAAGCAGCAGCAAACTTGACCAGGGTTTGGGTTTCTTTTGTTCTTTTTAACCTCGATCATACTATTTGTGACTCATTGATCTATAACAATTAATTCTACAATCTGGTTTCTGGTGGACACTAGTAAGTTAATTTAAGTTATGCTTTTTTTTATGAATATGATATAACTGTTGGGTCTTATGTCATCTAGGATTGATTTGAATTAAGAAATGCATTGAAAGCCATACTATACTAAAAAAATTTGATTTGTTGGTTATATTTGTAGTTGGTTGAAGCAGAGTCATCGGAGCATTGGGAGGTGTTCAAGCCTTGGATGTCGAAGTACAATAAGAGTTACAAGAGCGACAAAGAGATGCTCCATAGGTTTGGGATATTCGTTTATAATTTGAAAACGTGTATCTAAAATCATTTATTTCAATTTATTTTTAATGATATTTTAGCTTCAAATCTAAACAAATTCTTTTAATTCTAAATTTTGATTTTTAAAAATTAATTTCGGCATGTTTTAAATTCAAATAAGTAATTACACAAGTAGAAAAACATAAACGCTTTCAATGACGCGATCTCTATTATAGAATAAAATGAAGGGAAAATATTAACCAAACCTTTGTGTATAAGTAGAGTGGATAAAATAAATACAAAATAACAAATTTTTTCGTATGTAATAAAGAATAACAAAATAATATTTCCAATAAATAAAAAATAAATGTTGATATGTTATTTCAACATCTACCTCTAATGATGGAGGGAAGATTTCCATTCATCAACCTTCCTTCCCTCTCACCCGCTTGATATTTTTTCAATTTGGCCTTCACTAGATGAAGCTTTACTTCCGGCCATCACAACTCTCTTTGCACTTGCTTTTCATTTTTCATTCATAAGTGTGGGTATTTATAGATTACAAACGCAATTTATGAAGATACCATAAGTTACAACAGAAAAATTAAACTATTTAAAATTTATTTAATTTATTGGAAAATCCTAACTAAGATACCATTTAGAAGAATTTAACTTATCTACAAACAAATCACTTGTTTAAATTAAAAATAGACAATATATTTATTCAAATATGCATTGTTTTATTATTTTATTTAAACAAACCACGTCTTTAAATTAAAAGGGACAATAAGATATTGTTTAATATGCTATTTATTATTCAAATATGCATAAGTTAGTTGAAAAATTAAAGATTTTAAAATTTTTATTCAAATTGAAGATATAAAAAAAAATCTTTAAATTAAGAAGACAAAAGAGAAAATTAAAAGTTTATCTCAAGTGCCATTGAGATGGTATAAATATAAATATAGATTATATTATTAAACAATACTAATTAAGAAGTTGAGTGCAAATAAGTAATATAATAAAATGTAGAGAAGGCAAAATGAGAAGTAAATTCCTAAAAAAAATTTCCATTTTATATATAATATAGATATAGATATAGTCGATGATGGTTGTCACTTTTGAGGCCAATGAAAGACTGACTTATTTACAATTAAAAAAAAAGAAAAGAAAAGAAAAAGAGTAAATATATAAGTTTTTCCTCCTCTCTTCTCTTCAAATTTTCTTTTCTTCAAACAACACAGCCTCTTCTTACTGCCGCACTACAATAAGGAATTGCTCTCTCTCTCTCTCTGGATTAGGGCTGGATTCGAAATCCACAGAAAACAACACAAGGAGAGGAGAACCCCTAAATTAAGCGCCGCTGTTCGAGTTGAGAATCGCATCGCCGGAAGAAAGAGTCGATGAAAATGGCGGGCCCGGTACTGAGTTGGCGTTCGCTCTGCTCATCGTCTTCGTCACCTAGCTTGACCTGGAGCCTCCTCTCCCGCGCCTTCTCGGAAGCCACCCTCGCACCGCCTTCTCGCCAACGCATAACCATTGTGTCCTCCGAGGTACCCCATTTTTTGGTCTGATTCCCTTATGATTCTTGGTCTGCTCTGGTAATATGCATGGTTTGTTTTTTTTTTTTTTTTTGTTAGCTTAACTCTCTTTCATTCAAGAAAATGATTTGAACATGAGCATAGTCTTTCTTGTCTCCTTGTTTTAGAAACTACCGTAGGGGAAGTACGTATGCTTCCTTTCTACTCTTTTTGTAATCTATCACTGCTAAAATGGGTTTGATACAATCTGTTATATTCTCTGTGTCTGTCTTTTATTTTATGTATATAATATAATTGTTGTTGACTTAAGTTTAGTTATGTTATGCTTTTCTTTTATGTATATAATATAACTGTTTGAGTCCTATGCCATCTATGATCGATTTGAATTAAGAAAAGCATTTAAAACCATTTTGAGAAATTTCTTTTTGTTTGTTATATTTGTAGTTGGCTAAAGCACAGTTTTCGAAGCACTGGTACTTGTTCAAGTCGTGGATGTCGAAGCACAATAAGAGTTACAAAAGCGACGAAGAGATGCTCCATAGGTTTGGGATATTCACTAACAATTTGAAGTTCAAGGAGAAAAGGTACAAGGAGATTTCTAGATATATCCTAGGGTTGAACCGATTTTCAGACGATTTGAAGTATATTGAGAAAATGAACAAGAAGATTTCCAGGTGTAAGGAAGGGTTGAACTCATTTTCAGAGATGACCTCTAAAGAGCTTTCCCTCCCTAAGAGGAGACACCCCAAGCCCAGTGTATCTGGGTATACATCTGGTGGAGAAGTATGTATGCCTTCTTTCTACTCTTTTTGTAATCTAAAGCAGCAGAAAATTTGACCAAGTTTTCTGTTTCTTTGTTTTTTGATCCTCGATCATATTGTTTGTGACTCATTGATCTGTAACAACTAATTCTACAATTTGATCTCCTAGTTCAGTTTAGTTAAGTTATGCTTTTCTTTTATGAATATAATATAATTGTTGATTTCTATATGTCATCTGAGATTGATTTGAATTAAGAAGAGCATTGAAAGCCATTTTGATAAATTTCTATTTGTTTGTTATGTTTGTAGTTGGCTAAAGCACAGTCTTCGGAGTATTGGGAGGTGTTCGAGTCTTGGATGTCGAAGCACAAGAAGAGTTATGGGAGTGACGAAGAGATGCTCCATAGGTTTGGGATATTCACTGACAATTTAAAGTACATTGAGAAAACGAACAAGAAGCTTTATGGGTTTAAGCTAGAGTTGGACCAATTTTCAGACAAAACCTTTGAAGAGCTTCCTCTCTGTGTGGGGAGACACACCAAGCCCATGATATCTGGGTATACATCTGGGCACGTTGATTTCAGTGGTGGAGAAGTATGTATGCCTTTTTTCTACTTATTTTGTAATCTAAAGCAGCAGCAAATTTGACCAGGTTGTGGGTTTCTTTAGTTCTTTTTAACCTCGATCATACTATTTGTGACTCATTGATCTATAACAATTAATTCTACAATCTGGTCTCTGGTGGACACTAGTCAGTTAAGTTAAGTTATTCTTTTCTTTTATGAATATGATATAACTGTTGGATCTTATGTCATCTAGGATTGATTTGAATTAAGAAATGCATTGAAAGCCATACTATACTGAAAATTTTTGATTTGTTGGTTATATTTGTAGTTGGCTGAAGCAGAGTCATCGGAGCATTGGGAGGTGTTCAAGTCTTGGATGTCGAAGTACAATAAAAGTTACAAGAGCGACAAAGAGATGCTCCGTAGGTTTGGGATATTCGTTTATAATTTAAAGTACATGGAGAAAACGAACGAGGAGATTTCCGGGCATAAGTTAGAGTTGGACATACGTGCAGACGTGAACTTGAAAGCGTTTTTTGGACCACTGGGAAGTGTTCAAGTCGTCCCTAAGGTTTCAAATATTCACTAAAGGTTTGAAGTACATTGAGAAGATGAACATGAACAAGGAGGTTCTGGATATATACGCTGGAACCCAAAATCTTGTTGATTTACTTCTCTGCCCCCTAAACTATGAGTATGACATCTAGGCTAAAACTATCTATTTATTAACTTATATTTTGTTAGGTGGAAATACATTATGGCTATATAGGTTTTATTTTGTCAATATTCCTATATTTTCTAATGAAGTTGGAGTTGAAGTGAGTGTTTTGTTTTTTCTATCTCTTCTAAAGACTTTACTTTGGATTTTGTTGGTTTACAAGTTGTTTATGTTGCATATCTGTAAATAAGTACTCAACTTCATATGACCCACTCCACTCGGAGAAATGAAACCCGGTTTTTTTTTTTTTTTTTTTTTACAATCTCTACAACCTACCTGGTAGTACTAGTAAATCCGATTTATATACTTAACCTGGTTGTTTTGAAATGTTTTCAATCGTTAAGAGTTTAAATGAAGCTTTTGAAATAATAAATGTATAATTAGAACATACCCTAAAATTCATGTGGGCATATATATAAATGAAACGCGTCATATTTGTCACGTGTACCTCTATTTTACAAGTCACCTTCACTTGCTTTTCGTTTTTGGAAGGGTAATTTTGAAACAAGTTAAAAAGTTTAAGGATAGAAATAAAAATAATTCAAGTTTAAGAGCATAATTAAAACTTACCCTAAAGATTATCAACATTTTGTTGTATAATTTAACCAGTTTTTAATATGATGGATGTTAATTAAAGTAAGTTGGAGTTCTTTCAATTGGTTCAAACCTCTAAACTCAATAAAGTAAATCAACTTTTACTCAAAGTTGGAATTCTTTCTATTGGTTCAACCCTCTAAACTTGTATATAGAACCTTTTAAGATGAATGAGTTGGATTTCACACGTCAAATAATATCTGAATGACATGTTTATGTGTGTGTGTTTTTTTTTTAATTTCATATTTATGTGTTCAAATATATATGAATAAAAAGATAATTAGTAATGATCCATTAATTTTTTTCTTTTAACAAATTTTTTAACTGAATATCTCACTTAGAAATAGACTTTGCCTACCGCGGGCTTCTTTCTTCGTACCAATGGGAAAGTTCCTCGAAACCAAATGCAATTTTCTTGGAATTTTTTTAAAATTCTTCAAAATAACTTTCCCGTCTAAACACAATATTTAAAGGGCACAACTTGGGTGCAGCCTGGGCTGCATCCAAGTGTTGTGACAGCCCACTTTACAATCACAAGAAAAGAAAATTTGGTTTTTTTTTTTCTCTTAAAATTTGTGGTTGTAAAGTGAGCTGCACAATACTTGAGTGCAGTTCAGGCTGCACCTAAGTATTTCTCATATTTAAATACAATACAACACTTCAAATCTTAATATTTCTTTTGCTAATCTCCATTGCCAAGTCATGATATTTCATTAATAGACTAATTTTTTAATTCCAATGTTCATGGATTATTGATTTATTATTTTAGGTTAAAGAAGTAACGACAACTCGTGAAGTTGAATCAAAGTATAATTACAGACTAAATTGAAACATTGACAAAATTGAAATATGTTCAGACTGAAGAGATGAAGTTGGTAATTTAACTAATATTTTAGAAGTCTACCAAATCAAATTTGACCATAAATTTGTGATCAAGGTTGTATCAATTTGGACTCTAAACTTTTAATTTTATCAAATTGTACCATAAACTTAAATAAGTGTTGTAATTTTTACCCTCGGTTCAAATTCCGCTATTTCGTCCACTAATTTTAACCAAAACCAGTGTAAAAATCTTAGAAACTCATTAATTTCAATAAAACAAAGTTTTGCATAAAAATAATTTTGACCAATGAAAAAATTAACTCTTAAATAACTTTGTCAAAATTCATAAATTTCAACAAACAAATTTAGCTCTAATGTCGTTTTTATCTAAAATTTTATCAATTTCATATAGTATATATGTTTTAGGAAAAAATACACTTTTAGTCCTTAAGGTTTGGGTTAAGTTGCATTTGAGTCCCTGAATTTTGCATTTAGTCACGCAGTTGGTCTTTTCATACAATTTTTCGTTAATTGCAAATGGAATGTTGGCGTGACACCTATTTTTTATTAACAAAATAAAATTTAATTTTAAAAACATTTATTATTATTATTTTTTCTCTTTCTCTCTCTTCCTTCTCCCTCATTCTCTTTCTTCTTCTTCTTTTTTTTAGCCACTGTAATTTTTTTTTTGTTTTCTTTTCTTTTTCTTCTTCTTCTTCCTCATTTTCATCTTCTTCCATTTTTTTCATTTACGAAGTAGATTTGAAACGGAGGGAGAGCTCTACCACCCACCACCGTCGCCATCTCTTCTTCTTCTTCCTCCTTCTTTATCTCCTTCTCCCACTATTCTCTTAAAAAACAAAAAAAAAGAACCCAGATCTGGGCGTTCCCTTCCAGATCTGGGAACGAACACGTCCGAGATTTACTTTTTTTTTTTTGAAATATTTCAAAACAACCGGTTAAATAAATCTTTTTTTTTAACAACCCAAAACCCAAAACCTTAAAAAAATGAAAAATAAAAAGCACCTAGCTGGTCGGCGCTTCATTGGCCATGTGCGGTGAGCGGTGGCTAGAATCGATGATTGGAAGTGGACTCTGTGGGCATCGATGGAAAAAGCAACGAATGTGGCTGACGGCAGTTGGTGGTGGTGGTCGGTCGGGGTATCACGACAGCGAAGGTAGAAAAAAAACAGAAGGTCACAGTGACGGGTAGGGTTTATTTTCTTTCCCAATTGCCAAATTGGTTTGGGTTCTAAGTTTAAAACATGGACAAACCCAGCCCATATCCCTATTACCTCCTTTACAACCTTTAGGGGGCGTTTGGAGCACCGTTTCGGAATCAAAATCATTAAAATTGGAACCCTAGGGGGTTTGTTCTGGGGGGTTTGAAAGCCTGGGAATCAGAAAACAGTGTTTGGAGTGTAGTGTTCTGAACCCTGGGGTTGTGCAGTTTTTCTTTTTTCCTTTGCTACTTTGGTCTCTTTTTTTTTTTCCTTTCCTTATTTTCTAGTGGCAATCTTTGGTTAGTTGTAGAATCTTTTGTGTAAGTTGAGTAATTTTTTTAGTACTTTTGAACGAACCTTTTAATTAGTATAAGAATAAGAAATTTGTTACTGGAAATGCAAATAATTACTTTGTAAAATACGAAATTTGGTTAGGTTTATGACATGTATAAAAAAACAGTTGTAATAATTTATTATTTTTTACAGAAAAAATGTGAGTTTCCAATGAAAAATAATTACTTTGTCAAATATCAAATTTGGTTAGGTTTATGACAAGTATTTAAAAAAAATTGTAATATTTTATTATTCTTTACCAAAAAAAAATGTGAGTTTCTAATGAAAAATTAACATACTTTGTCAAATATTAAATTTGGTTAGGTTTATGACAAGTATAAAAAAAATATTTGTAATAATTTATTGTTTTTTACAAAAAAAAATGTGAGTTTCCAATGAAAAATCAACATACTTTGTCAACTATCAAATTTGGTTAGGTTTATGACAAGTATAAAAAAAAAGAAAACATTTATAATAGTTTATTGTTTTTACAAAAAAAAAAATGTGAGTTTCCAGTGAAAAATCAACATACTTTGTCAACTATCAAATTTGGTTAGGTTTATGACAAGTATAAAAAAAAACATTTATAATAGTTTATAGTTTTTTACAAAAAAAAATGTGAGTTTCCAATGAAAAATAATTACTTTGTCAAATATCAAATTTGGTTAGGTTTATGACAAGTATAAAAAAACAAAATATTTGTAATAATTTATTGTTTTTCAAAAAAAAAAAAAAGAGTTTCCAATGAAAAATAATTACTTTGTCAAATACGAAATTTGGTTAAGTTATGACATGTATAAAACAAACATTTGTAATAATTTATTGTTTGTTACAAAAAAAAAGTGAGATACCACTTAAAAAAAACAATGGAAGAGACGAGAGAGAGATAAGAAAACTTGATAATGAAAATATGTGCCAAATGAGGAGCAAACCGGTGTGTTGGAAATTAACCCCCCCCCCCCCCCCCCCCCCCCAATTCACTATGCAAAATCATGGGGTTATGTTTCAAAACCATTAGGTTTTGAACACAGTGGCCCAAATAAGGGTTTGGATTTGAATTCCAAAACAACCCAACCCAACCCATTGCTCCAAACACCCCCTTAAAGTTTGAAGAAACCCAGCCCAAATTCCCTATGTTTCCTTTACCTTCCTTAAAAGAAAATGGGCCTCTTCCAAGCTTTTTGAAATCAGCCCATTAAAACGCAGCTTTTCATGATCCTGCCCAAGAAGCCCACGATCCCATTCCCTTTCAAAAGCTACTGATTTCCCATTAGGATTAGAGTCTTTCATACATTCGTCTTCCTTTCTTTTCATGATCCACCAGCCCAATATCCAATCGCACATAAAATTTGCAACGAACTTGCACCGGCATCCTCCCCAGCGCTTCATATCCGGCCGCACTTAAAATCCCATCGTGGCTTCATCAATGGTTTCTTCTTGATCTTCCACCTTTGATTCCTCCACTGCTTCTTCATGGCCCTTGAATAGCGTCTCCACCACGATTTCTTCTTTGACCATACCAGCATATGTCGCCAATGATGGCCTCCATCGGCCACTTCCCTTCATTTCTAAACCGAATGGTGGGTTCCTTTGATTTTTCTTTTCCTACTAAAAAAACTCTTATGTCGTTGACGTTTCTCCTAAAGATCCAGCTTCATCAGCCATCGATGATTTCTCCCTTGAAATTCTGATTTTGTTGCCTCGAACATCCTTCCAGCTCACTTGTGCCTAGCCTTCAAATTCTGACATAATACAAGTCGACCTACCCTCAATCACTGCAACAATGCCTGCGACGAAGGTCAGATTTCGTCGCAAGCTCTCAAAATTCACGCTCTGATAGCAAACACTTATGACGCTAGGGACGAAAAGTCATTTTCGTCGCAGGAACTTTCATGTTTTATTTCGTTTTTTCATTTGAGTGTTTGTTTTACAAATTACAGAGGGCAAGGCGGAGAGGAGAGTTGTTCATACAGAGGGGGGGTTGTTCAACAGTGCCGGAAAGTCGCCGGAGAATGCTATTTATCTTCATCCTCTTCGTGGGTTTCCTTTCTAAAGGTTTTTCTTTTATTTTTATTTAGTTTTTTTTGGGTTTCTTTTCCTCATTTTCAATATTTTTTGTTTCGGTTTTTCAGAACTTTATTGGATAACTTGGAGAATGTTGTTTGTCGCCAGATAATGCCATTTCCTTTTGTTTTTTTCATGGATTTCATTGCTAAATGTATGTCTTATATTTTTGTCTAGTTAGTTTTGAGTTTTCTTCGGTTTTGAATATTTGTTTTATTTGCTTTGTGTAGAAATTTCGATTATATTGGTTGATTTTGTTCTTGGTCCAGCATTTGGAAGTAGGTAAAATACTTGCACTGTGTTTTTTTTCCAACTTATTTAAGATTTAAATTTTGTTATTGGATTTTTTAGAGTAATTTTGTGTGTATTATGTGTTTAAAATATAATATGGAGAATATTTATTTGATTAAAGTGTGATTAGATAGTCATTTTGAGTCTATTGTTGGTTCAAATTTTGATTGAAAGTCTATTGTTTAATCAAAATGTGATTGGAAGGCTATTTATGTGATTGAGTCTGTTGTGTGTAATTAAAGTTTGATTCTAAGCTTATTGTGTGATTTTATTTGAAGCTTATTTTGTGATTTAAATCAAATTGAGCCTATTGAACATTAAGATGTTACTTTTAAATTTTGATATTGTTCTCTTAGTTGGAGTTTATGATTAAAAGGAGTCTATTATTGAGCCTATTGAACATTGTTATGCTTATGCTTTGTTAAGTTGTATTTGTTGTTATGGTTGTGCTTTTTCGAGTGAATGTGGTTGAAGATTGGGGGAGGGGGGAGGAGAGGAAGGGTGTTTATATTTGTTGTTGTGATAGTAGTGAGTTTTGTAATTGTTAGGTATATTATGATTTCCATCAGTAAATATGATTTCCTTTAGTTAGAGTTTATGATTTCTCACATGTTTATTGATTATCCTAATGATGTGGGAATGTTGAAAGTTTTTCTTATAAATATTATACACATATTTTTGTTTAAGTTAATAGTATTAATTAAGTTAATAAGAAGTTGTCTTTTTATGTTTCCTAGGATATAAGATATGGATAAAAGTTGGATAAAACTTCAGAATAGATTGTGTAAAGAATATACTGATGGAATAAGATTATTTATTAGTGTGGCAAAGAATGGGCTTGGAACTTATGTGTTTGAAAAAGGAGGTGAGTTTTTATCTTCAAGTTGTGATAGTAGGTTGTTTTGTGATTATTATGCATGTGCCTTTCTTAGTGAGGTTTTAGAGGGGGGCGGAGTGTTTATTCTTGTTGTTTGTGATTATTAGACATATTGTATTTTCTTTATAAAATGTGGTTTGGGTGAGAGAATTGCAAGGATGTGATTGAGGATGATTTGGGGAGGTTAATATTTGTGATTGAGGATGGTTTGGTTGTTCATTTTTACTTATGTATATTTTTTGTTTATGTGCAGGATTAAACTGATCTTTGTTGACGACAAAGTAGATGAATGATCATTGTCTTTTCGCTCATTTTAGGATAGTATATTGGTAATGAATTGTATCAACTTAAAAATATCTCTATGTTTTGTAAGAGTTTATATTTGTTGTTTGTGATAGTAATGAATTATTATAAATGTTGTTCTTACTTATTTTGTAACTTTGCAACTTTATAACCTAGCACAAGCCCCGGTAAACATTGTTTTCACTTATTTTGATTAATATATTTGTTCTATGTTATTTTATTTGATTATTCGTACACAATGTTTATTAGAATGTGTCTTTGGTTTAGATACAAAATATATACAAAAAACGATGAGAAAAAAAATAAATTGATAAATATTTGAATTTTTAGATTCGATTCAATTTTTAAAAATGTCTCTATATTGAGAGAGATTTTTTTTTACCAACTAAAAAAATTTGAGACGAAAAGCATATTATATTTGCGACGACGAAATGTTTTTTACATTGCATATATTTTAGAAATGTTTTTACGTTAAGCCTATCGACGAAATGTTTTTTACGTTGCATATATTTGCGACTGAAGAAAAAAACGTTTCATTGCGCAGCAGAAGCATTGGATCGTCTTTGATTTTATTTAAAATTAAACTAAAAATATTAAGATTAAACAAACTTACTTGGAATAAATACAGATATTTTTGGCGGGTCTTTATCTCATCCACAAAGTCTTCCTGGCTATGACTCGAACACGACCAAGGTTTTTGGGAGTCTCTTGAAAGAAAATCCACAAAAGATTGGAGAGAATTCTCTAATCTCTAATATTTTCCATAATTAAAATATTATATTTTAATATCTAATATATTAAAATATATCTTATATTTATTTGAATCTCATTCAAATCTCCTGCGATATTTATTTATTTGAATTTTATTCAAATTTTATAAATATCTTTTATTTAATATATCTAATATACATTAATTATTTTAATATTTAATGTATCAAATACAATAAATATATTTTCTTCTTTTATATTTAATATATTTAATATATCTAATATATTAAATATTAATTTGAACACTTCAAATTAAATATTAATTTGAACATTTTAAATTTTAATATTTAATGTATCAAATACAATAAATATATTTTTCTCTTTTATATTTAATATATCTAATATATTAAATTTGAACACTTCAAATTAAATATTAATTTGAACATTTCAAAATTTTCTTTCAACTAAATTGATCTTTCGGTGTTACTATGAGCTAGCAAGGGGACCTTATGGACCTACAGATTATAAGCTCAAATGATACAAAATTAATTAATTAAACTCTTTAATTAATTAATTTTCTTTTATTAATTATATGTTACTCCACTATAGACCTAGAGTTGCACTCTTATGCATTATAGGACAAGTTGTGTCCATGGATATAATCACTACATGCAAGTCGATCATTCATGAGTTGTTCGTAATTACAGCTGGGTCAAAAGTCCGTTTTACCCTTATAATTACATCTTGCACCTTAAGTATCACTGATCCTCTAATGAACAATTTGTTTACGATCTAACCATAAACAAAGTCCTTCTCGGGTCAGTGAGAGAGTGAGACTCCATTGTTCAAGTCCCGAAATCAACACTTAAGGGAACTACTCATTTAGTGAATTCCATCTTGTGAGATTATGTTCCCAGCTTCTTATTTCGTTTAGTCTCCAAAATGGTAGGCATATTGAATCGGCTACAAAAGCCACTCTCACCCATGTAATCAAAGAACAAGCCCTCATAGGCAGGAGTTCATAAATCACTCAAGACTAAGATCGAGTCGCATATGATTATCTTGATGAAATATTAATCTTCTCAATTAACGGATTTATAAAGAAAAATTAAATATTTCGTGATCCAGTATTATACAAACTCATTGTATAAGATACCCTCATTCACATGTCTCCACATGAACGATTTGGATCAAATCATTTGTAATTATTACAAAGTGGGTCGTATCAATAGTGTTACTAGGATAAGACACTCAACCTTATCCATATATTATGACTCTTTAGGTTATTTCTTGAACATGATCTTCCCGTATGTCAACCACATACTGTTCAATATTACACTAATAACATTGAATTTTTCATATAATGGATAATATTAGATTGCAAAGAAAATAATCAAAATTATGATTAATTATTAAATAAATCATTAATTATAAGGCTTTAAGGCATAAATCCCCACAGCGACGACACACGTTTTTTGTCGCATGCAGACTTGCGACGAAATGTTGTTTACGTAGCATATATTTGCGACGACACGTTTTTCATCGCAAGCCTTGGTGCGACAATCTAGGCGTTTCGTCTCAAACAGAATTGCGACGAAATGATGATTCGTCGCAACCTGCGACGTTATTACATATTCGTCACACGTATGCAACGTTTAATTGGAAAACGTCGCCAAAGATTTTCTCCGACTATGTTTTAGCAACGTTTTATGCGACGTCTTTATTTTCATCCCTGAAAGTTTTTGTGTCAAATTTTGAGTTTTAGCGACGTTTTATTTTCGTCCCTAAAGACTTTATTTCTTGTAGTGATAAGAGTTTAGAAGGTTTATGTATGACATCCCTCTTAAACCCAAATATAGAATAGGCCCAAAAAAGCCCAAAATTACGAAAATAAATAATAGATTCAAGGCATTTCTACACCCTGAACTTTCAATCTTGTATCTTATAATGAATATGATAATGATTGGGGCCATTTTTCTTCTAGATGGTGCTACATACACATATTTATAATGAATACAATAATTATATATAAATTTAAATACATATACTAAATTATTAGATGGATGTGCACATATCATGAATATCGTGTTCGTAGTCGTAAAGTTCTGTGAACAAAATTATTCTTCATTAGCCTTAAGCTTTAAGCCAATGAATAAGAAAACAGTATCTAAATGCTGCATAAAAATGAACTACTAAGCAAATATCAATGTTAAAAAAAATCCAAACAAAAGATTGAAGGTTATAAAGATTACTTTACTTCATCTGTCAGTCTCTTTTGACATATAAACAAGTCTTCGAAAAATGCATTTGATTTTTTTCCAAAGATTGTGTCACATAAATCGTTGTTTGTGTTTTTGTCACCGATCCATCACTTAAGCTTGTCCAACTCACTAGTTGGTATTATGTGCATGGAATCATAAATCAGATCATCATTGGAAGCTTCAATATTTTTGGAAAGTATTGGAAGTATTGGGCTTTTTACTCAGAGTTGTAAAATTAGGAGTGCAAATATAATAACTCGCATGCCTCTTACGAGCAACATAGACATAGGGGCGTATGATTGAGCGTGGTGGTATCTCTGTCACCTCTGAATCCTCTAGATCTCGAACTTGGGTAATAATGGTAGGTAGTTCAATAATTGGGGCACTCGTCACGACCAACTTATCATGTACCTCATTGACCAAATTTGTGGTAAGTTGTTGTACCTCATTTTGAACTTCCTCGTTGTCATCCTTATGCATCTTTAACAAGGAGGTGTAGTCGTTGTTTCATCCATAGACAAATCCTCCTCATGCTCCTCCTTGGCCAAATTTCCATTCTCTACTTTATTTGTGGCTAGTTGATGTACTTCATTTTTAACTTCCTCATGCTCCTCATTAGTTTCATCCTTACACAATTCCTTTTTAGTTTTATGCTTACACAATTCCTTTTTGGACAAACTTTCATTCTCTACTTCATTTGTGGCCGGTTGATGTATTTCATTTGGAACCCGTCCAGACTCTTCATGCTCCTCATTAGTTTCATCCTTACACAATTCCTTAGACAATTCCTCTTTGCCTAAACTTTCATTCTCTGCATATTTTTCTTTACCGTCCTACATTGTGATGATAAATATTGATTAAACATGAATAATATTGTTGACCCTAAACTTTTTTTTCTTAAAGGAATAAACTTGCATACTTGTTCTTCTCACCCCAAGTCTTTTTAAGAGGCTTGACAACATCCATTTAATTTATGAAATATCACATACCCAAGTTTCATGTCTTTCTCCAACTCGATGATACAGGCCTCAAGGCTCCTAATATAGTCCTTGGATTTCGATTTCAACTTGTGTTTTTCCTAATATGAGGATTGGGATACCATCAAACAATGGTCGGATTTGCAACCATTACTATGGTTGAGGTATACCATCATTAATTTTGTTTATTAACCAATTGGTGTGAGATCTTCCGTAAAAGTATAGATAAAAATAAATAAATAAATGGAGTCTATATGTTAATTTCACTAGTTTTTTGGAGAGGTTCTTGAACTTTCTTTGATTCTCACGTGAGAGTGTTGCATTTATTTTTCTTTACACCTTTTTGTAAAGGTAGGCTGTTTCTTTTCTTATCAAGATTATATTGAAGAACAGTGGTGGATTTACCTTGGCCTCGGGGCCCTGTGGCAATTTCGCTCAAGCCCCCCCTCCCCCCCCCCCCCCCCCCCCCCCCCCTCAAGTGATTGTCCACTTTGGGCATAAGCTCTCATGACTTTATTTTTTATTTCACCCAAAATGCCTCATACCAATAGAGATAGTGTCCCTCACTTATAAACACATGATCTTCCCCTTATCTAGCCAATGTGAGACTTTGGTTGCACTCCAAACATTTATAAAGCTTTTTTGTCACCCATTTAGATAATCCTATATGATATATATTATATATTATATAAACAAAAAAACATAATTATTTATTGTATTCATTTACCAAATTGAGCTTAGCTCAGCGGTAATTGACATGTACGACCTCTCGGAGGTTCAAATTTCCCTTACCCTCATTTGTTGTACTGAATATATATATATATATCATGATTTTTGTTTTAATTTTCTCTTTAAATTTTATTTTTTATATCAAATATAAAAGAAGAAGGTATAATTCAAATAATATTTCAAATTTCATTATCTTCTTTGTATACTCATATAAAAATCAATTATATTTATCGAAGAAATTAATATAAAAATATATAGATCGATATAAATATATATCAATGCATTCAAAATTCTTTTTTATAGAATTCCTCTCTCACATATATAGTTTTAGTTGTGTATGTATATATTACGTAATATATACATACACAAACTATAGAGGCCAATTTATTCCAACCTTAATTTTCCATAACTATATTTACTAATACTTATATTGAAAAATATTTATTATACAACGATTTCATAAAATTAAAACTCGTAGACGACAATTGCAATGTATAAAACTAATAGTTTAGCTTCATTTATGAATTTTTTGAATTGCTTACTTGTAATTACATGTACAAAATTTTTAGTCAACCACCCCAAACAAAAATTCTAGCTCTGCCACTATTGTTGAATATTGTTTACCACTATTGTTGATACCATAATTTAGTTAGTCGGATAGAGAAATTTCAGAGAAAGATTGTGAAGCAGTTTGGAGAAATTGAATGAGGCAAAAAGGTTGTTGATTTTTATTAATCAAAACAGGGGCTTTAATACCCTTTTGTTACAGAATTGAAAGAGTGGGCTTTGTGGGTTTACAACTGTTTAGCTCCACTACCCACTACCCACGTAATATATAAAAACTAACAACAAAAAGCCTATCAATAGAAAAACTAAATAATTGAAAAATCTAACTGATAAACATCAAACACTGTCGTTTTCTGAAGGAACAAATCGAACTTCAACCTCCTTGCTGAGTACCTTATCGCAAACGAAGTGTACATCAAGCTCTACATGCTTGCTTCTCAAATGAAAGACAGGATTCGCAGCTAATGACAGGGCACTCACGTTATCACACCAAATCACAGGTATGGATGAGTCTCTACAATTGATTTCTTGAAGTAACGCTTGTATCCAGCTAATTTCAGCTGTTATATGTGCAAGAGACCTATACTCTGACTCGGTGCTTGATCGTGCTACGACATGCTGTTTCTTAGAACACCAGGAGACTAGGGCTTCACCAACATATACACAATAGGCTGAGATGGATCGTCTATCATCAAGATCACATCCCCAATCTGCATCTGAGTAGCCCCTGATCTGCATATTATTTGATTTAGGTATTTTTAATCCGTGATTACTTAAGCCTTTTAAATACCCGAGTACTCTCTTGACTGCCTTCCAATGTGTGATTGTTGGATTATGCAAAAATTGACTGAGCTTGTTGATTATGTATGAGATCTCTGGTCTTGTATGTGTGACATATTGTAGGGCTCCTATTGTACTTCGATAGAGTGTAGGATTTCCATTGGTTCTCCATTGTCAAGTGTAAGATGTTTTCCTGTTACTGCTGGTGTGTTGCACGATCTGATATGATTTAGCTCCAATCTTTCTAACAAATCATTAACATACTTGGTTTTATTCAAGAAAATCCCTGTCTCATCTCTTTGAACTTGAATACCCAAGAAGTAGGACAGGTCTCCCAGGTCTTTGAGTGCAAATTCTTGACTAAAAGCTGCAATAAACTTATTAACTAGGCAAATATCGTTACCTGTTACAAGAATGTCATCTACATATACAAGTATGTAAATTTTAGTCTGATTAGTAACAAGGAAAAATAATGAATTATCAGCTCTAGAATTTTTAAATCCCTAGCCAAGAATAACATTGTTCAATTTATCATACCATGCCCTTGGAGCTTGTTTTAAGCCATATAAAGATTTGTTTAGCTTGCAAACATAGTCTGGCTTCTTCTGATCAATGAATCCCTCAGGTTGTACCATGTAGACATCTTCTTCAAGTTTTCCATTAAGAAAGGCATTATTTATGTCCAGTTGTCTGATTTTCCAGTCATAGGCCACTGCTAGATTCAGAATAACCCGTATAGTTGAAGCCTTCACCATAAGGCTAAAGGTTTCTTTGAAATCTACTCCAGGATTTTGATGAAAACCCTTTGCTACTAATCCTTTTAGTTTTTGAACACTGCCATCTAAATTTCTTTTAGTCTTGAAGACCCATTTACAACCAACTAGGTTAAAATTGGGTGAGTATGGTACCAAATTCCATGTAGCATTCTTATTGAGAGCTTCCATCTCCTTTTTCATAGCTGCTGTCCAGCTTGCTGATGTGAGAGTCTCCTTAGTTGTCTTGGGTTCTTGAACATCAAGTTGGGATGTAGAAGCAACATAATTTAAGTGCTTAGGTTTGAAAATTCCACTTTTGGATCTAGTTTGCATAGGATGAACAGGGAGAGATGAACTAGAAGTTTCAGTTGGAAGAGAAGATATAGGTATTTCAGAACTAGAGCTGGGCAAGTAAGACACAGAAATCTCATTTGAAATTGACTCTTGTAGAGGTGGTTCATGAAGATTTTGTCCACTGGAGGTAGATGGAGAATTGGAGTGGATATGATCATTTAGACTTATATTTGATAGAGTATTGCTAGATGAAATGATAGGAAAATTCATCTAAGAGACCACAGTATCATGAGATTGATGTTTTTCAACAGAGTTGGTTAAAAAACCAGTTTTGAAAGGGAAGTCACACTCATTAAAAATAACATGTCTAGAGATATAAAGTCTTCCACTAGAACTTAGGCATTTATAACCTTTATGTGACTCACTATACCCCAAGAAAACACACTTAGTGCTATGATATTGGAACTTATGAGATTGATATGGTCTTAGACAAGGGTAACAAGCACTTCCAAAGACTTTTAGGAAACTATAATCAGGTTTTAGCTTAAAAGCCTTCTCCCATGGTGAACTGTTATTCAAAACAGGGGTAGGAAGTTTGTTGATTAGAAAAACAGCAGAGGTAAAAGCATCCCACCAAAATCTTAGGGGCATTGATGCTTGTGCTAGTAATGTTAGGCCCATTTTAACAATATGTCTATGTTTTCTCTCCACAATCCCATTTTGTTCACTTGTGTGAGGACAAGGATGTCTAAAACTAATCCCATGCTCTTTGAGATAATTACTAAAAGGTCTAAATTCACCTCCCCAATCACTTTTAAGCATCTTAATTTTCCTCTCAAATTTGTTTTCTACCAAAGTCTTATACTGAACAAACATATTTAAGGCTTCTGTTTTTTACTTTAGAGGAAGTATATGAGTCATTCTTGAGAAATCATCCACAAAGCTGATATAAAATCTATAACCAGCAGTTGAAACTATAGGTGCGGGACCCCATAAATCACAGTGAACTAATTCAAGAGGATGATTCGAAGTAGAAATGGAGGACTTGAAAGGTAAGGCATGAGATTTTCCATATTGACATGATTCACAGAAGCTTTGTATATTAGAGTTGACAAGAACATTTATATTACTATTTTTTATAACAAGAGATAAAACTCTTTCAGAAGGATGGCCTAACCTACAATGCCACACCTCCTTAGAGGCTTCACGATGTCTAACATGAGTGGTAGCAACAAAGGATTGAAAAGAACTACTAGCTTTTCTATTGGAATTACAAACAACTTGACTTAGTCTAGAATTGAAAGAAGCTTCTGTACTGCTGGATTTGGATTTAAGAGAGAGATTGCTATTTAAGAGAGAGATTGCTCCAGTGATGAGTTTTGGATCTGGGAAGAGGTAACTTCATGTGGTAAAGACCATCTTTAAGGATCCCCTGCATTAGAACTCTCCTTGATTCTTTGTCCTTCACAAAACAACAATTAGAGTGAAACTCTACAAAACAATTGTTGTCGGCTGTAAGTTTTGCAACACTAAGAAGATTCTTAGTAATAGAGGGAACATGCAGTATATTTTTAAAAAGAATAGGAGGACATTTGGGTGAGAAATTGATAGAACTAAAACCAATATGATGGACTTTGAGTTTTTCACCATTACCAACAGTTAAGGAGTCATTACCATGGTATTCAGATTTGATGTTAAGATTCCCAAGATCAGCTGTTATATGGCTGGTGGCTCCACTATCAGCAAGCCAGTTAGGGTCAGTCACCACTTCAGGGGTTGCAATATATGCAGAATTGCGACTGGAACTTCCTTGATTAGTTGAACTAGGTGGTACTCCAGTGTATTCTTTGTCAAACCTGTGATAACACACATTTGCAGCATGTCCATACTTGCCACAAACTTGACAAGTTGGCTTAGAGGTGTTATTTCTATAAGGGGAAAACCTCCCACGACCTCTGCCTCTTTCATTATTACCTCTGTGGTTGTTCATTTTCCCATAATTCTTATTGACATTTTGGTTGTTCTGACTTCCAGAGACATTTTGCTTATTGTAAGCAAAGTTAACACTTGCTTCAGCACCAAGTTATTTTCAAAGGTTGAGAGAGTGGAAATTAACTCATGCCAGGTGATATTTTCTTTCTCTTGAATGATACATACAATAGGTAGATACACAGGTTCTAGCCCAGACAACGCACAAGATATTAAATAGCTTAGAGTTACCGGTTCACCTGCTAGTTTCAAACTTTCAGAAGTTTGTTTCATGTAGCCCAAGTAGTCAGTCATCGCCATTGCTCCTTTCTTTGTATTCTGCATAATGTTTCTGAGTTGATTAATGCGAGCTTTGCTTGAAGCTCCATAGAGATTCTCTAGGGCTGTCCACACATCTCTTGAATTCTTGAAATCCATGACATCACACGCTATTGATGAATTCATTGACCCCAAAAGCCATCCAAGCAGTGCTTGATCAACCGTGTTCCATTCTTCAAAGGCTGGATTGTTGATCAATTCTAAAGTTCCAGTTTCTTCTGAAGATGAAATATATTCTGTAGGTTTAGGCTTTGTTCCAAGAACAAACCCATCAACTTTTTGACCTTTTAGGACTGCTAGAACCATGTTTCGCCATAGGGAATAATTCTTATCATCAAGTTTCACTGTTAAAACAGTGCTAAGTGGATGTCCAAAAGAGGAATTGCTGATTGGGGTAGTATTAGAGACATTGGAATTTCCTAGGTTAGATGAGGTGACTTGTGGCTGTGAAGTTGAACCTTCAACACCTTCGGTTGCCATTGTTTAAGAGCCTTGGCTTTGATACCAAGAGAAATTTTAGAGAAAGATTGTGAAGCAGTTTGGAGAAATTGAATGAGGCAAAAAGGTTGTTGATTTTTATTAATCAAAACAGGGGCTTAAATACCCTTTTGTTACAGAATTGAAAGAGTGGGTTTTGTGGGTTTACAACTGTTTAGCTCCACTACCCACTACCCACGTAATATATAAAAACTAACAACAAAAAGCCTATTAATAGAAAAACTAAATAATTGAAAAATCTAACTGATAAACATCAAACACTGTCGTTTTATATGTATTGCAGGTGGGCTTCTAAGGTGCTGCCATGTGTTTAATGAGCTGTCTTCACTCGAATTAAGAACTATGATGTGCCTACAAGACAAAAATAGATGAACGGCAGGGTGGTTCTAAGCTATGTACCCACACTTAAGTAAGTAATCTAGTTTGAAAGTGACTTAGCTAGTTAGTGGTAGTATTTGGATGTACCTTTCAAATGTCGTCTTCTCCTTATTTTATAACAATGTATCTATAACGTATACTTGAATATCCCAACACTTTTCGAGAATCTTGCAGGACTGTTGGGCCATCATAATTATAGAACAATTACTTAATCTCTTGCATGCCAACTTAACGAGACTCATCGAATTCCAAGGATTGACTTTTCTCTCTCCCTTAAGGTTCGTTTTTTTTTAGCTAGGCTTATGAAATGTCTCTTTATTGTCCCCTTCACCAAACCAGCTGATAGGACCTATAAAGTCCTATTTAATTACACTTATTTCTTGTTAATCAGAAGGATTTTATGTGTTTTATTATTATTTTTTAGGGATTTGAACAATTCACGTGTTTTGAAGAGTTTGCACCATTTCAGAATTAATTCGGACCAAATTGGAGGTGATTCGATCAACTGAATTTCTATACCAAATTTGACCGGTCATATCATGATATTTTGAGATGAAAATATATTCAAATTTGGTATCAAATCGAAGCTTATTGAATTATCTTTCCAACGGTATAAAAATCATTGCATTCCAATAAGTATTATGAAAGTTATGGCATTTTGAGTGATTACTGTTCCTGCTGGAAAACTGCTGTACCCGAGAATATTTTGTGCCAAGTTCCGTTCCCATTATCTTGCTGCTCACGTTTGGGAATATATCCAAATTAGATATCATTTTAAAGATCTCGGAATGATCTTTCCAATCATATAAAGATCACGTTGATCCAAGGTTTGGAGAAGAAGTTATGGGTAAAATAATGAAGACTGCGCAATCCAGAAACTTTCCTTATTTGCAACATTCTATGTTTGTTTTAAGAATTTAGGGAAAGATTTTCGAGTTTTAGATGTATTTTCCAGCATTTTACAAGAGAGAACATTATTTACTTTATTTTATTTTAAATATTATTCCCTAATTGTTTTGGGAAAACTTCTTTCTAGAATTTAGGGTTTCTTACTTGTGTAAGTTGTCTACTTGAAGGCTATTTAAGCCTTCTTATGGACAGCAAGGGAGATCTTTTTTTGGCCTCTTGGCCTAAACGTTTTTAGAAGCTTTTAGACTCATTTTTTCTTTTCTCCTTAGACAATAATGGTATCAAATTTTATCACGATGCTCGGCCAAACTCTGCAATTCCAGTTCAGAGGTCGGTTGTAATCAGTTGCAACATTGTGAGGCTTGAACCTTAACGTAGTTTTCTTTCAATTGCAAGTATTCTTTGATTCCCGTGTTAATTTTATAAGTATGTATTTTGATTAAATTGACGCCTTAATCACTCTACATGTTTTATTGCTAATCATGATCATGATCTGTAATTGTCATGTTGAATGAACCGGTAGCATTAGGATTATCACATGTGTATGTTTTGTGGGTTTCCATATTACATGGCTTGCATGTTTAATTCTAGGAATCAAAGGAGCATCTTAATTAGATTAAAGTTATTTCATCTAATTAGTTGTCTTGGTCCTTCCAAAGCACGTAATGCCTTTATCTAAATAATTTAGAGCGGTTTCGTCAAAAATTGTTTAGGTAATTAGCGTTAACTTGACGTTTGTTAGAGTTAATGACCTTAGAGAAGTTGCTACTTTTTGGGGTTTCCTAATAAGTTGACCAAGTGCTTGCATTGTTAAGTTTAAATATTTTGAGTGTCTATGATCAATTTTTGCAATTGAGTAGAACCGCACCTTTGGATTGGAATTTGGTAAGATTTGATTTATCTTTCTTTTATTTGCTTATGTTTTATTTTATTAATAAAAAAAACACAAAACCCCCCATTTTTAATTGTTTTCTCCTTGGCAAATTTAATTTGAGAAATTAATATTCGGTTCCCTGAGATCGACCCGGTCCACTCAATGCTACAAGTAGCTTAGGATCGGTTTATAAATTTTAATTTGACGAGCCCTCGACAAGCTCGCTTCAAATTTGGCGCCGTTGCCGGGGAACCACTGTTAGTTTCTCTTTGTTAAATTTGCTCTAAAAAAAACCAAAAAAAAAAAAAAAAATCTTTTGTATTTTTGTATTTTTTTATCTGTTCTTTAAATGGCAGATTATTCTCAGCACTACTGGACAAATGGTGGAGCTGCCTCGTATGTTGATGAGGTTAGTGAGCTCAAAAATCAAATTTCTGAATGAACCTCTGTTATTCTTCAAGTGGCTGTAGGGAGGCTTCAAGCAGTGGAGACATGTAGATTATGCTTGTTGCAAGGACACCCCACCGAAGCATGCCCTCAGCTGCAATGGAACTTTGTGCCAAATGCTTACACTTTGGAAGAATTTCCTGGTCATCAAATGAACTTTGAGCCTTACAGTCCCTATCTTGAATGAGATCAATCTAGCTTTAGCTATGGATACCAGGAGGAGCAGCCGAGTCAATACTTTCAAACTTTAGACTCAGGTACGTCTTTAGAGGCCATAGTTTACCAAATTGCTAATAATACTCTTCAGTTTCAGCAGGAAAATCTCCAATTTCAAAAGAAAAATCTCCAATTTCAAAAGGAAAATCTCCAATTTATAGAGGAGACTCGCGCTGGAATGCAAAGTCTGGGTGACCAAATTACCCAGTTGGCTGATTCCGTGAGAAGACTGGAGAGTCTACAAGAGCAACACTCTTTTGACACCACTGAAGTAAGAATTTATGAGGAGATCGACATAGACAATAACGAAGAGGTTGTGAATTTCGCGCCATCCCAAGAACAGGTAATTTGTGAGGTTAAGGAGGAGTCCGAGCTTACACGCAAAGAGGAGATTCAGGTGATAGAGTTGGAGGCTAAAAAGCCTTCGCCTGTTCTATTCCCTAGCTCTTCTCTTAATTTTGAATTTCCTTTGCTTTATTCTCATGAGTCCTTAACGTCTTTTGTTTCTTTTGAGTCAGTTAAGTTAGTTGAGTCTTACTTTTTTCCTTTTATTCCTTATATAAAATATAACAAAAATAATGATTTGTCTGGTACCCTAGAGAAGCAGGAAAGCCTTCTAAACTTGGAAGGTTACATTGATTCAAGCAAGAAGGGACCGAAGAAAGTAGAAGAATTTTATGTGCCCTGACACTTACGAACCCTGTCGAGCATAACGACGTTAAAAATTTGCGCTTCTTGGGAGGCAACCCATGTGCTTTAATTGTTTTATTTGTTTTCCTTTCAATGATTTATTTCCTTTTCGTAGTTTGTTTTTTTTTTTCTTTTGTAGGTGTTGCACTTGAGAGGAGAAATTGAGGATAAAGATGCACCACCACCTACAAGCCATCCAAAAACTAGGGGAGTTTTTCTGTTCCTCTTGCTTTTTGTTTCTATAACTCTGTTTAGTGATACATTGGGGACAATGTATCAATTAAGGTTGGGGGTGGAGAACGTTAGATTTGCATGTTTAGGGTTATTCATGAGCATATTGAGCAGTGAGCCTTAATTTTAGAATTTTTTGAGCTAAAATTGCATGATGAGTTAGTTGCATATTAGGTGGTTATGACAATCTAGGATGTGTTTTAGGTAATCCCATTTGAAATGGTTGAAACTTGAAGATGCATGCTTGATTTAAGCCTATTTTAAAATTTTCTTCTGATTCCCTTATACTTTTTGAGCACTTAGCCCTCTTGTCTATGGTTTTGAAGGCTTAAGATTGGGTTATTTGGTCTAGATTCTTGTTGTCACCTCGAAAGATTTTAGGAACTAGTTTAAGAGTCTACTTGCATGATGTTGAATAACGTGGAACTTAGGAGTAATTGCATGTTTTATTTTCCTTTATTACTGTGATAAAATGAAAACTCGAGTAAAGAAAAAACAATTATTGCTTGTTTTTAAAAGTCTAAGGGCAAAAAGAGCTACCTCTACTGTGATCAGTTAGGCCATCCATCGAGCAAGTGCTCTGGATAAGGGTCCCTACAGTGGATGTGTGAAAGCTATCGCTCATCAAAATAAGCAAAAATCTAAGTTTGGGGGAGGCCTACCCCAGGGCACCTTAGTTTCGTGTTATCCTTTTGAGTGTAGGGAAGCTTGAGAATTGGCCTTAAAGTCAGAAGTAGGGGGAAAACGAGTTGAGGATCGAATAAAACCTTCTCGGGCTTATAAAAACTTAGATAAGGGAGAGCTATACACACACACACATAAGGGATGAAGGGATTAGTTTTAAAATTCTCATTGATTGTATGTGTTTGATTATTTTCTTCCATTGAAAATGTTTTGTTGCCTAAAGCATTGAGATTAGAGTCATTGATATGCAACTGATTAGTCATAGGATTGTTTAGTTCTACCTTGCTCGAGGACTAGCAAGATTTAGGTTGGGGGTTGTGATAGAACCTATAAAGTCCTATTTAATTACACTTATTTCTTGTTAATCAGAAGGATTTTATGTGTTTTATTATTATTTTTTACGGATTTGAACAATTCACGTGTTTTGAAGAGTTTGCACCATTTCAGAATTAATTCGGACCAAATTGGAGGTGATTCGAGCAACTGAATTTCTATACCAAATTTGACCGGTCATATCATGATATTTTGAGATGAAAATATATTCAAATTTGGTATCAAATCGAAGCTTATTGAATTATCTTTCCAACGGTATAAAACTCATTGCATTCCAATAAGTATTATGAAAGTTATGGCATTTTGAGTGATTACTGCTCCTGCTGGAAAACTGCTGTACCCGAGAATATTTTGTGCCAAGTTTCGTTCCCATTATCTTGCTGCTCACGTTTGGGAATATATCCAAATTAGATATCATTTTAAAGATCTCGGAATGATCTTTCCAATCTTATAAAGATCACGTTGATCCAAGGTTTGGAGAAGAAGTTATAGGTAAAATAATGCAGACTGCGCAATCAGAAACTTTCCTTATTTGCAACATTCTATGTTTGTTTTAAGAATTTAGGGAAGGATTTTCGAGTTTTAGATGTATTTTCCAGCATTTTACAAGAGAGAACATTATTTACTTTATTTTATTTTATTTTAAATATTATTCCCTAATTGTTTTGGGAAAACTTCTTTCTAGAATTTAGGGTTTCTTACTTGTGTAAGTTGTCTACTTGAAGGCTGTTTAAGCCTTTTTATGGACAACAAGGGAGATCTTTTTTTGGCCTCTTGGCCTAAACGTTTTTAGGGAGCTTTTAGACTCATTTTCTCTTTTCTCCTTAGACAATAATGGTATCAAATTTTATCACGATGCTCGGCTAAACTCTGCAATTCCAGTTCAGAGGTCGGTTGTAATCAGTTGCAACATTGTGAGGCTTGAACCTTAACGTAGTTTTCTTTCAATTGCAAGTATTCTTTGATTCCCGTGTTAATTTTATAAGTATGTATTTTGATTAAATTGACGCCTTAATCACTCTACATGTTTTATTGCTAATCATGATCATGATCTGTAATTGTCATGTTGAATGAACCGGTAGCATTAGGATTATCACATGTGTATATTTTGTGGGTTTCCATATTACATGGCTTGCATGTTTAATTCTAGGAATCAAAGGAGCATCTTAATTAGATTAAAGTTATTTCATCTAATTAGTTGTCTTGGTCCTTCCAAAGCACGTAATGCCTTTATCTAAATAATTTAGAGCGGTTTCGTCAAAAATTGTTTAGGTAATTAGCGTTAACTTGACGTTTGTTAGAGTTAATGACCTTAGAGAAGTTGCTACTTTTTGGGGTTTCCTAATAAGTTGACCAAGTGCTTGCATTGTTAAGTTTAAATATTTTGAGTGTCTATGATCAATTTTTGCAATTGAGTAGAACCGCACCTTTGGATTGGAATTTGGTAAGATTTGATTTATCTTTCTTTTATTTGCTTATGTTTTATTTTATTAATAAAAAAAACACAAAACCCCCCATTTTTAATTGTTTTCTCCTTGGCAAATTTAATTTGAGAAATTAATATTCGGTTCCCTGAGATCGACCCGGTCCACTCAATGCTACAAGTAGCTTAGGATCGGTTTATAAATTTTAATTTGACGAGCCCTCGACAAGCTCGCATCACCAGCCTTGCTTGACCCCTGGCCATTTTACCAACCCCTCAAGGGGTTGGCCAACTAGGCCATTTGGCAGACCTCTCAAGGGATCCGCCAACTAGGCCACTTGGCTGACCCCTCAGAAGGTCAGCCAACTAGGCCACTAGGCTGACCCCTCAGAGGGTCGGTCAACTGGGCGATTTGGTGGACATCTCAAGGGGTCGACCAACTTGGCCATTTTGCGGACCTCTCAGGGAGTTGGCCAACTAGGTCATTTGGCGGACCACTACAAGGGTCAGCTAAATAAGGCATTTGGTGGACCCCTAAGAGAGTCGACCAACTAAGCCATTTTGCGGACCTCTCAAGGGGTCGGTCAACTAGGCCATCTAGCGGACTGATAATTCTTATTTGTAAGGATTATTTGATCCTTATACTTAATTTTCCATCTTTGAGGATGAGGGATCGTTCGACTCGAGAATGGAGATCTCTCTTATAACCTAATTTTTATCTTCTTCAAACCCTTCATCCACTAAAACCAAAAAATGATGGATCATTCATGTAAATACAATGGATGAAATAAGATTAAGTAGCTTGAGAAATAGAAGCAGAAGTTTGCTTTAGTTGTTACCTTTATCTGGTTTAAGGTCGTCCAGAAAACGAAGGAGTTTGGTTCTATTTGCAACAAGTATACCTGTGATCTCTGGAGGTTTGTTTTTATTTACAACAAATATCTATTAAACAAATCAAAATAATTAAAAAAAAAAGAACTTAGTGGTGCAAAATCATTCAACAATCTTTGACAGTACCTTGAATACATCGAAGGCGTCTCTTTGTATTGTCTCGTTTGGATCCTATAAGTATAAATGTGGGGTGAGGCAAGGAATGAAGAGTGTATATCCTTAAAAAGTTGTGCACGTACTCATGCGCATGTTTAAGAGTGGGAGAGCTTACCTTGAGAATGTAAGTTTTTAGTTTGAACAATTATACGACAAAACCTTAATTGTATAATTTAAAAAAAGCCAAAATTTTCAAACCTAGATGATTTTCACAACAACAAACATAAGTTAAAGTAATATACTTTTAATCCACGATATTGATGTCGTAAGGATTGTGTTTATACCTTCGATCCACGATATTGATCTTGTAAGCATGCAATAAAGTGAATCTAAACATGTAAAATATTATAACAGGGACATTACTATTAGCATGCATGCTTGTCATGTCAAAAGTTTCTCGCTTTTTTTGATTCACTTGCTGAACCTGAGAAGCTCCATTGATTCGAAGTTGAAATCGGTGTGGGTTTGATGATTTCAGCAAAATTTTCTCTCTATTTCTTCTTCATCTTCCTCACTTTTCTGTAATTGGGTTCTGATTCATATGCTAAAAACACATGTATGGGTTTTCATGGATTTTGAGTTAAATACTTCTTGGGTTTACTTCTCAATTCCAGCAAGTTTTTTTCATCCTCTTCTCTATTTTTCTGCAATTGGGTTCTTATTAATATGCTGAAACTTAAAAATTCTTCTGATTTCTTGCTTCTAAAAAATATAGATGGATTTTTATTTTGATCTGTGTTGAAAAAACTAACTGTGAGAGAGGTAAATGAGGGAGAAAGGACAAATGGTGTAAAGTAGAAAAAAAATATGGTGTGACTCTCATATAATAAGAAATGGAAATGAGATTAATCACGTTTTTTTATTCCTATTATAGAGAGGTAAACGAAGCCTAAGTCTAAATTTTTTTAACATAAAATAATAATCCAAAAATATTGGAACAAAAAACTAATCAATTATATTTATAATGACATATTATGACTTCATTGGAAGCTGAAAAACAAAAATCTTATGAGTTATGGCTTGAAAGGTGTGCATTTGAATTTTGAATATTGTGTTCAAAATTCAAATGGGAAAGCTATTTTGAAGAGTTTTAAAAATTTTCCGAGAAAATTGGTGTTTGGTTTCTCGGAATTTTCCCAAGAGGCTTCGGTGCAGAAAAGGAGGCGGCGGTCTGAAAAGTCTGCGGTAGGTTGATTTCATTTTCAACGCATCATTTATTTCCTTTTTTGGGAACCAAGTCTCCTCAAATTGCTCTAGTTGGATTGACTTTTTCTGTTGCGCCGTCCCGGATGGTAAGCTTTTCTCATTAAATATACTTAAAAATTATTTGTCGTCCTAAATTTTAATCAAACTAACAATTTAATGTGTGAACTTTATTTTGTAACCATTTATTTTTGCTTTTAAATAGGTTGTAATTTAATCCTTGAATTGTAAGAAGGTAACAATTTAGTTCTTATACTTTCAAGTTTATAAGAATTTATTTATTTTGTAACAACTTTTATGAAGTAACAATTTAGTCATTAAACTTTAACATGTGTATTTAAAATTTGTAAAGATTTAGTCACTATTGTACTTATTGTTAAGATTTCGTAAAATTTCTTATATAGGTAGATCAATAAACTAATTAAGAATTTATATTGGATAATGGACCTAATATGTTTATAAGCTACAAAGTCTAAATCATTAAATAAAAAAAATTGACATTTAATTTTGATGAAATTTTTTACAATAGAAATTAAATTGTTATAAATTTGAAAGTATAAGAACTAAATTAGTACATCCTAAGTCCAGGATTAAATTGTAACACATTTGAAAGTACATACAGTAAATTATTACAAAATAAAGTTTAGGCAAAAGTGTTTTTTTTAACCAAATATACACATACACTATTGTTTCTAAATCTTTTGGCCATTTTTATTTTGGTTCTTCTATGGTTTAAAATTTTAAAATTTCCATCCTAATGTTTTATAATTTTTCAATAGAACCTTTGTTAATAAAAAGTTGATTGATCATTATGAATTATTGTTTTATTGATTGATCATTATTAATGTTGTAAAATTGAGAGGCGAAACCGGGCACCAAAACTTTACCAAAACATATAATAATAATAATAATAATAATAATAATAATACTTTACCAAAACATATAATAATAATAATAATAATAATAATAATAATAATAATACAAGTGTTGGAATATAAAGGGAGTATATATATATATAATATAAACAAAAGAAAGTGGAGATTTATGGCAAATTAAAAACAAATGAAATTAGAGAAAGTGGGAGAGAAAAAAGAAGATTGGAGAGATTTCTTTACCAAATGTGTGTTTTCTATTTATCCATCAAGAACCACTATTTATAGGCAATTAGGAGAGCATGATGTGGTCCATTTGGACACCAATCTATGGTCTTTGTTGGACACATGGAAGACACTTTGGCTATGGATAAAATGCCACTTGGTATGGATATTAAATGGGCATGTGGAATGGGCATTTATATTTACAATACTCCCCCTTAAATGCCCATTTATATAAAATATGCCTCGTTAAAAACCTTACTAGGGAAAAACCCAATGGGAAGAAAAAAAAAACCCTAGTGAAGGAAAAGAGTACATATTTTATATAGTTTACTATAATACATTCACTCCCCCTCATGGAGACATTACTTAAAGTCTTTGAGTCGCCGCATTCCAATGCTATATACTAATTTATCGAAGGTTGCAGTTGGTAATGCCTTCGTAAATAAGTCAGCCAGGTTATCTTTCGAACAAATTTGTTGTACAGTGATATCGTCATTTTCTTCAAGATCATGAGTATAGAAGAGCTTTGGTGAGATATGCTTTGTTCTATCTCCTTTGATATACATCCCTTGATTTGAGCTATACATGCTGTGTTGTCTTCGTATAACATCGTTGGAAGAGGTTTACTTGAAGACAAGTCACATGTCTCATGAATGTGTTGTGTCATCGATCTTAGCCATACACATTCTTGACTTGCTTCATGAATAGCGAGGATTTCAGCATGATTTGAAGAAGTGGCCGTTATAGTATGTTTCACTGATCGCCACGATATAGCAGTTCCTCCACATGTGAATAGATAACCTGTCTGAGATCTAGCTTTGTGTGGATCAGATAGATAACCAGAATCTGCATAACCAACTAGATCATACTTTGATTTGTTAGAATAAAATAAACTCATATCAATTGTCCCTCGAAGATATCGGAGTACATGCTTAACTCCGTTCCAATGTCTTTTTGTAGGATATGAACTATATCTAGCTAATAAATTTACTGAAAATGCAATATCTGGTCTTGTGTTATTAGCCAAATACATAAGTGCACCAATTGCACTAAGATATTGTACTTCAGGACCAAGTAGTTCTTCACTGTCATCTCGAGGTCGAAATATATCTTTCTTTACATCCAGTGAACGAACTTCCATTGGAATGTTTAATGGATGTGCTTTATCCATATAGAATCTTTTTAAGATTTTCTCTGTATAAATTGATTGATGAACAAATATCACATCTGCTAAATGTTCAATTTACAAACCAAGGCAAAATTTTATTTTTCCAAGATCTTTCATCTCGAATTCTTTCTTAAGATATTCTATTGCCTTGGATAACTCTTCAGGAGTTCCAATTATATTTAAGTCATCAACATATACAGTTATAATAGCAAATCTTGACTGAGATTTCTTTATAAAAACGCACGGACATATTGGATTATTTTGGTATCCTTCTTTCAACAGATATTCACTCAGGCGATTATACCACATTCGTCCTGATTGTTTTAATCCATATAATGATCTCTGTAACTTTATTGAATACAATTCCCGAGAACTTGATTCATATGTTTCTGGTATTTTAAATCCTTCCGGGATTTTCATATAAATGTCATTATCCAGAGATCCATATAAATACGCCGTGACTACATCCATTAGATGCATATCAAGCTTTTCATATACAGTCAGACCAATCAAATATCTTAGCGTTATTGCATCCACCACAGGAGAATATGTCTCCTCATAATCAATACCAGGCCTTTGCGAGAATCTTTGTGCAACAAGTCTCGCTTTATATCTTGTGACTTCATTCTTTTCATTTCTTTTCCTTACAAATACCCATTTATATCCTACAGGTTTGACGTTTTCCGGTGTTGGGACTACTGGTCCAAAAACCTCACGTTTTGAAAGTGAGTTCAACTCTGCTTGGATTGCTTCTTTCCACTTCGGCCAATCCTTTCTACGTTGACATTCTATGATAGATTTTGGGTCAAAATCGTCACTTTCATGAATAATATCGTGAGCAACATTATAAGAAAAAATGTTGTTA
Source organism: Trichosanthes truncata (assembly GCA_033996785.1). Taxonomy (NCBI): domain Eukaryota; kingdom Viridiplantae; phylum Streptophyta; class Magnoliopsida; order Cucurbitales; family Cucurbitaceae; genus Trichosanthes; species Trichosanthes truncata. The sequence goes on from JAWPNB010000010.1 coordinate 55,145,366, forward strand.
ATAATGATATCATTTCGGTTCCATCTCTTTCATGTTGTAACATAGTTTATAGAAATTTCATTATTATCCTCAAGCGTTTGATTTTCACCAATACTCTTTTGAGTAGTTGTATTCTGGATTTCTTCTGGAACATCCATACATTTTATTGAATCATTTTGATTCTCAACTACTTTTCTTTTTCGAGGATTTTTATCTTTAGAACCTATTGGTCTACCACGCTTCTGGCGTGCTCCAGACTCATTATTGACAACTTGTTCCTTTGGGATATCAACTTTTGATGGAGCATTTGCAGCTGGTATATATGATTTAGTCACACTTTTAGTATCTGTGATTGCATCTGGTAGTTGATTTGCTATATTTTGCAAATGAATTATCTTTTGAACTTCAAGTTCACATTGATTTCTACGAGAATCTAAATGAGATAATAACGATGCATTCCATGTAATTTCTTTTTCCAACTTCTTAATTCCTCCCCCTAATGTTGGAAAATTTGTCTCATTAAAATGACAATCAACAAATCGTGCAGTAAATACATCACCCATCAGGGGTTCAAGATATTTAATAATTGATGGGGAATCAAAACCAACATATATTCCTAACCTCCTTTGAGGACCCATCTTAGTACGTTGTGGTGGAGCAATCGGTAAATATACTGCACATCCAAAAATTCTTAGATGGGAAATATTTGGCTGCTGGCCATAAGCTAATTGCATTGGGGAGTATTTATTATAAGCTACTGGCCTAATACGTGCCAGTGATGAAGCATGCATAATAGCATGACCCCATACAGATGTAGGAAGTTTAGCTCTCATAAGCAATGGTCTTGCAATTAGTTGCAGACGTTTTATAAATGATTCTGCTAGACCATTTTGTGTATGAACGTGAGCTACAGGATGTTCAACACTTATCCCAATTGACATACAATAATTATTAAAAGTTTGGGATGTAAATTCACCAGCATTATCAAGTCGAATGGTCTTAATTGTTTTATCAGGAAATTGTGCTTTTAACTTAATTATTTGAGCAAGTAATCTTGCAAATGCAAGATTTCGACTTGATAATAAGCATACATGTGACCATCTGCTGGATGCGTCAATTAATACCATAAAATATCTAAATGGACCACTTGGTGGGTTAATAGGTCCACAAATATCACCTTGAATTCGCTCTAAAAATGCAGGTGATTCAATCCCCACTTTAGCTGGTGATGGTCTAATAATTAATTTCCCTTGAGAACAAGCATCACATGACAACTCATTGGATTGAAGAATCTTCTGACTCTTTAAAGGATGTCCATGTGAATTCTCAATAATTTTCCTCATCATTATTGACCCTGGATGACCCAATCGATCATGCCAAACACTGAATATTTCTGGATTCATGAACTTCGGGTTCATTATTGCATAACTTTCGATTACTCGTATATGAGTATAGTATAATCCAGAAGAAAAAGCAGACAGTGTTTCTAATATACATTTTTCATGTGAAACAATAGATGTTATATAAAGACACTCTATATTATTTTTACAATCAGTTTCAACATGATAATTATTTTCACGTATATCTTTAAAACTTAATAAGTTTCTTTTCGATTTGCTAGAGAACAGAGCATTATTAATTGTAAATCTTGTTCCTCTAGGCAAAATAAAGTTTGTTTTTCCAAAACCTTCAATCAGATTTGCAGAACCTGATATAGTATTGACTTTTGCTTCCAGCATTGTCAATCTAGTAAAATATTTTCTATTTATGAGTATCGTGTGCGTAGTTGCGCAGTCTGCCAGACATAAATCCTCATTGCTCATTTTCGAGTTACTCAACATATTGAAATTGTTCATATTTCTTCATTGAAAAGAAAAGAAAAACGATTACAAAGAGTCTTAAATATATATACAAACAAAACAACAACAAAAACATACTAAACAGTACTTAATTATATATTTTCATACAAATCATCCTCTACTTGTTTGATTGCATCAATTCTCTCTCCAGGAGATTCAAAATAATCAGCTACATCAAGATGCATCATATTGGAGGGGTCAAACACATCATCTTCTTGAATGACAAGATTTACCTCCACATTCTTTTCTTTTCCTTTTTCCTTCAGGGAAGCTTGATAGAGATCAACAAGGTGTTTTGACGTACGACAGGTACGTGACCAGTGCCCAGTCATTCCGCACCGGAAACATTTATGTTCATCACCTTTCGAACTTCTATCTTGTGGAGCATTTCCTTTATGATCATCACTTCGTGTGGGTTTCTTAAAATTATAATGCCCATCACGAAAATAGGTATTTCTTCCTCTACCGCGGTCCTGACCTCGACCACGACCACGACCTCGACCACGGTTATTAAAATTCACAGCATTCACTTCAGGGAATGGTGTTGCTCCAGTTGGTCGGGATTCGTGATTTTTCATCAATAACTCGTTATTTTGTTCAGCAACGAGAAGACATGAGATAAGTTCAGAATATTTTGCAAAACCCTTCTCTCGATATTGCTGCTGCAGGAGCATATTCGAGACATGAAAAGTGGAAAATGTCTTCTCTAACATATCAACATCAGTAATCTTTTCTCCGCATAATTTTAATTTTGAACTAATTCTGAAGAGTGCGGAATTATACTCACTTACTGATTTAAAGTCCTGCAACCTCAGGTGCATCCAATCATAACGAGCTTTTGGAAGAATAACTGTTTTTTGATGATCGTACCTTTCTTTCAAACCTTGCCATAGAACGTAAGGATTTTTTATTGTAAGATACTCCATTTTCAATCCCTCGTGAAGATGATGGCGAAGGAAGATCAGGGCTTTTGCTTTTTCTTGATTTGATGCATCATTTCCTTCTTTAATTGTTTCTCCAAGATTCATAGAATCTAAATGGATCTCAGCGTCAAGGACCCATGACAAGTAGTTATTTCCATTAATATCCAGGGCCGCAAATTCTAGCTTTGTAAGATTTGCCATAATAACACTATCAAAAATAATAATATATTCATATTAGAAATTTAACATAAACCAAATGCGTAAAAATGGCTTACCTATAAGACTTACCTTTAGCGGGAAAAATGACAGAGTCTCGTGCTGATAACGTGTTGTAAAATTGAGAGGCGAAACCGGGCACCAAAACTTTACCAAAACATATAATAATAATAATAATAATAATAATAATAATAATAATACAAGTGTTGGAATATAAAGGGAGTATATATATATATAATATAAACAAAAGAAAGTGGAGATTTATGGCAAATTAAAAACAAATGAAATTAGAGAAAGTGGGAGAGAAAAAAGAAGATTGGAGAGATTTCTTTACCAAATGTGTGTTTTCTATTTATCCATCAAAAACCACTATTTATAGGCAATTAGGAGAGCATGATGTGGTCCATTTGGACATCAATCTATGGTCTTTGTTGAACACATGGAAGACACTTTGGCTATGGATAAAATGCCACTTGGTATGGATATTAAATGGGCATGTGAAATGGGCATTTATATTTACAATAATTAAATATATATTTTTCTTCTTGATAGTGTTTTATGATCGATCACTATCAAATATATATTTTTCTTCTTGATAGTGTTTTATGATTGATCATTATCAAATATATATTGTTCTTCTAGAAAACTTAGATTTTAACCTCTAAAACTTATTAGGTGACTAAGTTTTTATCCAAATTCTCAATTTCATCAAATCAATTATTTGAACAAGTGTCTCAATTCGAGCATAGCTTACTGAATAAAACACTAATTATGATTTTTTTTTACTACAAAAAATGTGGGATATGAAAATTTGAACTTTTGACCTCAAGAAAAAAAGTACATGTTAATTAATGTTGAGCTATGTGCTCCTTTCCAGTTCAATTTTTATTAAAATTGTTGAGTTTAGTTTTAGCCATCATTATTTTGGAGTTTTAACTGGTTGGTAGATCTTGTACCTTGATTAATTTTGTATATTTATTTGTCATGACTTGATTTCGTGTTTATAAATGGGTGGCTTTTGGAAGATTTTTTTAAGTTTCTTGTTTTTTTTTTTGGGGGGGGGGGGGGGGAGGAGCTTCGAAGTTGAAATACAATTCGTTTAAAGTAAAAATTGATTTACTTTATTGGGTTTAGGGTTTGAACCAAGTGAAAGTATTCCAACTTACTTTAGCATCATCATGTTAAAATTTGATTAAATTATAAAAATGTCTCTAAACTTTAAAGTATGTTTTAATTATGCTATTAAACTTTAAAAATTTTCATTTTTACCCTTAATCTTTAAACTTGTTTTAAAACTACCCTTCCATCAATATTTTTCATTAAAATGAAGACAAAGAAAGTGATGCGATGTGACTTGTAAAATAATGGTAAACATGAAAAATATGACATGTTTCAATTATGCCCCTAAATTATACCCTTTTTATTTCAAAAGTTTCATTTAAACCCTTAACCATTGAAATTATTTCAAAATAACAGTTTCATTAGCTTCTCCGCTAAAATGAAGATGAAAATGTGACATGGTGTTGAACTACAAAAAAAATTATCAAAGAGCCTTAGCCACATTTGAAATGGTGTTAGATAATTTGGGGGTAGAAGAACGAATTTGGAGTTTAGGGTATAATTTTTTTTCTCCCTTTCACGATTAAAAGATTTGGGTGAAACAAAAATTTTGAGGGGGTAAATAGACCATGAAGGATGGATGAAATTTAGAGCCTCTATTTCACGATCTCGTCATCTCTTGTTTGTTTTAACATTTTCAATTGCTTGATAATAAAATTTCTTGACATGATACTTAGTGAGTTAAATAGAAATTTAAAGAATAAATTAGACCAAATTTATAAGGATCTATTTGGTATGCAATCCAAATTATGTTTCTTGTTTTCATATTTAATTAGTGCAAATGATTTTAGTAAATATATGTTTGGTAATTAACTAACAGTCTAACACCATTTTTTTTTATGAATATATTACTTAACACACTTTAAACAACTTTTGAAATTGAGATTGAATTTATAAAAATGCTACCATACACATATTCAAAAACTGAAAACATAGAATACCAAGTCTGTTATTCATTAAATCTTTTCAAGTTTCTATTTTATTACTAATCAAACGCGTCATAAAAATTGATAAAAATTCTTTTTGAATTCTTCTCTCTTAAGTTAGTCTAATTTATCTTATAAATTCTTTTTGAATTCTTCTCTCTTAAGTAGTCTAATTTATCTTATAAATTCCTATCAACTATTATGTTATACAAGCTTATTATCAATTAATTTTAACATTCACAAAACAAGAACATAGTTCAACTGACATCAAGTATAGACTAGATTAAAAATCATGCCAACATTAGAGACTTTTTTTTTTAGTTCAATAATATATAGAGTAAAGAGATTCGAACTTCTAACTTCTTGATTGAAGATATATACCTTAATCAATTGAATTATATTCAGATTGACTAACATTAGAGACTAAATCATATATTTAGTGATTTAAAAAAAAAATAGCGGTTTCTTTAATGACTTAATCCGTCTCCACTTCCTTTTTTCAATCCTACCAACTTTTATTTTATTTTATTTTTAATGAAACTTTTCTTTTCACACGGTTTGTTTTGTGTTGTTGTGTGGAATAATATTATTAGCTTTTTCCATAAACTAATGACTTCAAAACCCCATTTCACACGTTCACTAATTTTGAAATTAAATAATGGGCGTGTGATGATTATGAATTATAATAATCACAATAATAAATTAATTTATATACCATTGTGATTCTTTAACTTCTACACCAATTCACTCGTGTGTTTAATTACGTCATTCAAATGAAATTTTAACTAAATTAGTATTAGAGTCTAATTTTTTCAATCGTATAAATTTGTGTTAATTTTTTTAAATTAAAAGTTTATGAGGATAAACATAACAAACATTATAATTTCTTTTTTTCTTCTTTGAGAATAATAAATATAATATTACAATGTGAGGTAGAAATAACATTGAGCTATTCTCAATTTGACATTAATCACTACATTTGTGGTATATTAGAATTGATTTTGTTTACTAACCACTCATTCAGTAAAAAAAAAAAAAGACCACTAATCACAAAAGTAAAAATAAAAAAAGGTATTAAAATAAAATTAGGTGGTGCCAATTTGAGCATACTCAACTGGTTAACATATATATCATTGATCAAAAGGTCAAAGGTTAAAATTCTCTCATCCGTTGAACTAAAAAATAATAATGTTAATAAAAAAAAAGGGATGAGGCCTATACATTAATTCTAAAAATTGGTATAAAAACCTTATATAATATCATATAAACTAATTACTTACTTTAACTAAATTTGGTAGTAGGTCTGGAAAATGAATTATTGAAGAAGTGTTTAGTAGGATTAGAAAATCTGAGTTTAGATAAATTGAACTTTTACCCCAAACTACCTCACAAAATATTAATAACAAGACTTCATAGTCAGTGCATTTGAGGGTAGAGTAGGTATAAAAAATTCAGAACACAAAAATTTAAAACATTAAAAAAATGAATTAAAAAAAAAAAAAGACTTTAACAGTCAACAAAAACGAGAATAAGACAGTGAAAGACGAGGCCGAGTCAACAAGTTTGAAAAGCCTTCAAAAAGAAAAAAAAAAAAGAGGAAAATTAGACCCTCCGCGTGGACTTGCATTTCTTCCCCCTTTCATGGGCGCCAATACAAAATTCATCTAATTCCATTTCTTTTCCCTATAAATTCATTCCCTTTCCACTCAAAAATCCACATCCCTTCTTCTCAATTCCAAAAAAAACATCGACCGAATTCAAAGAAGAAAAAAAAACAAAATCCGCCATGGAAATGAAACTCCAGAGCTTCATCAACGCTCTGATTCTCCTCTCTCTCTGCCTCTCTGCCTCAGCTCAGACTTGCAGAAACCACAATTTCGCCAACAATGAAGTGTTCTCAGCCTGTGTGGATCATCCTGTGTTGAACTCTTTCCTCCATTGGACCTTTAATCCTTCAAACAACACCTTGAGAATTGCCTTCCGACGCCGTTCCACTTCTCCCAATCAATGGATTGCTTGGGCCATTAATCCACAGGGCCTCGCCATGTTCGGCTCTCAAGCTCTCATCGCCCACCAGAATTCCTCTGGTGTCCCTCATGTTTACACTTCCAGTGTCGATCCCCCTTCTCCAACGATGCAACAGAGCCGCTTGAGATATGAGGTTCCTCAACTCACAGCCACTTATCTCAACAACGAAATGACCATTTTTGCAACCATTAATCTTCCGGCCGGCATGACCACCGTCAATCAGGTCTGGCAGGAAGGTCCTATGGCGGGGGGTTCTCCAATTTCCCACGCCTTGACTGGCGACAACAGAAGGTCCCTCGGTACTCTGGATTTGCTCACTGGCTCCAGCACGGCGGCGGTGGATTCTGTTCTCAAGAGGAGAAACGTAAGTGTATTTGAATTTGAATGAATTGTGTGGACTTTTCTTCATATGGGTCTGTTTGAATGTCTCCATTTGCGAAACCCTTTTGGGGATTTGGCGAATCTAATTCTGGGTTTTTGATTTACAGATTCATGGAGTGCTGAATGCCGTCAGCTGGGGGACTTTGATGCCAATGGGAGCCATTTTCGCAAGGTATTTGAAGGTGTTCAAGGCTGCAGATCCAGCTTGGTTTTACCTTCACATCGCTTGCCAGACCTCCGCGTACGCCGTCGGTGTCGCCGGCTGGGCCACCGGAATCAAACTCGGCGGCGAGTCAGCTGCAGTTCAGTACAGCACCCATCGCAACATTGGGATTGCTCTGTTCGTGTTGGGAACTCTTCAGGTTTTTGCTCTGCTTCTAAGGCCAAACAAGGATCACAAATACAGAATCTATTGGAACATTTACCATCACTCCATGGGATACAGTGTGATCATTATGAGCATCATCAATGTGTTTGAAGGTTTGAAAATCTTATGTCCTGACAGTAAATGGAGAAGGGCTTACACTGGTGTCATCATCTTCTTGGGGGCTGTTGCCTTTGTTCTTGAAGTCATTACATGGTTCATTGTGATCAAGAGAAGGAGATCCAACTCCAACAAGTTCCCACATAACATCAATGGCCATAATGCCAAAGTAGAAAACAGAGTCTAGCAAGTTCTGCTGTTCTTTTACAATTCTTAGACTCTGTTCTTCTCAAGTTCCATTAGTTTTTCTGGGTGGTTTTGTTTTGGGTTTTCTTTGATTCTCATGTGAGAGTTGTTAGTGTTTGTTTTTCTTTATACTTATTTTTGTAAAGATAGAGCTGTTTCTTTTGCTTATCATTCATGATTATATTTGTGTAGTATTGCTTTCCATTAATCAATAAACAATTCTTTTAGTTAGAGTTATCCAACCTCTTTCATAAAATTGGTAGTAATACTTTGTGGACTTGTGTTCTAATGGTTGAGAGGAAAAAAAGAGCTAACTTGGAAATAAGAGAAACCAAATGCAAGCAATCTATATGTTGAATACAAATCATGCACAAAATGGATATTTATACAAAGAAGGTGTATCAAATGTAGAATTTACATTTTCCTTTGGTGATATATGTACTCGAAAAAAGGGAAGGTATGTATTCTATCAACTTTCTGAGAGTACAATGTAGACAATGTGGGACATTTCTCGAATGATTACTTGCACTCAATGCTCATCTCTCATGCTTTTTATATCAATAAATATAGAAAAACGATGCCTTGATATTTATCTCTTGCACATCTTAAGATTTAGTAACAAAAGAGAAAAAAGAAGGTGCCTTGAAGTTGAAATCAACATTGAATCTCATAGTTTTCCATCTTTGAGAACATGGAGTATCACTCAGACTCTCGAGTGGAGATTTATTTTATAACTTGAGTTTTATCTTCTTCAAACCCTTTGTCCTCTAGAACCCAAAAATGATCAATCATTCCTGTAAATACAATGGATGAAATAATATTAAGCAGTTAGAGAAATAAAAGTAGAAATTTCTTAATTTTGTTATTACCTTTAATCTAGTTTAAGGTCATCAAGAAAACGAAGAAGTTTCTTTCTATTTGCAACAAGTACACTTGTGATCTTTGGAGACTTGTTTTTATTCGCAACAAATAGCTAATAAAAAAAAAAACCTTTCTTAAACCAAAAAAAGACTTAGTAGTGCAAATCATGCCAACAATCTTCAATGGTATTTTGAATACGTCAAAGGTGTCTATTTATATTGTCTTGTTTGGATCCAATAAGTATAATATGTGGGGTGAGACCAGTAGCGGATCCAAGAATTTATGTTAGGGGGGACACAACTACACGTAACACTAAATTGCGAGTTTAGTCCCTAAACTTTCAGGTATTTATATGGTCTCTAAAATTTGAAAATGTTTAATAAGTCCATCAACTTTAAATTTTGTGTCTAATAAGTCTTTAAAGATTAAAAATAAAAAGTCTAATGGGTCCTTCAATTTTCAATTATTTTGTTTAATACGTCTCAAAACTTTTAATTTTGTATTTAATAGGCCGTTAACCTATTCAATTTTTTTTTTAAATTCATGTATCGATTAAATACAAAATTTAAAGTTTAGGGTCCAATTAGATGCGAAATTAAAATTTATGTCTAATATAGAACAGTTAATTTTTAAAAATTTTAAATATGTCAGAAATCTAATAGATACAAAATTGAAATAAAGTTGAGCGACTTATTAGACATTTGACAGTTCAAAAACTTTATTAGACACAAATTGAAAGTTTAAAAGACTTATTAAACACTTTTTAATGTTCAAAAATATATTAACATACAAAATTGAAATTTTAGAGATTAAACTTTAATTTAAACTTGGTATAAATATAATTTTATAAAGGTTTATATATATCATTTAGATTAAATATTATTAGTTACAAAATTATAATAAACCATTACATTGTTATTCACATAAATATATAAAAAAAATAATGAAACTTGAAATATTTACCAAATATTTTTTTAATATAATTAAGTTTTTTTTATCTAATTAATTTTTAAAGAATAATTCACTACCATTAAAAAGTATTTGTATTTCTTTAGATTAAAAATAAGAATATTTGTAGATATATATGCACACAAAATTAAAAACTAAATATAAAGAGCTCCTTTACTAAAAAAAAAAAAAACTCCAGCGTTTTTCATTGTTAAATTAAAAATTGAACTTTAAAAATTGAAAGGTTGAGCGCACCTCTACTCGAACCCAGGCACCACAAATTGAAATTATTAAATCCCGCGTGCCCCCAACCAACCTACCAAGAGTTATTTTTAGAATTTTGGTAAGCAAAGTATGTAGATATATAATATCATAATAATTTGAGGGGGGCACGTGCCCCTCCTGGCCCCTACGTGGATCCGCCCCTGGGTGAGACGAAAGGAAGGATGTAAATCATTAGAAAGTTGTGCAGGTACTGAAGCACGTGTTAAAAAGTGAGAACTTTAACCTTTAAAATTGTTTAAAAACAACCCTTCAATCAACTTTTCTGTAAAACTATATGAAGATGATGAAAATGTGATGTCTAGGTAAGTTGTAAAAATAGAGATACATGTAGGCACAAGTGTTTTCAATTATGCAAATTCTTGAATTTTTTGGTAAGTTTGAACTTATGCTCCTATTGTTTCAAAAGTTTAATTTTAATTTAATTTTAACCCTTATATTTTAAAATTGTTCAAATAAACCCTTTTAGCTTCTCATTTAAAATGGAGATGAAAATATGATGTGACAATGAGTTATAAAAAAAAACATGAACGGGCTTAGCCACATTGACTATAATATTTGTAATTTAACCTTATATAAATATCTCCTATATTTTTCATACAATATTTTTATGTTTTTTCTTAGACTAAATATAGAACATAGTTCCTATTCTTTTAGCCCGTTCTTAATATCATATGTTGAAGATCCCACATTGAAAAGATAAAGAGATACCTCACAATCTATAAGATACATGAGTTATTCTTCTCATTGTCAATTGTTTTTTAGATGAAACCCCATGTTTATCTAATATGTATCAGAGCCCATAAAGCCCAAACGAGTATTCGATAAAAAAAAATTGAAATATTTCGACTCAAAAATGGTGAACACAAAGAGGTACTATGTTGAAGATCTCACATTGAAAAGATGGAGATGGAACCTCATGTTTATCTAATATCATATTCAATTATTTTAAATTTTCAAATTTACTCTTAATGTATTGGAAATTTTCAATTAAGTTCTTCCGTGAAAAATTTGAATTCCACTAGTTTTTCATAGAGGTTTTGGGTTTTCTTTGATTCTCATGCAAGAGAGTTGTGTTTATTTTTCTTCATACCTTTTTGTAAAGATACACTGTTTCTTTTCTTATTATTCATGATTATATTGTAGAGTATTGTTTGCCATTATATCAATAAACAAATCTCTTTATACAGAGTTATTCAATCTCTTTCCTTTTAATTTAGATCATCGTCTAAACTAAACTTGTGTTAAATGATTAAGAGGAAAGAACGAACTAAAAGAGAATTAAGAGAAAACGAATGCAAGCAATCTATAAATACAATTTAAATTATGCACAAAATGAATAACCATACAAAGAATCGCTATATCAAATGTAGCATTTACACTTTACTTTGGTGATATATGTACTTGAAAAAAAATGAAGGTACGTATTCGAAGCAGAAAAATGATGACGATATTGACCTCAGCTCATTTTAAGGTGCAATAACAAAAAGAGAAAAACGAAGGTGCATCTCAAGCTAAAATCAATATTCGATCTCGCAGTTTTCCATCTTGGAAGACGAGAGATCGCTTAGCTCAAGAATGGAGATTTCTCTTATAACCTGAGTTTTATCTTCTTCAAATCCTTCATCCGCTGGAACCAAAAAGTGATCAATCATTCATGTACATATGATGGATGAAATAATATTAAGTAGTCAAAGAACAGAAGTAGAAGTTTAACTCCTTTAGTTATTACCTTTATCTAATTTAAGGTTGTCGAGAAATCGAAGAAGTTTCGTTCTATTAGCAACAAGTATACCTGTGATCTCTAGAGGCTTGTTTTTATTTGCAACAAATAGCTATTAAACAAAACAAAAAACTTTTTTAACAAAAAAAAAAAAAAGAACGTAGTAGTGCAAAATCATTCAACAATCTTTGACAGTACCTTGAATACATCGAAGGCGTCTCTTTGTATCATCTTGTTTGGATCCTATAAGTATAATATGTAGAGTGAGACAAGAAAGGAAGGCTGTAAATCCTTAAAAAGCTGTATGCACATGTTTAAAAGTGAGGGAGTTTACCCTGAGAAGATTCATCAAGATCCTCATGTTATCCAATGAGCTCACATATAGAACCATCACAACGGCATTAGCGTTATCGAGTAGTATATCGCCCAACAACTGAAGCAGAGTACCCAACATTAGTATCATAAAATGGCTGCAAATGCTTCTTCATTTCTCTTCATGGAAATACATAATGTTTGAGATAATAAAACCCGAAGCATTAAATCATAATGCGTCCATTGGTTGTGATCAAGTTAACTTATAACAGGGCTATTAGCATGCTTGTCATAGGCATTTGTTCTCTCTTTACCTTCACAGCGTGTCGTTTCGTGATGTAGTTAGTCGATTCCAGCAATTGCGTATTGTATTCTTCAAAGAACTGAAAAATTAGAACGATTGGAAAACAACTTTAATGAACTTGTTCATGTCAACGAAATGACACCAAAGACATGCTAATGAAAATAACTTATCTAATGCTTACCCAGTCATAATTTTTAGTAAGAAATCCAAGAACAGTAGATTTATGCCTTGTCAAAAGTTTCTGCATAAAATTAGTTCAGAATGTTTTAGTTGACATACAGCATTCTCTTAATATGCCAAAACATACGACAGCTAATTTTTATCCTACGTGACATAAAAGAATGTTATTTGGTTTTTTTTTTTTTTAGTTCAACATGTTGGATGGGAAGATTTGAATATCTAACATCTTGGTCGAGGATATATGTCTTAACTAGTTGAACTATACTGAAGTTAACGTGTTCATTTGGTTGTTACCGTTGTGAGCAATTGGTACATAAAGATACAGAACTACAACAGACATAATGAACATAAGATATGCTAAATAGAGAAGAGAGAAGAAATTCAGTCTTAACTCTAAATGTTGCGAAAGCATCTGATGCTACGTAAAATATTGGATTTTGTACGTAATCAAAAAACTTCCTCATATGCTCTGATTCCAGGACACACCTGAACCAGAAATGATTAGGGATAATGAGAAGGGAAAAGAAAAAGAAGAAGAAAATAGTTTCGCCTGTTATTCAAGGTTTTAAACATCAGCACAGAAATGTCAAAATGATACTTCTAAATGCTCAACTTCTGCTTTACAGTTCATTACATAATCTCTTTGAGAAAGATGTTTGCAAGAACAGAACCAACTGTTTCATACCTAGCAACACACTGGTGACGGATGCATTCTCTTGTAATTGCGCCGTAAGTTAAAGCAATGTCGCTGTCTTCATACCTAATTGAACCAATCATTAACCATCAATGGATGTCTTGTAATGCTAACCATTTGATAGTTCAATCTTAAGACAATAGCCATTTCTTACCCTGTTATCAGAATGTCCATAATATCCATGTTGTTCTCCAAGTACTCGGAGGCAATTATCCGTGACTTTACCTGCTGCCGCTGCAGATTGGCAAGAACATGAGTTGCACATTGTCGCAGCTGCAGGTAAGGATGCACACTAGTCAAGCTACACAACTTCAAGAACTTGCAGGTTTATGAAATGAATCAAGGGACTTATCCAAAACAATATTTTAAATGAAAATATGATCATATAATTGGAAGTGCAAGCTCATTCACCCCTGAGTTCAGCCTCGGAATGCAAGCGATAAAAAGGCGAAACGTATTCTCCTTGAAGAACTCCTGAGTCAACTGAGCACAAGCATCTGGACTTGGCTCTGTTTCACCATTTCCATAAAGAACCGTTCTCATCTGAGAGATGGTTTTATTCAGTTCAGATATCTGCATAAGGTCCAATCCAAACACAAAGTCATTTTCAATATCAAGGGAAAACAGAACACAATCAAACATGCGATTTCTTGCCACATAAACTAAATTTTCTAATAATTAATAACAAATTTCACTTGAAAAGAAAAGGCCAAGCCCATTTTTCTGCATTTGCTATGACATACATTACACGAGTTCAAGATTTATACGAGCAACTGAGGCAAATTTAAAACTACTGCAACAATTAACAAACGAAATTCAAAGAATAATACCCTATTCTCCAGCTTAAATGGAAACAACGGTGAAAAATGGAGAAAATCGATAACGATACCATCAAAATACAGTGACCCAGATGAATTTTTAACAAAATCATCACCCAATACGGATATTAATACCTTCTCTTCCCGTTTTTGCTCACGAACCTCGTCGTTCCGGTCAATGAAGACGAGGAGCTCATGTGCGTACCGGACGAGCTCCACCGGCGATCGTGGCTTCGGCTTGAAAAGTCCTTTCATGATCTTTATTTGGATTGCGATGAATGATACTGTTGTTCGTTGATCTTTTTTGTTCTTATAGGTTAACAATTTCTGGGGGGGAAAAGGGAAGATGAGAAAATGGGAAGAGGAGAAAGGGGCGTCGTTCTGTACCGGTTTTGTTGGACGTTGAAGAAATGAGGTGTTAGTTACAAATATAGCAAAAAGGAATCGGCTTTAATTCTCTAATCAGTAATCACTTCACAACCGATGGTTCAATCCTGAAATTGGAAGGGTGTTACTTACAAAATATTCATTTTTAATCGTAGCCCTGATTAAAATATAGGCTAAATTATTCGAAACGTAGGCAAAGTTTGAGTTTAGTTTCCATTATATTCTAATGTAGAAAAAGTTTCGTGTCACTATTCTTTTTCTTCAAAACATATTTATATAAACATATTCTTTTTTTAATACAATAAATATGATATGAAAATTTGAACTTTCGACTTCAAGGGAAGAAATATATGTTGTATCGTATATACCAATTACCTTTGAGCTAAACTCACTTTGATAATATAAATATATATATTTTTATTATACATATGCATGAAGTCCCATCAATATAATATTTTTCATCATGCAACGTGACAAACATACATTAATTCCATCTTATATAATCCAATCAAATCAACACGTTAAATTTTCCTACCTAACCCTTAATAGCCAATCCCAAGAATATCTCTTTGTGAGATGAAAATATCTCTTGTGATAGGTAAAATGTAAGGAAAAATTAACCATCATAGGTTGGTTTAGTGGTCAATAGGGCCTTAGATAAATAAGAGAGAATGAGTTCAATCTATAGTGTCAACCTACCTAGAATTTAATATCCTATGTGTTTCTTGTCAACCAAAAAAAATCCTACTTTCAACTTTATCTTTTCTAGCTATCAAAATTTTAATAGTTGTGTGTAGAAAGATACCTACACACCCATGTGTGGTCAAATATTGTTTATTTTAAACTTATTATTTTAATTAATTAAAGATTTCTCTATCAATTAGAATAGTCAATAAACCTTTCTGAAATGTTACTATATATATATATATATATATATATATATATATATATTTTAATTCAATAAGGGTGAGAATTCAAATCTCTAAGTTTTTTTTTGTCAAAGTGATAATATCCTAACTATTTTGTTTTTTCTTTTGAGTTCAACAAGAGTGAAAAATTTGAATATCATCTATTAGTCAAAGGTATATATTTTAACAAGTTAAACTATTTTTAAGTTGGTTACTGGAATCGTTAACTGATTGAGTTTATGAAGTTTGGCTAAATTTTTTTTTTTTTTTTCAAACAAAAGTTGGCCTAAATTCTAAAAAATACTTTGGCTTTACGGCTCATTAAACCAAAAAATAAGCATAAAAATAAAAATAAAAATATTCAACTTTCTATAGAAAATTATCCCAAAGTTCCACCACACACAATAGCAGAGGAGAGGAGAGTCATATCGTTCTACTCTCTCTAATGTTTGTTCTTCAAAGAATGGCGACTACCACTGGGTTACTCTTACACCTTCCTCTCGTAAGACCCATTTCGTCCAACGTCTCTGCACCTCGATTCTTCCTTGCAGTTGCGACCCCATTTGCAGGAAACAGGGACAAGTCTCTTTTCCCTCGCAAGAAGACCAATGGGTTTTCGACTTCCATTGCAGTGGCTACTGATTCCTCAGCACCATCAATTTCGACCCAGAACGAGGATTTGGTGGATACCCACAAGGAGGAAAGCGAGAAGGTTGTTCTTCCAACTAATGAATCCTCTGAGAAACTTCTCAGAATTCGTCACACGGTAATTCTGTTTTTTCTTTGATTTTTCCTTGTGGGTGTTCGGCTAAATGTTCTTTGAATATGGTTATAGATTCTTATCTGAGAATTTGAGGAATTTCGATGCTTAATCAAGGTTCTTAATGGGGGTTTCCCGAGTATGAAATTTAGGTTTGAACTAGGCGGGAGTTTCATTACTTAAACAGGCTGTTGCTAATTGAATTTTGTATCTTGGAGATGAAAATGAATGTGGACTTTAGGTTTTTTTGAACTCGAATTGCAATTCCTTGCAACTTAATATATCAATATCCTGTCGCATACTCTGCTTTTTTGTTTTCAGGGGTTGGGGAACTGGATATATAGCTGGGATTAACAAATTGTGGTTTTCAAATTATGTTCGTGGATGAACTTTTTCTATGGCTTCGTTTCAACTTCTTGATATTTTTTCAATTGCAGTGTGCCCACGTAATGGCTATGGCTGTTCAGAAGCTCTTTCCAGATGCTAAAGTGACGATTGGACCATGGATAGAAAATGGGTTCTACTATGATTTTGATATGGAGCCCTTGGGAGATAAAGATTTGAAGAAACTCAAGAAGGAGATGGTTGGTATACCAAATCTCTGAGCACTGAAGTCACTGGGCTTTCTCTTCATAATTTTACATCACAAGGTTTGGAATCTATAAATTAGTTTATACTTTCAGGGTATGGAATTTATTTCTCATATCATCTGTAGGAACGCATTATTAGCAGAAACTTGCCACTTGTAAGAGAAGAAGTTTCAAGGGATGAAGCTCAGAGAAGAATTGAGGCAATCAACGAACCTTACAAGATGGAGATTTTGGAAAGCATAAAGGAGGACCCCATAACCATCTATCATATTGGTAGGAATTGCAACCGTCTTTTGTACTCCTCTATTGCAACTTTTGAGATTCCTTTGTATTTAGTGCTTAACAACTTTTGATATTTTTCTTGATTGAAGGCATGGCCATTTTATCTTCTTTGTAATTGAAATTTGGCATATGAATAGCTCGAGTTTTGAGTTTCTTTTTCTTTTTGTTTCCTGGATGGCTGTATTTGAATTTCTTTATAAATAGGATTTGCTATTGATTTATATCCCAAGTTTTTCAATCAGTAGAAAAAAGTTCTCTTCGACTTTTTCTTTGTTGTTTGTTTGTGTTTTTTTTTCTTTTTGGTATGTTTTCTCTGTTTTTCTCTCATTTTTAGTAAAACATCAACAACTTGCTATTGTTTCTGGTCCTGCAACCCTTATTCTTCTTAATCCCCCTTTCTCCCTCTGGAATAATGTTAGAACTTTGTGCATTTGGTTGAAACTTAACATGGGGGCAAGATTGGGACTTTGAAGAGTACACTTCAACCACTTTGACAAGTTTCACAGAACGTTCATCACCAACTTTCATTCATTTAGATGCCATAAGAAGGAAGACCAGGATTGTGTTGGAGATGACTAGATGATTGCTCTTTGAAAAGATATTGTCAAAGATTTTCCTTTTTTTTTTTTTTTCTTTTTTGGGGTAGAGGGTATATTTATGGTTCTTTACTTGGTTAACAGGCCTCTCACTATGGCTATTGAAGTCAAAAGTTCTTATGAAGCTTGAACAAGTTTAAAATTTTCTTGTAAACACTTGAGGTTTTTTCTGATCTGGTTATTTATCTTTCTTTTTCTGGTGGGATTCAAACTTGACAAGAAGGCAGTCCAAGGGGTTTTCTTGTCTATACTCGTAATTCAAGATGATATAATTTTTTTATTTTATTATTCTATTAGAAGACTGTAAGTGTTCTTTAGCTGTGACATGATCGTTGATTAAGATTGGCGTTGGGATTTTGAGAAGAAGCAAGTCTGGAGAGACTCTCCCATATTTGAAATTAACAGATTTCTCTCTTTTCTCTATACTTTTCCAAGTTTTAAATGTTGTTTTGATTGTGATTAAGAGGATATCAGTAGCTGCAAGAGGCAGCAAATGGTGAATCATTTGTCTAGTAAATTAAGAACATCCTGTGGTGAGCTTGGTCTATTTTGATCAGCTGCTATTCCCATCCCTAAATTTTGTTTGAAGATTAAATTTATAATGCTCTCTTCAGACTTTAATTGGTTTAGGGAAAGGCTGAAAATTTTCCTAGTATCTTCATTCATTGTAATACCCTATATTCTTCACAGGAAATGAATGGTGGGACCTTTGTGCTGGCCCCCATGTCGAATCTACTGGGAAAATCAACAAAAGAGCTGTTGAACTTGAAACAGTTGCCGGTGCATACTGGAGAGGAGATGAAAAGAATCCAATGCTACAGAGGATATATGGCACTGCTTGGGAGACCGAAGAACAATTGAAAGCATACCTTCATTTCAAAGAGGAGGCCAAACGTCGTGATCACAGGCGCCTTGGAAAAGATCTTGATCTATTTTCCATTCAGGTTTAGATTTCCTCCAAAACTATTATGATGCTCTTGTTGGTAGCTGGAGTTATGCTCTTAGTTTTCTTTGGTCTGAATTATTTTAGAATATTGGCTGAACACAGGATGATGCTGGGGGAGGTTTGGTATTCTGGCATCCAAAGGGTGCCGTCGTGAGGAGCATAATAGAAGATTTATGGAAGAAATTGCACAGGGAACGCGGTTATGATCTGCTCTATACCCCACATGTGGCGAAGGCAGAGCTTTGGAAAACCAGTGGTCATTCAGACTTCTATGGAGAAAATATGTACAATCAGATGGATGTTGAAGACGAACTTTATCAACTTCGACCTATGAATTGCCCGTACCATATTCTCTTTTACAAAAGGAGGCTTACCTCCTATCAAGATTTTCCTATTAGAGTCGCCGAATTGGGGACGGTATATAGATATGAGCTGTCTGGTAGCTTGCACGGTCTTTTCCGTGTCAGAGGTTTTACCCAGGTACACTTTATGTTGGATGCTTTCAAAACTTTATAAGTTGTGATCTGCTCTATGCAGAAAATTGAAATTGACTTGGTGAAGAATTGAAATTATATTCTGATTGATCCTCATTTGTGCCTAAATAAAGACTTCAGTTGCTTTACTTATCTGTTTTGTGGATGTTGCAGGATGATGCTCACATATTTTGTTTGGATGATCAAATCAAAGATGAAATTAGAGGTGTCCTAGATCTAACAAAAGAGTTGCTACTTCAATTTGGTTTTAACAAATTTGAAGTCAATCTCTCTACTAGACCACCAAAATCAGTGGGGAATGATGAGATCTGGGAGAAAGCAACATCTGCTCTTAGAGATGCTCTAAGTGATAAGGGATGGGGCTATGAAATTGATGAAGGTGGTGGAGCCTTTTATGGACCGAAAATTGATATTAAGATCGAGGATGCATTGGGAAGGAAGTGGCAATGCTCAACTATACAGGCAATTCCTCAACATAATAATACTTTTTATTGGTTATTATAATTACAATTAGTTTTATGGAAACCAAACTTTCATTGAGAAAAAATGAAAGAATTTAAGGGGCATAAAAAAGAATTTAGGAGCCAAAATAAAGAAAAGGGCTCCAATCAAGCATGATAATACCTATCTAGTAATTACAAAAGTCCTTGCACACTGAAGCCCAAAGGGAGGTATGGAACCTAGCAAGGGACCAAACTTCCTCCCTAGATTTCTTTAACTCCTCTAAAAACTGTATTGTTCCTCTCTTCCCAACTTAATATGGCTTTTTTTTATTGATATGTGCAAGCAGAATTCTTTCTCACTGTCCTTAAATCTTCTGATTTCTACAAACTGAAGTTCGGAAAAGATATCTGACTTGAGTAAGGTCAAGTAAAACTGTTCTTTTTTGATATTTTTCAGGTTGATTTTAATTTACCTCAGCGTTTCGACATCACATATGTTAATTCAAACTCTGAAAAGAAGAGGCCTATCATGATTCATCGAGCAGTGCTAGGATCCTTGGAGCGATTCTTTGGTATTCTAATCGAAAACTATGCAGGGGATTTTCCATTATGGCTTTCTCCAATTCAAGTTCGAGTTTTGCCTGTAACGGATGCCCAGGTGATTGGTCATATACATAATATACGCATAAAATTACCTGCAGTTCATGTTTACATCAGTAACCTTGCAAGACTTGTCTTGACTTTCACAAAAATTTACATGGTCTTGTCTTGCTTATGCTCCTTGTCAAGAACTCCCATGAAAGAATTGCATGAAGTTCTTAGGAAAAATCATATCTATGATGGCGAAAGTCATTCGGAGGGATAGGACCTTGTAAATTTGATTTGCTAGCCAAAGCATTTGTAGAGATTCATTTTAGGGATTAAAGTTGAAATGTTTCATTGAAATCCCCTTGCATGTTTTGTCCCAGCTCCCTTACTGCAAAGAGGTGACCGAAAAACTCAAAGCTGTTGGTGTTCGAGCAGAAGTCTGTCACGGTGAGCGGTTGCCTAAGCTTATTAGAAATGCAGAGACCCAAAAAATACCACTAATGGCAGTTGTTGGCGCCAAGGAAGTCGAGACGCAAACTGTGACAGTGAGATCAAGGTTTGGTGGGGAGATAGGGACCATAACAGTTGATGGTTTTGTTGGAAGAATCAAGTTTGCCTCAGAGAATAGAACACCATTTTGAAGTTCTTTTCTGGTATGAATGATGGCCATTGTATTTACTTTGATCTGACTTGAAATTTTCTAATGGAGGTTAATTTCCTTGTTGAGCATATTCTCATTGTACTTTTTAATAATTTTTCACTCGATATTTTTACTGTAAATGTTAATGTAATCCTGTAGTTAAGAGGAAAATGTTGGATTTTGAGGGTTTTTTTTCTCTTCGTAGTGAATAATGAAAAAAATATACTTGATGCCATTTTTTTAAAGTTCAACCTGTGAGTTGGGGTTTGAACATCTAGATTCAATCGTTGAGTTGTGGGCTAGTGCCAATTGATAATGCTCTGTTTCTTGTTTTCAGGCCAAAAGATACATGTACTTTCTATTTCTCATTTCTTATTTTAATAAATGTTTCTAAAATTGTATACAAGTTTTAGAAAAAAAAAACATGATTTCTTATTTTTTTAAAAAAGAAAAAAGAAAATATCATTAATTTTGACCTATATAATATATGCATATTAAATTAAAAGTCGACAAAAATGGCAATCTCAATTTTTTTAATACAACAAATATAAGGTATGAAATTTGAACTTTTAATCTCAAAGGAATAATGCCAACTATGGTTGAGTTATACTCACATTCACAAATAACAATCTCATTACCACATCAGAAAATAAAAGATATAGGTTAAATTATTAAAAAAAAAATATCTTTGAACTTTGACCCTAGTTTCAAAAATATTCTTGAACTATTAAAAAATTTCATTAATACCATTGAACTATTAAAAAAATTTCAAATTACCCTTGACATTTAGGGTGTGTTTGGGGCATGAGTTTGGATTTGGATGGGTTTGAGTTTCAAATATGAAACCATGTTTGACCCAAGGTGTTCAAAACCCTTGGTTTTGAAACACTATTCCATGGGTTACAACAGTGCAACCTCATGAGTTTGTGCCATGTTTTTCTTTTACATTTATGGCGACCACTTCGACAACAACTCCAGTGAAAACTCTGACAGCCACCAAACGACTGTCGACGATGACAACTCCGACGACCTTTCTGGCGACCACTTTGACAACAACTCTGGTGAAAACTTCAGTGACCACCCGACGACCACATCGACAACAACTCCAGTGAAAACTCCTACGATCACCCGACGACCGTCGATGATGACAACTCCGACGACCACACTAACAACCCTTCTGGCGACCACTTTGATAACAACTTCTATGAAAACTCCGATGACCGTCGATGATGACAACTCTAGCGACCACTTCGACAACAACTCCGATGAAAACTCTGACGACCACCTGACGACCGTCAACGATGACAACTCCGACGACCCTTCCGACGACCACTTTGACAACAACTCAGGTAAAAACTCCAGTGACCACCCTACGACCGCTGACCATGACAACTTCGACGACCACACCGACAACAACTCCGGTGAAAACTTCGACGACCGCCAATAATGACAACTCTGACGACCACACCGGCGACCCTTATGGCAACCACTTTTGTCACACCCCGTGCCAGATCACTCTAACCAACCTAGGACGTGACATGTCGACAATCAATCGAAACAAAAAAAAAATGAAATCCAATGTCCAGCTTATCAAAACAAAATACGTTATAGAAATAATAGGTGGCTGGCAAAACTTTCTTTGAATAAAATCCTCAAAATTTCAGCAGAGTTTCCCCTAAAAAACGGATGAATATACCTGAATTTTGAAACATTATGCTCCGTAATAACAAATGTACACACACACATATATATATAACTTAGTTACTCTTCTCCAAATCCATTTCAAACACATTATTCAGAAACACTCCAACCATTCAAACGTAACTTTAGAAAGTCAAAAGCATCGTTAATAATTTACAAGTACTGAACACAAGCCAACGTGAAACACAAAATGTGGTGCGCTTAAACTCGTATTAGCCACTCTAGTTACAAAAGATGCATTTAAAGCACATGTACATACAAAATGATATGCAATCTAGCAGGTCTGGTGGCAGATGTCAACTTCAGTAGGCTCACCAGAAACTCAAACGCTACCTGGTAGAAAAATATAGGAAGAAAGAATGAGCTAAAAGGCTCAGTGAGTGGTAAATTCATAAGAAAATATCTTCCACGAAAACCATTACGCAAAACACGTACTTCAAATCTCTATAAAAATCACAAAATAAACTAGGAAGCATTTTAAAGTTCTCAAGATCACCAAAACACAGTAACATTTGTAACGATATCTCTTCAACCATAAACAACGAAAATTGAGATTATAGCTCTAGATACAATACCTCTGAAAATATAGCATTTGCAAATAACAATACATATCAATAGAGAGAGGGAGAAAATATGTAGTTACAACTCTTGAAAACATAAACATAAGCTCATAAAATTCGTCACCAAATCTGTATCCCAATCTCTATCGTATTGGCGTAGAGTAAACTCCATACGCACAGTAACTCTCTCTCTGTCATACTATGCACCGAGTAATTTCAAAATACATAGCAGAGCACATCTCTATCATACGTGCACGTAGATCAGCCTCCAAGGGCTAAGCACCCTAACATACGGCCCAAAGCCTATGTGTATGCTAGAGTGGGTCCCAAAGACCTCTCTCCCTTAGTATACTATAGAAACACATTCACATAGCATACGGGTAATCACCGTGGGTACAAAGATCCACTTTTAACATAAAACTCTTGATTCCCAAACTCTTTTTGAAAACCATACTCTTTCTCTAAAACACTATCTCATAGACTTGAGAGATTTTAAAATAACATTAAACATGTGTAAATTCTCAAATAATTAACAAATCTCTCAATAATATAAAACATTTCCAAAATTATATTTTCTCAATAAACATTACAACTCTTCGAATTTCTCAAATAACCATAAAATGTTTCCAATATATATCTAGAATGATAATTTCTACTAAAATCATAAGATTACTGGAAATTCATGAATATTTTTCGAAAATCTCATAACAATTTCTCTAATGTTTTATAAAATTATAGATTTCTTGAAATCTCATAATAATAACTCAATAACAAAAACATTTTGTAAAATAAACCACTCACAAACTATGGTGGGGTTGATATGTTCGGGTCGTAAATCGTTCCAATCTCTGTTTGACCTGAAATATTAATTGAGTCACCATATGAGAATACAACATTTTTTATCACCAACCCAAATCACATAACCTTAAAATACTTTCTTCAATTCCAACGTATATTCTTTCTTTTCACAAGTACTACTTTGTCTTCTTTTTTTTTTTCCCAAATTAAACAACAATTTCTTTCTCTCCTCTAAAAAAAACTCATCTTCCTTCTAACTACAATAATATATTCCATTCCTCCCAATTTAACTCCCATGAGTATAGCCCTCCAAACACACTAATTCTCACTTTTTAATTAATTAAAGATGTCTTATTTTTACTAAAAACAAAATTTTCTACTTTTTCCAAACTTCCCAATTTCTTCCTTCAATTGTATGTAGACACAAAAAAAAAAACATTCTTTCTCTCTCTCACCATTAACTCTATTGCATTTGACTATAATGCCCAAATCTTAATTAAATAATTCCTTTTTATTAACTTTTCTCTCCAACATTCCGCCATCTTCTTCCTCTTCCTTGTTCAACTTCTCTCTCCTTCATAATGTCTTAAACCTTCCATTCTTGCTCCCTTTAGCTTATGTTTATGAACTCCCTTTTTCTTCTTCTTTTTTTTTTTTAAAAACACTAGTTCCATAAATCCAAACCCCAAATTAAACCCAATTTCTTCCCTCTTCTTACACATCCAAACATGAGTTGTAAAGAAAATAGAAAAACCCACAATTAAACTTAAAAATTTCTCCATAAATTCCTCAAAGAAACTTACCAAACTTGAAATATTTCCTTTGTAAGACTCTTCCACCTCCAAATTTCAAGTAGTTGAAGTTAAACTCCCCAAAATAAGCTTCTCACCACAAGTTCTCATCTCCTCTTCCAAAACCCACGGTTTTTCATTGTAAAAGGGAGAATACATTATGTTATTTTATTTTAATTTATTAATTTAACCCAAAAATTCATAAACCTCCTTATCTCAAAAGATAAAAACCCCAACTTCCAATAATCTCTTAACAACACACCCTCCATTTGCCACTCATACCCACGTGCCCACCACCAAAACTAATCAAATTTTCATTTATTTTTTAATTTAATTTTAGGCCAAACTTCAAAAGACATTTTTGCCCTTTTCATAATAGTAAAAAGAAAACAACTAAGTCTTTACATAATATTATCCCCCTTTTTGGAAATTTCGTCCTCAAAATTTAGTAACTCTAGTCAAGAAATAACTGGGGATATTGGGCACGGATTTGTTCTTCACTTTCCCATGTTGCTTCTTCCGTTGTATGATTTTTCCATAACACCTTAACAAGAGGTATAGTCTTGCGTCGTAAAACTTGTTCCTTCTTGTCCAGAATTTGCATTGGCTTCTCTTCATAAGATAAGTTCTCTTTTAATTAAACTGGTTGTGACTCCAAAATATGTGTTGGGTCTGACAAGTACTTGCGCAACATAGAAACATGAAATACATCATGGATTCTGGAAAGTTCCATCGGTAGTGCAAGACGATAAGCTACTGGTCCAATACGTTCAAGGATCTCATATGGACCAACATATCTTGGGCTCAACTTCCCCCTCTTTCCAAACCTTAACATCCCTTTCCAAGGCGATATCTTAACCGCCGTATTGTGGGAAAAAATAGAGGAAATATGGCCACTCCTAATTCTGAAAAAAGTGAATAAACTCCTCCTAATTATGTTTAAAGGCGATAAACTCCTCCATCTCTGCAGACGAAAAAGCTCTTTATGTTTCTTCAATGATGTTGTCTTCTTGTTTTCGCCACTTCTCTCCTGTCGTCTCTTCCTTACCTTCTTTGTCTTTGCTATTCTTTCCAGCTCTAAGTCTTTTGCTAGAAAACATCTCTCCTTCAAGTTTGTGCCATGGATGAACCCCTCCCACTCTTAGACAACCTCGCTCAAAATCGCAATAATCGGTTTCAGTAACTTCGATCAATTTCTCGCTAAATTATTGTTTGTCAAAGCCATTCTGTCTTGTCAGATTCCCATTCTGACCACTCCGAGGAGGCCCATAATCTGGAAGAGTGCCCAAAAGCCATTTTGATACGTACCTCAATAACGTCCACTGAGAGCAGCCCCAAAACTTGAAATTTTTTAAAGTTTAAGAGTATTTTTGAGATTATGGGTCAAAGTTTAAGGGTATTTTCTATAATTTAACCAAAGGTATATAGTATATTCATATATATATTTTTTTTCTTAAGCAATAGAAGTGTTTGGTGCTCAAAATCCAAAAACAAAATGTAGAAATAAAAAACTTTTAACAAACTGACTCAAGATCTATATTAATCTAAACAAAGATTTTATGTATCACTAGAGATGGTGAGGTCTAAATTTGATGAAAATGTCGATAGAATTATTGACAAAATATTGGTATCAATAGATATTTTTAGAAAATTAAAAAAAAAAAGCCAATATGAACACAACTCAATGATAATTAGCATGTATTTATTCTCTTAAAGTTAGAGGTTCAAATCCCATACTCCATTTGTTGTACTAACCAAAAAAAAAAAAAACATCCATAAAAATGAAAGAAAAAAACCACAAATATGTTTAAAAGATCAAATCAACATTTTACACTTTTAAATAATTAAATTTTCTTATTAGAATTTATATGATCTTCAAAACCAAATATATATATGGTGCCCTCTTAAATCACTCAGCAACATAGGCATGGGACAACAATCAAATTCCATATATGAGGAGTTTTAACTACCATTCATACAACCAAGTATTTATAAAAGCAACTCTATTTTTTCTCCACACATAATGGTAGGACTAAAAAAGCCTGAGGTTGAAAGAAACAAAACCTTCTCACCACCAAAACAATTTATGAAAAAAAAAAGCCACCTATAATTAGGCACAAAACTTTTAGTGGTCTGTAGTTTGTCTATGAATTTTCTCATCCTACTATAAAAACTTCACTTCTACACAAAGATTTTCATCACCAAATCTACAAACAATCCAACCATGTCTTCACAAACCACCTCACGATCAGCCACATTCATCTTCTTCTTCTTTCTGGGCCTCGTCATAAATGGCCAAGCTCTTGATTTCTATGTCAAAAAATATGGAGCACGAGCCAATGGAAATTCAGACGATAGCAAGGTTTTTCAATTAGTTACAAAAGAAGCAATTTCTATTCACAAAAATTATTCGATGTGATCACCACAATGTGGCTGCTCCTAATATCAGTGCGATGTAGGGTCAAAATCTACTTGTCCCTATTAACCGTTCCATATAGGTTCGAAATTCAGTTTTTAATAATTCTCTCTCGTACATCCAAAAACATATGATTTCTCGAACTTAAGGTCATTTGAGCCATTTTTATATCATTGGATGTACGAGAGAGAGAAACTGAACTAAAAATAGTAGCTTGACCATATATACCTACATCCAATAGTTAAAAGGAGTCAGCTACATTGTGACGGTCAAGTTGAATAACTTTTTGGGAGTTCGAGGATGGAGGGGGAGGGGCTAAAAGTTGATGATTTTGTGATGGGGTTTTGTTTGTTTTGTTTGTTATAGGCCATTATGAAGGCTTGGAAGGCTGCTTGCATGTCAACAAAGCCAAGCAAAGTAGTGATACCAGGTGGGAGATATGTGGTGGATTCGATGAAATTTCAAGGGCCATGCAAGGCGCCCATCAATGTTCGAGTGGACGGCACACTGCAAGCGCCGCTCAATATTCAACACATGAAATCTGACGACAGTTGGATCGTTTTTCAGTACATTAATGGGCTCACTCTCTCTGGTAGTGGCACTTTTGATGGCCGAGGATCTCTTGCTTGGGAGCAAAATCAATGTGCTTCTTCTGGCAAATGCAGCTCCCTCCCTATTGTGAGTCTCTCATAAAAGGGTTTCGTTTTCTTTTCGTTACGTTTGAATCTCGTTTTGGTATCTGAACTTTCAAAATCTCTATTTTAGTCTGTGAATTTTCAAAAAGTGACTATTTTGATTCTGATTGTTATTTTACCACCTGACATCTGTTCGCCTAATACTTGTCTATCAAACCAACGCGTGGGTTTAATAAATGCCTTTACCTACACTAGTAGCTATACATTATCTATTTGTTAAAGGTAAAGGTAAAAACATAAAGATAGGAGTGAAAATGAATATTATTACATTTTTTTTAAGTTTAAAGACTAAAATAGACGTTTTGAAAATTGAGGGACAAAATAGAACAAACTCTAAGTTCACGAACAACTTTTATAGGTTTTCGTGGTTTCTTTCTTTGTGAAAACTAACAAATGGGTTTGTGTTGCAACAGAGCTTGAGATTCTCCAGCCTCAACAACTCTATAATCCGAGACATAACTTCAACAGACAGCAAGTTCTTCCACATGAATGTGCTCAACTGCAGGAACGTGACCCTTCAAAACATCAACATCGATGCCCCCGGCGACAGTCCGAATACAGACGGGATCCACATCGGCCGATCGACCGGGGTCAGCATAAGCAATGCCAGGATCAAAACAGGCGACGATTGCATTTCGATCGGCGACGGAAGCCAACAGATAAAGGTGGAGAAGGTGAGATGCGGACCTGGCCATGGGATTAGCATTGGAAGCCTTGGAAGGTACAAAAATGAGCAACCTGTGTCTGGAGTCACCGTGAGAAATTGCGAAATCTCAAACACCATGTTTGGAGTTAGAATCAAAACATGGCCAGATTCTACAAAAGGAATTGCCACCAATATGCAATTTGATGGCATTGTCATGAACAACGTTGGCACTCCTATCCTAATTGACCAACAATATTGCCCATTTGGCGAGTGCCAACACCAGGTAATAAATAATTAATTCTTTAAAGCAATTTCTAATTAAAAGGTAAGATGTAAAAACATTCTTATTGATAATATTTTTTGAAAAAGTGTTTAAATTTAGAAGGTATTCTAAATAGACCTTTTGTTGTTCGTTCTGCGTCTGCTTCGAAAATGTTTAAGAATGAAAATGAAAACAAGTGTATGTCTTAAAGGGTAGCTGATGTTTTGGGTTTCTGATGAGATTTGTTTTGAACATAAATATATATAGGTTCCATCTCGAGTTGAAATAAGCAATGTGGGGTTCAAGAACATCAGAGGGACATCTACAACTCAAGTTGCTGTAAAGCTTGTGTGCAGTAGAGGCTATCCCTGCAAGAATGTGAATCTATCAAACATAGACTTGAAATACAGTGGCACCAATGGCACAGCCATATCAGAATGTTCCAATGTCATGCCTACAATTTCTGGAAGAGTGGTGCCACCAGCCTGCACTAGGGCTTTTGCAGCTTGATTAATGCAGAAGAAACTTAACAAAATTTATATATAACTATAATACTAGCACCCTATTTTCATGCTTTTGAATGAACGAGCATGATAAGAGGTGAAGTTTTAATTGTAACCCACAATGGGATTTTTCTTCTTCTTTTTATTTATTTTTTATTTTTCTCAGTGTATATCTTTAGGGCCTTGTTGCGCAGCCCCCATATGTTATGGGACACTGCATTAAATATATATACAAAATATTGAATTCTCCTTATCACGTTTGAAATTGTAAGTGTTTCTTATATGACATATGTAGAATTATTGACTTAAACCTAGTTTAATTGGCGAAGATATTACTTACCTTCCTAAATTTGGAGGTTCAAATTTTCAACCACCATATTTGTCGAACTAACTAAAAGATAAAAGGAAAAAAAATTGTAGAACATTTATAGAACTATCATTGTTTTCGTAAAATTTGAAATTTGTTAGAAAAAACTTTGAAAATTTATTATAATGAGGAAGCTAAGGTTAGTTTTGATAAATGAAAAAAATATTGCAATTTTGAATCGTATAAATTGATTGTAATATTTTCTTGGGTTAAATATATGTTTTAGTCTCTAATATTTAGGTGTTTTTTTAATTTATTTCCTATTTTTTTTTAAAGTTTGAATTTATTCCCTTATGATTTAATTCAACTATACCATTCTTGTCAATGAATAATGTTCAATTTGGCTAATGATAAACTTGCATGACATAATGCTTAGTGAGTTAACAAAAATTTAGAGAAATTAAGTCGCTAATTAGAGAAAAAAAGAGTCCAATTTCTCATCAGAATTTCTAGGAAAATTTTTACTTTTTTTTTTTGTTTTTGAAGTAGCCTAATTCATCTTCTAAATTTTCATCTATATCACTACATTTTATGTTATTTAAGTGTTGTTAAAATTGCTTACCACAAGTTTGTAGTGTCAAGTTTTAATATAGTTGACAAGAAGGCCGGTTAAGTGTACCTTCTAGCTAGGATTAGGGTTGAAATCTTTCTACGTATTGTAATTTTTTTTAGTTCATGTATTGTAATTGATTGACCTTTAAACTTTTAGATAAATCAATCTAAAAATTTGATAAAGAGATAAAGAAAAAAAATTAAGAACATAAATAAGATAAAGAAATAAAAAAAGATAGAAAGGCTTCTAAAAATTTGATCATTTCACCTAATTGATTTATAAAATCATGCCTATTAATTTTCAGTTATTCTCCTCTTCCTCATGATTTGTTGGCAAGAATTCTAATTTGTATACTATCTCTCTAGAGCAAAGTTAGACCTAATATGTAATTAAAGTCCAATATTAAAAATTACAATTTTTTTTGAGAAAAAAAAATTACAAATTGATTAAGAACAATTTATTTATGTATCTCATAGGTTTTGTAGCTAGGTCTCCCTATTAAACTAAGCCCATGTTGAATTATTAATATCTGACCTAAATTCCCCCACTACAACAAATTACAGATATAATAGGTTTTATTAACAGCATCTTTAATGCTATTAAAAATGCGCATAAAATCACAAAATATAAAGCATAAAATCAATTTTAATATAAAGCATAAAATCAATTAAGATTCAATCGGGTCAACATGATATGAAATTAGAATAATCTTTAAGAACGAGAAGGAAACTAAAATAGGAAGGAAGGAGGACGAATCTTAAGCACAATGCCAATCTTCTCTCCTTGTGGCTGCCTCCAAGATTTTTTTTTTCTCTAACCTTCCAACCGATCTTCATATTTTTTAAGTACAACATGTGAGGATGGAGATTTGAACTTCTAATCTTTTGATCGATGATATAATGTCTTAACCAATTGAACTACGCTCATGTTACCCTCAACTGATCTCCATTTGACAGGAGAAAATAAGGCGTAACAAATGCTCCATTTGACAGGGGAAAATAAGGTGTAACAAATGGATTCATCAAATATCTATTTAACAAATTTGTTATCTATTAAAACTGTTTTTGGAATTATGTGATCTAAATAGTAGAAATTCTAAAAAAAATATTTCTATGTTTTCAGTGTATCAAGATTTTGAATCTAAAATTTTAAAATGCAGAATTACATTAAAAAAGATAATTTTTTTTTTGATAAATATAACATTTTATTTTACAAATTCATTTTATTTTTGTTAAAATTAAAATATGTATAATATAATATACTATAAATTATATGATATTATAAAATAATAATTATAAAAAATTTATAACATAAAATATGTTCATAAATTAATTAATTATAGTTGAGATTCAACTCAATATTTAGTTGACAACTACAACTATTTTTATATTTTAATAAATATATTATCAAACGCATTGTAACAACTCTTTAAATTGGAATTTAGTTTCTAAATTTTGCTACAAAATATATATTCAAAAACACTAAGAACATAAAATACAACTTTGTTTTTAAATATATTCCTTGTTTTGAAATTTATGTTTCCATATCACTAACAACTAAACACACCCTAATTGTTTTGATAACTTGAGCTTTTTTTTTTTTTTTTTGAAAAATACCTCAGAAGCTTTTATTCCAATATCGAAAGTGCAACAGCACCAAAATGAGAATTAATAATGGGACAGGAACCCCCATTATAACTTAAATTATGACCAATATCTAGATTATTAATCTCCTTTAGCCACATCGGAAAAGAGTCCATCCAACTATCCTTAGAATTTAAATTACACGCATATGCAGCAATAGTGGGCAACTTTGTTAGCTTCGCGAGGGGCGTATTGGAAAGACATAACACCTTTTGAAGCTGCCAGTTGTTGCGCGTCAGCTGTAAACAACGAGAGTTTCATTACGTCATTCTCTTATTTTTGCAATGATTTGATAATGGTGCTAGCATCTCCTTCAACACGAACTCGACAACTAGCATCCACGGGTATAACTCGAATTCCTTCACAGATAGCAGTCACTTCAAAACATTCAATTTTCCAGTGGTAAGTTATATTTGAACAACCTGCAGCAAACATTTTTCCATGACTGTCTCGAATGATCCATCCTGTTCCTTTGTTGGAAAGAAATTTTTAGAGATTGGAGGTTAAACTTGAAAGATGGATTTTTGAGAAAGAGGCTACTTGTATTATTGGTCACTTCTAGCTTTTTGGCTTGATACAAACTCTAAGACATCACCTCTATTTATACTAGTTGCACCTCTTAAACTTATGGCTATGGTTTTGCTAACACATATACAATCTAGTGGTTACAAATGACTATCTAGAATGTTCTTTACAAATATACATTTTCTCTCACATTCTAGAGAATTCTACATCATACTCTCAAATATCTTCAAAGAGATTTATCTAGAATATTCTAGTACTTAATGTTTATAGAAATTGAGCTCTTATTTAAACTAGGCCCAACTACTAATTACCCAAAATCAAGTTTATTTTCAACACCCCATCTTAAACTTGATTTTGTTACTCCAAGCAAACCTCTCAGCCTTGTGAAGTCTTCTTTTTTAAGTGGCTTGGTGAAGATATTAGCTACTTGATCGTGAGTCTTCACGTAGTCCAAATGCACATCCTTTCTTGTGATGCACTCTCTAATATAGTGGTAACGAGTATCAATGTGCTTACTCTGGTCGTGGAAAACTGGATTCTTACCTAAAGCAATTGTTGACTTGTTGTCCACAAAAATCTTCGTCGGCTCCTCTTGTGACAAACCCAACCCTTTTAGCAGATTTCTTAGCCAAATTGCATGACAAACGCATGAGGTAGCAGCTACATATTCTGCTTCACATGTAGAAAGAGTAACAATTTGTAGCTTCTTTGACGTCCATGTGAAGGCAGTGTCTCCCATGTAGAACACAAAATTAGTCGTGCTCTTGCGGTCATCCATATCTCTACTTCAATCACTATCACTGTATCCCACGAGCTTATAATCATCAGAAACAGAATAGTACAAACCGTAATTTATCGTACCTTTGATGTACCGAAGAATTCTCTTTGCTGCCTTCAAATGTGTAGTTGTTGGTTTCTCCATATAGCGACTGACAACTCCAACTGCATAGAGAATTTCGGGCCTTGTGCATGTCAAATACTGCAAACTTCCAACTAAGCTCTTAAAGAGTGTTGGATCCATTTTTTCTCCTTCCTTGTGATTTGATAGTTTGGTTCCACATTTCATGGGTGTGTTGACTGGATTAGAGTCAACCATCCTGAACTTCTTGATCACCTTGATCTCTTCATCCATAGAGCTTTTCCAATTTTTGTTTTCCACAACTTTTGGGGAGTTCATGGGCTCACAATCGACAAGACAAAAGAGAGTAAGATTATCTTGATTTGTAGTTACCTCATAAAGTTTTTGTAAGCTTTTGAAGTAGTGAACTCTTTAACTTGAACTTTCATTCTCTTGAGAACTTGTAGTTGGTGAAGCTGGTGGGGTAGGAAGCTCCTCTCTTGTTTGCTCTGCCCTTGTTTCTTCCATGTCATATTCTTCAAAGTATGAAAAGAAGTTGTAGTCTTCATCATGTTGTCTTCAATCCCATTCTTCTTCTTCGTCATCGAATACCACTTCTCAATTCATCGATTCATCGAGTTCTACGAACATACTCCTTCTTTCACACATATGGTTGCTTGCCCCGGTGTCTAGGTACCATCTATTATCTTTGTTCAATTCATTATCTATGCAAGCCATCAATAAAGTGCCACATTCTTGACTTTTTTCTTCAATGTAGTTTGCCTTCTCTTCAACTTTATTGTTGCTAGTAGCTCTACATTCAGATGCATAATGACTAAATTTTTGACAATTGTAGCATTTAATATTTGACTTATCGTACCTTGATCTTGAGTTGCCTTGCCCATGACCTCTTGTTGAGTTTCCTCCTTTTTGAAAGTTATTGTTGTCATCATAAGGCCTCCAACCTCGTCCTCGTCCTTGTCCATGACATCTTCCTCACCTGCGATGTCTACCATGACCTCGTCCTCGTTGGCTTCTATCATTGTGGCTAATTCCTCCAGTAGTTGAGTCAACTCGTAACTTGAGTAATTGATCTACAATTCCTTCCTTCTTCTTTTTATTTTTTTCATATGCTTGTAATGAACCCAAGAGTTGCTCAATGGTCATAGCCTCCAAGTCTTTTGTTTCTTCGATTATGGCAGCAATATGCTCAAACTTTGGATCTAATGATCTTAGTATTTTCTCCATAATTTTTACATCATCGAGCTTTTCACCATTTCTCTTAAGTTGATTGGTGACCGTTAAGACTCTAGAGAAATATTCAGAGATGACTTCCCCTTCTTTCATATGCAAAGTTTCAAACTCAGATCTTAGAGTTTGAAGATGTACCTTCTTGGCTGGATCCGCTCCCTTATACGATATTTGAAGCTTCTCCCATGCTTCTTTCGTCGTCTTTGCTTTTGAAATCTTCTCAAAAGCATCGTCATCTAATCCTTGATAGATTAGATAAAGAGCCTTCTTGTCTCTCTTTCTTGAGTCTCTCAAACTATCCCTTGTGTTTGACAAAGACTACCATCATTCTCCGGCTCGGTGTGTCATTTCTCTACTATCTCCCATACATCTTGCGATCCAAGGAGAGCCTTCTTCTTGATGCTCCAATTATCGTATAACTCTAATTCCTTCCCAGATAGCAGTCGCTTCAAAACATTCAATTTTCCATTGGTAAGTTATATTTGAACAACCTGCAGCAAACATTTTTCCATGAATGTCTCGAATGATCCATCCTATTCCTCTATTGGAAAGAAATTTTTGAAGATTGGAGGTTAAACTTGAAAGATGGATTTTTGAGAAAGAGGGTTACTTGTATTATTGGTCACTTCTAGCTTTTTGGCTTGACACAAACTCTAAGACATCACCTCTATTTATACTAGTTGCACCTCCTAAACTTATGGCTATGGTTTCGCCAACACATATACAATATAATGGTTACAAATGACTATCTAGAATATTCTTTACAAATACACATTTTCTCTCACATTCTAGAGAATTCTACATCATACTCTCAAATACCTTCAAAGAGATTTATCTAGAATATTCTAGTACTTAATGTTTCTAGAAATTGGGCTTTTATTTAAACTAGGCCCAAATACTAATCACCGAAAATCAAGTTTATTTTCAACATCCACCTCTTTGCAAATTTTCATTCCATGATGCATCACAGTTCACCTTCCATTCACTTTCTTCTGGTGGTTTCCACCTTGGTGACGTGCTACTTGTTGCCTTTGGGCACTTCTTGTTTGACAATCTGTGAACCGCAAACTACGAGGCCTATCCCAAAAAGCTTCCATGGACCTCTGTATTCCTTCAATCAGTAACTAGGTGTTCGAAGTCTATTTCTGTCACTCCAAATTTGCCAAAGGATGATAAGGCTTGTTTTCAGCTTCCTCTCTATTTCCTTGGAGAACATATTGTTGCAATAATCCTTTGTAGTCCAATCGCTCCTATTACAAGATGGAAAATTATCAATGAATGAGCAACAACAGCTCCAAACCTCACGAGAGAATTTGCATTCCCATAGGAGGTGAGTTACCATTTCCAAATGTCTTTGGCAGAATTAACTCCCTTTTGGAGTAAATTTGCTTGATTTGGAAGGATATCATGGTAAATTCTCCTGTCGCAAATTCTTATCTTCGAGGGCACCTTAGCACTTCAGAAGCCTTTTCAGAACTTTATTTTTATCTCCACATTAGAAGAAAAAGTTTCCTCCAAATTTGACAGCATCACCTCGAGCTTGTATGCACTTTTTACACTAAAGACTTCATGTTTATCTTGGCTCCAAATAACCGCATCCTTTGGCTTAAAAGGACTAAGGAGAATATTGAGGATCTCACTAGCATCCTCTGGAATAAAACAATCCTTTATTAGCCCTTCATTCTAATGCCCAATGTTATTTAGAAGATGGGCTACAATTCACTGTTGAATTCTTTCATCCACTAACACTGAACGAGGATTACCTGCGCAAGGGAGCTAAGGATCAGAGCAACGTCCATGTTCATTCCATTACCAATTCTTTATCTCATATCTTTTTGAAAAAAATATCTGTCCCATACGATACTCCACCAAGTATTTGAAGGATTATTCCCCAGTTTGGCTTTTAAGAAGTTGCCATGCTTGTAGTATTTTCGGCGGAGAATCTTGACTACAAGGTTATTCAGGAGTCTAATGTGCCGAAAACTTTGTTTTTCTAGCAGAGCTTGGGTAAAGATTCTCAAATCACTAAATCCCAGCCCTCCTTGGTCTTTGCCAAGATACATTTTCTTCCAACTATTCTAGTGTATTTTCCTGTCACCATTAGAAGAACCCCACCAAAATCTAGCACAGACAGAATTAAGTTAATTGCATAAAGAGATAGGGAATTAAAAACAACTCATCATGTAAGTAGGAATAGCTTGAGTCACTGCCTTGATCAAAACTTCCTTTCCTCATGTCGAGAGAAACTTGTCTTTCCAGCCTTGAAGGGCCTTCCACACTCACTCCTTGATTGTACTGAACACCTGTTTCTTGTTACGAGAATTCTGCGATGGGAGATTAAGGTATTGTCCCAAGGAGATGGTATGTTTAACAACAAGTACCTTTTTGATCTCATCGATTTTTTCAGCTCTTGTGTTTGAACTAACCATAAACATTGATTTCTCCCTTCTCATACAATGATAAAACATGTTTTATTTCGACGCTGTTTTGCCTTGAGACCTTAAAAAGTATAAGATTATCATCTGCATAAAACAAGTGAGTTAGCACAGGATAATATTTATTTATACGCAAACTTGTGATCATTTTCCTCTGTTCGACATTTTAAAGGATTGCCAAAAGGCCCTTTGCACAAATGAGACACAAGTAAGGGGAAAGAGGGTCTCCTTGTCGAAGGCTGCAGTTAGGTTTGAACAACTTCCTAGGAGCAACACCCTGAATTGGACGGATTTGACACACTTCATAATTAATGAAACCCAATGCTCTACTAAGCCCATTTTTTCCATCATCTCCCACTCCACTCGGTCATATGATTTGCTCATATCTAATTTCATAGCAACTATTCGTCTTTTCCTTTCCTCCTATTTTTAATCGCATGAATGCATTCAAAACCAATTAGCACATTGTTTGTTATCAATCTTCTTGGGACGAAAGCTGATTGGGTTTGTGTAATGACACTTTTTAAAATCAATTTCAGTCTGTCAGCTAGGGTTTTTACAATAATCTTATAGGCAACATTGCACAAACTAATCGACCTGAAGTCCTTCGTGGCTTTTGGCTCTTTGATTTTTGGAATTAGAACAACATGCGTACTATTCAGCTACTCAATGTTTTCATTACCATTTAAAAAACCTAGACACATGTGCTCCACGTCCATTCCCACAATATCCTAATATTTCTAATAAAAAAGATGGTTGAAAACCATCTAGGCTTAGGGCCTTAGTTGGGTGCATATTCTTGATGGGACCAAAATTTCATCTCTGGTAAACAGTTTGGTCAGACCCCTGTTTTGCTCGACTGAGATTTTAGGTGTTATGGCTTGCAACACTAAGTGAATCTCTAGGTTGTTTGGGTTTAAAGAGGTGAACAAGGTTTGGAAATAATCCATAGCTATATTTCCTAGGGTTGAATCTTTTTCTCTCCAATCACCAACAACATTTAGTAGATCCCAGATTATATTATTCCTCTTTTGATTAGCTTTGAGGTGGAACCATTTTGTATTTCTATCCCCCCAAATCAACCAATCCTCTCTGGCTCTCTACTTCCAATATAATAGCTTTCATCTTCCTCTAGCAGAGCTTCTAACTCTTTCTCAGCTTTACGAACCTAATCCATCACCCTCCTCGAATCATTAGCCATTAACGGCTTGATCTCTTTGTATTTGTGCTTAATAGCTCCCTTTAACGAACCTTGAAACTGGTTAATGCTCCACTGTTTTAAGTGCTTTAAACAATTATCCACCTTAGCCCCAAAATCTTGAAAATTACTTCCCATGGTTCCATTCCAGCTCAACTCAATTATAAATTTGCACTCCTCATGGTTTGTCTATCCTTCCTCAAACTATATTTCGCCTAGAACAACGTGGCCTATTAGTTAGATCATATACCCATGTTGCCAGTATTTTTCGGTGGTCCGATGCCAGTCTTTCCAGATGGAAGACTTTCATTAAACCCCTAAGATTAATCATGGAAGAATTAATGGAAAAATGGTCGAGGCATTCCTAGATTAAAATCCCATCATAATTGATGTTGCACCAAGTAAATTTATCTCCAACATAACCCGGATCCATCAGGCCACAATAATCGATGTTTCCCTAAACTCTTCCAAACGTCTCGAAGGTTTCTCCTCTCCCCCATCTTTCTCACTGTTAGAAAGAATCTCGTTGAAGTCTCCCCCTAGAATCTAGGGGAGGTCATTCACCGAGTGTAGGCATTTCATTAACACTCAAGTCTCCTTATGTCTCTTTGTCACTGGATTTCCGTAAATGCCCGTAAATCGCCAATTTCCCTTAGGATCTCTAATTACCATGTCAATATGCCATGTTGAGTAAGAGATAATGGATAGATTCAAGTTACTTGACCATAGCAAAATTAAACCTCCACTTAAACCCCTACTTGGAACAAAAAGACATCAATCCAAAGAAAACTCACGCTTCAATTACTCCTCATACTTATCATTGCATATAGTTTCCATTAAGAAAATTATTTGGGGATGGTGCCTATTTACTAAATTCCTTAGCAACCTTAATGTTTGGGGGTTCCCTAGCCCCGAACATTCCAGCTTAATATTTTCGTAATCCTCGACGAGGCTAAAAATCAACCTCCACCGTTGATATCTTTTCTGAAATCTCAGCTTGAATACAAATACATTTTCCTTGTTGTTCCTTAGTTTGCACATCCATCTCGTGTTTAGTCCCTACTAATTTTGTTCCTTCTTGCTATTCTTTTCCATTTTTTCGGGCTTTTTAGAGAAATAAAGGTATTTTTTAAACATATTACAAAAAACGAGTATAAAAGCAAACGTTTTACAAAAAACATGTATTTTTTTTTGTCTTTATTGGAATGCGTCTCTTGTAGAGACGCATTCTAAGTAGAATGCGTTAGTGAAAGAAACGCATTCCAACACCCACTTCATTTCCCTGAGAATTTTCCTCTTCCTCTTCTTTTTCTTGGTCGTCGTCGTCTTCTTCTTCTTCAGTAGTGTAATTTGCTTCTGGGAATGCTCTGAAACACCCAAAATCTCAGACCCCATCGTCTTCACTTTCGCCCATACCACCGAAATCTCCGCTGATTTCCTCCGCCGGTGGTGGCGGCGGTGGCTACGACGAAGCTTGTTGGAATCAGAACCCCTCGCTGGACTACAAAGTGGGTTTGGCATTAAAAGACAATCCTTACAGAGAATCAAAAAAGAAGAAGAAGACGAAGAAAAAAGGAGAGTGAGTCAGGTTTTGGTTTTGGCCACCTACTGTTTTTTGTTATCTACTTTCCCATTCTTGCTGTAAAAATGACAAAGTAAAAGCTTCTTTTTCCTCCTTCTCTCTCTCTCTGTCAGCCCCACCATCGCCATTTCTGTTTTTCTCTGAAGCAATAGTTAGAACCGCCCCTTCGAATCATTGTTTCGAATAAAGAAGGAATTACCCTCATATTGAAATTGGGAAATTTTAGTGGGTGAGTGAAGAAATACGAATTTGTCGGCAATTTCACATGGACCCACCTTCAATAATGGCCTAAAAAAATCCTCTTCGCTTCATTCTCTATTCTCTAAAAAATCTTCTTCTTCTTCTCCACGCTCCGACCCACACCCAGAGGACGCGCACCAGCCACACCGCCACGGTCCGACATCCTCATCTCAGATCCACGCCGTCTGCATCAGACCCACTCCGTTTCAATCATTCAAAATATTAAAAAAAAAAAAAAAAAAAACCAGTCGCCGCCGGCCCAGATCTACTCAATGCAGTGTGTGTGTTGGAATGAGTCTCTACTAATGACGCATTCTGACCGCAACCTCAGGACATTGTTGACCGAAATTCATGGAATGCGTCTCTTGTACAGACGCATTCCAATAAAAACAAAAAAACTACTCGTTTTTTGTAAAAAGTTTCGGTCTTCCCACGTTTTCTGTAATAAGTTTACAAAAGAACTCTATTTCTCTAAAAAATCCCATTTTTTCATACATGCCTGACGAAGTTTTGTTTTCTTTAACAACCCCTATAGCAGATCCAATATGAACCTTATGAGCTTCTGTCTTATTTATGCCCATATCTTTTATTTCATCATGGCCCACCTTAGCTTCCATAGGGTTAAGAATGCAAACCCTACTTTCCTCTTCCTTTCCTTCGTACTTCAACATTTCCCTTCCTTTGTGCGAATCCAATAAAATTCCTTTCCCTTTCTTTTTTTATAAATCTTCCATAACAGTGGCATTATTATCGCTGCAACCATTAACTTTGCCTTTATTTGCTCCATCTGATTTATTCGTTCCATCCACCGAAGATTTTTGCTGATTTCTGTTGATTTCATAGGAGTTTCCTTTAATGAATGTGTGTGTGACGGCGTCCCGTTAGTTTTCGGTCGCCAGCCAACGGGGCTCAACCCAGTCGAATCATCCCTGTCCTCCTCACCGGTTCACCATCGGACCTCTCATAAACTCTCTTACCGTTGCGCCAACCTCCTCTGCCTCGACCCCTCTGTCTTCTTGGCATAACTTGAGTATTTGGTTCAATTGTCACAAATGTTAACATAAA
Organism: Trichosanthes truncata; assembly: GCA_033996785.1. NCBI lineage: Eukaryota > Viridiplantae > Streptophyta > Magnoliopsida > Cucurbitales > Cucurbitaceae > Trichosanthes > Trichosanthes truncata. The sequence goes on from JAWPNB010000010.1 coordinate 55,186,292, forward strand.
TTGCTTTTGGTCAGTAATTAGAACATGCAAACAAACTCAAGACACTCATGCATGTAGATTGTTGCGTTCGTTATAATATAAGACTTTAACCAACCTTTCCAATTTCCTTTTGTATTATTAATTAGGTTCAATTACATAAATTTAGTCCCTAAACTTTCTTGTTTCTATTTAACATGCCTTTGAAATTTAAAAAGTCTAAGAGATCCCCAAACTTTCAACTTTATGTCTAATAAGTTCCTGAATTTTAAAAGTGTCAAATAGATCTCTAAAGTTTTAATTTTGTATCTAATTGATCCCTAACACATTCAACATTTTTTAAAATTAACTAATCTTTTAGACATAAACTTGAATTTTGTGTCTAATAAGACATTAAACTTCCAATTTTTTGTCCAATAGTTTGGTGAATTAAAAAAATTGTCGAATATATCAAAAACCTATTAGACACAAAATTGAAAACTCAGAACTTATTAGACAAAATCAAAAGTTATGGACTTATTAGAAACTTTTTAAAGTTTAGGGTTTATTAGACACAAAATTAAAAGTTCTGGAACTTATTAGACACACTTTTTAAAGTTCAACGACTTAATTCATTGTTCAAGGAGTAACTAATGATAGACACACATAATCGTTTAACTTCAACCTCATTTGATCTTTGACAATATTAAATCAGAGAGAAGATAGAGAGAGAAGCATTCTCTTTTATATTTCAACTTCAGAGTCTTTACACATATATATACATGTGTAGGGAAGTAAAACTGTTATAAAATAACAAACTAAATAACAGTTTAACTAAACTTTCAATTAAGCCTATTTTATCCTCTATTAGACAAATTTAGCTCATAAAAATTGGGAGAGAATTTTCGATAATATTGATTTTCTCTTCCTATATAAAGACGGTTGAATGGATATGGATATTTGTTAGCAATCTGAACAAGGAGAAAATAAGCCAAAAGAGAAGTTACAAAAAAGATGGGATTGGGATCAAACTTTGTGACATTACTACTTTTTATGTTATTGTTGGCATCTACTGCAAAAGGTCAATATGTTTTTGATGTCACTAAGTATGGTGCCAAACCTAATTCTGATATTACTCAAGTAAGTATATATTAAGTTGATAAACTATTTTAATTTATGACGAAAACTTTTAATATTTGATGAAATAATTCAATTTACAACACTTTAACAAATGCACGAAAGAAAGCATGTGTGCCGATCAGTCTAAGTAAAGTGTTGATTCCAAAAGAAATTTACCAATTAAGTCAATCCAACCTCAAAGGCCCTTGCAAGAGTCCCGTTGAGGTTCAAGTCGAAGGGACATTACAAGCTCCGATCAACTCAAAAGGAGATGGATTGGTTATTTTGGAATCTGTTGATCAATTGACATTGTCAGACACTCGAGTTTTTGATGGCCAAGAAAAAGCAGGTAGGAAAAAGAATGATTGCCCCCAAAAGAAAATATGTACCAAGCTTCCCATGGTAAACTCTCTAATTACAATAGCTTTTTTTTTTGGCCTAATATCATACATGATTTGAACACATATAATCTCAATTAACATATACTTTTTAACTCCAAGAGTTTTTGTTTGTTTGTTTAAAATGAGCAGAATTTGAAGTTCAATTTCATCACCGATTCAATAGTGAAGGACATAACTTCATTGGATAGTAAGAATTTCCATATCAATCTTTTGGGCTGCAAGAATCTTACTTTTCAACACATGACAATTACTGCACCAGGGGATAGCCCTAACACCGATGGAATTCACCTGAGTAGTTTAGAATAGATTTACATTTTCAATACAAAAATCTCAACTAGAGATGATTGTGTGTCCGTAGGAGATAGTTAACAAATAAATAACTATTACTAATGTAACCTTGTGGACTAGGACATGGCATTAGCATAGGAAGTTTGGGCAAGTACACCAAGTAAAAAGCCGTGGAAGGAATTTTCGTGAAAAAATATACAACAACCAGTACTATGAATGGTGTTAGGATTAAAACATGGCCAAATTCTGTCGGCGCGTACTCAGCCTCTGACATGCATTTTGAAGACATTGAAATGGTTAATGTCAGCAATCCTGACATTATAGACCAATAATATTGTCCATGGAATCAGTGCAACTGAAAGGTATGTATTGATGAAATTTTACCTCATTCCATTTTCGATCAACTTATTTAACTTCTACAAATATTTAAAAAAAGGTTCAAAGTTGAGTGATATTTATGTCTATAATATTTTTTTAGATATGTCTATATTCCATCAAAAATTAAGATCAACAAAGTTAGCTTAAAGAATATTAGAGGCACTTCTGCTACTTCAGTCATAGTCAAACTTGTTTGCAACAAAAGTATACCATGTGAAGGTGTGGAAGTTGATGATATTGACCTCACTTACGATGGAAGTCAAGGATCGAACAATTTGACACTCACAAGCTTAAAAGAATAGATAAACCAACCTAAACTTCTAAGCCACAAGAACGATAAATAAATTGAGTTTAAGGGAAGAGAAATTGACACCGAATTCATACTGGTTCACCCAGTGTGGGCTACGTCCTGTTCTCTGCTACTGATGCAAGTTCCACTAAAATATCAGGGAGAAAATTACAAAAGTTTACAACGCTCAAGAATGATTTCTCTCACTTTTCTCTCAAGGAAAAGGCTCATGAATCATCTAAAATAATAGTTCTCAAAACTCTTTAATGGAAGAAAAACTCACTGCAAACAAAACCAAGAAGACACCTCAAAATCACCTACAGAATGAACCTATGGCTTCTTTACAAAAACATACAGGACTCATGGATGATTTTTTTTCTTCTCTGTTTTCGTAACACACACACCCGCACACTGCTTTTTTTATTTTTCCTGAAAACACATTGCCGCCACTCATCTCAAAATAAAACTAGGTTAAGTGTGTCCTGGGCCAACATAAATGGGCCTTAGTTTGGGCTCCAATTTACTTAACAATCTCCCACTTTTAGACAAGATAAGCAACACATCTCCCCTACAACGGTAACGACTCCTCTCTACTCACGGAGAAGTCCAACTGAAGTTGCACATAACTTCAATTTGTCAACAGGAACGACCTTGGTAAACATATCGGCTGTATTCTGACTTCATGGAATCTTTTCAAGCACCAACGCTCCATCTTCCTAAACTGATCTGATAAAATGGTACCTCACTTGTATGAGTTTAGTTTTTCGAATGAAACACTGGCTTCTTTTCTAAATGAATAACACTCTTACTGTCACAATACAAAGTCCCCTTTCCCAATTTTAAGCCAAGTTCTTCTAAAAAGGACTAAAGTCATATCATCTCCTTACTTGCCTCAGTAATTGCAACATACTCAGCCTTTGTAGTAGAAAGAGCTACTATCTTATGCAGTCTAGAAATCCAGTTAATTGCAGTATTACCCAAAGTAAAAACATACTCAGTAGTACTTTTCCTGCCATCTGTATCACATGTCATATCTGCATCCACATAACCCTGAAATTTAAAATCTGACTTCTTAAAATGCATATCAGAATCAGTTGTTCCTCTCAGATATATGAAAATCCACGTCACAACCTCTAATAAATGAGCTTGCGGAAGGCTTTATCAGATAAATTTATAAACCATACCTCTAAAATTTGCAATAATAGTAGTCAGGGTCATCCACAAGGATTGGAGTTCTTAGATTTAATTAAGTACCATAGTTAATTATGCCCAATTTTATTTAGAGAAACAAACTTTTAGAATCAAGGGGAAATAAAATCTAAACTAATATGTACATGCTGTGGAGTCCAATTTTGAGAAACATGCATGGTTGATAATTCTCATTATGAGGATTATTTGGCCTTTAAACTTAGTTATATTTGTGATTTTTATTCATATTATTTGATGAAAAATAAAAAAATGCTTGAATTTAATCACATGATTGATGGAAGACCTTTAAATTAAGTAAGTTGAGAAAAGAAAACAAAAGAAGAAAAAAATTCACACTTACTTAATGTTTTGATGCAGGATTTTCGTGGAATGCAACTGCAGTGCAATTGCTATGCAATTGCAATCTGGCAGATCTGGAATTTAAGTAAAAAACAAGAATTTCTGGATTTTGAAGGAAATTTGACCCACGAATTCAGCAAGATGATTAGCCATGATTGTCCATCAACCAAGAGGGAAACCCTAGCATGAGATCCCTATAAATATTGAACAAAGAAGCCGAACAAAGAGAGCTCGATTGGAGAAGATTTTAGTTTATGTTTTTTTTGGGTTTTCTTACTTTCTGCAATTTTTCATTTTTAGTTTTTAGTTGTTGTTTTGTTTTATTTTCTTGTAGATCCTAGTCCGAATCTCTTCCTCAATCCCATCACAACAAGAGTTGGCATTGGTTATGAACAAATCCTTGTTTGATTGAGCTCGATTTTTGGAAGAAAACAACGTTATGTTTTTGGGTTTTTGGAAGCCTACTGCAGTTTTTTTATTTTCATTATTAAGTTGCTGTTTTTATTGTATTTTCTTCTACATCTCCATCTCTAAACTCTCTTAAATCCCACAACAACGAAAGTTGGTAGTGGTTAAGAGCAATCTTGCTCGATTGAACCGAAGAGAAATGAGTTTTTAGGATGGATTAGTTCTCTTTCGATTTCTGCACTTTTTGTTCGTAAGTTTCTGTTAATTGTGCTACTTGTTATTGATAGCACTCAAAAGTGTGCTATTTATAGGCTTAGATTTGTGTTGGTTTTATATGTTTACAGTGAACTTTCATGCATTTTTTTATCTATTTTGTAGATTTTGAGCAATTGGAGCTAACCGGGCTTTTTGGAGCATAATTAAAGCTTAAAGACACACTTTGGAGCAAAGAAGATAAGTAGAAGAAGTGTTACAAGTGAGAAAGCCCGAAAGGATAGCGTTGAGACGCTGTCCATAGCGTCTCAACGCTATAAGTGAAGCCTTCCAATCTTGAATTCCCGCAGAAGCAGCGTCGAGACGCTGCTTTATAGCGTCTCGAAGCTAGAAACGTGCGCGTAAGAGAATTTTCGTCCGTAGCGTCGAGACGCTGTCTACAGCGTCTCAACGCTACCTCGACTCTCCATGTTTTTCATACGAATTAGGGTACAACGTCTCGACGCTGTCCCTAGCGTCTCGACGCTGTCCCAAGGATATAAATACAATATTATGGCTTCGATTTTGGGGGAGACCATTTGGTGAGGGACCAGTCTAGAATCGATTTCTACATCATATTTGGGACCAAGGGAGCACTTTTGAGAGCTAAGGAAGACATTCAAGGCTCGAGATCGCGGTGTTTCACGACGGGAACGAGTGTGGCACGCGTCAGAGAGTTCTTCCCTTCTTCCTTATTTATTTTGTAGTTGTTGTTTTTGGATGTTGCTTAAGTTTTCGTAGAGATCAAAGGTCTTGAACTTGATTTATTTTCACTTATTTGGTTTAATTTTAGAGACATTTATATTGTAGCAAGTTATTTATGCATTCTAGAAAGTATTGTTTAATCGTTTGGCCAACGTTTATTTCTGATAAAATTAGGGTTTTTGCTTGAAAAAGATGAACTCGAATTTAGATCTAGATGTATAACTATTAGTGAATGTTTGCATGAGAATGAAATGTTTGCTAATAGAAGTCACTATAGAATTTTATTCAATACCATGTTTAGTTATAAAAATAGACTGGAAAGTTGATTTATCACTAAGTATGAGGTTTAGTTGGGCTTGGATAAGTCAACTAGTAAATTGGATAATTTCCTGGCTTATAACTGTTATCTATGTAAATCACCTCTTCTATAAGATCAAATAGTTGTATGAGATTAAATCATTGTTTCAAGAAGGTTCTCTCTAAATGTCTCCAACCTTTGTAAATAATTAATTTAGTTTAATCTTTGTTTAAATCTAAAGTTAGGTTCTCTAGATAAAATTGAGCATTGGTAATTGTAGTACTTAATTAATCTAAGAAATCCAATCCCTGAGATCGACCCTGGCCATTACTACTGCAAATTGTAAAGGTCTGGTTAATAATTTTATTTGATAGAGCCTTCGACAAGCTTTTTATCAGTTATATTTATCAATTTCAGCAAATTTAATTTCTAATTTCTATTATTCGAAGTTTGGAAAACTACTATACTTGAATTTCACATACATATATACAAGTTTTCTTTTAAGTTAATTTAGTATCTTGGAATTTTGCAAATTGATGTTAAGCTACTGTATGGTTTGTAGTAAAAAATTTGCAAATTGTTTCTTTAAGCTACTGAGTTGCTTTGTATTTGCAATTTGATTGCATTGTTTACCTTGATTGTACCAATGAATTTTTCTAATTTACATTTACTATTTTCAATTTATTCCATCATGAAGAGCTAAACTTCCTTTGGGATTCAAGTTGTGAATGCCCTAGAGGAAAGATGTAAAGCTCGAGAGTAAAAACAATCTAGCTAATTCTTGAACTCTAGTTTGCTTTTGGTGAGTTAATTGTTGGGTAAACCTAGTTGGCCATCTAGTGTTGCTTATCAAGCTATAACTTAAGACCGAAAGGGTTAAGGGAAGTGGATGTCGCAAAAGCAATGGAGGAAAAGGCTTAGACATAAGTCTGAAACATTGACCCTAGACATAGGGCCAGACTCCAAAACCACTAGAATTGTGCGCAAAAATATCTAAGTTAGATTAGCCATAGAAATATAGGTTTAATCACTTAGTCTCCTAAAGATACTTCATAGAAGGTCGAATAGAAGTTGAATTCGGTTTACTTAGTTCTTGAGTTAGCTACGATTGCAATTGCTTTCTTGTTGCATTTTCTTTTCAAAGGGGCATTAGCAACTTGAATCCCTTTTTCATTCCATTGAATTTTTAAATAATTTTATTTTAGTCAAAACACCTCTCAAATCATTTTCACCATCGGTTACCTTAACTTGCAATTTGTCAACGATTTTGTGCCAACTAAAATTCATTTTATTAAACCCAGTTCCCTTAGGTACGATACTCTAGAATACTTCCAGTTTCTTTATTACTTCGATCACGTGCACTTGCGTGTAGCGAAAAGCACCGATCAATGGTTGATTACTTTAAGCTCAACTTGAATTGATTAGTGACTTGATTTTATACTAACAATCTTAAGCCAAGAATTTCTAGATAATCAATTGACTCTTTCAAGCCTAATTGAACTCATGCATAGTAACAAATCAACCTCTCGGTCTATTTCTATCACTAAACATGACATTAAGTTATTCTCTTAAGGCTCCTAAAATTATTCTACTCACTCTCATGCAATAGATTAAACCTAGTCATGCATCTAATGTTCTATAACCAAACTTACTCTCTCAAGCTAAATTCAGTTAAACATGCAAAACCATGGCCAAAGGTTAAGACAATATAAAGAAATGCATAAAAGACGTCAATATATAAACCAAACTAAAATCAACCAAGTCTTACACAAACACAACCATACAAGTGTCTAAAAATATAAATTTACAACCTTAATACAGTCCACAAAAAACTCCTACATTCAAAAGAAAAGAGAAAGGAAATAGAGAATAAACTTAGGTCGCGTGCCAACACTCGTCCCCGACGTGATGTCCATGGTCTCGAGCTTTGAGTCTCCTCCTTGGCTCTCCAAAGGTCTCCTCTAAGTCTTTAGATAGTGCTTGAATCGATTTTAGGGTTTTCGGTCTCTCAAAACGGCTCCCATCGCACGAATGACAAACCTTCCCTTTTATAGAGTTGAGACAACATTGCAATGTTGTCCCTTTAAATTTTGTAAAAAAGGAAAAAATCTATTTGAGTAGCATTGCAACACAATGCCTGCGATTTTTCAAGGTTGAAAAGCTTCTCAGATGGCATTGCAACACTATGCCCTCGGGTCCAAATGCCTTGTTGTTCTTATTCAACACTTGAATCCTCAAATATAGCCTTAAGTTGCTCAAATTTGTCCAAATATCTCACCCTTTTTCGGTTTTGCTCCAAATGCTCGGTTATTGAGAAATATACATAAAAACACATGAAAACACATATAATCATAGCAAAACTAGCATAAAACTAAGCCAAGAAATAGCACTATTTTGCCTACTATCAACCTCTCTGTGCTGCTTCCCTAGATTACTCATATACCTATTATCAACTCCCACTTCTTGTGCAATGTCTGGTCTTGTTCAAACCATGGCGTACATCAGGCTACCTATAGCTTAAACATATGACACTTTAGCCATATGATCTCTTTCCTACTCAGTAGTGGGTGAGTGCTCCTTACATAATCTAAAATGACAAACTAAAGGAGTATTCATAGGTTTTGCATCTTCATGTGAAATCTGTTCAACACCTTTTTTCACATACTCTTCATGCGACAATGTCAATGTACTATCTTTTCTTTCAATCCTCATTCCTAAGATTTGTTTGATAGCTCCCAAATCTTTTGTATCAAATTCTTTAGATAATTCAACCTTTATCTTTAGAATTTCCTGTTTGTTCGCAGCTACTATCAACATGTCATCAATGAAAGGAATGAACACTTCATCCTGTAGCAGAAGCATTGGATCGTCTTTTATTTTATTTAAAATCAAACTAAAAAATAAGATTAAGCAAACTTACTTGAAGTAAAATGGAGATATTTCTGGTGGGTCTTTATCTTCTCCACAAAGTCTTCATGGCAATGACTCGAATACAAGACCAAGGCTTGTGGGAGTCTCTTGAAAGGAAATCCACAAGGGTTTGGAGAGAAAGAGGTCTAGAGAGAATTCTCTAATTCTCTATTGAGGAGATGTGTGTTATATTTAATGATTCAACCCAATGGTCCTATTTATAGAGACTAAGAGCAAATCTTGGCCATAATTAAAATATTATATTTTAATATCTAATATATTAAAATATATCTTATACTTATTTGAATTTCATTCAAATCTCCTATGATATTTATTTATTTGAATCTTATTCAAATTTTATAAATAACTTTTATTTAATGTATCTAATATACATTAATTATTTTAATATTTAATGTATCAAATACAATAAATATATTTTCGTCTTTTATATTTAATATATCTAATATATTAAATATTAATTTGAACATTTCAAATTAAATATTAATTTGAACATTTCAAATTAAATATTAATTTGAACATTTCAAATTTTTCTTTCAACTAAATTGATATTTTAGTGTTACTATGAGCTAGCAATGAGACCTTATGGACCTACAGATTACAAGCTCCTATGATACAAAATCAATTAATTAAACTCTTTAATTAATTAATTTTCATTCATTAAATATAGGTCACTCAACTATAGACCTAGAGTTGCACTCTTATGCACTGTAGAACAAGTTCTGTCCATAGATATAATCACTACATGCAAGTCGATCATTCACGAGTTGTTCGTAATTACAGCTAGGTCAAAAGTCTGTTTTACCCTTATAATTACATATTACACCTTAAGTACCACCGATCCTCTAATGAACAATTTGTTTATGATCCAACCATAAACTAAGTTCCTCTCGGGCCAGTGAGAGGGTGGGGCCTCATTGTTCAAGTCTTGAAATTAGCACTTAAGGGAACTACTTATCTACTTACTCTATATGAGAATGAGTGAATTCTATCTTGTGAGATTATGTTCCAACTCCCTATTTGGTCAAGTCCCCAAAATGGTAGACATATTGAATCAGCTACAAAAGCCACTCTCACCCATGCAAATCAAAGGACAAGCCCTCACAGGCAGGAGTTCATAACTCACTCAGGATTAAGATCTAGTCGCATATGATCATCTTGATAAAATATTAATCTTCTCAATTAACGAATTTATAAAGAGAGATGAAATATTTCGTGGTTCAGTCTTATACAAAATTATTGTATAAGATACCCCCATTCACATGTCTCCACATGAAAGATTTGGATCAAATCATTTGTAACCATTACAAAGTGGGCCGTATCAATAGTGTTCCTAGGACAAGGCACCCAACTTTATCCATATACTATGACCCTTTAGGTTATTTCTTGAACATGATCCTCCCGTATGTCAACCACATACTGTTCAAGATTACACTACTAACCTTGGATTTTTCATATAATGGATAATATTATATTGTAAATAAAATAATCAAAATTATTATTAATTATTAAATAAATAATAATTAATTACAAGGCTTTAGAGCATAAATCCCAACAATCAACATATAGAAATAAGATAATGTATGAGTTACCTTGAGATCATATGTAGCAACATTGATCTGCCTGATACCTCTGAAATCCATTGTTGCACATAAAACTGTCAAACTTCTTATACCACAGTCTAGGAGCCTGTTTGAGACCATACAGGCTTCTCTGAAGTTTGCAAACCATTTTCTCCTGGCCCTATACTATGAAATCCTATGGATGTGCCATGTAAATTTCTTCCTCCAAATCACCATGAAGAAAAGCTGTCTTTACATCCATTTGTTCCAGGAACATATCATCTTCTGCCACTATCGATAATACAATTCTAATAGTTGTAAGTTTGAATACAGGACAACTATCTCATTAAAATCAATACATTCCTTCTGTTGAAAGCCTTTGACTACAAGCCTTGCTTTGTACCTCTTGCTACCATCAACCTCTTGGTAATTCAACCAATTACCATGTCTGATTCATCGTAAGAGAATCCATCTCATCCTTTGATAGCACACAAAAGTGTTCTATTTTTAGGCTTATATTCTTGCTAGTTTGGGGCTTTAAAGTGTGCTTTCATCTACTATTGTTGTTTATTTTATAGAATTCGAGCAAATAAAGTAAAATTGAGAAAATAGAGAAGATATTAGAGAAAGTAGAGCTTTGAGGCATGATTTGGAGCTTTGGAATTGACGAGAAGACAAGTTGAAGCTTCAAGACCCGAGAGGATAGTGTTGAGATGCTGTCCATAGCATTTCAGTGCTATAGATAGAGCCATCCAAGCACAACTTCTCACAAAATTGGCGTGAGACACCACTTTTGGGTGTCTCAACGCCAAAAACATGCGAGTGTTGAGATGCTGTCCATAGCATTTCAGCGCTATAGATACAGCCATCCAAGTGCAATTTCTCGCATAAGTGGTGTTGAGATGCCACTTTTGGGTGTCTTGACGCCAAAAGCATGCGCGCAAAGATTTTTTAGTCCGTAGTGTCTCGATGCTACCCCATATTTCCTTCTTTATCGTGCGAATTAGGGTGCAATGTTGAGATGTTGTCCCTAGCATCTCAACGCTGCCACAGAAATATAAATTCTGTGTTTTATGTAGGAAAAAAGGAGGCCATTTAGAGAGGGACTAGTATGAATTCGATTTTTACCTCATATTTGGGATTAAAGGAGCACTTTTGAGAGCCAAGAAAAACATTCAAGGCTCGAGATTGCGGTGTATCACGACGAAAATGAGTGTGGCACACGTCAGAGAGTTCTTCCCTTATTCCTTATCTATTTTGTAGTTTTTGTTTTTAGATGTTCACTTGAGTTTTAAGTTGTAATTGGTGAATTTTGAGAGACTAACTCTTGTCTTGAACTTGGTTTGTTTTTGTCCGTTTGGTTTATTTTTAGAGATGTTTACATTATAGCAATTAATTTATGCATTATGGAGAGTATTGTCTAATTGTTTGGCCAACGTTTAGTTTTGATAAATTTGGGTTTTAGCTTGAAAAAGTATTGAATTTAGATTTGAATGTATAGCTATTAGTGAATTCTTGCATGGGAATTGAGTTTTTGCTAGTAGATGCCAATAAAAACAATTTTATTTAATGCCATGTCTAGTTATAAAAATAGATTGGAATGTTGATTTATCACTAAGCATAAGGTTTAGTTGGGCTTGAAAAAGTCATCTAATAATTTGGGCAATTTCTTGGCTTATAATTGTTGTTTATATAAATTATCTCTGCTATATAACCAAATTGGTTTTAAGAAATTAAATCATTGTTTTATGAATGTTCCTTCTAAGTGTCTCCAACCTTGTAAATAGTTATCTTACGTTTCAATTTGATTCTTTTCAATTTTTGGTCCTCTAGATAAAATTGAACACTAGTAACTATGATACTTAATTAATCTAAGAAATCTAGTCCCTGAGATTGACCATGGCCACTATTGTTGCAAACTGTAGAGGTCTGGTTAATAATTATATTTGATAGAGCCTTCGACAAGCTTTTTATCATCCCTTATGGCCAACTCCCACTTGACAGAATATTTCAGTTGAAACGCCTCATCATAACATTAAGGTTCACATCTGTTAGTCAATAATATGTAATTCAAAGTAGGGGAATACCTCTGTGGTGGTCTGATAGTCCTAGTAGACCTCATAACTGCTGTAGGTGGCATTCTCTGAACTTCATCAAGCTCCACAATTTGCTCATTAGGTTCCATAACTAGTTCCTTAGTTTCCACAACTGTTTCCTCAAGAGTAACTATATTATGATCTTCAATTCGTTGTCCTGGTCTCAACTGTAGGAAGACTTATATACTGAGTTTTCTCTTATGTATTTTCATTTGACTATGAATCAACCGTTTTTCTATTTTTGTACAAAACTTCCTCATTGAAGATCACGTTCTTACTTTTGAGTATCTTTTTATTTTGGTCATCCCAAAACCTATAGCCAATCTTAGCTCATTCACACCCAAGAGAAATAACACTTCTTGGATTTGACATTTAGTTTACTCCTGTCTGCAACATCAATGTGAATGTAAGACGATCGAACTGAAACGTGGGGCTTAAAGAAAATATTTGTAAATTAAAACAAAGCTCCAGTTCAGTGCAAGTGCACACGGTCGATGCAAGTAATATAAAACTGGAAGTATTCCAGAGTATCGTACCCAAGGGAACGAGTTTTAACAAAATCTACTGAGACGACACAAAATTTGTTTGCAAATTGCAATTGTGGTAACCAATGGTGTACAAATCCTTGAATGGTTGTTTTTGCTAAATAAAAGAAGTGAAAAGTCAATAATTAAAAAGAATGGGATCCAAGTTGCTTATGCCCCTTTGGAAAGAAATGATACTTAAAATGCAATTGCAATCATAGTTAACACTCGAGAACTAAGTAAACCGAATTCAACTCCTATTCGATTTTGCTTCAAAATCTTTAGGAGGCTAAGTGATTAAGCCTATATGTCTATGGCTAATCTAACTTAGGTAATTTTGCGCACAATTCTAGCGATTTTGGAGTCTCGCCCTATGTCTAAGGTCGATGTTCGGTACTTATTTCTAAGCCCTTTCCTCCATTGCTTTTGTGACATCTGCTTTCCCATAACTTTTTCGATATTAAGTTCAAGCTTTGACAAGCAATGCTAGTTGGCCGACTAGGTTTACCCACATTAATTCAACAAAAACAAACAAAGTCTCGACTGTTAACTAGATGGGACATGCCTTTAAGCTTCACATCTCTCCTCTAGGGCATTCACTAACTTGAATCCCTAAGAAAAAATTAGCTCATTATGTTTAGAACAAAAAACAGTGAATTAAAATATTGAAAATCCATAACGAAGTTGATAAAGAGAAGGGAATAATAAGTAAAACTCAAAGAAAAATTTAAATAAAAGAAACTTTTATTGAATCAACTCAATACTTAGTAACATTCAACAATTTAGAATACTACAAAATTTAAGCAACAAACTTTAATAATAAAAATGACAGTAACTAAACCTAAGAAAAAAAAACATAAATAAAAGAACAACAGAAAAATAAAATAGTGCAGAAACTAATTAACAGCAGCAAAACTTCCTTCATTTTCGTGAGGAAGGATTGAGATTTTGAACATTGAAGGTTCTGAAAATGAAGAAGAAAAATAACAGTAGTAAAAATTGAGCAAAACAGCAGAACAGAAGCAGAAAAACAGAGAATTCAGAATTGTGGGCGAGCAGTAAAAACCCAGCCACGTTTTGGATCGTTTTCCTCATTTTTATAGGCATTGAGGGCTAGGGTTTCCATCTTTGTGCTCCTTCAATCATGGGTCAATGTTTGGGCATGAGATTAGGCTGAAAATTCTCCAAAAATCGAGCAAATCTCGTGGATTTGGTGTTTTCCTGAGATTCCCGCAGCTTCCAGATTTTCCAGAAATGCAATTGCATTTCAATTGCATTTCTGTTGCATTATTTTTCAGCTCTACCAAAATTTTCCAGAAATGCAATTGCATGTTCATCAGCATTTTTGGGCTGGAAAGTCTCCTAGAATCGAGCCAAACGCCGTGGGTTTTGGAGCATTTTTGTGATTTCCACAATAAATTGATATGTCCAGAAAATGCAATTGCATTTTCCTTCTTGTTCACCACCTTGCTTTCTCAAGGAAATGCAATTGCATTTCATTTGCATTTTCTTCATTGTTTCAAATCTGCACAAAAACAACACTTTAGCTAACTTTCCATTATCTTTTCAACTTATTTATTCTTTTTCTATACTCCGACAAGCTTTCATGAATTTATCTCATAAACGCTATTTTTAGCTTGCTCGATAATCAATAAAGCATACAAAAATGACAAAAATAACTTAGTTTAAGGTTAAATAATCCTCATAAATAAGAATTATCAAAGACTAACAACCAAAAACATTTAGATGAGAAAGGTTTACCTGTTAATCGCTCCAAACTTCTTCTAGCAACTTGACGTCTAGCAACTTGCCTTTGCTCAGAACATCTTAGGCAATCCTGCATGTGTCATGCTCCTGACATGCTCATTCAGCGTCCTGTTCATTCTCTCAGCCATACCATTTTACTGCACTGTCCCTGGAATAGTCTTTGATAGCACACAATATGTGTTATCTTTAGGCTTCATTTTATGCTAGTTTTGAGACTTAAAAATATGCTTTTCACGTTCATAATTGTTTATTTTGTAGAAATTGAGCATTTTGAGCATAACGAAGATTTTAGAAGAAATATGGTGATAAATGTGCTAATTAAGCAACCAATTTTGGGGACAATTTTTGGTGAAGAAAAAATAATCCTAATTTAATTAGGTTATCAATTCCTAATTTAATTAGGTTATGGATTCCTAATTTGATTAGATTTTGGATTCTTAATTTAATTAAATAATGAATTCCTAATTAGATTGGGATATGGATTGACCCATTATAAATACCTACATTCTCTTCACTTCAAGGCATTCAACTTTGGAGAGCACAACTCTAAATTTCTACATACGAGAGTGAAAAGAGACCTGAGGGAAATATTCAAGGCCAAGTTGTGGAGATCATACGGAGACGGAAAATCGACACACCAGCATAGTTTTTCTCTTCCTTCTTTTTATTTAGTATTTAAATGTTGTTTAAGAGTTTAGATTTTGTGATAGTGAACATGAGTGGCTAAACTCTTTTCTTATTCTAGGGATTGATGTAGCCATTAGACCTTATGTTTTAATTATTTAAATTCCATGATTGATTGTCATTAATTTCATTCATGCTTTTATATTCTTAATGCTTTTAATCTTTTGATCACGGATTAAATGTTATGTTGGTCTAAATTCACGCTTGAGAAAGGTAATTTAGATTAGATCCTAATTGCATGACTAAAGGTAGTTCTAACTTGATAATGATTAGGCTCCTTTCGAAGTTGTTAATGAAGGAACTTAATGCTATGCATAACGTTAAAAATCATCAGAGATGTAGGTTTTGCCTTATTGCATAAGAATTGTTTGTCCTCGAGAGAGTCATTCATGATAAAAGACTTCTAGACTTATGAAATATTTGTTTGATCAATCTTGGATGTTTAAGTAATTTATTTATTTTAGTCTAATAAGGTGAAATCAACTCCCTAGGATATTCTCTCCTCTGATTGTTTCAATTTTTATTATAATTGTTTTATTTAAATCTTGCATCCATCATTCAATTCTATTCTCTAAATAAAATTGGGCGATAATATTCATAGTATTTAAGTGAATTAGAAAACCAATCCTGAGGACGATACTCGAACACTCTTTCACTATATTAAAACTTGACCCGTACACTTGCGGTATTGCGCAAAATTACGCAACAGTCTTTACCATCACAATCCCATTGTCTGCACAATATATTTTGAACTCCCCATCAACATAAACCGCTGTTGTCTGACCTCAAGCTTTTAACTTTTAGACCTCTCTCATTCTCAACCATAACCTTCCAAGTTTTGAAAACAGAAAATACATCAGATTTATTTTTGAGAAAATAAGTACATACCTTTCTGCTTGAGTCATCTATGAAGGTCACATAGTATCTGGAACCACAAAGAGAAGATACTTCAGAAGGCCCTCACACATCAGTGTGAACTAACTTCAACTTTGTAGGTTTTAGCTTTGCTCATGTTTTTGAGAAATTGACACGCTTCTGCTTCCCAAATACATAGCCCTCACATAACTTGTGTTCAACTGTCTTTAGTCACTGTAACTTCCCTGAAGAGTGAAAATTTTTCATACCTTTTTCACTCATATGTCCCAACCTGTTGTGCCACAAATCAGTTTGACTCGAAAGATCCACAACACCCACCATGTTTTTGTCATTATTGTTAACATACAAAGTTCCTGACTTGCTTTCTCGAGCAACTACTATGACACCTTTTGTAACCTTCCAGTTTCCTTGGCCAAAACAAACTTCACCTCCTTCACTGTCTAACTACCTTATAGAAATCAAGTTCTTCATCATATTTTGAACGTGACATACCTTGCAAATTTTTCAGACTGAACCATTCACCATTTTCAATTTCACGTCACCAATTCCAATGATGTCCAAAGGATCTCCATCAGCTAGATATACCTTTCCATGATTTCTTGTAACATAGTTTTCAAGAACGTCACGTTGTCCTATAGTATGAAATGACGCACCTGAATCTATCACTCATGGATCATTAGCACTTTCCACTGCTAGAACCAGAGCATCATGCATCTCCTTAACAACAACATTTGCATCGGGTTCATTCCCCTCAGTTTGCTTTGGGGCCTTACAGTTCCTTTTCATGTGTCTAGTCTTACCGCAATTCCAACACTCTAATCTGCCGTTTCTAGACTTATTTATGTTGTTTTTTGATTTACCTCGATTCCCATGACTTCTGTTATTACTCATCCCTCTGTCCACATTCAATGTTGAAGCAGAAGTAGAAGTAACACGTGAATCCTTTCTGCGAATCTCTTCTGCAATAGCAGAATCTCTAACATGTGAAAACTGTAATTTCTCTTTTCCACATGAATTAGAAAGTGCGGCCTTCATGGTTTCCTAACTATCAGGCAAGGATCTCAACAACAAAATCGCATTTACTTCGTCAGTAAATTCTAACTCAACATCAACTAATTTTTTCATCAACAAATCAAACTCATTTATATGAGCAATAACAGATGCACCTTCAGCCATTTTCAAATTAAAGAATTTAGTTGCAAGATATACCTTATTATTTACAAAAGGTTTTTCATACATGTTAGACAAAGCTTTCATTAGCTTTGCTGTGGTCGTTGCCTTCGCCACACTACTTTGCACATTTTTTGTCAAAGTCAGGCGAACAGTCTCCAGCACCTTTCTATCCAACTTTTTCCATTCAACTTCTCCCATATCTCCAAGCTTTCCTTCCAATGGCAAATCCAATTCTTTGGAATGCAAATAATCCAATATCTGACACTTCCAAAACGAAAAGTCTGATCCATTAAAAGTAACAAAATTTTCATCTCCCTCCTGACATCGTTCTACAATCTGAATGCTCTAATACCAATTGTTAGGGGGGCGATAAAATATAATTAATCTAAATTCACCAACCAGATTCAGACAATATCTATTTTATCTCAATCCCAAATTAGGTTATGGTTCCAAATATCGCAGAATAAATAATTTGAAACTCACAAGCTTAAAATAATAGATAAACTAACTTAAACTTCTAAGCAACAAGAACGATAAATTAATCGAGTTTAAGGGAAGAGAAATTGACACTGAATTTATACTGGTTCACCTAGTGTGCGTTATGTCCAGTTCTCTGCTACCGATGCAAGTTGCACTAAAATTTTAAAGAGAAAATTACAAGAGTTTATAACGCTCAAGAATGATTTCTCTTACTTTTCTCTCAAGGAAAAGGCTCACAAATCACTTTAAAATAATAGCTCTCAAAACTGTTTAATGGAAGAAAAACTCATTGCAAACAACTGCAAGAAGACACCTCAAAATCACCTACGAATTGAACCCATGGCTTCTTTACGAAAACACACAGGACTCACAGATGATTTTTTTCTTCTCTGTTTTCATAACACACACCCGCACACTGTTTTTTTTCTTTTTTGTGAAAAGACACTGTAGCCACTCATCTCAAAATAAAACTAGGTTAAGTGTGTCCTGGGCCAACATAAATGGGCTTTCGTTTGGGCTCAAATTTACTTAACATATATATATATATATATATATATATATATATATATAGAAAATACCCTTGAACTTTGTACTTTGTTTAAAAAATATCCCTGAACTTTCAAAAGTTTCATTAATACCCTTAAACTTTAAAAAAAGATTCAAAATACCCTTACCGTTAGTATATGGACAAAAATTGTTAGTGCCTCATTTTAAAATACCCTTGAACTTTCAAAAGTTGTATTAATACCCTTAACCCTTAAAAAAAAAGTTAAAAAAAATGCCTTTACCGTTAGTATATGGACAAAAAATATTTATCTACAGCTCATTACCCACTTCTTCCATTTCTTCTCTCTCTTGATTTGCTTCAATCTATGGTTTAACACTTCTCTATTTTTCCTCTTGTTTTTTCCTTTCTTTTTCAATGCACTCTTTACTATCTTCTTCCATTTTTCAATCTCTAAAACTACTCCCTTCAATCAAGGTATATAGACTATAGCAAGAAGAAAGGAGAATAATGGAACCACCAAGAGACCTTGGGACTTAATTGCTTTAACAAGGTTGTACGTTAGTAATTTGAGTTAGTATGTTTGGTTTTAATACACAAAAAGAGAGACATGTTGAGAATATGGGGTCATAATTTTGAGGACTTCTAGTGGAAGGGAAAAGAAAGAAAACATATGCATTACAAAATTTGTAGCGGATAAAGATTTTATTAATCTTTTTTGCAGTTCAAATTAGTCTATTTGTTGTAGTCAGCTAAGAAGGTTTCCCATGATTGAGAATTGGACAAATGGAGGAAAAATGAGAGTATCTATATGAAAAAAAATGAGGGCATCTATATGAGTTGTTTTCAAATTGATTTTTCTCCAACTCAAGATAACTTCAAAGACATTGACTATTTGGGTGTTGAAAATTCATATATTTATGTTTGGGTATGCTTAGCAATGAGAGAGAGCTCCTCATGTTTATTTAAAGTTCTAATATTTAAGAAGTAGGAGAAATGAAAGAAGTTTTAGAGATTGCAAATGGAAGAAGAGAGTAAGAGGGTATTGAAAAGGAAAGGGGGAAAAATAGAAAAGTGTTAGGCCATAGATTGAACTAAATTAGGAGAGAGACGATGAAATAGAAGAGGGAGGTAATGAGGTGTAGATAAACGGTCTTCATCCATATACTAATGTTAAGAGCATTTTTTAACTTTTTTTTAAGATTAAGGGTATTAATGCAACTTTTAAAAGCTCAGGAGTATTTTTAAAATGAGGTAGTAACGATTTCTATCCATATATTAATGGTAAGAGTATTTTTGAACTTTTTTTTTATGAAAGTTTAAGGATATTAATGAAAATTTTGAAAGTTTAGGGGTATTTTTGAAACATAGTACAAAGTTTAGAGGTATTTTATATAATTTAGCTTTTTTTTTTAACTTGTAAATATAATATTCATATTATGATTTCACCTAACTGAACCAAAATATTGACTCTACCTTTGTGTTTGGTCCTTTCTCAAACGCCAGCTTCCATTTAACTCTTCCTATTTTGTTTGTATTATCTTAGGCCTCCTATCATCTTTCACCAACTTATCTATCACATGCCCTAAAATTTGGAGGGTTATTTCTTCACGACCATTCTATCTATATATATTATTTTTTTATTAATTAATTTCATGCAAGTCACTAAGGACAAAATGACGGGTGCTGTTTTTTTTTTTTTTTCTTTAAATGAAATCTCTTTCTTCATTCTTTAAATTACAATCATATTAGTGATATTTTATTGTTATTATTATTATTTTTTAATATTTTACCATTTTTTAATGATATAATAAAAATGTCGATTCATCCCTTATTTCGATATAGAACTCATAGACATGTGAAAATGTCAATGGAAATGTCGACATGTCGATGAAAATTTAATACCATAAATGCAACCAATAATATATAAAGCAACTTTATTTTTTCTCCACACATGAATGGTAGTACCAAAAAAGCCTGAGGTTAAAGAGACAAGCTTTCTTCACCACCAAAAAAATTTATGAAACTAAAATGCCACCTAAAATTAGACACAAAAGTTTTAGTGGTCTATAGCTTGTCGATGACTTTTCTTTATCCTACTATAAAAACTTCACTTCTACACATAGACTTTCATCATCAAACATGCAAACCATTCAACCATGTCTTCACAAACCATCTCAAGATCAGCCACATTCATCTTCTTCTTCTTTCTGGGTCTCATCACAAATGGCCAAGCTCTTGATTTCTATGTCAAAAGATATGGAGCACGAGCCAACGGGAATTCAGACGATAGCAAGGTTTTTCAATCAGTTACAAAAGAAGCAATTTCTTTTCACAAAAATTATTCGACGTGATCACCACAATGTAGCTTCTCCTAATAACAATGAGATGCAGGGTCAAAATCTACTTGCCCCTATTAACCGTTCCATGTAGGTTCAAAATTCAGTTTTTAATATTTCTCTCTTGTACGTCCAAAAACATATGATTTCTCAAACTTTAGAGGGTTTGAGCCATTTTTATATCGTTAGATGTACGAGAGAGAGAAACTGAATTAAAAACTGTAGTTTGACCATATATACCCGCATCCAACAGTTAGAAGGAGTTAGCTACATTGTGACAATCGAGTTGAATTAGTTTTTGGGGGTTCGAGGAGGGGCTAAAAGGTGATGATTTTGTGATGGGGTTTTGTTTGTTTTGTTTGTTATAGGCCATTATGAAGGCTTGGAAGGCTGCTTGCATGTCAACAAAGCCAAGCAAAGTAGTGATACCAGGTGGGAGATATGTGGTGGATTCGATGAAGTTTCAAGGGCCATGCAAGGCGCCCATCAATGTTCGAGTGGACGGCACACTGCAAGCGCCGCTCAATATTCAACACATGAAATCTGACGACAGTTGGATCGTTTTTCAGTACATTAATGGGCTCACTCTCTCTGGCAGTGGCACTTTTGATGGCCGAGGATCTCTTGCTTGGGAGCAAAATCAATGTGCTTCTTCTGGCAAATGCAGCTCCCTCCCTATTGTGAGTCTCTCATAAAAGAATTTTGTTTTCTTTCCGTTACGTTTGAATCTCGTTTTGGTATTTGAACTTTCAAAATCTCTATTTTAGTCTGTGAAAGTGACTATTTTGATTCTGGTTATTATTTTACCACCTGACATATGTTTGCCTAATACTTGTCTATCAAACCAATGTCTGGATCTAATAAATGCCTTTACCTACACTTTTATATATATACTAATTTTGAAGCTATATTATCTATTTGTTAAAGGTAAAACATAAACATAGGAATGAAAATGAATATTATTACTTTTTTTTTTTTTTTAAAGTTTAAAGATTAAAATAGATGTTTTGAAAATTGAGGGATAAAATAGAACAAACTTCAAACTTCACAAACAGCATTTATAAGTTTTCTTGGTTTACAATTTCTTTGTGAAAACTAACAAATGGGTTTGTGTTGCAACAGAGCTTGAGATTCTCCAGCCTCAACAACTCTATAATCCGAGACATAACATCAACAGACAGCAAGTTCTTCCACATGAATGTGCTCAACTGCAGGAACG
Organism: Trichosanthes truncata; assembly: GCA_033996785.1. NCBI lineage: Eukaryota > Viridiplantae > Streptophyta > Magnoliopsida > Cucurbitales > Cucurbitaceae > Trichosanthes > Trichosanthes truncata. The sequence continues at coordinate 55,208,086 of JAWPNB010000010.1, forward strand.
TGACCCTTCAAAACATCAACATCGATGCCCCCGGCGACAGTCCAAATACAGACGGGATCCACATTGGCCGATCGACCGGGGTCAGCATAAGCAATGCCAGGATCAAAACAGGCGACGATTGCATTTCGATCGGCGACGGAAGCCAACAGATAAAGGTGGAGAAGGTGAGATGCGGACCGGGCCATGGGATTAGCATTGGAAGCCTTGGAAGGTACAAAAATGAGCAACCTGTGTCTGGAGTCACCGTGAGAAATTGCGAAATCTCAAACACCATGTTTGGAGTTAGAATCAAAACATGGCCAGATTCTACAAAAGGAATTGCCACCAATATGCAATTTGATGGCATTGTCATGAACAACGTTGGCACTCCTATCCTAATTGACCAACAATATTGCCCATTTGGCGAGTGCCAACACCAGGTAATAAATAATTAATTCTTTAAAGCAATTTCTAATTAAAAGGTAAGATGTAAAAACATTCTTATTGATAATATTTTTTGAAAAAGTATTTAAATTTAGAAGGTATTCTAAATAGACCTTTTGTTGTTCGTTCTGCGTCTGCTTCGAAAATGTTTAAGAATGAAAATGAAAACAAGTGTATGTCTTAAAGGGTAGCTGATGTTTTGGGTTTCTGATGAGATTTGTTTTGAACATAAATATATATAGGTTCCATCTCGAGTTGAAATAAGCAATGTGGGGTTCAAGAACATCAGAGGGACATCTACAACTCAAGTTGCTGTAAAGCTTGTGTGCAGTAGAGGCTATCCCTGCAAGAATGTGAATCTATCAAACATAGACTTGAAATACAGTGGCACCAATGGCACAGCCATATCAGAATGTTCCAATGTCATGCCTACAATTTCTGGAAGAGTGGTGCCACCAGCCTGCACTAGGGCTTTTGCAGCTTGATTAATGCAGAAGAAACTTAACAAAATTTATATATAAATATAATACTAGCACCCTTTCATGCTTTTGAATGAACGAGCATAATAAGAGGTGAAGTTTTAATTGTAACCCACAATGGGATATTTCTTCTTTTTTTGTTTTTATTTTTATTTTTCTCAGAGTATATCTCTATGGCCTTGTTGTGCAGCCCCAAAATTTTATGGGACACTGAATTAAATATATACACAAAATATGGAACTCCTTTACTTCATTGTATCATTTTAAATTGGATACATGTGTTTCTGATAAGACGTGGACGTGTCGTTTTAAACATTGTTCACCTGGTGATGACATTCCTTACCTCCCAAGGTTTTGATATTCGGATTTTCTACTCTGTTTTTCGAACTAAAAGATAAAAGAATTTTTTTTGTAGAATTATAATCGTTTTCTAATAGGGGAAACGATCTCCCTTGCTGGACTATTTCGTCGGATGGCTCTTTCAGCACCTACTCAGCTCGGCTAGCCTTGCATGTCCCATCCCAGAGAGCCCGCAATCATCCTAATGAACGAACTTGCAAGACATTGTGGAAATCTGATATCCTAAGTGTTGGGATGGTTGGGAGTGCCACCAAAATTCTGCATTGGCTAGTTAATGAGAAGATCATGAATACATCTCTATTGATATGAGGTATTTTGGAGAAATCAAAAGCAAAACTATGAAGGCTTATGCTGGACAATATCATATAATCGTAGAGATATATTGTGAGTTGGTTGTCCCTAACACCAAGGAAATGACACTCTAAAATAGGGTTTAAATTAAGAACATAAAATAAGATAAAGAAATAAAAAGGTAAAAGAGCTTCTAGCTAGAGATTTGATTTCACCTAATAATTTATTTATAAAATCATGCCTATTAATTTTCAATTGTTCTCCTCTCCCTCGTGATTTGTTAGTAAGAATTCTAATTTATATAAACATCTCCCCAAAGCAAAGTTAACCTAATCTTTAATTAAAGTCCAATATTAAAATTTACAAATTGATTAAGAACAACAACCGACAACAATAATCATGAGGTAAATAAAGGAGAGAAAGGACAAATGATGTAAAGTAAATAAGAAAGATGGTGTGAGTCTAGCGTAGTAAAGAGTGAGAATGTTGGAAATGAAGTGGGTCTCAAATTTTAATTCTCATTGATTGACAATTGAATGTGATTATGATTCTAATAACTATCAATTTAGGTTTGAAATATAGTGTTTAATTTTTCCTACAACTCACTAGTGTAATTTTTCTAACAATGAAATCAATGTATGCCCTAAATGGTGCTCAATAAAATAACAATATGATGATCAAAGTCCATCTTTATTGAGGGATTGTTATGGAAGCTTCAGTTTTACAAAGGCCAACCATTAATTTGTGGCCACAAAGCTTGTTTCCTTGCATGATGGGTGCTTTTGTTGGGTTTGGCCAATGTCTAGTTTCTTTGAAATTCAACTGTTTACAGGCAAGTGAGAGAGATGTTGCAGCACGTCCATTAATGAATGACTTAGAAACAATAAGCAACATTTAGTTATCAATTTATGTTCAGATTACAAGAGGGAGGTGGATTATTAATATATTACACACAAGTTCACAACCTTCGTAACTTCTTTTAGTTCCATCACAACTTGTTTTTTATTCTTCAATTGACATATAAGAAAGCTTTAAAATGTAAAATAAAACATCATCGTCTCACACTAATTTCCAAACGACATACATAAAAGAGAAAAGAAAGCAAAGACAAGATGGGTATGATCAAACCGAGCTTCTTGGTTGCTACATTCTTGATGTTATTATTGTTAGCATTTACTATTGGCGCTCGATCTCCTGACGATGTTGTTTTCCCTTTAAGGAAATATGGTGTAATAGTGCCTGGTGCTGATGTCACACAGGTAAAAATGCAATCAAATGAATATCAAAATTATCACTTGTTGGATTGATCAATTGTTCGCTAATTTCTATTACTTATGAAATGTAGGCTTTGGCAAATGCATGGAAGGATGCATGTGCGTCTATTCGTTCTAGTGCAGTGGTTATTCCGAGAGGGATATTTAAAGTAAGTGAAGGAAATTTTAAAGGCCCTTGCAAGAGCCCTATTGAATTTCGACTTCGAGGAACATTGCAGGCACCAAAACACCCTCATGGAGATAGTTGGGTTACTTTAGCATATGTTGATGGATTGACGTTATCAGGTGGAGGAGTTTTTGATGGCCAAGGAAAGGCAGGTTGGGAAAAGAATGATTGCCACAAAAACATAAACTGTGACGACCTCCCCATTGTATGCTCTATGCCTTTTGCTTTCTTTTTCAATGCATCTTGTTGTTTTTGAAAGGGTCTCTCAAGTGTTCTCTCTAATATTTTAACTTTTACAATTTGGTAAATATTCTTCATTTTTTAGGATAATGTTTAAGCAACCAAGTTTTGAACTAAATTTTAACTGTAAAAAAATCATATACAGAACTTAAGATTTTTTAAAGCTTTCTTTCTAATTTGTGTTCTTTAAATTTTCAAAATTGAAAGATTATATATATATATAGTTAGAACTCATGACTTTATCCCTCCCTATATATAAATTTTGGCTTCACTCCTCGCTCTGACACAACATTATTGATCATTCGAAATGCGTAGAGTTTAAGGTTCAACTTCATTACCAATTCAACTGTGAAGAGAATAACATCACTTGATAGCAAGAACTTCCATGTCAACGTCCTAGGCTGCCACAACCTCACATTCCATGGTGTCAATATAATTGCACCAGAAAACAGTCCCAACACTGATGGAATACACATTGGCAGATCAATGGGATCACAATCACAAAGTCCCGAATTGCCACAGGAGATGATTGCATTTCCCTTGGAGATGGAAGCAAACGAATTAAAGTCACTAACGTGACGTGCGGACCAGGACATGGCATAAGCATAGGAAGTCTTGGAAAATACACTAATGAAGAACCTGTTGAAGGTGTCATAGTAAAGAACTGTACGATAATGAACACCACTAATGGCGTGAGGATCAAAACATGGCCAGCTTCTGCCGCTAGCGGCACCGCCACCAATATGCACTTTTTGGACATTATAATGGTCAATGTTAGCAACCCTATTCTCATAGACCAAGAGTATTGCCCATGGAATCAGTGCAATCGACAGGTATTGACACATTCCCAAAACTTTGATTGAAATTGTCCTAATCAACTTCACAAATAAACCTTTTTTTTTTAATTTTTGGACGTTTCATTTTAATTTTCAGATTCCATCAAAGATTAAGATTAGTAAAGTGAGCTTCAAGAACATTAGAGGAAGTTCTGCAACTCCAGTGGCAATCAAACTTATTTGCAGTAGTGACTTGCCATGTGATGAAGTAATAGTAGCTAACATTGACCTCACTTACAATGGAATAAACGGTCCCATTACATCCCAATGTACGAATGTGAGACCCATCATTTCAGGGAAACAGAACCCTCAAATCTGCTCTTCCCCTTATGTTTTTCCATAAATTGTTAATTGCCATTGTACTTCAAAATGATAGACAACCTTAATTGACTGCCTATATCCATTTTAATTTCTATCTCTTTTGCGTTTATTTTGTTTTACTTTTCCCATGTAAATAAGATGGTCGAATGTTGGAGGGAAGTCTTGTGTTGTGAACTAATGTTTTTAATAATACGACATTATAAAATAACTTGGTTTGACTCTTGTTTTCATTTTAGATTTTTTTTTCTCCTCATGTTCTTTTTATGAGGATGACAATCAGCACGAATATTTATTTTATCAAAAATATAAAATCAAAGTTCGATTAAATCTAATGATTCATACATAAAAAAGTACCTATTGTTTGACATTTTAATTAAAAGAAACATTAGAAGTAGCGCAACTTGCTTATTGTCTATAAACCTTGGAGAGTTATGAAATTGAGCTCATCTCAAATTACAGGTTCACTAACCTCACACGTTGAATAAACTTTAGCTTCCAAATCATATAGTTAAGTTTTTGTATCAACATGGGCTTCTATTTATTATATATGTTGATAACTCTCCAAAAGGGAGTTATTATAGCCAGCATTTTATGCCTAAATTTTCTTTCATTTGAGTAGAATGTGGGTGGTTTTATGTTTAAATCCTTTAAATCCAATGTCTATTTGAAGAGTTTCTTTGGAGGTCATTAATTGTTGTATTCGAGTAATTTAGACCGATGGAAGTACTAAATTATGCTAAATTAGTGTTGTAGGAGGTGATTTTAAATAGTTGGCTAGCAGTACGATGGGGAGCATTCTCTTAGCAAAGGAATTGCATGAGCAAAATTATATTTCAGCATTCTGCATAAATGTCAACATGGCCGTGATACACCATGTGAGAGAAGGATTCATTAAGTGAGTTAGGTAAAGTTAACCAAATCAAGGCCAACAATCTATTGGGAAGTCGCCATGTATCTTATTTAACCTACTTAGCCCTTAAATTGCACAAAGAAGAGATTATAAAAGGCACAACTATTTTTTGGAATTGAAAAGCCTTCCAAAATAATAATTGATTATACTATAAGAAATAGTTTTTGCTATAAAAATAGCACATTTTAAGTGCTATCAAAAGGTTAAATCTCAAGGGAACCAAGCTAATTAATTTCTCGCAAATAAATAAAAACATAAAATAAAAGTAGATTTTTTGTTGTGAATTAAAATTAAAGTTAAACAGGAAAACAAATAAAATAAAATGAGAAAATCAATCTTACCAAAGTTTCCAATTCAAAGGCAAAATTCTCATCCAATTGTAATTTTGATCACAGGCTTACAAAGAATAATCAACTTCTCAATTCAAAAACTTAGTTCACTTGATCGGAAAAGCCGTGTTAGGTGTAAATTTTCCTAATTTAATAGATTCTAACAAAGCATCACAATCAAGTCTGATCATCTAATTAACTGGACACGATAACATTCCATATCAACTCAATGATAGTGATAGGACCGATAAAGTCCAATTATTTCTAGCTGAATTCTTGTTAATTTGGTAAATTTTATAAGTATTTATGTTTATTTTGTAGATTCTTGAGCAATTGGCACCTTTCGAGATTTTTAGGAGCGTTCAGGGCTTATTTGGAGCTAATTGAACGTTGTTCAGATGTCCGAGAGATGTTGGGAGCCAAAATGACACAAAATGTCCTTGATGGAGCGTTTAGATGCCTCATGACGTCGCAAAAAACGCTTGAGATAGATTGATGGAAAACAGAACATCGTCGAGATGTTGTAAAAGTGAGCGTCCCTTGACGCTACGACGAGCCCTTAAGACACTGGTCTAATTAAGCCATAGTGTTGAGACGTTTCCTGTAGCGTCTCGACACTACTTTGAGTTTTATAAAAGTTTTTCTTTCCATTTTAGGGAAAGAACCAATTAATTATACAATCGTCTTCTTCTCTCTTAGACCCATTTCTTTGTAATTTTTTTCTCTTTTAGCTTAGTTTAGGTTAGTTTAAGGCATTAATGGACATTTGTATCAAGATTATGAGCTTTGACTAAGTGGAAATGCAGATTCAGAGGCGATCGTTAGGATTCCTTGTGTAATGCCACAGGCTTAATTCTTAATGCAATTATATTTCTACTTGAATGTCTTTTTGTAACGACCCGAATTCCTACGACACTCTAGATGCGGAAGCACGACCTAGTTACCTCACTCATGCCCGAAATTTCTGCAGCATGACGGCGTAACTAGGAGAAACCAAAATTTACAACGAACTGGAAAGAGGCATAAACACTTCTATGTTTCAGATAACAGACTCAGCATCCACCAAACTACGATAAATGATGCTGAGCTCAATCAACAGACAAAAGAACTTAAGAACTTCTAACTAAATACACGGAAACGAAAGAAATTTAAACTTTACAGACCAACAAAACAACAGGGAACAAAGGAACAAACTAAAGGCTAAACATGGAAAAGAAATTTGGTGGAGTCTCCATAGTATCGTCAAGTCGTCGTCTGCGTCATCCACCCCGAGAATGTGCACAATCTGCAAAACTAACAAAGTAGCAAGGATGAGTATAAACATACTCAGTAAGTAGCCCACTTAAGGGTCCAATGTTTAAAGAAACCATACCAAGCTCTTACTCACACTCGTGCTTAGATTTCAAATACTTCCTTCTGTTATTCTAAAAATCCATTTAACCTCCTACAATAATCACTACTACCCGAACCTAACTTCGTGTCATACCTGTGAGTCCTGTAACCTAGAACCCAAACCTGTGAAGGTCTATAACCCTCACACTCATCTCAATGGATAAATCACCCCTAGGCTAGCACACAGGCGCTAGGGAACGCATTCCCTACGCTCAACATAATGGGGAATTACCCCTAAGCTAGCACACAGGCGCTAGGGAACGCATTCCCTATGCTCAACATACTGGGGAATCATCTCTCAGCTAGCACACGGCAATAGGAAACGCATCCCTATGCTCAACACAGTAGGGAATCACCCCTAAGCTAGCTCACATTAGGAAATTAACAACTCTGTGAAATAATGTAAATCACGATCAGTTTAGAAACCTTCGAGATCATTTAAAGACATTAAAATATGTAAATAAACAACTCTTGCAACAACACCTCTTAAGTCAACAATTCTTGAAAACATAAGCACAAGTTCGTAAAAACATAGATAGGGAAATTCGTAATTATAGCTCTGGAAAGCATAAACATAACTAGTGTAATTCATCACCAAATCTGTACCCAAATCTCTATCATACTATGTACCGAGTAATCTCCAGATACATAGCAGAACATATCTCTGTCATACGTGCACGTAGAGCAAACTCTAACATCTGTAATGCTTCAGGTCAAGGATTTGGACCAGGATTTGGAATCCAGATTTGGCATCTAATGGCCCCGGCATTCCCCTGCATCCCCTGCGGCCTGAGCACGCTAGCATACTATGGAAACACATTCTCATAGCATATCGGGTAATCACCATGGGTACAAAGATCTAGTGGTTTGAAAACCACTTCCAACATAAACCTCTTAAATCACAAATCACTTTAAATCATAAAAATTCTTAACTTTTCAAGATCTCAAACTCTTTCTGAAAATTATATATTTCTCTAGACAATTGTTCGTAAACTTGAGAGATTTCTGAAATAACATTAAACATTTATAATTTCTCAAATAATCATCAAATCTCTCAAATAATATAAACATTTTCAAATTCATATTTTCTTTGAAATTACATCCCATGAAAGTCATACATTTCTCAATAAACATTTAAACTCTTCAAACATCTCAATAATCATAAATATCTCGAATATCTCTTAAAACAATAATTCAAGCTAAAATCACAAAATTACTGAAAATTTATACAATTTTTCTCAAACATCTCTAAACCACAACTTCAGTAAAAATCATAAAATATTGAGAATCTTCGACAATTCTCTATAAATCTCATAACAATTTCTTTAGAATCATATATAATTAAAGAATTCTTGAAAATTCCATCATAATAATTAAATGATGAAAATATTTCAAAAATAAACCACTCACAGAAATATCAACGTCAGCTCTTCAGATCATATGCTAGTCCAATTTCTGTCCAATATGAAATTTCCAATAACCATACCATAGATTATGAATTATTTCCAAGAGAAATAAACTTAAACTTCCTATTAATCAATTAAATTAATTTCCAATTTCTTTCTCTTAATCCAAATTCTCAAATTAAACTTTCTCTCTCATTCCAATAATGTAGACAACATATTTGTCTTTTCTCCAATCAACTAATATTTTCTTCTCTCTCTCTTCCACAATCCATCTTTTTCTTAAAATCAAATAGCATTTATTTATTTCCAAACTACCTCTCTCCTCATTTACATCTCTTCCTTTCATATTACAATAGAATAATGGTTTATCTACTCCAATTCAATTCTCTCTCTCACGTGGGCACCCATCTCAACCAAAACTTTCTCCCTCTTCATAATATCCTTGTACAAACCATCAAATTCTTCTAATTTCTTTTATTACCAATGTACCTTTAATGATAAAATAATCTATCACTTCTTTTCACTATTCATCATCTTCTTCCTTAAACTCACAAAACATTTCTTCCCTTTCACAAATCTACAACTTCCAATCTAGCCCTTTCATATCTTTCTTTTCATGATTATAAATTTTTCCATTGATCTTTCCACACCAACTATTCCTTTCTTGGAAATCTCTCTCTCTCTAGAATTTATATTGCAATAGTCTACCAGAACAACATGATTTGCTCACTCACAAATTTCTTCATACAACCAAACCGAGCAAGAACACAATAAATTAGTAAACCTCATACAAGCTTTCAAAAAGTAGAAGAAATCAAAGAGATCCACAACATAAGTCTCAATCTTTCATGGTTATCCTTGTACAAATAGTCCACAAAGAAAATTCATGGAAACTTTTAAACAAAAGGAATCAAAACCCCACCTTAAAAAGTGTTCAATACTTCAATATGCAACTCTCCTTCTCTCTCTTTCTCTTTTCCTTCTTTTCCTCCTTTCCTTCTCTGTTTTTCGTGAACCCTTCTTCTTTTTTTTTTTTTTTTTTTTTAAAACCAAAATAATGTATGTGGCTTGCAATCTATCAAATAAGCATACATGTGGCTTCTTTGAAGCCACACATTATTTCTTTTATTTTTTTTATTATTATTATTTCAAAAATACACCAAAACCATACATATTTTCACTTTCCTCTTTCCTTTTTCTTTTAACAAAAATTTACCCCATAAATTTCAATTTACTTTTACTTCCAATTTATTCCAAACTTCTCCTCTTTCAAGACATTTGAAAATCAAATAACTATTATGTCATATAAATACTAGAAATCCAAAATTGGATCTTACAAAATATTACCACCTTTTAAGAATTTCGTCCTCGAAATTCAATCAAGAAGTACATTTGAACTTCACTTTTTCATGTTACAACTTCATTGCACATTTTCTTTTTCCGAGTTCTCAAAGACATAAAAGAGTGTTATAAAAATATTATCTTCTTTAAGAATTTCGTCCTCGAAATTCAGCCTTGCGAGTGAAGTTAATAACTAAGAATTTTGAACATGTGAGTAGCATTTTTCCTGGGCATAATTTGCTTCCCCATGAAACCTTGCTAACAAATAATCTTATTGCAAAATACATTTTCCTTTTCATCCAAAACTATCACAACTGTATCTCATATGGAACCATAACTCAACTTTATATCATCGTCCATAATCTTATAAGCCTCTCAAATATTGTATGTTATAACAAATTTCCAATTGACGTAATTGTCCCTAATTAATTTGATAACAACCTCGACATTTTATCAACACTCAGTTGAAATTGTGAGAGAAATATGGAGTACATAAAATAATCTTCATCCAAAATCATGAGCATCCTTGTCAAAAGTGATTTACGTACTCAAATCGACATATGGTCTCTCTTTGACTTCATGTCTAATCACTACACTTACTCTTTCTTATTTTCATCTTTTCGCTAGTCAATGTTGCCCTTGTTGCAAATATTTTAAGTAAGTTCATGGTTTGTTGATTTCCTCTGACCACTTTATTACAACAAATGAAGTTTTCTCTCTCTACATACAAAGCTTTAACTAACATCATCTCTCTATATTTGACTAACGACTCTTATTATAAGCAAACTCCACAAACGACTCATGAAATTCCCATCTTTCCTTGAACTACAAATAGGCTCATAACATAACTTCAAAGTTTAGATAGCTCTTTTCATAAATCCATCACCTATGGCGAGAATTTGTACCAAAATATAGCTTAGTATCCAACATTTGCTATGCACTAGGCCATAATTGGAAAGTAATTTCCAAGCTCTGTTCAATACATTTAACTCTAAAAGTCCATTTATCTAAGGGACTTGTAATCTTGGACAACAGTGATTAGCAATTCTGGACCAATCTATGTCATCAACTAGACACCATCATAACCACTCTTAATGCAAAATAAGACCAAATAATAAATCCATCTTGATATGCTTCAATTTCCATTAAAAGTAAGGTAGAGAAATCAAAAGTCTTAGTGATAACTCAAGCATGTAGAAACATATTTTATTTCTCTTACCATATCTTGCTATCAATAATGTTTCTTCAACCCTTAGTACATTTGGTACTTCATGAGTGCATATACTAAGCCAAAATATGAGCTCCCCAAGTATCTCATTTCTTATACTTGGGTGGTTAAATACTCATAACCAATTAAACTTAGTCAAATTCCATCATCCATAATTCTATCGATCCAAGCAAGGTTTATACTCAACAATTTGCAAATATGGTTTCTAATTCATAAACTGAAAAATTCTGCATTCAATTGTTTGAAATCACCCCATAAAGAAAATCTAATTGCATCTCTCTTAAACAACTTACCTCCTTGCTTAAGGCACCAATAATAAATTACTCTTTTTTTTTTCTTTTTTTTTCTTTTTGGGTTAAGTCAATGATACAATCATAATGTTCTTTCAACTTTCGTCATCTTCTCTTACACAAATTTCATTCTTTCTAGTTAAAGATATTCTTTAATTCTTGTGATTTGTCCATATGTGAAACTTTTTTTTTTTTTTTTTATAGATAATGTCACTACTCCTTAAGTATCTCATACCTTAAGGCTAGTACCATTTTAGTCAATCCTCAATCACAAGTTGGATAATTATGCTTGTGATTCTACACTATTCTGAAACATAAACCATTAACTTTTCATGGTACATCAAACACAACCAACCTAATGTCCCTGTAGATAACAAGTTATTCACTACGCATTGGAAGTGTTATATTGAGTGGCAACTAGCATTTTCTTCAAATTTCAAGAACTTTGCTCATACTTATTTGCCTATATACATTTCAAATTCTTTCTAATCCAACATATCAGTAGAGCATTTATCTTGAATAATCTTCCAATAAAACTGGCCAACTCATCTCAAAAGCTATGTACTTCAATAACAGTTCTAGGTCATCCCATTTAAATCTTGCCTCAATCTTGTGATGATCAGGAATTGTGTCATTTACATTATTCACATCTTTTACAAGATTCACTTGGTCTAGAAACACAACTTGATCAAGCAAAAATGCAAACTTGTTAACCTTAATATATAACCCCTTCATCTTGCAATGTTTGTAGCTTATTATGAGATATCCCACGTGCTCTTCTTTACTTTTAGAATTTGCCAACTTGCCTTTAATGAATACAACCACAATTGTATTATTAAGAATTGAACACTTTGTTTCCAAAATCCATAATTTTGTTGGTTCATTAACTACTAACTTGTATGGTGCAACCAAAAACTCATCTTACATAGATAGAGTCCTAAAGGCAATTTTTGGTTCCATTCCTCAAATATTGGTGGTATCCCAATTGCATAACATTTCAAGAATATGTTGAGATATCTTTGAACTATCAAGCAAGTCCTCTATTCAGGTAGTGGATACTTACTATGTGCAACCACCTTATTCAAATGATTAAAACAATGCACCACCACCTCATAATGTCATCCTTTTTCCAACAATTAATACAATTGTACCATCTGATAAGACGTTAGGTCTAGTGAAGTCTGCTAATCATCTGACCTGGAAATTGTACTAGCTAAAGAGCCATGTACATTCTCCAATGGTCCTCTAGGCTTCTTCATTTCTAACATATTATTTCAACTCTCATAATCCTTTTTCTACATACTTTCCGTTCATTCTATTTCCTTATCAAAACAGGAGCTTACCTTTTACCCTTTAATACTTCAATATGGTCACTGATCTTTGTACTAACTTAAAACACTCATTTTGTATCAAATCTCTCTATATGACCACAAACAAATATTCTTGATAAAAGAATTCCTTGAATTCGCTTTAATTTCTTATTTCAAAGTCTCGATTTCAATCCCTTAATTTTAAAGTATATTACTTATTATTAACTCCAAACTCCAATTAACTATAAGCTCTTTCTTTGAAAGGAAGTGATAAACACCACTTCTTATCCTTTAAGCATCTTAATACATCAAACATTTTCCTAATTTTCCCATCATATATCTACTTTTATAGGGTCGTCATTTTAACAATGCGTTAACTCCTTTAGCTTCCACTTGCTAAAATTTGAATTTTCCTCAATTTCTTGAGCATCTTCATTCCAAATGCTACTAACATAAAGTAAATTCACCATCAATATTTTTCTTTTCTCATAGTTGCTTCAACTAATCTCCCAATTACTCTCCACTCTGACTCTATACAAAAATTCAATTTTTTTCTCATAAACCATTCTCAAACCTCTTACACTTGTCAATCTCATCCTCAATTATCATGGTTGCATATTTAAAAAGCTCAATATACTTTCTTTGTTACGCGACATGATATCATCGACTTTTACTCTAAACTCAGAAATTCCTTTCACTTCCCAACTCTATACAATGGTGGACAATATTCCTCATATAAAACTTTTTTTTTTTTTGAATTCATTCCAACTAATTTCGTGACCATTTGATCGTTTACTTGTATTTAATTTCCACCAATCCTAAGCCACTTCTTCTAAAAGAAATATAGCAAGGTCTTATCACCTTTTATTTCAAGGCATTCCATTACCTCTAAATACATTTACAACTTGTCCATCCAGTTTTCTACATCAACTGGATTCGAGGCTGCAGTAAATGGCTTTGCTCCCAACTCTATCAATCATTCAATCGTATAGTTTTTTATTTCATTTTTTTTTTAAACATCTCATCTTAAGTAATTTTAACCATAAACGATTTTTCTCTATCATTCGCATTCCCTTGTTCCTCATCTTTTGAGTAACTAATATCTCCAACCAATTCTTCATTCACCATACTTTGCCTACCAGTAGCTCATTGAGTTTCAATTTCTTGTAACATACGTGATCTGCCACCATGACTCATGATTACTTACCATGCATTGCATATCACACACTACATCCACTTACAACCCATGTCATGCAGAATCTTATTGCTCTGATACCAAAATGTCACAACCCGCCCCAGATTAACTCTACCAAACCTAGAATGAGCTGTGATGGCAGTAGACCCCAAATGTGGAATGGAATCTATTGCCAAGTCTTTATCTCTTCTTTCATTATCTAACTTTATCTATGGATATCCCAATAACAGCACAGTAAAAAATTTTAAAAACAAAAGAATGAGCTAAAAAGCCCAGTGAGTGGTGATTCATAAGAAAATACATTTTCAAGGAAATTATTCTCTTACTAAACAGAAGTTCATAACTATGTGAAATAATGTAAATCACGATCAGTTTAGAAACCTTCGAGATCATTTAAAGACATTAAAATATGTAAATAAACAACTCTTGCAACAACACCTCTTAAGTCAACAATTCTTGAAAACATAAGCACAAGTTCGTAAAAACATAGATAGGGAAATTCGTAATTATAGCTCTGGAAAGCATAAACATAACTAGTGTAATTCATCACCAAATCTGTACCCAAATCTCTATCATACTATGTACCGAGTAATCTCCAGATACATAGCAGAACATATCTCTGTCATACGTGCACGTAGAGCAAACTCTAACATCTGTAATGCTTCAGGTCAAGGATTTGGACCAGGATTTGGAATCCAGATTTGGCATCTAATGGCCCCGGCATTCCCCTGCATCCCCTGCGGCCTGAGCACGCTAGCATACTATGGAAACACATTCTCATAGCATATCGGGTAATCACCATGGGTACAAAGATCTAGTGGTTTGAAAACCACTTCCAACATAAACCTCTTAAATCACAAATCACTTTAAATCATAAAAATTCTTAACTTTTCAAGATCTCAAACTCTTTCTGAAAATTATATATTTCTCTAGACAATTGTTCGTAAACTTGAGAGATTTCTGAAATAACATTAAACATTTATAATTTCTCAAATAATCATCAAATCTCTCAAATAATATAAACATTTTCAAATTCATATTTTCTTTGAAATTACATCCCATGAAAGTCATACATTTCTCAATAAACATTTAAACTCTTCAAACATCTCAATAATCATAAATATCTCGAATATCTCTTAAAACAATAATTCAAGCTAAAATCACAAAATTACTGAAAATTTATACAATTTTTCTCAAACATCTCTAAACCACAACTTCAGTAAAAATCATAAAATATTGAGAATCTTCGACAATTCTCTATAAATCTCATAACAATTTCTTTAGAATCATATATAATTAAAGAATTCTTGAAAATTCCATCATAATAATTAAATGATGAAAATATTTCAAAAATAAACCACTCACAGAAATATCAACGTCAGCTCTTCAGATCATATGCTAGTCCAATTTCTGTCCAATATGAAATTTCCAATAACCATACCATAGATTATGAATTATTTCCAAGAGAAATAAACATAAACTTCCTATTAATCAATTAAATTAATTTCCAATTTCTTTCTCTTAATCCAAATTCTCAAATTAAACTTTCTCTCTCATTCCAATAATGTAGACAACATATTTGTCTTTTCTCCAATCAACTAATATTTTCTTCTCTCTCTCTTCCACAATCCATCTTTTTCTTAAAATCAAATAGCATTTATTTATTTCCAAACTACCTCTCTCCTCATTTACATCTCCTCCTTTCATATTACAATAGAATAATGGTTTATCTACTCCAATTCAATTCTCTCTCTCACGTGGGCACCCATCTCAACCAAAACTTTCTCCCTCTTCATAATATCCTTGTACAAACCATCAAATTCTTCTAATTTCTTTTATTACCAATGTACCTTTAATGATAAAATAATCTATCACTTCTTTTCACTATTCATCATCTTCTTCCTTAAACTCACAAAACATTTCTTCCCTTTCACAAATCTACAACTTCCAATCTAGCCCTTTCATTTCTTTCTTTTCATGATTATAAATTTTTCCATTGATCTTTCCACACCAACTATTCCTTTCTTGGAAATCTCTCTCTCTCTAGAATTTATATTGCAATAGTCTACCAAGAACAACATGATTTGCTCACTCACAAATTTCTTCATACAACCAAACCGAGCAAGAACACAATAAATTAGTAAACCTCATACAAGCTTTCAAAAAGTAGAAGAAATCAAAGAGATCCACAACATAAATCTCAATCTTTCATGGTTATCCTTGTACAAATACTCCACAAAGAAAATTCATGGAAACTTTTAAACAAAAGGAATCAAAACCCCACCTTAAAAAGTGTCCAATACTTCAATATGCAACTCTCCTTCTCTTTCTCTTTCTCTTTTCCTTCTTTTCCTCATTTCCTTCTCTGTTTTTCGTGAACCCTTCTTCTTTTTTTTTTTTTTTTTTTTTTTTAAACCAAAATAATGTATGTGGCTTGCAATCTATCAAATAAGCATACATGTGGCTTCTTTGAAGCCACACATTATTTCTTTTATTTTTTTTATTATTATTATTTCAAAAATACACCAAAACCATACATATTTTCACTTTCCTCTTTCCTTTTTCTTTTAACAAAAATTTACCCCATAAATTTCAATTTACTTTTACTTCCAATTTATTCCAAATTTCTCCTCTTTCAAGACATTTGAAAATCAAATAACTATTATGCCATATAAATACTAGAAATCCAAAATTGGATCTTACAAGATACCCCTAAAACTCAACTCAACTCTTCACCTCAAACACATATTTTATGACTCAACTTAACCCAACTCTACACCAGACATTCTGAACTCACTAACAAACCAACTCTATCGAACTCAACTCAACTCTGTGCGCCAAAAATGACTGGATAAATTGTTTAAAATGTTATTTAAGTGGATTTTTTTTTCGTATGACTAGATAAAATCAAAATTATACAATTATTATATGAATTGTATACAAATAAAAGTATTAAAATTCAATCATGTTTAAAAATAAAAGTTTCAACTATGAATTTTCTACCTAATTAATTTCCTTCCTCTTTTATCTTTACCTTTTTACTTTTATCAATGAACATTAAACTTATATTAAAAAAATTTAAATTCTACATATATTTTTCATTTAATTATCAATAGAAATTTGCAGTTATCTCTTTAGAATAGAAGTAAAACAAACATATAAATCTTAATATATTTTTTGAATTAAATTAAATAATAAACTTATCAAAGCGATCAAATATTTAATACCCACTTTTTAATGCTCTCTCACATAATAAAATAATATATATTAAATTATTATTATATATATAGGTTTGCTTCTAGAAAAAAATTTAAATTATTAGATTTAATTAAAATTATTTTAATTATTTAAAATATTTATATTAGATAATTAATTAATTAATAATAAATTAAAACAATTAAAATTAATTTTCACATTAATTAGAAAGTAATTAATGTTATAAATTAACTAATTAATTAGGTTATATATTTAATGTTCATCTCCCAGGTATAAAAATCCCATATAATAGAGGATATAAGAAAAACTATATTAGATGAGTTTTAAAGTTTTCTAGATAATAATATCCTGGGTTTTAAAAAGTGAAAACCTGTGAAACAAACATTGGTATTAAATATTTGTCTAAAAATCCATGAAATAAATAGGCCTTATTAGTAAATAAAGTCAAATATCACTTATATACATTTTTACATTCTATTGATATGGTATATCAGTAATAAACATAATAGCGAGCATGCAAACAATCATAAAACTAGACGTCTATCCCTGATAGACCTCAGTCAGTGGTAGGTCGGTTAATCACTGATAGACTTACGACATTGAGATATGTTGATGAACATTTTTGACTTTCCACACGCTTTAATTTTGCTCGGCTTAAAATTATACTATATTTGCAAATAGCTATTATTTTGGATTAGATTGCCTTATATAACTTGTGGGTTTTTTAATTTCATGACCAAGTCTACAGTGAGAAATATAACTTGTGTGGATAGTAAGAATTTTCACGTCAATATTTTCGGGTGCCAATGATTTTATGTTAGAACATGTGAACATAAATGCTCAAGATGATAGCCCCAACATCTGTTCACAATTCTAGCTCCATTGCCTAAAACAAAGCAAGCGGTTAACAATTGAAAGAACACAGCACAGAAAACTTTCTTTGAAGCTAAAAAGGCTCCAAAATTCAGAAGTATTCGCATGCACCATCACAATCCCAAACGACCAACTCAAAAATCTTGGGAAAATTTTGTTGAAGAATTTGTTGGTGTTTGTTTCCTAACATTCTGGAGTGATTTGAAGTTGGGGTGGATTTCCATTAAATTTTGTGGTTTGTTTGTATCTTAAAATAAAATGATTGGAGAAAAAAAATCAAATGGTTAGATTAAGTTAAAAGTTCGGTTTTTGAACTTTTGAATTTTTTTTATTTTTTTATTTTAATTTTGAAATCTATTAAACCTTTATTAGACAACATCAAAGACATTCATGTGCCCACAACTAAGATAATGATCAGAGTTTCAAACTCCAAATGTTGTTGCTCAAAAAAAAGTGATTAAGTGTAACACTCACTTACGTCTTTAAGAACTCATAAAAAGAAAAAGTGCAATGAAGATGCAACATGGAAAAATGAAGTTCAAATGCACTTCTTAATTGAATTTCGAGGACGAAATTCTCAAAAGAGAGTAATAATTTGTAAGATCCGATTTCGATCTTATAGTATTTGGAATAAGATAGAAATACAAGTAAATTGAAAAGTAGTGGAGTACATGTGCAATAAGTGTAAAAAAAAAAAAGAAGAAGAAATTAATAGAAAGAGAAGAAAAGAATAAATTGGTATTATTTTGGAAAACGGTTTATAAAGGAGAAGGAAGTTGGAATAAAATAGAGAATTAAAGGAAATTGAATTGTGTACATGTTGGAATTGAAAAAAGAAGTAATTTTATTTTATTTATTGAAAAAGTAAAAGAAATAGAGAAATGTGTGTTATTTTTGGCATAATTTATAAAAGAAGGAAAAGAAAATAAAAGAAATTGTGTGGCCTATGGAAAGCCACACCACAAAGGGAAATATATTATTATTATGTCTATATAAAAAAAAAAGAATTAAAGAAAATGGGAGAACTTTCAGGAGAACTCCCAAGAGAGAGAAAAGAAGGAAACAAAAGTGAAAGAGATTTGGAAAAAAGAGAGAGAGAGAAGGGAAAGCAAAAGGGTTCAAAAGAGATAAAGAGAGGAAATGAGGGTTTGAAGGAGAACAATTTTTGCAAGCAAGGAGACAACCAAGGAGAGATTTGAAGACAAAGAAGAATTCAGAGGAATTGTGGGGGAGGAACCTACGATATACCGGTAAGTTTTCTAGAAAAATCATGAAAAAAAATGGATTTATAGAGGAAGTGTTCTAGTGGTTTCTTTTCCTTTTGCTTGTGAAGAGGTTATGTTTCAAAATCAATTAAGAGGGGAGACTAATGCTTGATTATGGTGAAAATTCTTTAGGTAATAATGAAATAAATGGAATCTAGATTGTTGGAATCTTGAATTTTTGAAGAGATTGTCTTGAGGGAAGGTAGTGTTAGAGCTTAGATTATGGAAATAAGAAGGAAGAAAAAAAAATACAGAATCTGAAGATTAAAGAGAGAGGAGGAAGAAGAAATTCATCTTCAAGGGCTTTTGGTTGGAAAAAAAAAATATATATATATATATATATATATATATATATATATATATATATATATATTTAAAGGGTGAACACTTAAGCAATCGGACATGGAGGGAATAAGAAAGAAGGGAGGAGAGAGAAAGTAAAAAGAAAAAGAAGAGGAGAAGAAGGAGAAATTAAATAAATAAATAAAAATAGAGAGATAGGATAATGGTACATTTGGGTTTAAATGAAGAGAGAGAAAGTTGTTGAAGAATGTGTATGAGACGTGAGAGTTAAATTTGGAAGGAAAATATATTTTATTATGGAGAAAAAGTAGATGTGTATGATGGGAGAGAGAAAGAATTAATATTTAATGGGAGAAAAGATAATTTGTACCTTAGTAATAAATGAATGAAAGAGAAAGTGGAATTTGAAATGTTGGACTATTGGATAATGTCTAAGAACAATAATTGAATAAATTATTGTTGCAATGTACTATGGTTACAAATATCTTGAGTTGGAGAATGATTATTGATGTTGTTATTGGAATTTCAGGTTGGATGGAAATTGAAATACTGTACGATTGAAGCATTAACAAAAACAGTTCTGTGAGTGGTTTATTTTACGAATTATTTTCATTATTTGATTATTATTATTATAGATTTTTAAGAATTCTATAATTATGTGTGAATTTAGAGAAACTGCAAAGAGATTTTTAGAGAATTGTTATGAGTTTCCAAAAATGGTATTGAAATTCCAATATTTTATGCTTTTACCATAAATTATTATTTGAGAAATATTTGAGATATTTTATGATTATTGAGATGTTTGAAAAGTTTAAATGTTTGTTGAGAAATGTATGAATTTCATGAGGTGTAGTTTAAAAGAAAATATGATTTTAGAAATGTTTTATATTATTGAGAGATTTGATGATTATTCGAGAAAGTATAAAGGTTTAATGTTATTTCAGAAATCTCTCAATTTTATGATAAGTTATTTTAGAAAAAGAATGTAATTTTGAGAAAAAGTTTGAGAAGTTAAGAGGTTTATGTTGAAAGTGGTTTTCAAACCACTAGATCTTTGTACCCATGGTGATTACCCAGTATGCTATGAGAATGTGTTTCCATGGTATGCTCGCGTGCTCAGGCCGCAGGGGATGCAGGGGAATGCCGGGGCCATTAGATGCCAAATCCGGATTCCGAATCCTGGTCCAAATCCTGGACCTGAAGCATTACATATGTTAGAGTTTGCTTTACGTGCACGTATGACAGAGATATGTTCTACTATGTATCTGGAGATTACTCGGTACATAGTATGATAGAGATTTGGGTACAGATTTGGTGATAAATTTCACTAGTTATGTTTATGCTTTCCAAAGCTATAATTACGAATTTCCCTATCTATATGTTTTTACGAACTTGTGCTTATGTTTCTAAGAGATTTCGAAAGAGTGACCTTGTTACAAATTTCACTCTATTTTCATGATCTTGAGAAGTTCAAATATTTTCATGATTTGCATTTTAGAGTTTGAATTATGTTTTCCATGTAAAGAGATTTTCTTAAAAGTTAATTTTTCTTATTGACCTACCATTCACTGGGCTTTTTAACTCATTCTTTTGTTTTTTAATTTTTCCACCAGGTTGCTCTTGAGTTTCAATCAGAGATTGCTAACCAGAATCTGCCACCAGTCTTATCAAGTCATTGCATATCATCTAGTTAAGTAAAGGGAAAATTTTTTACTGTGCTGTTATTGGGATATCCATAGATAAAGTTAGATAATGAAAGAAGAGATAAAGACTTGGCAATAGATTCCATTGCACATTTGAGGTCTACTGCCATCACAGCTCATCCTAGGTTTGGTAGAGTTAATCTGGGGCGAGTTGTGACATTAAGCCAGTAATTTATCCTTAAAATCATTTCTCTTTTTTTTTTTTTGGAGTGAATTTCTTATAGCTCTTAATTCCAAATTAGGGTTGGAGATATTTCAAAAACCCTCCAAATCTAGAATCTCACATCATTTGATTAATTTTCTTCATCTTCCACTCCTCATCTCGAACAATGGCTGCCACCGCTAGCACCTCCCTACATATCGCCATGTACCCTTGGTTTGCCCTTGGCCATCTCACCCCATTTCTCCATCTCTCCAACAAACTAGCCAAAAAAGGCCACAAAATCTCCTTCTTCATCCCCACCAAAACCCTCCCCAAATTGCAGCCCTTAAATCTATTCCCTAATCTCATCACTTTCATCCCCATCACAGTTCCTCATGTTGAAGGCCTTCCACAGGGCGCTGAGACCACTTTTGATGTCCCTTATCCTCTCCACACCCTCATCATGACTGCCATGGATCTCACTCAACCTCAAATCAACCTCTTCCTTCAAGCCCTAAAACCTCATCTCATCTTCTTTGATTTCACTCATTGGTTGCCAAAATTGGCTCTCCAATTGGGTATCAAATCAATTCATTATTGTGTCACTAGTGCAGCCATGATTGCTTATACTCTAACCCCATCAAGGCAATTTTCTAAAAATGAGATAACTGAGGAAGATCTCATGAAGCCCCCATTTGGCTACCCTAGTTCGACCATTAATCTTCATGTCCATGAGGCTAAAGCTTTTGCATCAAAAAGGAAGTGGAAGTTTGGGAGTGATGTTCTTTTCTATGATCGCCTGTTCATTAGTTTTAGTGAATGTGATGCAATAGGGTTTAGGACATGTCATGAGATTGAGGGAGATTTTGTAAATTATCTTCAAAGTGAGTTAAAAAAACCTATTTTGCTTTCAGGGTCGGTTTTACCTGAACCACTAATTACACCTCTAGAGGAGAAATGGGAAAGCTGGCTTTTAGGGTTTAAAGAGAGTTCGGTGATATATTGTGCATTTGGGAGTGAGTGCACATTAAAATTGGAGCAATTTCAAGAACTTTTGTTGGGATTTGAGCTTTTGAACATGCCCTTCCTTGCCGCACTCAAACCGCCATTCGGGGCTGATGCAGTCGAAGCTGCATTGCCGAAAGAGTTCATGAAGAGAGTTGGAGAACGAGGTGTCGTTTATGGCGGGTGGGTTCAACAAGAGAGTATTTTGGAGCATCCATCAGTGGGATGCTTTGTTACTCATTGTGGATCTAGTTCTTTAAAGGAGGCATTGGTGAATAAGTGTCAATTGGTGTTGTTGCCTCAAGTTGGTGATCAAATTATCAATGCGAGGATGATGGGGAGCAATCTTAGAATTGGAGTGGAGGTGGAGAAAAGGGAGGAGGATGGATGGTTTACAAAGGAAAGTGTGTGTAAGGCTGTGAGGATTGTGATGGATGAAGATAATGAAATTGGAAAAGAAGTTAGAACAAATCATGCTAAAATAAGGGATCTTTTGTTGACAAAAGATTTGGAACAGTCTTATATTGATAATTTTAGCAAGAGTCTTTGTGATTTAGTAGCATGAAAAAAAGCATCCAAAAAAAAGTAGAAACAGGTAGAAGCCATATCTTTTATCTTCATGATCTGTGTGAATGACTATGCATATACCGTCGAAGAGTAGAATCATTGCGCATTAGTTTGTTATTTTTCTCTTCTTAAATGTTCCTATTTTGAAGTTTAGGGTGATAAATGAATTTGTTTTTCGACAAACTATTAAATGCTACTATCTTTTGTTATCCAAAAATTATTGAATGTGATTATGTCTGTAATAACTATGGATGTGGCCACTAAGCTTGTTTCCTTCCATATTGATGGGTGCTCTGTTGGGTTTGGCCAATGTCTATTTTTCTTTGAGATTCAACTGTTCACAGGCGAGTGAGAGATTTTGCAGCACACCGGCCCATTAATGAATGACTTGGAAACAATAAGCAACATTTAGTTAACAATTTATGTTTAGATTAAAAGAGGGGGTTGGATTGTTAACACACACAAGTTCACAAACCCTAGTAACTTCTTGTATTATTTAAAAAAAAAAAAATCTTTTAGTTCCATTGCAACTTGTTTTCTATTCTTTAATTGATATTACATATATAGAGCTTCAAATGTAAAATAAAACATCATCATCTCACACTAATTCAAAACACCATACATAAAAGAGAAAAGAAAGCAAAGACAACATGGGTATGATCAAATCGAGCTTTTTGGTTGCTACATTCCTGATGTTATTATTGTTAGCATTTACTGTTGATGCTCGATCTCCTGTCGATGCTGTTTTCCCTTTGAGGAAGAACGGTATCATAGTGCCTGGTGTTGATGTCACTCAGGTAAAAATGCAATCAAATGAAAATGAAAATTATCGCTTATTGAGTTGATCAATTGTTCGCTAATTTCTATTAGTTGTGAAATAGGCTTTGGCAAATGCATGGAAGAATGCATGTGCGTCAATTTGTTATAGTGCGGGGATTATTCCTAGAGGGATATTTAAAGTATATGAAGGAAATTTTAAAAGCCCTTACAAGAACCCTATAGAATTTCGACTTCGAGGAACATTGTAGGCACCGAAACACCCTCTTAGAGATAGTTGGATTACCTTTTACATATGTTGATGGATTGACGTTATTAGGTGGAGGAGTTTTTGATGGCCAAGGAAAGGCAGGTTTGGAAAATAATGATTGCCACAAAAAACATAAACTGTGCTGACCTCTCCATTGTAAGCTCTATGTCTTTGGTTTTCTTTTTCAATCTCATGCATTTTGTTGATTTTGAAAGGGTTTCTCAGATGTTCTTCTCTAATATTTTAACTTTTGCAATTTGGTAAACGTTCTTCATTATTTAGGATAATGTTTAAGCAACCAAGTTTGATTGATTGGTCTGAATTGACACTTGATAAGGGGTGGCTTAGACTAAAACTTAATTGCATGACTAAGAGTAGTTCTAACTTGTTTATGATTAGAGCTCTTTTAGAGGTTGTTAAAAGAATCATTCGTAATAATGCATTGCATGTTATTAAAAGCTAAATAGAGATGTCAATTTCATAATATTGCAAGAAAATTAATTGTCCTCTTAAGATTCATTTATGATCTATGACTTCTTGACTTATGGAATATTTGCATTATCAATCTTGGTTATTTAATTTAGTTGAATCGTTGGTCTAATAGATGAAATCATGGGATATTTCTTTCTTAAATTTTCTCCATCTTATTTTCAATTCTTATTTTAATTTAATCTTAGATTCCATCATTATATTGTTTTCTCTAAATAAAATTGGGTGATTGTATTTGCAGTAATTATGTAAATTAGAACACTAATCTTGATGACAATACTTATACACTCATTCACTATATTAAAATTTGACACTACAACAAATATGGGATTCCATGACTCTAAATAATTGTCATAACCACATTCCATGACTCTTTTTTTCAGTCTTTGAAGCCACCATCAAGGAAAGAGTATTAATGACACTTCAAAAAAAATGTCATTATTGAGTGTTTTATGATTGTTTCTTGTAGTCAACAATAAGCAATTACTGACATTCATAAACTGTCACTGTCAAATTTTCTATGACAATTTATCACTGTCAATAAATGGCTCAAGAATTTGATTTTTCTGTCAAGATATAGATATCAACGACAGTAAATAACAATCAACAAAATATTTACATTGACATTGCGTCATAGTCACATAAACGTTAATAATGTCACATTTTTAATATCAAGAATACCTTAATCATGACACATTTTTTTACGTCGCATGTCGTCCTTGGATGACTGTATATTATTGTCAACATAAGTTCATACGATGACACCTATCTATCGTCACAGAAGTTCGGTTGATGACAATATTACAGTGTCAAATAAATACATCTCATGATTATTTTGTTAAATGTCAAAGAAATGCTTATAATGATGAAAATTGTTTGTTTGATACCTGTCTTTACACATATATTTATAAAATAAGTTACTCCAATTTTGACACAAAATAGGTACAAACATGAATAAGAACTTTCATATATAAATATAAAGTTGAAGTTGATAGCATTTTTACAAAGAAACTAAATACAAAGAAACTAATAACCAAACTTGGTAAATTTTTACAAAAAAACTAAATACAAGTGTTGCTACAAGTATTGTCACTAACCCAACAAAAAAACTCATATGTCAATAACTTGCTTGGTGGCTTCATCACTTCAATGGGTTCGTCACTTCAATGGGTTCGTGCACGACCTAGTAAAAAGGCAATAATCATTTAAGAGTTCAACTTAATACATCAATGTCAACGATAAATAACAACATTCATCAAGTATACCTTCTTAATGTCGACTATCCTTTTTCAACTCACCAAACATCGATCTTGCTCGAAACATTGATGTCAGAACCTACTTTCACGAAGTCAAATAACATAAACAAGTAAACCATAATAAGAAAACTAGATATCTAGTCATGTACCCTTAATTGCATGAACATCATAAATGGCATCTCCCATGTACCTAAAGAGATTCAAGTGGAAAACTATGTTGATCTAGAAGCTTCTAATTCCCAAAAAGAGACAAGGGATTGATTACCTGGTGATTGGATTATGAGAAGGAGCCCAAATAACACATATAGCCACCAAGAGAACAAAGAAAGCAAAATCCAGAAAGCTGGAATAATTCAAGCTCTTCGCCACAACTCACTCAATGGGTTGATAGCATTGAAGTACAACTACACAAACAAGAATCAGTAATCCTAACCATTGGACTTATCTTTACAATTTGTTCAAGTAGATAAAGGTTCAAAGGATTACCACCTATCTACTGCTTCCAACTCCTTACAATTTTCATTTAAACTCTCAAACATGGAGAGAAATAAACAGTCCACAATATTATAACCTGCACAAATAAGTAGAAATCAAGTATTCAATTAAGATGGTCATAATGAATAAAAGGTCAACTTAGAGCATTACCTCATAAAAATGACAAAGCACTAGTACAAATTTGGGTTTTAATGACGGGCATTGTCCGTCATTAAAAGGAAACAATGACGGGCGCGCGTCCGTCATCTTTTCGAGTGTCATCGTAGGCTACAATGACAGACACTATTTAATGACGGACATTGCCCGTCATTAAAAGTCGTCCGTCATCATAGCCTATAATGACGGTCAGCTTTTAATGTCGGTTAATGTATGTCATTAAAAGTCAATGTTTGTCATTAAATGTCTGTTTTAATGACAGGCAATGTCCGTCATCTTTTCCTTAATAATTTAATAAAAAAAAATTGTTGGTTGTCCCACAGTATTTTTCTTTCTCGACCTATGCACGAAATAAAATCTCAATAATATTTTTACACAACAATCAACTCAACAAACATAACTTTAATTAATAAAATGTAATATATATAAATACACTTCATCTTTGATTGTTATATATATTAAACAACACGAGAATCCGACAAGATTAAGGATAATAAATGCGAAATTAGTCATAATAAACTGAAGTTTGAAGCTTGTTCAAATGAGAAACTCGATGAATCGAATGAGAAAATTCGACTTGAGTTGATATCCACCCAAGGCTTCGTAAGCCCTTTATATGTCTATTCAAAATCTCCCCCTTCCAGTAGTTCGATCACGCCAATTTCTCAACTAATACCTCATATCTGTAACAAGTTCCACAACATATCAGAAAATTGAACAAATTGCAACACAAAACTTACATAAACATGAAAAAAATAAGCTTAGTTGAGAGAGAATATAACACTTGTTTTTAGGACCCTACAAACTCTACAATTTTAACTGAAAGCATAGCTAATTAACACAAACTCCCATCTAAGTATAAAAACAAACAATAAGAAACACATCAAACAAAGTAAAACCAACCCTTCAAATTTCAAAGGTACTCGAAAGCTAAGATAGAAAAATATTTAGTAAAAATTGCAAGTTATCTCCTATGACAATTTCATCTTTAAACTATATTCAGCCATAAAGTATTTCTAGACAAGATGCAAAAGTCAAATTATGAAAAAAGTAGCAGAACTGTCATTTAAGCATATAAAACAAGAGTAGCTAAAAAACATTGATTATTTGTGTATGCATCTACAGTTATGGATCTTTTTGGAATTAATAATTCAAAGCCCATCTAGATTTATCAAGATGGTTCTCTCTCAATTATGACCATCAAATTTAACTGATACAGTAGAGTTCAAACTTCATCAAAGGGCCATTAAAAGTACATTTATTTAAATAGCTATCCTTATCATGACAATGGAAAAAGCATGAAATCAATAGTTTTCCTTCCTATAAGAAAAGGAACACACAAAAGATATTTATAAACATGAGTTCTTCAGATTCTTTCTTTTCTAACACGAAGACTTTCCATGAGGAATACATTCGACAAACCACTTAGTGAATTAGAACATCAAACAAACAGAAGAACGATAGCACAAGTGAAAGGCTTGAGAGATGAAGGCATAATTACCTCAACACAACGTATCAAGAAAGATAAGATCATGAAAGAAAATCATCGCCAATTAACGTTGACAGCATAATACATACCATACATATCACCGAGACATACAAAGGTTATTTCTCCAATATCAAACAGCCTAAAAAAACCACGAGATCTCAACGTTCCAACAAGAACAAAGCTAAAAATCAACATAGTGCACGGCGATTTATTTTTTATTGCTACTTTTACCTCCAGACGAATTATCTCCCCCTGCCGCCTGAGCCGCCTTCTCCTGTAGCGCCTTCGCATCCCTAACCAAAATCCAAAACCAAAGGAGCAGTCAATCAAACAAAATTAAAGAAATAAGAAGAAACAAGATAGACGAACCTTTCACGGTGCTGCTTGGGGGTCAAACCATCGTCCTTGGTTTTTCCCTTGGTGGAGTTGCGAGCCTGAGCCCTTCTATTTAAGTAGGAAAACAAACCATAAGAAACACGTCAAGCAAAGTACAACCAACACTTCAAATTTCAAAGGCACTTTGGAACCTAAAAGAAAAATATTTAGTAAAATTGTAAGTATCTCCTGTGACAATTTCATCCTTCAACTGCAACTTACTTCAAGATAAGTCTCTATGGTAAACAAATACACACCCAATCTAATGAAAAGTAAACAACACAACCCAAAAAATGATCCAAAGGAAAAAGCTTCAGAAATGATTGATTACATTGATTACAGAACATATAAACTTGTTTCCTGAAAATCCTTAACCATGGATTAATATTAAGGAAGGGAAAAGACAGCATCCAACTTAAGAGTAAACTTGTAAAGAAATATAAAAACAAAAACAAAGCCAATACTTACTTTGCCAATACCCATCAGAAAGACTAATAATTTTTTAACAAGAAACAAAAGACTAATAATAAACAATAAGGTTTTAATTTTTTGGTCCAATGTTATGTTCTGTTTTTAGATTTAAAAACTATTTTATTCTTCACCATCAATCATTGAACAAGAACTCAAACTTATTTAAAAGCCCAACATTTCATATCCTAAATTAGACGTGGCTTAAGATAAACAAAAATATGATTCTATATATATCAAATCAATAACTAAAATGGAACAAGATGAAAATAGAATAAACAAATTAAAACCAAACAATGCATTTGCACTACTTGGAACAAGACCACAAATCAAAGGTTCCAGAGTTGATACTTGGAACATGAACTAAATATGTGTAGAACCAGATAAATGCAAAAGTAAACTACAAAGGAGGATTTGTTGTAGTGTTAGCAAAAAGCCATTGACCTTTTCACTTCTTCCAATATATGTTAAACTACGAAAACATGAACACAAGAAAATCCAAGCAAATTAATTTTTACTTGAATTCAGAGCAAAGAAAATGCAGGGAGAAAAGATTAAAAGAAAATGGTCATTGAAATGGCTTTTTTACCTTGTTTTTTTTTTGATGAATAACCGAGCTTTCATTGAGAAAAAATGAAAGAATACAAGGGCATACCAAACAGCAGCCCACAAAAAAGGGAGCCTACTAAAAGAAGGGACTCCAGTCAAGCAAAATAAGACTTAAAGAATAATTACAAAAACTTCTCGACACCGAAGCCCAAAGAGAAACATAGAATTTGACAAGGGACCATACGTCCATATAAGAACTCTCTCTCCCCCGAAAAATTCTATTATTTCTCTCCCGCCACAGGCTCCACAAAATAGCACAAACCCCAGCCTGCCACAAAAACAACCCTTTCTCCCGAAAAGGCGAACTAAGGAGAAGATCTGTGAACCTCTCTCTACTATCCTGTTGACCCACAAAACTGAAGTTGAATTGCCGAAAGAAACAGTTCCACACATCTCGGGGGAAGTCACAAGTCCAGAGCATATGATCAAGGTCCTCAGCTGCCCGCCTGCACAAAATACAACAAAAAGGCCCAACCAAGGAATACCCCTTGGCCAACAAACGATCCAGGGTGTTAACCCTTCCGTGCCAAACCTGCCACGCAAAGAACTGGACCTTCTTTGGAATCTTGACCTTCCACAGAGAGGATAACACTGAGCCAGCCGCTGAACTAGGCCTGACTAAACAATGAAAGAAAGATTTGCACGAGAAGCCTTTGGAAGGAGAAGGACTCCAAAGGCGGACGTCCCTCCTATGAGGAGAGAACTGAAACTGACTGATCAGAGATAACAAAGAGGTAGCTTCAGTCGTTTCCCTATTGGTCAACGCCCGACAAAACCCAAGGGAGATAGAAGGAATGGCTTCATGATGATAGGAGGAAAAGGAAAGGATCGAAGCCACCGAATGGTTCTTCAAAGATGACAATTGATATAACCGAGGAAACAAGGAGCAGAGGGGTCTATCCCCCAACCACTGATCCTCCCAAAAGTAAGTGTCCCTCCCATCCCCCACTACACATAGAACAAACTGAGAAATAAAAGGAACTTCTGATGAAATATCTTTCCACGGGTTTCTGGACGTGCCTAAAACCCCACCAACGGTCCACTCGAAAGGGTGCGGACCATATTTGCTAACAATGACCTTATGCCAGAGGGTATCGGTTTCATGATGGAATCGCCAAATCCACTTAGCCAGAAGAGTCTTGTTTCTCACCCTCACATTTCCAATCCCTAATCCTCCCAAATCTAGTGGCCTAGAAACCACCTCCCAACTCACAAGATGCGAGCCTTTACCTTCATCCACCCCTTCCCAAAGGAAATCCCTCATCAGCTTCTCGATCCCCTTACTGACAGAGCTTGGAATTCTAAAAAGGGACAAAAAGTAGATCGGGATACCGCTCAAAACCGACTGAATAAGAGTAAGTCTCCCCCCTTTAGAGAAGAAACTCTTCCTCCAAGACGCCAGCCTTTTACGGACTTTATCATAGACCGGATCCCAAAACGATATACTTCTAGGATTATGACCTAAAGGAAAACCAAGGTAGGATGAAGGAAAAGCACCAACCTCACACCCCACATAAGACGCCCATCTCTCCAGCTTAGAAGAGTCACAATTAAGGCCCAAGAGTTGACACTTGCTTCTGTTTATCCGAAGACCCGACATGGCCTCAAAAAAGGTTAGAATCTGAATCAAATTGAGAAAAGAACCTTCCTTTCCGGAGCAGAAGAAGATCGTATCATCCGCAAACTGGAGATGAGACAGAGCCACCTCGTTTCTCCCAACCTTGAACCCTTCAACAATATTACCCGCCACCCCTTTTGAAATAATGTTGCTTAGGACTTCCACCACTAGGAGAAAAAGGAATGGCGAGAGAGGATCACCTTGTCTGAGGCCCCTAGAAGCAAAAATCCTACCCCTGGGCTTACCATTAACCATGATAGAATACCGAACAGTCCTTATGCAACTCCAAATCCAAGACCGCCATTTAAAACCAAAACCTTTTTTCGCCAAAACCTTATCTAAGAAGTCCCAATCAACATGATCATAGGCTTTTTCGAAATCAATCTTAAAGAGTATCCCTTCCTGCTTCCTGGATCTATAATCCTCAATAGCCTCATTAGCAATTAACGCTTGATCCACAATCTGTCTACCCTCCAAAAACGCCCCTTGAGACTCCGAAATCGTCGTTGGAAGAACCTTTCTAAGCCTATTAGCCAACACTTTAGCAATAATCTTATAAACACTAGTCACAAGGCTAATGGGTCTGAAGTCCGTGACCTTCGTAACCTCCTCTTTTTTTGGTATCAAACAAACAAAGGTTTCGTTTAAAGAACTATCCAAAATGCCTCTCTCATAAAACTCAGCAAAGACTCTCCCAAGATCCTCCTTCAGACCCTCCCAATTATCTTGGAAAAAAGCCATTGAGAACCCGTCCGGCCCAGGGGCCTTGTTCCGATCACACTCAAAGACCACTCTTTTGATCTCCTCCAATGTAAAAGGAGAATCCAAAGAATCTTTATCAGAAACGGAGATGGGACACCAATCCACTCCGTCCACAAAAGGTCTGGGTACAGCGATGGGACCAAACAGAGAAGAGAAAAAGGAAAGAACTTCCTCCTCTATCTCCTTATCCCCTGTCAGAACTACCCCAGCCTCATTCTCAAGAGAGCTAATAAAGTTCTTACTCCTCCTGCCACTGGCCACTCTATGGAAATATGCCGTATTGCAATCCCTCTCCCTAGCCCACCTAACTTTAGCTTTCTGTCTCCAACTCATATTTTCTTTTAGAACAAGCTCCTCAAACTCCACTTTTAAACCCAAACGCTCCTCCCTATCTGCCTCGTTGAGCCTCTGTTCCTCCTCCTCAAGCCTATCCAACGCGTTGAGAGGCCCCAACACTTCCTGCTTCTTAATCCGCAGGTCTCCAAAAACTTCCCGATTCCAAGATTTAAGCTTACCTTTGAGGACTCTCAACTTACCCATAAACCGATATCCCTCCCACCGGCCTCCCACCTCAGTCTGCCACCATTGAGGGAAGGAAGCTTTAAAAGAGGGGTGAGACGACCACATATTCTCAAATCTAAAGGGGCAAGGGCCCCAGTTTAAACCACCTGAATCCAAACTTAGCGGCCAATGATCAGACGTGACTCTCGGCCCCAAAGACTGCCTCGCATTAATGAACCCATCCATCCACCCTTTAGACAACAGAAATCTGTCAATCCGACTCCGAAACCTGCTATTTGACCAGGTAAACCTCCCATTAGCTAAAGGAGGATCAAATAAACAACAATCCTCAATCAACCGATTAAAGCACCTCATCGACCTCGTCACCCTTCCTCCCGAAGCCTTCTCGTGAGGGCCTCGGACCACATTAAAGTCCCCGGCCAAACACCAACGAGGACCACACAATCCAAAAAGCCCCCCAAGCTCTTCCCAAAACTTGTTTCTCCCCTTCTGTCTAGGAGGTCCGTACACCCCGGAAACCCACCCCTCCACCTCCCCCGGGAACTTAAAAGACACAGAAACTGAAAAGGACCCTTTAACCACCTCAATGGACTTGACTACCTTGCCATCCCACAATAAAATGATTCCCCCAGAAGCTCCCACTGACTCCAAACACGCCCACTCAACCGTTCTTCTACCCCAGAGGCTCTTAACTAACTCCCGACAACAACTTCCTAACTTAGTCTCAACTAAAATAACAATATCCGGATTTTCTCGCCCAAGTACTTCCTTAACTAAACTCCGCTTCACTCTCCCCCCCAGTCCTCTGACGTTCCAGGAGAGCACTTTCATTTTAAAACCTCATTACCCCTGAGAATGGAACCTCCTTTCCGCCCCTCATAGTTCACCGAGCTCTCTAACTTCTTTAATTCTCTGACCACCTTCTTTTTGCTTCCTCCTACTACAATAGGACCTTTTCCTTTCAACAATCTGTGTGAAGAATCAACCAAAGGATCACTCTGACTCCCCTCGAGAACATGCCTTTCAGGCCGAGCCACCGGAAAACCCATCGATTTACCCTCAGCCGAAATTGCTTGCATACCCGCTGAGGCCAATAAGGAGCTCACCGCCGAGTAAGGCCCAAAAGAACCACTGCTAAGCTGCCCATTCCACTCAACCAAAGAATTTGGACATATAAGAGAATCGCTCACAACACTCCCACCAGCTATCGGATTGGCTCCCCCCACACATTCCCCTTTACCCTCAGCACAGGGCCAAAGCGGCATCACCAATCCACAAGACCCACAAGGGCGAACCATCTGATGAGGCACGACACTACCAGAACCCGCAAAAGAAATGGGAACAGCGTAAAACGAAGGATTGGGCGAACACTCTGCCTGAACCACTCCAGACTGAAAAAAAGGACCAGACCAAAGCCAAGGTCCCCCATACAAAGAAGAAGACCCCAATTTCCCTTTATCCTCATAAGTAGAAGGTGAAGAGACTGAAGAAGGAAGACTAACCTGGCTGGCCGGAACTTCGGGATCACCACCGCAGACCGCCGGGCAAGGATTCTCCCCAGTGGACTCCACTTTGTTACATTCCTGTCTCGCAGCTGCAAGGTCGTTGGAAATTACCCCCAACGGAGAAAACTGAACTCTGTCATTGATCTCCTTATCGACCGATAACCCATCGCTGAGCATACTAGCTTGTGTCCCTGTCGGCCCGTGAAACTCCATCGTCTCTTCCTTACCTTCTGCAAACAACGACCCAATGCTCGAATTATCCCCATCCTGTAAAATTGGCGAGGACAGAAAAGACTCGTCCTCGGAGAAACTGGCGATAGAAGGGTCGGAGAGATAACCGTCTGGATCATCCACGTCCTCTGCCCTACCCTTATCCGACTTTCCATCTTGAAAAACCACACTTCCATCTGGAGTCCCATAGGATAAACAGGCTTCCTTAGTTTCTTTAAACCCTTTCTGCATAATGCTTCCTCCAGGCCCAAAACAAGAAGGCCTATCCCTTGCAATTGTCCACCATCCTTCGCCGGGCCACAGCCAGCCCCCGAATTCAAGCCTTCTCCAACTCCAAATGGTTTTCGCCCGATCAGCTCGTAGCCCACCCTCTCGGGCCCAGGCCCAATTGAAGCACTTCCTGTAAGTTGATCTACCGAAGAAATGCTTCCCAATTTTTGTTTTCCTTTTAGACACTCCTTGGATTGGGCCGATAACCCTGAACAAAGCCCAACCCCCATCCCTGTAACACCACCCTCTGAGACAGCTCTGCTCAACTGTCCATCAACCCCATCGCCTCCTGACACACGTTTTCTGCCCCCGTACGAATTATCCATCACCAACTTTCCTCTCTTCGCAGAACCAGAGGGCAAATCACCCTCTGCACCTCCATCATCGGCGTTCTTCCATGGCAAAAACCTCTCCGGAAAATCCACCTCGTCGCACGATATGAAGCAACCCCTCGGAATAAAACCATCTTTCCTACCCTTCACAAAAACTCTCACTTCCTCTGTCCAGTCTTCTCCCTGAATCGACGATTCCGCCTCCCCTTCAAGCCCTCCACAAAGCTCAGCCAATTTCGAGATTATATTCAGAGTCCTTAAATGAGGAGGCACATCCAGAAACTTAACCCACCCTTTCGAGAATGATAAACACCTTTCCTCCGCCACCTTCTTAGCATTCCACTGTTCAAATCGCAACGCACACTCCATAATAACTCCTCTGCCGAAAGCCAGCAACTTTTGTTGTTGAAGAATGTCCCCACAGATGATAACCGCTAAATTCCCGCTAAAAGGTTTCACACAGAGCTGTGACCCGAACCGAGATTTAATGCCGCGTTCCATCTTTGCCCATTGGTCATCGGCCTTCTCCTTCACCAGTATAATAGAATCCGAGGTCTCAAACAACACATCCTTATCCTCCTTAGCTGAAACTTCCACCATCATCGAAGATTTCCCATCACCTCGAACCATTTGTGCAAAGGACGACAACAATCGATCTGGGGGATTAACGCTACAAACCGGGACCTTTTTATCTCCCTCGACCCTTTTCCCCAGTCCTCGATGAAGCATATTATTCAAGGCGTCCCTCACCGCTAACCACCCCCTGCCTTCGACTCCCTCTGGAACGATAATGGACGTTTTCTTTCCCTTTCGCGGTTCCACCTCTACTACACTACAAATGCCTCTCGCATTTTCAACCAACTGGAACCAAATCAAACCTTCCGGACATCGTCTTTGCCGAAAAAAGGCACTCCCTGCAACCCGAGATCCGACCACCTCTAAACAGTCTCTCACCCATGCGACTAACCCCAGAGTGAGCTTGACTTTCGACGATTTACCCTTACATAATTCCTCCACCTCCACCTTCTTCTCAAAATCACATAATTGGAACACAAACCTTTTACGTTCAGCCTTTACCAAGAGAGAATGCCTTTCCCCGACTCTCATGTTTTTACGATTCCCTTAATCATCTATTTTTGGGGTTGGCTTTTTTACCTTGTTGGTGTGTAGAACCAATATAGATCGTAAATCCCATGGACGCAGTAGGAATAGTTCCCTGAAAAGATACATAAGACCAAAAGCCTTGAAAATACAAGGAAAAAAAAAGAAACACAAAGAAAATAGAGCTAGTT
Source organism: Trichosanthes truncata (assembly GCA_033996785.1). Lineage (NCBI taxonomy): Eukaryota > Viridiplantae > Streptophyta > Magnoliopsida > Cucurbitales > Cucurbitaceae > Trichosanthes > Trichosanthes truncata. Next base: position 55,243,847 of record JAWPNB010000010.1, read on the forward strand.
TAAAAGCTTTGGAGTCTCAGTTTAAAATCAAGTCAAATGCGTACTCAAGTTGCTTCCAAAAAATCTTCTTCCAAGAACTTTACACTATTAAACCAGTAATAACTCAAGATATATAAAAAAAAATGTAAATCAAACTTAACTCTCAGTTGCTCCCTCAACCTTCGGATTGTGCTCCTAACAATCACAACACTTGCAGTGTTCAATGCATAGGCACCTACAGCTTTCACCTTTCCACATTCCTTGCAACCCCATATCCCAACAACCTTCCTCTTCACGACATACTTTCTACCGAACTTGCAGAAGTATTCGTTGTGCTTATTGACTTCCATCTTCTTAATCTGCTTCCTCAAACTAGCACTATATCTAGTACCATATTTTCCAACAATGCTAACCTTCTTGGTTCTCTTCGTCGTTGTTGCAGCTTTGAAGCAAGGAGGGCACCTCTGGAGAGACGTTGGTGCAGAGACTGAACAACCAAGCGGGTACATCTGGAAAATCTTGAAACAACCCATCAAAACCATCAAATTGAAATTAATTTTAAAGAATCTTCCCTCCAAAGCATCACAATACTTAAACTACCAAATGCCCAGATAGATACAAAAGACCAACACTCTAAGAGATCAAAATCAAACCACTCCAGACAGACGACCAGCTATAAAACATGGTTGTTCGCCAAAATCTACATTCTATCTTAGAATATCTATCATCCTTCCCTCCATTTACTCAATATCTATATTCTTCCATTCTTCTCATTTACTAAAACTAATTAGTGTGGTATGTTACAAAACAAAGATTCTGATAATGATTATCAAGTGATTTGCATAATTTCTAATAGTAGTCATACTAGACTAATTTGATGATTAATCCTATTTCCTAAGAAAATAGAGTTCATAAATTCACTTACTTCAACACTCAAATTAACTATCAGCATTAACATTTTTAACCATAATTGGATAAGCCACTTGGACACATTGAATATATTTCACCTCAAACTCCTTAATAATAAACCTATGAGTTCCAAGTATTTTCTAACTTAGAACTCTTTTAATTGTTACTGGTTTTAATTCTAAATGTTTACTTAGACAAAAGAATTACTTCAGATCAATAGTTGTAGGAAAAATTAGTTAAAATTTTGCTGTAATAGAAGATGTAAACCTCAAAAGTCATTCCGCAGTTTGAATTCTTTATAAACAAGAAATTGATAAACAGAGTAAGGCATTGGACTTCAAAATATTGAAGCAATTGAAGTTAGAAGCAAGATATAACCAACCACCCACCACAACCAACTTCATATATAATGTCAGTGCAACAGAAAACAACAAACAAGTCTCTTTATAGAAGGACCACACAACATTTTAATGCAACTAATTAGCATATATTGAAGCTTACATGTAGCAAATCATCTTGTCCTGATTGTAATTCCTATCCAATGACATTAAAAATGACTCAATAATACCACCATGAAGCCTAAGCATTAGGTGTAAAGTTGACCCTACAAAGAAATCAAAAACAACAATGAGAAAATAAACCATTAGTAGTAGTTTAGGTCCCAAGTTCATCATCCAAATGTTAAAAATTCAGTATTAGGAAGGAAAATTTTATTTAACATGCAGCCAAACGTACGACACACTAACTACAAACAATGAGTAAGGTTGGTGGGAGCTTGGTTGCTTCTCCATTGGTTTGATCATTTTAACACTGCCAACTCCTAAAAAAATGCTTATGACTTGATACTGGCTTTAAAAGAATATGGTAATACATTAAAACCGTTTCTTTTTCCTCCTTCCACTTCACTATTGTACTTTTTTTTCCTTAATTCAAAGAAGGCTTGATTTCACCTACACCACCTACACCAGTTTTTTCAATCTTCCTAATGGAAAAACTATGTTTTTCTATAGAGTTTGAAAAACCAAATAGTATATGCGTATGCAAATGCCACTAATAAGGACTAGATAACCAAATTTGGGTGAGTGGAAACCAAAACTATTATGGCTACAGTAAGTCACTTCAAATAAGAACTTAATAGCCTAATTTTTTTTATATTAACTTCATATAAAAACCCAACAAACAAAAGCCTGTATGTCATATAGGAAACCAAATATTCAGGTGGTTAAATCCAACAACTTAACAGACACACAAATTTCACAATAGGCTCCATTCATCCCTAACCCAATAATTTGAAGATTGTAGTTTCTAGATTAGAGCTTCCGTTGCTTTAAACGTTAGAGAATCACCCACCACCTCGATAATTGAAAGTTAGCCCACTATGTCATATAGGAAACCGAATATTCAAGTGGTTAAATCCTATAATTTGGCTTATGACGAGAGCAAGGATTCATTTAGAATGTAAGATTAATTGTTGTATTCTTTTTGGAAGCTATACCTTCGAGATAACATGTAGGGTAGTTGCATCATCATGTGCAATGCTCATAATTAAAGAATTTTCACTGGGTTCATTGACAAGATTAAGAGAAGACTCATTGATTCTTTCACATTAGTTAAAAATTATAGAACACAATGACAACAAATACTGCTCAATAGTGAGAAAACAATGAATACAGTTTCAATGGAAGAATTTAAATATTGTTTGTAAGAGAACTACACATACCTTGCATCACCAAATCTTGCATATAAAAATCGACCTCCTTACCTAATTGCCCCTCGATTGTTGCAAATGAAACTGCCGAAAGAAACCAACAAGCTACATAAATTGGAATTCATTACAATAACAAGTAAAGATAATAAATATGAAAGAAAAGCCCCAAACAATTTGATAGAAAATAAACAAGCCTGACCCAATTCAATAAAAAAAAAAATCAAACAAAGCCCTAAAATAGGTAACATAAGATTCAAAAGTATATTTAAGATAAAAGGGGGAAATATTCAAGACTCACCAAGAGAAAAATGAGAGTGAACTGAGAGAGAAATGCGAAAGTGTGAAGACTGGGTAGATGGCACCAAAGTAGAAGTAGCTTAAAAAATGAAACGAGTAAGGGAGTGAAAGAGTGAAAGAACGCTTGAAAGAAATCTCAAAACAACTCTAAACTACGATTTCTTTTTGCAACAAGGCTCTGCCGAGGCTCAAGTACTAGGGGACAATGGAAAATACAAAAGTGTTGGAGAACGAAAAACTTTACCGTAGGAGGAGTTCTTGAAGCGAACACTCAAACCTAGAATAAGCCAAATATTCTTTGCGGCAGAGGAATCGACCTCTTGCCTTCTCCTCTTTTTCGAAGATTTTCGATTTAGAAATGGAGGAGGAGTCACGAGATTGGCAAAGGAAATGGAGAGTTTAGGGTTAGGGCATGGGAGCAGAAGAGGTCGAAGGTGGGGAGGCGTGAACGAGAAAGAAAATGGAGAGAGAAATAAAATGTTATGATTAGGGATTTTCTTTTCGGAAAAATAATAGAAGGCGCGCGGAAACCATAATTTTAAGCCCGCCAGTCAATTTTTAATAGCCTTTGATGTCGGTCAATGACCGACATTAAAGACAAAGAAATAATGTCGGTCAATGACCGACATTGTAGCTTAAATTTATTATTTTTTTAATTTATGCGCGTTTTTTAACCAGTTTGTCATTATTTCTACGCGTGAAATTTTTTAGACCGTCATTAAAGGTCATATTTGTTGTAGTGAAGAAAATTATTAGGGCATAAGAATAAGCTATACATACACAACAACACAAAATAGACTTTCAAAGCAATCGAGTATTCAACAAGGTTGGACACAAACTATTAAATTTACCAAAACGTAGGAACATAACATTCAATAATACTCAAATGAGAGAATATATAACATATTATCTTGCTTTTATGACAAAAGGAGAGAATATAACAAGGGGGGAGGGGGGAGGTGAGTTATCTAAATAATATATTACATCTATTTCATGAACCCAACAACTAAACACATAAAAAAAAATATGAACACAAACAATACTTATTAAACTTAACAAAACTTAGGAACAACATTTTTAAAAAAAATATCATGAACCCAACAACTAAACTTATAAAAAATGAACATAGACCAATAAACTTACTAAGACTTAGGAACATAACAACACTTACTAAACTTACCAAGACTTAGGATCATAACAACAAAACTTATAGTGAACCCAAAACTTAGAAACATACAACATTTAAACTTACCATAAAAAATGAACACAACAACTACAACTAAACTAAAAAAAAATGAATACAAACCATTAAATTTACCAAAACTTAAGAATAGAACAATATTTAATGATACTCAAATGAAAAAATATAACATATTATCTTGCTTTTATGAAAAAAAGGAGAGAATATAACAAATATAGTAAACACAAATAATCCTTTATCTAAACTTAATCACAAACTTAAAATTGATAGCTTTCAAGGAATTTTTTTTCATGGATTTTACTCTAATTCTTATGTAGATTCTAAGTACAAAACTCAAGTAACTTATCAAAATTCATGAACATAACAACTAAACTAAACTAAACTTAGCAAAACTTAAGAACATAATAACTAAACTTATTAGACTAAACTTATGAAAGTTTATGTGTTATAGTATTCACAAAATAATTCATTATTATAACTCTAAAACTAAATTAAACTAAACTTATGAAAACTTAGCAACATATCAACCCTTACTAAAGGAGTTAATCAAACTTTCTATCTCAACTTTGAGCATCCATAAAAATGAACACAAGCAATTAAACTTAACCAAAACTTAGAAACCTAACAATACTTACTAAACTTAACAAAAACTTAGGAACAGAACAATACTTACTAAAGTGGATCTTTGCTGGAAAGTATTCGAAGGTATCGAACTGGTGCGAAACTACAAGCAAAAAGGTCCCAATAGTTAGAAACTGAATCACAACACTTAAAAAGGATTCAAAAGGGATTAAAACACATTGTTACCTACTAAACCTTACCAAAAGGCTTGAATGCACGCTCGTTGGTGTTTGAATCAGTTTTATTTCGCCAATTTGAACCTTATGGGTCAAGTGTAATCAGATTTGAGGCTAAAAGGAGCATGGGTCACGAACCAGAAGCCATTCAAGGTCTATAAGGAATTATTCTTAGGTTAGCAAAATGTACTTTTTGTTTTAGTAAGTCTCAAAAATCTAGATAACTACATAAACATCATAATAAAAGCCTTTTAGTTACCAGAGGATGAAGTATTATTTACCATTTTCTACATAAATACCATAATAAAAGCCTTTTAGAATCATGAAATGTTATTAGAAAAACAAGTAAATTTGCACTTACATATGACAAAAAGCATACAAACCTTCAATAAAACCAAGTTAACATACGTGATAATACAACTGCATTGCATATATATGTGAAACTCCACTATATCCACGGTGTTCTTCGCAAATCCTTCTAAGATATCAACAATTAAACTACTGTGAAATAATCTAAAATACTAATCAAATGTTTAATTGTTTTCTTTTAAATTGAGTATAGTAAGCAACAACGTCAAATACAATTTAAAAAAATCACATCAAGATACAAGTGTAAAGTCATTCAGTTGTAGTAACAATCCATATATCATTCCCAGCAAAATTAAGATAGCAAAGAAAACCTACACTATTTCCTCATGACTAAGAGATGTACACATTAAACTTTGCTAGATAAATATCATAAAAAAATAGACTTGAATGGACTCTACACAACTGATGTGTACTTCCTACAAAACTAATTCATGAAGGGACACACTTCATAAATGAATGCATGGCATAAATGACACTGTAACTTATAATAGAGTTTAAGTAATGCAATCTTCTAGAAGAGCTTGCACAAAGATAAGTAAATTTTACAGCCAACATAACAAAGCATATGAATACCATTATTTTCAAGATCTTCCAACAAATCTTTATGTAAATCATACTTTATTTTCAAGTATACTCCTGAAAATAATTATATTTCTCAATACGTTTCATCAAAAACTAAAAAACACAAAAGTTTATATGTAAAAAACACATACCTTATGGAAGCAGCTTCAATGAAAAGAGCGCGAGCATTTTTCGATTCACAAAAAAACACAAAGGTAATTGAAAAAGGTTTGTATCCTTCGAACATAAAGAGTATCCTTTTGTGATTAAATTTCAGAGTTGATTTGGGACTAGAGACTAGAGACAGACATACACAAATCTAACAAATTTAAATGCCGACCACAATATTTGTAACGACCCAAACCTACTACGACTCTCTAATGGGGAAGCATGACCTAGTTACCTCGCTCATGCTCGAAATTTCGGCAGCATGACGACGTAACTAGAAGAAAACCAAAATTTCCAAAGACCTGGAAAAGACATGAGCACTTCTATAATTCAGGAAATATACTCAGCACCCACCAAACTACGATACATAGTGCTGAGCTCAACAATCTCATCCAAATTTAACTTTGGGAAATTCTTAAAGTATTGCATAAGCTAACGTAATAAAGTTGTAACTTTAAGCCCCAATTTTTATTATAACCACAACTTATGCCATTTTAGCTCAAAACTACCTTTGCACGTATCCATTAACCATTACATGCTTCCTAAACACAGTTTCCAAACATATTTTCACAATTCACAAATTATCAAACATAAATCCAAAACATTTAGGAACTTAAAGGGGCTTAAAATCCAAATAACTACTTACTTTTACTCCATGGTTCAAGTCGTCCCGAACTCGAATACATGATCTTGAATCGCCCAAATAAGTCCCCAAACTTCATAAAAAGTTCCTAACATATAGCTAATTAAATCCCGATTCACATTTAGCCTTAATTGTGTTGAAGCACACCATAACCACATGAAACTTACCCCAAAACAGTGACCAAAAGGTGCTGGACAGTAGCTCAAATGCTCCAAATTCTCCTAAATCGGCTTTCAATCACAATGGGCATTCTAAAATAAAATCCAAAATATTGTGGTTAGTTCCAAATCACTAAATTAGCTCTTCATTACTATCTTATAACCCATATAACATCCAAAAGCTATGAGTAATCTAAAATTAGCACAAGAACTTTATGGGTGTCTCAAGTTTGCAACCACACCAATCAATAAATTGAAATCAAAACTCGGGAAGCGTACCCACTACAAATCGAGGTCGTATATGAGTGTACGAGCACCGAACTTGTCGAAATTTAACCCCGAACCACACCCTCCTTGCTGTTTGTACCAAAACCGAGAGAGAGAGAGAGAGACATCGGCCGGCGATTGACGCGAGCTGCTGGGCGTGCGGCAGCGACGTGCTGCGGCGAGGGGAGGCAAACGGCGGCGTGACAGCGTGGCTTGCAGCAGCTGCGGCGGATGGGGAGTGAACGGAGATAAAGGCCGGCGGCGTCGGATTCACAAGAAGAAGAAAAACACAACAGTTCGAGAGAGAGAGAGAGAGAGAGAGAGAAAAGAGGAAAAAAAATGGAGATGGGTTTTCGGGTGAGACCATTTCGGGGGAGAAAAAGGATATGGAGGAGAAAGAAAGAGAGGAAAAATGGGTATGGGTATGGGTATTCGGGGAGAGAGAAATGAAATTGAGGGAAGAAGAAGATGAAGATAAGAATAAGGGTATTATTTTTATCATTTCATTTTTTTTTTACAAAATTGCCCTCACCCAACTTCTCCATTCCATATTTACCCCTTCCATCATTCTAACTTCCAAATTAACAAATTTAAAAAAAATTAAATTTTCAAATTTTCAAATTAACTTTCGAATTTCAAAATTAGTGCTCATGAATAAACCGGATGTTACAATATTTCCCCATCCAAACTAGAAGCAAGCCCCAAAACAGCCACACCAAACTACCCAAGTTTGAAAATTTGAAATTTTCTAGACACCAACAGTCTAGACACAAATTTTCTAGACACAAATTTGAAATTTAAATTTTCAATGGGCTCATTGAATATAAATATTACATATATTTTAGATCTGTGATGTTAAGACTTAATATAATTAAGTCACAATTAAAGTTTTATAAAATAATTCAAATAATTTTAATCACTCTTATATATTTTTTTTCAAATTCCTACTCGCATTGACATTTCAAATTTTAAATTGATATTTATATCTAAATATTGTCTTAATTTTTAGATGTGATCTTAAAAATTGTCAATTATAGTCTAATTGAGTAAAAATCAAAGTTTCATTGGCTAATTCAAACAATTTCTATCAATTCCCACGATTTCAATAAATATTCTCGAAATTTCCATCGACATCGACATTTCGAACCTTGGGTAGAAGTACCCTTCAAACATTTGTAAAACTTCCAATGTGGGATACAAGCAAAACCAATTATATTGCCAAAAGTCAAATTCATTTCCAACAACCAACTTAAACTTCAAATTAGTTTCATTTTAGGAAAGATTTCAAGGGATAAACTTGGAGCTTTTATTTAATTTTTTTAATTAATGACTATTACATAATGTCATAATGTATTGACACTAAAAAAATGTCATAACGTTTGGAAAACACACATACGCCTTAGTTGGACTATAAAATGGTTAAAATAAAAAAAAATACATTTGAGAAAATATTAGTTATTTTTATTTAATGACCGTTAATCATAGTCATAATTGGGTGACTCTGGAAAACTGTCTTAACTAAAAAAAAACGAAAATCTCCATTTTTTTCCCGCCAAAAACGCGCCTTAGTTTGACTATGAAATGGTTTAAATAAAAAATACATTTGAAAAAATATTAGTTATTTCTATTTAATGACCATTAATCATAGTCATAATTTGATGACTATGGAAAACTGTCATAACTAAAAAAATACGAAAATCTCCGTTTTTTCCCGCCAAAAACGCGCCTTTTGGGCTTTTATGACACTTTTTTCTCTCTCTCCCCTTAATTTGCCCAAAACCTTGTGTCATGGAAACCCAATTTTGTTGTAGTGTGACTCGTACACTTGCGATATGCAGTAAAATTTACAGAACACCACCTAAATACATATGCAAAGAACCTCTAACACACACAAAGTAACACCCAAGAGGAAGCAAGGTTGATGGTTTTCTTGGAGGTCAAGAACTGTGGAAAGGAAGACTAGCTTCAATCCTAAGGCTGAATCACCATATTCTATAGTTTAACGTGCAAATTACATTGCTCATACACACTTAAAGAGGCTATTGGCACTCAAGTTGGAGGAAACAAAGCTCAACGTTATTTCATTCAACTTTTCAAAACTAGGCTATAAATGAACATAAATTGGCTTTTATATGGCCAACCAAGAAAATCCTAAAATGCTTAGAATAAAACTAAACATGATTAACATAATGAAACATGCTCGAAACTAATTAAAACATCCTAAACTAAAACTTAAGGCTAAGGGACGGGAGTGGGCATAAGCCCTTACATAATGAAAGGTCAACAACTAAAGCCGAAGTTTACAAGTCCAAGTCAAACATAAAAAGGTCAACAAAGTAGAGTTTCATAACATGCACAAAGAGAAAATTAAAGCATGTCTTAAAAAATAGGGTTTTTTGGGCCCTTTAGAGATTATTTGGCCTTAAATGGTCAATGATGAGTGAAAAAAGACAGTGAGTGTGGCTTGTGGTTTGAACTTGCTTCTTGCTTGTCCATAAGAGCTTAGGACATAGGCGTTTCATATCACAATCTCTCAACCACACCATTTTATTGTTATTCCATTTTCAGCGTGCACAATATTCCATAAACAAACTCCCTAGAAATTTCAACCCATTGTTTTAAGAATAAAAGTTCAGGTCTTTCTAGAAAAACCATCAATTAAAGGATAAAAAAAGATACCTGGATCCACTCCATAAAGGAGTTCTTGAGGGCCCAGAGATGAATATGTATGTAGTTGAAGATTGCTTTAGTTGTGTAGATGAATTTTTGTCTCTTTAACTTGCCATAGATTTAGTGTTCACAAAATCTTAGTCTCTTAGTGCCTTGTGTCTTAATCAGGGCATGTCTTAAGTAGTTCTTACAATCATCTTTCACTTATATGAGACAACCTTCTATGTCATAGTTCAATTTCTCTTCACTTTTATTAGCCTGTGATACAAAAGTATAGTGTAGTGGAGAGACATCTTTTAGAATGTAGAGTCCATTGAAAAATTCTCTTGAGATAATGACTTTGGACCCTCTTGGAATCTATAAAACTCTTCATTTTCCATGATAGGAACAATCCTTGATCGTCTAGTAGTCATAGGAAGGTTAGATTTCTCCTCAAATCCGGAACATGACTCACTTCTTTCAACAGAAATCTATTTATTATCTTTAAGTTTTAATACAATTGAATCAATTCCTACGACTTTACAACCATGATTATCCTTCATGAAAACAGAACCTCCTTCACATGATTTGTAGCTAACAAACCATCATTTTGAGGAAGGCATGTGTAGGTACAACCTGAGTCAAGTACCCAGTTTTCCTTCTTTTTTTCCCACTTCTTGATTCATGGTATTTTCTTCAGTGGTTGTTAACAGTTCCTGAGTACTCAAAAGTGTCATCTCTAATAGCTTCATCTACCTTTCCATGTTCTTTTCCTTTTTTAAAAAAATCTTTATTCTTTCTCTTAGGGAATATTTGTTTGAGGTCTTCTTTATGGCAGATAAAGCATCAACAAGTTGGTCTGTTCTAGAAGTTTCTCCACCCTAATTTGGCAAACTTATTTTTTTCTAATTGATTTTTACTTTTTCACAATAATAGAGATTCTACCATTCCACTTCTCTTCATTTCCATTTTTATTTCAATTTCCTTGCATTTGATGGTTGTTATCACATAGCCTACCGTGATTGAGTCTCTTCCATACTTCAATGTTGATTTTTCATCCTTAACTTTTCTCCTATCAAAGAGAATTTGTAAACTTCTCCAATTTATTAAGTGTTAGGAGTGCAAACAAAGTCTCGCTAGTGAAAGAAGTGATCATAGGTATATAAGTGAAGACAATTATCTCCATTGGTACTATTAGACTACATGCGGTTCCATCTCAAAACCAATTGGTGATGAGAGGAGTAGCCCATGTATCTTATAAATCGTGAGGTCTCTTTACATTTTTCCAATGTGGGATCCTCAACATGCTCCCTCAAGATAGTGCCTCTTTAGGTTCACCATTCTTGGGTTGGATCCCAATTTTTGGACCGAATACCCGTTTGGGCTTCATGGGCTCTAATACTATAATAGATTACATGAGGTTCCATCTCAAAACCAATTGGCAATGAGAGAAGTAGCCCATGTATCTTATAAATTGTGATGTCTCTCTACATTTTTCCAATGTGGGATCCTTAACATGCCCCCTCAAGATGGTGCCTCTTTGGGTTCACCATTCTTGGGTCGGATCCCAATTTTTGGACCGAATACCCGTTTGAGCTTCATGGGCTCTGATACCATAATAGATTACATGAGGTTCCATCTCAAAACCAATTGGCAATGAGAGGAGTAGCCCATGTATTTTATAAATTGTGAGGTCTCTCTACATTTTTCCAATGTAATCTGTTGAGGATCCCACATTGGAAAAATTTATCAACTTCTCCTCAAACTCCCTAGAGCCTCACAAACTTTCATGCATGTTGAGCATCCCACATTGGAAAAATGTAGAGAGACCTCACGATTTATAAGATACATGGGCTACTCCTCTCATTGCCAATTGGTTTTGAGATGGAACCCCATGTAATCTAATATGGTATCAGAGCCCATAAAGCCCAAAAGGGTATTTGGTCCAAAAATTGAGATCTGATCCAAGAATGGTGAACCCAAAGAGGCACCATCTTGAGGGGGCATGTTGAGGATCTCACATTGAAAAAATGTAGAGAGACCTCACAATTTATAAGATACATACTCTTCTCATTGCCAATTGGTTTTGAGAATGAACTCATGTAATCTATTAGGTACGATATCTTCCTAGGGAACTAAAAAGCAAAGTCATGAGAGCTTATACTCAAAGTGGACAATATCATCCAGAATCTTCAATACCTTTTGCTGAAATATTACTACCATATCTCACTCTAATCCTTATTCCTTTAGCCAGTAGGTCTCTGCCCCAAATTACACTTTTCCAAAAGAAAGAGGAGCTTGAGCCAGCTGTAGCATTAAGAAAATCACAGTGAGGGTAATATTTGGCTTTAAGAGTTTTGGATACTAGGCTATCCAAAGATGTAAGCAGTTTCCAAGCTTGCTTGACTACTAGAGGTTGGTTAAAAAGTTCAAAATCTTTAAAGTTGAGTCCCCCAAGGTCCTTCGGCATACAAATCTTATCTTAGTTGAACCAATGTATTTTCTTTTGATTGTTTGTTGAACCCTACCAAAATCGAGATATGGCTCTGTTAATATCTCTAGAAATTTTTCCAGGCAGTCGAAAACAAACTCATTAAGTAGATTGGTATGGCTTGAACAATGCTTTTGATTAACACCTCTTTGCCTCCAATTGAGAAAAGGCTGGATTTCTAACCTTGCACAAGCTTCCAAACTTTATCTCTGATATAATTAGGATTTTTTCTCTTATTATTTGAAAATCTTGAAGGAACTCTGATAGGACCAAAATAGTTCTATATTTTTATACTTAAATCATGTTAGTTTGGAGGTTAATGTAATTAATTGATCATTTTGTAGGGGTTTGAGTATAAGGAACGTTCCAAGAGATTCTAGGCCGAATCACGATTCCAACGCATCAAACCGGAGGTCATTTGGACACCTGAGCGAAAAGTTAAAGCAAAAATAACTAGTGTTGCTCGCTGGGTAGAGTCTAGACGCTGTCTAGAGCGTCTAGACGCTCTTGGCAGTTCCCTGAAGCCTCCCTCGACAATGCGGCAAGCCCCTATGACGCTGGGAGATTCTAGACGCTGTCTAGAGCTTCTAGACGCTTCGTCGATTCCTATAAATAGATTTTTTCGTCATCTAGGTCATTTGTCTCCAATTTTCAGTCGTCATGAGACCATTTTAAGCTTTCTCCTCTCTGTTTTTCAGTACTTTAGGATAGATTAGGAGTTTTTCATCAAACTTTATTGTTTGGCTACATCATCACGATGAACAGCTAAGGTAAGTGTTCCAATTCATAGGTTGGTGTAGCCAATTGCAATGTTGTGAGACTTGTATTTTAATGTAGTTTTCTTACAATTGCAAGTATTCTTTGATTCCTATGTTTATTCCATAAACATGTATTTTTGATTGAATTGACGCATCGATCACTTTATATGTTTGATTACTAGTCATGATACATGATCCGTAATTGTCATGTTGATTGAACCGGTAGCGTTAGGATTATTACATGTGTATGTTTTATGGGTTTCCATATCGCATGGATTGCATGTTTAATTCTAGGAATTAAAGAAGCATTTTGATTAGATTAAAGTTATTTTATCTAATTAGTTGTCTTAGTCCTTCCAAAACACTTAATGCCTTTACCCAAATAATTTGGAACGGTTTTGTCAGAATTGTTTAAGTAATTAGCGTTAACCTTGACATTTGTTAGAGTTAATGACTTTAGGGAATTTGTTACTTTTGGAGTTTCCTAAAAAGTTGACAAAGTGCTTGCATAATTAAGTTACACGTTTTGTGTGCCTATGATCAATTTTGCAATTGGATAAAACCGTACCTGTGAATTGGATTTTGGTAAGATTTGATCTACCTCTATCTTTATTGTTTATGTTTTATTTTATTTATAAAAACACAAAACCCCCCTTTTTAATTGTTTTCTCCTTTGCAAATTTAACTTGAGAAATTAATATTTAGTACCCTAAGATCGACCCGGTCCACTCAATGCTACAAGTAGCTTAGGATCGGTTTATAAATTTTAATTTGACGAGCCCTCGACAAGCTCGTGTCAAACTCCAAGATAATGTCCTAAATTTTCCACCAGCTTCACTTCTAGGATGGATTGTAATGTACCCTGAAAATCTTAATTAGTGTTAAGAGATAAAAGAAGAGCATATTTGTTAAGGTTAATTTGTTGACCTGAGGCAAGTTCATAAGATTTAAGAATTTGAGTGATGAGAAAGTCTCATAAATAGAAGCTTTGAAGAATAAAATGCTATCATCTACAAAAAGTAAATGAGAGATGGGGAGAGTTGACCTGGCTATTGAGAAACAAGAAATTAACTTTCTATTTTATGCATCTTTAAGAAGTATTGAAAGACCTTCAGAGCAAAGGAGATAAAGATAAGGAGAAAGGGGGTCTCATTGTCTTAACCCACGACTAGGAATTATATTACCTCTAGCTTTGCCATTTATAATCAGTGAAAAAGAAGTAGATGAAATACATTTCATTAAAAGGTTAATCTATTTGGAATCAAAACCAAGTTTGAACATAATATCTCTTAGAAAAGACCATTCTACTCTGTCAAAAGCCTGACTCACATCCAATTTAAGGGCTGTTAGGCCCTTTCTACCCGATTTCCTTTTATTAAGAAAATTAATGCATTCATGAACTAAGATAATGTTGTTAGAAATGGAACAAGTAGGTATGAATGTAGATTGAGATGTAGAAATAACTTTAATCAAAATAGGTTTTAACCTATTAGCAAGAACTTTAGAGACAATTTTATAATTGACATTACATAGACTTATGGGTTTAAAATCAGAGACCAAAGAGGGATTTTTGACCTTAGGAATTAAAGGTATATTTGTATGGTTCCAAGACTTAATAGAGCCTGAATTATTGAGGAAGTTAAGTGATAAGCTTTAGGATTGAGGCTTATTTAGCTCTTATAAACTTAAGTTATGCTTGAATTTCCATAAAAACTATTTGACGAAGTTGGAAAATTGGAGAAAGCAGCAATAGTTTTGTATTTGATATGAAGATTAAGTAAAGAAGGGAAATACATATTAAAAATTGTATTTGATTGCAGGACATTGGAACATTGCAATTTCGGATTGCAAAATCCGAATTTGCAATTTTGATTTAGCAATTGAGCAGTAGCAGAAAAAGGAAAGTGCTTCAACTGAAGCAAATATTGAAAGCAACCAACTCACCTCGATTTATGGACGTTTTCCATGGGAGTTTGGATGAAATTAAGGAGACCAAAAACCCTAGCTCGAAAAGGATAAAAATGAGAGGAAGCTCGGCAAAAAAGGATCGAATTTCTCACTTAGGACAGACGAGTTTTCACAGTTCATTATTCATTCCAGCTGTTGTTCTGCATTCCAAAGTATATATTGTCTTCCTTAGCATCGATCCAATCTAAACGAAAGTGAGGATTGTGAAGATTTACTCATACTTGACAAAGAAAGTAAGTGAATCAATTGATATACAAGGAAAGGCCGTGAGTTTTATTAAAAAAATCCATCTTTAGTGTGTCCTTCGTTTTCAGCTTGAATTTTGATTCTATTTTGTGTAGTTTAGCTACATTATTTCAGTTTTTTTTCATTCCCATTTGAATCAAACTTCTGGCATTTAATTTTCATTAGAGAATTATTGTTGTAAGGCGAATTTTGAGTTTTAGAGATGTTGTTCGTGGGTATTATTTCCAGTAAAGGTTCTTGAATTATTCAAAATGTTAGTTTCTTATCCCCTTACTTCTTACTTCTATTAGTCCCTATCCCACAACTCTCAAATTAAAGCTTCTAAATTTTGCTTTCAAGCTACTGTTTATTTTCTTTTTGTCATGGAAATTGTTTACAAAATCCATTTAGGTTTCTTTAAGTTAAGTATGAGATAAATCCTCTTAGAGGTTCAAAGATGTGGATTCCCTAAGAAGTGAATTGGAGCTTAAATTGCAAACACAATCGTGCCTACATTTCAATTGTTTGTTTGTGTTGGACTAAATGCTTGTGATTCTAGATCGATCAACTAGAGTTGGAAAATACGCTTGGACCTAATACCGAAAAGGTTAGTAAAAAGTGGATTTCACACGAGCAATGGAGACAAAAGCTTAGACATAAGCCTAAACATAAGCTAATCTTTACCCTAAACATAGGGCAAAAGACTCCAAAACCATATAAATTTGTATGAGCCAATTAATCTAAGTTAGAAGGACTATAGACATATAAGTCACTCACTTAGTCTCCTAAGGGCCTAATTGCAAGGTGAATAGGAGTAGAAAATTTGGTTTACAATTGTTGTGTAAGGGTAGGATTGAAATTGCAATTTAAGTTGGCAATCCACAAATCTAGGAATCGAACATTCTTGGGTCCCGTCCCCTCTTCATCGAGTTAATCCTTTGCATTTTTCATTTCCTTGCTGTTTCGCACCATATAGCAATTCGATTATGCAATTTAGTTTTCAGTTTTTGTTGTTTTACATTACTTACAATCTGATTTTGCAATCTGTTTCTACAATGGGGTTTTGTTTCTTAGTTATTTCACACCAACTCACAATTCTGATTTTGCAATTAGTTACCAAGTTGCAAGTTTGCATACATTTTGCTTTAACAATTTCTTTGTTACATCGTTCCATTGGGAGACAATATCTAGGGATATTCCCTTTATTATTTGCATCAGTAGTGTGCGTTTGCACTGTGTCGCCACGTGCTTGCGATGCGGAGCGGCCGACGTCCTAAAAAAATGGGGATTTTAAAAAGGAGTCGCCACCAATCCTTTTATGGTGTGATTGGACACCAAAATAGAGTAAAAACAACTTTTTTAAATAAAGGGTATGCGAAAACCAGATTTGGGCTCGGGGGTTGTTCGTGTATGGGGAAGGTGTTAGCACCCCAGAACACCCGTTTTAAAAAAAACGGTGGCCAAATTTAATCTTGAATTGTAAAAGAATTCAGAAAAAAAAAAAAAAAAAAGCTTAATTAAATTTTTTTTTTAAAAATAATGTCTTATTTTACCTCTCATTTCTCCAATATTTGGAGTCATGATCCCATAAAATAAGTGGATAAATATCCATCAATTTGACTATATTAGAAATATCCCCAAAAACTTAGGAAAAATCTCCACCTCAAGAATATGAGAAAATTTACAATTTTTCCAATTCCGTCATAGAATAGTCTTTTATAAAAGAAAGTGTTTTTTTTTTTAAAACAAATTTTCTTTAATTAAATTCATTTTTTCTTGGGACCAAAATCTCGGACTCCCAAAGATAATGATCCCTCACCTCAAGAATTCTAGAAAATCGGACTCCCAAATATTTCTAGATTCCGTCGTAGGAATTTTTAGAAAAAGAAAAAAAAAACGACCTTGAAAACCACTTTTTAAGAAAGATATTACAAAAGGCTTTAGAAATGACATTTTTGGTTATAAAACTTTCATAAACTCAAAAAGAGCAAATTTAAACATTTAGAAATAATTTTATGACAAGAGATTAAAAAAAAACAACATTAAGAAAAAAAACAAAAAAAAAAATCAAAATTAAGCGTAATAAATAAATGCATTTTAAAGACAAATTAAACTTGCATAATAATCTATTCATTCGTGAATAATCAAACAAACATTATGTACAAGCATGATAACAAATTTGAGGGAAAAAAATATTGAAATCAATCTTGGACTTCCAAAGAATCGATTTCTCACCTCGAGAAAATTAGAAAATTGGACTTCCAAATATTTCTAAATTCCGTCGTCGGATAATCTTTTTTTCATAAACGGTATGGATTAAGAGATTAAAATCACGTACTAATTAACATGCTTATATTAGTTTCACAACAATAATAAGTACGAAACATACTCACATTTAAATTACACAAAAATAACATTTTAAAAAAATGTGTTAATAAAAACACACAATATTTAAAGCGTATACATCTCTTTTTTTAAATAAAAAAAATAATAATAACAAGTACATTAATACACTACTTAATATATATATATATATATATATATATATATATATATATATATATATATATATATATATATATATATATATATATTACTAATAATAAAATAATATAATATAATTAAATAAAACGAAAATAAATGAATAAATAAATAAGACTCACGATTAACTCTCCACACATGCCACACATATATATGAATGTATAATAATAATAGTAATAATAATAAAGGACAGTAGTCACATCAAGTATTGGTATATGTATATATATAAAATAATAATTGTAATAATAATAAAGAACAATAGTCACATCAAGCATTGATATATGTATATATATAAAATAATAATTGTGATAATAATAAAGGATAGTAGTCACATCAAGCATTGATATATGTATATATATAAAATAATAATTGTAATAATAATAAAGGATAGTAATTATATTATTATAATAATTTTTTTTAAAAAAAAAACGCGCGTCGGTGTTGTACACTGCACTGACGCGACTATTTTAAAAAAAAAATCCAGAAAGTCTACCTCGGTACGCAAACATATATATATATATATATATATATATATATATATAATAATAACAAAAATATAAATAATAACAAAACAAACTATAAAAAAACCTTTACTTCTTCAAAACGTAAGCTGCTTTTTCACTTTTCTCTTCTCATTTTTTTTTTTGTTTTTCAAACTCCACTTTCCTCCTTCTCCTTTCTCCTAAGCTCTTCATCTTCTTCTCCTCTCTGTTTTCAACTTCTCCTTTTTTTTTTCTTCTTCAACCTATCTCATTCTTTTTCTTCAAAGGCAAAACAAGAACATAAAGTTTTTTTTTTTTACAACAGAAACGAAGATCCATTCATCTATAAGGTACGCACAACTCTCTTTTTTTGTAACATTTTCTTTTTGTAGTAAATAAACTCATAGGAGAAAGAAAAGTCATAGATAGATAAACAAGATTTAGAGCAAGAACGAAGATCCAAAGTATATGCATAAAGATAAAAGAAAAAAAGAAAAAAAAAGGAAAAATCACATAGTAAAAAAAACGCAAAAAGAGATGTAAGCAAAAATAAAGGGAACTCATAAAAACCCTTACTCAACTACTGCTTTTCAGGGGCATTTCGAGATGGAAATGAAGATCTAGAACTCAAATAGAACCTTACTCAACTACTGTTTTTCAGGGGGCATTTAGAGGTAGAGATGAAGATTTAGGGGGTGGGAGCCGAGAACACATAACTAGCTGGTTGTTTGAGGTGCGGATCCTTGGGTCGGTGCCCTACCAAGTGCAACCCCCCAACTAAGCCATGTTTATTTCGCTGTGTTCTAAAACTTTTTCATTTTTCTTTCCTAAAGGACTTTTTGCTAGCTTCTAGAACAAGGACTTACTTTGGAACTTGCTTCTTTCTCTGTAATGGGGTTGTAGTTGAGAAATGAAAATGGATGCTTGTAGGTGTTCTTCTTTTTTTTTGAAATTTGATGAAAATATCTTCCCCCTAGGGTTGAGGAGCAAGGGTTTATAAAACCCTATCCCCTTCTTCTTTTGAGCAAGAAAATAGGCCACATTTGTTCAAAATGAGCCCTTATACCAAAAGGGAAAGAATTTGAATTAAACCTACATTTGACCAAATAAACATAATCTACACAACTAAAACCAATACACACTAATTAATTGATAATTAACACAAGTGAGCCGGACAAAATATGTGGCTACAGCATGCCCCCCTTTGTACATCCTTATATGATTATAAGTTGGACAAAGGTGTGGACATTATTTAGTTCGGCTGAAGCATAAACTCAAAGCCACCGGGCCAGGATAAACAAACGCCACATGACAAAGTAAAACACGCTGAGGGCCAGGGATAAACAAGCGCCACTGCAGCAAAAGAGTGTCAAGGGTCAAGGATAAACAAGCGCCACTGCAGCAAAAGAGTGTCAAGGGTCAAGGATAAACAAGCGCCGCATGACAAAGTAAAACACGTTAAGGGCTAGGGATAAACAAGCGCCACTGCAGCAAAAGAGTGTCAAGGGCCAGGGATAAACAAGCGCCGCATGACAAATACAACAAAAATGAGAACAAGGACACACCTTGCTTATGTAGGCATGTATGCATGCACATTTTTGACATATTCAACTCCATTATTTTACCCTTCTTTTATTTTGCTTGAAAGGTTAAAGATTATAAAATAGCTCACAAAGTAAGTATTATAATACTTTGTTCAACAAAACCTACAAGTTCCTTAGATAGGCCCACATGTCCATTGGACGGGAAAAACTCATGGATACAACTCTGAGGCCAACAAAAGCCTTCCACCGAGCTTTACAAAACCAACCCAAAGAAAGAGTAGCCAACTAAAAGTTACTCCTCTTATGCGTAATACTTCTTAACAAAGTCTGCATTTAGTGGATTAGGTAGATCACTGCCATCCATGTTAGTCAACACCACAGCTCCACCAGAGAATATCTTTTTCACCACATACGGCCCTTCGTAGTTGGGTGTCCACTTTCCCCTGTAGTCCTTTTGAAACGACAAGATTCTCTTTAAAACCAAATCCCCCTTCTGAAAGCAGCGTTGCTTTACTTTCTTGTTGTAAGCTCGAGTCAACTTTCTCTGATACAACTGTCCCCTACACAATGCAGTCATTCTTCTTTCTTCAATGGGGTTTAATTGCTCTTACCTTGCTTGAGTCCATTCTGCTTCTTCCAGCTCTGCTTCTCTAATTACTCTGAGAGATGGGACTTCGACTTCAAAAGGCAAAACTGCCTCCATGCCGTACATTAAGGAAAATGGAGTTGCCCCAATTGATGTGTGAACGGAGGTTCGATAACCGTGTAGAGTAAAAGGTAACATTTCATGCCAATCTTTGTACGTGACTGTCATTTTCTCAACAATTCTCTTGATATTCTTGTTTGCCGCTTCCACCGCACCATTCATTTTAGGTCGGTAAGGGGTAGAAGTTGAGTGCCTAATTTTGAAATGAGTACACAACTCATCCATCAATTTGTTATTCAAGTTTTTTGCATTATCAGTAATGATCCGTTCAGGCAAGCCATAACGACATATGATGTCCATCTTTATAAACTTGAGCACGACTTGCTTAGTGACACTCCTATATGAGGTAGCTTCTACCCATTTTGTAAAATAGTCTATGGCTACCAAAATGAAACGTTGACCATTTGATGCTTTTGGTTCAATTGGTCCTATCACATCCATACCTCACATAGAGAAAGGCCACGGGGCTGTCAGTACATGAAGAGATGAGGCTGGAGTATGAACTTTGTCTGCATATATCTGGCATTTATGACATTTTCTTGCATACTTGATGCAATCTGATTCCATGGTCAGCCAATAATAACCAGCACGTAAGACTTGCCTTGCCATCATATGCCCATTTGCATGGGTCCTACAAACTCCTTCGTGTACTTCATCCACTATCTTTTTAGCCTCCACTTCATCAACACACCTTAGGAGAGTCATGTCATGATTTCTCTTATATAACACTTCACCATTCAAGAAGAAACTCAAGGCTAACTTTCTGATGGTGCGTTTATTATTTTCGGATGCCCCAAGTGGGTACTCTCGACATGTAATGTAGCGTTTGATATCATGGTCCAAGGTTTTCCATCTGGTTCTTCTTCAACGTTTCAACAATAGGCCGATGTCTCTCGTTTTTCAAACCTTAAAGGTTGAATCTCTTCCGTGTAGTCCAAATTAAACATGGCAGATAAAGTTGCTAACGCGTCTGCAACTTGATTACTTTCTCGTGGGACATGTTCAAATGTAATTGACTCAAATGACTGAGCCAACTCTCGAATGTACTTATTATAGGGGATCAACTTAGGGTCTCTCGTTTCCCATTCTCTATTCAATTGGTGTATTACCAAAAGAGAATCTCCAAAAACTTGTAATTGCTTTATCTTCATGTCATAGGCCATCTGAACCCCCATACTGCATGCCTCGTACTCAGCTACGTTATTCGTACAACCAAAGCATAACTTGGCAGTTAATGGATACAACTTCCCCTTAGGAGATATTAGCACAGCTCCAATACCATGTCCCACATCGTTTGTGGCTCCATCAAACCACATTGTCCACGTTTCTAAATCATGTGACACATCTGTCTTTAATACGGTCATGATGTCCTTATCTGGAAACTCGAATTTCATAGGCTCATAATCTTCTAAAGGCAACTCGACCAAACAATTAGCAATTGCACTTCCTTTTATGGCCTGTCTGGTAACATAAACAATATCATACTTAGATAACAGAACTTGCCACTTAGCTACTCTCCCGGACAAAGATGGTTTCTCAAAAATGTACTTTATGGGATCCATCTTTGAGATAAGCCACGTCGTGTAGTACAACATATATTGCCTCAATCTTTGAGCAATCCAAGCTAAAGCACAACAAGTTTTTTCTAATAACGAGTAATTCGGCTCACAACTCATGAACTTTTTGCTCAAATAATAAACGGCTTGCTCTTTTCTTCCTGAAGAATCGTGCTGCCCTAGCACACATCCCATTGATCCCTCGTTTATTGTTAAATAGAGTATTAAAGGGCGCCTTGGTGTTGGTGGCACCAGTACCGGGGGGCTTTGCAAATATTCTTTGATTTTGTCAAAACCTCTTTGACAATCTTCATTCCAACGGCATACCTCGCTTTTGCGTAATAGCTTTAGTATTGGCTCGCAAGTTTGAGTTAGGTGCGAAATGAATCGTGCAATATAATTCAACCTCCCTAAGAAACTTCTCACCTCCTTTTGAGTTTTTGGTGGTTTTAAATCCACTATCGCCTTTATCTTATCGGGATCTACCTTGATTCCTTCTTGACTGACAACGAACTCCAATAGTTTTCCAGAGGATACCCCAAATATGCACTTTGCTAGATTCAACTTTAACTGGAATTTCCTTAACCGCTCGAAAAGCTTACGAAGAGTGACGACATGCTTTTCTCCCGGTTTAGACTTGGCGATCATGTCATCAACATATACCTTAATTTCCTTGTGCATAAGATCATGGAATAATGTAACCATGGCCCTCTGATAGGTTGCCCCGGCATTTTTTAAGCTGAATGGCATGACTTTATAGCAAAATGTCCCCCATAAAGTGATGAAAGTTGTCTTTTCCTGATCTTCATGGGCCATTTTAATTTGGTTGTATCCCGAAAATCCATCCATAAACGAGAAAGTAGAATATCCCGTTGTATTGTCCACTAGAACATCGATGTGAGGAAGTGGAAAATTATCTTTCGGACTTGCGCGATTGAGATCCCTATAATCCACACACATTCTCACCTTCCCGTCCTTCTTTGGAACTGGGACAATATTAGCAACCCACTCAGGGTACTTAGCTACAGCTAAGAAACCCGCGTCAAATTGCTTTTTGACCTCTTCCTTAACTTTGATCAGCATTTCAGGCTTCATTTTTCAAAGTTTTTGCCTTATAGGCTTACATTCAGCTTTGAGCGGTAACCGATGTGTTACAATTTCCGTATTCAAACTAGGCATATCTTGGTAAGACCATGCAAATATGTCCTTATATTCATGCAACAGAGCTACAAGATCCGAACGATCTTGCTCTGTGACCAAGGTGCCGATTCGTATTTCTTGTACTTCTTCTAATGACCCCAAATTTATTACTTCTAACGGATCCTGGTACGGCACAGTTTCTTTCTCTTCTTGCTTCATCAATCTCAATAATTCTTGTGGCACATCGCATTCATCCTCCATGCTCGGGTCGACGTTGTAAACTGGAACTTCAAAACTGACTTTTTCATCTTCATCGCCCGTCAACGATCCTAATTTGTATTGGTGATAGATGGAGGATGACAAAGAGAAATGAAAGATAATCAAGAATAATAACACACTTGGAAGAAAAGAATAGATCAAGTGAATGGATTAGACAAAAGCCGACAATCCCCTTTTCATTTCTCAACAAAAAAAGTACAAGTTCTTGAGACAACGAGATTGCGTAAATAAAAAGGCCAATATTACAAAGATAAATCCATGGCCTTAGGCACAACCATGGGTGAGTTATTACTTTGGAGTCTCCCTAGTGATATTTGACATCTCTTTGACTTCCCAATTATTCAACTCAAAACTTGGAGGACAGGGGTAAACTAGTTGTCGTGGCACGGCGGTGCTTTCAGAGATGACAGCGATTGAGGGGTCGGAGGCTCTGTTGCATAGCTGGTTGTCGTTGTGTAGCACCTCTCCCAGCATGAAAGTTTCATATATATTTGGTATACACATTCTTCCTTGTTCGACTTCTCGACCTTCGAAACGTGCGCTTCTCACTTCTTTCTTTTCGGCTATGATTCTCTTCCACTCAGCAGCTGTTGGCTTGTATCCTAATCCAAATCTCTCCTTTCTTTCCGGAAGGCAAATCACCTTTGGGTTTCCTTGATTATTTCGTCCCAACCCTCCATGCATTTGAAAGCCACTTTTTAGCATTACCTTTGCAACCATCAAAGCTGTCTTAGTTGGATAGCGATTTATTTCCCAACCTTCAGTAGGGAAGGTAGTGGCGTTGGCAACCTCAAAGGATCTATACGGCACTCAAAAGCTTCTTCAGCGTCTTCTACGTATGGAAACGATGTTGTTTTCGTTACAAACATATCTTCTTCTCCGAAAACAATGGCTTGGCCGCTTTCCACAACAAACTTCACTCTTTGATGAAGTGAGGATGGAACAGCCCCCGTCGAATGAATCCAAGGACGCCCAAGCAAACAACTGTATGAAGAGTTCACATCCATCACCTGAAATGTTACATTGAAGGAAAAGGGCCCAATCCGAAGAGGAATTTCTATGTCTCCAATTACTTTCCTTCGGGCACCATCAAAGGCCCTAACAACCATAGTACTTGGCTTTAAATAAGAGGAGTCCACAGGGAGCTTCATCAAGGTAGACTTCGGCATTATGTTTAAAGAGGACCCATTGTCAACCAGAACTCTGGCCACGAGGTGATCCTTGCACCTCACTGAAATGTGTAACGCCTTAGTGTGCCCAGTACCCTCAAAAGGGATCTCATCATCTGTTAAAGAGATACAATTCGTAGCAGTTATATTTCCCACAATTTCACTAAGTGCATTCACCGAAATGTCAGGGCCTACGTGAGCTCGATTCAAGATATCAAGCAAAACTTTGCGATGTGGCTCAGAATGCAGAAAAAGTGATAAAATTGATATACAAGCCGGGGTGCGATGCAGCTGCTCTATCACTTTATACTCACTTTGCTTGATTAACTTCAAAAATTCTCACGCTTCGTCTTCTGATACTAGTTCCTGACTCGTCTTTTTTCCTACTATGGTCATTTTCTCAGCAAAAACTTTGTCCAGATCATTTAAATCATCTTCATTTATTACTTCTACAGCTTTGCCTTTACGCTGTCTAATCTCTTCTTCTTTCGAAATTCCTTTCAAATTGTCAGGCGTGTAACATCTGCCACTACGAGTCATCCCTCCAATTGTTGAGATGTCAGATGCAGAGGTACCACTATCTGTGATGAACTGACATTCGTACTTCCAAGGCACAGCTCGATTATCCTTATAAGCAAAGGGACCGGGTACTTCGACAATCATTGGTTTGGGTACCTGAATACGAGGAGTGGTAGTCGATCTATCCTCGTAGTGAATGATTAATGGCTTTGGTAGAGATGACGTCTCTCTTGGAGTCTTTTCAGAAGAAGACACATGAGTACTCATGTCAATATCCGTCTCTTGCATAGTCTGACTCACAATCAATAGCTTTGAATCCATTAGCTTTTGCACTTGTTGCTTAAAATCATCACATTCTTTTATGGAATGTCCGACCATTCCTTTATGGAAAAGGCATCTCTCTTCATTACCACAGCCTCATTCATCCATGCTACTACTCTCAAGTCCTACTGAAAAATACCCAACATTATGGAGAACCTGAAAGAGTGTCTTCATAGGCGTACTCAAATCTTGAACTTTATCTTTGTAGCCTTTTTCAGGTACTTCAATGGCATTCACAGTAGGATTTCCATGGTTTGGGAGAGGATTTTGATTGACATCAGGCTCTTCCCCTGCTTTCTTAAACTTCAACCATCCTGCTTTAACCAAGCTTTGCACCTTAGCCTTTAATGGATAACAATTCTCTGTGGAGTGTCCAATTGCCCCGGCGTGATATTCACATCGTGCGTTCAGATCATACCACTTAGGATATGGGGGTTGCAATGGTTCTTGAGGCACAATGGCAACTTGATGATTTTTTAGCAATTGAGGCAAAAGTTCAGTGTATGTCATGGGAATGGGGTCAAAACGTGTTTGCTTCCAACTACTACTAGCACCTCGCTGATTTGACTGATTTTGACCTCCATGTTGAGGACTATGGTTATAACTTGTTGGTCTTAGAGTCGGTGACAACATATGGGTCGCAACTCTTTGTCCTGAGCTCACCTCATGGACTTCTCCCTCTTTTTTCTTTGGAGTAAATACCTTTCTTGCACTTGCCTCAGATGCTGCATCCATAATTCTCCCATTCTTAACTCCATACTCTATCCTTTCACCAATTGTTATGATATCAGAAAAATTTGTTGAGGCACTCCCGATCATCCTGTCATAATATGGCGCTCGCAAAGTATTGATAAACATGGCTGACAATTCTCTGTCAGTTAAAGGGGGTTGTACCTGAGCAGCCATTTCTCTCCACCTTTGTGCGTATTCCTTAAAGGTCTCAGCACCCTTCTTCTCCATACGCTAGGTGCCATGTCGATATTGTACTTATACTACTTTAAGAATGCATCTGCCAAATCCTTCCACTTGTGCACTTGGGAGCTATCCAAATTCATATACCAACGAGATGCTGGGCCAGTCAGGCTGTCTTGAAAACAGTGAATCAACAACTTTTCATCATGGGCATAGGCTGACATTTTTCTACAGTACATGACAAGATGACTCCTCGGGCATGCAGTCCCATTATACTTCTTGAACTCTGGAGTCATGAATTTGGGGGGAATAACAACATCCGAGATCAAACACAGTTGTGTTGCATCAATATCCCCATAGACGTCAGCACCTTCAATCGCACGTAATCTTTCCTCGAGGAACTCTAACCTTCCCTTTCCCACCAAATCTTCAGAAGCTTTCTTACTGTTCTCAGCACTTGGAACATATACTGGGTCGCTCACATGGCTCACTTGTTGTGGAACTCGTCCAGGATCTTGCATAGGGAATGAGGTAGGGTATGTCATCCCTGCCATGTGTGGGTTTGACACCCTTGGTGGCGTAAACCCTGGAGGATAAGATGGAGTGTCATCCCACCCTTGGTTTTGACCCATTTCGGCTTGTAATGACGTTCCTGCCACCGACTTCTCCTTTCTTGAGGTAAGGATCTCCAAAATCTTCGCCATTTGCTCTTTTAGCTCTTCCACCTCTAGCCGAACTACCTGTACTTGGTCGTTCACTTGGTCGTCCATGAATTTGGCTCTCCTTCTCGCCCAATAAGAATGATGAGGAGGTGAACTTCGAGCTATTTTGTAAACTTTAAACCTTTGTTATTATAAAAGAAGGAAATAATGGTTTGATCAGTAAAAAAGAAGTCATAGTACCAAAGTAAATCTTTGTTAATACTAATGTGAAGTGCATGAATGCATAGTAAAGTCAAAGATTCATTCCACAATCAAAGTCAACTATTACAAAAGCTTAAAGCGAGTGCACACTTTAGTACAGAACGAAACAACAAAACAAGACACTTTTATGACCTAATGGTAACACCCAAAATGCCCGAGGTCTCGTCCTATCACCCCTAAGAATCTAATCAAGTCTTCACCGCCAGGTTGTGTGGGTACGATGCCTTGTCGGAGAGTACTGGCTTTTTCAGCAAATCGATCCGCCCTTCTAGCCATCATCCTCAACTTTCCAGCCGCTTGTTCCACTTGTCCCTTTACGTCGTCGTAATGGCGTCTTAGATTCTTGTACTCATCTCTCCATATTGCAAAATCTGCCTTCATCACCTAATGCTCTTCTTTTAGTCGCGTGTGGTCTTCCATTACCACTTCATTGGCATTTCGATATATTCCCAATTGGTGCTCAAAGTTTACAGTGGCATCCTGAAGAAGCACATTCCTACGTTCTGCCTCATTGAGTTGGCTCTTGCATTCATCTGTCAACTTCTGCAATGCTTCTTTTTCTTTTTGTAAAGACACAATAGTCTTTTGCGATGAGGTGGCTTGTTCATTTAGTGTACCTTGGAAGTCCCTCATGACCTTATTAAGCCTTCGTACTTCTTGCTTTAGATCTTTGATGTGGGCTTTTTGAGCCTCCGCTTCACCCTGCAGGACTTCAATTTCTCTCCACAAGCTTCTATTTCTTTTTCTTAACTGGACAACCTTTGTGTTTAAAGAGCTATTTTCCCTTTCTAATTCTACTTGCTGGTGTAGACGTTGTTGAACCTCTTCTAATTGTCTCTTAGCACTGGTAGTTTGTCCAATCCATAGCTTAACCTCATTCCTTAATTCTTCATTCTCTTTTATCAGGATAAGATTTCTTTCCTTCAACTGCTTCAACTCTCTTTCCCAATGAATTTGGTCCACCTTCAGGATATCATCTGAG
Source organism: Trichosanthes truncata (assembly GCA_033996785.1). Lineage (NCBI taxonomy): Eukaryota > Viridiplantae > Streptophyta > Magnoliopsida > Cucurbitales > Cucurbitaceae > Trichosanthes > Trichosanthes truncata. The sequence continues at coordinate 55,272,069 of JAWPNB010000010.1, forward strand.
TTGATCGGTTTTGGTGAAATAGAAATTTTAATCCCAATTCTAGTTGCCCTCCAATTTTCGTATTGCACTGTGGTGCCTTCACAATGTTGTGTATTTTTCAATCTCCTCATGGCTTTCCAACCATCAACTGCTTGATTGCACCTAGCGCTTGCAATGTCTGAGTCATGCGAGAATTCCCAATCTTCTAAACTAGGGATTATTGGTGCAAATTGCTTTAACCATACTTGTCGCAATACCAATAGAGGTGAATAAGTAATACCTCCTCATGGTCCTAGTAGTGGAACAAAAGGCAACTGCCCACACCGATACGTCATGGGGCTTGAAGGTAACCAAGATGCCCTCCAGACTACTTCCTCCAATGTTAGGTGGCTTAGAAAGATGTTCCATGCTTCGATAGGAGGAAAAGTCGGGTTCCAACGTGCAGCAATGAAGTCTCTAATTGTGTTCCTTGCAGTGTTCCATGGATTGCTAAATCTAATCGGTGGATATTTAAACTCGCTTGGACATTTCAAGTGACTTGAAATCCATATAAAAAGCATGGGTGCACAGCTAAAAAACTTCTCACTGCCTCGTAGTCTGCAGTAAGTCAAGGATCTAAAAGTTTCTGCACGAATTGGAATTATAGGGTCTATTCCACGTTCAATTCCAACGAAAATCTTAATAACTTGTTCTTCCACGTACCCTTTAATTCTTGGAAAAAATAACCATGCCGTAGATACACATGGCTAAAAGAGATAAACCCTTCTTATCCGACAAACAGGTGTGTGTGAGGCCGACCAGATAGTCAATGGGGATACAATTTCTCCCCTCCTTAATCTTCATTTGCTTCTTTACATCTGATGCATGAATATTGCCCAAAAACTTGGATAATGACCTCTGTAAAGACGACCTTCGATCATAAGTAAAGACTTTACTTCCTCCATTAGCCGGTATACAGATTAGAGCCATATACTCCTCAATCGTGGGAGTCAAGTCACACGCGCTAAAAGTGAAGCATTTAAGCACGGGATCCCAAAAATGGACTAAGGCTTGTAAAGCATTCAAGTTAACATCTGCGTACATGAGATCTTCGATGTTCCCATATATTCCTGTAAAGCTAACTCTGTTTTCTGTGCTCAAACTCTCCCATAAACCTTTCAAATCTTCCAGGTTGTTATGAACAAAGTCTAGCTGACATTTTTGAGGAAGTGAGACTTCTGCAACTCTTGGCCAAACTATTCCCGATACCTGTTGTAATTGCTCCGACCCTCGGGATACGACTTCCCATAGGTCTTCCTCAGGGGTAGATTTGGAAAATACGTCGGGCAAGTTGGTGTCTACCATCCTACGACTTTACATAAGAAGAAAAAGAAATGAGTCTAAAGGCTGACGTAAAAACTCTAAACTAGTGAGGCTAAATCTAGGGTCCTAAACGACACAGGTCCTCAAATTGATCATTGCTTTGACGGCTTCATGATCAAATTGAGTGAGAATTTTTCGTGTGCCTGCACGGAAGTATAAACTCCTCGAAGGTCGACACTGCTCTATTCTCGATTCTAGTCCTATTGGAAATAGCACGGGTAGGGGGCTCGTGATAGTGTGTGAGATAAAGTAATAAAGCTAATTGATCAAAATAAAAGATGAACAGTAAAAGGCTTCAAGCAAGTGAAGTTAGTTCTAAGATCCTATACGATAAAGGTTGCCAAAATGGTCTCAAAATCGTACACGATCAAGTGACCAAATTGAATGAGGATTTTTCGTGTGCCTACACGGAAGCATAAGCTTCTCGAAGGTCGACACTACTCCGTCCTCGAATCTAATCCTATTAGGAAAAAGCCCGGGTAGGAGGCTTGTGAAGATGTGTGAAGCAAACAATACAATAACTCAAGCAAATCATACAACAAGAACAATAAACAGAACAAATAAAATAAAATAAAATAAAAAACAAACAAATCAAGAAACACAAATGGCCAAACCCTCGAGGTGGAACCTCAACGTCCCCAGCAGAGTCGCCAAGCTGTCGCCACGTGCTTGAGACGCGGAGCGGCCGACGTCCTCAAAAAAAATGGGGATTTTAAAAATGAGTCGCCACCAATCCTTTTATGGTGTGATTGGACACCAAAATAGAGTAAAAACAACTTTTTTAAATAAAAGGTATGCGAAAACCAGATTTGGGCTCGGGGGTTGTTCGTGTATGGGGAAGGTGTTAGCACCCCAGAACACCCGTTTTAAAAAAAAAACGGTGGCCAAATTTAATCTTGAATTGTAAAAGAATTCAGAAAAAAAAAACTTAATTAAATTTTTTTTTTAAAATAATGTCTTATTTTACCTCTCATTACTCCAATATTTGGAGTCATGATCCCATAAAATAAGTGGATAAATATCCATCAATTTGACTATATTAGAAATATCCCCAAAAACTTAGGAAAAATCTCCACCTCAAGAATATAAGAAAATTTACAATTTTTCCAATTCCGTCATAGAATAGCCTTTTATAAAAGAAAGTGTTTTTTTTTTAAAACAAATTTGCTTTAATTAAATTCATTTTGTCTTGGGACCAAAATCTCGGACTCCCAAAGATAATGATCCCTCACCTCAAGAATTCTAGAAAATCGGACTCCCAAATATTTCTAGATTTCGTCGTAGGAATTTTTAGAAAAAGAAAAAAAAAACGACCTTGAAAACCACTTTTTAAGAAAGATATTACAAAAGGCTTTAGAAATGACATTTTTGGTTATAAAACTTTCATAAACTCAAAATGAGCAAATTTAAAGATTTAGAAATAATTTTATGACAAGAGATTAAAAAAAAAACAACGTTAAGAAAAAAAACAAAAAAAATCAAAATTAAGCGTAATAAATAAATGCATTTTAAAGACAAATTAAACTTGCATAATAATCTATTCATTCGTGACTAATCAAACAAATATTATGTACAAGCATGTTAACAAATTTGAGGGGAAAAAAAAATATTGAAATCAATCTTGGACTTCCAAAGAATCGATTTCTCACCTCGAGAAAATTAGAAAATTGGACTTTCAAATATTTCTAAATTCCGTCGTCGGATAATCTTTTTTTCATAAACGGTATGGATTAAGAGATTAAAATCACGTATTAATTAACATGCTTATATTAGTTTCACAACAATAATAAGTACGAAACATACTCACATTTAAATTACACAAAAATAACATTTTAAAAAAATGTGTTAATAAAAACACACAATATTTAAAGCGTATACATCTCTTTTTTTAAATAAAAATAATAATAATAACAAGTACATTAATACACTACTTAAATATATATATATATATATATATATATATATTACTAATAATAAAATAATATAATATAATTAAATAAAACGAAAATAAATGAATAAATAAATAAGACTCACGATTTTAACTCTCCACACATGCCCACACATATATATGAATGTATAATAATAATAGTAATAATAATAAAGGACAGTAGTCACATCAAGTATTGGTATATGTATATATATAAAATAATAATTGTAATAATAATAAAGGACAATAGTCACATCAAGCATTGATATATGTATATATATAAAATAATAATTGTGATAATAATAAAGGATAGTAGTCACATCAAGCATTGGTATATGTATTATAAAATAATAATTGTAATAATAATAAAGGATAGTAATTATATTATTATAATAAATTTTTTTTTTTAAAAAAAACGCACGTCGGTGCTGTACACTGCACTGACGCGACTATTTAAAAAAAAATCCAAAAAGTCTACCTCGGTACGCAAACATATATATATATAATAATAATAATAATAATAATAATAATAATAACAATAATAAAAATAATAACAAAACAAACTAAAAAAAAAACCTTTACTTCTTCAAAACGTAAGCTGCTTTTTCACTTTTCTCTTCTCATTTTTTTTTTGTTTTTCAAACTCCACTTTCCTCCTTCTCCTTTCTCCTAAGCTCTTCATCTTCTTCTCCTCTCTGTTTTCAACTTCTCATTTTTTTTTTTTCTTCTTCAACCTATCTCATTCTTTTTCTTCAAAGGCAAAACAAGAACATAAAGTTTTTTTTTTACAACAGAAACGAAGATCTGTTCATCTATAAGGTACGCACAACTCTCTTTTTTTTTGTAACATTTTCTTTTTTGTAGTAAATAAACTCATAGGAGAAAGAAAAGTCATAGATAGATAAACAAGATTTAGAGCAAGAACGACGATCCAAAGTATATGCATAAAGATTAAAAAAAAAAAGAAAAAAAAAAGGAAAAATCACATAGTAAAACAAACTCAAAAAGAGATGTAAGCAAAAATAAAGGGAACTCATAAAAACCCTTACTCAACTACTGTTTTTCAGGGGGCATTTAGAGGTAGAGATGAAGATTTAGGGGGTGGGAGTCGAGAACACATAACCAGCTCGTTGTTTGAGGTGCGGATCCTTGGGGCGGTGCCCTACCAAGTGCAACCCCCCAACTAAGCCATGTTTATTTCGCTGTGTTCTAAACCTTTTTCATTTTTCTTTCCTAAAGGACTTTTTGCTAGCTTCTAGAACAAGGACTTACTTTGGAACTTGCTTCTTTCTCTGTAATGGGGTTGTAGTTGAGAAATGAAAATGGATGTTTGTAGGTGTTCTTCTTTTTTTTTAAATTTGATGAGAATGTCTTCCCCCCTAGGGTTGAGGAGCAAGGGTTTATAAAACCCTATCCCCTTCTTCTTTTGAGCAAGAAAATAGGCCACATTTGTTCAAAATGAGCCCTTATACCAAAAGGGAAAGAATTTGAATTAAACCTACATTTGACCAAATAAACATAATCTACACAACTAAAACCAATACACACTAATTAATTGATAATTAACACAAGTGAGCCGGACAAAATACGTGGCTACACATTGGGGTTGAACGTATTTCCTAAAGTTCTACCTGATCATTAAGATAACAAGCGGCAATTTGTTTACCTACAAGAGACCAATATTTTTGATAAAATAGTGCAGGAAATCCGTATGGACTTGGAGCCTTTGTTGGGTACATCTGTTTTAAAGTCGTTTCAACCTCTTGGATGTGAAAATGAGCTAAAAGAGCCATGTTCATTTCATCATCAACCACTTTTTAGACTTTATTAAGAATTTGATCCTTGTTAACCTGAGAAGGATTGGAAGATGTAAACAAGTTAGTAAAGTAAGTTAGTAAATTAAGAGGTAAAAATATTTTCAATTGTACTTTTCTCTGTTTGCCAAATGTTGTTATTGTCCATAATGCCCTTGATTTCATTTTCTTTCCTTTCGGATGATGCCTTTTGGTGAAACCACTTGGAGTTTCGATCTCCGATCCCCACTTTAACAAGCTTTCCCTTGATCGTTGTTTTCAAAAAAATTCTTCTTCCAAAAGTAGCTTATCTAATTTGAAGTTCTAATTCTGTTAAAATCTAAAATGAACTTTTTTCATATGCAGCTTTGAGAAGTCTTTTGCAATCATTAATACCATTTTTAATGCCTTTGGTTATTTTTCATCCCCAATTCAAGAGCTTGGCTGAAACATTTTCTAGGTTAGTATTAAGATCCACAAGATTGTTAGATACAACACTCCATTGTCCTGGTTCTTCAATAATATCACGACATGAGTTGTGAAGTAATCAATGCTCTTCAAACTTAATTAAAGGATCTTTTGGAGGGAATTCTGTTTAAGGAGAAACATTTAGAAGAAACTGAAAGTTCTATAGGAGATTAATCTGATCTAGATCAATCAAGATGGGTATTGGTGATGTTTTGAAAAAGGTTCAATAGGGATAAATTGCCAATAAATTTATCTAGCTTTTCAAAAATGGGAGAACGATGTCGCCAGCTATTACACCAAGTAAATATGTCACCTTTAAATTCAAGATCTTTTAGATTACAATCATTGAGGGCTTCTCTAAACTTAATCATGAGATTGTCATCTCTCAGGCTTCCTCCGGACTTTTCATTATTCCAAAGGATTTCATTGAAATCTCCGCCAACTATCCAAGGTGAGTTGTCATTGTTATGGAGACGTCTTAGAAGATCCCAACTGGTTGTCCCTTTAGTGTTATCCGGATGTCCATAAAATCCAGTAAACCTCAATTTTTTACCATTTCAAATTATAGAAGCATTAATGTGTGACATTGTGTAGAATTGAAATAGTAATATCAACCTCTTCTTTCCAAAGAAAACAAATATCGCCACTAGAACCAGGATCATATGAACCGAAAAACATCCATGGTAGTTTAAGGCTATTATGAGAAGTTTCATTCTAGATGAATCACTTCTAGTTTTAGATAAAAAGAGAATATGAGGTTTTCTTAGAAGAAGCACATCTTTAATTGAACGGAATGTGTAACGATCCTAAACTCTGAATGTGCTAAGAACGGATGCAAGATTGAGTTAGCTCGCCTATGCCTGAAATTTCGGCAGCATGGCGGCATAACTACTATGAAACCTAACATCAGGAACCTGTAAAGGAGCGTAACACTTCTAAGATTTCAAGAAACACTCAGCACCTTCTAAACTACGCAAAAAAAGCTAAGTTCACAACAGAGTTACATATACAAGACATCCCAGACCCAGAAATGAATAAAGAAGGGAACAAAAGAACAATTTACAAACCCAATTACAAACTAATATACAAACATCCTATACGAAGAGTTCATAACAAAAGGAGCCTAAGAGGAGTCCACTAGTATCTCCATAGCCTCATCAGGTCGTCGTCTCGTCATCCTCCTTGTTGATAAGCGTCACCTGAAAATAGATGAACAAAGTAACATGAGTGAGTATAAATATACTCAGTAAGCAGCCTACTCAAGAAACCATAGAATAAAGAGATCACGCCAAGAGAGAAACTGCCCTTACTTACCTGAACGTGCTCAAACTTTGATTACTTAACCTAGTAACTAAAACCCAAATATCCTACCTCAACTTTTGCCACTCCCTGGCCCTAACTTCGTGCCGTATTTGCGAGTCCTGTAACCTAGAACCAAACTTGTGGAGGTATACAACCCTCACACTCATCACATTAGGAAACATCGCTCCAAAGCTAACACACAGGCAATAAGGGAACACATCTCCTACACTCAACACAATGGGGCATTACCCTGATCTAGTACACAGGCAACAAGGGAACACATTCCCTATGCTCATCACATCACATAGCATTCTAGGCTTACAAGCTCGCACGAAATGACAGTAACAAGGTAGGTAGCGCTAATCTAACGGCTCTTGACTAAATTAGACATACCCTCGAGGTAGAACAGTATTCTCAGAGTCACGCCCACTTCCTGAGCTGGAGTTCACAAGCACACCCAGCATCTCAAGGTCAACCTCAAACATACTGAAGTAGCCATGACTCAAGCTTAGATTTAGTTCCATCACACTTAGCCAACATCTCAATTTTATTTCCTCAAAGACTCATATTTCCAGCAAACAAGCAATTCCGCTCTACCGATAAATTATTCATGCCACATACATTTAATAAGATCAAGGCTTAACAAATACTTACGACGGCTACTTACCTTTCAATCGACTCAAGGTTGAGCAAGTTCCTCTTCGTAGGACGACGCTAACCTTAATCCTAGCAAAAGAGAGAGTGTCCAAGTATCTACAACCTCCCAAAGTCGACTTCTCCGTAAATAAAAGCTGCTGGGATAAAGCTTAGTATGACCCGATTGAGTAATTTTAGCCTTCAATCATAAAATTTTATCCTAAAGTGAAATCCATAAATAAAAGTCAACCCCACTATTCAACTAGTGCTTAAATAGGCGATTAACTCACTAAATTTCTAAATTTCATAACCAAAATGCTTACCCACTGCCAAACGAGCCAAAACCACACTAATACAAACTCTAAAATGCCTAAAGATGACCTTAAAGCCGTTGTCTACGCATAAATTTTCTAGAAAACGACCCAACCATCAACCTAGTGAGAGAGATAGAGAGAGACTGAAAGAGGGAAAGAGAAATAGTAAGAAAGAGAGGGAGAGACGGAACGGTTTGAAAGGGAGAGAGGGAGACGGAGCGAACGAGGGGGAAAGGGAAAGACAGTAACGAAGAGAGGGGGAAGGGAAACAGTGGAGAGATAAGGATGCAGACGTTTTTTTTTTATATAATAATAATAATAATAATAAATAGTAAAATAATAACAAGAACAACAAAAATATCTTTAATACTTTAATAATATTCATAATACTTATATATATATATATATATATATATATATATATATGTTTATTTATTTATTTATTTATTTATTTATTTATTCTTTTTTATCTAACTACTTAATAAAATCTTAATAGAAAATTTTAAATCGGACGTTACAGAATGTTCGGTGGTTCCCCAGGCCACGAACATTCTGGCAAAGAACTTTCATTGAGTGTGGTAGGGCTTCTTCACAACCTCCACTTGGTTAGAAGAATCATTAATTGATAAACCCTTATTTATGTCCTTTTTTGTTAGACTCTGTTTCAATTTCTTGGAGGATTCACAGAAATAATCATGTTCCCATTTCATTTTAAGGTCAATAAGTGGAATATTGATATCAAAAGGAAGGGTGATATGTCTACTTTCTTCCGACTTTTTCTTTTAGGGGGTTCAGAATTGGATTGAGTCCCAGAAACAAAGATAGAGGTTGGATTTAAAAGAGAGGGACGGAAGGATTTAGGGAAAGAAAAAGCTTGATTAGAGTTAAGAGGGATAGATGTAAAAGAGGAGCAAAAGGAAATGGGGGAAAAGTGGAAGTTGTAGTGAAGGAAAAGTTAATCAAAGGGGGTGGAATTTCAGAATTAGAGGCAAGGGAGGCCGACGAAGGAGAAAATTCAGAGGAAGATCGATTTAGATTGGCCTTAGGGGAGACTTGATTCTGGGGAGGTTGAACAGAACTTTTCTTGACTTCTTAAAGAAAATTCTGGTTGATCTTTTCTTTGAAGCAGAGGCTCTTGACTGAGATTGATATCTTAACTAGATTCCGTATTGGAGGTTCTTTGGAAGATTTGAATTTTCATTAACAAAGACCTTATTGCAATCTCTGAGAATATGTCCTGTAGTGCCACAAAAATAACAAAAATCAGGTCAACGTTCGTATTTTAATGGGCATCAACAACCATTCATAGGACCCTCTGAATTGATCTGAATTCCTTTTCTCAAAGGTTTAGATGTATCAATAGCTACTCGAACTTTCAGACTAGGTCCCAAGCAATGCCCAGCTTTATCACATTCAACATCCATAAACTCTCCAAGAACATTTCCTAGTTTCACTACCATTGCAACACCTATTTCTACATTGTGAAAAAAAAAAAAAAAAAGAAAAAGAAAAGAAAAAGAAACTTGAAAAGTATAAAAATTGAAAATAGGTATTTGAAATATATATATATATATATATTTGTTTAGTTGGAAACTTAGTTTTAAAAAAAATTACAACAAGCATTTAGTTTATAAAAAAGAAATGTAAAGCTTCCGTAAGAAGCTTTATAAGCCTAATTAATTAAATAATTAAATAAATATATTGTTATTATTATTATTATTATAAAAGAAAAAAGAAAAAGAAAGTGGGCAGGGGTGTGGCTTCGTGGAGGCCACACAAAAAGGAGTTAATTTTTTTTTTTTAAAAAAAGGAGATTTGGGAGAAGAAACCCACGAAGAAAGGGGAAAGGGAAGAAAAGAAAGAGGAAGAGGAAAAAAAAATTGAAGAAATTCATTTTGAGAGGAAGAGAAGACTTTGTTTGGACTAATTTGGAGTGGAAAATCAACTCATCGTCCTTGGGTCAAGATTTTGGGTAAGTTTTGTAGATTTTTTTGATTAAAATTTTTGTCATAAAAAGGAGCTAAATTGGTGGGTTTCTTTTATGGGTATATATTTTTTTTTGTTGGAAACTTTCATGGATTAGTTTTAAAAGCTTGGATGAAGGAAATAGTTGAGTTTAAGGGAGAGAAAGTTGGTGGAATTCATGATGTTTTTTTTTTTATAAAGAAAAACAGGGGAAGAATTAAAGGGCCTATTTGTAAGTTGTTAAGTTGCAAGCTTTAAAAGAAAAGAAAAACAAGAAAATTTTATGGAGAAGAAGAAGGGATGAAGAGAATGAAACTTTGTATGAAGGGAAACACAATGGAAACTTTATTTTACAAATATGGTCTTGATTATGTGGTAGCTAGAGTTTGAACTCATGGAAATTATGGTTAAGCTAAGTATTAAGGAGAATTTAAGACTTGGTGTAATTTAATGATATATTCTAATGTCAAGATTCAAGAGTTTTTAAATAATTGACGAAATTACTATTATAGGTCAAGCGGAGATCGAGACGGCTTACGACCCGAATTTCTCTTGTCGATAGCACTGTGAGTGGTTGCTTTATAAATTATTTTAGATTTTCAAGTTATAAGAAAATAATTTAGAGTTTATTCAATTGCTTTATGGTTTAATATCACAAAAATTCTCAAGGGATTTATGTTTTTGTATTATTGTTGGATTTATAGTTGATTTTGCTAAGGGTTTGAATTTAGGAAGCCTCAAGTCACGACCCGAATTCCTACGACTCTCTAAATGCGGAAGCATGACCTAGTTACCTCGCTCATGCCCGAAATTTCGGCAGCATGACGGCGTAACTAAGAGAAAACCAAAATTTTCAAAGACCTAGAAAGAGGTATAAATACTTCTATGCTTCATATAACAGACTCAGCATCCACCAAACTACGATAAATGATGCTGAGCTCAATCAACAGACAAAAGAACCTAAGAACTTCTAACTAAATACACGGAAGCGAAAGAAATTTAAACTTTACAGACCCACAAACAACAGGGAACAAAGAAACAAAACTAGAGGCTAAACATGGAAAAGAAATTTGGTGGAGTCTCCATGGTCTCGTCAAGTCGTCGCCTGCGTCATCCACCCCGAGAATGTGCAAAATCTGCAAAACAAACAAAGTAGCAAGAATGAGTATAAACATACTCAGTAAGTAGCCCACTTAAGGGTCTAATGTTCTAAGCAACCAACTAAGACGGAAACTGCCCTTACTCATACTCGTGCTTAAATTTCAAATACTTACTCCAGTTATTCTAAAAGCTCATTAACCTTCCTCAACATTCACTACTCCCTGACCCTAACTTCGTCTCATAACTGCGAGTCCTGTAACCTAGAACCCAAACCTATGAAGGTCTACATCACAATGGGGCATCACCCCTAAGCTAGCACACAGGCAATAGAGAAACGCATCCCCTATGCTCAACACAGTGGGGAATCACCCCTAAGCTAGCACACAGGCAATAGGGAAACGCATCCCTTATGCTCATCACATCACAATAGCCACACAGGCAACCAGGGAACACATCCCCTCAGCTAGCATACAGGCAATAGGGAAACGCATCCCCTATGCTCAACACAGTGGGGAATCACCCCTAAGCTAGCACACAGGCAATAGGGAAACGTATCCCCTATGCTCATCACATCACAATAGCCACACAGGCAACCAGGGAACACATCCCCTCAGCTAGCATACAGGCAATAGGGAAACGCATCCCCTATGCTCAACACAGTGGGGAATCACCCCTAAGCTAGCACACAGGCAATAAGGAAACGCATCCCCTATGCTCAACACATCACATACGTTCTAGGCTTACAAACTCGCAGGAAACGACAGAGATAGGGTGGGTAGCACCAATCTAACGGGCCTTGTACTTTCACAACAATTTTGGAACCTTTCGGGTCATCTATCATACCAAATTCATCCATCAAGACTGATTCACAATCACAAACCGACCCGAAATTCACAAGCACATACAATGGGAAAAACGTCCCCTAACTCACACAAGCAAAGAGGGAAAGCCACCCTCAAGCCTTTCCAACATTTACAACGTCTTACGCCTCATATATATATATATATCTAGGCGAACACAAATCCTAACGGACAAATCCGAAAGGCTACTTACTTTCTAGGCCAAATCCACTCCTCTTTCTTTTAAGAAGTCGTTCGTAGCATATGACCCAGGCCCACCTTTCATAAACAACCACAATCTCATCATAGTGACTTTTCGTCATAGATCACAAGCACGAATCTCGAGTAAGAACTTATGTTCTAGTTCAATGGCACTTCTAAACAAAACTTTAATTAATCAAAATCCATATGCGTGCTAGTAGCCTAAAGCCATCAACCATTTAACTCAAAAATCGGCCCCTAACTCGTCTCAAACAAGTTAAACATAGCCCGTCATTCCAAATACTCCAAACATAATGATTACTAGACCATTTAGTCCTTTAGCTCAACGTTCGAGGTTTTATAGCCACTCTAGATTCCGTCTCAAGCCACAGATCACAAACAATTCAGATATGCATGTTTATACATTCTAAACTAACTTCCCATACGTTCTTACTTTATAAGGAACCACGATCACAGTCAACTATGCATTCCAGAGCGTTAATATAACCAAACCCCTTACTAGTTCACAAGGCCAAGTTCTGGTGAACATCCCACTAAGACTCATAACCTATGCAAAGCCGCTTAAGTCGACAGCTTCCTTTAGATTCCCGGGTTTAGGTACAATAAGGCAAAAGCTCATTTCCAAAATATTTATTAAGCGAAACATCCATGACCAACATGGTCACACCTATACTTCACACTTGGAGGTATTACACCTACGGCCACTTAATATACACCAATTCAAACAACCACTTTCTTAAAGTGCTACTCATGCTAAATCATAAGCCATTCAAAACCGTTAAGCCCCTAAGCTCCATTATAACCATATAAAAGACCATTTACAACTCAAGCAACACCTACACCAATCCACCAATCACTACATGCTTCATAACTATGGTTTTCAAGCATGCTTTCACAATTTCCAAGTTATCAAACATTTATCAAAATTAAATAGAAACTTAAACGGGCTTAAATCCACATGACTACTTACCTTTTACTCCAAGGTTCAAGACGGCTCGAACTTGATCTTGAATCGTCAAACAAACGCCCAAAACCGAGACCAAAGTCCACTGGACAGCAGCTTAAGCGCTCCAAATTCGCCTAATTCGACCTTCAATCACATTGGGTATTCTAGATTAAAATCCAAAACATTATGGGTTAGTTTCAATTTACTAAATCAACCCTTCAATTAAATCCTAAAACCCATAAATCACTTTGAATCATTGATGTAACACTTACCCACTCCAACCGAACCTATACACGGCTTGATCGAACACCAAGCTTGCTGGAAAACGACCCCAAAACACCACCCATGTTGCTGTCTGTACAGAAACCGAGAGGAAGAAAGAGAGGTGCGGTGGTGGAGCTGGGCGTGTGGGCGGCGGACGGCAGCGAGCTGCTCTGTTTGGCGAAGTTGTGACGCGCGTACGGAAGGCTGCAGCAGTCGGTGTGTGGCGGCGAATGGTTGCAGCGGCGACCAGCTGCGACAGCGTTCAGCAATTCTCGGTAGGTGCGAGAGGCTATCGACGAAAGGGAGAAAGAGATCGGACGGAAAGGGAGAGAGAGTGAGAGATCGGGAGGAGAGAGATCAGACAGAGAGAGAAGTTGAGAGTGAGAGAGAGAGAGTTATCGGGAGAGGGAGGGAGAAGATAGGAAAAAGAGGAAGGAGATGGAGAAGATAAGAATGAGAAAATTTTTATTTTAAAGAAAAAATTACAAAAATGCCCTTTGACCAACTTCTTCTTCCAACTTTGCCCTTCTTCTTTTCTCTAAACCTCAATTTAACCCAAAATTAATTTAGATAGTCCAACAATAAGGATTAAAACCTCCCAAACATACCGCCCGTTACACCTCATGGTTTAACTCTTGCAATGAAGGTTGTAGTTGCTTAAGTCATTTCAAATTTTGTGGAGACGTGGTTGATTTTGAATTATGTTTTAATGCAGGCATGAATTGCCAATTTTGTAACTCAAATTTGAATTGTTGAGAAGTGGGTTATGGAAATTGATCCATGAATTTAGAATTGAAGTTTGGGAGATGGTACTATAGATGAATTATGTCTTGATCATGATTTGAGAATTATGTTATTAAGTAGAAATTGTTTTCAAACCACTAAATATTGTACCCCTAGTGATTTTCCCGATGCACTTACGCGAATGTGTTTCCGTAGTGTATACATGATTTATATGAGGTCTTTGGACACTTCGCTCTGCTATGTGCCTTGAGAATACTCGGTGCATATTATGACTATGTTTGCTCTGCTATGTACCTTGAGATTACTCGGTACCTAGTATGACTAGCTGCTCTGCTGTGTATCTGGGGTCTTCCCTATGCATATTATGACTAGATTTGCTCTGCTGTGTGTATCGAGATTACTCTACGCCAGTATGACTAGTTTGAGTACATGTTTAGTGATGGAGTTTTCTTGATTATGCAATTATTTATGTTTTAAAATTATTATTTTTTATATATGAGTAGTTCCTTATAAACTCTTACCACTCACTGAGTTTATTAGCTCACTCCTTCTTCCTATATTTTTTTTTTTTGACCAAGTAGCTTTTGAGAATTCGACAGGCCTATCGGAGTCAATATCTACCACCAAAAAAAAAAAAAAAACTCAATAGGTTGTATGTCATTTTGTGTTAGTATTACTTTTAGATGCATCTTTTGTAATTAAAGTGGCTAGCATGTATTTAATAACGATGTACCATTTTTGTAACGCCCGGCTTATTTACGGGCATTAATTTCAAATTATGGAAATTAAGTTGGAATAATTGTCATTAGGTAATTTAAATTTTGAGGTTAATTTGAAATTTGGAATGAGAAAATGGGCATATTTGGAAGTTGGTAAAAAAAAAAAAAAAAGAAGATAATCTCCCTTTCATCCTTATCCTCTCCTTCTTCTTCTCCCTCATCCTTCCCATTTATTCTTCTTACTCTTCTTCCTCTCCCTCCCGAAGCCTCTCCCTCCCGTTTCTCTCACTCTCTCCGTTCGGTCTCTCTCTTCCCGATCTCTCTCTCTCTCTCTAGTCCCGATCTCTCTCTCTCACCGCCGAACACCCACCCATTATTTTTTTCGTCTTCTTCTTTCTTTCCGGCCAACCAAGCTTGCCGGATTCAACTGCTACCGTCGATCGTCTCCTTTCCTTTCTTCACCGAGTTTCCATTGCAGAGTAAACACCCACGTCCCAATCGCCGGTCCACACGATCAACGAACGCCGCCCAGATCTCGTTGATTTTGTTCGCCGGAAATCGGTTCTGCCCAGATCCGCCGCCGGCCACCTCCATTTCTCTCTCACTCTTGGGTCTCGGTACAGACAGCAAGGAAGAGGAGCGTTTTGGGTTAAATTTCCTGCAAGCTCGGGATTGTATAGGTTCGTTTGGATCCGATTCATAATGGGTAAGTGTTCTAACCACGATTCAAAGTGATTTATGGGCAGTAAGGTTGAATTAAAGAGCTAATTTAGTGGTTTGGAACTAACCCATAGTATTTTTGGACTTAATATAGATTACCCATTTCGGTTGAAGGCCGATTTGGAAGAAATTGCAACCTTCGTACTACTGTCCAGCACTGTTTTGAGGTAATTTTTATGTGGGTATCGAATTTTCCAACTCAATTAAGGTTAAGCGTGAGTTGGGTTATAGTTGGCCATATTTTAGAACTTTTCTTGGAGTTTAGGGGTTGTTGTGGTATTTTATATTTTAACCATAATGTGTAGGCCTTTGTTTGACAATTCAAGATCAAGTATTCAAGTCCGGGTTGCCTTAAACCTTGGAGTTATTCAAGTAAGTGGTCATTTGGATTTAAGCCCTTCAAATTCCTTTTTGATTGAAACGTAAGTTTGATAGTGTGATAATTGTGAAAGCATGCTTGAAAATTATGTTTAAGAAGTATGAAATGGTTAGTAGATATGTCTAGAAGTATCCTTGAGCTAAAACGGCCTAAGTTGTGGTAATAAAGGAATTAGAGGCTTAAAGTTCGAGTTCATTATGTTAGCGTATGAAATACTTTATGAATTTGTCCAAGGTTGTAATTGGAAGAGTTTGGACATGATTGTGGAGATTTGTGAATAGTCATTTTTGCGTAAATATGAGTATATGGAAGATGGTGTGATTGGTTAAATTAATATGAATTATTGTGATGAGTTTAAGGTGACCTACATGTGTAGTTGTTCTAGTTAAAGGAATTAAGATTGTAAACTAAAGATTGATCATTGTGGCCAGTGTATAGAACCTTAAATTAGCTTATACTCGAGATTCATGAATGGTGATTGTGATTAGCCTGCAAGGTTCATGATCTTAATGTAGTTCCCTAAAAGTGCTTACGCATGGGTTTTTTATTTACTCGAAATGCTTGGAAACACTTAAGTGGTTGGATGAAGTTTAGTTTTTCTCGAGTTATGGTTGAGCTGACTGAGCGCAGGGTGTTGGGGTGGTTGATTTGGACTGGAGACTGATTTGAAACACCTTAAGGGTTTTCAGTGGGCAGGGTCATGGTTAGTGCTTCGTGTGTTTATAATGAGCAGATGACTGAACAGATTTAAGATGTTTCAGATATGTCCGAATGTGTGTGGAAGGTTTTCAGTTATCTTGATTTGTAGCGTGCTTAAGGAACTGAACTTCAAGATTAGTGATTGGAGGGCTATATGCCGCTAGGACATGTATGGGCTATGGCTATGTAAAGTTCTTGTTTAGGACTACTTTCGAACTAGAGTAAAGTTCATACTTGAGACGCGTGCTTGTGATCTACGGTGAGAGGTCACGAGGAGATGATTGTTGTCGTTTGTTGAGATGTGGGCCTGAGTTATATACTTATAAATATGAGGCGTAAGGTATTAAAATTGTATAGAAGGGCTAGAGGGTTGTCTTTCCCTCTTTGCTTATGCGGATTAGGGGATGATTCCCTTGGTATGCGCTTTTGAACTTCGGTTCAGGTTGTGAATATGGTTTGGAAATGATGAATGATTTTGGTATGGTGGATGACCCGAGAGGTCTTGAATGAGATGAGAAAGTGCAAAGGCCCGTTAGTTTGGTGCTACCTACCCTAACTTTGTTCTTTCGTGCTAGTTTGTAAGCCTAGAACGTATGTGATGTGATGAGCATAGGGGATGCGTTTCCCTAGTGCCTGTGAGCTAGCTTAGGGGTGATTCCCCACTGTGTTGAGCATCGGGGATGCGTTTCCCTATTGCCTGTATGCTAGCTGAGGGGATGTGTTCCCTGGTTGCCTGTGTGGCTATCATGATGTGTTGAGCGTAAGGAATGCGTTCCTTATTGCCGATGAGCTAGCTTAGGGGTGATTCCCCACTGTGTTGAGCATAGGGATGCGTTTCCTATTGTCGTGTGCTAGCTGAGAGATGATTCCCCAGTATGTTGAGCGTAGGGAATGCGTTCCCTAGCGCCTGTGTGCTAGCCTATGGGTGATTCCCCATTATGTTGAGCGTAGGGAATGCATTCCCTAGCCCCTGTGTGCTAGCCTAGGGGTGATTTATCTATTGAGATGAGTGTGAGAGTTATAGACCTTCACAGGTTTGGGTTCTAGGTTACAGGACTCGCAGGTATGACACGAAATTAGGATCAGGTAGTAGTGAATGTTGTGAAAGGTTAAATGGACTCTTAAAATAATTGAAGGAAGTATTTGGAATCTAAGCACGAGTGTGAGTAAGAGCTTGGTATGGTTTCTTTAAACTTTGGACCTTTAAGTGGGCTACTTACTAAGTATGTTTATACTCATGCTTGCTACTTTGTTTGTTTTGCAGATTGTGCACATTCTCGGGGTGGATGACGCAGGCGACGACATGACGAGACTATGGAGGCTCCACCAAATTTCTTTTCTATGTTTAGCCTTTAGTTTTGTTTCTTTGTTCCATGTTGTTTGTCGGTCTGTAAAGTTTAAATATTCTTTAGTTTCGTGTGTCTAGTTAGAAGCTTTTAGATTTGGTTGTCTGTTAATTGAGCTCAGCATCATTTATCGTAGTTTGGTGGATGCTGAGTCTGTGATCTGAAACATAGAAGTGTTTATATCTCTTTCCAGGTCTTTGTAAAATTTTGGTTTCTTGTAGTTACGCCGTCATGCTGCAGAAATTTCGGGCATGAACGAGGTAACTAGGTCGTGCTTCCGCGTTTAGAAAGTCGTAGGAATCCGGGTCGTGACAATTTTGAGTTTTAGGATGATGGGTAAATTGAAGCATCTATATGTTTGTCTATTAGTAGTTCTGGCTATGCCATGGTTGTTGAATTTGAATTTAATTACTGAATAGTGTGCAATGGAACACACTTGTTGTTAATGATGGCTTTTGGATTCATTATTTGGAAGTGTATATTTCTATTTCAGGTGTGTTTTATCCATTTTACAGGGGAAACTCTGTCGAATTTTTTATATTTTAGTCTCCATAAAGTTTTGCTAGCAACTCAATATTTTCAAAATGTATTTAGTTTGTGAAATTTTGACAATGGACTCCATAGTTTTGTTGGGCTTTAGTGTTGGCATGCCACGTCTTATAGGTAGGCTTTAATAAATCTAGGGCAGGGTGTGACAACCATTGATTTGTTTTAACATACCACTGGAAGGTCCAAAAAATGTAACCAAAATGGGACAGATTTGAAAGACATTACAGATGGTTTTATCAAAGAATTAGGTTTTTCAATGATGAGAAGGTTTTTATCAAAACCAAGGCTCAATTTGGAGAATACAGTTTTTATCAGAAGGACATTGAAAAATAAAAAGAAAAAAGTTCTTGCCAAGGCTACTGACTTTAAAATTATCATCTAATTTTCAGGTTTGTCGAAAGGCATTCTGAATTATCTCACTAAGAATTGGTTTGCTGCAAATAAGTATACCGATTAGAAGCAAATTTATGTCGTTATATGTATCAGATACTGAATTGTTATATATGCTGATAGACTGGTCTTCTTCAGATATCAATGACAGGTTATTCCAAAATTCAATAAGGTCATCTTCTTCCATGATAGAGCGCCTTAAAGAAAGGTAGCAAATGGAGGAAAAAGGGGAAATTTACAGCAAAAACGCCAAGAAAAACACTCACTGACGATTTTTTTTGTTACAAAAATTATTTATCACTATGAGGTAAGATTTCAATTTTTGATTTTCTTCTTGTTTTCTTTTGTTTTTATGTTGGTTCAGTTTCTTTGATAATTAATTTGTAGATAAATAAGCAGATTTAAATTGAATGATAAGAGTTTATTAGGAGATAGGGTTCAGTTTCTCGATTCTTATATAAATTATATATATAATGAAAGCCTATTACAGGATAAAAACAAAAGTTTATGTAAAGATTTTCTAATTTTAGTGGTATCGAATTTATAAGTTAGGTATATTTATAAGGTAGTATATCATTGTTTTTAAGAGAAAAATTGAGGTTGAGATATATTGAAGAATATATATACATATATAGAACCTATAAAATATGAATGATGCTCCTATTAGAAAAAACAAAATCCTATTGGTGGATAAAGACCACAATATTCAAAAGAAGCCATATGAAGAATGCTAATTTCGAAGTGCAACTTCCATGAATTGTTTGCAGAATAGGTTGGTTGTCTTCTTCTTTTCTTCTTTGATATTTTCGTGGTTGCTTGTCGAAGAATTGGTTTTGGTGTTGTCATGGCTGCTTCTTTAGAATGTTGAGTCTTTTTTTCTTAATCCAAAGTTCCAAAAGTTAACGTGGGAGGATATTAATAAAGGCTGGAGTAGCCAATAATCTCTTCATCGTCAGATATTGAATTTAAATTTGAAATTTTCTTTCAAATTTAAATAAGTGTTTGGTTTAAAATGAATGTTAAATATTTATACATACATCATTTTATATGTAGCGTAGTACCGAAAGAAATTAGATAGTAGGGGCAATATTGATTAATTCTACTACGAGAAATTTAGCTTTGAAAATTTTCCAACATGCTATACTCATGTCATGTAGATTACGTTAGTTTATATATATATATATATATATATATATATATATATATATATAATTTCACCAATACTCCCAATTTCCTTTTGTATTATTAATTATTGTTGATTGAAATATTGACTTATGTCTATTGGAGGTGAGACTCACCTATAAATTGTTGGAAATAATAATTCGTTGTGTATAAGAACTGAGTAACACTAGCAAATTTGATTACAACTTAACTGGCAACAAACAATTACAGTGTAAACAATAATACAAACACTGTATGTAATAACAATTTCAAAACTCAAGAATAAAAGTTAATAAGTAGTCGAGGCACTCTTACAAAGCGTTGTCCTGAAGACAATTATTCGCTCTGCACGGGTTGCAAGTAGGCTACAACGACTAATTCTGATAGAACAACAACCTTAAACTACTCAGATCTGGCAGAACTTTTGGATACTTGCTCTTAACTTGACTCAAGATTAAAGAGAAGAAAGAGATGAGAGAAGAACTCTTCAATTGGAATAAGATACTCCAAAATGGAATGAGATGCTTCAAATGAAGAAACAAGTTGCTATTTATAGGCTAGAAATTTAGTAACTCTCCAAAAATAAAATTAATATAAAAAATATGAAACATACATAAAAAGCAACCCAATTGTGTAGTTACTTGTAAAAATTCAAACATAACTCACAAATTTAACTTTGTAGAAAAAACATCAACACATTTTGATGTTTCAAACCATTTTGAAACCTTTGAATTTCAAGTCAAGTAACAACAACATAAATAAAACATCAATTCATTTTTTGATGTTTCAAACTAACACTTTCTTTCACAAAATTTTACTATAAAATCCAACATAAATTAATTAAATTATATATTTAACAAAGCTTAGACATATCTGAGAGCCACTTAATATAAACAACAATCAAGTAATCATTTTTGTTATTTCTTTAGAGGGTGATTTTCAATCAAATCTGTAACTCATATTTTTTGTACGCCACTTGTAGCACATTGTGCGGTGTAGCCATGTGCCAGTGTTGCCTCAAACAGAAATTTAAGGAGTGAATTTTATTGGATTGAGAGAACTAGTCATTCCAATGTTTAAGGAATAGCTAATGATAGGCATATAATCGTTTAATTTCAACCACTCATTGATTTTTGACAAATTTAGCTCATCAAAATTGGGAGAGAATTTTCAACAACATTGATTTTCTCCTCCCATATAAAAGAGGGTTGAATGCATATGGATATTTGGAACACTCATTCCAATTTCTTAGTTGGCAATCTGAGCAAGGAGAAAATTATAAGCAAATAGAAGTTACAAAAAAAAAAGAGATGGGATTGAGATCAAACTTTGAGGCATTACTACCATTGTTGTTATTGTTCGTATCTATTGCTAAAGGTCAATCTGTTTTTGATGTCACTAATTATGGTGCCAAACCTAACGTTGATATTACCCAAGTAAGTATATATTACGTTGAGAAACATTTTAATTTATAAATAAAGCTTTTATCTGATGAAATAATTCAATTTATAGGCTTTAGCAAATGCATGGAAGGAAGCATGTGCATCGATCAGTCCAAGTAAAGTGTTGATTCCAAAAGGAGTTTACCAATTAAGTCAATCCAACCTTAACGGCCCTTGCAAGAGTCCTATTGAGGTTCAAGTCGATGGGACGTTACAAGCTCCTATAGACCCAAATGGAGATGGATTGGTTATTTTTGAATATGTTGATCAGTTGACACTATCAGGCACTGGAGTTTTTGATGGCCAAGGAAAAGCAGGTTGGGAAAAGAATGATTGCCACAAAAAGAAAATATGTACCAAGCTTCCCATGGTAAACCCTCAAATTATAACAACCTTTTTTTTTTTTGGCCTAATCCCATACATAATTTAATCACACCTAATCTCAATTAACATATACGTTTTAACTCTAAGAATTTTTTTTTCTTTTTAAATGAGCAGAACTTGAAGTTCAGTTTCATCACCAATTCAATAGTGAAGGACATAACTTCATTGGATAGTAAGAATTTCCATATCAATCTTTTGGGGTGCAAGAATCTTACTTTTCAACACGTGACAATTACTGCACCAGAGGATAGCCCTAATACCGATGGAATTCATCTGAGTAGTTCAGAAGAGATTTATATTCTCAATACAAAAATCTCAACTGGAGATGATTGTGTGTCCGTAGGAGATAGTAACAAACAAATAACTATTACAGACGTAACTTGCGGACCAGGACATGGCATTAGCATAGGAAGTTTGGGCAAGTACGCCAAGGAAAAAGACGTTATAGGAGTTTTTGTGAAAAGATGCACATTAACCAGTACTACGAATGGTGTCAGAATAAAATCATGGCCAGATTCTGCCGGCGCATTCTTAGCCTCTGACATGCATTTTGAAGATATTGAAATGGTTAATGTCAGCAATCCTATCATTATAGACCAAGAATATTGTCCATGGAATCAATGCAACAAAAAGGTATATGTTGGAATTATGCCTCATTCACTTTCAACTTATTATTAAGTACTTCAAGATGTATTAAGAAAGTACAAAATTGAGTTATATTATGTCAATAATGTTTTTTTTTATACATTTAGATTCCATCAAAAATTAAGATCAGCAACGTTAGCTTCAAGAATATCAGAGGCACTTCTGCTACTCCAGTTGCAGTCAAACTTGTTTGCAGCAAAAGCATACCATGTGAAGGTGTGGAAGTTGCTGATATTGACCTCACTTACAGTGGAAGCCAAGGACCGATTACGTCTCAGTGTTCAAATGTGAATCCCACCATTTCTGGAAAGCAAAACCCTCGCACATGTGCTGAACCTGCCCCGATTGATGCTCCATCAACTGACTAATCTTTTTCACAATGACAAAAGTGATAAAACCATTTGAAGTTCAATTTTTTTCACCGCATTTTTATTTTACATTTTTCAAAACTCTTTAGATCTGCTTCATTTAATAATGCATGTAGTGGATCATATACATGCTCTCAATAATTGTATTTGTATTCTTAAAAGCGAAATTACATCTCTCGATATGATCAAACTCCCTTCTTGTTGGTTAAAAGCTTGAAAGCAATTTTTTGTTTTAAATTGAAAGGCATATATCTTCTTTGCTTTAAAAGGGATAATCCGAAATCGTTAAATCTGATTTCTTTGATATTTTCACAAATGTTTTTCCTAGCTGTTTTTTGCAAATTTTCAACATTATATTTAATCAAATATATATAATGTTGCAAAGAAGGAAAGAATCTGTCAACACGAATAAGGAAAAAGACAACAACGGTAACAGCCTTGATAGCTGGGAGAGAATCCAACCAAATGAGCTTTTTTTGGTCAATCAATTAAGGGGAAATTAAGGCAGTTGTTTGAGATGTTGATTGGCAGAATTTATGCTATCAAATGAATGACCGATTGGCAGAAATTCTGCTGTCATAATGTATCAGATTTTGAAGTCGTTGGATCATCTGATGAGGTTATGGTTGTTGGTTTATTAATGTTGAACTGCTGTATCATTGGTGCATTGGTTTCCAAAATTGGCACCCCAATTGGGTATCAAATCAATTCATTATTGTGTCACTAGGGCAGCCATATCCCTTCAAGGCAATTTTGTAAAAATGAGGTAATCGATTACTTAATCAATTAGACACTTAGGACTAATTAGACAACCAATTCATAAGTCTAGAAGTCTATTGCTAGGAATCTCGGCAACCTCATCCTAAGCTCATGCATAATTAATTAATCCATATGTCTATGACCCTAATTAACTAAAATATGACATTAAGAACTTTCATTAACAACCTCTAATGCTTATTTATTAATCTTGCTGTCACTCAGGTAAATAAACATTAGTCATGCATTAAATTCTAAATCTAAATTCTCTATTTCAAGTTCAACTTAGACAACAAATCATTTAAACTTTGATCAAGAGATTAAAAGCATTAATAGAAAAATGCATAAATGAACTTAGATACAAATTAACCCAAAACATCTAATTAATTAAGTAATGGTCCAACTAATTACATCAACCCTAGAATTAAAGGAATTAACTACTCGTAATCACTAAATGTCCATAAATTCCTACATACAACACTAATCGACATACTAAAAGTAAATGAAAAAGAAGAAAACGCTCAAACTAATGTCAATCACGCGTTTCTGTGGCAATCTCCATCAATTCTGATCTCCTAAATCTTCAACAATGCTCCAATCTTCTCCCAACACTCCCAAATTTAGTGCTAAATCAAAATTAGAGTAAAAACCCTCAGAATTGGCTCCCTTTGCACGAAAGAAAAAGATGAACTTATACTGTTTATCGAGGCACCGTTGAGACGCTAGGGATAGCTTCTTGACGTTGTACCAAACGCTACCGTTTTCTTTAATTGCACACACCAGCATCGAGGTGCTAACGAAAATACCTTCACGCGTGTTTTGAGCGTCGAGTTGGAGTCGAAACCCTTCTTTTGCAGTGTTGAGACTCTATCATGGCAGCGTCTCAACGCTACTCCCTCTGGTGGAATGACTTCAATCTTAAATTTTGGAGTGTCTCAACATTGTCTTGATGCTCTTCCCTTGGCTCTTCTTCTCAAACATCTTCTCTTATTTGCTTGGACCCTCAAAATAGCTCAATAAGCTCCAAAATCATCCTAATTTCTTCAAGAACTCCGATTTTGCTCCTTTTGCCCAATTTCTACAAATTAAACATAAAAATGCATCAAAGTTCATACATTAAGCATAAAACTAGCCGAATAAAGAGGAATAAGATAGCACTAAATGAGTTTTGTCACCTTGTAATAGCCCTATTGAATTTCAACTTTGAGGAACATTGTAGGCACCAAAACACCCTCATGGAGATAGTTGGATTACTTTCACGTATGTTGATAGATTGACGTTATCAGGTGGATGAGTTTTTAATGGCCTAGAAATGGCGGGTTGCGAAAAGAATGATTGCCACAAAAACATAAACTGTGCTGACCTTTCCATTGTAAGCTCTATGCCTTTGGTTTTCTTTTTCAATATCATGCATCTTGTTGATTTTGAAAAGGGTTTATCAGATGTTCTTCTCTAATATTTTAACTATTACAATTTGGTAAAATTTCTTCATTTTTTAGGATATGTTTAAGCAATCAAGTTTTGAACTCAATTTTAACAGTAAAAAGAAAATATAAGGGACAATTGCATATATATATATGGCAATCTAACACAAAATATTAGCAAGTCTAGCACATTCTAAAAGTATTTGCAAATATGGCACAACTTTAAACTCTATTGATAGGCCTATCACTAACTAAGATCTATCAATGATGGATCTATCAATGACTTAAATCTATCACTAATAGACCTATTTGATAGATCTATAAATGACTAAGGTCTTTCAATGATAGACCTATCAAATGACTGAAGTGCATCAATGTTAGACCTATCAATGACTTAGGTCTATCTTTGATAGACGTATATGATAGATCTATCAATGACTTAGGTCTATTCACTGATTAAGGTCTACAACTGATATATCTTATCAATAGGAAAAAATGTTATATAAGTGGCATTTAACTTTTATTTTAAATTTGTGATAGTTAACATGCTTATTTGCTTTAATTCTATCACTGATATATCAATAGGATTAAAAATGGTATATAAATAATATTTGACCCCTTTTTTTTTCTTTTAGTGATGTTTGCATGCTCGTATGGTCTATCATCGATATACCACATTGATAGATTATAAATAGTATATCAATGATAACTTAACATCAAAAACAAAAAAAATTAATATCAAATAACAATAAATTACTAATAGCAATGTATCACTAAAATACTATTTTTTTTTATGTCTATCAACGATAGATGTGTATCAATGATATACATCTATCATTGGTAGATGTAGAAATGGTCTATCAATATAAAAATAAAAATGTTCTATCAGTGATAGACATAAAAAATAGTCTATAAAACACGTAGAAATGGTTGCTAATAAACATAAAAATAGTCTATCAATAATAAAAAAAAATACCACTGATGGACATATTAATGATCTATCAACAATACACATAAAAATTATTTATCAGCAATATACATAAAAATGGTTAGTTGGTGATAGACGTAGAAATGGTACATTACTAACAGACATAAAAATATGTATCAATGATAGAGGTGTACCACTGATAGACCAATGATAAACTATAAAAATGGTACATTAGTGATACAGTCTATCAGTGATAGACTCGAAAATTCAAAAACTTGTCATATTTGCAAATTATTTATTTATGTGACATATTTGCAAATATGGCAACAAAAAGTGTCAAGATCAAATCAAAACATGGCCAGTGATTGTTTGCATACTCGTTTGTTATTAGGTTTATCGTTGATATATCATACCATACAAAAAAGGTATATTAGTAATATTTGGATTTGTTATCTATCAATAATTTTTTTCATGCTCATTTACTATTAGGTATATCGTTAATAACTATATCATAGAATAAAAAATTGTCTATAAGTCATATTTCACTTAGTTTTCTACCAATTACTATTTGATGCTTATTCATGCTATGAGGTCTACAACTGATATATCTTATCAATAGGAAAAAAATGGTATATAAGTGGCATTTAACTTTCATTTTAAATTTGTGATAGTTAACATGCTTATTTGCTATTAATTCTATCACTGATATATCAATAGGATTAAAAAGGGTATATCAATGACATTTGACCCTTTTTTTTTCTTTCTTTTAGTGATTGTTTGCATGCTCATATGGTCCATCATCGATATATACCATATCAATAGATTAAAAATAGAAAATCAACGATAACTTAACATCAAAAACAAAAAAAATTGATATCAAATAATAGTAAATTACTAATAGCAATGTGTATCACTAATAATAGGATTTTTTTATGTGTATCGACAATAGATGTGTATCAAGGATATACATCTATCATTGATAGACGTAAAAATGGTCTATCAATATAAAAATGAAAATATTCTATCAGTGATAGATATAAAAAATAGTCCATCAAACACGTAGAAAGTGTTGCTAATAGATGATTCTCTTGAGATATTCGGTGAAGAAAATCTTGATGGCGATTGTCTCAAGACATTCAGTGATGAAAATCCTTATGGTGCTCAATGGTGAGAAAATTTTTATTTTGTTCGCCCAAATTACCACCTTGTATATTGTAAATGCAAAATACATAAGTCTCTTTATCCATGTGGAAATAAAATAGAATTGCGAGTTTAAAATTTTATGATTGTATCAATTTAGTTTTTAGAGAAGTTTTAGTTTTGTTTCTTTTACATTCAACAAGTTTCAATTTGATTATAATAAATTTATGTTATTAACACAGTTATTTAAATATTAATGTTATATACTAATTGAAAAGAATGTATGAAAGTAATGAATTAACATAATTTAATATAACTATTTAGTGTTTAGGTCAAATTGATAAAATAAGAGGAGATGAGCACATGAATTTAGTATATGTTTGTAAATAATAAAATTTCCATTTGATATAGATTTTTAGTTTGCTTTAAAATTACTTTTAAATCTTAACCAACTTAGAAAACAAAACATTTATTTATTTTTTTTAATTTTTTTAAAATACTTATTCGAAGAGAAATTTTTATCTTTCCATTTTGGTCCCTTCTTTTTCATTTATTCATTATAATCATTTTTTAGTTTTATGTTCATGTATGTGTGTTCTCTTAAATTAAGTAAATGTCATTTAAAAATTAATAATAAGTTGGTAGTATAGAGATAATAAATTTTATGTTTCCATAAGCCTTTTACGTATTTCAACTTCTATATAACTAAATTATATTTTCAACTTTGTAAACCATGTGCAACCCACGTAGTTAAAACTAGTATAATAAAATGATAATTTCAAGGGGCACATACCCCTTTGGCACCAACTTGGATCTGTCCTGCCAAAAATTAAGGTGAAGTTGATTTGTAAGAGTTCAAGTAGTTATGATATCTTAAGTGTTAGATATTAAATTTAAATTTGAAATTTTCTTTCAAATTTAAACAAGTGTTGTATTTAGAATGAAGATTAAAATGGTAAAATGTTAAACATTGATAAACGCTGCCACGAGAATGATCGCTTTGAAAATTTCCCAACGCACTATTATTGATCATGTCATGTAGATTGTTGCGTTAATTAATATAAATCGACAAGAATATCATCAATACTACTAATTTCCTTTTGTATTATTAATTATTATCCATTGGAATATTGACATATTTCCATTTGAGGTGAGACACATAAATTTATATACTATTTTAACTAACCTTAGACATATCTGAGCCCAATTCATATAAAATAAAATCAAGTCATCATCCTTTGTTCTTTTACTGTGTCATGTGACGTTTGTTTATCTCTGACCTTTGACACGTTTGTTGTAGTGACACTCATTTATCTCTATCTCTCAGCATGTTCTTTTACTGTGTCATGTGACGTTTGTTTATTTTTAACCCTTGACACGTTTGTTGTGATGACACTTGTCTATCCTTGGCCTCCATCATTTTGCTTTTACTTTACTGGCGTTTGCATATCTGTGACCCATGACATCTTTGTTGCGGTGGTGTTTGTTTATCTCTGGCCCCAAACATTTACCTTATATATATTATGCATAGTATTGGTTGCATTCTTGACTTCCAAGAAGCCACCCCTTTGACACTTTTATAATTTGTTGAGATACTTAAGTATGCACCTAAATTTCAGCAAGACAAAATAGTGTCTATACCTTCGTCCACCTTCTACTTCTACAAGGATGTACGAAGGGGGGCATGCTGTAGTCACCTATTTTTGTCCGGCTTCTTTTTATAAAATTGATTGCTAGTTAATTTTTTTTTATGTTTGTTATTAAATTTGCTCATCATTGGAATGTCTCCACTTTGATATTTGTTTGTTATTTGCTAATTTTACTTTTTTATGTCTTTTATTTTTTTTTCTTTTAAGTGGGAGAAACCATAGTTTTTTGGATAAAAACAAATTTTTGGTTAAGTGAGTAAGTTTTGTATTTTGTTTTGCTTGACCAAAAGTTGTTAGTCTATTTTGGTGCTAAACTCTTTTTGGCATAATTTCAAATTGCAAAAGCATGGTCATTGGAATAATACACAAAAGAGGAAGTGATTTGGACCTTTTATACTTCTCTTTTCCTTCTTCAAAAGAACCACACTCACACACAACACACCACTACATCCATCTACTCACACAAAAAAAAAAAAAACAAAACAAAAAAAACCCTACAAGCCCCATATCCATATACACATCCAAACACACATGTCACAACCACACATGCTAGAGGTAGAGAAAAAAAAAAAACAGTGAGCTTCATACAAAATCAACGAAAATTCATAGCACAAAAAAATAACTCTAACTTAGTTGGAGGTTGCATTTTGTAGGGCTTGGTCCCAAGGATCCGCGCCTCAAACAACAAGTTAATTGGTTATTCTTGATCTCAACTTCTAAATCTTTGTCTCTATCTCGACATGCCCTGAAAAACAGTAGTTGAGTAAGGATATTAAGAGTTTACTTATACTTTTGTTGTTTCTTATCTCTATTCTTACTTTTATTACAATGTGAATCTTTACCTATCTTTGTTTTGCGTTATGTCTTAGATCTTTTGTTTGATGCCACTGATTTTATTTTATTTTTATGGTTTATCTCCCCTACTTATCTACCATCTTTCTCCATTTTTCTTCTTCTTGGCTCTTGAGTTCGTTGTACTAAAAAAAAGGGGGAGAAAAGGCAAAAAAAAGGAACAAGAGAAGGAAGCAAAATGTTGTGAAATCAAAAGGAAATGTTGTGTAACATACCTTACATTACGTGAGTAAAGGTGAGTAGAGATTTGCTTCTAAACAAAATGTTGTTACCACCATGGTGAGGAAGATTTGAAGAAGAATAGAGAAAAATAAGGGAGTTTTGAGGGAAGAGAGAAAAACAAAGGAAAGTGGGAGAGTTTTTTTAAAAAAAAGAGTGTGGTAAAAAAAAAAGAGAACTTTTTTTTTAATTCATTAGTTTTACTTTTTATTATTATTATTATTATTATTATTATTATTATTATTATTATTATCCGTGAGAAGCTGAAATTATTATTATTATTATTATTATTATTATTATTATCATCATCATCATCATCTGTGAGAAGCTGAAATTTTATTATTATTATTATTTTATTTTTTTTAGAAAAGATAAATCTATTTTATTTTAAATGTTGTGTTTTTTTATTAACATTTTTTTTTGTGTAGTTTAAATGTGAATATGCTTCTTATTTATTATTGTTGTGAAATTAATATATGCATGCTAATTAGTACTTGATTTTAATCTTTTAATCCATATTGTTTATAAAAAAAAACTGTCCGACGACGGAATCTAGAAATATTTGAGAGTCCGATTTTCTAGTTCTCCTGAGGTAAGACATCGATTCTTTGGAAGTCCAAGATTGATTTCAATATATATATTTTTTTAAATTCGTTAACATGTTTGTACATGCTTGTTTACTTGTTTGCTACGATCAATTTATTATGCGATCGTGATCTATCTTTAAATTGCATTTGCATATTATTATTCAAATTTGATTTATCTTGATTACCACCATGGTTTCAAACCTCTTTTAAGAGTTTTTTTATTGCAAACTTATTTTCAAGTCTTCAAAATTGCATTCTTTCGTGTTTATGAAAGTTTTATAACTAAAAACATTATTTCCAAATTTTGTGATTTTTTTTTAAAAGTGTTTTTTTTTTCAAGTCCTTTTTTCCTAAAAATTCCTATGACGGAATCTAGAAATATTTGTCTGATCTTCTAGAATTCTTGAGGTGAGGGATCATTATCTTTAGGAGTCCGAGATTTTAGTCCCAAGAAAAAATGAATTTAATTTAAAAAATATTTTATTTTATTTTTTAAAAAAAAAACTTTCTTTTATAATAGGCTATTCTATGACGGAGTTGAGAAATTGTAAAATTTCTCATATTCTTAAGGTGGAGAATTTTTCCTAAGATTTTTTGGGAATATTTCTAATATAGTCAAATTGATGGGTATTTATCCACTTATTTCATGGGATCATGACTTTAAATATTGGAGGAATGAGAGGTAAAATAAGACATTGTTTTAAAAATCTTTTTTTCCCTAAATAAGCTTTTCTTCTAAAATCTTTTGCAATTCAAGATTAAATTTGGCCACCGTTTTTAAACGGGTGTTGTGGGGTGCTAACACCTTCCCCATACACAAATAACTTCCGAGCCCAAATCTTGTTTTCGCATACCCTTTTTTTCTCTTTTTTTTTTCAAAAAGTTGCTTTATTTTATTTTGGTGTCCAATCACACCATAAAAAAGATTGGTTGCGACTCCTTTTTAAAACCTCATTTTTCCAGGATGTCGACAGCTCCGCGTCGCAGGTACGTGGCGACATGTGTTTTCTTAAATTAAGTAAATATCATTTAAAAATTAAAAATAAGTTGGTGGTATAGAGATGACAAATTTTATGTTTCCATAAGCCTTTGACGTATTTCAACTTCTATATAACTAAATTATATTTTCAACTTTGTAAACCACGTGCAACGCACATAGTTAAAACTAGTATAATAAATGATAATTTCAAGGGGGCACATGGATCTGCCCCTGCCAAAAATTAAGGTGGAGTTTTTTTTTTTTTTTTTTTTGAAGAAAATACTGAAGAAGAAGAAAATTAAGGTGGAGTTGATTTGTAAGAGTTCAAGTAGTTATGATATCTTAAGAGTTAGATATTAAATTTACATTTGAAATTTTCTTTCAAATTTAAACAAGTGTTGTGTTTATAATGAAGGTTAAATTAATGCTAAATATTGATAAGCGCTACCACATGTAAATTACAATCAAGTCATCATCCTTCGTTCAATCTTTTAGTGGGTGATTTTTAATCAAATTCGTAACTCATATTTTTTGTACGACATTTGTTGCACATTGTGCGGTGTGGCCACGAGCGCGATTTTGCCTCAAATAGAAATTTAAGGAATGCATTTTATTGGAGTGAGAGAACTAGTCATTCCAATCTTTAAGGAATAGCTAATGATAGGCAAATAATGATTTAACTTCAGCCTCTCATTTTTCTTTGACAAATTTAGCAAATAAGAATTGGGAGAGAATATTTTACGGTATTGATTTTCCCCTCTTATATAAAGAGGGTTGGACGAAATTTGCAACAGTACTCATTCCCATTCTCTAAGTTAGCGATCTAAACAAGGAAAAAATAAGCAAAATAGAAGGCACAGAAAGGATGGGATTGAGATCAAACTTTGTGGTATTACTACCTTTGTTGTTATTGTTGGTATCTACTGTTAAAGGTCAATCTGTTTTTGATGTCACTAAGTATGGTGCCATACCTAATACTGATATTACTCAAGTAAGTGTATATTAGTTTGATAAACCATTTTAATTTATAAAGAAAACTTTTATATGATGAAATAATTCAATTTACAGGCTTTAGCAAATGCATGGAAGGAAGCATGTGCGTCGACGAGTCCAAGTAAAGTGTTGATTCCAAAAGGAGTTTACCAATTAAGTCAATCCAACCTCAAAGGCCCTTGCAAGAGTCCTATTGAAGTTCAAGTTGATGGGACGTTACAAGCTCCTATACACCCACAAGGAGATGGGTTGGTTATTTTGGAATATGTTGATCAGTTGACACTGTCAGGCACTGGAGTTTTTGATGGCCAAGGAAAAGCAGGTTGGGAAAAGAATGATTGCCACAAAAAGAAAATATGTACCAAGCTTCCCATGGTAAACGCTCAAATTATAACAACCTTTTTTTTTGGCCTAATCCCATACATAATTTAATCACATAATGTCAATTAACATATACGTTTTAACTCTAAGAATTTTTTTTTCTTTATAAATGAGCAGAACTTGAAGTTCAATTTCATCACCAATTCAATAGTGAAGGACATAACTTCATTGGATAGTAAGAATTTTCATATCAATCTTTTGGGCTGCAAGAATCTTACTTTTCAACACGTGACAATTACTGCACCAGAGGATAGCCCTAACACCGATGGAATTCACCTGAGTAGTTCAGAAGAGATTTACATTCTCAATACAAAAATCTCAACTGGAGATGATTGTGTGTCCGTAGGAGATAGTAACAAACAAATAACTATTACAGATGTAACTTGCGGACCAGGACATGGCATCAGCATAGGAAGTTTGGGCAAGTACACCAAGGAAAAAGACGTGATAGGAGTTTTTGTGAAAAGATGCAAATTAACTAGTACTACGAATGGTGTCAGGATAAAATCATGGCCAGATTCTGCCGGAGCATTCTTAGCCTCTGACATGCATTTTGAAGATATTGAAATGGTTAATGTCAGCAATCCTATCATTATAGACCAAGAATATTGTCCATGGAATCAATGCAACAAAAAGGTATATGTTGGAATTATGCCTCATTCACTTCAAGATGTATTGAGAAAGTACAAAATTGAGTTATATTTATGTCAATAATGTTTTTTTTTTGGGTATGTTTAGATTCCATCAAAAATTAAGATCAGCAAAGTTAGCTTCAAGAATATCAGAGGCACTTCCGCTACTCCAGTTGCAGTCAAACTTGTTTGCAGCAAAAGCATACCATGTGAAGGTGTGGAAGTTGCTGATATTGACCTCACTTATAGCGGAAGCCAAGGACCGATTACGTCTCAGTGTTCAAATGTGAATCCTACCATTTCTGGAAAGCAAAACCCTCGCACATGTGCTGAAGCTGCCTCTATTGATGCTCCATCAACTGACTAATCTTTTTCACAATGACAAAAGCAAAAAAACCACTTGAAGTTCATTTTTTTTCACCACATTTTTATTTTACATTTTCAAAATTCTTTGGATCTGCTCCATGTAATAATGCATGCAGTGAATCCTATACATGCTCTCAATAATTGTTTATGTATTCTTTAAAGCGAAATCACATCTCTCGATGTGATCGAACATCTCTTCTTGTTAGTTAACTACAAAATCTTGAAGGCAAATTTTGTTATCTAATTTCTTTGATATTTTCACAATGGTTTTTTCTGGTTGCTGAGCAATCAAATGTAGTTGTTCAAATTGACATAAGCAATGAAGGGTTGTGTAAACACTACAAGAATTTCAGCTCGGATAGGAATGAATACTTCATCTTGTAGCAAAAGTACATTATTTTTTAAACGATTTAGAAACAAATTTGGGACTGGCATAAATTTATTTAGAATTAAACTAAAATAATGAGGTTAAGGAAAACAAATACCTCATAAATTAATGAAGATGATTTTGACAGGTCTTTACTTCTTTTGTTCCATCGCTATGACTTGAACAGAGTATCAAAGTTTTTGAGAATCACTTGAAAGAAAATCCATAAGGAGAAAAATTCATAGAGAAAATTCTCAATTTTCTTTGTGGAGATCAAGAGGGTGTGCTTTTGCTCATTCCAAGGGTCCTATTTATAGGGGACCCAGATTGAATCTTTGCCAAAATTAAATAATATATGATAATATTTAATAAATTATAATATATATATTTCACATATTTGAATCTCATTCAAATCTCTAAAATCTTCTACAACATATATTTACCTATTTGAATCTCATTCAAATTTAATATATAATTGTTTCCTTTAATATAATGTATCTAATGCATAACATATTTTTCTCTTTAATATTTAATGTATTAAGTACAATAAATATATTTTCCTCATTTAATATATCTAATGTATTAAATATTAATTTGAACATTTCAAAATTTTCTTTCAACTAATTAAATTGATCATTTTAGTGGTACTATGAGCTAGCAAGTGGACCTTATGGATCTACAGATTATAAGCTTCAATGATACAGAATTAATTAATTAAACTCTTTAATCAATCAACTTTCATTCAATATTAACTCTAGGTCACTTCTCTATAAACTTAGAGTTGCACTCTTATGCACTGTAAGACAAGTTGTGTCCATAGATATAACCATTACATGCAAGTCGATATTTCATGAGTTGTTCGTAATTATAACTAGGTCAAAAGTCCATTTTACCCATGTAATTACATCGTATACCTTAAGTACCACTGATCCTCTAATTATGAACAATTTGTTTGTAATTCAATCATAAATTAATTCCCTCTTGAACCAGTGAGAGGGGGGCCCCATTGTTCGAGTCCCAAAATTAACACTTAAGGGAACTATTATCTACTTTCCCTATATGGAAAGAAGTGAATTCCAAATTGTGAATTTCATCTTGTGAAACTTATGTTCCTAGCTCCCTATTTGGTCAATTCCTCAAAATGGTAGGCTTATTGAATCGGCTACAAAAATCACTCTCCCATGCAACTCAAAGGACAAGCCCTCCACATGTAGGAGTTCATAACTCACTTAGGATTAAGATCGAGTCACATATGACCATCATGTTGAAATATTAATCTTCTCACTTAATGGATTTATAAAGAGAGATTAAATATTTCATGGTCTAGTCTTATACAAACTCATTGTATATGATACTCTTACTCACATGTCTCCATATGAACGATTTGGATTAAATTATCTGTAATTGTTACAAAGCGTATTGTATCAATAATGTTACCAAGATAGGGCACCTAACCTTATCTATATACTATAGACTCTTTAGTTTATTTCTTGAACATGATTCGCCGGTATGTCAACTACATACTGTTCAAAATTACACTAATAATTTAAGATTTTTATATAATGGATATTATAAATTGCAAATAAAAAAAATAATTATCAAATAATTATTAAATATTCAATTAACAATTATGAGGATTTATGGCATAAATCCCAACATTCTCGATGATAAAAAGCGCTAGGAAAAGTTTTTCCGACAAAAAAATGATCGTCAAGAAAGGCATCGACAGATCCTCGTCGAGAGAGCTTCTGCCGCGGCTACCTCCTTAGCGTCGACAAAAGTAGCTTGTACCAATGCTAAGTAGGTAGCGTCGATAGTTCTTATGTTTCATAATTGTTTTAAAATCTTAATATGTTTTCTTTTGAATGAGAACATACATCAAATGAAATTTGTTCTTACAATTTTTTTTTTGTAAAAAGTTCTAATACAAAGTAAAAATAAAAATTTCAACATAAACAAACCTAAAGTAATGTAGAAAGAAAGCTTCATTCATCTCATCATCATCATATTATCTTAATTTGGAAAAGTAGTTTTCGAGAATAACATTGATCTAAAGCACTTATGATAAACAAAGTTAATAATGCTTATATTTTACATATTTCTAGTCCTTTTTACTTAAGTTTGTTCCACAAATACATGTTCTTATGTCTAATATGTTCTTATGTCTAATAAGTGTAGCAAATTGATAAGAGAATAGCCTAAATTAGTGAAGGGATTGTTTTGAGCTAAAAAATATGAAATAAAAGGAAAAAAGTTGATTTTTAATTCTAATTTTTGATTTTTTAAAATTATTTTCGACATTTTTTAAATTCAAATAAGTAATTACACAAGTAGAAAAACATAAACGCTTGCAATGACGCGATCTCTATTATAGAATAAAATGAAGGGAAAATATTTATTATTTGTCTTCAACTTACCAAACCTTCGTGTATAAGTAGAATGGATAAAATAAATACAAAATAACAAAATTTTTCGCATGTAATAAAGAAATAACAAAATAATATTTATAATAAATGAAAAATAAATATTGATATGTTATTTCAAAATCTACCTCTAATGATGGAGGGAAGATTTCCCTTCATCCACCTTCTTTCCCTTTCACCCACTTGATGTTTTTTCAATTTGGCCTTCACTAGATGAAGCTTTACTTTTGGCCATCACAACTTTCTTTGCACTTACTTTTCATTTTTCATTCATAAGTGTGGGTATTTATAGGTTACAAATGCAATCTATGAAGATACCCTATGTTACAATAG
This sequence comes from Trichosanthes truncata, assembly GCA_033996785.1. Classification (NCBI taxonomy): domain Eukaryota; kingdom Viridiplantae; phylum Streptophyta; class Magnoliopsida; order Cucurbitales; family Cucurbitaceae; genus Trichosanthes; species Trichosanthes truncata. The sequence goes on from JAWPNB010000010.1 coordinate 55,308,762, forward strand.
AAAAATTAAACTATTTGAAATTTATTTAATTTATTAGAGAATCCTAACTGATATACTATTTAGAAGAATTTTAACTTATCTACAAACAAATCACCTGTTTAAAATAAAAAATAAACAATATACTTATTCAAATATGCATTGTTTTATTATTTTATTCAAACAAACCACATATTTAAATTAAAAGGGACAATAAGATATTGTTTAATATGATATTTATTATTTAAATATGTATTAATTATTTAGAAAATTAGAGATTTTAAAACCTTTATTAAAATTGAGGACTTAAGAAAAAATCTTTAAATTAAAAAAGACAAAATAGAAAGTCTTTAAATTAAGAAATGGTAAAAGAGAATCAAAAATTTCTCTCAAACACAAGCATCGTTGAGATAGTATAAATATAAATATAGATTATATTATTAAAATAATACTAATTAAGAAGTTTTTTTTTTTTTTTGAAACATATTAAGAAGTTAAGTGCAAATGAGTAATATAATAAAAAGTATAGAGGGCAAAATGAGAAGTAATTCCCTAAAAATTTCTCTCACATTTTATATATAGTATAGATATAGATTTAAATTGTCGTGATGGATTGTTTTCACTTTTGAGGCCAATGTAAGACTGATTTATTTACAATTTAAAAAAAAAGAAAAAAGAGTAAATATATAAGAATCAAACCCTAGATCTAGATCTAATAAGTTTTTCCTCATCTCTCCTCTCCTAATTTTCTTTTCTTCAAACCCATCGACCTCTTTTTTTTTTTTTTTTTTTGGCGAAGAACCCCTCAACCTCTTCTAGCCGCCGCAATACAAAAAGGAATTGCTCTCTCTGGATTAGGGCTGAAATCGAAATCCACAGCAAACAAACAAGGAGAGGAGAGGGTACCAAAACCATAAATTAAGCGCCGCTGTTTGAGTTGAGAATCGCATCGCCGGAAGAAAGAGCCGATGAAAATGGCGGGTCCAGTGCTCAGTTGGCGTTCGCTCTGCTCATCATCATCTTCGTCACCTGGCTTGATCCGGAATCTCCTCTCCCGCGCCTTCTCCGCACCGCCTTCTCGCCAACGCATCTCCATCGTGTCCTCCGAGGTACGCTATTTGTTGGTCTGATTTCCTTTTCTTGTGATTCTTGGTCTGGTTATATGCATGATTTGGCTTTTATAGCACAAAAAGTTTTGGCCTTTATATAAATAGCTCCATTTTAAGAAACTTGTTTCCATAGCACTATCTCGACCAGGATTGTCACCGGGAAATGACTAAAAATTGAAAGAAAAAAAAAATCTATTTCGACTTCTTTATTTCTACTAATTAAGAAACTGGGTTCGAGGATTGAAATTAAGTAATTTTTAAAAGAAACGATGAGAGAATTTAACATGTAGTTTACTTTTAGGGCGTAAATATTTGTTGTATGGGAAGGGAAGAAAGGAATTTCTCCAGGTCGTCATCTTTGTTTACTTTTTTTGGGTTTTGGGTTTTTTTTGTTAATTTAATTTTTTACTATTGCCATATCACCATGTGTAACTGGTGAGTTTCAGCGAAATTCGATGTTCCATTAATGGTTGTAAAATATAAGTATTATGCAAATATTTTATGTTGAGTTTAAGTCTCTTTTTGTTTTCTCTCTGGCTATGGCTCGAAGGATTCCCTCTTCCGTAGCGTCCCCATAGCAGAATCATCGAAATGCGATCTCAAGTTTTCATTCTCTTACTTTCACTTCAGTTGTTCTTCTCTCCGTTATCTCCGTCTCATGCAATTAAAACTTGCCGGTGACAATCTCGGCTGGCCTAATAAGACATAATTTAACTTATAAAGGGATGAGTTCAATCACCTCATTGGCTAAACATTTCCCGGTGACAGCAATCCCGACAACAAACATTCTGAACAACCCTGGTGACAATCCTAACTTTATGCAGCATTCTAACTTAATGCAATTTTTAGTCATTTCCCGGTGACAATCCTGGCCGAGATTGTAACCGGGAAGTGTTGTGGAATTCACTAAAACATTCTTGGAAGGCTTCTAGCATAATTTTTTTTTCTCCAATTTTTAGTCATTTCCCGGTAACAATCCTGGCCAAGATCGTCAGCGGGAAGTGCTATGGAAACAAGTTTCTTAAAAAGGAGCTATTTATATAAAGTCCAAAACTTTTTGTGCTATTTCTAGCCATTACCCCATGATTTGGTTTTTTTTGTCAGCTTAACTCTCTTTCATTTAAGAAAATTATTTGAACATGAGCATAGTCTTTCTTGTCTCTTTGTTTTAGAAACTACCGTAGGAGAAGTACGTATGCTTCCTTTCTACTCTTTTTGTAATCTATCACTGCTAAAATGGGTTTGATACAATCTGTTCTCTTCTTTGTGTCTGTCTTTTATTTTATGTATATAATATAATTGTTGTTGACTTAAGTTTAGTTATGTTATGCTTTTCTTTTATGTATATAATATAACTGTTGAGTCCTATGTCATCTATGATCGATTTGAATTAAGAAAAGCATTTAAAACCATTTTGAGAAATTTCTTTTTGTTTGTTATATTTGTAGTTGGCTAAAGCACAGTTTTCGGAGCACTGGTACTTGTTTAAGTTGTGGATGTCGAAGCACAATAAGAGTTACAAGAGCGACGAAGAGATGCTCCATAGGTTTGGGATATTCACTAACTATTTGAAGTTCAAGGAGAAAAGGTACAAGGAGATTTCTAGATATATACTAGGGTTGAACCAATTTTCAGACGATTTGATGTATATTGAGAAAATGAACAAGAAGATTTCCAGGTGTAAGGAAGGGTTGAACGAATTTTCAGAGATGGCCTCTAAAGAGCTTTCCCTCCCTGAGAGGAGATACCCAAGGCCCATTATATCTTTGTATGCATCTGGGCACGCTGATTTAAGTGGTGGAGAAGTATGTATGCCTTCTTTCTACTCTTTTTGTAATCTAAAGCAGCATAAAATTTGACCAAGTTTTCTGTTTCTTTGTTTTATGATCCTCGATCATATTGTTTGTGACTCCTTGATCTGTAACAACTAATTCTACAATTTGTTCTCCTAGTTCAGTTTAGTTAAGTTATGCTTTTTTTTTTTATGAATATAATATAATTGTTGATTTCTATATGTCATCTGAGATTGATTTGAATTAAGAAAAGCATTGAAAGCCATTTTGATAAATTTCTATTTGTTTGTTATGTTTGTAGTTGGCTAAAGCAAAGTCTTCGGAGTATTGGGAGGTGTTCGAGTCTTGGATGTCGAAGCACAAGAAGAGTTACGGGAGCGACAAAGAGATGCTCCATAGGTTTGGGATATTCACTGACAATTTGAAGTACATTGAGAAAACGAACAAGAAGCTTTATGGGTTTAAGCTAGAGTTGGAACAATTTTCAGACAAAACCTTTGAAGAGCTTCCTCTCTGTGTGGGGAGACACACCAAGCCCATGATATCTGGGTATACATTTGGGCACGTTGATTTCGATGGTGGAGAAGTATGTATGCCTTTTTTCTACTTATTTTGTAATCTAAAGCAGCTGCAAATTTGACCAGGGTTTGGGTTTCTTTTGTTCTTTTTAACCTCGATCATAATATTTGTGACTCATTGATCTATAACAATTAATTATACAATCTGGTCTCTGGTGGACACTAGTAAGTTAAGTTAAGTTATTCTTTTCTTTTATAAATATGATATAACTGTTGGGTCTTATGTCATCTAGGATTGATTTGAATTAAGAAATGCATTGAAAGCCATACTGAAAAATTTTGATTTGTTGATTATATTTGTAGTTGGCTAAAGCACAGTCATCGGAGCATTGGGATGTGTTCAAGTCTTGGATGTCGAAGTACAATAAGAGTTACAAAAGCGACAAAGAGATGCTCCATAGGTTTGGGATATTCATTTATAATTTGAAGTACATGGAGAAAACGAACGAGGAGATTTCCAGGCATAAGGTAGAGTTGCACAAACTTGCAGACGTGAACTTGAAAATGTTTTTGGGACCACTGGGAGGGTGTTCAAGTCGTCCCGAAGGTTTCAAATATTCACTAGCGGTTTGAAGTGCATTGAGAAGATGAACATGAACAAGGAGGTTCTGAATATATACGCTAGAACCCAAAATCTTGTTGATTTACTTCTCTGCCCTCTAAACTATGAGTAATGACATCTATGCTAAAACTATTTATTTATTAACTTATATTTGGTTAGGTGGAAATAGGAGGAGGATGTCATTATGGCTATATAATTTATGCTCACATGGGTTTTATTTTGTCAATATTGCTATATTTTCTAATGAAGTTGGAGTTGAAGTGAGTGTTTTGTTTTTATTATCTATACTAAAGTCTTTACTTTGGATTTTGTTGGTGTGTTTATGTTGCATATCTCTAAATAAACTCAGGCTACTGTTGCCACAGAAACAAAGCTTACTCAACTTCATATGATCCACTCCCTCCACCCAGAGAAATGAAACCGATTTTTTTTTACAACCTGACAACCTATGAAATATTTTCAATGGTCAGAGGTTTAAGCGAATCTTTTGAAATAATAAATGTATAATTAGAACATACCTTAAAAATCATGTGGCCATATATATAATTGAAAGTCACCTCCACTCACTTTCCCCTTTTGAAAGGATAGTTTTGAAACAAGTTTAAAAGTTGAAGGATAAAAATAAAAACAATTCAAGTTTAAAAGCTTTTCCGAAAGATTATGAACATTTTGTTGTATAATTTAACCATTTTTTGATATGATAGGATGATGGATGTTAAAGTAAGTTGAAGTTCTTTCAATCCGTTAAAACCTCTAAACTCAATCAAGTAAATCAACTTTTACTCTAAGTTGGAATTCTTTTAAGAACAAAACTTACGTGTAGGTAAGTTTTGCAGCCAGCCACGTGGTACAATATTATTGTGTCACATGGCATTTTTAAAATTAAAAATTCTTCAATTTTTCTTTTTTTTAAACATTTTTTCTTTACTAATTTTTTTCTGCCTTTTGGATTTTTTTTCTTTTTTTTTTTCAGATTTTTAATTTGTGCATGCAATCATTCTAGAATTATTTTTTCAATCAATTGTATACCCAATTGCACATAATTGTATATTTGGTGCAATTATTTTCTTCATTTATTTTCTTTTTTTTTTGTGCTTTTCCTTTACTTTTTTTTTTTTGTGCTTTTTGGATTTTATTTATTTTTTCTTTTTTAGATTTTTAATTTGTGCATGAGATCAGTCTAGAATTATTTTTTCAATCAATTGTACACTTTCTTACATATATTAATATATTGACTATTATTATCAAAAGCTAAATCTAGCAACAATTATTCAAAATAATGTCAATCAGGCCACACACCCTGAATTTTCATAACTAGTCAGTTGAAAATTAAAGGCTTAAGATAACAATAATAATATTTTCCTAATTGAAAAAAATAATCATTTGAATAACTAAATATATTTAGTTTGGAATTTATAAATATAGATATAGTTCCTAATTTCAATTGACTAGTTATGAAATGTCTTGTAATTTAGGGTGTGTATATTCAAACATCAAATTTTTGTAGAGTGGATTGACCGATTAACATTAGATTTTGAATAATTGTTGCTAGATTTGACTTTTGATGATGATAGTAAAAATATATAAATATATGTAATTATGTGTACTTGATAAAATTATGAAAATAATTGCACTAAATGTATAATTATGTGCAATTGGGTGTACAATTGGTTGAAAAAATAATTTTGAACTAATCTCATGTATAAATTAAAAATATGAAAAGATAAAATAAGAAAAAACCCAACAAGCAGAAAAAAGGAAAGGAAAAAATGTAGAAGAAAAAGCAAAAAAAAAGAAAAAAGAAAAAAGAAAAAAGAAAAAAGAAAAAAGGACTTTATAAAAATTTAAAAATAAATTTTTTTAAAATGCCATGTGACACAATAACATTGTGCCACGTGGCTGGACTGCAAAACTTACGTGCTAAGTTTTGCTCTTCTTTTAATTGGTTCAAACCTCTAAATTAGTATATAAAACCATTTAAGATGAATGAGTTGGATTTCACACCTCAAATAATATCTGAATGACATGTTTATTTGTGTTTTTTTTTTTTTTTTTTTGAGTTTCATTTTTATGTGTTCAAGAAAAAGATTTTTCTTTTAACAATTTTTTTTCATTAATTTTTCATTTTTATGTGTTCAAGAAAAAGTAATGATTCATTAATTTTGTTTTCTTTTAACCAAATTTTTTAGGTAAATATCTCATCTCACTAAGAAATAGACTTTGCCGATAGAGATGCCCACGAAGCGAGGGAGTCAAGGAATAGCTTTCCCATCCCCACCCCCTATTTCTTCCTTGACCCTACAAAATTTCTCATTTAATTTCGTGGGTAACATGGCAGGAATTCTTCGTGGGGATCGGGTTCCCCACAGGAAATAATTATCTGTTTATGATTTTTATTTTTTTAATCTAATTAAATAAAATATTTTTTTGAAAATTTTCCATTTAAATTGTTAAATTTCTAATGAGAGATTTCTATTTAAAGAGATTTTTTTTTAAAATTTCCTTAGAAAAATAAAATAATATTTAATAAAACTTTGTATTTATTATATATATACAAATATACAAATTAAAAGAAAAAAAAAAGAAATCAGGACGGGGACGGGGAATGTGTTCCCCGTCTCTGTCCCCGTTTAGTTAACAGAAAAAAATTCTTCCTCATTCCCCGCCCGTTGAGGCGGGTTCCCGCGGGAAAAATGGATATCTCTATTTGCCGACTGCGGGCTTCTTTCTCCGTACCGATGGAAAAGTTCCCCAAAGTTGAACGCCAATTTTCTTGGAATTTTTTTGTAAATTCTTCAAAATAGCTTTCCCGTCTAAACAGTACAATATTTAAATACAACCCTTTAAGCCTTAAAATTTCATATTGTATATATGTTTTAGGAAAAAATACACATTTAGTCTCTTAGGTTTAGGTTAGGTTGCATTTAGGTCCTTGAGTTTTCTAGCTCAACAAATATACCCTTGGTTTTGCATTTAGTTACACTTTCATTTCATCCAATTTTTTGTTAAGTGTAAATAGAATATTGACGTGGCACCTATTTTTTATTGATTTTTTTTAAAAAAAACTATTTCCTATTTTTTATTTTAAGAAACATTCATTATTATTACTTTTTAAATTAAAAAAGAAAAAAAAATATATTTTTATAAGTTTTTAAATTAAAAAATGAAATAATAAAAATACTAAATAAAATATTTTTTTAATAAAAAATAGGTGCCACATCTTCCAAAATAAATCTTGGTTTGATGAACAAAAACTCTTCCAATATTGTTTGTACGTACTCACCTTGTAGACAATTACTCTATTGATCCAAAATGTTCTATGCATAATGAGAAGTTAATTTGGTTGGTGGTTGGTTGGATGTGAGTTATTTGATGATCTTCTCAAATGTCAATCACATTATTCACTCTCATTTACAAATGGTCAGCCCACAACCAAACCTTCCAATAATAATTACGTGTGAAGTTTAATGTCATTGTGCTCCCAAATTTAATTTGAATGTGCACTTATTCTTCTTTCAAGTTTGCCATCATAAGTGTGATGTATGTGCAAAGTGACAACAACCATCCATAGTAGTCTTCGAGTAGAGGAAACCAAATTCGAAAAATGACCTAGAGTGAGAGGTTGTCATTGACAGAAAACGACCGAGATCAATAGGTTATGTACGCCTCGAATAAACGGACACAATTATTTTTTTCATAAAATTGTCAAGAGCGACATAATGTGACCTAGACCGAGTGTCTCATTGAATTGAAAAATAATACTTGTTAATAGGGGTGAGCATCGGTCTATCGGGGTCGATTTTCTGCCCCAACCGACACCGAACCAACCATATGTTAGTTCGGTAGGGTGGCAATTTTTTTTCCGCATACGGCTTAAACCGAACCAAACGGCTCGGTCGTTGGTTTCAAAAGAAAACTGCTATTTTTTTTAAATATATTTATTTATTTAACTTATATTTATATATATTATATATTTTTATTTATTTATTTTATTATTATTCATAATATATAAATATATAAAAGTTTACAGTTTTTGTATTTTATTATTATTTATATTATATAATATATAAATAAATTTGTTATTATTTATAATATATATAGACCAATTGACCTCGACCGACGCCCTCTCTAAACCGCCCGACCGACGTTGGTTCTGTTGGTCGTGTCTGTTTTCGGGCTTCCTTTGCTCATTCCTACTTGTTAAAATAACCTAGACCGAGAGACGCTACAATCTGCAAAACCAATCGAGATCGAGAGAACGGTCCATATGGGGGTCTAATGGAAGGGAATCGAAGGCGTTAACGTGTCGACGAGGATCCAGACCGAGATTATTTTCGAATGCGAACTTGTCGGACTTTTTAGCCTAGGCTGAGATTGTTGACGACAGCAGAAGGTTTTCCATCGTTAAATTTAAAAAGCAGGTCATCCATCGATAAACCCGCTGAAAAGATGTTACCTGTACAAAAACCCCCAGATTGACAAAGGAGGCTCTAAATTCACGAACTTTTGTATTATGCTTCTCAAATTTCCTGCGTGGTTAATTTTTTTTTCTTTTTGTTTTTGATTCTCATATATGTAAGGTTTAAAAGGTCGATGTCAACAGAAATGTCATAGTCTTAATTTTATGGAAGTATCGATAAAATGTCGATGTCCATGATATTTCTGAAAAAATCTTAAAAACAAAAAAATTCAAAAAAGATATTTAAATTAATAAATAAAAATTTTACACTTTTTAAATGAGTTAAAATACTTGTTATAATATTATATTCACATTATGTTACATTTTCTTGCTATTTCTTTTAATATTTCATCAATTTTGTACGGTATAATGGAAATACCGATTCTCCCTTATGTCGATGTCGAACCCATGGACATATGGAAATGTCGATGAAAATGTCGACATGCCAATGAAAATTTATGCTAAGGGTGAAATAATTATCATTATTTTATGGGTAAGTTTTGCATTGAAATTTTGAGCCCTTAGTTTTAGATCTCTATTAAAATATTTATAAATATATACTATAGTTTAGTGGTAAAGACACTCGTAGTAAAAAAAGCCAGTCTATATCTATATATATATATAGATATATATATATATATATCTATATATCTATATATCTATATATATATATATATATCTAGATATCTATATATATATATATCTATATATGTAACGACCTGAATTCTTACGACTCTCTAAAGCGGAAGCACGACTTAGTTACCCCGCTCATGACCGAAATTTCGACAGCATGACGGCGTAACTATAAGAAACCCAAAAATTTACAACAACCTAATAAGAATGAAAAACACTTCTATGCTTCAGATAATGGACTCAGCATCCACCAAACTACGATAAATGATGCTGAGCTCAATCAACAGACAAAAGAACCTAAGAACTTCTAACTAAATACACGGAAGCGAAAGAAATTTAAACTTTACAGACCAACAACAGCAGGGAACAAAGAAACAAACTAAAAGCTAAACAGGGAAAAGAAATTTGGTGAAGTCTCCATAGTCTCGTCAAGTCGTCGCCTGCGTCATCCACCCCGAGAGTGTGCACAATCTGCAAACAGACAAAGTAGTAAGGATGAGTATAAACATACTCAGTAAGTAGCCCACTTAAGGGTCCAATGTTTAAAGAAACCATACCAAGCTCTTACTCACACTCGTGCTTAGATTCCAAATACTTCCTTCAATTATTTTAAGAGTCCATTTAACCTTCCACAACATTCACTACTACCTGACCCTAACTTCGTGTCATACCTGCGAGTCCTGTAACTTAGAACGCAATCATGTGAAGGTCTATAACCCTCACACTCATCTCAAAAGATAAATCACCCCTAGGCTAGCACACAGGCGCCAGGGAACACATTCCCTACGCTCAACATAATGGGGAATCACCCCTAAGCTAGCACACAGGCGCTAGGGAACGCATTCCCTACGCTCAACATACTGGGGAATCATCTCTCAGCTAGCACAAGGCAATAGGAAACGCATCCCTATGCTCAACACAGTGGGGAATCACCCCTAAGCTAGCTCACAGGAGCTAGGGAACGCATTCCCTACGCTCAACACAGTGGGGAATCACCCCTAAGCTAGCTCATCGGCAATAAGGAACGCATTCCTTATGCTCATTACATCATGATAGCCACACAGGCAACCAGGGAACACATCCCCTCAGCTAGCATACAGGCAATAGGGAAACGCATCCCCTATGCTCAACACAGTGGGGAATCACCCCTAAGCTAGCTCACAGGCACTAGGGGAACGCATCCCCTATGCTCATCACATCACATACGTTCTAGGCTTACAAACTCGCACGAAAGAACAGAATTAGGGTAGGTAGCACCAATCTAACGGGCCTTTGTACTTTCACAACAATTTTGGAACCTTTCGGGTCAATCCACCTTACCACATTCATCCATCATGCACAAATCACACACACAAGCTGGCCCGAAGGTTTCAAACACTTTTAATGGGGAACCACCCCCTAATTCACATAAACAAAGAGGAAAAGCAACCCTCAAGCCTTTCCAACTTCTATAACGTCTTACGCCTCATACATATTTATAGGCGAGACAAAAATCCTAACGGACCAATCTGGAAGGCTACCTTCTTCTTAGGCCAGCACCATGGAAATCCATTTCTCTTCCTTTTAGGAAATCATTAGTAGCATATGACCCAGGCCCACAACTGAATAAACAACCTCAATCGCCTCATGGTGACCTTCCACCATAGACCCCAAACACAAATCTTAAGTAAGAACTTACCCTAGTTCAATGGTACTTCTAAACAAGAAATACATGTAGCCATAGCCCATACATACGTCATTGACATAAAGTCCTTCATTCATTTAGTCCAGAATTAAATCCCCTAACCATGCTAGAACTCAAAACAACCAACATTCTTCCATTCACATTCGAACACATCAGATTAAGGTGCTCTACTTCAGCCCCTAACCAAGCCCAAACCCGAAAGCATTAAACTTGGCCAATCATTCAATCTAAAGTTTAAATATTCTACATTCCACAACTAACCAACATCTCAGAAAGCCCAAATGCTTGCAAATATTTAGTTTAACACAGCTGCCCATACAAATGCTTATAAGGAAATACTATAATCAAATTCATTCATAACCTCAGGCACATTTTCATCCTTTGTTTGTAACTTTAAATCCCTTAACGAAATTAGCAACAAGTTCAGGCAACCTTAAGCCCAACACGATAATTCTCCTATTAATTTAACCAACCACGACATCTTTCACATATTCATATTTAGGTAAACACGATTGTTCACAATTCACCACAAACGTGTTTGAACTCATCCAAACATAACCTTGGGCAATTCCTTAGGTATTTCATATTTTAACATGATAAAATCGCAACTTTAAGCCCCAATTTCCATTATAACCTCAACTTAGGCCGCTTTAGCCCAAGACTACTTCTAAACATATCTACTAATCATTTCATATCTCATAACACCGCTTTCAAGCATGCTTTCACAATTCGCAATTTATCAAACATAAATCTAAATCATTTAGGAATGTAAAGAGGCTTAAAAATCCAAATAACTACTTACTATTTACTCCAAGATTCAAGGTTGCCCATAAATCGAGTACGTGAGCCTGAAACGCCAAACAAAGTCTTGAAAAATAATTAACAAGTCATTTTAAACTCCAACCATGAACTCAATTAAGTTGAAACAAAGTTACCCAATACAAACTTATCCAATAACATCCTTACTTGCTGAAATCGATGTCAAAGGGGTCCGAACTCGACAATCCGACCTCCTAACATAATGGGTAACCTTGAATAAGATCTCACACATTATGGGTAAATTATTAAACACTAAAACAGTCCCTAAATTCCACAAAAAGGCTCTTAAAAATCAGTTTAACACCCATAAATGAATTCAAATCGTTATTGGAACACTTACCCATGAACCAAGAGCTTGTCAATTTGATTCCAAATGTCTAAATTCACATATATAACATCCAAAAGCTATGAGTAATCTAAAATTAGCACAAGAACTTTATGGGTGTCTCAAATTTGCAACCACACCAATCAATAAATTGAAATAAAAAATCGGGAAGCTTACCCACTACAAATCGAGGTCATATATGACTGTACGAGCACCGAACTTGTCGAAATTTGACCCCGAACCACACTCTCCTTGCTGTTTGTACCAAAACCGAGAGAGAGAGAGAGAGACATCGGCCGGCGATTGTCGCGAGCTGCTGGGGGTGCGGCAGCGACGTGCTGCAGCGAGGGGAGGCAAATGGCGGCGTGACAGCGTGGTGTGCAGCAGTTGCGGCGGATGGTGAGTGAACGACAATGAAGGCCGGCGGCGTCGGATTCACAAGAAGAAGAAAAACACAGCAGTTAGAGAGAGAGAGAGAGAGAGAGAGAGAGAGAGAGAGAGAGAGAGAGAAAAGAGGAAAAAATGGAGATGGGTTTTCGGGGGAGACCATTTCGGAGGAGAAAAAAAAAGATATGGATGAGAAAAAGGAGGAAATGAGAAAGAAAGAGAAGAAAAATGGGTATGGGTATGGGTATTCGGGGAGAGAGAAATGAAATTGAGGGAAGAAGAAGATGAAGATAAGAATAAGGGTATTATTTTTATCTTTTTTTTTTTTTTTTACAAAATTGCCCTCATCCAACTTCTCCATTCCATATTTACCCCTTCCATCATTCTAACTTCCAAATTAACCAATTTATAAATTAAATTTTCAAATTTTCAAATTAACTTTTGAATTTCAAAATTAGTGCTCCTGAATAAACCGAATGTTACAATATATATATATATATATATATATATATATATATTGCATTAAACTAGGGGTGAAATGGGTGGGTCAGGTTTTCTACAAAATCGACTTCGTCCTAACCCAGTTTAATTTTTGAATATTAGAAATCGACCCGAACCGAGCAAAATCAGGTCGAGTCGGTTTGATTCTTTTTTGAAAAAAAAAATCAAATTCAAGAATGGGGATGAAATCGCAAACTAATGAAATCGTGATCAACAAGTTTAGAAGCCTCCAAAACCACGACTAGCTTGAGAAAACTCTAATCGCCACCATGGAGGGTCATCTGAATCGGAGGCAAAATGTCAAACAAACACACTATTCTTTTGAAAAATATCATATAGGGACAAAGGTTAGGACAAATTATTCAATGAGAGCCATGAGGCCGCCACAAATGTAGCCTGTCTCATAATAACCATTAGATGTGGATTCAATCATTTTCATGCCTCCTAATAACTACTTGATATGAATTCGAGATATTTCTCTCTCTACCTCCAACGGTGAAAATCTGCCAACAACGAATAATTTCTTCAAAGTTAGAGTCGAAATTTTAATAAATCATAAAGAAATACAAAATCTTAAGTTGTGACTGTCTATGTATATAATCTTTTAATTTAAGAAAATTTTAGAGAGTAAATTAAAGTAAAATGTTTGGAATTAATCTTATTTTTTTAAAGAAAAAAAAAATTAATTTTTACCATAGACTTGACAAGTGTATCAATTTTTACTATAAACTTTTAATTTTAATAAATTGAATTCTAGACTTAACGAAGTGTTGCAAATTTCATTTTAACTTCAATTTTTTCTAATTTATCTATTAATTTTCATAAAAACCAATGTAAAAATCTAAATAAAATTTTGCACAAAATCGATAGGTGAATAACTCTACTAAAACTCACAAATTTCTTATTTTTAAAAAATATCTCTAATGTTATATTTCTCTTGAATCCAATCCATATTTTAGAATTCAGTGAAGGCACATGATTTTTTTTTAATAATTATTCAAAAAAATAAAAGAACATGTATTTGTGAGAGAATAAAAACAATAATCAAAATAGTTATTTCTGTTGTAAAATTGAGAGGCGAAACCGGGCACCAAAACTTTACCAAAACATATAATAATAATAATAATAATAATAATAATAATAATAATAATAATAATAATAATACAAAAGATGAAATATAAAAAGAATATATATATATATAGTATAAACAAAAGAAAGTGGAGATTTATGGCAAATTAAAAACACAAAAATTAGAGAAAATGGGAGGAAAAATTGGTGTATTTTCTTTTCCAAAAATCTCTCTATTTATAGGCAATTTAAGAGAGGATGATGTGGTACATTTGGACACCAATCTATGGCCTTTAGAAGACACTTTGGCTATGGAGAAAATGCCACTTGGCATGTATAACAAATGGGCATGTGGAATGGGCATTTACATATGCCATATTCATAATACTCCCCCTTAAATGCCCATTTATATAAAATATGCCTCGTTAAAACCTTACTAGGGAAAAACCAAATGGGAAGAAAAACCCTAGTGAAGGAAAAAGAGTACATATTTTATATAGTTTACTATAATACATTCACTCCCCCTCATGGAGACATCACTTAAAGTCTTTGAGCCGCCGCATTCCAATGCTATATACTAATTTATCGAAGGTTGCAGTTGGTAATGTCTTTGTAAATAAGTCAGCCAGGTTATCTTTTGAACAAATTTGTTGTACAGTGATATCGCCATTTTCTTCAAGATCATGAGTATAGAAGAGCTTTGGTGAGATATGCTTTGTTCTATCTCCTTTGATATATCCTCCCTTGATTTGAGCTATACATGCTGTGTTGTCTTCGTATAACATCGTTGGAAGAGGTTTACTTGAAGACAAGCCACATGTCTGATGAATGTGTTGTGTCATCGATCTTAGCCATACACATTCTCGACTTGCTTCATGAATAGCGAGGATTTCAGCATGATTTGAAGAAGTGGCCGTTATAGTCTGTTTCACTGATCGCCACGATATAGCAGTTCCTCCACATGTGAATAGATAACCTGTCTGAGATCTAGCTTTGTGTGGGTCAGATAGATAACCAGAATCTGCATAACCAACTAGATCATACTTTGATTTGTTAGAATAAAATAAACCCATATCAATTGTCCCTCGAAGATATCGGAGTACATGCTTAACTCCATTCCAATGTCTTTTTGTAGGACATGAACTATATCTAGCTAATAAATTTACTGAAAATGCAATATCTGGTCTTGTGTTATTAGCCAAATACATAAGTGCACCAATTGCACTAAGATATGGTACTTCAGGACCAAGTAGTTCTTCATTGTCATCTCGAGGTCGAAATATATCTTTCTTTATATCCAGTGAACGAACTTCCATTGGAATGTTCAATGGATGTGCTTTATCCATATAGAATCTTTTAAAGATTTTCTCTGTATAAGTTGATTGATGAACAAATATCCCATCTGCTAAATGTTCAATTTGCAAACCAAGGCAAAATTTTGTTTTTCCAAGATCTTTCATCTCGAATTCTTTCTTAAGATATTCTATTGCCTTGGATAACTCTTCAGGAGTTCCAATTATATTTAAGTCATCAACATATACAGTTATAATAGCAAATCTTGACTGAGATTTCTTTATAAAAACGCACGGACATATTGGATTATTTTGGTATCCTTCTTTCAACAGATATTCACTCAGGCGATTATACCACATTCGTCCTGATTGTTTTAATCCATATAATGATCTCTGTAACTTTATTGAATACAATTCCCAAGAACTTGATTCATATGTTTCTGGTATTTTAAATCCTTCCGGGATTTTCATATAAATGTCATTATCCAGAGATCCATATAAATACGCCGTGACTACATCCATTAGATGCATATCAAGCTTTTCATATACAGTCAGACCAATCAAATATCTTAGCGTTATTGCATCCACCACAGGAGAATATGTCTCCTCATAATCAATACCAGGCCTTTGCGAGAATCCTTATGCAACAAATCTCGCTTTATATCTTGTGACTTCATTCTTTTCATTTCTTTTCCTTACAAATACTCATTTATATCCCACAGGTTTGACGTTTTCCGGTGTTGGGACTACTGGTCCAAAAACCTCACGTTTTGAAAGTAAGTTCAACTCTGCTTGGATTGCTTCTTTCCACTTCGGCCAATCCTTTCTACGTTGACATTCTACGATAGATTTTGGGTCAAAATCGTCACTTTCATGAATAATATCGTGAGCAACATTATAAGAAAAAATGTTGTCAATAATGTTATCATTTCGGTTCCATCTCTTTCCTGTTGTAACATAGTTTATAGAAATTTCATTATTATCCTCTAGCGTTTGATTTTCACCAATACTCTTTTGAGTAGTTGTATTCTGGATTTCTTCTGGAACATCCATACCTTTTATCGAATCATTTTGATTCTCAACTACTTTTCTTTTTCGAGGATTTTTATCTTTAGAACCTATTGGTCTACCACGCTTCTGGCGTGCTCCAGACTCATTATTGACAACTTGTTCCTTTGGGATATCAACTTTTGATGGAGCATTTGCAGCTGGTATATATGATTTAGTCACACTTTTAGTATCTGTGAATGCATCTGGTAGTTGATTTGTTATATTTTGCAAATGAATTATCTTTTGAACTTCAAGTTCACATTGATTTCTACGAGAATCTAAATGAGATAATAACGATGCATTCCATGTAATTTCTTTTTCCAACTTCTTAATTCCTCCCCCTAATGTTGGAAAATTTGTCTCATTAAAATGACAATCAGCAAATCGTGCAGTAAATACATCACCCGTCAGGGGTTCAAGATATTTAATAATTGATGGGGAATCAAAACCAACATATATTCCTAACCTCATTTGAGGACCCATCTTAGTACGTTGTGGTGGAGCAATCGGTACATATACTGCACATCCAAAAATTCTTAGATGGGAAATATTTGGCTGCTGGCCATAAGCTAATTGCATTGGGGAGTATTTATTATAAGCTACTGGCCTAATACGTGTCAGTGATGCAGCATGCAAAATAGCATGACCCCATACCGATGTAGGAAGTTTAGCTCTCATAAGCAATGGTCTTGCAATTAGTTGCAGACGTTTTATAAATGATTCTGCTAGACCATTTTGTGTATGAACGTGAGCTACAGGATGTTCAACACTTATCCCAATTGACATACAATAATTATTAAAAGTTTGGGATGTAAATTCACCAACATTATCAAGTCGAATGGTCTTAATTGTATTATCAGGAAATTGTGCTTTTAACTTAATTATTTGAGCAAGTAATCTTGCAAATGCAAGATTTCGACTTGATAATAAGCATACATGTGACCATCTGCTGGATGCGTCAATTAATACCATAAAATATCTAAATGGACCACTTGGTGGGTTAATAGGTCCACAAATATCACCTTGAATTCGCTCTAAAAATGCAGGTGATTCAATCCCCACTTTAGCTGGTGATGGTCTAATAATTAATTTCCCTTGAGAACAAGCATCACATGACAACTCATTGGATTGAAGAATCTTCTGGCTCTTTAAAGGATGTCCATGTGAATTCTCAATAATTTTTCTCATCATTATTGACCCTGGATGACCCAATCGATCATGCCAAACACTGAATATTTCTGGATTCATGAACTTCGGGTTCATTATTGCATAACTTTCGATTACTCGTATATGAGTATAGTATAATCCAGAAGAAAAAGCAAGCAGTGTTTCTAATATACGTTTTTCATGTGAAACAATAGATGTTATATAGAGACACTCTATATTATTTTTACAATCAGTTTCAACATGATAATTATTTTCACGTATATCTTTAAAACTTAATAAGTTTCTTTTCGATTTGCTAGAGAACATAGCATTATTAATTGTAAATCTTGTTCCTCTAGGCAAAATAAAGTTTGCATTTCCAAAACCTTCAATCAGATTTGCAGAACCTGATATAGTATTGACTTTTGCTTCCAGCATTGTCAATCTAGAAAAATATTTTCTATTTATGAGTATCGTGTGCGTAGTTGCGCAGTCTGCCAGACATAAATCCTCATTGCTCGTCGAATTACTCAACATATTGAAATTGTTCATATTTCTTCATTGAAAAGAAAAGAAAAACGATTACAAAGAGTCTTAAATATATATACAAACAAAACAACAACAAAAATATACTAAACAGTATTTAATTATATTTTCATACAAATCATCCTCTACTTGTTTGATTGCATCAATTCTCTCTCCAGGAGATTCAAAATAATCAGCTACATCAAGATGCATCATATTGGAGGGGTCAAACACATCATCTTCTTGAATGGCAAGATTTACCTCCACATTCTTTCCTTTTCCTTTTTCCTTCAGGGAAGCTTGATAGAGATCAACAAGGTGTTTTGACGTACGACAGGTACGTGACCAGTGCCCAGTCATTCCGCACCGGAAACATTTATGTTCATCACCTTTCGAACTTCTATCTTGTGGAGCCTTTCCTTTATGATCATCACTTCGTGTGGGTTTCTTAAAATTATAATGCCTACCACGAAAATAGGTATTTCTTCCTCTACCGCGGTCCCGACCTCGACCACGACCACGACCTCGACCACGGTTATTAAAATTCACAACATTCACTTCAGGGAATGGTGTTGCTCCAGTTGGTCGGGATTCGTGATTTTTTCATCAATAACTCGTTATTTTGTTCAGCAACGAGAAGACATGAGATAAGTTCAGAATATTTTGCAAAACCCTTCTCTCGATATTGCTGCTGCAGGAGCATATTCGAGACATGAAAAGTGGAAAATGTCTTCTCTAACATATCAACATCAGTAATCTTTTCTCCGCATAATTTTAATTTTGAACTAATTCTGAAGAGTGCGGAATTATACTCACTTACTGATTTAAAGTCCTGCAACCTTAGATGCATCCAATCATAACGAGCTTTTGGAAGAATAACTGTTTTTTGATGATCGTACCTTTCTTTCAAACCTTGCCATAGAACGTAGGGATTTTTTATTGTAAGATACTCCATTTTCAATCCCTCGTGAAGATGATGGCGAAGGAAGATCAGGGCTTTTGCTTTTTCTTGATTTGATGCATCATTTCCTTCTTTAATTGTTTCTCCAAGATTCATAGAATCTAAATGGACCTCAGCGTCAAGGATCCATGACAAGTAGTTATTTCCATTAATATCCAGGGCCGCAAATTCTAGCTTTGTAAGGTTTGCCATAATAACACTTTAGCGGGAAAAATGACAGAGATTCGTGCTGATAACGTGTTGTAAAATTGAGAGGCGAAACCGGGCACCAAAACTTTACCAAAACATATAATAATAATAATAATAATAATAATAATAATAATACAAAAGATGAAATATAAAAAGAATATATATATATATAGTATAAACAAAAGAAAGTGGAGATTTATGGCAAATTAAAAACACAAAAATTAGAGAAAATGGGAGGAAAAATTGGTGTATTTTCTTTTCCAAAAATCTCTCTATTTATAGGCAATTTAAGAGAGGATGATGTGGTACATTTGGACACCAATCTATGGCCTTTAGAAGACACTTTGGCTATGGAGAAAATGCCACTTGGCATGTATAACAAATGGGCATGTGGAATGGGCATTTACATATGTCATATTCATAATAATTTCTTTGTTTTTCTTTACTAAAATACTGTTTTGTTCCATGACTTTGATGCTTGTTCTATTTTAGCCCTTGTAATGTTCAAATTTAGTCCATGTATTTTCAATAAATCTTAAAATTAGTCTATACTATTAATTTATTGCTAACTTATTAAAAATATATATATAGTCTCTATTAGCCTTCCCTCTTAATTTTTGAAAACATATTTCCATTGTATTTTTTTTCTTGAATGAAACTTATTATTATTATTTTACAAAATTTGATAAAAATTAACTTCAAACTAACAATAAAGTATTTAAAGATTTATTAAAAGTATAGGAATTAAATTTGGACATTTGAAAATAAATACTCTAAAATAGAATGAAATTGAAAATATATGGACCAAAATGATATTTTAACCTTTTCTTTTAATTATATTTTTTGAAATACAACTAGAAGAAGAAGATGGAGATGCAAGGGAGGTCACATGACAATTCAATAGGCGACTGATGTTTAAGCCACGAGGAAAGGAGAGGGCCAACTAGGGATTTGGGGACTAAGGAGTTAATAAGTTTGTGGGGCTCACAATAGGAGTTAAAATATCCTTGGGCGAATAAGGAGTTCGGAATTCCTCCCAACTCTCAATCCAAACACCCCCTAAAAGAAGAGAAAGGGAGAGATTGAGCTATAGGAATTTTATTTATTTTTCTTAGTTTTTCATTTTTAATTATCACCAAGGACAATAAAATTAATAAACAATGGGTCAAATTACACCTTTTTTTTTTAATTTGGTTCTCGAAGTTTGAGTTTTAGTTCCCTATTTGGTCTTTAAGGTTTCGAAACCAACATTTTTTAGTTTTGGTTTATGAGATTTGAATTTGTTTTCTATTTGGTCTAAGTTTCAAAGGTGATATTTTTTATCCATGAGGTTTGAATGTTGTTTCTATTTGGTGTATGAAATTTTAAAAGAAGCATTTTTTGCCTCTAAAGTTTATATTTAGTTTATATTTGATCATTGACTTGAGTGGACTATTAGTTACTTAACAAAGGGTAGTGTGATAGTGAAAATGTGGAGAAGAGTTGAGAGAGAATGAGAGATTTTTCACAGCAATAAGGCCATGGACTTCTTTTGGGACAGTTTGAGATCAATAGTCCATGTTAATAACATGTTAATAACTACTGTATCTTCTTTATATTAAGCCAACTAACGATCAATTGAAATCAATGACCAAATTAAAAACTAAATCCAAATCTTAAAGACAAAAACCCTCACCTTTGAAAACCATATCAAATAAAAACTAAATTCAAATTTTAAGAATCAAAGGTGTCAATTTAGACAAATTTATGACTAAATAGAAACAATATGTTATAAACAAAATAGCGGCCCAAAACCTTATACAAGTCAAATATAAAAACTATAAATTGATTTTTTTTTTGTTTAAAAAAAACTGATTTATTTGAGAATAATTCAAGTAATTAAACATTATTGTCCATACTTATGATTTGAAAGTTGAAATCCCATCCCTTATATTTATAACGTAATATTATTTTTAAAAAATAGTAAAATTAGGATGAATGGAAAAAATAATTCAGCCTATTCGGACATAATACAGGAGATAAGGCACCTATTACCATCTTAGAGGTAGCGATTTCCACCCTATAATTATTGAACTCAAAAATAAAGAATTAATAAAAATAAATGATCCTCTATCAAAAATTCTTTCATGACAAATCATGATAACCCAATCAAAATGAAAATCACCTCTCAAGGGTTTGTGTCTGGGGTTATTGTTAGGTTGATTGAAGGTGATCTGGTTTGGAAGCTTTTGATTTACTTTATATTTATTTGTGGTTGAAATTTTTTATGATATGGCTTGATCATGATATTTTACAATTATTTTATACCCCAACTGCTCCCTCTTTATTGTACCTCCAATCTAATCCCAGTTTAAATATTCCTATTAAATAATCTTTGTGTTCAAATAGTTGTTTAAATTTGGAGCAGACCCACCACTCCACATTCTTTAATTTATGTTGTCTTGGTCTCTTGCTTGTATTATTAATTAATCAACCCAAGTGATATTTATTATTATTAATCTTTGCCATCAAAGAAACTCGATTTTTTTTTTCTTTTAGAGAAAGATTAACTTTGAGATTTGACATTCTACAAGCAATTTTCGCTCTTTTAACTACTACTCACTACTACAAAATAAGGAAATAATGACGTTCAGAAAAAAAGGCGCTTGGGATACGATGACGGACAAAATGAAAATGCGCAGAAATTAAAAAAAAATGATTTAAACACCTACAATGTCGGGCAGTGCTCGACATTGTAGGTGCCCTATGATGGCGGGCAAAGCCCGACATCATAGGTGTTTTTTTTGTAAAAAAAAAAAATTATCTTTCTTTTCTATATTCGCACAACAACAAGCCTCACTTTCTCTATTTGCACGATAGCAATATTCTCTCTCCCCAACCCTCATCTCTTCTCTCACTCTCACACTCAGCACTGTGTCTCTGGGTCTCCGTTCGCTGTTCATTAGCATTTTAGCCATCGTTCATCCGCCGTTCATCCGCCCTTCGTTGCTTTGCTCGTGGTCGTGAGTTTTCGTCTGGATCTACACCGAGGTTGCTTCGCTGTTCATCTCGAGTTCTCCGCTGTAGTGGGTTTTCGTCTCACCTTCGGTTCGCCAGGTCAATCTTCACCGGAGGTTCGCGTGGGTAAAAGATATGTGTGTGGCGTGGGTAAGAGATTTGTGTAGCTGCTGTTCATTGAGGGTTTTCATTTTGTCGCATAGGTAGAAGATCTGGTTGACGAGCGTTCACTGTACGTGGGTCTTCTTTTTGTTTGAGGGTAGCAGATCTGGACAGCGACATTCTTCGTGGCTCTTCTAGTGTTCGTTCGCTGGTATAACTTCTGTTCGCAAGTAGCCTCTTTCGTCGTGGCAATGCCGTTCGCTGTGGGTAGAAAATATGTGTAGCCACCGTCGTATTTTTGTGTTGTCCATGCCGCCACACTTTGCCATCATAGATCTGACCAGATCTCCCTAGATCTGAGTCGGATCTTGTGAAATCTAGTTTATTGTTTAAAACTATGCATTTTCTCCTTTTAATGATGGGTGTAGGAATTTGGATTGGATATCTCTTGGCCCTGTGAAAAAGTTTGAATAATGTTCGTGGGTTTCTTCCTGTTACCTAATACTATTATAAAGGACAAAGATTTCATCAAATCAATGGCTATTAGTACAGAGCATGTTTGGTTTGATCATCCTTCGTTTTTTATTGCTATGAACAAAAAACTGAAAGGGTGAACCTCAAATAAGAAAAGATTGGACATTGTAAAACATGTTTTATATACTTGATTTTTATTTGAAGAAATCTTATCAGGTGATGTGTTCTTTTTTTATTGTGTTTGTTTCTATATATTCAACATCTTTTGTCTTTTCACATCTAGAGAAGAGGAGGAGAAGATTTGGGGTTAGAAGTGAGATTTGATTTTGGTATATGTTTATGGAAAAAAGTTGTTCTTCTTCTTCTTTAGAAATTCTAGCTTCTCTGCTTTCTGTGGAGCACTGTAGTACATTTTCTACTTGGCAACTAAGGTGAGTATAACTAAAGTCATTGTGGTTTTCTTTTTTTTTCCTTTGGTTTCTTTCTTTGTTTGGTATTTTTCATGGGATTAGTTTATATTTGTATGTGTTTGTCCCATTTGTTGTAAATTAATGTGATGAAGGGTCTCACTTTCCTATTGAGATACAATGTGAATTGCTGCAAAATGATCCTTTTTCCAAATCTTAGGGAACCCGCGAGAAACTTTTTCTTAAGCAATTGTGTTAATGTTGATGTGAAGCTTACTTAGCACCTGATTCATCTGCTTAATACCATTCCCATCTTGTCTTTGTATTATTATAATTACTCTCCAAATTATATTATAAACTTTCCTAATCAATCAGACCAGAAAAATTCAGAGATTAAGGTGATGGTTTTTTGCTTTTGCTATCACTTAACATTGGGACCTTCCATGGCGACAAAACCCTTTGTCACTAAGGCCAATCAGCCCATCGGGCTCGATCTCAACACCGACCGATAAATTTTTCATCATTAGTCGTCGTCTTTTTCTTCCTCTTATAGACATTGCGATCTGGTTTTTGTTGTTAATCCTCGCAGTTCATTTCTCATCCCATAATTTTCAGTTTTGTTGTTGGAAAGAGAAAATTTGTTGAGAAATGGGAGTTTTAAGATGTGGGTTTGTTGTATTTTATGGAAATTGAAGACTGTAATGCCTTGAGTTTATTGGAAGTTTTCTTGAGATTTTTTTCTTTTTTGTGCTTTTGAAGCTATCATGTTGTTGGATGATTTCTAGTTATGGATTTACTCACGTTATAGCCGTTATGCAGGTGCCAATGGCAAGACGATGAAGGAATAGAAGAAGATTGTTCCATATCTATGCACTCGCCTTGGTGAACATTATACTGTGAGATGTTTTTTCTCTAGGTCTCTGTAGGGAGCTTCATTATCTCTATTGAAGCTAATCTAGCTTATTGAATTTGTAAGGAGCGTATAGGAATAAATGATTTTCCAAAGAAATACTAGATCCATAGACTTTGGGGGATGTTTGGAAGTTGTTTTCAAAACTACTTATCTGTTTTTATGAAAATGGAAGTTTAGTTGGACATGTTTATAAATTGGATATTTGTTTTTCAAGTGCTGTTTTTCATATTTTTTATCTATTGGTTGGCCTGTTTCTTAGAGTAATTGAATTTTTTCTCCCTTCAAACATCATGAAGAGAGAACCCTGACATTGGTTTAAAAGAGAGTATTGACAAATTTGTAAGGGAATCACAAATATGTGCTTGCTTGGACTTAGATTGAGAAATCTAGTTTTAGTACATATCAAGTATTTCTTTCTTTACATACAACTCAAACAAAGATTGTCCAATAACCCACCATTTTGATTGAATAATATGATCCTAATCAAATAATATGATTTTGATATTGTTGTATTATTATTGGTTTCCTATCTACTGGTCACTTGGGTCATATTTCAATCAATATGTTGAACTTAACTAATCCTTCCAACGGGAATCTAGAGGTAGAATTTATTTCCGTGGGAGTTTATTTGATTTTAGTATTTCCTTCCTTGTCTCATTCATTTGTGTGATACTTGCCCTTTGTTTTCGTTGCAGGTAGTTCTTCATGATTCAAGTGGTACAACTTTATTATGAATTTATATAAAATATACAATGGAACATATTTGACAGTGAAGAACGTATCATCAAGAAGGTTTGTCATCTCTTGAAGCATTATGATGTGTTTAGATTTTCCATTTTTTGTTTCAATTTTCATTCTCCAACATCTGTATTATGGAAGACTTGAGTTAAAAGTGAAGGAAACAATAACTGAACTGGAATTGTCTAGAGACTTTGTTGTGTTCACTTTTATCAAGTTTTGCTTGAGAAAAACTTTCATTCAAACTTATTGGAGATGTTTTATTCACCTAGCAAGGAAGCCATAAGAAAAGTAATATTAGTAAACTTTCTGGCATTCTGATGTATCCTCCACCAAAATAGAAAGCTTTCATTGTTATCATCTTTTCCTTGTTAAACTCTTTGTTTGATTTGATGTACTTAGTTCAAAAATTTTGATCAACATCAACGTACTCATCCATGGTTGAATAAATGACCGAGCATGATTTCAGATTTCAAATTTCAGCTCCCTTGATTTGAAATACATTACTTGGCAATGGTGTTCGTTTTTCAATCAAAACTTCTTACTGCTGCTTCTGGACATGTTTATCCGCAACTATCATCAATTTATCGTTTTGTTTTCAAGCAACATCCATTCTTTCTAAGTGGAAGAAGTTTCAAACAGTGGTAGCGTTTATGTTCAACCTGATCATGGAAAATACTTGGGGTGTCTTCCAAGGAAATTCCATTTTTACCAGCTTATGTTAAAATCCATAAGTTCATTAGGGAGATTATTATCATGATTCATGAAAAATGCTGAAGTTAGAGACTTGAATTACATTCTTAGATATTTTCTTTCTAAACCAATCATTCTTATAAGAAATGTGTCTAATCGTTTGTTCCTTTATCATCAATGACCGTTTTACTGTCAAGATAGATTTAAAGAACTTTGTATCTTTTTATATATGATATTCCGAACTATAATATTTGTTACTTTTTATTTTTTCTACTTGTTGATTTAAGAACCATTACCTTTTGTTTTTCCAGTTATTGAACCTAGTGAGTTTATTTGATGAGTTTAGTTGTTGGGTTCATAATAAGTTTTGTTGTGTCATCTTTATAAGTTTTGATAAGTTTAATTATTTGTGTTAATTTTACATTGTTGTATTTTAAGAATCACATTGCAATATTATAAGATAGGCTATTTTCATTTGGAATTGCTCTCTAGTTCTTTTAATTATTATTATTCTTTTTTTAACAATCAAAGTTATGAATGAGATGACATGCCATCACCAAAAAAGAAGAAGAAGAAGAAGAAGAAGAAGAAGAATGCTTTCTTCTCAATCAACTGTGTTAAGAAGTAGTATTTCTACCTATCTAGTTTAAATTGAGCAAACAATGTCCTTGGGTTTTTTAGGTCTTTTTGTTTTAGTAAAAATATTTTGTAGCCTTATCTCTTTCTTTCAGATTTGCAAATCTAAATTGGAAATGTCCTAGAAAGAATTGCAGTGGAGGCTGCTTGCTGCGAAGGTACATTCTTCTAATCTATACCTTATTATGTATAACCAATAATTTTTTAAAAGTTAAATTCTCTATCATAATCCATGAGATTACTTGTCTATTCTTAAGGGTATTTATTTCTTTTCAATGATAACCATGTGATGGTGTTTCCCTAGTTTATAGCCATTGGATTTTTCTTGTTACTTGTTTGCACTATCAATCAACTTGTAGAATGTAACTCGCTGCTGAGGTTTAATTAAACAACCAATGGATAATTTGTTGATTTTCTCTTATAGTTGTAGACTTTCCTTGTTGAAAGGTGTAATTTGAACTGTTGCATTTTTTGTGAGCTAGAAGTTGTTAGTGGTCGAATGTTTTTAAGGTTGAAGTTGAAAAGATTATGGGAGTTTGTCAATGAAAATATGTGGGCTATTTGCATGTTAATAGTATTGTTCCTAAGAAAAATGCTTTGAAGGCATTGTTTTCAAGTCTTATTGCTTGCTGCAAGAAGTGAAGGTAAATGTTTTCTGATGCCACATGTCAAAGGTTTGATGCATTTGGCATATTAATTTCTATTTTTGAATTGGTAACTATACAATAATAAAATTTTCGCTATAATTCATTTTCAGACATGTTGCAGTAGCCTCGTGCCCCTTCATTTGGTTTTATGCCTTCTAGGGACGTTCTTATTCATTCAGCTAACTAAGGAGCACCTTTCACCCAATCGAGTTGCCACACCTTTCACCATTCCCCTTCAGTTGGTTGGTCTTAAACTCAAGTTGAAAGGTTTTAGTCTTGTGTTTATTTTTCTTAGCAATTTTGCTTCTCTTTGTAAGTTGGATGTGGTTTGTAGAGGGATCGAGAGTCATATTTGTATCATGTATGTGGATGTATGAAGAGAGAGTTTATGTTCATTACATATTTTATATTTTATTAATTAAAATTATGTTTGTTAAGTTGTTGATAAAAAGAAATATTGGTGGTTAGCCACGCAATGCAATCAATAAATTTTTTTTCTTAAATTATTGAAGAAATGATGACGGACATTGCATGTCATTGAAAAGAACTATTTTCAACTTTTAATAACGGACAAACTTTTAATGACAGACAAACTTTAATGACGGTCGGTTTTAATGACGGGCATTACCCGTCATTAAAACCCGTCTGTCATCGTAGCCTACGATGACGTTCAAAATGATGTCTGATGCTTTACTTTTTAATGACGGGCATCGACTTTTAATGTCATACATTGACCGACATAAAAGTTGTCTGTCATTGTAGCCTACAATGACGGGCTACTTTTAATGACGGACATTGCCCGTCATTAAAAAGCGCCCGTCATCGTAGCCTACAATGACACTCGTATTGATGACGGACACTTGTCCGTTACCCTTTAATGATGGGCAATGCCCGTCATTAAACCCAAAATTTGTAGTAGTGACTTAAAAAGCCTTTTTAACTTTTAGTTTTTCTTTGGTTCATTTATGTATATTTATAGACTTCATTTTTACTTCATCATATATGAATATAAAAATTTCTCCTATGAATACTAATTTATGACAGATTAAACTACCATAAGTTGACTTAATTGTCAATTTATGCCAGATTAAACCACCATAAGTTGACTTAATGGTCAATAAAGGTCATGTAAACAATAAAGTACTAAGAAGAAATGAGTTTACTAAAAATTACCTTGACAACCCAATGTAGTAAAGTCTGAGAGTTGTCTTGGGAGAATAGAGGTGCACACAACCTGACCCAACACTCACAGATATCAGACTATTCAGTGTAGAAAATTAAACCCATTTGAAAATGCATGCATGTACATTCATGTATATAAAATAGTGTAATTTTTTTATGTAATGGCATGCATATGCATATTCATACATACATACATGATACAAAGTCTCAATTGACCAAGAGTTAAGAGGGCTTGGTCACAGTTGGTGGAAAATGAGAGGAAGGTAGCCTAATCTCAGCCCCACAGCCTTTTTGGACCTCTGCCTTTTCTACATGCCTAAAATTCCATATCCAAACAAGATTTTCTTGGAAAATAAGGGAATCAAATCCTTCAAACCACCATTTTGAACTCACAATTCTATTCAAACCAACCAAACACAAACCCCCTTTGGGTTTTTCAGAGCAGCTACCTCCAATAAGTCATGATATCTTCTTTAATATTGGTTTGAATTTTTATAATCCAGTTGCCTAATCTTTTGAATTCCTTCCCTGTTGACTCATAATTATAATAAAATAATCAAGGGCTCTTAAAAAGAAGTCTAAATTTTCTCACTCTTTAGACCTATTTATTCACCACCAAACAAATGGGTTATGTTACCTTTTATCTCCTGTTCAATCCATCAAGTGGGTTTGATACAAAACTTGTCCATTCCAAAATGGATGGATATGATTAAGCTAATTAAACATCTAATTTTGAAAATAAAAGGGCAGGATCAAGCCTTTTAAGCTAAGATTGGATATTAAGAAATTGATCTTGAACACGCCGACTTCGCATTCTCTTCATTTTTCTAGTAAATAAAAACATAAAACATGATGATTTTATCAAGATTACATGGAGTTTCATCTCAAAACCAATTGACAATTAGAGAAGTAGCCCATATATCTTATAAATTGTGAGGTCTCTCTACATTTTTTTAATGTGGGATCCTCAACATGCCCTCTCAAGATGGTGCCTCTTTGGGTTCACCATTCTTGGGTCAGATTCCAATTTTAATTTTTTGACCGAATACCTGTTTGGGCTTCATGGGCTCTGATACCATATTAGATTATATGGGGTTCCATCTCAAACCCAATTGGCTATGAGAGGAGTAGCCCATGTATCTTATAAATCATGACGTCTCTCATCCTCAACATGCCCCTTCAAGATGGTGCCTATTTGGGTTCACCATTCTTGGATCAGATCCCAATTTTAAATTTTGGACCGAATACCCGTTTGGGTTTAATGGGCTCTGATACCATATTAGATTACATGAGATTCTATCTCAAAACCAAATGGCTTTGAGATGGAACCCCATGTAATCTATTATGGTATCAGAGCACATGAAGACCAAACGGGTATTCGGTCCAAAATTTAAAATTGGGATTCGACCCAAGAATGGTGAACCCAAAGAGGCACCATCTGAGGATCCTACATTGGAAAAATGTAGAGAGACCTCACAATTTATTAGATTACATGGGATTTCATCTTAAAATCAATTGGCAATGAGAGGAGTAACCCATGTATCTTATAAATTGTGAGGTATCTCTACATTTTTTCAATGCGGGATCCTCAATATGCCCCCTCAAGATGGTGCCTTTTTAGGTTCACCATTCTTGGGTTGGATCGCAATTTTAATTTTTGGACCGAATACTCATTTGGGTTTAATGGGATCTGATACCATATTAGATTACATGGGGTTTTATCTCAAAACCAATTGGTTTTGAGATGGAACCCCATGTAATCTATTAACCCTGACCACTATTATTGCAAAATACTTAGAGATCTGGCTTTTATAAATTTAATCTTGATAGGACCTTTGACAAGTCGTCTATCAAATGTTTCATATGTTATATCCTTTTCTTTATAGTAAATCGTTTATTTTCATGAATGTTTATTTTTATGTATATATACATCTACATATATATTTATGTATTTTTTATATATATAGTACACCTCACAAAAAAGAAGTCTACGCTTTTTCTTGCGCCTCGCGCTTAAGCCTCGTAAGGTTGTTGACTAGGAAAAGTTTATCAAAATGAGCTGATATGTCAAAATTTATTTGGCTACGATGCGTATGTGGATACTTTAACTACAATTTTTTTTTTAAGAAAGAAACTGATTACTATTAGTTATTGATTTATTAACCACATATAACATACGTAAATGTGTGTGTATATATTATATTTCGTGTAATAATTGTGAGATAACCTTGGTCACACGAACAAATTGTTAGTTTTGTTCCATAATGGAAACACTTGATGGCTAGGAAGTTTTTTCTTGTTCTGTTTCTATCCATCCACATTGGAGAGTTATGCTTCAATATATTAGGCCTGAATTACGTTATTTGTTATCTAGTAAATCTATGGGCCATATTTGATTCTGACATCATTTACTTTTGCATATTTGAAAGGTAACTCTCGAGTTAAAGGTGACAAAGTCCAAGCTTGAGAGTTGCTGGATGTGTTTGTGTTAGGAATCTCCTAACAAGAAAACTCAAGATAAACAAAGATAGAACTATATTGCAATATTTAAGACAATTACAATATAAAACAGCCTTTCGAGAGTACTATCTCTCTTCCAAAACCCCAATAGACTATTCCACTAAAACGATCCACACCTCACTAAGAACCCTAATACTCCTATTTATAACTAAGACTCCTTATCTAATTACCATATACCCCTTAATGATATACTACTAATACTCCCAACATAATCCTTATTAGTACTCTCACAATTTGGTAGAATAGTAACTTATGACTAGCGCCCAATTGAACTTCCCCGCCCTCTCTAGAACTTCATTTTTTAACAGTTAGATATCGGGAGCTCTTGATCGATTATCTGATATTATGTTCATTGTTCAAACAACTGATAATTGAGCAATAAGCAATAGAATATACACAAGAAGTCCTCTGCAAAATAAGATCAAAGTTTTGACTTTCTTACACTATATTTCTTTCCCTCGCATCATCTGAACGTCATGCTTTCATCATGTTATGTATGTGGTTGTTTGCCTCTGCATCTTGTGTGTTTCTCTGTAGGTTCTCAAGATGCTTGGCTTGACCTTTTGACGTGGACTTTTGAAGATTAGTCTAGAAGGTCCAATCTCATGCCCTTACGATTTTGGCATCTTCAGAAAGACTTGATGATATGGCAGGTAATCTAGTGATATCTGTTTTTACATTTTTCAATCAAATGGGTCTCTCTTAAGTTTGACACTGACAATTAGAAGGTAACTGAAGATGTTGAAATTTCTCAGTTTCGAGTATGTGAGAATGGGAACTGATGAAAATGTTGATGAAGTGTAGGGTAATTGATATTACTTGAATTCTCAAAATATTCATCTGTCTTTACATAAATTTACCCTGTCAAATCTTTTGAGATGGAACCCCATGTAATCTTGATATAGTATCAGAGCCCAATAAACCCAAATGGGTATTCGGTCCAAAAATTGGGATCCGATCCAAGAATGGTGAACCCAAAAAGGCACCATCTTGAGGGGGCATATTGAGAATCCCACATTGAAAAGATAGGGAGACCTCACATTCTTAATAAGATACATGTGCTACTTCTTTCATAGCCAATTGGTTTTGAGATGGAACCTCATATAATCTAATATGGTATCAGAGCCCATGAAGCCCAAACGGGTATTCTGTCCAAAAATTAAAATTGGGATCCTCTTTGGGTTCACCATTCTTAGATTGGATCCCAATTTTAATTTTTTTGGACCGAATACCCTTTTGGGTTTAATGGTCTTTGATACCATATCAAGATTACATGGGGTTCCATTTCAAAACCAATTGGCAATGAGAGGTCCCAATCCAAGAATGGTGAACCCAAAGAGGCACCATCTTGAGGGGGTATATTGAGGATCCCACATTGGAAAGATTGGGAGACCTCACATTCTTAATAAGATACATGGGCTACTCATCTCATTGCCAATTGGTTTTGAGATGGAACCCCATGTAATCTTGATATGGTATCAGAGCCCATGAAGCCCAAACGAGTATTCAGTCAAAAAATTGGGATCCGACCCAAGAATGGAGACCTCACAATTTATAACATACATGGGCTACTCCTCTCATTACCAATTTTAATTTTTGGACCGAATACCCATTTGCGCTTCATGGACTCTGATACCATATTAGATTACATGGGGTTCCATCTCAAAACCAATTGGCAATGAAAAGAGTAGCCCATGTATCTTATTAAGAATGTGAGGTCTCCCAATCTTTCCAATGTGGGATCATCAATAAGGGTCATCCACATGAATTGAGTTTCTTAGATTCAATTAAGTAGCACGGTTAATTATGCCTAATTGTATTTAGAGAAAACTAACTTTGATTTAGTCTTTTAGATAAAAACATAAAACCTATCCTATTATGTTCAAAGTTGGAGTCCAATTTTAGAGAGACATTCGTTAATTGCAATTCATGAAACACAACTATGAAAGGGACTAAAGAATTTTGAAGCATGCAATAGTCCTAAGCCAAGAATTACTAAAATATCCAATTGACTCTCTCGAGCTCAATTGAACTCATGCAAGAAGTAAATCAACCTTTCGGTCTATTTCTACAACTAGACATGGCATTATGAAATTCTTTTAATAACTTCTAGTATTAACCTATTCATTCCCATGCAATAGATAAATCCTAGTTATGCATCTAAGTCCTTAGTTAAATTTACTTTTTCAAGTTAGATTTAACTCAACATAGAAAGCTATGGTAGGGAGCTTAGAAGATTAAATTAGGATGCATAAAAAACGTTACAAGCACATTCAATAAATCAAACATAGTTTTATAAAATCATACAATTAACTAAGAGTCTATAATACTCAAATACATTCAAGTACAGTCCACTCAATCCTAAAAATTAAGACACAAAGTAAAGGGAAAAGAGAAAAATTGGACGACGCGTGCCAACACTCGTTCTCGACATGATGTCCTGCGATCCCGAGCCTTGAGTCTCCTCCTTAGCTCTCCAACATGCTCTCTAGACCTCTCAAACAATGCTTCTATCAAAATTAGGGTTTAGGTCTCTCCAAAACGGCTCCCCCCACTCGTATGTACAACTTCCTATTTATACACAGAGGACAACGTTGCAACGTTAGGGGCAGCGTTGCAACGCTGTCCCTTTATTCCATATTTTACAAAATCGTGGTAGCATTGCAACGCTACCCTCACGAGTTTGTCAATTTATTTTTCAATCCTTTCTTTGCCCAAAAACCAAATGAAGCCTACAATTGACTCTTTTGCCCTCTTTTCTTCTCCTTAGACAATTTTACTCTTGATTTTTCTATTCCTATAAAATAAACACTTAATTGCATGAAAGTATTCGATAATGTCTTTAAAAAGTACAGTAAAACATCCCTAAAATACATCATAAATTATACTTATCAACATTAAAGGTAAACAAGAAAGTTTGAGGGAGAAGAAGAAGAATGGTGAAGAAATAGCAGAGATATGATAATCTAGAGGGGAATATGAAAAAAAAAAAAAAAAAAAAAAACTATACACGAGTGTGTTTGCATTTAGGTTTAGGAAATTCCATTTTTTAAAGAAAAGATTTTTTTTTTAAATTAAGGCGTTGGCTTTGTGCCTTAGAGCTTCAATAAAAGGCAGATGCTTAACGCACGCCTTCAAGGCAAAGCGCAAGAGGTGCGCCTAGTGCCAAGGCGCTCTCCTCAAGGTGCCTTTCAAAACACTGTCTTCAACTAAATAGAAATCATGCTTTTATCTATCTATCTGCATTTTTTAAATTAGATGTTTAATTAGGTTAATCATATCCATCCATTTTGGAATGGACAAGTTTTGTATCAACCCCACTTGATTGATTGAACAGGAGATAAAAGGTAACATAACCCATTTGTTTGGTGATGAAAATAGGTCTAAAGAGAGAAAATTTAGACTCCTTTTTAAGAGCCCTTGATTATTTTATTATAATTATCAGTCAACAGGGAAGGAGTCCAAAAGATTTGGCAACTGGATTATAAAAATTCAAACCATATTGAAGTTCTTGGGGGTAGCTGCTCTGAAAAAACCCAAAGGGGCATGTGTTTGGTTGGATTTTTTATGATAATTATCTGTCAACCTTTTGTTTGGATTTTTTTTTTAACATTGATATTTACTCAGTAGTTCGTTTTTATGCAGCATTTACATACTGTTTTTCTATTCATTCACTTAAAGTTTAAGGTCAATGAAATTTTTTGTTTATAGAACTTTACGACTACGGACACGATGGTCATGGTATGTGTACATCCATCTAATAATTTAGTATATGTATTTAAATTTATATACAATTATCAAATTCATTATAAATATGTGTATGTAGCGCCATTTAGAAGCAAAGTGGCCCCTATAAATGATCATATTCATTATAAGACGGAAAATTGAAAGTTCAGAATTTATTAAAAAGTTAAGAGACCTATTCAAACTTTTTAAAGTTCAGTGACTTGACACAGACTTTAAAAAATTCAGGGACAACTTATTATTAACCCTTTTTTTTGCAAAAATTAATTGTGATTATTAATCAAAACATATTTACATAAAAATAAAATACTAAAATAAATAATTAATAGATGCTCCACTCAAATTTGATGATTCTATCCATATTAAGATCAACCAACACGATCAATATCAACATAACTCATTGTTAAGACATTTTTATGTAGCGGTACTGTACCTTTATGTAGTGGTAACTAATGTTTAGCCATTTTATATTTCTAATATTTCAAATATCGCCTTTACACAGGAGAAAATTTGTCATTATTAGAATCAAATAAAAATGGCAAAAGAGTTGTTTGTCATGTATGTCTTTATATAGTGTTGATATGGTATCTTGGTATTACTAATGTTTTAAATATCTAAGTCATACATTTCAAATATGTACATATTGACATTTACACTTGTTAATTAATGATTATTTTATATTAATTAGTAATTATTAATTTAAATTAATAAGAAATTAAAAAATTAAAATTTAGAGATTTATTTCTTACGTAAACCAAAAAAATAAATAATTACATTATAATATTTAAAAAATATGATATTTAGAAAATTCATTTAATTTTATCAAATTATCACTGTCTGGGCCAAATCATGAATGGTTTAAATTACCTCTACATTCTTCTTTAAATTGTACCAAAATCACAAAACAATTATCCCTCAAATTGTTTATTGTATATCAATTTTTTCATACAAAAAAATTGAGAAAAATCCAAACTATTTTGTTTTGTATCTACCTATTACAAATTCAAAAAAAGTGTCATTATATTCCACGGTATATTTTATATTGAAGTTGGAGTTTCCTATCAATTTATAGTTGGGGCAATGAGATAAATGGCTAATTTTTAATAGGTGAACATGAAAAATAGCTAAAAAGAATTGATTTTGTAAAAATGTCTAAACTATTTTTTTTTATTATAATATTGAAATTAGATTTGAACGAAAATGTTCATGATCTACATTTTCCATTTTTAAATAAGCTAAAAGAAGGCCTAAAATAGATCAGAGAGATACAAGTTGTATTCAACACCAAGAATAAAAATCTAAATCCTTAAACCTTTATCTAAAAAAAATCCTTAAACCTAACATTGTTTCCATTTTTCTTCTTCTAAATTTTTAGTTATGGATGGGTAGATTAAAACACTAAAATTGCAAAGATAGATGCAACATTGATTACAACGAAATCAACATCTAAATTATACTAATTATCTCGATAAGAAATATGAAACATATTTGGCATGTTAATTTCATAAAAAAAATGCTAATAAAATTGAAATCCTAGAGAAGGCTTAACATGAGTAAATATGTATATTTCATCTTTTACAAAAAATCTAGAAAAATCAAATCATATAATGAAATACAATCAATTTGGGGTTATGCATCTCATACTTGTTAGCAGTTAATGCAAAACCCAATCGATTTGAATTCTTCATCCAATTGCGATTAGAACAAATTCATTCCTTCATCTTCTTTCAACCTAGTCAATTTGAACTCTGTATGTTGGATTAGTTTTAGTGTTTTAAAAACAAAATCTAACATTTTTAAATTTGTGGTTCCATCCTTTTTTTAGGGATTTTGTTGAATGTCATTTTGAACTTTTTAAAAATATTATGGCATGTAGGACACATGTATTTAAGTTTTTTTTTTTTTTAAATTTTAAAACTTTAATGCTATATTTTGTTGTACCATTTTATTGTTCTTCAAGATTTTTGTCTATAGTTAATATAATTAAAGTCGATAATAGTAAATAGAATGTAAAATTAAATATTCTATGTGTTTTGTGTTACTATGCTATGAGATGATCGATAACTAAGAGTATGTACACATGCAATGTAGATGAAATCGTTACACATTATGTCTTTGTATATACTCGTATTTAAATTATGTGAGCTAGATGTGATCAATCATTCTCTCCTAGAGAGGTAGAGATGTGAAATTCTCTGTTGTTTAATTTTAAACTTTAATTCTATATTTTGTGGTATCATTTTATTATGTTCTTCAAGATTTACTCTATAATTTGATATAATTAAAGTTAATAACAACAATGTATATATTCTATGTTACTGTGTTTTCTAAGGCATGAGGTGAGAGATTAGTTAAGTAAATATGTATCTATATATATTTAGTTAGACCATAACAAAGTATATACACAGGAAACATAGACGAAATCGTTACACGCATCTCATCTTGTATATACCAGCATTTTCATTGTGAGCTAGATTTTTTATTGTGGTTAATCCTTCATTGCCTTTGTGTATACTGATATTTACACTATCAAGTATAAAATTAGAGTTAATCTGGATGTTTATTGAGTAATGATTTGAATATAAATGACACATGATAATGATGGCAAATATCTTGAATTAGGTAAAAGTAGAATATTTGAAAATGTGTGAAACAAAATCTAGCAAATTTGAAAATTGATAAATTCAAAAATTAAGGAGAACCTTTTTTTTTTAAGTACTCATTATAGCTGTTTTTTTCTAGCCATTAATTACAATTTCCCTTTGTAGTTGAATGTAATTCACAACCTGTTCCTACCAGGCCCACGAGTCAGTGTCAGGCCACCTTATTTATAAAATAAAAATAAAAATAAATAAAATAAAGGAATCTTGAAACCCCACCTCAACATCTTCCTCTCAAGCATGCCGCTCCTTTTATCTTTCAGTTTTAATGTATTCTTCTCCTGAAGTTCACTGGCCCCTGAAATTAAAGCTCACATGGCGTGGTTGATGTGTGTTGATTTTAATCACAATCTTTATTGAATGATTTTTCATGTGTACAATGGTCTATACAGGTGGATAAAATACTCCCAAATAATACACAAAAGGAAAGTATTTACATTCCTAATTTTCTGCATAAATTATGTTCACACCCTCCCTCAAACTCAAGGTGGTAAAGTAGCAACCAACTTTAGTTTTGGCTGCAATTGAGTGAACCGACTAGGAGATAAGGCTTTGTGAAAATATCAGCTGGTTGCTCGGTGGTGGAGATGGATTAGAAGAGGAAAGTGTTGCTCACGAGATGGTGTCGAACAAAGTGGCAGTCATTTTCAATGTGCTTGGTACGTTCGTGGAATACTTCATTGTGAGCAATTTGGATTGCACTACGACTGTCACAATAAAGTATAGTAGAAGATGATTGAGGAACACCCATATCAGCAAGAAGCCATCGAAGCTAGAGTAACTCAGAAGTAGCATCAGCAAGCGCATGATATTCAAATTCAGTACTAGATCGGGAAACAACAGTTTGTTTCTTACTTCGCCAAAAGATAAGAGAATCACCCAAGTAGAAACAATAACCTGTGGTAGAACGTCGATCAGTGGGATCACCAGCCCAATCAGCATCAGAATAGCCAGATAATACTAATGATGACTGGGAAGAAAACTGAAGACCATGCTCAAGGGTGCCCTTAACATAGCGAAGAATGCAAAACACTGTAGTGAAGTGAATAGTCCGAGGAGCAACCATGAACTGACTAACTATGTGAACAACATAGGAGATATCTGGGCGAGTCACAGTCAGATAAATAAGACTACCAACGAGCTGTCGATATAAAGTGGCATCTTCAAGTGGAAGACAATCAAAAGGAGTCAGTCGAACATTCAGATCAAGCGGTGTTGGTGTTGTGGCTGAATCAGAAATACCAGAGCAAGTGAGGAGATCATAGGCATATTTTGCTTGAGATAAATAGTACCCATCAGAGCGGTTTGAAACCTCAAGATCATGAAGATAACTGAGTGATCCCAAATCTTTCATTTCAAAACGTTTCCCAAGATAACATTGCAAGTCATATATAGCCTAGGGATCATCACCTGTAATAATCATGTCATCAACTGTAATAATCATGTCATCAACATATAAGAGAAGGAAAACAATACCACTAGGAGCCCGTCGTGTAAATAATGTTGTATCATGAGGACTGGAGGTGAACCCAAGCTGAGTTATGGTGGAACTAAATGTTGCAAACCAAGCTCGTGACGCTTGTTTTAGGCCATATAATGCACGTTGAAGCAGACACACTTCTGAGGTGGAGAAGAAGCATCAGGTGGAGGTGTCATGTACTCTTCCTCAGATAAAGTGCCATTTAGGAAAGCGTTCTTAACATCCATCTGAAGAAGTGGCCACTATTTTGCAGCTGCAACAGCTAAGAGACTGCGAACTGAAGTCATTCGAGCAACAGGAGCAAAAGTCTCTTCATAATCAATGCCATACTCCTAGGAATAACCTTTCGCAACAAGACGTGCTTTATATCGTTCTATATACCCATCAGAGTGTGTTTTTATTTTATAGATCCACTTACAGCCAATAGGTTTCTTTCCAAGAGGTAGATCAACATAGTCCCATGTTTGCGTCTTTTCTAAAGCCTAGAGTTCCTCATTCATTGCTTGCTGCCAAAGAGGGTTAGTGCTGGCCTCTTTATAAGAGGTAGGTTCAACTAAAGAAATAATAGTGGAAAAACAATGGTAATCTTGAAGATGGTGGGGAGTTTCTCTTACTCGAGTGGAGCGATGAACAGAGGGGGCAGGATCAAATTCAGATTCAACAATTGTGATAGACGACAGATCTGGGATCGCAAAAACTTGTGCAGATTGGTCAAGCTCAAGTACAGAATGAGACTCTGGGGATGGGAAGAGATCATTGGATAAATCAGTAAAATATGGTTGATGACTCGAGAGAGATGTAGGAAACGACGAGAGACTAGAAAACATGGTATGTTCCCAAAAAGTAACATGTCGAGATATGCATAGTCTATTAGAAATGGAATCCCAACAACGAAAACCTTTGTGTTCAGTTTCGTATCCAAGAAAACAACAAAGATGTGCACGCAGTTCTAGTTTAGTATGCTCATGAGGATGAAGAAGGACAAAACATGCACATCCAAAAATTTTAAGATGAGAGTAGGAAGGAGGAGTACCATATAATCGTTCAAATGGAGAGATTCTGAAGAACTTAATAAGGAAGTCGATTAATAGTATAGACAAAGGTAAAACCAGCCTCAACCCAGAACTTCTCAGGACATGAGGCAGAGAGAAGTTGGGCATGGACGAAATCCAAAATGTGGCGATGTTTTCGTTCTTCTCGCCCATTTTGTTGAGAGGTATGGGGACATGATCGTTAAATGATTGTACCCTATTGGGTGAGAAATGAAAGAAGACTGGAATCTTTATACTCCATTGCATTATCTGTGCGAAGAATTTTAATGGTTCGAGAAAACTGAGTTTGAACCATATTAGCAAAATCAATGTAATGTGAGATAAGGCAGACCGATTTTTAAGAAAATATATCCAAGTAAAACGGGAGTAGTCATCAATAAATAAAACAAAATAGCGATCACCATTGACAGTACTATTAGGGGCAGGACCCCAAATATCAGAATGAATTAAGCCAAATGGAGTATCACATATAGATGATGACGTCGAGAAAGATAAAGCATGTTGTTTTGCAAATTTGCAATTTAAATAATCAAAAGGAATAAATTTGGAAACATTCTCTAAATTGTTAATAGAAACTAAATGACGAAGTTTGTCAGATGAAGCATGACCAAGACGAAAGTGCCACTAATATATTGTAGAGTTAGTGACAGGAGCATAAATGGATGAACAGGTAAGGAGCTAGAGTGACGTGAGTTCAAACAATCTTTCCACTTTGAGACCCGTACCAATCATTTGTCTCGTTTGCGGATCCTGAACCTGACAACCAGTAGAAGAGAAACAAACGGTTAGACCAATATCACATAATTGTCCCACAGAGACAAGATTAAAGGTAAGATTTGGAACGTGATAGGTATTGGGAAGACTTAAAGTAGGTGTATCTACCTTGCCAATAGGAGAAATAGTCATACAATTACCATCGACAACATGAATGGGAGGAAGAGATTTTGCAGGGGTGGATGAAAACATAAGAGAAAAATCAGAGGTCATATGATTACAACAGGCTGAGTCAATGAGCCATGAATTACCTGATGAGACAGCAAGGGCAGTTGAATTGGATGAGATCACATGTTTTAATAAGTCCTGAAGATCACTCATATGAAAACTAGGATGAGTGAAATCATCAGATGGGGTGGCAACATCAACAAATGAGGGACTAGCTTTAGAAAGATTCCTGGATTTTGTAGAATGACCCAGAGGACGAGGTGGTCGAGTAGGACAGTTGTCCAGGATATGACCATGTTTATTAGAGATGTCCACGGGGCGGGGCGGGGCTGGGGAATGGATTTTTCGTCCTTGTCCCCGTCCCCGCCCCCCATTTCATTCCCCATCCCAGCGAAATTCCCCGTTTAATTTCGCGGGGATCGGGTTCCCCACGGGGAATTTTTCCCCGTTTTTTTTTTTTTTATCTTTTTTTTTTTTAAATTTATTCTCAACCATAATAAAAATTATTTCTAAATGAATAATTTTCAATATAATTCTATTTAAAGTAAATGTTATAAAATTTCCTAATAAAAACAATAATATACCATAAGTAAAAATACTATAATGTCGAAACAACTTAATTTCTAAAAATTCAAATTTCAATATTACAACATAGACTTTAATTTTTTTTATAACGAAATAGTCTTAAACTAATTCCTACTATAGTTTTTTTTTTTAAAAAAAAATCTATTTATAGGTAATAATATATATATATATATATATATATATATATTATTAATCGGGGAATCGGGGCGGGGAATATATTCCCCGTCCCCGTCCCCGTTTAGCCAACGGAGAAAAAAACTTCCCCGCTCCCTCCCCCATTCCTCGTGTAATCGGGGATTCCCCGCCCCATTCGGACAATACTAATGTTTATGACAATACCTGCACTCAATTTTAGGACAATTAGCAAACTTGTGACCATGAGACGAGGTTTAGAAATCATCAAATGGGGTGGCAACAGCAACAAATAAGAGACTAGCTTTAGAAAGATTCCTGGATTTTGTAGAATGACCCAGAGGACGAGGTGGTCGAGTAGGACAGTTGTCCAGGATATGACCACGTTTATGACAATACCTGCACTCAATTTTAGGACAATTAGCAAACTTGTGACCATGAGACTTACAGTTCTTGCAAAAGAGGGATCCAGATGTGTTGTCTGTATGAGTGGTTTCGAGAACAACTTCAGACTGTGGTGATGAGACTATGCCAAGTCGTTTCTCTTCAAACAGAATTTCTCGAATTGCTGCATCTAACGTAGGTAAAGGATTTCGATGTAGTAAGGCAGCACGGACAAACTCATATTCCGGTTGAAGTCCCATAAGAACTTTAACGAGATGAAGATGATCTTGGCTAATTTTAGTTCGATCGAGCTGAGTCTAAATGGGTTGATGCGTAGCAAGGTCTTCATTGACAAATTAACCAATGTCCTGATTTAGACTAGCAAGACTACTATGCAATTGATAATAATGAACCAGTCCGATTGATTGAAAACAAGCAGATAGAAAATCCCAGAGATTTTTGGCATTATCAAAAGCATCAAATTGAACATGAATGGCAGGGATAGAAGTGTTACCAATCCAAGTCATTATTTGATGATTTTTGCTGTCTCAATCCTTTAATCATTCATGAAATTTGACATCTTCAT
This sequence comes from Trichosanthes truncata, assembly GCA_033996785.1. Taxonomy (NCBI): domain Eukaryota; kingdom Viridiplantae; phylum Streptophyta; class Magnoliopsida; order Cucurbitales; family Cucurbitaceae; genus Trichosanthes; species Trichosanthes truncata. The sequence continues at coordinate 55,350,693 of JAWPNB010000010.1, forward strand.
CAGTCGTATCCTTGCTTTTCATAGGTTTGGAAATATCACCAACGACAATTCGCCATAATTTTCTACCGATCAAAAAAAAAATTCATTTGGTGTGCCCAAGTGATATAGTTTGTGCCATCAAGAATCGTACTAATTGGGTGAAAAATGTCACTTTTCTCCATTATAACAAAAAAAAAAAATTGTGGTTGAATTGAACCAGACCCAAACTGAACCAAGTGATAGACCAAGTGGACCAAACCAGTCAACTAAACCAATCAGGATGAACCAAACCAGTTTTGAGTGAACCAAACCGGTCTAATGAACCCAACCTCTCTTCTTCACGCGGTCTGAGCAAGAAAACAAAAACAAGAAAAATTTTGCGATTTCAACAGAGGGCCAAAACCTTTTGCGATAACCTTGCTCAGTCGACGAGCAACGAACCTCGAATGGCTGGAGTGACGCAGTCAACGAGTTCGCAAGGAGTCGGAGTCGGAGTAGACCTGAGCAATAGAGATGGTGAAGTCACCGAATAGAGTCGAGGTTTGCTGGATAAGCCCGAATCAGATTTGGGTTGATGGACGTTTCCTTAGCGTTGGAATGCTACAGATCTGAGCAACGGAGACAGGGGTCATCAAACACATGTTTGTTTCTGTTTTGTTTTTTTTTAAAGAAACAAGAAATAGAAATAGTTATCAAACATGCTTATGTTTTTAGTTTTTTAAAAACAAGAAACAAGAAACAAGAAACGAAAACAAGAAACGAGAAACTAGAAACGAGAACGTTATCAAACAAGCCCTGAAGGGCAATATACTTTCGAGAGATGAGGTATGAAAAATTGGCTTGGCCAATATAAGGCCGATTACTTGTATATATACATGTGAAGGTAGAGAAATATAGAACGGATCAAATTTGCGAAATATTTGAAGTAACAAAGAATTCTACTTATGAAGATGAATTTTCAGATTCAAACACATTGTGAACAAAATTTATGCAAAAAATTAGGAATGTAAATACTTTCCTTTTGTGTATTATTTGGGAGTATTTTATCCCCCTGTATAGACCATTGCACACATGAAAAATCATTCAATAAAGATTTTGATTAAAATCAACATGGTATCAGAGCCCTAACCCTAGACTTTTCAGCCGCCTGCTACCTCTTACCGCCCTCAGATTGCTCTCCGCAGTCCTCTGTGTCCGCCTCAGATCGACCTGTTTTGTTCAGACTCCTCAAATTTGCTCTTCCTCTTTTGTTTTTTCATAAATTGTTCATTGCCATAGTACTTCAAAATGATAGACAACCTTAATTAAAAGATAATACAGTCTATATCCATTTTAATTTCTCTGTCTTTAGTTTATTTTGTTTTACTTTTCTAAGTAAAACAAGATTGTCAAGTGTTTGAGGGAAGTCTTGTGTTGTGAACAATACATTTTTTTTAATAATACGACATTATAAAATAACTTGTTTTGACTCTTATTTTTAATTTTAGATTATTTTTGTCTCCTCTGGTTCTTTTTTTTAAGGAAATGACAATCATTTAAATTAAATGATTTTGCACGAATATTTATTTTATCAAATATTATAAAACCGAATTTTTATTAAATCTAATGATTCATACATTCAAAAAAAAAAAAAAGTACCTATTGTTTCACATTTTAAATAAAAGAAGAATTAGGAGTAGGGCAATTGGCTTATTGTCTATAAAATTTAGAGTTATGAAATTGAGTATCTCAAATTACCGATTCATTAATCTCACAAGTTAAATAAACTTAAACTTCTAAATCGTAGTTAAATTTTTTTATCAACATGGGAGATAGAGTTTATGACCGAATGATTCTTATATAAATTAGAGATATAAATGAATGCCCATTAAGATCAAAACAAAAGTTCTATTTGTAAAAAAGAAAAGAAAAAAAGTTCTATTAAAAAATAGAGATTTTCTAATTTTAGTATGTTTGGTTTATCTATCAATGATATAATTTACAAGTTCGTATATCAGTGTTTTTAAGAGAAAATTTGAGGTTGGGATATATTTAAGAATGTAATATGTACACACACACAATAATGGAAAAGATAAACAATACAGTACCTATAAAATATAAATGATGCTCCAATTAGAAGAAACAAAATCTTATTGCTGAGAATATTCAAGGGAAGCCATAGGAAAAATACTAATTTGAAAGTGCAACTTCCATGAATTGTTTGCAGAATGGGTTGGTTGTCTTCTTTTTTGATATTTTCGTACCAAAAAAAAAAAAAAGAATGCACCGTTTTTTTTTTCTTTATCGATAGTTGCAAAAATTAACGTGGGAGGAGATTTATAAGGGTTGGAGTAGTTATGATATCTTAACGTTTAGATATTGAATTTAAATTTGAAATTTTGTTTCAAATTTAAACCAAGTGTTTGGTTTAGAATGAATGTTAAATGGGTAAAAATGTTAAAAATTTATACATACATAATTTTTTATGTAGGGTAGTACTAAAAAGAAATTAGATAGTAGGGGCAATATTGATAAATGCTACACAAGAAGGGTAGCTTTTAAAATTTCCCAACACACTATTTACTCATGTCATGCAGATTGTTGAATTAGTTAATATATAAACTCATATATAAGAATTTCAACAAGACTCCCAATTTCCTTTTTTTATTATTAATTATTGTGACCTATTTCCATTTAAGGTGATACTCGCATATAAATTAATAACCTATTTATAACCTTAGATATATTCGAGACAATTTCTATAAACAACGATATATCAGGTAATCATTTTTGTTAAATTTTTTACAGGGAATTTTCAATCCAATTCGTAACTCATATTTTTTGTACACCACTTGTTGTACATTGTGCGGCGTGGCCATGCGCGCATGTTTGTCTCAAACAGAAATTTAAGGAATGAATTTGATTAGAGTGAGAGAATTAGTCATTCCAAAGTTTAAGGAATAGCTAATGATAGGCACATAATCGTTTAACTTCAACCTCTCATTTATCTTTGACAAATTTAGCCAATAAGAATTGGGAGAGAATATTTTACAATATCGATTTTCTTCTCGTATATAAAGAGGTGCAACACTCATTCTAATTTCTAAGCTAGCAATAACGACCAAGGAGAAAATGAGCAAAGTAGAAGGCACAAAAAGGATGGGATTAAGATCAAACTTTGTGGCATTATTACCTTTGTTGTTGTTGTTAGCATCTACTACTAAAGGTCAATCTGTTTTTGATGTCACTAAGTATGGTGCCATACCTAATGCTGATATTACTCAAGTAAGTATATTATTAGTTGGATAAACCATTTCAATTTATAAAGAAAACTTTTATTTAATGAAATAATTCAATTTACAGGCTTTAGCAAATGCATGGAAGGAAGCATGTGCGTCGACGAGTCCAAGTAAAGTGTTGATTCCAAAAGGAGTTTACCAATTAAGTCAATCCAACCTCAAAGGCCCTTGCAAGAGTCCTATTGAAGTTCAAGTTGATGGGACGTTACAAGCTCCTATACACCCACAAGGAGATGGGTTGGTTATTTTGGAATATGTTGATCAGTTGACACTGTCAGGCACTGGAGTTTTTGATGGCCAAGGAAAAGCAGGTTGGGAAAAGAATGATTGCCACAAAAAGAAAATATGTACCAAGCTTCCCATGGTAAACGCTCAAATTATAACAACCTTTTTTTTTGGCCTAATCCCATACATAATTTAATCACATAATGTCAATTAACATATACGTTTTAACTCTAAGAATTTTTTTTTCTTTATAAATGAGCAGAACTTGAAGTTCAATTTCATCACCAATTCAATAGTGAAGGACATAACTTCATTGGATAGTAAGAATTTTCATATCAATCTTTTGGGCTGCAAGAATCTTACTTTTCAACACGTGACAATTACTGCACCAGAGGATAGCCCTAACACCGATGGAATTCACCTGAGTAGTTCAGAAGAGATTTACATTCTCAATACAAAAATCTCAACTGGAGATGATTGTGTGTCCGTAGGAGATAGTAACAAACAAATAACTATTACAGATGTAACTTGCGGACCAGGACATGGCATCAGCATAGGAAGTTTGGGCAAGTACACCAAGGAAAAAGACGTGATAGGAGTTTTTGTGAAAAGATGCAAATTAACTAGTACTACGAATGGTGTCAGGATAAAATCATGGCCAGATTCTGCCGGTGCATTCTTAGCCTCTGACATGCATTTTGAAGATATTGAAATGGTTAATGTCAGCAATCCTATCATTATAGACCAAGAATATTGTCCATGGAATCAATGCAACAAAAAGGTATATGTTGGAATTATGCCTCATTCACTTCAAGATGTATTGAGAAAGTACAAAATTGAGTTATATTTATGTCAATAATGTTTTTTTTTTGGTATGTTTAGATTCCATCAAAAATTAAGATCAGCAAAGTTAGCTTCAAGAATATCAGAGGCACTTCTGCTACTCCAGTTGCAGTCAAACTTGTTTGCAGCAAAAGCATACCATGTGAAGGTGTGGAAGTTGCTGATATTGACCTCACTTACAGTGGAAGCCAAGGACCGATTACGTCTCAGTGTTCAAATGTGAATCCTACCATTTCTGGAAAGCAAAACCCTCGCACATGTGCTGAAGCTGCCTCTATTGATGCTCCATCAACTGACTAATCTTTTTCACAATGACAAAAGCAATAAAACCATTTGAAGTTAATTTTTTTCACAGTTTTTTTTTTTTTTTTTTTTACATTTCAAAATTTTTTAGGTATACTCCATTTAATAGTGCATGCAATGGATCATGTACATGCTTTCAATAATTGTATTTGAATTCTTGAGAGAAAAATCACATCTCTCCATATGATCAAAGATCGTTTCTTGTCAGTTAACTACAAAAGATTGAAAGCAATTCTTGTTTTAAATTGAGAAGCTTATCTTCTTTGCTTTAGAAGAGAATGCCAAATCGTTAAATTTGATTTCTTTGATATTTTCACTATGATTTCTTTGATAGTTCTATTGACATTTAATATAATATTTATATTATCATTTTACTTATTGGAACATAAATATTAACACTTGCCTTGTATTGAAGGCCATAATTTCTTGAATACCCAGCTTCCATTTAAACTCTTCCTTTTTTTTTTTTGTTGGTATTTTTAAGCTTTCATCAAATATTTTTACTATCTCACATGCAGTAAATTTTGCATGGTTGTCCCTTCACCGCCATACTTAAACATTTTTTTATTAGTTGTTTATTAATTAATTTCATGTAATCGACCAAGGACAAAATGAAGGGTGATGTCAATGATAACTTTGAAAATATAAAACCAAACTTGTAAGTTATCTTTAAAAATCATTTCTTATTCATTCTTATTCCAAACTAGGGCTTAGGATATATTTCAAAAACCCTTCAACTCTAGAATCTCATATCATCTAATTCATTTTCTTAAAAATAGTAATAATAATAATAAAAGCTTCATCTTTCAGCCCTCATCTCCCATCTATAAGAACAATGGCTGCCACAACCACCAATTGGCCATCTTATCCCATTTCTCCATCCTCTACTACAAACTAGCTAGCCAGAAAAGGCCACAAAATCTCCTTCTTCATCCCCACACTAAAACCCTTTTCCCAAATTTTAACTCTTTCATCTCTTTCCTAATCTCATCTTCTTTGATTTGACTGTTAACAGTATTCAATAATATTGAATAACTCTCCTCATATTATTAATTATTATCATACTGATATTAATAGAAGTTTACAAAAAGAAGAGTTCTCCACTGAGTACAATGCAAACGATCTTACTGAAATAAAACTAACTTAAGAGAAAATAACAATCATAACAGCTAATTACAACAGTAATTATATTTATATCATATTATCCCCCTCAAACGAAAGGCTAGGAAGCCATTAGTTTGCGCCGAAGAAAGTGTGTAACCGATCAGCAGTCAAAGCCTTGGTGAGAAGATAGCTGATTGATGTGTTGTAGAAACTATTAGAGTAACATATGCAGAGAAAATAGCTCACTTATTGAATTTCTCCAAACAACACGTTATTTATACACGTGTAATACAACTGTTATGATAACATAATAACAGTATATATAAATAAACTTAACAATATGATCAAGTTATTAATTACATCTAATACTCTCCCTTCAAGATGGAGAGTAAATGTTAAAAACTCCCATCTTGCACAGTAAAGAAAAAAACATATTGGTGAAACGTCGAAGGCTCAATCAAATATAATTTATAATATCAATCTCAAATTAACTACTTGTAGTAATAAATAGTGGACCAGGTCGAACCACAAGGAACTGAATAAATTGATTTCAATTAATTGGTTTTCTTAATGACACAAATTGACATGGACTGGGGGGGAGTTAAGCATAAAATAGAGACAGAATGACTAAACAGAGAGCGGTAAAAATAAACGTTAATGATCTAACCACACACCGATTCGAGGCAATTAGGGATTAAACGCAACTTGGATCATAGATATTCAACCAATCAGGCAGTTTCCAGATATTTAAGACTGATCGAACTCCTTGGGACCCCGTAGGAGTCTCCCCTAGGGAACCGAAATTCCAATGTCTAAATCGGTTATTCAACTAATTATCTAGCAGGCTATCTAATTAGAAACATTGAGCTCTTGAGATAGGACAGAACGTGATAATTAATTAAGACTGGCCAATCGAAATTAATCAACACGTGCATTTTAATCCTAAAGTCTACCATGTACACGTAATTAAGCAATTCTACCTAATTAACTGACGTGGCAATCGGCCTATATACTACTCAAATTAAGCTAGAGACCGAGGACACCTATGAGTACCTCTAGCATAGCTAAGAACACTTTTGCACAGTTAATTTGTCAGATCAACCTTACAATCATGCTACTAAGTATAAGCACAAAGATTAAAAGCCATAAAGATGCTGGAAATTTACATTCAAAGTGCTGGAATCTCACAAAATTACATAAAAATCCCAAACCAACCTCGAAACGGCCATAGATGCTTAGCCAGACATTGAACCAAGCCTTCCAAACACTGGATTTAGATAAAAAAAACTCCTAATCTAACTTATTCTAATGAAAAACATAGAGAAAATAGCCTTTACATGGTCTCTTGGCGGCCAAAAATGGAGACAAATAACCAAGAGGACGAAAAAATCTATTTATAGTTATCAACGGAGTGTCTAGACGCTCCCAGCATCTCTGCATCGTCGAGGGAGGCTTCAGGGGACTGCCGATAGCGTCTAGACACTCTGGACAACATCTAGACACTACCAAGCGCAGCACTGGTTATTTTTGCTCTAACTTTTCACTCAGGTGTCCGGATGACCTTCAGTTTGATGCATTGAAACCGTGATTCGACGTAGAATCTCCCAAAACATGCCTTATTCTCAAATCCCTACAAAATGATCAATTAATTATATTAAAACCTCTAAACTAACATGATTTAGACATAAAAATATAGGACTATGTTGTTCCTATCAACTAGCTGACAATGATTTTGTGAAAACATCAGCAAGTTGTAGATGAGTTCAAATGGGTAGCAGTTTAAGAAACCCCTCCGAAACCTTGTCTCGAACAAAATGGAAATCTAGCTCAATATGTTTTGTCCTCTCATGGAAAATAGGATTAGATGCCATGTGTATGGCTAGTTGATTGTCACAAAATAAGAGAGCTTGAGATTGAGGAGGAACATGCAGATCGTTGAGTAAAAAAGAAAGCCAAAGTAATTCACATGTGGTTAAAGCAAGTGCTCTATACTCTACTTCTGTTGAAGATCTAGAAATGGTTGTTTGTTTCTTAGACTTCCAAGAAATTAAGGAAACGCCCATGAATATGCAGAAGCTGGTTGTAGAATGTCGTGTGTCAAGGCAAGATGCCTAATCTGAATCGGAAAAATCTCACAACTGGAAAGATGTGGAAGCAGGGAGAAAAATTCCTTGACCATGGACTGTTTTTAGATATCGGACCAAATGAAAAACAGCAGAAAAATGAGCTTTGGTTGGCTTGGAAACAAACTGACTTAGTTTGCTTACTGCAAAAGTGATATCTGGTCTTGATATAGTCAAATACAACAGTCTCCCAATTATTCTTCGATAAACAGATGGATCGAATAATACATCAACATCAGATTGATGTAATTTAAGATTTGGATCAAGTGGTACTTCCTCTGGTTTCGCCCCAAGTAGACCAACATCCTCAAGTATTTATAGAGTATATTGCCTTTGTGATATACAAATGCCTTTTGATGATCGAGCAAGTTCCAGCCCCAAAAAATATTTGAGTGTACCTAAATCTTTCAACTTGAAACAATCATTCAAGACAGTTTTAAGATGAGAAATAGTAACAATATTTGCCCCAGTAATGATTATATTATCTACATAGACTAATAAGGCAACAAAATCAAAACCAACTCCTCAAACAAATAAGGAATAATCTTCTTTGGATTGCTTGAAGCCAAGAGAGATCAAGGTGTCAGAGAATTTAGCAAACCACTGCCTAGATGCTTGCTTTAAACCATAAATGGCTTTATTAATTCAACAAACAAGTCGCTCCCCCTGTTTATGAGTAATCGACATCGGCTTGTACCCAAGTGATAGATCCATATAGACTTCTTCAGATAAATCTCCATTTAGAAAGGCATTATTCACATCAAGTTGAATAAGAGGCCAATTAGAAGAGACAGCTAAGGTGAGTAAGACACGAACAGTAACTAGCTTTGCAACTAAAGAGAAAGTCTCAATAAAATCCAAGCCTTCTTGTTGTGTGTATCCCTTCGCTACCAAACGAGCCTTGTAATGTTCGATTGTCCTATCAGCTTTATGTTTGATCTTATAAATCCATTTGCATCAGATTGAGTGTTTGTTAGCCGGTAAGGAAACCACATTCCAAGTATTATTTAATTCCATAGCATCAAGCTCATCTTTCATGGCCAATTTCCAATCAGTAAAGGGTAATGCTTGATGGTAAAACTGAGGTTCAAAGTGGGTTGAGACTTGGAGGGAAAAGGTTTTGAAAGAAGAAGATAACTTGTCATAAGAAATGTAATTTTGAATTGGATATCAGGTATTAAAAAGAGGTGAGGGTTGATTATGGGCTATTTTACAGTGATAGTTTTGTAAATAGGTGGGCGTTTTGGGGGTTCTGGTTGAACAGCGGGGTATGTGGGAAAGTTTATTGATCAGAGAGGTTAGGATAGGCTCAAGTGCTTAGTAGGGTCTGTATCAGATGATAGAGAAGGTGAGTGATCATGAGGTGATAAACTCGTTAATATGCTATCATTATTGGTGGAGGACAATGGTTGATATGGTATCTCAAGGTTGAAGGATTTCGGTATCACTGAATTAGGAAGGAAAGATAATTGCTCAGTTGGCAAAGTAACTTTATGGAATGGAAAGATATTCTCATGAAAAATGACGTCATGAGATACAAAGAACCGATAATTTGCTATATCAAATATTCGATAGGCCTTCATCCCTGGAGGATAGCCCAAAAAATGATAGGGATGGCTCTTGGAGAAAACTTATTCCTCTAAGAAGGCAACAAGAATGCAAAACATAGGCAGCGAAAAACTTTCATCATAGAATAATCAGACAATTTTCCAGTTAGCAACTGAAAATGAGTCTTCCAGTCAAGTAAAGGTGAAGGGGTACGATTTATCAAGAAAACAGTTGTTAAGATACACTCACTCCAAAAATGCAATGGTACTCTAGACTGGAAAAACAATGCTCGAGCAACATTTAAAATATGCTGATGCTTACGCTCCACCACTGAATTATGTTCAAGCCTACCAACACATGAGTACTAATGTATGACACCTTTAGCTGAAACAATTCATCAAATGCAAGTTCCAGGGCATTGTCTGATCTAAACACTTTAATTTTCTTATCGTATTGTGTTTCTATCAATTGAAAAAACTATGGAACAACTTGTAAGACATCAAACTTTCTTCGCAAGAGATATACCCAAGTATGCCTTGTATGATCATCAACAATAGTAAGAAAGTATGTATAATCGGAATATGAAGGGGTAGCAAATGGCCCCAAATGTCAACATGTACAAGATCAAAGGCATGAGCTGAACGCTGATTATGAGACATGAATTCTAATCATTTTTGTTTAGCTAAGGGACAAATATCACATGGCATCATAGAAACTTTAATACTATCTATATTCAAGACATTTTGTAAAGCAACAATTCTATTGAGGGTAGGGTGACCAAGCCTGGAATGCCAAAGAAAAGTGGATGATCCCTTTTGTGTACTGCAAATAGCAGCAGAGGAAGATGGTGAAACAGCAGCTTCATCACCATCAAAATCCTCCAAGATGTGCAAGCCATTCTTCAAACTACCCTTGCTAATCTTCTTCAAAATGGACTTTGCCTGAATTTCACAAGAATTAGCATAGAATTTGACTATCATGGAACCATCAGAAGTAAGGGCACTAATAGATAGGAGATTATATTCAAACTAAGGCACATAAAGGACACCATGAAGCACCAATGATTCAGACAAACAGACAGTCCAGCAAATTGTACTGCGATTCGTGCGCCATTTGGTAAAATAACAGAGGTGCGAACTAAAGCCAGAGAGTGAAATGACGCTTTTGAGAAACAGATATCAGCCGACGCCACTGAATCTATAACCCAATCATTTTTAGATGAAATAGAAGGATGTGGACAAGTACCTGCTAAGTAAGAAGTCGTGGCCTCAGAGTCAACTTTAACCGCAGCGAGTTTGGACTGCAACATATTTAATATGTTGTAACACTGTGTAAGAGTATCATCAACAGCAAGAATTGTACCAACATGACCAGTATTGTTGACCATAGATTGATTGATGATAGGATTTACAATCTGAGTAGACTAATTTTGTGGAGCAGAGGCCAGAGAATTAACTTGATGTTGATTCTGATTGTTGCGAGAGCCTGATTTTTGTCGATATGCTGAAGGATAGTCGTGCAACTTGTAGCACCAGTCCACAATATGACCTAATATACTGTAGAGAGTGTAAATTGGTCGTTCTTTGTGTTGACGTCCTGAGTTCTAACTATTTGCACTTCGTGAAACAACACGAGGAATAGTAGGTTGATTAACAGCTAATCCAATAGCAGGATGTTGAAGATTAGGTACTGACTTTTGTTGTTCTTCTTGTGCAATCAAAGAAAAATCCTTATTGATGGTCGGAGGTGGATCCATGAGCAGGATCTGAGATTGAGAATGACCGAAGGATTCAATCAATCCCATCAAGAATTTTATTAGATACTCAAATTGAAAGAAATTTTCAATCGATTTGATGTCTCCACAATTGTAACACACACAGGTGCATCCAGAGCGGAGGTCATATATTCATCCCAAAAACTCTTTAATCGAGAGAAGTACATGGTGACAAACTACTGATCTTGTTTCAAAGTGGACATTTCGCGCTTCAGATAGAAGATTCGAGGTCCATTCCTTTTCTCGAAGTGGTCCCTAAGATCGATCTAGATATCACGCACTGACTCAGAGAAAATGATACACGACGAAATACCTTTACAAACCGAATTCAAAATCCAGGAGATCACAATATGATTGTTCCTCGTCCAATAAGGTAGTAGTTCTCCTATAGGTCGAGGAATAGTGTCGTCGATAAACCCAAGCTTGTTCCTGATGGAGAGGGCAAGAATCATCGATCTGCTCACCAATTATAGACAGAAAATTATAAAGAAAAATTCTATTATTGAAGTTAAAAATCAAAAGTCGAAACTATTACTAATTATAGATAGAGTTTAATGAAAGTTTAGTACCTAATTCACTCCAAAGTGTCTAAGGTACAATTTTTAGATGATTAAATCATCTCGAACTCACTCCAAACTCTTCCGAAAGTGTCTAACTTATCTCCAAATGTCTTAAACTAACCCCCAAACATGCATAGTACTTAATTTTAAATAAATATCGTTCTAACCCTCCAAGGATATATTAAAGAAATGTGTTGAGTCTAGCATTTTGTGCACCAATCGAGTTCCAAGTACGTACATATACAAGGCACTTAGGGATTGTAAGAGAAAAAAATCACAATATAGTCTTCACTGAGCTCAAAATATAGCACTCTAACTCAATATATAACCTTACATTTTAATGTTAAATAGGCTCTATAGGATAAAAATCACAAAATAAGTTACAAATCAAATTACACAATAAACTTAGAATCAAACATTAATCACACACAAAAGGCTCAAAATCAAACTAATCACACACTTGGACTCGATGTCAAAATTTATTCACACAAATATAGGCTCAAAATCACACTTCTAATCACAAGAGAAGTTCCAAATCAAACTTTAATCACATAAAGAGCCTACAAATCACAATTTAATCAAATAATTAAGCTTCAAATCACATTTTGAACACACAATAAGTTCAAAATCACGATTTAATCATACTTTAATTAAACAATAAGCTCCAAATCAAACATCAATCATATAAATAGCCTCCAAATCACACAAATATTCTCCAAATTACACTTTGAACACATAATACACTCAAATAAAAAAAATTAACTTCAAAAGGTTCAATAACCAAGTTTAAATCTTAAATAAACTAACAAAAACTAACCAAGAAGAAAATCCAAGCTACCAACCGAATTTGTAAAAAAAAAAAAACAAAAAGTACTGAAAAGGAAAGAAAACCTAAAAATAACTAGACAAATATAAGTTAAAATTAAATAAATACTTATGGAAATAAAACCCACAAGTTTAAAATGGAACTAGACGATGAGAAACGCAAAAAGTAGTGAATTCCTAAAATTTCCTCCTCAAAATGCCAAAAATTGGACTGCAACCTACAAGAAAAATACAAAAAATAGAAGAGAGAGAGCATGAGTGAAGAAATAGGGAAGAAAATGGAAAAGAAGAAGAAAAAATGAGGCGATGGTATAAGGTTTTGGATGTAGATGGCAGAGAGACAAGGAAGAATAAGAGAGAAAAAGAAGAGAAGGAGAGGAGAAAAAGAATAGGAGAGGTCTAGGATTTTATTTTTCGTGACTTTTCCAGACGCAAACAAAAGCATCGGCATAAGTCTAAAATCAGGAGAAATGAAACACGTGTTTCACTTAATTCATTTCTCCCGATGCAAGCATTTTCATCAGCATAGCCAACTTTTGTCGACGAAATTTGAAAGCGTCGGGAAAAGTCCCGATGAAACTTTTTCCGACGTAAAAAATGTGTCAGCATAAGTCTAAAAATGCATCGGGAGAAGTAAAATGCGCGTTTCACTTAACTCATTTCTCCCGAAGCAAGCATTTTCATCGGTATAGCCAACTTTTGCCGACGAAATTTGCAAGTGTCGGGATAAGTATATTTTTTCTGACGAAAACATAAACTATGTTGATCTCCCCATTATTGTAAGCTCTGTGCCTTTGGTTTTCTTTTTCAATCTCATGCATCTGGTTGATTTTGAAAGGGTTTGTAAGATGTTTTTCTCTAATATTTTAACTTTTACAATTTGGTAAATAGTCTTCATTTTTTAGGATAATGTTTAAGCAACCAAGTTCGAAACTAAATTTTTACTGCTAAAAAATCATATAAAAAATCTAAGATTTTAAAGTTTTCTTTCTAATTTCTCTTCTTTAAATTTTCAAAATTAAAAGATTTTCTATATATATATATAAAAGTTAGAACTAATGACTTTGCCCCTCCCTATAAAAAATTTTGGCTTCACCCCTAGCTCTGATGCAACATTGTTGATCATATAAAATGTGCAGAGTTTAAGGTTCAACTTCATTACCAATTCAACTGTGAAGAGAATAACATCACTCGATAGCAAGAACTGCCATGTCAACATCCTAGGCCGCAACAACCTCACATTTCATGGTGTCAACATAATTGCATCAGAAAACAATCCCAACACTGATGGAATACACATTGGTCGATCAAATGGGATCACAATCACAAAGTCTCGAATCGCAACAGAAGATGATTGCATTTCCCTTGGACATGGAAGCGAACGATTTAAAGTCACCAACGTGACATACGAGCCAAAACATGGCATAAGCATAAGAAGTCTTGAGAAATACATTAATGAAGAACCTGTTGAAGGTGTCATAGTAAAGAACTGCATCATAATGAACACCACTAATGGCGTCAAAATCAAAACATGGCCAGCTTCTCCTGCTACTGGCACAGCCACCAACATGCATTTTTGGACATTATTATGGTCAATGTCAGCCTCTCGATTCTCATAGACCAAGAGTATTGCCCATGGAACCAGTGCAATCGACAGGTGTTGATCACATTCTCACAATGAAATTCTTCTTATCAACTTCACAAATAAACCTTTTTTCAGATTCCATCGAAGATTAAGTTTAGTAAAGTGAGTTTCAAGAACATTAGAGGAAGTTCTGCAAGTCTAGTGGCAATCAAACTTATTTGCAGTAGTGACTTGCCATGTGATTAAGTAAAAGTAGCCAACATTGACCTCACTTGCAATTAAATAAAAGGTCCCATTGCATCCCAATGTACGAATGTGAGACCCATCATTTCGAGAAAACAAAACCCTCAAATCTGCTCTTCCCCTTATGTTCCCCCATGAATTGCTCATTGTCATAGTACTTCACAGTTCACAATGATAGACGACCTTAATTAAAAGAAGACAGCCTATATCCATTTTAATCTCTATCTTTCGTTCCTTTTGTTTGACTTTTTCCAGTAAACAAGATTAGAATGTTTGAGGGAAGCTTATTGCATGTAAACATGAGTACTACTTTTTTTATTTTCTTTTCTTTTTCTTTTCTTTTTTTTTTTGGTTAAATTACAAGTTTAGTCATTAAACTTTTAAAATCGTGTCTATTTGATCTCTGAACTTTAAAAAGTATCTAATAAATCCTTAAACTTTCAATTTTGTCTCCAATAGGTCTCTAAATTTTTTATTTTATGTCTAATAAATCTTTGACCTATTCAATAATTTTTAAAATTTACGAACTTACTAGACACAAAATTGAAAGTTTAGTATCTCACTAGACATAAAATTCAATTTTATATCTAATAGATTAATTTCCTTTCTAAAATTTTTGAATATATCTAAACTTTTGAATCAACGTCATTATACATTGATTCACTAATCTCACGAATTAAATAAACGTAGACTTCTAAAATTTGTTGGAAACGTAGTAGACACTCGTAACACAACTCAAGAGACAAGAAAAGAAAATTGTTCTCTTACTCATCTAATTTTGGAGAAACAAGAACTTGTATTTTTTGTAAATAACTTCACTTCAGTTTTCTTGATTTCAAATGACAAACCCTAAACATATTTATACTAGTAGGAAAGTACATCAAAAGACATCAATATTAAATACTAATACATAACTCTTCACAAATACATGAACATTCATCAATATACTAATGATTCATGTATCCAACTATTCATGTATATAATTAAATATAATTCATGTATCCAACTATTTATGTATTTGAAAATGTCTAGATTAATCTTAACATGCTCCCTTAATCTAGATTTGAGCAACTCCAAGCCTTTCTCTGAACTTAACAAATAAGTCAAACTTCAGTGCATTCGTAAAAATGTTTGTCATCTAATCTTGAGTCTTGCAATACGTCACTGTCACTTCTTCATCTTTAACCAACTCTTTGATGAAATGATACTTGATTCTAATAAAATCTTAGTTGAACTTTCGTATCAAAACACAGATTACACAAAACTACAGAGACTCAGATTTTTTTTCAAATCGTGAACAAATGCTTCTTGAAATTGTATTCTTCATCTAGCAAGTGTTAGTCCTTATCAAGACAATTATTGTCCCTCACCATCCATTGATAGCATACTTTATTCCCCTCTAATATGTCATTTTCAAACTTATATATGTTTGTAAAAGCTTGAAAATAGATGTGGTTGGAATTGAAGCCGACCACTTACTTGGGAAATCGTATTCCTTAAGCAAGAGATAAGATTTTTAAAGGATTTTTTTTAATTTTTTAATTTAGTAAAAAGCTACTTTTTCCTCCATAAAAATGTTTACTTTATTTCTAGTGTGTTTGGCCTTCATTTTATTGATTAATATTTTTTAAAAATAAATCAATTTTTTCATGATTCTTCACTATAGGACAAAAATGATTTTCATAAATTCAAGCAATTAAAATGTTTTTAGAGTTTACAAAATTGGTTCTTTTTTTTCTTCTTTCGAAGTCTTGTAGAAAATTAATCAGAAACAGGTCCTGATAAAACATACTATAAATTATAGTCAAGCAATAAGATAAAAACTTATGGAGGGGCAAAATTTTACCATTTAACTTTTTATATATATAATCTTTCAATTCTAAAAATTTAGGGAATAAAAAACTTCGAAATCCTAATGTCTTTATATAATTTTCTTAACATAAGACCAATCGAGTGGGGGTAATTATGCTCCCACCTGAGTTCGAACCCTATAAAGTCATTTCATCTCTGATTAATATTGAATTTTACTTGTTGGGCCTTCAACAAATTTTTAAGTACTAAAGTGTTGATATATATAATATTAAATTTATTATAACCTATCAGCATAAAATTTTGGATTGATTGGTGATTTAACACCACCTTCCTTCTTTGCTCCGTCTTGGTGTCCTCATTATTTCCATTGTTAATGACTTTTTAAATTCTAATGTAGGGAGTTTCGTTTTTTTTTTCCTTAATTAAAAACCAGAGATATGGAGTTAGAACAGACAACCTTTAAAAAAACAAAAGGTTAACTATTCCCCTCATCAAGGCACCAATGAAACCCTTATAATATTGATTTGTTCCTTCAACGGTTAAAGTTTTCAATCATTTTTTTTGTCTCCCCTTCACTGTTTTCCCACTTATCCCTTTTATCTTTTTCTCCAAATTTTTTATTGCTGAGAAAGAAAGAAAGAAAAGACAAGAGAGTAATAATGGAAGCAAGATAGAAAGTTTTTTCATTTGGGAACATCCAATGGCCATTTCATTCACAATTTGCATATTTTGGTATTAAATTGCAACAGGCAGATAAAATAAAGAGCTATTTGCAAAGCCACTCTAAATATATAAAGCCCATTTGCAATTAGAAATTTAAGAAGAAAATATATAATATAGTCAAAAGAATAGAATAATATGCAAATAGTCAATAGTATATATATCAAAATTGAATTTATATAGTAATTATTGAGAACAATAAGTCACTGGTTTAATTAATTAAAATTTTTAATTAATCAATTATAAAATTATTGGTTAACTAGTTTTCATTAACTTTTAGTTACGATAAAAGTAAATCACTAATTCGCAACGACAATCAATGATTTTAAAAAAAAAAATCTGATATTTATATAAATTAAAATTTTAAAAAATAAACAAAAAACTGACTCTTTTGAAAAGGAAGTATAAAGTTTGTCCCTTAACATAATTTTTTAAATATTTAACTCAACTTCATTGCTCTAGCTATGTAGCTAGCGTTAACTCAAGCATAATTCTAATAAATTAATGATTTTACTAACATTCCATCCTGATGTGATGTTACTAAGTACACAGTACGAATTAGTGACATTTTCCCCCAATTTAGGTTTAATTTGGTGGCTCATGAGTCCCAGAATTAATTAAACATCAATTAAGTTTTATTTCATGCAGACAAATGATAATTATTTTTCATACTAGTTATAAAAGTTTTTAAAATTTTTCCTTTTTTTAACATAAATTAACCTCTGTATTTACTTCTTCCTTCCTCCAAAGATAGTTCTATTTCATTGATTAAAAAATGTTAAAAATCGAACAACATAAAAATTCCTCTTTGTAATAAGAAAAAGGTGAAAGAAGCTATAAATAAAGGGCTATATGCAAATTGCTCTTTAAAAAAATGTTTTTGATTCATGAATTGAATTCGTATAGGGTCAAAAAATCAATAGCTTATTTTAGTGAATTTGCTAATCACATTTACTAATTTTATAAGTTACCTAAACTCAAACTTTTTTAAACTCGTTTCATTTTTTAAACTACACACTAACCTTTATGAATTCAAATTTTTAAAAATAAATTTCTTTATATAAACCAAAAACATATCGTAAGAATATAAATTTTGCAACCTCTCTCAAACCAGAGATTCCCTTAATTGATTTTGGTGCAGAAGGCTTAGAAATCTCTAGATATAGTATGATCAAATAAGTAACCTAGAAACATGAATACAACCAAATAAGGGTTTGGTTCAATAAACAAAAAAATCTTCTATTGTGGGGCATAAAATAATGATTTAAACCAAACAAACAAAAAAAAAAAGAAAAGGAATCCTCTTCACAACATAGTGAGGAATAAATTGAGAAGTTGAGAATAATGATGAGATTCAATTGATGAAAAGAAGAAGAAAAAAAGGGAAAGTTACATTGTATTAGAGAAGAGTGGCAGTCACTGCCACTCCACCACCCACTCAAGTGCACATTAGCTCCCATTGAAAAGCAAAGTTGGAGAGTGTTGACTCTCTTTTATTCTGTTTTCTTCCCACCTAATTATTATGGATACAATCCTAAAAACCTCATCATTCCTCTTTAACTTCAACTGGGTCTAAACTTTCAAATTTTGAACTCTTTTTCAAATAGTCTTTTCTATTATTTCTTTGACTTCCCCCTTGATCCATTAATTTCTTACCCAATTTTCCTCCAAATTTTGTGCCCAAAAGAGAGATTTTTATTGTCATGTCATGCAAATTTCATAGAATAAGGCATATGGGTTGAGTTCATATGTCCTTCTAATTCAAAATAAAAGCAAAAGATAGAAAAATTACATTGAAAAAATTTGTACTTTGTGAAGTAATACATTATTTTATACATGACATGTACATATAGGAAACCCAAGTCCAATTCAAACACCAATCCGAGCATAACTCAACGATTTAAGCATGAGTAAACATTTCGATCGAAGATTGAAATTCCTACCCGATGATTGTAATACAATATTCTAAAAAAAAGGTAAAAAAAAATGAAAATTTCCAATCCAAACTATGACCCAATGGCTCTATAACAATTATAATCTGTACCATCGATTTGTCTATATGAAAACCAGATCCAATCGAAACCACGGAAACCCATTTACATTAATATTGCATATCGCATGCTGTCGCTTACCATAAGATGATTCACTTCCGATATTCTGGCGAACTCGCCGGAGACCCACATCCCGTCGACGCCATTAACGTGAGGTTGAGAGAAGCAAGAGAGAAGCGAAAATGGGGTTCGAAGAACACTGTAAATCATCGAAAACCCATATGAATTTCCCTCTCTCCGGTCGCCGTCGACCACCCTTCCGCCGCGGTCAACTCTGCCGCCTCCGTCCCCGCCGCCGTTGTACATGCTTTCATCTGCCACTCGTGGGCTCTTCCTTATGTTGTGGAGGTTTCTTCTCACCGCCGCCGCCAACCACCACATCTGATATTTGAGATTTGTTTTTTGGTTTTTACAGAGCAAGGAAAGAGAAAGAGAGGATAATTTGGAGAAGAAAGCTATGAAGATGGAAGTTTAATAAATGGGAGGTTTTGATATTGTAGTTGGTGGTGTTTATCATGTAGGTTTATGGTTGCCTTTTTAAGGACTTTTGAATTTTTTTTTTATGTGTATATATTTGTTTTGGGGTCCATTCATATCCAACCCAACATGCCGACAATGTTACCTAATTATTCACAAATCAAGCTTCTTTTTTGAGTTTTGGTTTTATTCAAGGCAACCAAGAATTATTGGAAGAGGTTGAAACAATGTGGCTGGTAATTTTATAGATGTATAAGAGAGAAACTACAAAATGTGTTTGTTTGAACATATGTTGAATGGTTTTAAGGTTAGACTAGAGTATACATATTTTGAATCTACGTTAAATGGTTATTAGGGTGTACTAGCTATATTGCGGCAGCTACTTTCCATAATTTTTTCAATTAAATAATTTTGATTTTCTAAATGATAGTAGGGTGGAGAGAGAAAGAAAGGGAGGCAATCGCGCCCATAGATTGTGTTATGTGCAAAAGTTTATATTAAAAAGTTATTTAAACTTTTTATAATTGGTTTGTCTTGCTAAATTTTTAAAAGTGAAAGATCTTATACTGGGGGTAATTTTATAGATAATGGAATTTAAATAAACAATAACAAAATTGGAGTAGTTTTCAAAATAATAATTTATAAAATGTAAAAAAAAAAAAAAAAAAGAAATTACAAATCTAAGGTAATCATGAAAACTATTGTTTAAAATAGGGTAGCTAAATCGTGTACTTGGTACACGATTTCCATGTAGTGACACGTTAGCTTTGCGACGTGGAACTTATGTGTTTTACGTGAAACTCATGTACATGACACACGATTTACATGGTACTCGTGGAACATATACACGATTTACCTCTTTTTATTTTTTTTCCTTTCTTTAATTAATGCATCATATTAAACTACCCATTTCGTTTTCATTTAATTTTGGTACTTTTAAAAAATATTAAAATTAGTCATTATTGTTAGTTTTGGAGTTAATGTTTATCGAACTTGGTAAAATAATAATAATAATTTCATTTAAGAAAAAGATACAATGTGAATATGTTTGTAAAATTATATTTATAGACGGAAAGCTAATAGAGATTATATTTTTTTAACCACAAACTAACAATGTGAACTAATTTTATGATTTATTGAATGTATCAATATTAAATTTGGACATTTGAAAGTATAGGGGCTAATTAAAATATAACAAGTCCCAAAATGATATTTTAACCCATTAGTTTATATATTTCTATATTAGAAGTATGACTAAAATTTTTATATAAGTATAGTTGAAATAGCAAGTAAGAGTTTTTAATTTTTTTTAAATTTATAAGAATTCATAGAATTATTGTAGTTTCTTTTTATGTAAATATTTTATAAATAGATATTTTTTGTTATATGAATTGATATTTTATAATAAATAGATTTGAATTAGTTACATAAAATAAAAAACTTTGTTTTATTTTTATTGGTTGATATATAATAATAATAATAATAAAAGGAAAAAAGGAAAAAAAATATTATATTCAAAAAGTTTGAGTGTTGCGTGACTTAAACTTTAGCCCTGACAAAAGCTATAAAAAATATCTAAGGGGGTTGCCACTAGGCCAAGGGCAATATTATAGAATTATACTAACATTTTATTAAATATAAATATAGTGAATTAGGCCAAGAAGTGGAACTCGTGTACGGTGTACACGATTTTCGAGGTGGAACTCATGTACGGTGTACACGATTTCCGTGGTGGAACTCGTGTATGGTGTACACGATTTTCGTGTCGTTCCATGTGGCGATTTTTGCCTATGTGGCATGACGTGTCAAGTAACTCACGTCCCGAGGTCGCGTTTTATTAATGAAAACGTGTACATGGGCCACTAGTTAGCTAATTCGTAACCTATGTACACGAGTTAGCTACCCCAAATCTGGAATTAGTTTGAAAACTATCATATTTTTGTTTTTTTTTTAAATTACATTATTTAAAAAAAAAAATCCCTTATATTGTATGAATTTTAAGAATGTAAAACTTTGTCACTTCGTATGAAAAGTTTTCGCTCCACCCTAAATAAGTTTCGTATCATAATAAGTTTGATTAACAAATATGTGAAAATATATTATTTGGTTCCTAAAGTATATATATCTTTATCAAATATGTCTATAATATTTAAAAGTTTTAATTTCATTCTTTTACAAAAAAAATTCATTAATTTCTACCTCATAATTAATTTTGTTAAAGTTGAAGAACATAATGGTTGATGCGACATGTGATGTGTATTGTGTGAAACCTTATCTAATAGGTCTTTTCTTAAATACCTAGGTGACAATATTTTAATTGAGTATGGTTTTAATTTAAGTAGAACCGTGTAGATTTTTAAATCAACTATAATAAGTCACTTAAAATAATACCTTTTGAAATTCACACATCACCATTCACTTTTCAAATTCAAAGATATTGGGTAAGGACGTATTTGAAAAGTTTTGAAATATAAGAGATAAAATTCAAACTTTTACTTCTAAAAAAAAAGTTGAAACTTTTAAAATATATTTTTGAAGAAATTGAAATATATATATATATATATATATATATCAAAGAGCTAATGATGTATTTGACCTGATTAGTATGTCATTTTTCACGTAATAGATTTTGTTGCTGGCTAGATAAATAGCCGAAGTCTATTGCCCTTAGATTAAATAAATAAATTATTTTACCAAAAAAAAAAAAAAAAGACTCAAACATTTAAAAAAAAATAATAAAAAATGGTTCATGTATGGCTGAGGTTACGAGTAGATCTTTTCCTAGCTAGGTTTGACCGATCTATCAAGTATCACTACACAGTTTTAATCCTATTTTAGTTTAGAGCTAAATCCTCATGGTTTTCTTTGAATCTATCGGCTCTGTTGGATAACCATGTTGTTTGTGGTTTTTCTATTTTTAAAAAATAAGAATTTTTAGGCCCGTTTGATAACTATTTAGTTTTTTGTTTTTAGTTTTTGAAAATTAAGCCTATAAATACTACTCACATTTATAGGTTTCCTTGTTTTGCTATCTACTTTTTACATGTGTTTTCAAAAACCAAGTCAAGTTTTGAAAACTAAAAAAAAATAGCTTTCAAAAATTTGTTTTTGGAATTTGGAATTTGGCTAAAAATTCAAATGTTTTCTTAAGAAATATGAAATCTATTGTAGAGAAATGATGATAAAAACATGCACAATTTTCAAAAACCAAAAATCAAAAACTAAATAGTTATCAAACGGGGCCTTAATGTTCCATAACTGTTTTCTATTTTTTTAAAACCAGAAAATCAAACATGTTTAATAACTTTTTTTAGTTTTCTGTTTTTTAAAAAGTTAGAGGGATCGATAAAGAGATGTGGTAGAGAGCAAAAAATATGTGAAGAGATAAAAATAAAACTCTAGAGACAGGTAATGTAACGACCCGAATTCCTACGACACTCTAGATGCGGAAGCACGACCTAGTTACCTCGCTCATGCCCGAAATTTCGGCAGCATGACGACGTAACTAGGAGAAAACCAAAATTTACAACAACCTGATAAGAAGGAAAAACACTTCTAAGATTTCATACAAAGACTCAGCGCCCCACAATACTACACAAAAGACGCTGAGATCACAATCAGAGATGTAGACACGAAAGATCTCCTATAGTCAGTAGGGGTGTTCAAAAAACCCGATGACCCGAAAAATCCGATCAACCCAACCCAATTCAACAGTTTGGGTTGGGTTATCAACTTGTTTGGGTTGGGTTGGGTTCAAACAACTAGAAACTTTATGGGTTGGGTTGGTTCGTGGGTTCACCAAAAAGGAGTTTGGGTTGAACCGAACCAACCCGAACTTCTTATTAATTTAAAAAAATAATTTTTTTACTTATATTACAACTATATGTACATATATTTATTTTAATTTTATAATTATTTTTAGATTATTTATTATTCAACAACTTTTTAAAATAAGTTTTTGAGTCTTTGGAAGGTAAAAAATTCTTGATATAAATTGAAATTGAATTGCTAATCTTAATTCAATATTTAAAAATAAATAAATATATATTTTATATATCAATACTTAACTTTTTCTTAAAATAAAATTTTGAGTTTATAACCCGAACCAACCCAACCCAAATATTTCATGGTTGGGTTGGGTTGGGTTCATTATTTAATAAGGGTTGTTTGGGTTGAAGAAATTTGCAACCCGAATAATTGGGTTGGGTCTAAAACGTACCTCAACCCGACCCAACCCAACCCACGAACACCCCTAATAGTCAGAATTTACAAGATAACATAAGTACAATTTACAACTGATCCTACAACCCAATATACAAGTAGTTTAACAGAGAATACACAACAAAGGAAAACTAGAAGAGGTCTACTAGTATCTCCATAGCTCCGTCAGGTCTTCGACTCGTCATCCACCTCGTTGATGTATGTTACCTGTAGAAAAACAAACAATGTAGCATGGGTGAGTATAATTATACTCAGTAAGCAACCCTCTTAGTAAACCAAAGCTTAAAGGAATCATACCAAGAAAGATATTGCCCTTACTCACACTCGTGCTCAATATCGAGTACTTACACCAAATGACCATGAACTCATTTACCCTACCTCGACTTTAGCCATTCTCAGACCCTAACTTCATGTCATACCCGCGAGTTCTGTAATCTATAACCCAAACCTGTGAAGGCATATAACCCCCACACTCATCACAATAGAGAAATCACCCCTGAGCTAGCACACAGGCGATAGAAAACGCATTCCCTACGCTCAACATAATGGGAAAAACACCCCTAAGCTAGCACACAGGCGCTAGGGAACGCATTCCCTACGCTCAACATAATGGGGAATTACCTCTAAGCTAGCACACAGGCAACAGGGAACGCATCCCCTATGCTCATCATAATAGGAAAATCTCCCCTAAGCTAGCACATTGGCAATAAGGAACGCATCCCTTATGCTCACCACATTACACAAGTTCTAGGCTTACAAACTTGCACGAAATGACAGAAACAGGGTTGATAACGCTAATCCAATGGCTTTTAACCAGATTTAATGCTTCGAAAATCCCTAGATAAAATACCTTTCTCAGGGCCACGCCCTCCTCCTGATCCGGAGTTAACAATTACAACCAACATCTCATAGTCAAGCTCCATGCACTTAAGCAACTATGGCTCAAATTGGATTTAGTTTACTCTCACTTAACCAACATCTCATTCAATATCAAGCAATACTCAACCATCAATAATCTAATAATTTTGCCATATTGATAAAATAAGCTTGTCACATACATTTATTACAACAAGGGCTTTATAAATAAATCCAATGGCTACTTACCTCTCAATTGACCAAAGATCGAAACGCTTCTCTTCTTAGGACGATGTTAGCTTAAATCTTATCAATTTAGAGATAGCGCCCAACTTGTTACAACTTCCAAAAATCGATTCCTAGCAAGCACAAAAGTTCCAATTTCTCTATAATAACTCAAACAAATCAAAAATCAACTACCTAAAACTTACTTAACCTTAAAAGCCCAATTCTAAATGCCTTGAACCACAAAGCTTACCTATCTTCGTATCTAAAAGTTGCTGGATTTAAACTCGATACAACTCAAATTGGATAATTTAGTCTCCACCATAATTGGTTTATCCTAAAGTGAATTCCATAAGCTAAAGTCAGTCCAACCATTCAAACAGTGCTTAAATAAGCAAACAATTCCTTAAATTCCTAAATTTCATAGCCGAAACGCTTACCCACTGCCCAACGAGCCAAGATCTCACTGGAACAAATTCTAGAATGCCCAAAATTGACTTCAAGACCACTGTTATTGCATGAAATTGCCGGAAAAGCTTTCATCACTCATTGTTGGTGAAAAGAAAAGAGAGAGAGAGAAAGATAGAGGGAGAGTCGGGAAGAGGGAGGGGAACTGAAAAAGAAAGGAATTGAGAGGGAGGGAGATTGAGAGAAAGGGACCAAAAGGGAGACGGAGACAGAGAGAGACAAAGGGGAGGGAACCGAGAGGGAGGGAGCGAAAGGGAGAGGGAGACCGAGAGAAAGACAGAGGGGAGGGAAACCGAGAGGGAGGGAGCGAAAGGGAGAGGGAGACCGAGAGAGACAAAGGGGAGGGAAACCGAGAGGGAGGGAAGGGAATTCGGGAGAGGGAGATCCAGAAATGAGGGGATAAGGATGATTTTTTTTTTCTTTTATATAATAATAGTAATAATAATAATAATAATAATTTGTTTTAAATTGTTTTAAACTTTAATTTTAATTTTAATTTTAATTTAATTTGATTTAATTTTAGTTTAGTTTTTTTTTTTTTTTTTAAACAGAATGTTACAGGTAAGTTTTTTTTAGAGAAAAGTAAAAAGTGGTAGATTTAGAGAGATAAAATAAAAATATTTAGGAGAGATATGTTAGAGAGACTATTAGTTAGAGTTCTTAAAAAATTAGAATATCAGTTAGATAAAGATATAAATTTTAAGAGAACAAAATTCAAATAAAAGGAAAAATTTTAGAGAGGGAATAAAGTTGAGAGTAAAAAATATGACAGAGAAATGAAGAAAAAAGAAAAATTGTAGTGAGAGAAAATTTAAAGAGAAAAACTTTAGATAGAAAAGTTAGAGATATATTTATTAGAGAGAAAAATAAATAAGAGCGAAAGAAAAGTCAAAGATAAATATATTAGCGAGAAATATAAGTTTAGGGGGAGAAAATATTAAATTTTTAGAGAGTGAAAAATGAGACTAATGTTAGAAGAGATAGAAATGAAAGTTATAGAGAAATGAAGGGTTTTAGAGAAATAATAGAAAATAAAAGTTTGAAGCGAGCTTGTCGAGGGCTCGTCAAATTAAAATTTATAAACCGATCCTAAGCTACTTGTAGCATTGAGTGGACCGGGTCGATCTCAGGGAACCGAATATTAATTTCTCAAATTAAATTTGCCAAGGAGAAAACAATTAAAAAAGGGGGGGTTTTGTGTTTTTTTTTTTATTAATAAAATAAAACATAAGCAAATAAAAGAAAGATAAACCAAATCTTACCAAATTCCAATCTAAAGGTGCGGTTCTACTCAATTGCAAAAATTGATCATAGACACTCAAAATATTTAAACTTAACAATGCAAGCACTTGGTCAACTTATTAGGAAACCCCAAAAAGTAGCAACTTCCCTAAAGTCATTAACTCTAACAAACGTCAAGTTAACGCTAATTACCTAAACAATTTTTGACGAAACCGCCCTAATTTATTTAGATAAAGGCATTACGTGCTTTGGAAGGACCAAGACAACTAATTAGATAAAATAACTTTAATCTAATTAAGATGCTCCTTTGATTCCTAGAATTAAACATGCAAGCCATGTAATATGGAAACCCACAAAACATACACATGTGATAATCCTAATGCTACCGGTTCATTCAACATGACAATTACGGATCATGATCATGATTAGCAATAAAACATGTAGAGTGATTAAGGCGTCAATTTAATCAAAATACATACTTATAAAATTAACACGAGAATTAAAGAACACTTGCAATTGAAAGAAAACTACGTTAAGGTTCAAACCTCACAATATTGCAATTGATTACAACCGACCTCTGAATTGGGAATGCGAAGTTTAGCCGAGCATCGTGATAAAATTTGATATCATTATTGTCTAAGGAGAAAAGAGAAAAGGAGTCTAAAAACTCTCTAAAAACTTCTAGGCCAAGAGGCCAAAAAAGGATCCCCCTTGCTGTCCATAAGAAGGCTTAAATAGCCTTCAAGTAGACAACTTACACAAGTAAGAAACCCTAAATTCTAGAAAGATGTTTTCCCAAAACAATTAGGGAATAATATTTAAAATAAAATAAAATAAAGTAAATAATGTTCTCTCTTGTAAAATGCGGGAAAATACATCTAAAACTCGAAAATCCTTCCCTAAATTCTCAAAACAAACATAGAAAGTTGCAAATAAGGAAAGTTTCTGGATTGCGCAGTCTTCATTATTTTGCCCATAACTTCTTCTCCAAACCTTTGATCAACGTGATATTTATATGGTTGAAAATATCATTCCGAGATCTTTAAAATGATATCTAATTTGGATATATTCCCAAACGTGAGCAGCAAGATAATGGGAACGAAACTTGGCACAAAATATTCTCGGGTACAGCAGTTTTCTAGCAGGAGCAGTAATCACTCAAAATGCCATAACTTTCATAATACTTATTGGAATGCAATGAGTCTTATACCGTTGAAAAGATAATTCAATAAGCTTCGATTTGATACCAAATTTGAATATATTTTCATCTCGAAATATCATGATATGATCGGTCAAATTTGGTATAGAAATTTAGTTGCTCAAATCACCTCCAATTTGGTCCGAATTAATTCCGAAATGGTGCAAACTCTTCAAAACATGTGAATTGCTTGAATCCCTAAAAAAATAATAATAAAACACATAAAATCCTTCTAATTAACAAGAAATAAGTGTAATTAAATAGGACTTTATAGGTCCTATCACAACCCCCAACCTAAATCTTGCTAGTCCTCGAGCAAGGTAGAACTAAACAATCCTATGACTAATCAGTTGCATATCAATGACTCTAATCTCAATGCTTTAGGCAACAAAACATTTGCAATGGAAGAAAACAATCAAACACATTCAATCAATGAGAATTTTAAAACTAATATCTTCATCCCTTATGTGTGTGTGTGTATAGCTCTCCTTTATCTAAGTTTTTATAAGCCCGAGAAGGTTTTATTTGATCCTCAACTCGTTTTCCCCCTACTTCTGACTTTAAGACCAATTCTCAAGCTTCCCTACACTCAAAAGGATAACACGAAACTAAGGTGCCCCGGGGTAGGCCTACCCCCAAACTTACTTTTTTGCTTATTTTGATGAGCGCTAGCTTTCACACATCCACTGTAGGGACCCTTATCCAGAGCACTTGCTCGATGGATGGCCTGACTGATCACAGTAGAGGTAGCTCTTTTTGCCCTTAGACTTTTAAAACATGCAATAATTGTTTTTTCTTTACTCGAGTTTTCATTTTATCACAGTAATAAAGGCAAATAAAACATGCAATTACTCCTAAGTTTCACGTTATTCAACATCATGCAAGTAGACTCTTAAACTAGTTCCTAAAATCTTTCGAGGTGACAACAAGAATCCAAACCAAATAACCCAATCTTAAGCCTTCAAAACCATAGACAAGAGGGCTAAGTGCTCAAAAAGTATAAGGGAATCAGAAGAAAATTTTAAAATAGGCTTAAATCAAGCATGCATCTTCAAGTTTCAACCATTTCAAATGGGATTACCTAAAACACATCCTAGATTGTCATAACCACCTAATATGCAACTAACTAATCATACAATTTAAGCTCAAATTTTTTTTTTTTTAAATTAACGCTCACTGCTCAACATGCTGATGAATAACCCTAAACATGCAAATCTAACGTTCTCCACCCCCAACCTTAATTGATACATTGTCCCCAATGTATCACTAAACAGAGTTACAGAAACAAAAAGCAAGAGGAACAGAAAAACTCCCCTAATTTTTGGATGGCTTGTAGGTGGTGGTGCATCTTTATTCTCAATTTCTCCTCTCAAGTGCAACACCTACAAAAGAAAAACAAAAAAAAACTACGAAAAGGAAATAAATCATTGAAAGGTAAACAAATAAAACAATTAAAGCACATGGGTTGCCTCCCAAGAAGCGCAAATTTTTAATGTCGTTATGCTCGACAGGGTTCGTAAGTGTCAGGGCATGTAAAATTCTTCTACTTTCTTCGGTCCCTTCTTGCTTGAATCAATGTAACCTTCCAAGTTTAGAAGGCTTTCCTGTTTCTCTAGGGTACCAGACAGATCATTATTTTTGTTATTTTTTATATAAGGAATGAAAGGCAAAAAGTAAGACTCAACTAACTTAACTGACTCAAAAGAAACAAAAGACTTTAAGTACTCACGAGAATAAAGAAAAGGCAATTCAAAATTAATAGGAGAGTTAGGGAATAGAACAGGCGAAGGCTTTTTAGCCTCCAACTCTATCACCTGAATCTCCTCTTTGCGTGTAAGCTCGGACTCCTCCTTAACCTCACAAATTACCTGTTCTTGGCATGGCCCAAAATTCAAAACTTCCTCGTCACTGTCGGTGTCGATTTCCTCAAAAAATCTTTCCTCAGTGATGTCAAAAGAGTATTGCTCTTGTAGACTCTCCAGTCTTCTCACGGAATCAGCCAACTGGGTAATTTGGTCACCCAGACTTTGCATTCCAGCGCGAGTCTCCTCTTGAAATTGGAGATTTTCCTTTTGAAATTGGAGATTTTTCTGCTGAAACTGAAGAGTATTATTAGCAATTTGGTAAACTATGGCCTCTAAAGATGTACCTGAGTCTAAAGTTTGAAAGTATTGACTCGATTGCTCCTCCTGGTATCCATATCTAAAGCTAGATTGATCCCATTCAAGATAGGGACTATAAGGCTCAAAGTTCATTTGATGACCAGGAAATTCTTCCAAAGTGTAAGTATTTGGCACAAAGTTCCATTGCAGCTGAGGGCATGCTTCGGTGGGGTGTCCTTGCAACGAGCATAATCTACATGTCTCCACTGTTTGAAGCCTTCCTACAGCCACTTAAAGAACAACAGAGGTTAATTCAGAAATTTGAGTTTTGAGCTCACTAACCTCATCAATATATGCGGCAGCTCCACCATTTGTCCAGTAGTGCTGAGAATAATCTGCCATTTAAAGAACAGATAAAAAAAAACAAAAATACAAAAGAATATATATATATATATATATATATATATATATATATATATATATATATATATATATATATATATTTTAGAGCAAATTTAACAAAGAGAAACTAATAGTGGTTCCCCGGCAACGGCGCCAAATTTGAAGCGAGCTTGTCGAGGGCTCGTCAAATTAAAATTTATAAACCGATCCTAAGCTACTTGTAGCATTGAGTGGACCGGGTCGATCTCAGGGAACCGAATAATAATTTCTCAAATTAAATTTTCCAAGGAGAAAACAATTAAAAAAGGGGGGGTTTTGTGTTTTTTTTTTTATTAATAAAATAAAACATAAGCAAATAAAAGAAAGATAAACCAAATCTTACCAAATTCCAATCTAAAGGTGCGGTTCTACTCAATTGCAAAAATTGATCATAGACACTCAAAATATTTAAACTTAACAATGCAAGCACTTGGTCAACTTATTAGGAAACTCCAAAAAGTAGCAACTTCCCTAAAGTCATTAACTCTAACAAACGTCAAGTTAACGCTAATTACCTAAACAATTTTTGACGAAACCGCCCTAATTTATTTAGATAAAGGCATTACGTGCTTTGGAAGGACCAAGACAACTAATTAGATGAAATAACTTTAATCTAATTAAGATGCTCCTTTGATTCCTAGAATTAAACATGCAAGCCATGTAATATGGAAACCCACAAAACATACACATGTGATAATCCTAATGCTACCGGTTCATTCAACATGACAATTACGGATCATGATCATGATTAGCAATAAAACATGTAGAGTGATTAAGGCGTCAATTTAATCAAAATACATACTTATAAAATTAACACGGGAATTAAAGAACACTTGCAATTGAAAGAAAACTACGTTAAGGTTCAAACCTCACAATATTGCAATTGATTACAACCGACCTCTGAATTGGGAATGCGAAGTTTAGCCGAGCATCGTGATAAAATTTGATATCATTATTGTCTAAGGAGAAAAGAGAAAAGGAGTCTAAAAACTCTCTAAAAACTTCTAGGCCAAGAGGCCAAAAAAGGATCCCCCTTGCTGTCCATAAGAAGGCTTAAATAGCCTTCAAGTAGACAACTTACACAAGTAAGAAACCCTAAATTCTAGAAAGATGTTTTCCCAAAACAATTAGGGAATAATATTTAAAATAAAATAAAATAAAGTAAATAATGTTCTCTCTTGTAAAATGCTGGAAAATACATCTAAAACTCGAAAATCCTTCCCTAAATTCTCAAAACAAACATAGAAAGTTGCAAATAAGGAAAGTTTCTGGATTGCGCAGTCTTCATTATTTTGCCCATAACTTCTTCTCCAAACCTTTGATCAACGTGATATTTATATGGTTGAAAAGATCATTCCGAGATCTTTAAAATGGTATCTAATTTGGATATATTCCCAAACGTGAGCAGCAAGATAATGGGAACGAAACTTGGCACAAAATATTCTCGGGTACAGCAGTTTTCCAGCAGGAGCAGTAATCACTCAAAATGCCATAACTTTCATAATACTTATTGGAATGCAATGAGTCTTATACCGTTGAAAAGATAATTCAATAAGCTTCGATTTGATACCAAATTTGAATATATTTTCATCTCGAAATATCATGATATGATCGGTCAAATTTGGTATAGAAATTTAGTTGCTCAAATCACCTCCAATTTGGTCCGAATTAATTCCGAAATGGTGCAAACTCTTCAAAACATGTGAATTGCTTGAATCCCTAAAAAAATAATAATAAAACACATAAAATCCTTCTAATTAACAAGAAATAAGTGTAATTAAATAGGACTTTATAGGTTATATAGAGATGAAAATTTAAAAGAGAGAAATAGAAATAAAAAGTTGTATAAAAAATGAAAATTTTAGAGAAATAAAATTTTGTTGGAGAGAAATATGTAAAAGAGGGGAAAAGGCATAAGGAGAAAAATTATTTTTTGAAAAAAAGAAATCTATTTGTAAAAACTACTTTTTTTTTTTTTAATTTACTCCCAATTTCAAAAACGTTTTTTTTTTAAATAGAATTAGTTATCAAACAACCCTATTTTTTAAAAATGAAAAAAAAAATTGCTATTAAACAGACTCTTAATCACTCATATTCATTTTAATAAAAATAGAACAAATTCAAACTCAAACACCTAAGAGGGGTGTTTGGTGTCACAATCGTACTAATAAGAGAGTAGATTGTGAACCTCACAGAGCAGACAGATGCAAAGGCGGCACGCGAGTGTCGCCGGTCGGGCCACGTGAGGGCCAAGTTCAGAGAAGTGCCATGATGCGACCGAGGAGGACGGTGCATCATCTAACACACCAACATATGTGGGCTTGAATGCCAAGTTGAGATTCGAGTAAAAGAGAAGACAACCATGTCGTCCGAGGTGTCATGACAAGCTTAGTGGGGGCCAGATGGGGCCTCGGGCCATAGTCTCGAAAGACGGGGTTTCGTAGTGATTTTTGACGAGCGACTTTGGAGTTAAGTTTGTATATGGGCAAGATGTAAGCTCGTCAGATTTCGTGTCGATCGGAGTCCAGACGAGCGCTCCACGCTGGCGTATGATCCCTCGTCAAATTGAAGTGCAAAGGTGACAGGAGTCAAAATCTCAATATGCTACCTTAGAGGGAGGCATGGTGTTGGCTCTCCACCACCCCTGGGCCTCAGGGCCTAAGCGAGCTACCCCATGGCACATGCGTGTGTCACATGGTGTGGGCGAGCGTCTGCAAGACGAGTGTCTTGGGCGTCTTCTTATGGAATGGGTTTTCCTAAGACAGTGTCGGGTGGCACGGGTGTGCCGACATTGCGCCCCTTCTCATGGGCTAGAGGTTCCACCATAGGACTCGGCATGGGCACAGAAGGGTCCATGCCTCGATATGACTTGGATGGATGGATGTCCGAGAGTCCCCAATTACGAAGGCGACCCATGGGAAGGATTTCGATAACATGTCCGAGCGAGCGACTAAGTCAGGTGACCTCCCGAGGCTCGGGATGGGATCACTATTCATCAATGGGACCCGATAGTTTCTAATTTGGATGGTACTTGCCCGATATGTCCCGGTTTGTATTAGAATGCCCCGAAAAACTCTGGTTTGCATCGGTTTCACCCGATAAGCATTATAATCATTTGGTAAGTCTCGATAAGTGCCTGAATCACTCGGTAAGCTCTGGTTGAGCGTTTTAAGGCTGTTTTGGTCCAACGAAGGGTCCGAATGAGTCCCGGTGAAGTTCCAAACTGATGTTGAAGCATTGTGGGCATGTTGGGGAGTTGAGGGACGATGTCCCGAGAAGCGACGTTGTGTTCTAATGACCTTGGCCTAGTGTAGAGGCAAGATTGAGCCTTAGAACTTGGCCTAGAGTAGAGGCAAGTCGGCTAGAGTCGCGTTTGACAGAAAATACATACAGGCGACGTGTATGACCAAGTATACTTCCGCTGCATCTTGAGAGAAGCTTGGTTGAGGGAAATAACCTCGCCTAAGGTCCGACTAAGCCACAAAGCTGGGCGAAAAATGTATTGGGGCTTGAGTTCCCCTTAAGGCTGGCCATGATTAGGCGAAAAATCATGGCGCCGCACGGTTGAAGGTTTACGACTGTGACATTTGACATGCCTTTCAATTAAAAGCCTTTTTTTTTTAAATTTTATAATCAAAAGTAATTTAAAACTTTTTAAAAACAGATAAAAAGCATTTGAAGTGCTTTTAGATGAAACATTTAATTAATTTTTGTATAGAAGTTGTTGTTGCTAAAATTCGGACAAGAAAGCTCACTTGGCCTTTACGTGAGAACGACGGTGAATTTGTAGTTCAGGAGAAGAGCGTGACCTGTAAGACAAGTAAAACCAGAGTACTGGTGTGGTACTTGTCACACATGCTCGATGTTTAAGTTAGCTAGGAGTTTTTAGAGAGTGCAGATGGAGTTATAGAGAATGAGTAAACTTTCCTCTCTCCTCTTGAGAAAATAGCTTAAATACTCATCTTCTAGGATTTTTGGAGGATTCTTTGTAGGAATAGGAGGAAAAAGGACCAAATCGGGCTGGATGAAGGTTGCTCGAGCCAAGAGGAGAAGAGACAAGGCCCAAAAGAGGGCCTTGTAGTGAGGTCGACCTCGATCGATCAGGTACTTGGGCTCTAGCCCAAGTCAGCTCCTCGTTCCTTTCTTGTGTTAACCCGATTTTGGCTTAGTTTCAGCTCGTTGTGATCCATATTGGGCTTTTTAGCCCTATTTTGTCTTTAATTTCTGTGATAGGGCCTTTCTAAGACATAATGATGAATCTGTGGCGAATTAGGAGGAAGAAAAAGGCTGGAGTGAGATGAATAAGGACTAGAGCCACAAGGGAGTTGGGCTCGACCCCTTGGTGGGGTCGGCCTTGGAGGTTGGCCTCGGGCCCAAGTTCCCTCCTTCTAATTTCCTTAGAGGCCCTATTCCTTTTGTCCTTTGGTCTGTTTTGTCCAGTCTCGTCCTGTGTTGAGCTCTTCTTTGCGTATTTGCCCTTCCACTTCCTTTATATTTCAAAATTGTCCTCATGGTCAAATTTTACCCATAACATTAGCCTCCACTCTCTAATTAGAGTTCATGGTGTGGCTTATTGCTTATGAGCCTAAAGTATTGGGTCTAATTTGAGAGTATAATCCTTTTATCAGTTTTAAATATAGTGCTCTTGAGCGCTCCAAAGTCTTGCTTCGAATTATCCTTAGGGTTTGCAGGTCGAACCTCGTGAGGTTAGACTCAGTCTTCCATAGGTCTAAGATTCTCCTCTAGGAAGATTAATATCGATTCTACTAGAGAAAATTTTAGTTTTAGAGTATTTATCTTAGAAAGATGAAAATCAATTTCTTGGGAGGTTATTTAATACTTGTAACGACCCTAAAAACTGAACAAGCTAATGCGGAAGCACGACTGAGTTACCTCACTCATGCCCAAAATTTCGGCAGCATATCAGCGTAACTATGAGAAAACCAAAATTTCAAGAACTTGGAAAGAGACAAAACAACACTTTTATATTTTAGAGAAACTACTCAGCATCTACCAAACTACGATAAAGTATGATGAGCTTAACCAATAGACATGGGAATCTAAGAAATTCTAACCAAACACACAGTAACAAAAGAAATTTAAGATTTACAAACCAACACACGACAAGAACTAAAATACAAATTTAAACACTAGACACAAGGAAGGACTTTGGTGGTGTCTCCATAGACTCATCAAGTCATTGCCTTCATCACTTGCCTCGAGGTTGTGCACCATATGCAAAGACACATATAAAGTAGCAAGAATGAGTATAAACATACTCAGTAAGTAGCCCACTTAAGGGTCCAAAGTTCACAACTATAAACAAAAGAGTTCAACCCTAATTCATAGGCTCCTACTCAAACTCGAACTCAACATTCACTTCAATTAGCTATGTGCCTACTCACCTTACCCCAGGCTCACTCCCCTCTGGTATTTTCATGTGTTATACCTGCAAGTCATGTAACCTAGGCTAGTCTAAAGCGCCAAAGGAAAGCAACCCTCACGTTAATCACTCTGGGGGAATCGCCTCCTAAGCTAGCACCACTCAGTGAAAGAAAACAACTTTCAGGCTCATCACTCTAGGGGAATTTCCCCCTAAGATAACATCACTCAATGAAGGAAAACAACCCTCATGCTCATTACTCTGGAGAATCGCCCCTAAGCTAGCATCACTCAGTGAAGGAAAACAACCCTCATGCTAATCACAATCATCACAATGGGAGAATCGCCCCCTAGGCTAGTACATCACTCACAATGACCTAGGAATACATGATCGCACGGGAGAAAAGGTAGCTAACACTAGCCTAACGGGCTTTTGCTTAGCCACAACGCACTTAGATTGTCAAGGGATATACCACCCAAGAGATCATAAATCTCACTCTCACCTCGACCCATGAAACGTATGCATAACCATAAACATGAACTCAACACCACACATGTTTAGGTAGGCAAGGCTCAAATATAAGTTAAGAGCCATTTATTCACCACCAATGCCCATACGCGTTCAAGCAAACATGTTATATAACCACTCGAGCGAACATGCTCCACATATAACCAAACTAACCATGCCCCATATAATTCTTCTCATACATGGCCTTAACAGGTTAGTCTAAATGGCTATCTACCTTTTAGATTGATCTCTTTTCTTTGATTGAGAATGTGAGCTCTCTTTGATCCTCTTTCGGTCATAAGACTTGTCAATCTTCAATCTACCTTATGTGGTTGCTGCTTTCGATCTCAACAACTCCTTAGCATTCATATACTTTTGTGCCCTTGTTATGAATTCTACATATGAGGTTGGTTCCTTCTTGCCTATAGAGCAAAGGAACCTTTTGTCCTACAGTCCAGCTACAATGGCAATCAAGGCTACCCCCTCAGTGTATCCTTCGATCTGTAGAGCCTCATTATTGAATCTAGCAAAGTATTCCCTCAAGCTCTCTTTGGGTTGTGTTGATCTCAAGCCCTTAGAAACTGTGCAACAAAGGCTTGGGCTAGATCTTTGAAGGAGGTAACTGACTTCCTCTTCAATTTTTTGAACAATTCCTTTGCTGGTTTAGTAAGGGTGAAAGAGAAAGCGCGACATCAAATTGCATCTGAAACTCCATGGAGCTCCACCCACGGCCGATAAATGTCTAGGTGTTCTACTGGATCACTCTTACCATCATAAAGCTTTATAGTAGGTACTTTGAAATTCTCAGGTACCTTGTACTCCATGATCCTGTCAGTGAATGGTGGATCTATTTGTTTGATTAAGGCTTCTAGGTCAAAACCCTCAACTTCTCGAGGTCTTTAAATGTTTTATTGGATAGCCTCAACTCTTTTTTAATCTTCAGAAGCTTGACTTTCCATGGTGGAGTCTCATCCCTAACCTCAGCCTCAGCCTCGGCCTCGTCCTCGACCTTGTACTTCAACCTCTGTTTTTCTTCGATTAAGCTCCATAGATAAGAGGTTGTCGTCCTGTATTTTTCCTTGGATGGCCGACCATAGGGTCGAACTCAACTAGGACTTCTTGTGATGACCTGAATCACGGATTTCAATTTGTTCACCTTGCTTGTCTTGGTGTGCTCATTAGGTTGCGATTTTCTTGATTGGTTCCTGCCAAGGACTAGCTTATCCTTTGGCTTTAGGATTGG
The DNA here is from genome assembly GCA_033996785.1 of Trichosanthes truncata. NCBI lineage: Eukaryota > Viridiplantae > Streptophyta > Magnoliopsida > Cucurbitales > Cucurbitaceae > Trichosanthes > Trichosanthes truncata. Next base: position 55,388,028 of record JAWPNB010000010.1, read on the forward strand.
GAAATTTGTTTCGCCCACTTCCTCAATCACCATTGGAGCTTTTTCCTTGGCAGGGTCTCTCACCAGTATATCTTCTTGAGCCTTGGTTGCTGGATTCTATTTGTCTAAAATGTCCAGAATTCAAGCGAGATTTCAATCCATGTCTTCCACTCACTTTTCTTAAGCCTCAAATTGGAGGCCATCAGGACGAGACCGAGGAGGGGTGTTCGGCCTCGTCCTCCGTGGATGATGGTCATCATCTGAATCTTTTCCATCGATGTTTTGATGGTTTCCATTGACTCGATTGTTCATCATCATGGATCTCATGTGCAGGTTTCAAAAGCAAGCATTTTTGTCTTCCCTACAGACATCACCAACTATTGTTGCCAAAATCAAGATAAGGAAACTCACTTGGCCTTTACATGATAACGACGGTGAATATGTAGTTTAGGGAAATAGCGTGATCTGCAAGACAAGTGAAACCTGGGTACCGGTGTGGTACTTACCACACATGCTCTGATGAGGAGTTTTTAAAGAGTGTAGTAAAAGTTATGGAGAATGAAAGAACTTTCCTCTCTCCTCTTGAGAAGAGAGCTTCAATACTCCTCTTCTAGAGTTTTTGGAGGATTCCTCGTAGGAATAGGACGGAAAAGGACCGGACCAGGCTAGACAAAGGTTGCTCGAGCCAAGAATAGAAGAGACAAGGCCTAAAAGAAGGCCTTGTAGTGAGGTCAGCTACTTGGGCTCCGACCCAAGTCGGCTCCTCGTTCCTTTCTTGTGTTGACCAGGTTTCGCCTTGGTTTTAGTCCGTTGTGATCCATATTGGCCTTTTTAGCCTTGTTTTGTCTTTAATTTATGTGATAGGGCCTTTCTAGGACATAATGATGAATCTGTGGCAAATTAGGATGAGGAAAAAGGCTGGAGCGGGATGAACGAGGATTAGGGATCATAGGGGAGTTAGGCTCAACCCCCTGGTGGGGTCAGCCTTGGAGCTCATCCGAGGCCTATTACGTGTATTTTTTCTGCTCGCAAATAACCGCAAGTGTACGGTGTCAAGTTTTAATATAGTAGTAAGTATAGAGTATCGTTTCCACAGGGATTAGTTTTCTTTAAACCTTAATTAACTACCGTAGTAACTTTTACCCAATTTTATTTAGAGAACCAAAGTTGGAATCAAAGGAAAATAAAATCTAAACTAATATATACATGCTTAAGAGTCCAATTTTGAGAAATATACATGGTTTTCATTAAGCCCAAATTGAATTGATTAATAAATTGATTTTATACCAACAATCTTAAGCTAAAATTTTTGATAATGCTCATATTTTACATATTTCTAGCACTTTTTACTTAAGCTTTTTGCACAAATGCATGTTTTTATGTCTAATAAATATAGACTTAGTTAAGGAATTTTTTTGAGCTAAGAAATAGGAAATAAGAGGAAAATAGTTGATTTTTAATGAATTTTGATGTTTTTATGCAGAAAAGTGAAAACTACCAGAATTGCGACTCCAATTGCAACTGCAATTTCGCCTGGAGACAGAATTCCGAAAAATAAGGAGAAAATTTGGAAGTTCAATTTTATGCTGATATTTGAAGATGTTCTCCATGAATCAAGCTCATAAAGATCCGATTCTTGCCTTAAACATCCAAGAAGCAAACTTTAGCATTTGGAGGCTATAAATATGAAGATTCAAGCTACGAAAAAACAGTCCACGATCGCCCACAATCAATTGAAGACCCATTACTTTCTGCACTTTTAGTTTTCTATTTTCTCGACTTAAAGGAGAAGGAACTCTGCCCAAACTTCAATCCAGCCTTGTCGAAAGTCTAGGATTGTGAAGATCTTACTCTCCTTGAAAGAAGTTGAGTTTAGATCGATTGAAGAGGTGGAAGTTATCTCCTTAAAGTTCGACTTTTTCCTTGTAATCACAAGTTCAGATTTTTGTTTTAGTTTTAAATTCCAGTACTTAAATTTTTGTTATATCACATTCAATTTACTTCTAATCCTTGTCTTTAATTTTAGTTCTTTAATTCACAGTAAGTTTGGTTGTAATAAAGTTCTTTATTATTCCTTTAAGCCATTCTTTACCTTTTAGTTCAACACTTTATATTCCAGTTTTTTTTTTCTTTCTTTTAAAGTCAGTATGTGTTTTCTTTCTTTTACTGTTTTCTTATTTATTTTCTCCATCACGAGCTAATTCTGTCCTTGGGATTCGGATATTTGGATGCCCTAAGGATTGGAAGCTTGGCCTAAAATGTAAAAGTAACTTTGCTCGATTCCATAACATTGTTCGCTTTTATTGATTATCATTCTTATTGGGAATCTAGCTTGATCACCTACGTAAACATACAGAGATCGAGTTTAATACTGAAAGGGTTAAATGAGATTACGTGTTCCTACAAAGCAATAAAGGAAATGAGCTTAGACATAAACACTTGTTTTTTACCCTAGAAATATGGTGAAACCTCTAAGACCAAAGGTTGTGTTCTCATTAAACTAAGTTCGTATTAGCTAGCCATAGACATATAGTTTAATCACTTAGATTTCTAAAGGTTTTTCCATTAAAATCGAATAGAAGTTTAACCCGGTTTACATTGGGTGGTGTTTGAGTAAAGATTGTAATTACATTTTAGGTCATAATTCTTTTCTAAAGGGCAAAAGCATGTTCGGATTCCATCTTTTTATCATTTGATTTTTAGCACAGTCACAACCTTTCCAATTATTTAATATTGGTTACTGAGGTTGCTTTGTGCGAACATCTTTGCCTTAATCTTGAATTTTGTGGTATTCGTTCTCTGTGAGATCGATACTCTAGAATATTTCCTTTACTATTTGTTTGACAGTGTGCACTTGTACTATACTGGAGACTTTTTCTATTCAAAAGTTGTCTTCTAAAAGCCCACACGTTTTCAGTCGACTAAATTTCTAAATAATCAATTGACTCTCTCAAGCCCAATTGAACTCATGCATAGCAACAAATCAACTTCTCAGTCCATTTCTATTATTAAACATGGCATTAAATTATTCCCTTAAGGCTTCTAGGATTAATCTACTCACTCTCGTGCAATAGATTAAACCTAGTCATGCAACTAGTGTTATAACTAAACTTACTTTCTCAAACTAAATTTAGTTAAACATGCAAAACCATGGCCAAAGGTTAAGACAATTGAAAGAGTTGCATAAAAGACGTATCTTACCATAGATTTACAACATGTAAACGGTCTACAAACTCCTAAATTCAAAAGAAAAAGAAAAGACATAGAGAATAAACTTAGGTCGTATGCCAACACTTGTTTCTGACGTGATGTCCACGATCTCGAGCTTTGAGTTTCCTTCTTGGCTCTCAAAAGGTCTTCTGATCTAGGTCCTTAGACAGTGCTTGAATCGAGTTTAGGGTTTTTGGTCTCTCAAAATGGCTCCCTTTTGAAGAAGCAAAACTTCCCTGTATAGAATCGAGACAGCGTTGCAACGCTGTCTCTCGAATTTTATAAAAAAAGAAAATTTTGATTTGGGCTGGCATTGCAACACTATGCCTTCAAGTCTTCAAGGTTGAATGGCTACTCAAATGGCGTGGCGTTGTAACGCTATACCTTCGGGTCCAATTGCCTCATCCTTCCTCTCAACACTTGAATCCTCAAATATAGCTTTGTTGCTCCAAATTCATCCAAATACTTCACAATTCTTCGGTTTTGCTCTAAATGCTTGATTTCTACAAAATACACATAAAAATACATGAAAGTACACATAATCATGACAAAACTAGCAGAAAACTAAGCTAAGAAATAGCATTGTTTTGCATACTATCAAGGCCAACTCGGGAACTTGGGCCTCGAGCTTGCACTTTTATGTCTAACGAATTTTAAAAAAATATCAAATAGGACATAGACCTATTAAATACAAAAAATGAAAATTCAAAGACATATTAGACACAAAATTAAAAGTTTAGAAACCCTATTAGATATTTTTAATGTTCAAAAACTTATTAGACACAAAATTGAAAGTTTGAAAATCTATTAGATATTTTTAACATTCAGCGACCTATTAGACACAAAATACAAAGTTCAAATCTATTAGATATTTTTAACATTCAGCGACCTATTAGACACAAAATATAAAGTTCAAAAACCTATAATAAGACACTTTTTTAAAATTCAAAAATCTATTAGACACAAGCCTAAAAGTTTAAGGACTAAACCTGTAATTTAACTTACTTTAAACATTTACATAAAATATCCATCTAGTCATTATCATTAATTTTTTAAATATATATATATATTTAGATAAGCATTTGAAACTATATGTGGCAGGTCAATTTCGACTTTGAAAGAAATTTCCAAAAGAAAGTGGAAAGAAGGAAGAATGATATAGGGTACAGTGTTTGTGAAAAGGACTTGGCACAAACCAAAAATTAAAATGGCAGTGCGAGTGCTACTCCACTATAGCCTCTTATGTTGCTGTCAACTTTCACTTAATTATGTCCTTGCAATTTTATAACATTTAAATTTCGACTTTGTCAAATGTTTTTCCTTATTAATATGACAACTTACATTTTAAAAAATATAATTTAATCAATCTTTGCATCAACCTAGCTTCTCATCCGCCCAACACCCACTTTGTGAATATATGCTTCAATAAAGATTGATACCATTGAAACTTTGGTAAACCAGTCATTTGTAACCTAATATAGATAAGCTACATAATTAAAAAATAATGTGTTCTATCTGGTTAGTTTTAGGGTTGATCGACGTATTCGTTCATTGATTTTGAGATTAAATGTTCCAAAATTTAAAAATAGAAAAAAATCACTTTTAGTCCTAAGGTTCGAATTTAGTTGCATTTGGGTCCCTGAGTTTTCAAACTCAATAATTTTACTCATGAGGTTTGCATTTGGTTCCATTTTGGTCCCTCCGTCAATTTTTCCATTGATTACTAACAGAAAGTTTTTGTGGCATTTTTTTTATTAAAAAAATATTTTTTAATTTTTTTTTCCTTTTCTCTCTCTTCTTTCTCCCTCCTCTCATCGCCGTTGTTCTCCGCCTCTTCTTTTTTTTTTTCTTTTCTTCTTTTTTTCTTTTCATCTTCTTCTTCCCTCTCCTTCCTTTGTCTTCTTCTCTTTCCCCTTCTCCTCCTTTCTCCCACTTCTTTTGATCCATGTTTAAAATTTTTTAAAAAAAAGCTATAAAACGAAGGGAATTTTCCGTTCATTTTAGATCTAGAGGGTTTGTTCCAGATCTGAAATACGAAGGAAAATTTTCCTTCGTTTCAGTTTGAATCGAAGAGGATTTTTCCTTCAATTCAATTCCAACAACTATTTTTTTTGGAAAACGTGTGGAAGAAGGGAGAAATGGAAAAGAAAAAAAAAAGAGGCAGAGAGCAGCAACGGGCAACAACAACCATGGATGGAAGGAGGGAGAAAGAAGAGAAAGAAAAAGAAAAAATATATATTTTTCTTATTAAAAACTTTAAAAAAATATATTTTTTAATTAAAAAAACAAATGTCACGTTAGCTTCCCATTAGTAATTAATGAAAAAACTGACTGAGGGACCAAAATGGAACCAAATGCAAACTAAAGGGTAAAATTGTTGAGTTTGAAAACTCAGGGACTCAAATGCACCCAAACTCAGACCTCAGGTACCAAAAGTATATTTTTCCCTTCAAAAATATATGAAATAGTATTACTTATTTTGTTCAATTATATCATTTATTTTTCTTCCAATCTGAACATAGTTCACTTAGAGACCTTGTTTAGATAACTATTTGGTTTTTGGTTTTTGAAAATTATATTTGTTTGCTCACCATTTCTCTAGAATAGATTTCATCTTTCTTAAGAAAACATTTGAATTCTTAGTCAAATTGCAAAAACAAAACAAATTTCTTAAAACTACCTTTTTTAGGTTTCAAAATTTGGCTTAGTTTTTTAAAATATATGTAAAAAGTAGATAACAAAATAAGAAAACTTATAGATAGAAGTAGTATTTATAGGCTTAATTTTCAAACTAAAAAACCAAATGGTTATCAAATGGGACATTAGTTAAGGTATTCTCGATCAAAAAGTGAAAGGTTTGAATCTCCTTCCTACAAATTATTGAAGTACTTAAAAAAAACTTTGTTTTTATTTTTTTTAAAATTTTTCTGTTTATATTTTTTATCCCGATTAGGTAGTTAATTGACACAACTTTAGCACCCTTTTATCATCATCTAAGTACTCACAGACATCCCAAAAGATTTTTAGAAGTAATTTAAAGATAAGAAAAAGTATCCGTAATGATTCAACTAAACATAAGAATGGGTTTAGTACTAAAATCATTATAAATGTGAACCACTAATGAACGAAATCGTGGTTAAAAGACTATATATCAAACTTAAACAATTAAAGTATATAAATAATTGAAACTTTTAAAAGTATTAAGATAAATGAATTAATCGTGGTTAACATCAAAACAAGGGTATAATTTAATAATGTATAACGAATTAATTGTGATGGATATATTTAAAATTAGAATGCGATAATTTTAATTTATTCCCATTATAAACTACAAACTCTAAGCATGTGAGCATTAAATAGTTAAATAGATGTGTGAGTGGTCAACTTAAAAAAGTTGTCAACTAAGTTCATGAATTTGCATAATCTATCCCATATTATTAAACAAAATACAAAGTGGGATTTTTTTTTTTTCCTTTTTCTTCTTAGATCAAAGTCAACGTTATTTGTAATGATTGATTTATATTTTAATATGGGATTAAGATATTAAACCTACCGACACATTATATTTGAATATGATAGACAATGGGTCTCAAAAAAATATATATGGTACACAATGAAAAAGTATTTCAATAATCGCTATTATTTTTCTTTTGTCATTGGTTTGGAGTGCTTTGCCACTATTTTTATTGATTTTGATTGATTGATTAGAATTTCATACCGTTGAAATGTTTTTCCTTTTTTGGCTTTAAGTTAGAATATACATATTTCAATTCTTATTTATTTATTAACTCATAATGAGAAAATTCATAATAAAGTGAGTCGTTCAAATAAGAGAATTTACAAATAAAGTAAGAATTTAGTTTATTGATCAAAAAACTGTGAATAGAAGAGATTTAAAGTTTTCAATCAACTCGAGTTTGGATGATTTTTTTTTTTTTTAAATGGGTTTGGATGAATTCAACCTTGAAAAAGAAATAAATTTATATGTATGTGGTAACAGAAACACAATAAATATTAATGGCTTAAAAAATGTTACATACATTTATTAGTAAAGTTTAAGATAGTTTAAAAAAAAAAAGTAAATATGAATGTAACTTATATATTATCAAAGTGAGCTTAGTTTAGCGGTAATTAGCATGTACCATTGGCCAAGAGGTCGCATTTTCGAATTCTTCACCCCAAATATTGTTGAACTCAAAAAAAAAAAAAAAAAAACTCACGTATCATCTCTCTCACTTGCATTTTTAACCCCAAAAAAATTGCTAAATTACATTCAAACTAGAAAAAGGAAACCATCAAAACATTATATTTCATAAATTTAGTTTAAGTTTGTTGTTGCCTAAATGAAAAATATAAAAATATAAACCTAACTTCTTTTAAGGGAATCTTATTCTCCCCAATGAGAATTTTGTTTCTGATTTAATGTGTAACTAGCACAAGTCAAAAGTCACCCTACCTTCTTATTAAACAATTGAAAATCATGGTAATTAATATATGAAGGGAAACTATTAAATAACATAAAATAAAACATATTTCATTATGATGCAATAGAGGGTTGTTAAAGTAACACTTCCAAATATATGGTTGAAAATATTGTTATGTTTTAAACTTTTAGAAGAAATGTATAGAGTGACTTTTCATATATATAAAGGAAATATATATATTTTTCATAATTAAAAAAAAAAGCAAAAATATGGTTGAAAATATTGTTATGTTTTAAACTTTTAGAAGAAATGTATAAAGTAACTTTCCATATATATAAGGGAAAACATACATATTTTTCATAATTAAAAAAAAAAAAAGCAATATATTCACAATGTTTAACATTTAGAATGATTCAAAAAAAATGTTTTAACATTTAGAAAGGTGTAAAATTGTCTGACTTGTATGAACAGCAACAATAGAACATGCTTGGTCTCAAATTTAACACAACTTTTCTTTACTTTTATTATTTATTTTTCTCAAAAAAAAATTATTTATATATATTTTTTTCACTTATTCCTGTTGGTTTCGTAACGACAAGTCGGAATATTTTGATTTTGCGCGACATATTCCTGCACTGAAACGACGTGACTTTAATATTTCTGATTCCCATTAAGAAAAAGAATTAAAAATTAAGAAGAATGTTTTTGTTTTTCGCTTGTTCCAACCATAGTGTAAAATTTCGTTCGACATGTTATTTGGAGAAAATTTCGTTATCCCTCTTTCGACGACACTCGAAATTTCAAGGTTTCGACGACATGTTGTCATTTTTCATTTTTTTTATAATTTCAATTCAATCAGTACACAAAACTCGTGTAATGCGCATGGAAAAGACATGAGAAACTTGGAAATGCGCGTGCAGAGTTTTTATATATATATTTTTTTCAAATTTAATCTTTTCTTTATTAATAAATAATAAGTAATAGCCTAAGTTCACGGGCAGAGGGATAGAAAATTTTATTATATTGAGGACAAACTGAGTACAAAATAGCAATTAGATAAAAGTTTAGAAAGTTTATATATGACACATCTCTTAAACCCTAATACAGAATATGCCCAAAAAGTCCAATAAATAAACTGATTTACAACGAGACCCCGTACTTGGTCATTTGGAACGCTAGATAACAGGTTCAGATATTTCTACACTCTAATTCCAATTCTCTTAATTTCCTTCTAATTCTCTCAAATTTTCTTTAATTCTCTTAAATTCATATCAATTCTCTCAAATTTCCTTCATAATTCTCTCATTGAATATAAATACTACATATATTTTAGATATATGTTGTTGAGAGTAATCAATTATAGTATAATTAAGTCACAATTAAAGTTTTATGAAATAATTCAAATAATTTTAATCAATTTTCATATTTTTTATCAAATTTTTACTCTCATCGACATTTCAAATTTTCAACGGACTTTATATCTAAATATTGTCTTAATTTTTAGATTTAATGCTTAAAAATAGTCAATTGTAGTCCAATTAAGTCAAAATCAAAGTTTCATTAGCTAATTTAAACAATTTTCATCAATTTTCACGATTTTCATAAAATTTTTCGAAATTTTCATTTGATATTTCTATAAATTTTTACCATCGACATTTTGAATCTTGATTCCAACTCAAATTGCGGAGTTCCCAGATTGTGTTCGTTCGGTCAGTACGCGTGTTTGGCTGTCGTGGAGCTTACGCTCCATGAGCCACAATCCTCTGCAACGCGGTCGGCAATTCTATTTTGGAGACGGTTCAAATGTCTTACACTTTATGGGCCGTAAAGAATATTACTGGCCCATTTTACTTTGGTTTCTCGAAAATGCCCCTACCATTGGAGAATGTCACTGCTGCTATTAGTATCCCTATTACTCCTAGGAGTTAGGAATGTCTTTATTCATGTCAACTTATTTCAATAGTTACAAGTCCATGGCATCTATATTCTAACCAATGTACTAAATTTCTGTCGATAGGTCAATACTTCTATCTAGGGGTGTTCACGGTCCGGTTCGGTCCGATTTTGGACAGAACCATGGGCCGAACCAACATATCGATTTCAAAGACTACTAAACCGATCAAAACCGAAGGTGCTCGGTTTCAGATTTTGAACCGAACCGACTTGACTGGTTCAGGTCGGTTCAGTTCAGTTATAACCGGATTTTAAAAAAAATTTTGAAATCATTCTGAAATTAAACCCAAATTCATTCACATTTCAGACACAATCTAAAATGAAATTAGGTTAATCTACCGATCGAAACTTACAAATGAGAAACTAAAATGAGAGGGAGGAAAATGGTTGTCTGCCGGCGTGAGTGTGGATGGCGTTTGTGGGCGAGTGAATGCCATAAATGGTGTTTTGTTGACTGGAGCGGGCAGTGGAAGATGAAATAAACTGGGACTGAGAGGGAAGACGAAGAACTGAAGCAACATGGAGGAGAAGAAATCAACGCCAACGAGTGAATGGCGGGTTGTCGACTGGCGCAGCGATGGAGGATGAAAGAAACTTAGAGTGAGACTTGAGAGGGAAGATGAAGAACAGAAGCAGCATGGAGGAGAAGAAATGAGAAATGAAACGGCGTTAAGGAGAAGAAATGAAAGTGATTATGATGTTAGGGTTTGTTGTTTTATAAAATATATATAAATAATATCTATCCACGTGAAAAGAAATTGTGGGATGGGATAGGTAAGAATTTGGCCTTATATTGGGCTGTGAGCAGTGGGCTTAGGCTAGCATAGAATTGGTAAGAATTGGGCCTTAAGACTTTAAGTCTAAATATATATAAAAATTATATATATTATTATTTATTTGGTTTGGTTCGGTTTTTCTCGGTTTTTCACTGTCGTGAACCGAGAACCGAACCTAACCACTCGGTTTTCTGAATGCATGAACCGATGGACCGATTTTTACATAAAAAACCGAACCGAACCAGTCGGTTCGGTTCGGTTCGGCTCGGTTCGTCGGTTCGGCTCGGTTTTTTCACACCCCTACTTCTATCGATGTTTCTACATGTCTATGTATTTAATATTGACATAAAGAGTGAATCAAGATTTCTATTGTATCGTTAAAAAAAAATCATTGAAACATAAAACAAATAGCAACAAAATATCACTAATGTGAATAGAGTATAAATAATAAGCACTTTAACTTATTTAAAATGTGTAAAATATATTTTTTTAATTATTTATGTATGATTTTTCTAGAAATATCCATTGACATTTTATTGATATTTACATCGACATTTTAAATTATGATTCTAACTCACTATTAAACAACTAGAACTACGAATTTAACTGTCAAAAAGTTAGACGTTTGAATCTCCACCCTCACATGTTGAATGAAAAAATAAAGAAGAAAAAAAAACTACAAACCTTACCATCATTTCTTTTCCTAGAACTTTCTTTGTCACTATTTATATGAAAATACAATAGATAAATTATATTCGATAAAAAAAATTAATCATTTGAATATCTCACTTTCTAACTAAATAAGATCTAAACCCAATCACTTTGATTATTGATTATTAGCGATTGGTTGAAAAAAAAACGTTTTTATTAGTTGATGAGAATCTGGAACAAGAGTCCAAGTATTAGTTCGAGTCAAAGCCTAAAACTCATTGTCCATTGCAATCTTCCACTGAGGTGTAACAAAAGCATCTTTGAACTTTGTGGGTTCAATGAGTGCCCAATCAATCGCTGTGGAGATGGCCCAAATTTGGTCGAAAAACACCCGTCTTTCCTCTGGTAATCATTGAGTGGTCATTAGTTATCAGCAAGGGATGAGAAACCACCAGTGGTATTGGTGAAGGAGGGGAGGTTGGCGATGCAGTGGATGGAGAGGAAGACATAGTAGGTGAGGTAGGGCCATCGGTGGTAGACAAAGACGGAAGAGGACTTAAGGCTGTAGTTAGGTCACGTCGAGTGGACACATCAATAGGTGAAGACAGTGTAGGGCTATAGGGAAGGACAAATGGTGATGGGTTAGGACTGGATGAACAAGTGTATGGTTGGGCTGTAAGGCTGGGTGGCTGTGGGCTTAGGTTTAAGGTTTGTTGTGTAATTGGAAGAAGACCAAACCAAGATAAGATGGTGGGTGGCTGAACTGGTGATTTTGAGCTGTAGATTGGGCTGCACCGAAGCAATTTTAAATGAAAAATCGTACTCATTGAACTGCACGTGTTTGGACACAAAAATCCTTCGAGAGGCAGATAAACATATAAAACCTTTATGAATTATAGAGGGGCCACTATAAACACACTTTTCAGTGTGAAAATCAAATTTGTTACTTTGATATGGCCATAGGTTTGGATAGCAGGCACATCCAAAAACACGTAGTAACGACAAGTCCAGGCTGCAATTTAGGAGTTTTTCCATTGGAGAGTTGTCCTTGAGAAGAGGAGGGGGGAGAACATTAATCAAAGTCACGGCTATTTGGAAAGCATACCACCATAAATTCAAAGGCATTGAAGCTTGAGCAAGCAAAGTGAGGCCCGTTTCAACCACATGTTTATGTTTTTGCTCAGCACGCCCATTTTGAGTTGAGGTATACGGACAAGAGACTCGAACTTGAATCCCAAGATAATTACAAATCTGAATAATAGGTTAATACTCACAACCTCAATCCATTTGCATACACTTAATTTTAGTTTAAAACTGATTGTGGACAAGCGATTGAAATTCTTGAAAGGCTACAACGGTATCACTCTTTTGGTGAAGGGGATATAGCCATGTGAACCTGCTGAAGTCGTCAACAAAAAGAACATAATAACGAAAACCATCAGACGATAAGGTCGGGGTTGGCCCCAAAACATTAGTGTGGACAAGATCAAATTTGGCAGTGGCATGAGAAGTAGATGTCGGAAAAGGAAGTGCGTACATTTTACCAAATTGACAAGCTTCGCAAGATTGCAGATTATTATTCATTGAAAAACTAAAGGTACACCCTCTAATGACTTTGTTTAAAACTTTTAAAGAATGATGACCAAGTCTTTTGTGTAATAGAGACTTGGTCATCGTTTAAAAAGTTGAAGATGAATCTGCAGGAGATAAATTAATTGAATGACATGAAGGAAAAGACACCAAGGTGGACAATCCAGTAGCAAAACATCTCAAATGGTCTAACAACTTCCTGATTATTTATCAACTGTCCAGAAGACCCAACAAAATATAACCCATCTTCAAGAGTTCCCTTCAGCAACACTGCCCCTGAATGCTTGTCCTTAACCACACAAAATTAAAATGAAACTCAACAAAAACATGGTTATCCTTAGTCAATTTTGAAACACTTACCAAATTTTTTGCTATGGTAGGAACACACAACACATCATTCAACTTAAGAGTTCCATTATTTTAAGAAATGGCAGAAGTTCCCAAATGAGAAATACGCAATTCATTACCATTGCCAACAAACACTTTTTGATTACCTGTATAATCGATTTTGGAATTCAGAAAGCTGGGATTGGCAGTGACATGGCTCGAAGCACCACTATTGGCGTACCAATTTGGATTAGCAACACATTATGGGTTTGCGGTGCCACAGTAGTAGAGTTGGCAAGTAGAATGTTATGATTAGGATGATAAAACTGACCTTGAGGAGTGACCGTGGAAATTTGAGCATTTTGAAACTGAGTTTGATTTGGGTTATTCACATCCTTGTTGAACCGAAAGAAGCACACAGCCGCGATGTGACTGAGTTTATCACAAACTTAGCATGTCGAGCGATTTATCTAAGCATTGTTCCACCTTCCCCTTCTGCGACCTCGACCACCCATTTGACCGTGATTCTGAGATCCATTTTGATTTGAGCGTTGAGAGACATTGCGAATGGGGTTGGTGTTGGACGATTCTTGAGCGGGAGGGTTCTTGTTTTGCACCATGTTGACAGAGGAGGAGTTGGAACTGGAATGAATTGACAGACCAGCTAAATCGGAGAGACCCATTTTTAGTGCCATCTAGTAATCTAGTCGATTTTCATAGGAGAGAAGATTTGCTTGCATTTCTGCCCATTTGATGCCAATTTTCCTTGAATTGAATCAACAATCGTGTTGTACTCCTTATCTAAACCGAACAGCACCTGTGACACAAGATCAGCGGTAGAAATTGGGCTTCCAGCAAGAGCTAACCCATCAGAATACGTCTTCATTGTAGTTAAATAATCAACCATTTTCATCGCACCTTTGCGTGTTTGCTAAAACATTCATTTTAAGTAATCGATTTCAACCGTAGAATGTACCCAGAACAACTCTTGAACAACATCCCATAAGTCTTTTGAAGTATGATGACCCATCACTTGAGTGGCAATTTCAAGGGCCATTGAGTTATAGAGCCACCCAAGTAGAAGTTGATCTATAACAATCCAAGCTTCATACTCAGGATTCAACTTTTGTGGAGTTGTGGGAGGAGAGTCAGTACTCGAACCTTCACCGGATCTGACACTGCTATCGTTGGTGAATTGATCAAGGCACGACTTGGTACCTGTAAGGTGACCTTTAAGCCGATAGCTACGAAGAATGGGTCATGCTAGGTTTTTCCAAAGAAGAAAGTTGGAACGATCCATTATAATGGAGGTGATTTGATTCTGAAGCTGATTCAATGTTGGTCCGGTTGGATTTTCATTGCCGGAGCTTAAGGATAAAGTGGAAGACGATGCGATTTGATTGACGTTAGCCATGAAAGCTCTGATATCAGATCAAGAAATAAAGAATTCGAAGGAAAAGGAAGAGAAATAAAACAGAGTGAGTAAAACCCTTTGGGTATATTTTTGTATATTGTTTCTATATTTTCCAATCAATGAATAATACCAGCCCTAAACCTATCTTTATACAATTGATAAAGAATGAGGATAAAACCAATACAAAAAATTACGTGAACCTCTGTCACCCAATACATGTAACCATCCTATTTAGCCTCTTATGACTAATTTTGAGAAAGAGAATAATTTTGGAGGCTCTAGAAGATTCCACCACCCAGTGCAACTACATCAGCAATTTTCATTCTCCGAGTCACCATTTTTACTACCACCGTATCTAGCATCTAGTTCCTCAATATATAATTCAATCTAGCTTAAACCGTTCGAATCGAATTGTTTGAATTTTCGCAGGCCACAACCCCATTGGTAGCATGAAAGTTATTTGCACATTAATCTAAGCATTCTTGCCACACTGTTAATCTTCCTAGTTTGATGGCAGGGCGCTTATTTTTCTAGCATTTTTTCCACACTACATACCACGTTTTTCTAAAATAGCAAGAGTAAGAGGATAGAGTTGACATGAGCATAGCTCAACTGACATAAAGTATATACTCTTGACCAAGAGGTCAGAGGTTCGAAATCCTCCACCCCACAAGGACAAATTATTCAATGAGGCCGACACAATGTGGCTGCCTCATAATAATCCTTGGATGTGGATCAAATAATTTTCATGCTCTCTAATAATCACTAGATATAAATTCGAGGTACTTCTCTCTTCATCCAACGATGAAAAATTATCAGTCACATTGTGACAGCCTCACCGAATAATTTCTCAACCACAAGTTGTCAAAAAAAAAGGAGTAAGAGGATAGAGAAACCATCAAATCCGACCAATAAAATTGAATTGGATCGAAACCTTTTTTTTTTTTTAATTTCAACTATTGTGGGGGTAGGGAGGATTGAACATTAACCTTTAAGATGATAATTGGTACTTTATGTACTGAGTTATATTCTTAGATTGACGGATCAAAACAATTTAATCTAAAGAATGTTTGATTCAGTTATATTCATGAATCAAACCAATCATTAGTGAAAAATCAAATTGAATCAAATAGAATAATAATGTTTTGATCTGAAAATTTTTCTGGCCAGGACACAGACAACAATACAATCTCATTATATTAAAATTTATGGGGCAAAAACCCAAACTCATATATAGCATACAACCAAAGCAAACCAAACACTTTATTGCCACGTGGCAAGATGACACGTGTGAAGAGGTCCTACGTGGGTTCCAAACTTCCAATATTCCATACACCATTGACTTAACTAAACCCTAATTAAATTAAGAAAATTACTCAATAACCCAAAACTAAAAACCACAAATTACATCACAAATCTTCTTTTTTAACCCACAGTCCCCATATCCCCGCATAATATCCCATTTCCATTTATTTAATCTGTCTTCTCCTCCGGCACTTCCTTCTTCTCATCTTCTTCCTTTGCCTCCTCTGCTACCGAAGCTTCGGCTTTCGGTGCCGATGACTCGTCGGAGTTGTCGTTGTCTTCTTTGGCTACCTCTGCAAATGATTCAGATTCTAATTCCTCGGCATATTCTAATTCCTCGGCCGGCTCCTCGTCTGACAAGATCACAACCTCGTCTTCTTCCTCCTCTTCCTCTTCCCTTTCCTCTTTGGCTACTACTTCAACTTTGTCATTAGGAGTAGCGGTTTTTGAATCCGATGGTTCTGCAACGACCTCGACTTTAACACTCTCTTCTTCCTCCGCCTTCTCTTTCGGTGTGATGGCTAGTGCCGCTAGTTCCTCAACGTCCTCTTTTGTAGCTGTCTCTTTAAGATCAACTGTTGTTTCTTTCGGGAGATCGGTGTTCAGAGATACAGTCTGCAAGTAACCATAAGAATATCTAACATGGAACAGAGATAGAAATTTTGAAAGAAAGGAAATCTTACATCTTATGTCTCAATATCTAACAAGTGGCGGTCAATATTAATTGGAGAGAAAATGTCATTACAGATATTTGAAAACATGATTTCCTACTCTTATATCATGTTAAATCGTCAATCAACATAGTGGTATTTCATGTTTCCACTCTTTTGTGTTTTGTAGTTCGTTCAACAATTTCTAGATGAAGGATCGAACTATCGACCTTTGGAAGATAGTTGATGACTTATTTACTATGCTATGCTCGAATGGACCTTGTCACTCTTTTTTTTAATATGTATATTTGGTAGCATATTTCAATCTAATCAACACCAAAATAAATGCTATAATTTCAAAACTTTCATTTTTTAGGTCACAAAATTCAAATCGTGTTTCTAGAAACAAACCAACCAAACAAAAATTTATCCGGCCTAAAAACAAGAAATTGAATCCTAGATAAAGATACATCTAATTTGCTAATATAATTTTTTTTAATTTGAGATGAATTAAGAGCCACAATTGGTCAACATGAGCATAACTCAATTGGCATAAAACATATTCTCTCGACTATGATGTCATAGATTCGAATCTCCCACTCCGCATATTGTTGAACTAAAAAAAAAAAAAAACAACAATTGCACCCTTCTTTCCTTCTCCGTCACGCCCTCTAAATCGAGGAATATAAAGACGCCATGCGTACACAAATCCTAGAGAAAGTAAAGTGAATATTATTGAGATACCTCAACGGCGGCCATGGAAATGCTTCTTAGGGAAAATGAAGAACTGCTGAAGAGAAAAGAGGGTTGCAGAGACGGTCGGGGAAGGGAAGACAGAAAAATGTTTGTGTGAAATTTTATGGAGCTGCGACTTGGCTTATATAGAGAGATCCAACTCGAGTTTATTATAAAATAAGATTTTTAGAGAAAAAATAAAATAAAACGTTGAAATATTAAAATTACCTCAACTGTTCAAAGATTATTAATGTCGTTATATTTGTGAATATTAATTATAGAAGTTAGATTTGTGATAATTTTCACTATTGGGAGGACGTTTGGTATTGTCATGATAATAAATATTCTGTTAAACTTTGATGCTCGTTTTAGTTACATCTCTAAACGTTTTAATGTTTTGATTTAATTAATTTTGCTAAACGTTACCATGTTAATTTTTTTAATGAATTGTTTAGTAGAAACTCTTTTTTTCTTTTTTGAAATAAATTGTTTAGTAAAAACTTTTTCTTTTAGTTCAACCATTGCAAAGCAGGGATTGAACCATCAAACTTGGAGATAGTAATTGATGTATTATTTAATGAGTTATGTTCGAATTAGTTTGTTTTAGTAGAAACTTAATTAATAGGTCCAATATTATATTTCAAAAAAAAAAGAATGGAAATAAATTGAAGTTAAAATTTTTAATTAAAACAATAATAATAACGACTAAAGTATTTTTTTATACAAAGTTTAACACTAAAACCTTACATTTTAAAAGTTTAGAGACCAGTCAATTCGAGCATATATTTAAACTTAAGGCATATATTCTTCAACCAAAAAATTACAGATTTGACTCTCAACCAAAAAGTCAGATATTTGACTCTCTACCCTACATATTGTTGAACTCAAAAATGAAAAAAAAAAAAAAATTAGAGACCACACTATAATATTTTAAAGTTTAAAGTTTGGTAACCAAACTAAACAAGTGTACAAAAACTTAAAAAGACTAAAATATAATTTAAACCTACTCTTTTTTAAAGATTATTACAACACAAATAAAGAAGTGGGTTTTACTTCTACAACTCTATGAATACTTTTTTTTTCTTGTATTAGAAAATATGTGGGAGAGAGATTCGAACCTCTTACTTTAAGATACAATATTTTAACCAATTGAACTATGTTTAGATTGGTCTACGATTCAATAAACACTTGAGCTACGCCAAGTTAGCAATTTAATAATTTAACCAACAATTATTAGTAACAAAATATTGTTGTATATATTTTTAAAATACCTCAAATTTGGTACCATTTGTATCAAAATTTGGTAGCATTTGGATTATAGAGGGTCCATTTTCCAATCTTAGCATCATCTTTTCTTTGGCATTGTGTGCCCAAACGCCGTGCTTTGTGCTGTCGGGTTTTAGACACGATCAAGGATTAATTCATGTTCAAGTTTTAATTTCATTTAATTTTTATCTTATATTTATATTTCCTACCATTTTATCTTAGCAAATAACTTTATCACGAAAATTAAATTAATTATTAATTTATAATATAAGGTTTTGAAGAACCTACTAGTTGAATGCGACTTCTGTAAGATGTGGTGATCCATTCATGACTAGGATAGCTTTCCCATCATTTATTCTATTAATATATAATTAATCAATCAATTAATTTAACGTTGAAATATTAAGTTTATAATTGTTGTTTATTATAAATTACTATTACGATCAATTTTATTATTGTTGTCAACCCAATAAAGTTGGCTTTTTGAAGTTGAAAATAAAATTTTCATATAAAATTGAAATAATGGATATGACCTTTGATTATTTATTTTTTTTTTTTAGATTTAAATAAATCAATTAGAGTTATTGGGTTTTTATGACATATCAAAATGTAGGCATTTTCAACAAATTACTTTTTTAAAAAATGGGGAAAAAAAGCATAAAAGAAAACATATTAAAAATCATAATTAATTAATTAACATTATTGTGGATGCCAATGAGTATGTCTCTAATTGAAGGTTTCGTACGCTAGTAACCACAAGTTTTCTTTGAATCCCAAAAAATTTAGTGAAATTTTCAATTTTTAATTAATAATGTATTTGTATAGAAATCAAAATTTTTATTTCAATCATTTAAAACACATTAAAATTAATATTCTATATTAGTCAAGTTGCTAATTGCTATGTTACAGCAAATGTTTTTACAACTAGACGAAAAAGGAACTATTTTTGTAAGCATTGATTTTTGTAGTTGTGCATTGGAACTTCAGTTGATTTTATAGGTTTTTTTCCAGGTGTATTTAAGTGTTTTTTTTTTTCTTTTAATGGTAATTAGCTTTAGGTATTTTTATGGTTGGATTTTGAGTATTTTGTTAGCTTGATTTCGGAAAAATTATTGATAAGACTATACAAAAACTATAGGTTAAAATCTCATTTTGGTCCCTCAACTTTTAAGCTTGTTTTATTTTGGTAGCTAAACTTTCAAAATGTCTAGTTTAGTCATTGAACTTTTAAATTTGTTCTATTTTGGTCCATAAACTTTTAAAATGTCTATTTTTAGTCTTTAAACTTTCAAAAAAACAATCATTTTGGTCCCTCAACTTTCAAGCTTGTTTCATTTCAAAATGGGTCTTTGAACTTTAAAATCAGTTCTATTTTGGTCCCAAACTTTTAAAATGTCCATTTTAATTCTTGAACTTTCAAAAAAATAATCATTTTGGTCCTCAACTCTTTTTTTTTTTTTTTTTTTGAAAAATTAATGACATAATTAATTTTGAGTATGTGTACTATCATGTTAATATAAGCATGATTTCAAGTCATATAGATTAGAGACAAGCATTTGGCAAGTTGATATTAGATAACAAAGACCAAAATGATTAATTTTTTTAAGTTCAGAGATTAAAATAGACATTTTGAAAGTTTAAGGACTAAACTGAAACAAAGTTCAAAGTTCAAAGACTAAGATATACATTTTAAAAGTTCAAGGAGTAAAATGATATTTAAACTAAAATTACTCTCAACCTCTCTCGATGCCTCTTGAGGTGGGAGGAGGGCATTAAAGAAGAAGAGAAAAGAAAGTGCAATCTCAATGTTTGTCAATGCCCCTTGGTGTAGGAAGAGGGCCCTTAAAGTAGGGATGTCCATTTAACCCGCGGGGGCGGGGCCCCGCGGGGACCCGCCCCGAACGGGGCGGGGAATCCCCGATTACATGGGGAATGGGGGAGGGAGCGGAGAAATTTTTTTCCCCGTTGGCTAAACGGGGACGGGGAATATATTCCCCGCCCCGCCCCGCCCCGATTCCCCGATTAATAATATATATATTATTACCTATAAATAGAATTTTTTTAAAAAAAAAAACTATAGTAGGAATTAGTTTAAGACTATTTCGTTATAAAAAAAATTAAAGTCTATGTTATAATATTGAAATTTGAATTTTTAGAAATTAAGTTGTTTCGACATTATAGTATTTTTACTTATGGTATATTATTGTTTTTATTAGGAAATTTTATAACATTTACTTTAAATAGAATTATATTGAAAATTATTCATTTAGAAATAATTTTTATTATGGTTGAGAATAAATTTAAAAAAAAAAAGATAAAAAAAAAAAAAAACGGGGAAAAATTCCCCGCGGGGAATCCCCACCCCAATCCCCGCGAAATTAAACAGGGAATTTCGTGGGGACGGGGAATGAAATGGGGGGCGGGGACGGGGACGGGGAATCCATTCCCCGGCCCCGCCCCGCCCCGTGGACATCTCTACCTTAAAGCTTATTAATGGTGGCTAGATTTTTGGCCCTTGTTCATGGGGAGGCAATAAGCTTTTTGGGGTTGGGCGGTGAAGAGGACCCACCAAATAGGGTCTTACTTGAACATGTGGAATCTCCCAACCAATAATTGGCTTACACATTCTATTCTTCTAATCCTCGACAACGACGTGTATCTTCTTTTTTCCTTTTTTTTAAAAAATTTATAGGATATTTTTTTCCCTAAAATATTACATCACAAATAAGAGATTGAAATTATATTTGTTTTTTTTTATCACTTTACGAAGGTAGAGAAAAAAATAGTGCTTTCAAGTGAAATACTTTTTTTTACTGGTATTTTTAGAAAAGTACTATACATCTTCTAAAAATAACTTATGGGCTTTTTAGTGTTTTTAGAATTTTTAAAATCATTTTTATAATTTAATTCAACACTATAAAAAGTTTGAAGTATGTTTTTAATGGGTTAAAAGTACTTTTTACCTGTAATTTTTGTGTGGATGGCCTAAAAAATTATGTCGAAAAGATATTTGACAATTTCTCAAAATAAGTTTTTCTAATCCTTTGCTAACGTTAGTAAACATTTTCTTTAATATTTTTTTCTTTTTGCTCTGACTATGGTTCCATATTTCTTTAATATTTTTTTTTCTTTTCACTAGGGGTGTACAAATAACTCGGTAACCCGAGCAACCCGGACTACCCAACCCAAATTGTAAGAGTTGGGTTGGGTTAGGTTTTTTTTCGGTTTGGGTTGGGTTAAAATTTTAGATAACCAAATTTTCGGGTAGATTCTTGGGTTGGCCTTTTTAAGCTCGGGTTGACCCGAACCAACCCAACCCAACCCAAAGTTTGATTTTATATATATATATATATACTTATAAATGAACTATTTATGAACTTTTAATGTTTTTCATCTAGGATTATAATAAATATTAAGATGTTATGAACTTTGAAGTTTGATATTTGAATTTTATGTCATTTTAGTTATTAATTCAAGTAAAAATTATTTTAAATAATTAAGAAAATTATTATTAAAAAAAAATCAACCTGGCGACCCAACCCGAAAATATAGGGTTGGGTTGGGTTGCAACCCTTGATCGAGTAGCCAACTAGGACCAACCTGAAATTTCGGGTTGGTTCCAAAAAACCCTCCAACCCAACCCAACCCGACC
Organism: Trichosanthes truncata; assembly: GCA_033996785.1. NCBI lineage: Eukaryota > Viridiplantae > Streptophyta > Magnoliopsida > Cucurbitales > Cucurbitaceae > Trichosanthes > Trichosanthes truncata. The sequence continues at coordinate 55,409,960 of JAWPNB010000010.1, forward strand.
TGTGTACACCCCTACTTTCCACTGATGACTCTCATACTGTCGACGACAATCCCATTGTCGACGAAGGCGCCTTCTAAATCTTAAAAACTTTTCAGATTTAAAACGCCACCACTTTTCTTCTACTTGTCCTCCCACCGTCAAAAACCCTCCCACTACCGACAAGGGCACCTTTCAAATCTAAAAAAAATTCCAAATCTTGAAATTTTTTTAGATCTAAAATAGATAGGTGGGATTGATTAGTGAGGGAGAGGGAGGAAGAAAAGGGAGTCGAGCGAGAGGGGAGAGGGAATGAGATTCTCCAGCGAGAGGGAGGAGGGGAGGAGAAAGCGAGAGAAGAGAGGGAATGAGAGAAAGATAGAAATAATAATAATAATAATAAATGTTTGAAAAGGGTTAGAAAAACTTTTTTTTGAAAAACTAGTTCATAATTTTTTAGGATAATCTGTCAAAATTAAGGGTGCATGCAAAAACTGAAAAACCGAAAAAACTACTTAAATTGACTGAAACCGCTAGTCGGTTTAGGTTGAAATCGACTCGGGTTGGCAGTTACAATTTACGTTTAATAAAAATCGATTATATTCTATTCGTTTCGGGTTTGGAAAAATCAAATCGAATAAACTTGAGCCGAACTGAATAGTATTCATATTAAAAATAAAAAATCTTATCAAATAACGTTAGCAATCTCGTTAACCGTAGTATAAGCCTTGCAAACTTCAGGTCTCAAGTTTGAGTTGGCATCACACGCTCCCAACTTGCACCTACTTGTTAAATGGGTAACCGAAAATCGAACTGTATAAACTGGCGATTTAAGCGATTTGGTTAGTTCGATTTGCACGAAGGTAGTTCGGTGGCGATTTTCAAACTTTCTTTAATAAAATATATCATTAATATACATGATGTAAAGTATATCATTGATAACTTATTTATGTGATAAAATATATCAATGATATAATATACCAATATAAAGTATATACTAATATATATAAATGTTATACTAATATAAAGTATATCACTAATATATTACTTGTATACCTTTGATAAAGTATATAAATGATATACCTAATATTAAATACATCACTAATACATTATTCATATACGCATATCATTTATGTACAAATTCATACCTTTGTGCTATTTTTGTAAAATATTTTTACATGTGACAAATCCTCTATTATTTAGATAAATTCTACTATTATTGCAAAAGCCTCTAAGGTGTGTTGTATAAAATCAAATCCATAATTATACATTGAAATTTCTACAAAAGTTCAATTACATGTATCAAGAAAAACACATGCAAAGATGAGGCCTTTCAAGTGGCATCTTAGCATTAAGGGGCCGTTTGTTTCGTGGTAATCCAAGATTCCCATGGAATGAGCATCTGGATTACTTCGTTTGTTTTGTAGAAATGTAAGATACCTTGACATATCAAGATGCCCATTCGGAGGGCATTTGGTTAAATTTGGATGCCCTTTTAAAACATGGGTTTTTAAGATTCCCACGTTGAGGGCATTTGCTAATGACATATTTGCCCCTAATCAATTTTCTTAATTTTACATTTTTATTTTTATTTAAAAATAAATTAATGAATTTATGCACTAATAAATGATCAAATGTAGTTAGCTATATTTATATTTTACATTTAGATATAAAATAAAGCTGATTTAAAATTGAATTAATATTTAATATTAAATATTTTATAAAAATATCAAACTAATATAAATTAATTTGTTCTACAAAATAACACATAAATATTAGTATAAAATAAATTGATATACAAATATAATATTAAATTAACAACACCAAAATGCATGTGATATCAATTTAATTATATTAAACTAATAATTAAATTATGTAAAGGTTAGCAAGGGCATTATTGGTATAACACATAATCTTAAGACATTCCCATATATAAATCCTGTAAAACAAACATGGCTATCTAAATATTCCCAAACATCCTTATAAATTTTTCTGCAAAACAAACATGGTAATCTAAAGATGTCGGACATCTAAAATTCCAGACATCTAAGATTCTAGGCATCTGAAGATGCCGGAAATCATGATTCCCTAAAAACAAACGGCCCCTAAAAAAAATGGTATCGTAGGGCCTGTTTGATAACATTTTTTTTTTTATTTCTTCTTTCTTCTCTCTTCTTTCTTCGTTCTTCTTTCTTCTTTCCTCTTTTTTAATAAAGAAAAATGGAATGATATTTGATAATTGTTTCTTGTTTTCCTTTTTTTTTTTTCCTTTTTTATAGAGAAAAACATGTTTGATATATATTTCTTGTTTCTTATTCTTTTAAATTTTATATTAAAATTATAAAGATTTTATATGAAAATAAGTTTTTAAAATTAAATATAGAAAAATTTTATGTTATATTTATTATACATTTTAGAAGTAAATAAAATAAAATAAAATAATATTTTTATTTATGTTATGCAAAAAATTTGAAAAAGAAACAAGAAACTTGATTTTGTTGTTTCCAAAATTTCTACACAATTTTGGAAACGTTTATGAAAAATGAGAAACAAGAAATAAAAACAGTTACCAAGACACTTCTATTTCTCACAAATTGGAAACAAGAAACATGAATGTTATCAAACGGACTCTTAGCTACTTACACTCATTGGACTTTTTCTTATTATGGCCCACTATATGCATTGGGTTTTTCTAGGTTCAAACAAAAAGCCCATCGTATATCTTTTAACTATATTATATTTGGGCCAACAAGATAAATGGCTAAATCTTAGTAGATCAACCCTAAAAAGTAGATAAAACATGAGATTTTGTAAAAATGATTAAATATGTTTTCTGTTAAAAAATTAATATTGAATTCGGATAAAATATCACTGATCTAGATTTTTCATTTTTAAAGAAACTAAAAAAAGTGTTAAAATAATGCAGGATTTTAAGGGATGAGATAGATGGAGGTTTAAAAACTAAATGTAACAACCAAAAATAAATTGTAATTTGTAACCTAACATTATTTTGAATAAATTTCTAGACTCTTAATATAGATTTAACAACTAAAATGTGCATAGATAATTTTCAAACTAACAAATTAACAAAGAACTTGATGAACTCATTGATAAAAACGATGACTTAAATAAGTCCAGCAAGGAGTATGTATTCAAAATTACATTTGTAATTACACCTAGCTAACTTCAAATGGGACTATATAGGTATATATTCTCCATTTAACTTGAAATTAGTAACACTAACCAGCTCTACTGTCGTTTCAACCACATTTGCGAGGTATGTACACATACATACTGCTAGTTTGCTTCATGATATTGAGTGTGTTCAGTTTCATGCTCACTGTATCTTCCTCTATATAGGTTTTTTTTCTTATGATTTGACGAAATACGGTTTGATCTATCTCCTATGCCTCTTAGGTTCCTTGACGACCACCAGTCTTCCACACTCAGAAAAATATTCTGAGGTATGTATATTAGCCTACATGATTTGGGTATTGTTTCTAGACTTAACACAATTTGGATTTCTGCTCGACCTTCTACGTTGCTGAACGCTCCAAATTTGGTCAACAACTACTACTCTGTCGTCGTTTCTATCACATTCATGAGGTATGTACATATAGCCATCGTCGTTTCTGGTTCCAAAAATAAAATGTGTTTGATTTCTTCCTCCCTGTTGTTTATTGCCTATGTTTTGTTTCCTTTTATTTAACAAAACAAGGTTTTCTTTAGGTTTCCTTCATCTTGAAGGATGTGCATCTATCTCCTATGCTTCTTGTCTTCTTCAATGACCACTGAACTTCCACACTTGAAACATATTTTGAAGGTATGTACATTCGCCTACGCTATGCTTAGTAATACCTATGATGTTTTCTGGACGAACTTGAGATTTGATAGACTGAACACAGTTTGCATTCATGCTCTTTGCATTCTAGTTTTTATAATATTAGATTTTAGATTATGGTTCCCATTTTTAAATAGGTATCTTAGATTCTAAAACTCTATCTCGTTTTTTAAGGGTTATTTTAATGTCGATATATAGTTTTGAAAATGATGACTTGGGACCCATTTATCTTGGTTTACCTCTTGATTTTTTATATGGTCTATTCAAGACTTAATAAAGAGTCTACGACCAATAATAGATGAAGAGAGAAAGCCATGAATGATGAGAAATCCATAAAAAAGACCATTGTCGAGGAAGATGGTGAGAACAAGGTAATGTTGAGTTACTGTATTAACTATATATATACTCTTATGTTCATAGAGATGATAGAAGTATATATCTTTATCCATATGCAAGTGATTAATAAGGTTATTGTTTGTACAAACTATGTAGACATCTTCTATACACTGGTGCATAAGATATGCGTATTTGTATATGCATATATAGATATATATTGATGTATTTATTGTGTGGTTGCACACATTGGTTCTGAGTTTCATGTATTTGTTGTTATATACACACAAGTATCGAGTGGTTTTGTACGGAAAAATGTATATTGATAGTTGAGTTAGAAGTTTCTTTAAGGATGATTTTGTTATAAATAACAAAAAATAAATAAAGGTGATTGATATCTTAAATGAAAATGAAAAATGTGGATGGATTTGAAAATTAAGAAGAATCCAACCCACAAATTTTGAAGAAGGTTAGCAAAATTAGGTGAGAGATGGATGGTTAAGATTTTTTTTAAAGCAAATCAACTTATAGTTGGGGGCTGATTGTGAATTCGGGTATATATCTAGGGTATAAACGAAACAAAAAAATTATTCAGCCTCCTCTCTAAAAAACACTAGTCATAATTCCGAATACGACAACTTTTTAGGTCATTTTTCATTTCCATTTTTTTTTTTGGGTTGCCATCAGCTACAATTTCCCATTATATTTTGGGCTTAATGACAAAATCAGGCCAAAAAGTCAACTATTGTTAAAATTTCAAACACTCGTACGCATGTTTCAGTAAAAAAATTAGCTTTAATTAACATAATTATTTAATTAAGACTTTCAAATCATACATTTGAAACTAAATTCTGATGTTTTAAGCTCGATCGATTACAAATTTGTGGGTGTACCGCTGACCGTTTCAAAAGAAAGAACGAAAAAAATTTTCAAAGAAGGGACTGAGGAAGAAGAAGCTTCCGCAACTTCCTGATTCTGGAGGAAAGTGTAAAAAACCGGTACGCTTTCAATTCAAAAAAATGCCCCGCAATTCTCTGCGCTAATTCCCCTATGAATTTTTCAAACCCCACAATCTTTCTCTCTTTCTTTTTCAGTTTCCATCGCTAAAACAATCAATCAATCCAATCCTTCATTTCTTTTTGCTCCCATTGCTCTCTCTCTCGAGCATTTCGGATCACCACACGACTTTTCTCTCTCTCTCTCTCTCCTTCTTTTTGGGCGAAATCGAAAACCTGAGCTAAATTCAACCCCCATTGCCCTATTTTCCCCTCTGTTGACGGTTTTTGTGATTGTGGTTCACTTTTTCCCTTTCTGGGTTTTGTATTTTGTTTGCTCCCCATTGCTCTAAACGAGAAAGAAAAGAGACCCACCTTATTTCAATTTCTTTACTGGGTTTTCTCATATGGAAATGATGAGTGATTAGAGCTTCTTTATGTTCTGATTTTGTGGGGTGTTTTGTGGATTTTGTTCTGTTTCTTTGTCTTGGTGTGACCCTTAATGTCTTTGGCTGTTGGGGCTGCTTCAAATTCCAAGAACATGGGGTTTGATGAAAACCGTGAAGAGGGAGATACATTGGATAACCATGGGAGTGAGAATGAAGCTGGGAAAATCAGTAGGCAAATGAGTGAGACTTCTCTTTATGCAACAGAGGATGAGACTGATGATGAAGGAAGCAAAATCGAGTTGGGGCCTCAACGCACATTGAAAGAAGAGCTCGAGAAGGATAAGGTTAATCTTGTTCTTGTTCTGACATTCAAGATTGTGTTGTAATCAATTTTCTTTGTGTTTGTTTGTAAGTTTATAAGTTTTGTTTCTGTTCTTTTGTGGTATGTAAGTTCAGGATGATGAGAGTTTGAGGAGGTGGAAGGAACAGCTTCTTGGGGCTGTGGATTTAGAAAATGCTGGAGGTAATTCGAATTTAGAAGTACTTCCTAGTTTTGAATTCAGTGTTTCATTGTTCTGAAATGCTTCTATTGTTGTGGTAGCATTTCTTTTGGTTTTGTTTGTCAGTTCCATTTCTTGTGTGTTTTGTAGAAACTCTTGAGCCAGAGGTGAAGATTCTAAGTCTGTCAATAGTGTCTCCAGAGAGGCCAGACTTGGTTCTTCCGATTCCCGAGGACGGGAATCCGAAAGGGTTATGGTTTACCCTGAAAGAAGGCAGTCGTTACAACCTGAAATTCTCCTTCCAAGTGACTAACAACATTGTTGCTGGCCTTAAGTACACCAACACTGTTTGGAAAACTGGTGTCAAAGGTTTCTGTCTTTGTCTAATTCGCCTATTTGTTTCTAAAAGCTCGAGTTTTGACTATCGATTGATGGTGACTTTGGTGACTTGTATGTTTCAGTTGACAGCTCCAAAGAGATGCTTGGAACTTTCAGTCCCCAGGTAGAGGCCTACACTCATGTAATGCCAGAGGACACCACACCCTCCGGCTTGTTCGCCCGTGGATCATATTCAGCAAGATCTAAGGTCAGTTTGTTTTTGAAACTCTTTTAAGTCATGTGAGATTCAAATAACAATGCCTAGGGCCCTAGCATTTTCAAGTGGGGTAGAGTTTTCTTTTTTCTCCTTATTCCGCATAACATAACCTTCTCGAGCATAGCTCGAACGGCAAGATCTTTCGAAGAATCATTGATAATGCACAGGACATGATCTGGTTTTAAGAGCACAACCTATGGCCTATTAACATGATGTTGCCTTTGTCTGCATAGTCAAATGAGTTCAAATTTATCTAGGCTCTCAAATTAGAAGTTGATATTCGATTCTCGATTTCCAACCGAACGGGATTATAAGCAAAATTCTTGTTTGCCATCAATTTCATCAACCTTTCCAGGTCATTTCTAACCAGTTCTTTTAGGATATCTTTCCCAGCTAGCCTGCTACTAAGCATTATTCATTGAGTTTCCTTTTTGACTTCTTTGCAATAATAGCTACAATGCTTGTGAACACAGAACCCTTTTACCACTACATAATTAAAGAATTTTTTACATTATTCCCAAGTCTTCATGCTGTCCAAATCATGTGGCCCATTGAGTCCCCATTATTTGATCCCTGTTATGTGCTGTCCATTCTTTCCTAAGGGACATGGGCCATGTTCTTCTGTACAATATTTGCTTTACAAAATGTGTACTTTATTTTGAATGTTCCTCTGAATTTCCCCCCTCTCCTCAGTCAAAACCAGCATCACTTTGCATTGAAAAAATAAAGGTCTTTTCTTCCATGACTGTTCTTTTGACAACCTACCTCTCTCAAACCTTCCCTGTTCCCATAAAATTTTTTGACGAATATCCTTTTCGTTACATGATGACGTTCCTTGAAATTAGATACAAATGACAGATATTCAATCGATTTGAACGATTTATAGCTTCTAAGCAAAAGGAACATTTTCCCCTAATCTTCAATGGAGACAACCCTTTTTTTCGTTTTCGGCCTCGATAAAGGGTTAGATACTACACAACTTGAAGGATTCTCTTGTGAAATAACTACGGAACCTAAAAGCTTAAGCTGATGAGTTACTGTAAATTTAATTTCATATCAATACTTTAACATCTTTGTCGTCCTTTGTTGATTTGAATCGCAATGGTGTGAAAATCTAATATCGTTTTGCTCGAAATAACTTTATATTTGTAATTTAAGTGAACTTTAAATCTTTTGTGTATGTTTTTGCAGTTTCTTGATGATGATAACAAGTGTTACTTGGAAATTAACTACACATTTGACATCAGAAAGGACTGGGCTTGCAACATAAGCCAATGATTGGTATTAGGAGCAGTGCTGTGCTGGCTTAAGCAATTCCTCATCATCCAGCTTAGCTGGAGTTCTTAACCTGCCAATTTTAGTCAATTAATTTCTCTTTTAATTACATGTAATTATAATGAAGGCCAACAAGTAAGTTAATTACTAGGTTTATGCTGCATCCAAACTTTTATAGGTTTTCAATGTATTGAGATGTTGGAGAAGATGAATGAATGGAAAAAAGAAGATTCTTTGTTTGTTGCCTTTTAATAAAGGTTGTGTTTTTTTCTATTTTCTTTTCCCATGTTTGATTTAGGTATTGGATGTTTGAATTGGGAATGTTTTTGTAAATATTGAGTCTTGATAGGCTCTCTTTTGTTTTTTGAAGGAAAAAAAAAAAAAAAAAAGAGGCTTTTTTTTTTTTTTTTTTTGGTAGTAGAACAAATGACCAAATGTGAAGTGAAACTTTGAATCTCTGATCTTAATGGAGGGAGTGATATCGAAACCATTATATTGTAGAAACTAAAAATATATAGTTTTTTTTATTAGGAATACTTGGTGAACAAAATTAATTGTTTGAATAACTATAAATTAATTGTGATTATGGTGAATTGAGAATAACTATTGGAGCCTTTTGTTTGGTGGAAATCTAAGATTTCATAAGATGGCTATCCAAAATTCAGTGTTTGTGTTGATAGGAATGTTGGAAACTCAAGCATCTTTAAATGACTAGATATCCAAGGATACCCATATGAGAGGTATGTAAGTAAATTTAGACGCTCTCTTGAATCTTGACATATACATTGTGGGGAAGATCTTAAATATCGATGATTAAAACATCAATAAAATGTTGATGTCAATGAATGATATTAGAAAAACATAGAAATTAATAAGTTCATTAAAAAAAATATTTAACTTAAGGGAAAAATCAATTTATACCCCTAAAATTTTAGGGTTATCAACTAAAACCTTAAACTAATAATTGTATCACTTTAAAATTCTAATTTTTTATAAGTGAATCAATTTAGACTCTACATTACTGATTTATAACTATTTTCACTTGAATTCATTTAATATCAGCTAAAAATTAGCTAAATAAAATTATTCTTTTCCCAAAATCTTACCAAAGTAGCAAGAAAAATTAGTACGTAATTTTTTCTAAATAAGTAGAGAAAAAGAGAGGAAGACAAAAAGATGAAAAACCACTGTTTTCTTTTTTTAGAGACAAAGATACAAATTTCGTTAATCAACTCGATACCCAATGGGTTATATAAGATGGATCCGTACTTAACAACAAAAGTTGGATCCAATTTGGAAAAGTTTGATTACCCAACACACCTGAACGAGCCAAACCATGTGCGAGAGTATTTTGTAGGCGAGGCACATGAGAGTATTTAACATGGGTCAAATCAAACGATATATTACGCAGATCCTGTACGATCGTAAGAACTTCAAACATAACCTCACAATGTCCATTTAGCATTGAGACCATAGAAAGGGAATCGAAGAAGAGATGACATTTCTGAAACCCCATTTGACTTGCCATCAGAATTCCATCTTTGATGGCATAAGCATCAGCACATAAAAGTGATATAAATGAGTGCAAATAATTTTCCATTGTCGCCATCAGAACACCATCAGGTCTTCGAATAGCTACACCTACACCTATTACATTATTTTGTTCATCACATGCAGCATCAACGAAGATCTGAAACTAGTCATTTGGAACAAAATGATTGGATTCTGACCTCACCCTAACCCTTTTACACACACTAATATTTGTCTGCCTAAACTTTTGGATATAATCCAGTATCCATCCACATCTGTCCTCAATGCACATAATTGCTCTATTATGAACAACATTATTTCTGTCATTCCAAATTGTCCATGCCCCCACAAGAAACAGCTCAATTTCCTACTTTTGGGCTAATTCCATCACCTCCATCCAACGCATCTGAATGGAATAAATATTGGGTCTCTTCAACTTTAAATGTGAAAAAAGGTTGTGCCATATAGTGTTTGCCGTTTCACAATTAAACAAAGCATGGTTAGTTGTCTCCTCCTTCCTCCTGCATGAAGAGCATATCAAAGGGACATCTAAATTCCTGCGATTTAAATTCACCATAGTATGAATGCAATAATAGAAAGATCACCAAATAAATAACTTTATTTTCGAAGACACAATCGCTTTCCATAAACATTTCCACCATTTCCTATGATTATTCTAACTACTAGATGCATCAAGTTCTCTTGACAACATGACAGCTTTATACCTGCTTTTAACTGAATATTTTCCAAATTTATCAAAATACCAGACCAAACTATCCATAACTCATGTTGAAGAAATCGTTATATTAAGAATATCAGGACATCTTGTACCTAGAAAAATTGAGAGAGTTTATGCTCATCCCACTATCGAGACAGATTTATAAAATCAGCTACTCTTAACTCATTCAACTCGTGTTAGGGGTTTAAAACTTTAAAAGACCACAATCGAGGAATCCATGGATCCTTACCAACAAGGATGGACTCCCCATTTCCCAAATTCCAACGAACCCATTTTTTCAGAAGTTCCAAACCCCATACAAAGCCTTTCCAAAAATAAGATGACGAAGGATGTGTATTATTTACAGAAATATCTAGAAGATCAAAGTTTTGAAAACACTTGGCCTTTAAAACCTTTGCCACAATCAGCTTAGGATGATCAATATTTGCCAACCTTGTTTAGCATTCAAAGCCTAATCAAACCCTTCCAGATCTTTGGAATTCAAACCTCATAACTCCTTAGGTTTACAAAGTTTCTCCCACTTAATCCAATGAATCTTTCTTTTTCCCCTCCTTTGAACCCCACCAAAATTTTTCAATGTGACTCGTTATTTGCACACAAAAATTCTTTGGCAGCCTGAAACAACTCATAACATATGTTGGTATTGCTTGAACAATGCTTTTTATCAAAACTTCCTTTCTCCCTATAGAAAAAATTACCTTTCAAGCCTTACACCACTTTCCAAATTCTATCCCTCAAAATTTTAAAATCTTCTTCCTTACTACGAGTAAAAGAGAATAGTAATCCCAAATAAGTACCCATATTTTCTACTATTAACATAGGTAGAATTTCCTACAAATAACTTTTCGAATATGAAATAACATTCGGGGCGAAACACATGGCAGATTTATGTAGGTTGATACACTGACTAGACGCCCTCTCATAAATATGAAAAATGTGCATTTGCTCTGATAAAAATTAAACTATCATCAATGAAAAATTAATGGGATACCTGTGGACTATAGCGCGAAATCACCATCCCTGACAACAGACCTCGAGAAAACGCATCCTTCATAAGGGTTGATAAACCTTCTGCACAAAAGAGAAATAGATAAGGCGATAGAGGATCTCCTTGCCTTAATTCACGTGTGGGATTGATGCTTCCCATAGGTTGTCCATTTAAAAGAATGGAAAATGAAGTTGTAGATATGCAATCCATGATAAGCCGAACTTAGTTCTCGTTGAAACCCAAAGCAAGCATAATTTTCTTCAGAAAACTCCATTCAACTCCATCATACTCCTTGCTCATATCAAGTTTTAAAGCTGCAAAACTTGTTCCCCTTTTCTTTTACCTTTTTAGAAAATGAAGACTTTTGTGACCAGGGATGAAAGTTAACTGAGATTCATCAATAACTTCATGAAGAATACCCTTCAGTCTATTAGCCAAAACCTTTGTCACAATTTTATAGATGACATTACATAAACTAATAGGTCTAAAATCAGTCACCTCCTTCGAATCACGAACTTTAGGAATTAGAACAATATGAGTCTTATTCCATTCCTTCACAAAAGTTTTTCCATTCAAAATATCCAACACAGCTCTTAACAGTTTTTAGTCTCACTATGTCCCAGTACTTTTGATAAAAAAAAATGTAGGGAAACCATTTGGCTCTGGAACTTTAGTTGGATTAAATTACTTCAAGCACATTATATCTCTTCCTGAGTAAACCCAGCTTGTAACTGATCATTCATCTCCTTAGAAACCTTTCTAGGTATCACCCTCTCAATTTGTTCCATATCCTTAATAGAAGGATTAATAGATGAAAACATGTTCATGAAATAACTCACAAATATGTCAGCTATATTCGAAGGATCCTCTTGCCACACCCCATTACATCCAAAACTCCTTTAATTTCATTTTGTTTCCTTCGTCTTGTTGCTTTCTGATGGAAACATTTGGTATTTCTATCACCCCATTGAAGCTAATTCTGACGAGATCTTTGGTGCCAATATATTTCCTCTTTTTGCAAGAGTAAATCCAATTCTGCCTCCAAACCATTTATCACCTTGAAATTTAGTGGGTGGGGTTGATCATAAGTCTCTTTAATCAAAACTTTCAATTTTCCAATGCTTGGGGCCAAATTCGAATTTTCTTTTCTTCCCCATTTTCCTAACTTTATTGCACATTCTTCCAAATGTTTATATAAAGGTAAACTCCCAACAGTGTTCAAGTCCCACCCATTCATTTGGCTAATAAGAGATTTTTACTCAGGATTTTGTGTCCAAAAATCCTCAAAACGAAAAATTCTCCTTTTTCCAAAATTTCACTTTTATGAAGAATCCCTTACAAGGCATAATTCAATCGGTCTATGATCTAAACTAGCCCAATCCAAATTATGCACCCTATAATTAGGAAAAAGAGCACAAAAATTTGTATTAGCTAAATATCTGTGAAGTCGAAGACTAACCCGTTCTCTAGAATTTCGTCTGTTGCACCATGTAAGTATACCCCCTTCGAAACCCAAATCTTGAAGATTACAATCATCCAACGTCGCATCTCAAAAATTTGTAATCAATGATCTATCACGAGGTCTTCTCCCTTCTTTTTCATAATCCCATAATATGTCATTTAAATCACCGCCAATCACCCAAAGTGAATCATCATTGTTATGGATTCTTCTCAACAACTCCCACGTTTGAAAACGTAAACTGTGATCAGGCTAACGGTACAAGCCAATAAAACGCTAAGCTTTATTAATCGAAACTATATTAGCATCAATATGGTGTGTTCGAAAAATTCCGAATTTGAACATAGATTTCCTCCCTCCAAAGAAGACAAAGGCCACCACTTAACCCCACTCTATCCACTATAAAACAACCCGAATAATTCAAACGATGCTTAATCTTATTCAATTGAGAAGCAGTACACTTTGTTTTAGATTAAAAAAAAAACACATAAAAGAGGATTTATTCACTGCTTACGCTTATTCAAACCAGCCTTACGCTTATTCAAACCACTGCTTACGCTTATTCAAACCCCGAATAATTCCAATGATTTGAAGAGCCTCTGCCTTCAAATCATTGGAAACCACCTCAGTAATCACTATAGTTTCCAGCTTCTGTTTCTTTGTTAATTCCAGAACATAGATATTCAAACCAGCCTTACGCTTATTCATATCTATTTATTGACATTAACGCCGGCGATTGCTGCATTAATGAACAATTGGAAACTGCCACCGGAGTTGTGAAACTGGCTTTCCATGCTTACCGGTGATGAAGATTTCAAGCAGCCTTCACCCTTGCTAAATCCTCCCAGCTCCGGCGATTGGAACACCGGTAACAATTCCTCAGATAACGCCTTCCCCTTCCTCCAGTTACGGTTTCACTTTACCATCGGAACTCGGAGATGGGCACAATTCCTCAGATAACGCCTTCCCCTTCCTCCAGTTACGGTTTCACTTTACCATCGGAACTCGGAGATTTTGCCCAGGGGCGGATCCACGTTGGGGCCAGGAGGTGCCCTGACATTATGGATTTATATATATTTAATGCTTCGTTCACTCTTAAACTCAAAAACAGGGCTTGGTTGAATCTCTGCGTTTTCAAGATCCTGGGATCAAATCCCCTGAAGCGCATATCTTTATGAAGTTTTAACTATTTTTTGTGTATATATATATATACCAAAAAAACGCTGCTTTTTAACATCATTTTTTTCTATTACTCTTTTAGTTTAACTTCATTTTTTTATTGTATATTTAATTTGCAATATATATATATAAAATATTGTTTTAATTTTTAGTAAGTTAGTTACAGTTAGAGTTTAATTAATTTTTTTAATTTTACTCACATATATACAAAAAGTATATTTAGTAAATAGTTTAGAAAAATTAAATGCATAGAAAAACTTAATTCTATTTTGAAAAATCTTAAATATTTCAAGTTTTATTTTTTGCTTTATATATTTAGGTGGATAATTCTATAATAGTTTATTACATTTTTGTAATTAATATTACTTAATCTAAATATTATATATCAATATATTTAAAATTATATTTATATAAAGGTTAAATTACATGTTTAGTCCTTGAATTTTAAAATTTGTGTCCGATACGTTTTAAACTTTTTAATTTTGTGTCTAATAAGTCATTAATTTTTTAAAATGTCTAATAGATTCACAAACTTTCAATTTTGTATCTAATAGGTCTTAGATTTCAAAAATGTTTACAATTAATTTTTCTATTAGACATAAAATTTAATTTTGTATCTAATTAAACCTTAAAATTTCAATTTTGTAACTAATAAATATATTTAAAAGGTGTCAAATAGGTTGAAGACTTATTAGACACAAAATTAAAATTTATGTCTAATAGAACATTTAATTTTTTAAAATTTTGAATATGTCAAAGACTTATTTAATACAAACTTGAAACTTTAGAGATCTATTAGATATCAAATTGAAAATTCAAGGACATTTTAGATATTTTTTTAAGATCAGGGATCATATATACACAAATTTAAAAGTTCAGGCCCTGTTTAATAACCTATAAATAAAGCCTATAAATATTATTTCCACCCATGAGTTTCCTTCCTTTGCTATCTACTTTCTACATATATTTTCAAAAATCAAGTCAAGTTTTGAAAACTAAAAAAAAATAGTTTTTAAAAACTTGTTTTTGTTTTTGGAATTTAGCTAAGAATTCAAATGTTTCTTTAAGAAAGATGAAATTTCTTGTAGAGAAATAGGGTGAAAACAAGTTTAATTTTCAAAAACAAAATATAAAAACTCAAATGGTTATCAAACGATACCTCAATTACTGAACTTGAGATTTAAGCTAATATGAACTTGTGCCCCCGACAGAAAGTTCTGAATCCGCCACTGATTTTGCCACCACCGAAAACTTATCAGTATAACAGCCACTGACCTTGATGAAAGGTGTTACTCGATTTTGAGTTTTTGTAAAAAAGCCCGCAATCTTTGAAATGATGGCTAATAATCCCGCAATGAGTTCTACCGCACCATTATCAACGTGCTCCATAATACTCGTTGAAAAAATAAAGAAGAGACCAGAAATCCGAAAAAAAACTCAACCAAGACTCAAAGACTCTATCACAGGGATAGAGAAATACATCAACACCGCCGTAATAAACCCAGAAATTTCCCCTAATTAGGGCAAAATTTCCATAGAATATACAATGTACGATTCATGGAGAAAAATCCGATGAACCATTACAAATCATGCAATGCTCTGAAACAACGATGAAAAACCACTCCTAATAATGAAAATCTTTTACTATCCATTTGATTTTCAGCATTTCTCTTTAATTTATGTTAATTCTTGCATTTAAAGAAGTCTTATACATGTGTGAAAATTATGCATTAACGATTTTAAAACAAAATTCTAATAAATGGTCGAAATTGACTCACATTTGTAAGTTTAGAGTTTTAATTGATACAATTACTAGTTTGAGTTTAGGGGTATGAATTGATTTTTTCCTTTAACTTAATAAATAAGCGTTTAACACTTTTTAAATAAGTTAATTATTATTAATATTATGTTCACATAAAATATATTTTGTTGAGATTTTTTCATATTAAGAACGTCGATGAAAATGTCCATATGCCAACAAAAATTTAATACATTGATTGTAACCGACATTATAAATTACTTTTAAAAGTTCTAAAAAAATATTAAATTATAAATTTGGTCCTTATGATTTGGAGAAAGTTAGAATTTAGTTCCTATAATTTTTCAAAGTTAGATTTTCGTCATTGTGACTCGATAAAATCTCATAAATAGTCCTTATGATTTAAAGAAATCCTCATAAATAGTTTCTATGGTAGAATCTATTTTTTTAGGATTTTATCAAACTATAATGACTAATTATAACATTTAAAACTATATGGACTAAATTCTACTTAACTTTCTCATAAATTATTAGACCAAATTTGTCATTTAACCTAAAAAAAAGTTTGACCTAAAAAAAACAATTTTTAAAAATTTTTGACCTAAAAAAAACAATTTTTAAAAATTGTGGAGATAGAGTTTGATTTTAAACACAAATTTTTATAATAACAATAACAGGAAAAAGAAAGAAAGAAAAAAAAAACAGGTGGAAGGAAGAGGGAGAGAAGCAAACAGGGTGTTTGGTTTGGTTGTTTCTAACTATTTCTGACAGATTTGAACCCTAAGTGAAAATTCCAGACAACCTTAAGTCAATTCCCACCAATATTAGAAAATTACCTTTTACCCTCCCAAATTTTTTTTTAAAAAAAAAATATTGTCCTCTTCTCTCTTTTTTCCTCTCTTTCTTCTTTAACACTTCCCTTGAGAATGAGAATATTAGAAATAAGAGAGAGATAGACATAGACATGACACACAAGTCACATGGAAGGATCTATTTTCTTTGTAAGAATGAGAATTAATTTTTTGATAGTGTCATTAAAATTATTTTTGAATTAAAGTCATAATTTGAAAACATATGTCTTGTTTAATAATTTTTGGAATGAAAAATCAGTTCAAACTAAATATGGTATCACAAAAAATTACAAAAAAAAAAAAGGAAAAAAAAAATTGACCCTAAACTTGGCAAGTTGTATCAATTTTAATCATAAACGTTCAATTTCATCAATTTAGACCTCAAAATTGACAGATTGTATCAATTTTAACCCTAAACTTTCAATTTCATCAATTTAAACCTCAAACTTGAATAAGTGTATCAATTTACACCCTCGATTAAAGTTTCCGTTTCGATCACCATTAGAAAGATTTCCCACACATGCGCAAAGCCAAATGTTGCTCTATGATATATACTTGTTTTTTATTTTTAAAAACAATTTACCAAAAAGATAATTAAATCATTCTAGATCAAGTCGCCACCATCATGAAAACCACAAACTTGACTCTCGAAAGTAGGACCTACACGAAAACAAATGGACTCTCGTGTTCCCTTTGCCTTTGGTTTCGATACCAGCAACGACGAGCGTGAAGAAGATCTAGGCAGTGACGTCATTAAAGACAGTAACGACCATGGCGATTTCATCGACTTCGGTGGTGAGCAGTTTGAGCTTGACTAAAATGCAAGAAAGAATAAGAAAGGCGGTGGTGGACAGAGTGACACCCATGAACACAATGAACTGGTTGTAGCCGACCTTGTCAGCTCTGTTGACAGTCTTATGGAGGATTAAAGTGACATCGATGCTGAAGAGGAAGGGGACAAAGATTCTGATGAGGGCGATCTCAAAAGCCCTACGTTCGTTGCAACGGATGGAGGAAAAATCGAGCTCAAGGCCAACGAGAAATTTAAAAAAAATCAATATTGATGACCAATTCAAAAATAGGAGTACTCCATTGAGGAAAAATATGATACAAATAAGCTTTGTTTCTACTAAAAGCCAATGGATTGAGTAAAATCCTGCCTTAAAATTGAAAACCCCTTAATTAATGAAATGAAAAAAGAAGCAGAATCAAAGAATATAAGAAGTGGAAAAAAAAAGTCACGCTTTGAAATGAAAAACATTATGGCGAGTCTAATCCAATTTTCTTCAACAATTTTTTTTTTTAAAATAACAAATACGTATCTATTATAGAGCAACACGTGACTTTGGACATGTGTGAGAAACCTTTCTAGCAATGATTGAAACGGAAACTTAACCAATGATATAAATTGATACACTTATTCAAGTTTGAGGTTTAAATTGATGAAATTGAAAGTTTATAGTTAAAATTGATACAACCTGTCAAATTTAGGGTCAAAAATGATTTTTTTTTTTTAAAAAAAATTATAGCATTAAAAGTTCATCGGTGTACTTATAAATTATTCTCGACTTAGACACTAATAATGTAATAGAGAAAAAAAATAGCGATTATCATTCCTTCATGCCTCCAGTTCATTATAGGTAGGCATAACTTAAATGGTATATATATATATATATATATATATATATATATATATATATATATATATATATAGAATGCGATGATGAGATCTAAATCAAACTCTGAAAATAATGATTTTAGTATCTTCTTTTAATCAAAATAATGATTTGATTATTAGAAAATTGTATGACAGATTAATGTAGAATCATCTCTTGAATGGCACCCTTTAAATTTAATAAAGTCAATCTTTTTGAGAGACGATTCTATGAAAAAAAAAAGTACTAAATTTGTTTGTTGGTGTTTTTCTTTCTTGAAGTTTTAAAATTGTTATATTTTACCATTCTTGTCTTAAAGAAAAATAATAAAATAAAATTGACAGTTGTTAATAATGGAAATTAAGAGAAATTAGTGACAGAAATGAGATGGTCACATGTGATTAAAATGTGCATTAATTTGGTCAGCTCAAAACCAGCAAATCTGTTTGGTTGTTGACAGGAAAAAACTTCCCAAGTACTGTGTAGTCCATTTTACAATCACAAAAAAAAAATAAAAAACAATCAAAAACTTTTTAAAAAACCCTATTTTTTTTCTATGGTTGTAAAGTAGGCTGTTGCACCCAATCTTCCACCCCTTCTAGACATTTTTTAAATATTATTTTACCAATTCTCTTTATTTAAAAAACATCAAAAATAGAAAAAAGTAGGAAAAAAAATCATTTTTGACCCTAAACTTGGTAGATTGTATCAATTTTAACTCTGAACTTTCAATTTCACCAATTTAAACCTCAAACTTGGCAGATTGTATCAATTTTAACCTTGAACTTTCAATTTCATCAATTTTAATCTCAAACTTGAATAAATGTATTAATTTACACCCTTGGTTAAGTTTCCGTTTCAATCTCTGTTAGAAAGATTTTCCATACATGTTCAATGTCACGTGTTGCTCTATAATAAATACATATTTGTTATTTTTTTAAAAAAATAAAATTGCTGAAGAAAATTGGAGTAGACTCTCCATAATATTTTTCAATTTCAGAACATGACATTTTTTAACTTTTTATCTTATCTGATTTTGATGCTTTTTTCATTTTATTAATTGAGGGTTTTTTTTTTTAATTTTAAGGTAGGATTCTACTTGATCTATCAGCTTTCAATAGAAACAAAGCTTATTTGCACCATATTTTTCCTCAATTGAGTACTCCCATTCTCGAATCGGTCCCCAATATTTATTATTTTTTTAAAAATTTCTTATCGGCCTCGAGCTCGATTTGTCTTTCATCTACTGCAACGGACATAGGGCTTTCGGAATCGCCCTCATCAGAATCTTTGTCCCCTTCCTCTCCAGCATCCATGTCACTTTAATCCTTTGTAAGACTGTCGACAGGCCGACAAGGGTCGGCTACAACCAGTTCATTGTGTTCATACGTGTCACTCTATCCACCACCTCCTTCCCTGTTCTCTTCTGCATTTTAATCGAGCATAAACTCCTAACCACCGAAGTTGACGAAACCACCATGGTCATCGTCGCCTTCAATGATGTCACCGCTCGGATCTTCTTCACACTCGACATCGTTAGTATCGACACCAAAGGCAAGGGAAACACAAGAGTCCATTTGTATTCGTGTGGGTCGTACTTTTGAATATCGAGTTCGTGGTTTTCATGATGGTGGTGCTGGTGACCCGATTGGAATGATTTAATTATTTTGTTGGTAATTTTTTTTTTTTAAAATAACAAACAAGTACATATCATAGAGCAACAAGTGGCTTTGGGCAATGTGTAGGAAATCTTTCTAACGGTGATTGAAATAGAAACTTAACCGATGGTATAAATTGATACAATTATTCAAGTTTGAGGTTTAAATTGATAAAATTGAAAGGTTTAGGATTAAAATTGATACAATCGGCCAAGTTTGAAGTTAAAATTGATGAAATTCAAAATTTATGGTTAAAATTGATACAATCAGACAAGTTTGAAGTTAAAATTGATGAAATTGATTTTTTTCCAAAAAGGTAATAATAATTGAATTGACCCCAAATTTCAATGTACTATTTTCATGTGGCTTACTGTTGTTTCGTTTAAATCTCATATTGGTATTTGAACTTTAATAGAAAAAAGTAATAATATTTGACCCCAAATTCCAATGTACTGGCTTACTGTTGTTTTGTTTAAATTTCATATTGGTATTTTTTTTTTTTTAAAAGAAAACTTCATTACCCAGAAGAGGACAAACCTTCCTCAATAAGAATACAGCGAACCCAAAAGGGAAAGTCCGAAAGCCAAACAACGGGGTCCTCCTCCGAATTGGAGGAAGATAGCCGAACATAAGGCTCCAAAAAAGTCGCACGCGCCAAGTGGTGGGCGGCAAAATTACAAGATCTGGGACAAAAGGTGAAAGAGACATTGGTCCACATAGATGCCAAGGTCTCGATTTCATCCAGAATAGATTTGGTTTCCGAAATATCTGTACCCGGACAACGAATAGCAGCCACAACCTCCTGAGAATCAGACTCAACAATGATCGATGAGGAAGAGCTAAGATTCAATCCTTGAAGCGCTCTCAGACCTGCAAGAATAGCAGCGGCCTCTAAAGACTTGATAGACCAGCGCCTCTTCCACTGCTGCAACCCGACACAGAGTGGACCGCCACTTGAATCACGAACCAGCCAACCTAGACCACCTTTCCCAGTAGCTTCACACCAAGAAGCATCGACGTTGAGTTTTAAAACCCCGACCGGCGGTGGAGACCACCTCCGAATGCTTTCAGGGGCCTTGGTACAAGCCTGCGACAAGGGACGACGATCCTCCCCCTTAAGCTCATCTAAAGACTTAACAGCAAAAGCCCGAAGACTGCTAGTGACAGACATAGATCCTGCATGGGAATAAGAATTATCATGATTTATAGAATTTCTAAAGTTCCAAACACACCACATGAAAGTAATAGCTTTAGAAATCTCCTCAGCATTTAGAAATTTTATCAACCATCCCCAGAAATCTTTAGCTGTCCAGACGTCCCTGCACACAGAAAATAAGTCCCTTAAACCAGGGAGCAAGAAAAGCCACACTTTATAAATCAGCTTACAAGTCCAAATAACATGAGTAGTAGACTCCATTGATTTCCTGCAAAACAAACAAGCAACATTAATTTGAATCCCTCTCTTTTGAATATTCTGAAACGTGGGGAGAGCGTCGTTTATAATTTTCCAAGTACAGGTTTTTGCGCGAGGAAGTGCTTTAGACTTCCAAATAGACTTCCATAAAAAATTTCCTGCACACACATCCGAAGAGGAAGCTTGATCGCACAACTTGAGATTAGAAGCGAGATGATAAGCACTCTTAACAGAAAAGACACCCTTTGGGTCGTTATGCCAGATTATTTCGTCACGAGAATTACGGCTACCCAGGGGAATGTTGAGAATTTCTTCAACATCAAGAGCAGCGAAGTTTGCCGAGATGAAAAGCTCTTTCCACTTGCCTCTTTCATCAATTAAGCACTTAACTTTTTTGTTTTTTAGCTCTTCCGAAACCCAAATAGGAGTTCTACTACCATTTCTAGCTAGCCAAGGGTCCTTGTCAAGATAAATATGGTTACCATTTCCCACTTTCCACCTAAAACCTTTAGAAAATAGCTCCTTACCCCATAAGATGCTTCTCCAAGTTAAAGAGGGATTGTGCCCTAATTTAGCGCCAAGGAAATCGCCATCTTTAAAATATCTACCTTTCAAAATGGACACAAGCAAGCTCCCAGGGTTTCTAAGGATGCGCCAACTATGCTTTGCCAACATGGCTTGATTGAAGCGAGAGAGATCACGAAACCCAAGACCTCCCTGCTCTTTGCTTTGGCACATTTTCTTCCAGCTGACCCAGTGGGTTTTCTTCCTCTCAATGGAAGAACCCCACCAAAAGTTAGCACAACACCTGTTGATATCGTCACAAATCGACTGGGGGAGCCGGAAACAACTCATAGTATAAAGGGGGATCGCTTGAGCAATAGATTTAATAAGGACCTCCTTTCCGCTTTGAGAGAACAACTTTTCTTTCCAAGATTGGAGGGCTTTCCAAACTTTGTCTCTAACTTTGAAAAAAAATTTCCTTTTGTTTTTGTCATTTTGGGAAGACATCCCCAGATACTCACCTAGAGACGACGAGAATTTCACCCCTAGGATCCTCCCCAGCATCCTCACTCTATCAACTTTCATATTCTTACTAGCCATAAAGGAGGATTTGTTCAGGTTTATCGTCTGCCCAGAGGCTTTTTCATACAACTCCAGGATTTCTCTAATCTTTCTGCAATCTTTCTCCTCAGCTCTGAAGAACAAGAGGCTATCGTCTGCAAAGAACAAATGGGTAACATAGGGGCAGTTAATTTCATATTGGTATTTGAACTTATAGATTTATTCTATTTAATCTTTGAATTTGTAAAATATCTATTTAGCCTTTAATTAATATATTTTTAATAATTCCTTGTTATTATTATTCAATTGAGACTTTTTTTTAGCAAATTATTCAATTGATTTATTGATGGATAATGTTGATTGAAATAGGTATTGAATGAGTGGGGATAGAATTTGCCACAAATAACGACAATAACCAAAACATATTTTTAAAAATGTTTTGTGACGAAAAAATATATATTTGAATGGTTAGGGACCAAAATGAGTTTTAAATCTTATATATTTATAGTTAGATTTCAAATTTAATCTCCAAATATGTTGATGATTGTGTCCATTTAGTTTTTAAACTTTAAAAAATCTTCAATTATATCTCGAAATTTTGAATTGTGATTATGACATAACATATTTGTTGGACAAATGTAATTGATTTGATATGACATGTTAGACAAATAGTAGAAAAAAAATTAATAACTAGACAAAAAGAATAGAAGGAGATATATTATACGTGTCACTCCAATTTTTTAACCTTTTTTTAAAATAAAATGTTTACCTACCAATTAAAAACAAAGCAAATCATGTCAACCTATATGAACAATATAAAATATGTCACTTTTCAAAAAAAACAAAAAGTGACCGTAACAATGGACTACACCATCGATGGTTCGATTCTCTACTCCATAATTGTTAAACTAAAAAAAAATAGTGGACTACACTGACTTCAATCTTCTCAATTAGTATACATTCATTTTAAATATAATTTATCATAATAAAAGTCAAATCATCTAAAAATCAAATATATCTTAAATTATAGTTGATAAAAATAGAGGAATAATTAGGCTCTTTCATAGTTGTGTATATACTAGATACCAACTCTTTTTTATAGTACAACAAATGTGAAGTATGAAGATTCGAACTTCCGACTTTAACAAAATGAGTACATATCAATTATCCTTTAGATGTGATATGAAATATATATTTAACAATAAACTAATATCTTCACTCTTATTGAGGGTACAAACTAGCAATAATTTTGACATTTGGTTTTAACCAATAGTTCTTTTCTTTTTCACTAACAATAAAAAGAATGTATATCTTTCATTGTTGTAGTTTGTTGAATGAATTAATGTAAGTGAATTTATGTGGCTCATAGTTTTAATAAGTTTGAGTTTATAAATGACTTTTATATTTATATGAACTTTATTCATCTTTTAAAAAAAAAGAATTTTATTTGACTTGTGAGTTTTTGTTTTTTTGTTTTTTTGTTTTTTTTGAGTTTTGATTTGTAAAATTAGCCAACTAAAGTATATTTTAGCTCAACTGATTAAAATATATACCATAGTCCAAAAAATTAGAAATATATTTTGAATTTTCCACTCAAAAAAATGATTTGTAGAAGAAAATATATAGTTTATGAGGTGAATTTATTGACGCTTCTCATTTATGTAGTCTAAATTTATGTGGTTTATTGGACTAGCAATTTTGTTGTGGAGGACAAATTAATAACCCTATATACTAATTGTAAGTTTGACTTCACAGCTTCCAAGCTACACAGACTAAAATAACAAGCCAAATGTTTCATAAATTTTTTATTTTATTAAACTGGACTTTACATTTAATAACTAATGAAATTTATTTATTGTTTAAAAAAATATATATGAAAAATATATATGAGAATTATATATTATCGTATCACTCTCAAGATAAAAAAAAAACTACTTATATATTATTATTAATTAATACGTAGATAATTGTGTCAGTCTTTTTATTTTTTTCCCCTCTCAATATGAGATAAATGTTGCAATTAACTTTTGGATGAACGATATAAGTTTTAAGTATCTACTCGAGCTATAATTAAGTTGGCATAATTGTGAATGAGAATTTCTTCTTTTAGTACAATAAATATGAGAGTTTGACTTTGACTTCAAGAAAATAAGTAAATGTCAACTATCGTTGAACTTTGTTCGTGTTGACTGTGAATAAAAAGTTTTATATGTTGCACGTGTTGGTAAATTTTTTTTAATAAAATTTTTACCTAACAATTAAAAAGGAAGCAACTCATGCCACCTGTATGAATGATGCAATCTGTCACTTTGCTGAGAAAATGTAAGGGTCTGTTTGGTATGCAATCTGAAAACAGAATTTTGAAAACAAGGGATTCAATGAAAACAGAGTTGTATTTCATGTTTTCAGATATGTGTTTGGTAGCAGATTTATAAATTGGATTCCAATTTAAACAATTGTTCAAAATGTGTTCTATAATATATTTATAGACCATTAACTAGTTGTAGTTGCAAAACTAAATATTAGATTGAATATAATCCATTATTAATTAATATATGAACATGATTTTTATTATAAAATTTGTACAATTATTATTTTACAATATCATATAATTTATAATATATTAAATTATACATATTTTAATTTAACAAAAATAAATTGAGTTTATAACATCAAAAACTATATTTATTAAAGTTTTGGTATTTTCTAATGTAATTCTGCATTTTAAATTTTCAAATTCAGAATCTGGATACAATGAAAACATAAAAAAGTTGTTTTCAGAATTTTCACTATTTGGATCACAGAATCCGGAAACAGTTTTCGAAAACAAGTCTGCCAAACGCATATTCACTGAACTCAGTGAATCTAAAAACATAAAACAGAATCCGGATTGCATACCAAACAGGCCCTAATGTTCTCATGATTTGTCAACAAACAAACTGAACACAGAACCAAACATTACCCATTCATATTCCAATATAGTAACAATGGGCTACTATATATATATTATATAGTAGCCCATTGTTACTGTATTGGAATATATATAGTAGTCCATTGTTACTGTATTGGAATATGAATGGGTAATGTTTGGTTATGTGTTCAGTTTGTTTGTTTGTATGTATGTATATATATATATATATATATATATATATATATATATATATATATATATATATATATATATATTATTTTATCAAACTAAGTATTGAATTTCAATAAATAGTGACATTTATATTAGTACACCAATCTAAAATAAAAAGCCTAAGAAATGAATTCAACAACCAACTAATAATCTAAGACCAATTCATCATGTTCGCTTAAACATGATAGAGTACTCAAATTTGCTCATAAAAATACCTAAACCCTAAACTTAGCCATAAAAAGATAAAATCTTGATAAAAAAGCAAACTACCATAAAGACATCGATCCAACATCTCAATACTTATATCAAAGTATTATAGATATTTAACATAAGTACACGAAAAAAAGAAAAGAAGAAGAATTAAGATCAAGAAAACAAACATATATAAAAATAGAATTAACTCAACGCTACACAAATGTTAAGATCGAGAATTAATATGAAAATAGAATTAACTAACAAGCGCTACTCAATGATTATTGCATACTATTAATAATATGATGAATTAATATGAAATTGTACCCGTGATATCAATCATGAAACGGTGGGTTAATGGGTCACAACTTCCTTCCAAACAGAATTTTAGCTGGCAAAATTAAATTAAATTGATTAAACAAACGAAAAAATAAATTTGATTATCACACTTCTCCAAATAAGCATGAGGTGGCTGCCACCGACGGTGAGGTTGTTGAGATTTTCTTTCTTCTAAATAACTCATCCCCAAAAATGTAAAAAAAAATTATTCATTAGAGATTTAACATGTCTATTTATAATGACCATTTGATATAAGTTCAAAATAAAACGGTCGATTAAATTGTTTCAAGCCCTTCAAGTAATTTTAGTCAAATTATTAGTTTGATCTTTGAATTTTTTAAAGTTGTATTTATTAAGTCTTTGTTCTTTGTTTTTAGTTCAACAATATGTAAAGATGGAAATTCGAATCTTTGATCTTTTGACTGATATTATAATGTCTTGAACTATGTTTAGATTGACAAATTTTTGTACTTTAAAATATTATTAATATATCATTAAACTTTGAAGATTGTGTCTATCAAATCTCTCTATTTAAATTTTTTTTATTAGGCCCTTAAATTTATAATTTTATGTCTAATATGTTTCTATTATTAACTCTATTAATTTAATGTTGGTCTTTTTCGCTACTCGTATTGTTAAGGATAATATATGACGAGCTACTTTCAAACAAGTTTAAATGCTTAAACGTTAAATTAAAGAAGTTAATATAAAGATCTATTAAACACAAAATTTAAAGTGCATAATTTATATAAAAAAAAAACTTTTTAAAATACAATAATCTAAAAGTTGATAAGTCTAAAACTTTTTAAAGTTCACAAATTGAATAGGCATCAAAATTTAAAAATCAAATTTATAATTTAACCTATCGAAAAAGTGGGATGAATGGTAGAGCTCCGCCATCGTCCCGATAGGCAGAAGCCACCATGACGACCGCGGCCAGTGGTGCGTTGTAGGTGTTGGGATTCGGATTCGGATTCGAAATTGGAAGTTGGTTTGTTATTACAATCATTGAGAGAGACATAGTTGGCGGCAGAGCGGACCTCGGAGTTGGAGCACCAAACCCGATACCGAGTTACTGTCGGCCCAAATTCCCTTGGTGGGCCCCCGATATGTCCTCCATTTTCTCCTCTGGCGATATTTTAATTAATTTCTCGTTGTTTTTTTTCTCCTTTTCGTTTCTGTGATTATAATTTTACCATGAGGGCACGAGTCATTCGTGAATAAATTGATCATGGCATTAACTTTTACTGCCTTCACCTCCTTTTATTAATATTCAAATCGAAACATATGCTCCACAAATTAAAAAAAAAAAAATTAAATGAACATTCTTTCATAGGAATAATTAAGTTTAATAAATTCAATGTCAATTTAATGTCAAAGTGAACATAGTTCAGTAGTAATTGATATGTACTATCGATCAAAAAGCTAGATGTTCGAATCCCTCTACCTCCAAATATTGTTGAACTAAAAAAAGTTTAATAAATCCAATTTAAACTGAATTTGGAATGACGTTTGAGAGCAATACTTATAAAATGCTAAGAAGTTGTACTCATGAAACGCTACCTTTTAGGTTAAATCGTGTTTTTAGCTCGTGTGTGTGTGTGGGGTTTTTTTTTTTAAATCACTGTCCTATTCATTTGATAAAAAAGAAAAAAGAAATGCAACATTAGTCCAAATAATTTTTCTACTTCCCAACCAAAATAACATCTTAAAATCCAACTCAAATTCATATGGATCAACCAATGTGACTTACCACTCCTCTATATTATCAAAATAAAATGTTACACCTGAGTAGTAGTTCAATTGGTTAAGAGTTCATTCATTATACATCTGTCATAAAGATCATGTATGTTTGAATCCTGGCTCCGACAATATTGAACTAAAAATACTTACATATGAAATTATTTTACAAAATTAAAAAGATAACTTGTCACATTAGTTTTTTGTTACTCTTTATTAATAACAAGAATATCTCATATAATTGAATAAAAAAATAGAGACAATAGTATAATTTAACCTACGTTGGAAGCGGAAACTCTAAATTGAACTCATATTGCTTTAATCTAACAAACATAGTTGATCCAACATTAAACCAAAAAAAGAAAGTAAAACATCTTGTATACAAAAATTTGTAAGAGAAGAAGAAAAATAAAAAAGATGGTAATAATGGACTGATGGGGTAGAGTGCAAGGTTGGCTTGAGAAGGAAAAAAACAAAGGTAAAAAAAGAATTAGTTCAAGTGTGATTAAGAAATGCTACCCTACATGCCCCACTTCTTAAGAAAAAGCCTTCCCAATAAAGAATGGTTTTTTTTATGTCTAAGGAAGATCCCATCTCTTAGTTTATGACCCAATTACTTTCTCTTCTTCACCAGCTCCTTCAAACCCACCTCCCCGTTTGTTTTTCTCCTCCATTTCTTTAAATACTTGCTTCAAATTTCAATCTTTATTTGTATTACTCATCTCCTTCCCCCATTATTTCTCTGTCAGAGCTTCTCTCTTGCCTGGCTGGTCAGTGTCCTCTTTCTTTTCTTTCTTCCCTCTCATTGTCTCTGCCTTTTTGCATTGCTAATTTATGCCTCTTTTAGCTTTGGGTTTGCTTGGTTTTGGCTGCTATCATTTCTTCTGAGCTGATCTAGATCTGGGTCTTTTTTACTTTTTTGTTTTGAGATTTGTTGAGTTGGGTTTTGTGGGGATGTGCTCACTTCAGAGGAATGTGTGTGGCCGAAGGTCTGATGGGACATTTTGAATTGTTTGCTTGTGTTTGTATGTCTTTGAATTCTGCTGTTTTTGGTTATTTCAAGTTTTACTGTTTGATTTACTTCTCTGGATCTTTGATTGAGCTGTTTTCTTGTTCTTTTTGCTGGCATGTTTTTGCCCTGTTTTAATTGGTTAGTGAGCTAGTGAGATCTGGATTTTGAGGAACAGTTACTTTAATTACTGAGTTTCTGGACTTGTTTAGTTTAGTTCTTGCTGAGATTTGGTCAATTTGGGGAATTTATAAGCTTTGGCAATGCATTTTATTGAAATTTACCTGAGTGCATTTCAACTGTTTGTGGAAATGACACTGTGAACTTGTGAAGCATAACAATTGTGATTTGAAATTGTTTAAGATAGCTGAGATCTGATGCTGGGAAGCTTTTTTCTCTGCAGGAAGTTGTGGAAAATGGAATTTTCCATGATTTTCACTGTTTGTAGTGCATTGTTGCTTCTGAGCTCTTCACCTGCAGATGCCCAAACAGCCAGCCCCCCCTTACTTAGCCCGACCCCGGCACCGGCGCCAGCCCCGGATTTTGTCAACCTCACAGATCTGCTAACTGTAGCTGGTCCATTTCACACCTTCCTCAGCTACCTCCAGTCCACCAAAGTTATTGACACCTTCCAAAACCAAGCCAATAACACAGAAGAAGGAGTGACCATCTTTGTACCAAAAGACAGTGCTTTCTCGGCGCAAAAGAAACCATCTCTCTCAAATCTCACCAAGGATCAGCTCAAGTCTCTTATCCTATTTCATGGCTTGCCACATTACTATTCCCTTGCTGAATTCAGGAACCTCAGCTTGCAGAATCCGATCGCAACGTTCGCCGGTGGGCAATACAGTTTGAACTTCACAGACGTTTCAGGGACTATCCACATTGGCTCAGGTTGGACTAACACAAAAGTGAGTAGCAGTGTGCATTCAAGTGATCCTGTTGCAGTTTACCAAGTTGACAAAATTCTGCTGCCTGAGGCGATCTTTGGAACCGATATCCCCCCGACCCCAGCCCCCGCACCGGCTCCCGATATCGCTCCTGCTGCAGATACTCCTTCGGCTGTTAGCGATGGAAAGGCTGCTCCATCTTCAGAACCAAAGCCATCATCTTCCCATAGGATCATCAACTGGGGGATTTTGATTCACATTGTTTTGGCAATTTCAGGTGGATTTTTGTTTTGATTGTGATCAGAAATCCTACCACCCATTTATTACATTAAGAAAAACTATATTGCCATTTTGTTCTGTTATTGATGTGAAGCTCCATTTTTTTGTGAACATATATGTGGTTGGATTTGTGCAAGAGAATTCCTTTTGTGTGGTCTATAAATTATGATGGGGAAGGAATTTTGTTTTACAGTTTTATGTTTCAAATACATCAACAATGTCATAATGTGAAGCACTACCACAGCTCATTTTCTAATATACCAATTCTTGTATTTCATTGAATAAAAAGGTTTCTTTTTGTTACTTGGGGTATGCATATCCTACCCCACTAATTGTATAGGGCCTCGCCCACTCTACGACCAGTTTCGATCGATAGACTTCGATCGATAGATAAATCGATTATTCTAAGTCTAGCACCAACGGTTTGAATCGCTTGAGCTTGAAGATTTGGGACCATTTCAAGATTCTAGAGTTATTGTTATTAGTCGCTATTTGACATGGAAAGATGAAGCCATGAAAGGGATTGCAAACTTCCCAACAAAAAGACTGAGACAAAGTGCAAAGAACAAAGGAAAAATGAAGGGTAAAATCAACAACAAGATCAATTTACTTTAGATGGAAATGACTTGAACTATTGAAACACTTTTTGAATAATTTAAAAATGTTTGATAATGACTTCTTTTTTTGAGTTTCCAATTTTGACAAAGCAACCTTAGTTGTTCATTATTTTTTTCCCCCAAAATTGTAATCTATTTTAGAAATGTCTCTAATATAATCATATTCAAACTTTAAAAACATAGAAATCCAGTTTTCAGGAATATTTCTATAATGAGGTCTTAAGAAAACAAAGAAATCATTATTAATTGTCTTATTTTAAAAAAGTAGAAAGCTAAAAGCAAGTGTAAAATGAGTTTGGTAAAACAAAAAAGGGTTTTTTTTTTAGTACAACAAATGACCTCAAGGAAAGGAGTACAGGTACCAATTACTGTTAAGCTATCTTCATGTTGGCAAACAAAAATAGTTATATAGTTAAAAACTGAGTAGGAATTGTGAGATGTGTTGAAAGAATGTTGGTAAATTTTAGACTAAATTGAGTTTCTCATTAAAGTAGGACGAATTAGGTTGGGATTGCGTAATATAAGGTTAAGAAATCAAATCATGTGTGATATATATGTAGGTTTTGATTATTCCAAACTACAATTAATTGAGGGTTACGAATTTGCTATTATCGAAGATTACATAAATCCAAGTTGCGTTAAGTTGTATATATCGATAAACTATCAATATCGACGAATATTTCTGTAAATAAAAAAATTGTTTAAATTAATAATTAAGTTGTTTTACTTCCAAACTAAGTTAGAAATCTTATTATTTCCATTTAGTATTTATATTTATATTGAGGTTAATAGATGATATCTTTTTATATTTTATGGATATTTATAAAAAATATTGGAGAAATCAATTAATCTTCAATATCTATATCGAACTCTCCCATTTACGGATATATAGATATATCAACAGATCTTTTCAATCTTTGATTAAAACTATAAACCAAACATAGCGGTAGAGAGAAAAGGGAATGGATGATATGGAAATAAAGAAATCTTCCAAACCAATCTATTTTGGTGGATGCAAGTACTCAATATTTACCTACTAAGTTTTGGTAATCAACAACCATCCAAAAACTATTATCAAAATATTCGACTAATATCGGAAACAATGACTTTTCCAATTATATTTACTAAAACTAGTTTGGAAGATGCTCATCTTTGATAATGTTAATTAAACTTTAAAATAGAATTTAAATTGAAATTGACGTTAGACTCCTTGATAACTAAAAAGAAAAATTGAATGAAAAAGTAAAATAACAATACTTGTTTTTCATTGTTACTATAAGAAACAATCAATGGAAATGATTCCTATGCCATCCTTTGGTATAGTGAAAAATGTTAGTAAATCAAGAGATTGTAGAAGAATGATTCTTATTTTGTGGTTTTGATTCCCCTCCAAGGAAATATGACCTAAAATTGCAAGATGAATCAAAGGATTGGACAAACAACTTGCATTTAAGACAGGCATGTAAAAACAAGTATGGGCCTAAAATGTTTTCATGTTTGGTATTGTGTCCTGTCCAAACCCAAAAGATATGTTGGGCTCACTCCCTCAAGTCCCCCACCAAGAGATAATTGAAATATTGTAATGGCTGGCAGATAGTTTATGGCAAGTTTGTAGGGATTTGAAGAGGCCCTTATAATATAGTTGATAGTTCTGTACCGTTGAATATATGAGAGAAAAATTATAAAAGTATTTCGAATTTGTATTTAGTGAATATTAGGGAAGATGTAGGTTTTCAAATTCACATTAATGGTTATTGAGAGACACCTATATGGTGGCAATTTCATTGAATAATTTTTTTCTCTAATATATATCTATTATTGATTTATGTTTATAAGTGATATACACTTATCACTAATAGGCGCGTGAGATTAAAGAAATTATTGGATGAGGTTGCCACAATGAGGTTGACAATTTTGCACTATTGGATGTGGGAGAGAGGAATTGTAAAAGTGCTTAGTTTTTGTATCCTATGGTTATTAGAGATAGACATATTTTTAGATTTACATTCGGCGGTTATTAAGAGGCATCTATATTGTGGCAGTCTCATTGAATAATTTGTCGTGAGATTGAGATATGTTGAGTAACATTTTTAAAAATTGTGTTATATTTACCCTTGTTTTTTTTAGTTTGGGCTAGATTTACTATTATTTTAGGTCAAATTATTATACGTGCAACTATCCAAATAATAATCATAATTTAAAAATGAGAGGTAAAAAGGGAAACTCAATGTAAAATATTAAATCCTATTTATCCGAAATCTAACAAAATTTATTAAATTTTAGAAGATTTTGGAACCCCAAATCTAAAGTTAGATCCCTTACTTACAAGAAAATATAAAGAATATTGTCCATTTTCTATTACTCTCTTCATTTTCATAGATTTATCATCCATATTCAATAATTAATGATACTTGAGAATGCATATTGACTAAAAATATGTTCTTTTCTCTAAATCAATAAAAGAACATTAATTTATTTCAAAAAAAAAAAAAAGAACATTAATTGAGAACATAAAGTCTTTTTTCTTAAAAAAAAAAGAAAGGCTTTTCAATTTTTGAACTAAATTTCAGAGTTGAATTTGTGTTGAACATTAATGTCAAGCCATTCATGAATTGATTAATGGAAATTAAAGACTCCCAAAGATAAAGATTGCGTAATGATTAAGTAATTCATTAGAAAAGAGAAAGAAAGCATTGGTTTTTCATTTTCAAAACCCTCAAATACAAGAGAACGAAAGCAGTGAATAATGAATGAATGGAAAAAAAGGGGTGTTCAATAAAATCACATATTATTTACTATTTAAGCCTTTCAGTGGCTGAATTTGGTTTTTGGCTCCCCATTTTCTGGGTCTCTCTCAGCAGTTCCTCAAAACAAGCACGCTTTTCTCTCGTTTTCCTCGCCTATTCCTGTCCCTATTCCATTCGCCTTCACACATCCCTTCATTCTCACCCTCTCTTTCCCCCTTCACATCTCTTTCTTCACGATGAGATTGCGTTTTGTTTAATCTACTCCACCTCAATTTTATCAGTTTTCTGTAGGTATGGCGTCTTTTAATTCCTTTTCTAGTGCTCTTAATTGTTTTTCCTTTCTGGGTTTTCGTTATGTCCATTGAACTTGTTGATTTGACTCTGTTGGATGACTCCCCAAGTCCTGTGTTTGGACATTTATGCATAGCACTTTGAATTGTGCGTAAACTATGGCCTCTTCAATTGGGTTTTTGTTGATTTTTCGTTTCATGGGATCTTTTATTTCATCTTGATGATTGTTTTTTCATGTTTTTGATGTTTGGTTTCATTGTAATTGGTATAGTTTTCTGTTTGTTTGTTTCATTACTGTCTTCCATGTTTCTAGCATTGATTTTTAAATTCATTTTGTGGATATCTATCTCTGTTATCTGTTTGACGATTGGAATTTATTGTTTCAGTAGTTAGGAATTTTTCCTTGTGTTGAAATATTCTGCGAAAAGAGAGGTGAAGATGTCAAGCTTTGTGGGTGTTCTTGTTTCTGATCCATGGCTTCAAAGTCAATTCACCCAAGTCGAGCTTCGAACTCTCAAATCCAGAGTAAGCATCTAAGTTTCTATTACTTGTGTTTCTTAGGTTGTTTTTGTTCTTTTCTGGTAAATTGTGAATTCTTTTCAGTTGATCAGAGAAATGATTTTGTTGAATTCAGTTTCTTTCGGTGAGAAGCCAATCGGGCCGTGTAACAGTGGAAGATTTGCCTCCTGTTTTTGTGAAACTGAAAGCTTTCAGTGAAATGTTTACTGAGGATGAGATTAAAGGTTTCTTGAAGGAAACAAGTAGAGACGTGGGTGAAGAAATAGATTTTGAGTCCTATCTTCGGGTGAGTTTATTTATGATAGGATTTGGATTTTTTTTTGTTTATGTTGAACTTTAACCATTTTCTCTTCGGGAATGCTGATTTTCTTTTCTACAAGCATAAGCAGTCATTTGAAGTGGCTGAATTTATAAGATTCATTACTGTAGGCTTATTTAGATTTACAAGCCAGAGCAACAGCTAAATCAGGCGGATCAAAAAATTCTTCTTCGTTCCTCAAGACTGCCACAACTACGTTTCATCATGCAATTAACGAATCCGAGAAGGCATCTTATGTTGGACACATAAACAGTTTTCTGGCTGAAGATCCATTTCTGAAGAGTTATCTCCCTCTAGATCCAACTACCAATGATTTGTTTGACCTTGCGAAAGACGGCGTTCTTCTCTGGTAGTCAAAACAACTTGAATTTAGACATTTCAATGTTTAACTTTGTGTTGATGGATGGTAATAATCTTTGTTTCGCTTTTGGTTGCCCTGTGCAGTAAGCTTATCAATGTAGCTGTTCCAGGGACCATAGATGAACGAGCTATCAATACGAAAAAGGTCCTTAATCCATGGGAGAGGAATGAAAACCATACCCTTGGCCTTAACTCTGCAAAGGCTATTGGATGCACAGTGGTTAATATTGGCACACAAGATTTGGTTGAAGCTAGAGTGCGTTGAAACTACCTCTCTGGCCATCTATTGGGATCTGCATATTAGCATAATTATTTTAATAAAGTTATTGTAAAGTTTCCTAATTTTGTTCCTTTTTTTTTTTACTTTTCTAGCCGCATCTGCTGCTTGGATTGATATCACAAATAATTAAGGTATTAATGAATTCTTCATTTTTCTTTTTGAATACTTTTAATTTAAGGACATATACAGTAAAAATATTTGATTTTCCGAGGTCTTCACTTTTGGGAACTGGCTTTATTTATCTCTTTTAATGTGCTGGTAATGCAGATTCAACTGTTGGCTGATCTTAATCTGAAGAAAACTCCTCAGCTTGTTGAACTGGTGGATGATAGCAAGGTGATTTTTCTTTTTTGCATTTTTTTTTTGTTAATGTCTATCAATAAGATATGTTAGTCCTATTGAAAAAAATTATTAATTTTTCTTGAAGCTATTATCATAGGATGGTTGATGATTTGTAACAATTCGTACAAATGTATAACCTGCAGGAAGTGGAAGAACTCATTGGGTTGGCACCAGAGAAGGTTTTACTCAAATGGATGAACTTTCATCTGAAGAAAGCTGGCTATGAGAAACAAGTCACAAACTTTTCATCCGATGTGAAGGTTAGAAAATGCCCACCGGTTGTATATATTGCACAGAAAACTTTAATTGACTCATATGCTGTAGTCGTTTTGAGGGCGAATCGGTTCTTGATTATAAAAGTTATGTTCCATTCAATTCTTTTAGATTTCACTTCTTAATGGACACTAGAAGTTTTTTTTTTTGATAAGAAACAAAGAGATCTATTATGCACAAAGGCCCAAAACCCAGAAAACAACCTAAAGGCAAGGGAGAAAAGGAAACTCCCTTCCAAAAAAACCTATAAAAGAGCTTTCCAGTTCATCTGAATCATGGAACTTAATGGACACTAGAAGTTTGATCATCTGAACTTAGTTAGATCTTTTCTTCTCTAAGTAGGAAATTAATTATCTTACTCAGATTTATTCTTCTTGTCTTTACGAATTGGGAATTAATTACCTGCATTTTTCTTGGATCTAGCTTCCATGTGGAGCGATGAACTCTTCAAGCATGGTTTTACCCATATTTCTAATGTTTGTCAATATTTGAGTTCGACAATGGTTTTGCTGGAGAAGAACATATAATTAAAATTATATCCTATGTGATTGACTGATTTCAGGACTTAAGGAACTGGAACTAAGAATCCCATATTACGTCATCACCTGAAGTTCTCTGTTTGAGCCCAACATTAACAAGAGCAATACAACAAATAAAAATTTAAAGCTTGCGTTTTAGAAAAAGTATTGAATGAGGCTGCATTTTTTAAATTGATTAAGTAATTTCTTTATTTGCAGGATGGTGAGGCATATGCTTATCTGCTTAATGCTCTTGCACCCGAGTTCTCTGGTCCAGCTACTTTGAATGTTAAAGATCCTACTGAAAGAGCTAATATGGTTCTTGAGCATGCTGAAAAATTGGATTGTAAAAGATATCTAACTCCCAAGGACATTGTTGAGGGTTCACCTAATCTTAATCTTGCATTTGTTGCCCAAATTTTTCAGCACAGGTGAGAAACTTCATTTTCCCTTTTATGTTTGTTTCAGACTCAACCATTTGAAGCATTAGTCAAGTGCTTTCCCTGGAGCTTTTTGTCAAATATTGTAGGCTGTTGGCTACAGCATTGCTTTTTCAATCTTAATGTGTTGGTCACACTGAAAAGGAAACCCAGTGCTGGTCACTGATGTTTGACAGCCAAGAAACTCATGAGATGTTTGATATCATGAGTTGGGGGCCAATGTGATTGCGAGTCCATAACTTGGTCGAAATTTTCTCTATGCATAACCCTTCAATTGTAATTCAATTAATTTTCCCACAAGTTGTAAGATGAAGGGAAGTAGGAATTCATCATAGAGATGACCTACCTGATCAATAGATATTGTTGATTGGTTGTCTATAGCAGTAGGTTTCAATGAGTTTCAAAATATCTGATGCTGCATAGCCAAATGTCTAATCCAAATTGCAAACATGTAATGCAGGAATGGGTTGACTGTCGATAGCTCAAAAATGTCATTTGCAGAAATGATGACTGATGATGCCCAAACTTCTCGGGAAGAGCGGTGCTTCCGTTTGTGGATTAACAGTCTTGGCATAGCCACATATGTCAACAATGTGTTTGAGGATGTCAGAAACGGGTATTGTTTTCGTTCTTACTCCAACTTAAGAATCACCTGTATGTCCTCCTTTTTACGGACAAGCTTGAGATATGACGTCCATTCTGCAGATGGGTTCTTTTGGAAGTTCTTGACAAAGTTTCTCCTGGATCAGTAATCTGGAAACAGGCTACAAAGCCTCCTATCAAGATGCCATTTAGAAAAGTTGAGAATTGCAATCAAGTAATAAAACTTGGGAAGGAGTTAAAATTTTCTCTTGTAAACGTAGCTGGGAATGATATTGTGCAGGGAAACAAGAAGCTTATACTAGGTAACTACAAAATATCTCCTCTTTTCTAGAATTTGTACTCTTCATTCATTTATAACTTTGATTGATGTTCAAGTTCGATCTTGAAACAGATGTTATTATGTGGTGTTTATAATTTGTTTGATGTATTGGTTGCTGGTGGAAAGCTTAATAGACCATACTTGTGAGCTAAATATATTCCCAAAAAGAATGAAATGATTTGGTTGCTTTAGCAAAGAAAATTGTCTCATGCAACAAGACCTTACTTGAACAGGATCTGTTCTATAGGTTGTACATATGTATCCTTGAGTTCTAAAGAAAATTGTCTTAGGCATATTTGCTTGTTTATATGCTATGAACTTTAGTTCTTACAAACATAGTTATTATCGCTAGAAAAAGACAGATGCCCTTTTGTTTTGATGTGGTAAAATTCTTGAAGCTGGCAAGACTAGTAGGTATTGACCAAACGATGATTTTACTGCATAGTTACTGCTGTTTATTCAAAATTTCCATTTTTTAACAGATGAGGCTTAGAGGGCCTCACACTAGAGGTAGAAATTACAAGACCAACATCTAAAGACAATTACATTCTTATTGAACAGCATTTTTATGGCAACTGATGAGGTTTACCATGCTTCAACTGTTGAGAAACCTGAGATCACACTCTCAAGGTAAAGAGGGCAAAGAGATTACAGATGCTGATATTCTAAACTGGGCAAACAACAAAGTGAAGAAAGCTGGTAGAACCTCCCAAATGGAGAGCTTCAAGGTAAACAAGATGAACATTTGCCTTTCTTCCGTCGACTTTCTGCAGTTGATTGTTTCATGTGGATGATATAACTTCTGGTTTCAGGATAAGAACCTTTCAAATGGTATCTTCTTCCTCGAGCTTCTTAGTTCTGTGGAGCCAAGGGTGGTGAATTGGGCTGTTGTTACAAAAGGAGAAACTGGTGAGTCTTTATGCCCTTTTTCTAAAAGTTCCATCTTTGCATGTGGGATTGTTTCAATTTTGCGGGGACAGGGTGGTAAGCGCCTTGCTGTAAAATTTTCCAATTGCAGAGGAAGACAAGAAGCTGAATGCCACATATATTATTAGTGTCGCCCGAAAGCTCGGCTGCTCCCTTTTCTTGCTACCTGAAGATATTATTGAAGTAAGTTGCAAACTACATTATCTTGCTAAACTTGATTGTTTATATTCCCTCCATAGATATGCCTAATCTTTTCAAAACAACTACTGATTGCAAGTGTTGGCATTCAAACTCCTATTAAATTCTTGTTCTGCCATGCCAACTTTTGACAGGTGAACCAAAAGATGATCCTTATACTGACTGCTAGCATCATGTACTGGAGCCTGCTGCAACAAGCAGGGGAGTCTGAGCTGTTAACCATGAACGACGGTAACGTTTCGGATGCAAGCACAGAAACTTCCTTGAATGACGGGACCGAGTTGGCCTTGGCTAACCAGGCCAGTGCTCTGGCAATGGAGGACACTGCTTCAGTTCAAAATGAGGAAGAGTCTCAGGAAGAATCCTCAGCAAATAAAAGTGCAAATTCTTAATAGATCTACCCAGAAAAGCAAGTCAGCATTTTTTTTCCTTTTGATTAAATTTATTTATTGAGAGAATATAATACAGGGAAAAAAAGGGTTACAGTTTAGCTTATTCTACTGTTTGGTAATGGTTTCAGGAGAGCCCAATTTTATGTGGTGCTCATATTACCCTCTTGAGGAAATAGTAGGGTCCTGTATATTCATTTTCTGGAAATTTTGAACTAGAAAATTTTGTTAACTAGGCTGTTTTTTTCTTTTAAACGATTATTATATTATACAATAATAATATGGGAAAGGTTTAAGATCTATCTTATCCCTTGGTTCTTGGATAATTGTAATCAGTTTGCTATTTGAAATTTCTACCTTCCACATTTTTTCATCGAAGCCAAAATGAACATAGTTCAACGGTAATTGACATGTATTCATTCTTCTGACGTTGGAGGTTCAAATCTCCGTACTCCACAATAAATTTATCTAACATGGCTAGTAAAATGTGGGTGACGAGTGAGATAAAGAAAAAATCTTTTGATCATCCATTTTGGTAGTTATGAAAGTAAGAACTCTATTGTGGTGCACATCTATTAATTCATCTTCAATAATTTAATTATATCTAACAACTATATTCTGCCAAATCATCGTTTGATTCCAATAATCAACCTGTCACACGTATGCATTAGTAAAACAGAGTTTCAAGAGCTCGAGTTTATATAGCTCATAAAGGATAAACAAATAACTTGCATAAAGTTCAGTTTTGGTAGCTCTAATCATACAAATTTAACTTGTATGAGAAATCATTACTTAAAAACACTCAACTACATAACATCAACTTCAGAAAGCCTTTATTTGAAGCAACAAAATGTGTTTAGTTGTTGGGCTTCGCTTGGGGCTCTACATCAACAGCCTCACCAGCAAAGCTGCAGCACCTGCTGCAACCGCCGTGGTGGTGGTGACAACAACCATGGTGGCAATGGTCGTGGCTGTGGTGGCCTCCGCCACCAAATCTGATGCGGCCTCTTCCAAAACCGCCGCGCTTGACGTCGTCAACTCCGCCAGTTTCCATCATAGCTTCTTCTACTACGTTATCATTAGAATCAACATATATAACACTAATTAAGCTAGTAAAAGTAAAGACATTGTAATGTATCATCAAATGAAGGTGTGGAAATGAA
Source organism: Trichosanthes truncata (assembly GCA_033996785.1). Lineage (NCBI taxonomy): Eukaryota > Viridiplantae > Streptophyta > Magnoliopsida > Cucurbitales > Cucurbitaceae > Trichosanthes > Trichosanthes truncata. Next base: position 55,450,057 of record JAWPNB010000010.1, read on the forward strand.
ACTAACCGCCTTTCACGTCTCTTGCCTTAACCGTTACCTCCTCCGAGGCGAAGAGGACGACGATGGCGAAAAGAAGACCGAGGAAGATGAAAGCCTTGGAACTCATTTTGTTTGTAGATTAGAAAAAAAGTTATATGGAGAAAGTTGGAGATGGGATGAGAAGTTTTGCAGGATTTCAAATGTATTTAAAGGAGGAGGACAGAAGGTAGGTTGGAAGGATTTGAATGGCAATTAAAGAGTGCCCCTACAATTCAGTCAAGTTGGTGTAGGGTGGTCTCAATTTTCTTTTGAAGATAAGTTTTGTTCACATTTCTTTCTCAGAGAAGGAACATTTTTGCATTTAGTTCATGAATTTTAATTTGTAACAATTTAGTTGTTGTACTTTTAATTTTGTAACAATTTACTCATTAAACTTTAGTATATAACAATCTAGTCGTTGTACTTTAAAATTTGTAATGATTAAGTCTTTATTGTAAAAAATATTGTTAAGATTTAATTTAATGAATTTTTTATATAAGTACGTCGATAAATGATTAGGGACTAAAAGTGTTTACAAACTACAAGGATTAAGTCTTTACATAGGAAAAATTAATTCTTAATTTTGATGGTATTTTTCACTGTAAGGATTAAATTATTGTTACATATTTTAAAGTACAAAGACTAAGTTGTTATATATTAAAGTTTAGAGTTTAAATTATTATATAATTTCAAAATACGGGACTAAATTGTTACAAACTAAATCTCAAAGACTAAATTATTTTGAAGTTTAGTTTGTAACAATTTTTTTAGTTGCAAATTGAAAAACGTTGGGTTCTTTCAATGGAGGTTATTTATGATTGTATAAAAAAGGTTAAAATACCATTTTGGTCCCTGTACTTTGGGCTTTATTCCATTTTGGTCCCTGTACTTTCAAATGTCCAATTTTAGTCCCTGAACTTTCAATAAAGCTTAAAATTGGTCCCTACTGTTAGTTTATTGTTAATTTTTCTTTTAAAAAAACTATCTCTATTAGCTTTCCCTCTATAAATTTTGGAAGTATGTTCACATTGTGTCTTTTCTTGTATTAAAATTATTATGATTATTTAACCAATTTTGATAAAAATCAACTTCAAACTTATCATAGGGACCAATTTTAAGCTTTATTGAAAGTACATGGACTAAAATTGGACATTTAAAAGTATAGGGACCAAAATGGAATAAGGTTCAAAGTACAGGGACCAAAATGGTATTTTAACCTATAAAAAATTATGGTATTAAGGTGAGTTTGACATACATTTTAGTTTAAACATGTATCTTAAGATACTTTATATAAAAATGCTTCTAATTCTTATATTTTTTAAAAGTGCTTTTAAAAATAAATTTGCTTGGTTGCACTATGTTTAAAGTAATTCTACTGATCACAAATATATATTTTATCTAACTATATATTTTGAAGTGATTTTCTAACTATATGCTTTTTGGAAAATAATCTCTCAAGTATTTACGCAATGTTAGCTATAAGATTATTGCTAAAGTTTTGGCTAATTGTTTAAAGACAATCCTTGATCACATTATCTCGATTAACCAAAATGCTTTTGTCATTGATCGATTAATTGCTGATACTGTTCTTGTGGCTTACGAATGTCTTCACTATATAAAACGTCATTATGCTAAAAAGGGTTTTGCTCCTCTTAAATTGGATATGATCGATTAAGGCTTATGATAGGGTTGAATGGAAATTTTTGAGTTGCATGATGGGTAGAATGTGTTTTAGTGATAGATGAATTAATCTTATCAATATGTGTATAAGCTATGTTCTTTTTAAATCTTTATAAATGGAGAATGCACGACAACTTTTAGGCCCACTCGAGGTTGAGTCAGGGAGACCCATTATCTCCTTATCTCTTCCTTATTTGTGTTCTAAGGGGTTGTCTTGCCTTCTTTGTAAAGCTAAGACACATAATTTGATAACAATATCTCAAAATTACTAGATCAGCTCCGTTTATCACCCATATTTTCTTTGCAGATGACAACCTTCTGTTTCTCAAAGTTAAGTCAAATGAGTTTGTTGAGTTACAGAGAATTCTAGGAGTGTATGAGAAAGCTTTAGGACAGGTTATTAACTTCGAAAATTGGTTGTAGCTTTTGGGACTAGAATATCAAAGATGAATAGGACACAGTTGGCTACGTATTATACAGGTTCGAGTGGTTCGTGATCATAGCAAATATTTAGGAGTCCCGTCAACTCTTTCCAATAACAAACAGGTTTCTAACAAACAGGTTTCTCTATCTTTTATTAAGGAAAAAGTCTATAAAACTCTCTAGGGATGGAATAGGGCGTCTTTTTTCAAAAACAGTCAAGGAAGTTTTAATCAAAGCAGTGGCACAAGCCATTCCTGCCTATACCCTTAGTTGTTTCAAACTTCCCCTAAGACTTTACAGGGAACTCAATCAACTCATGGCAAATTTTTGGTGGGAAAGCTCATACAAAGGTAAAAAGTTCCATTGGGTAAGTTGGAAAAGAATGACAACCCCAAAGGATAGGGGAGGTTTGTGATAACTCTCAAAATAAGAGTTATAAGTTATCATTTTAGGAGTGAATTTCCATATTTTACCTAATTTTATCTTGAAAATCCCCTAGGTTTGATTTTTTTTTTGCTCAAGGTTACTTATGATTTAGTAAAATTCTTATTAGAGCAAGATTTTAGTAATTAATGAGTTTTATTTGATTAATTCAGGGTATGATTAAAGATTGAAGAATTGCTGTGGAAGAAATAATCTTGAAGCTAAGGTCAACAGTTTTATAACGTTTTGCTGAAGTAAATCTAATAGTTCAAGACAACACAAATTTCGCACGTGAGAAAAGGAAAATCATTAAATGAGCTGAAAGATGTTAGAACAGTCAACTTATTTTGGCCAATAGGAGCTCGCCATTTCATGGGTCTTGTCCAATCAGCCCTGATTTGCACAAATTGGAAGATATAAAAGGTTGGACAACCATTTTTGCAAGAGAAGGGAGAGGAACTTTCGATTTTGGAGGCCATGGGTGATTGTTTTCCAAATAAGGAAAGTTTCTCTCGTTGATTTGAAGCAGATGTTGTATCGAGCTTTTTGGGCAACATTCTGTTCATTTCTTCTTCTTCTTCTTCCATTTAGTTTTGTTGCACTGTTTACATTATTATGTACTTCATTTTCTTTACTATATTTCTTGTACTATGAACTAATCACCTTAAGATAATGAAGATATAAGCTACCCTGATGTTGTTTCTCTTCTTTGCAAGGCATTTCAGATTCTTGACCCAAAAAAAAAGAGGCTTTTTATCCTTGTTTTATCAGCGTTGTAGCATAAACGACATGTCTTTATCTTTGGGAATCAGAAAGCTAACTACTTGGATCCAATGTAATGGGCATTGACAGCTGACGATATAGTGAAAAATGTAATTAGGGGGCTTACATCAAGACACACAGAAGCCCATATCTAAAGTGGTCCACAACAGCTTCCACAGTCATATGTTACTCTTGCTTCAGATGAAAAATGGAACCCCCCCTAGTGCTCTCCTATAAATGTAATTCAAATGGAGCAATGTTTGGCAAGGAAGTCGAGTTGGAGGTGAAAGTTCGAGATGCTCATGGTGTAACGATTCTTGCCACGGAAACTTTCCAACTTATGATCGAAGCAATGGAACTAGCAGAAGCTTTAGCTCTGACCAAAGGCATGAAAGCCCATGAAGCGGCCATTCATCCCTTATGGGCAGAGGTGGATTCACTAATTCTTTGGAATCTTCTCACTGGAAAGGATACTTTTTCAAATGGATTACAGCCTTTTGTCGATCCTCTTCGAGACAAACAACACAATGGAATAGTTGCATGCTTTCTCTTTACCAATAGGAAGTATAATTAGGCTGCCCACCAACTAGCTTGCCACACACGACAACAAAAATAGCACAGATTTGGGTTGAAGAATTGAAGGGAATAATCGAATTAAACCCACAGCGGAAGCGTTGAAATCAACTTTGATTTTATTTTAGAATTAAATGAAAAATAATTTTAGGCTAAGCAAAACATACCTTGAAAATAATTCTGGCGGTTCTTTACTTCTCGTGTTCCAAGACTTCCACAAAAGTTTTCCTTGCTATGACTCGAACACAGGACCTAAGAGGTTTGTGGGAACCTTCTTGAAAATAGAGAAAATGAATGAGAGGAGAATTTCAAGAATTCTTTTCTCTTATTTAGAATGCACACAATGGCTTACCCCTAGGGTTCTATTTATAGTGGTCTAGGAAAAATAATTAAATAATATATTTTAATATCTAATATATTAAAATATATTTATCTAACCAGTTTGAATCTTATTCAAATATTTCCAAATTCTCCTACTACATTTATTTCCTTATTTGAATCTAATTCAAATTTCATAAATATATTTTCTTTAATGTATCTTAATACACTAATAATTTTTTTTGATATTTAATGTATCATATACAATAAATATGTTTTCCCTCATTCAAAATTTTTTCTCAACAAAATTGATCTTATTTGTTCATATGAGCTAGCAAGGAGAACTTATGAACCTACAGATTAAAAGCTCTAATGATACAAAATTAATTAATTTTCATTCATTAACTATAGATCACTCCACTATAGACCTAGAGTTGCACTCTTATGCACTGTAGGACAAGTTGTGTCCATAGAGATAATCACTACATGCAAGTTGATCTTTCACGAGTTGTTCGTATTAATTAAAGCTGTGTCAAAAGTTCGTTTTACCCCTATAATTACATCTTGCACCTTAAGTACCACTGATTCTCTAATGAACAATTTGTTTATGATCCAACCATAAACTAAGTCCCTCTCGGGCTCGTGAGAGGGTGGGGCCCATTGTTCAAGTCCCGAAATTAGCACTTACGGGAACTACTCATCTACTTATCCTATAAGGGAAGGAGTGAATTTCATTTTGTGAGATTATGTTCCCAACTCTTTATTTAGTCAAGTCCCCAAAATGGTAGACATATTGAATTGGCTACAAAAGCCACTCTCACCCATGCAAATCAAAGGACAAGCCCTCACAGGCAGGAGTTCATAACTCACTCAAAATTAAGATCAAATCGCATATGATCATCCTAATGAAATATTAATCTTCCCAATTAATGAATTTATAAAGAGAGATTAAATATTTCGTGGTCCAGTCTTACACAAACTCATTGTATAAGATATCCCCATTCACATGTCTCCACATGAACGATTTGGATCAAATCATTTGTAACTATTACAAAGTGGGTTGTATCAATAATGTTATCGGGATAAGGCACCCAACCTTATCCATATACTATGATATTTTAGATTATTTATTGAACACGATCCTCCCGTATGTCAACCACATATTGTTCAATATTACACTAATAACCTTAGATTTTTCATATAATAAATAATAATATATTGCAAATAAAATAACAAAAATTATTATTAATTATTAAATAAATCATTAATTACGAGTCTTTAGGGCATAAATCCCAACAAGAATATCCCCAGTGGATGGATTCCATTGTCATTGCTGATGCTTAACATGTCTTTAATTTTGTTTAAGTCTTGTTTTCTCTGTTTCTTTGTTGTACTAAAAAAATAAAAAGTATTTCTTTAAAAAATGCTTTACTTTTTTAATGTATGATAATAAAGGTGAGTTTGACATACATTTTAGTTTAAACATTTTTTCTTAAGATACTTTCAATAAAAATACTTTTCTAAAGTGGTTTTAATAAAATTTGTTTGAATGCACTGCATTCAAAAGTAATTTTACTAATCATAAATATACATTTTTTTTTACTATATATTTTGAAGTTTTCGATCAGTCACTTTAAAGTCCATTTTTGGTTAATCATCTCTCAAGTGTTTCTTTAAATAAAAAGTTTTAAAATTAATTTTTTATTTATTTTACAAAACACTATAGATTTAAAAAAATATATTTTTAATCATCTAAAATCACCTAGGAATTTATACCATGTACAATCTTAAATGATTTTTTTTTCATTTAAAAGTACTTTTTTCGAAAGCTATCCTTGTAGAAGTGATTGTTGGAGATTTTAAACTTCTTTTTGGTATTTGGTAAAACTGATTGTTTAATAATTTAGATAAAATCACTTTTTAAAACAAATTGATTTGCAAAAGCTATTAAAAGTAAGGGTGTGCACAGTTCAGTTCGGTCCGGTTTTGGACAAAACCGATGATCGAACCGAACCCTTCGGTTCTAAAGAGTTATGAATCGTGAAAATCGAAACTCCCTATGTTTTAGGTTTAAAACTGAACCAGTCAGTTTCAGTTTTGGTCGGTTTAGTTTGGTTTTAATCAATTTTTTCTAGAAAAATATATTTTTTAATTTACGTTATGTTCCTTGTTCTTCACACAAGAAAATAAAAACCCATAAATCGTAGCAGCAGATGATGAGAAACAAAGAGTGAGAATCCAGTAAGGGTAGATAGTCGAGGATGAGAACAATGGACACCACAACATACGAAGAAAGTAAACCACCTACAAAGTTAGGATGGCGATAAGATGAGGGAAGACGACGATGGCATTGAAGACCTTGAGACAGCAATGACGCTAGACGCCGATGATGGAAACGATGCTAAATGCCAATGATGGTAATGAGGCTAACACTGATGATGGATACAAGAGGGAAAAGGGTGGCATGGACGACTGAAAACGAAAGGATAGAGTGAAAGGAAGAGAGGGAGGGAGAAGAATGAGAGGGAAAACGATTGGAGAAGAGAAAAGTTATGTGTTAGGGTTTAGCAAATAAATACAGAAGGGCTAAAATTAGATAATGTGGTGGGATGGAATTAATGGTGGAGAGAGAGAGTTTGGTTTGTGGACCATTGAGCTGAGAGAAAAGATTGGGCTGAGGTAAGAATTGGGCCAGAGATTTATTAAACTGGGCTTGGAAATGAGGAAGTTTTTATTTTTATTTTTAATTTTTTTTAATTTTAATTTTTTAATAATTATGTTCGATTTGATTCAATTTTTTTGATTTTATTTAAACACCAAACCGAAGACCGAGCTGAACCTATCGATTTTCTAAAAGCTTAAACTGAGAGAACCAAAAAAATCTAAAGAATAGAACATAACCAATGGGTTCGGTTCCTTAGTTTGGGTCGGGTTTTATACATCCCTAGTTAAGAGTAGCTTTCAAATTTAACTTCTATATAAATCTGGTGTAACTGACAAATTTTTAAATTCTTTTTTAATCCTTTATATCTTATCTACAACAAAAGTTTTTAAAATATTTTCTTTATAATTTATCTCATTCTCATCTCATCATTTTTATTTTTAAATTTAATTTGTTGCTTCTAATTTATTTTTCATACTTTTTGTATTTAAAACTAAAAGTAGGTTTTTTTTAACAATTTTTTTTATAACAATTGTTTTTCTTGATATTTTTATCAAATTATTTAAAGTAGACAAAATATACTTTGTAATTTAAATCATATAAAATTTTACATAATTATCTTATAAAATAAATATTAATACCGCAGGTTCATGCTAAATTGAAATATATATTTATTTTGGTCATTATAGCTATTTTGCAACAATTTAATATTAATTTATCAAACTTTGTAACCTAACTTTTCAAGTTTAAATTTGAAATTTATCAAATACTAATTTACTTCATGTGATAGTTTGATTTTCTAAAAAGCAAAACTGACAACAATTATTTTAAAAACTACAACAATCTCAAACTAAGCCTAAATCATATAAACAACATATTAGTTTTCTTTTAGAGTAAATCACAAAAGTTATCTTCCGCTAAATATCTTGTGTGTGATAAACCTCTACATATTTTTCCATAAATAATATATCTTTACGGTACTCCAAAAAAAAAAAAAAAAAGAATTATATGCTTCACTGACAGAGAACTTTTTTCCCTATGTTAATAACTTAATACTGTATAGAAATGTTGTGGATATGTTAAAATTAACAATAAAGTGCGGCATGCTGAAGTGAGTTTAGTTTAGCAGTAATTGACATGTATCATCGACTAAGAAATCAGATATTTGAATCCCTTAACCTCCAAATGTTGTTTAACGAAAAAAAACAATAAAGTGCGACAATCTATTCCACTCATGCAAATTAACTATTATTTCTACCATGAAATCATTCAAGAAAAGGGTGATAAATATATGTACAATCATATTCAGATTAATTCCGTGTGATTATAGCAAATATGGATATAGTTCAATTCATTAATAACCTTCTGTATAAGTTCAAAAGTTCAAATTTCCACCATCACAATTGTAACATTATCTCTCTCTTTATATATATATAGTTCGTAACATTATATTCTTAAGACATTATATATTTGACATTTTAGGAGAGACAACATTGACGAATAACATACGGTCTGTTTGAAAATTAGATTTAAATTTTATTTTAATTTCTAAACTTTCAAGTTTATTCCATTTTGATGATGTTCGAAGAAATAACTATTTTGATGTTATTCTTTCATCTCAGTTGTCTAACATATTAAGGACATGACTCCAATATTAATGTGCTGATCACTTAGGTTGACATAAGCATTTTAAATATCCCTGATTTATTGTAAAAAGAGAGTTCTACTTCTAAACATGACCTTTTTTTAAAAAAATATACTTCTAAACATGACTTGACTTCATAATTTCAATTATACAAATCTAGTTTATGATGCAAAGATTTATAATAGCCCATGAAAATATAGATCAGGAAGACCTAATACACACCATATCGTGTGAGGTCCGTAACGCCTTTTAAAATTTAGAAGAAGACGAACAAAAAAGAGATCAAAACTTCAAAATTTTAATTTTTTAATCTTAGACAAATTTGAGGGTGCAATTGCCCCCTCCTTCACTACCAACATTTCTCGATACACAAAATTAGTATGTTTGAGAGTAACATAAAAGTTCTTTTAAAAAAAACTAAAAAAAAAAACTTAGTGTTGGGTGAGAAAGTATTTGTATTATGTTTTTGCTTCAAGTGTTTGACCCAAAACTACCTTTAGTAGTGTAAAAAAAAAACAGGTTGTTAAACACTTTTCTAATAAAATGCTTATAATTAAAGTAGATTTTGCTAATATGACACTTCCAGAAACATCTATGTAATGTTTCAACCAACAAAGGTGTGAAAGAAAAGCTCACCACCGATGAGGAGAGGAAGACGATGGCAAATTGAAGACCTAGGAGGACGAAAGCCTTAGAACACATTTTCCTTGCAGGTAAGAAAAAAAACAAGTGGAAAGGTAACTATGGAGGAGGTTTGGAGATGGAATGAGAAGATTTTCAGCATTTCAAATGAATTAAAGACACTCCCCACAATCTAAAGTTGCTTTTTTTTTTGTTTTTTTGTTCAACTACATGTGAGATGGAGATTCGAACATTTCACCTAATGGTAGTAGTATCTTAACTAGTGGAGCCATATTCGGGACTAGTGTAAGGTTTTTTGACAAAATATTAGAAGAGAGCAATCCCGTAATAGGCTCCAAGTACTATAAAAGGAGCCTATGTCCTTGGTTTCAAATCCTCCTAATTTGAAACACTTTAAGTCCGATATACTAATTCTAGTTGTGTGAGTGACATAAAGCTTTGAGAGAGTATTTCTTTGTAATTGGAGTCGGGAGAGAGAATTCTGTGTGATTGTAATAATTTTTCACATAGTGGAGTTTCTTTCTGTGGGTCATGGTATTTTCTCCGGTTTTGGAGTTTTCCACAGAAATTCTTGTATTTCTTATTCTTGTTACTTTCTTTTAATTTCTCAGCTATTATTCTGCTTATTTATGTAGTAGTAGTGTGAGGTTTTTTTCTCAACAAGTTGTTGGTGTGGTTGGTCTCAATTCTGTTTAAGAGATAAGTTTTGGAGTCATTTACATTAGTAATATTGAATCACATTGAAGTTTCTTACCTATGTAGGTAGACAAACCTCTTCGGGCATATGCAACTTTAAGCTATACGTGCTAAATCATTAAATAGTAAAAATTGTTTTAATAAATATTTTTCAATTTTTTTTATTCCAATATAATTTGATTGTAGAGAAATAGAATTTGATCTCCTCCAAAGATCATGACGAATCTTGATCCGGGTGCCACCTCTTTTAAACATTTTCTTTAGGGCAAAAAATTAAGTTATACCCCCAAACTTTGAAGGTTGTATCAATAAAAATCTTAAACTATTGTATTTATTTAAATTCTGAACTTTCATAAGTGAATTAATTTACACATTCTATTAGATTCCATTTAAAAAATATTAATTTACTCATGTGCAAACTTAGAATTATATCAATTAAACTAATGAACTTTTATAAGTGAGTCAATTTAGGTCCTTTGTTTAAAATAATGGACGATTTTCAAATGGACGGTCCAAATTTATGAAGAAGTGATCTACACACGTATGAGATTTGATACATGAACGATTTTGAAATTGAGGACCTAAATTGATTCACTTATGACAGTTTAGAGGTTTAATTGATAGAATTATAAGTCTCCGCATGTGTGAACTAACATTTTTCAAACGAAATCTAACGGATGATGCAAATTGATACACTTATGAAAGTTTAAGGTTTTAATTAATACAATTATTAGTTTAGAATTTTTATTGATACAACCCTCAAAGTTTAAGAGTATAAATTAATTTTTGTCCTTTTCTTTTTATCTATTTTTATGGTATGTTCTCTATTTAATTTAAATGGATTTTCATTCCAAGTTTCAGACAAACAAAAATCAATCCTAATGCATACGCATTTCCTTCTCATTCCAAATTCCAGAATAGTTTTAAGAAATAATAATAAAAATTTTGCCAATTTTACAATCTTTTCAAATGCTTTTCATTCTTCATTAAGTATTTGAGTCCTAATGTTTCATGTGATGTGACCTATCATTTGTATGTATACTAAATTTTGAGGCAAAAATTTTAACCACATACGTCTTATCCTAGCGAGTCCATCTAAATGGGTGGTGAAATGGAGGGGCATTTTTGTGGTTGGATCATAGACTATTATTTTTTATTTTTTATTTTATTTTTTCCCGTAGATATTGGTTCTTTTGGTGGTGTTGGATGAGTTTTAATTGGATTTTGGCACATTTTGATGTTGAGGTGGCTTTTTTTTAACCTAATTAATTTTGTAGCTAGATTTGAGTATTTTCATCATTGATTATTTTTTAAATTTTTGTAGCTTGATTTGAGTGTCTTTGTTAGTTGAATTCTGTATGATTTATTATTCAATTATTGGCTAGCTTTTTAATTTAATTTGAACGATGTATTATTTTCACCAAATATTCAAGTATTGAGTTTAATTGGATGAAAATGAAACTTGATCAGGATCGAAATTAACTCAACTTAGTATAAGGATAAAAAACGAATTTATTCCCAATTCTCTAAAAAAAAAAAACCACTACTCTCAAAATCAATGGAAGCAGGATTGAGAAATATATATTTTTTAATTTCTCTTCCATACATCGAATGAAACATGAACAATACTTCCTACTACTGACTACCACCATTAAACATTTGACATGTGCCTTTTTTTGTTTTAAAAACAAAAAACAACAAAATACATTTTTAGTCTTTGAAATTTGGAGTTAGTGTTTATTATTTGGTCCATGAAATTTCGAAAGGTACACTTTTAGTCTTTGAGATTTAGGAAATGTGGTGAGGTTGTCGAAGCCTACCAAAATTAAACTGGTTTCATACTCTAGCTTGTAGAAATAGTGGACCAGGTCTATTTCCCAAAGGAGCCAGAAATTTTATATTCTCAGTATTAAATTCCAGTAACAAAATGAAACGGGGGGGTTTTGAAAAATATTTTCTTACTTAATGAAAATAAAAATTGACAAAAGCAAAACAATTACTAAAAAGGACAAAAATCAACTCTTACCAAGTTTCAATTCAGAGGTGCGGTTCTATTCAATTGCAAACATTGATCATAGGCATTCAAAATATTTAATCTTAACCATGCAAGTACTTGGTCAACTTATTAGGAAACCCCAAAAAGTGCAAATTCCCTAAAATCATTAACTCTAACGAATGCCAAGTTAACGCTAATTACCTAAACAAATCTTTACGAAACCGCTTCAATTTATTTGGGTAAAGGCATTACGAACTTTGGAACGACCAAGACAATCGATCAGGTAAAACAACTTTCACCTAATTAAGATGCTTCTTTAATTCCTAGAATTAAACATGCAAGCCATGTATCATGGAAACCCACAAACATACACATGTGATAATTCTAATGCTACCGGTTCATTCAACATGACAATTACGGATCATGATCGTGATTAGAAATAAAGCATGTAGAGGGATTAAGGCGTCAATTTAATCAAAATACATACTTATAAAATTAACACTGGAATTAAAGAACACTTGGAATTGAAAGAAAACTAAGTTAAGGTTCAAGCCTCACAATGTCGCAACTGATTACAACCGATCTCTGAACTGGAATCGCAGAATCTAGCCGAGCATCTCCATCGAAAACTTCAAGTTTAAACAAGCTCGAATCGACACCATAAACTCTCCAAAAGTAAAGGAAAAAGTCTAAAAACTCTCTCTCTAAATCGTGTATACAAAGAGGCAAAAGGTCCCTAACCCTAAAGAGAAAAGTTGATTAAATATGGCAGAGAAGCGTCTAGACGCCTAGGACAGCGTCTAGATGCTGCATCCGCGAATAAGGAAAAAATCTGGCTGAATCAGGGTAGCGTCTCGACACTTGATAATAGCATCTCGATGCTACCAGCGTTTTGAGCAGTCTCTCTGCAGTGTCGAGCGAGCCTTGCCTTTTCAAGTTCCCGGCATCTAGACGCTTGAAATAGCGTCTAGACGCTAGTCCTGCGGTTCTCCAAGCTTGACATGATTGTGCATCGGCGTCTCGACGCCCAAAACAGCGTCTAGACGCTCTGCACTTGGCCCCCTTGACTTGAATGGTCTCTCTTCTCCATTCTAATACTCAAAATAGGTTCGATTGGCTTCCTTTTGACCCCGATTTATCCAAAGTCTTCTGATTGGCTCCGAATTGCTTAATGCCCTACAAAATAGACAAATAAACACATGAGGGCAACTAAACTAGCATGAAATAAGCTGATAAAAGAGTACTATTACCGTACTATCAAAATGGCTGTTCTAAATGGTTATTGAGTTCATGCTGACTGTTAGTTAACTAACGAAAAAAATAATGTGGCAATTATTTGTTGATTGAGTTTGATGATTTGAAAAATTAAATTACTTTAACATTAATTCTTGATTATTAATTTGGACAATGTGATAGTTGGCATCATCTTCCTCTTTTTTTCTTTTTTCTTCTTCCTTCCTCTTTCTTTCTTCTCTTTTCTTCCTTCTTTCTCCTCCTTCCCCAATGACCTTCATCCACACTACTGTCTCCCTTTTTTTTGTCAAGGTTTGCCGCCGCCGCACCACTTTGAGATCTAAATGAAGGGAGAAGTTTCCTTCCATTTACATCCAAACGAAAGGGAGAACTTCCATTCAGATCTGAATGGAGGGAGAGGGAGAGTAACTTGCATGCATTCAAATCTACTCCATTTGGTTTCATCATAAATCTAAAATGAAGGGAGAACTCTTTCGTTTCAGATCTAGAAGCAATGCAGCGACAACAACAAATGTTGACAGGGAGGGAGATGGTGGGACCGACAATGGTTGTCGGAGAGGAAGAAAAAGTAGCTAGGAAGAAGCAAAGAGAAGAAAGAAAGAGGAAAAAATGTCAATTCACATCAAGGTTCGAAATGTCGATGTCGATGGAAATGTCGAGGTCCAAAATTTATGGAAATGTCAATGGAAATGGAAATGTCGATGGAAATTTAGGTGGAAATTTATGGAAATCGTAGAAATTGATGGAAATTGTTTGAATTAGCCAATGAAACTTAGATTTTGACTTAATTAGACTATAATGGACTATTTTTAAGCATCAAATCTAAAAATTAAGGTAATATTTAGATATAAATGTCAATTGAAAATTTGAAATGTTGATGCGAGTAGGAATTTGAAAAAAAATATATGGCAATTGATTTAAATTATTAAAATTATTTCATGAAACCTTAATTGTAAGTCGTGACTCAATTATAGTATAATTGATTACTCTTAAGTCTTAACATCATATATCTAAATATATATAATATTTATATTCAATTAGACAACTATGAAGGAAATTTGAGAGAATTGAAATGAATTTAAGAGAATTAGAGGGAATTTGAGAGAATTGGAGAGAAATTAAGATAATTAGAATTGGAGTATAGAAATGCTTTGAACCTATTATCTAGCGCTTCGAATGACCAAGTACATGGGTCTCGCTGACCGGTCAGCGAGTCGGGGTCCAAGGGCAACGCCCCTATGTGATATGTAAATCAATTTATATATACACCATTTAAACTCTTATCTAATTGCTCTCTGTATTTTGTACTCAATTTCTCCTCAATATAATAAAATTCTCTCTCCCTCTACCTGTGGACATAGGCTATTACTTATTATTTATTAACAAAGAAAATATTAAATTCGAAAATATATAATAATAATAATAATAATAATAATAATAATAATAATAATAATATAAAAACCCTGCTCTCATGTTTGTATTAAAAAAAAAAACTCGAAATATGGACGACATGTCTCGACACCTCGAAATGTCGAGGTGTCGACGACATGTCGTCGAAATGGGGGGGGGGGGGGAAACGACATCCCCCCCGGATGACATGTCGAACAGGTCTACATGTCGACCAAAATTTTCCACCGTGATTCACATTGTCTAATTGTAAAAAATTAATATAAAATTAAAAATTTTGTCCTTAAACTTTCAAGTTTGAGTCTAAAAGGTCCCTAAACTTTAAAAAATGTATAATAGGTTCATGAACTTTCAATTTTGTGTCTATTTAATCTAATGACCAAATAAAAAAAATACATGGACCTTTGGGCACAAAATTAAAAGTTCATGGACCTATTAGATACTTTTTAAAGTTTAGGGACCAAATAGACACAAATTTGAAAATTAAGGGACCTATTAGATTTTTTTTAAAGCTCCAAGCACCAAATAGAAAGAAACTTGAAAGTTCAAGGTGTTGGAGTGTTGATATAATTAAATTTACCATAACCCATCAACTTAAGCTTTTGGGTTAATTGGTTTTGAGATAGAATCTCATGTTTCTCTAATATAGTATTAGAGCCCATGAAATCCAAACGAGTATTCGGTAAAAAAAAAAGAATGATGAACTCAAAGAGACACTATCTGGGCATGTTGAGGATCCCACATCGAAAAGATGAAGAGACCTTACAATCTTTATAAGATACATGAGTTACTTCTTTTATCGCTAATTCGTTTTGACATGGAACCCCCCATGTTTTCATCTAATATGATATCAGCTTCTATGAAGCCCAAACGGAGTATTCGATCCAAAAGAAATTGAGATCCGATCCAATAATGGTGAATCCAAAGACCATGTTGAGGAAAGTGTGTACCGTAAAGCCCAAATCTTAGAGATCAAAATGTATTTCTCCTCCTTTCTACTTCTCTGTTCTATATGGGAAAAATTTATTGGTGGACTAGTAAGAATTTCTTAATAAGACATTGTGTGGTAGCGGAAAAAGAACACTTCTTTATACATAAAACAAACATTATTAAGGTTAAATTTCACCTGCAAATCTGTAACATGCAACACGAAAATTAACCAAAATCAGGAACAAAAAGAAAACTCATCCATGATCCACTCCCTTACATTTACACACTCATCCAAACGTAAACTTCAAACCAATTTTATTATAATTAATTTCAGCCACACCCATGACCCACATGCTGTTTTAGGGTTCCGCCTCTGAAACTTCACCGGCGTGGCTGCAGCAGCGGCAAACGCTACCAAAACCAACGCAGCACCCATAGCCTCCGCAAGAAAGTTGTAACGCCCGGCTTAATTACAGGCATTAATTTCAAATTATGGAAATGAAGTTGGAAGGATTGCCATTGGGTAATTTAAATTTTAAGGTTAATTTGAAATTTGGAATGAGAAAAAGGGTATATTTGGAAATGAATAAGTTAGTTGGGGGCATTTTTGGAAAATAATAATAATAATAACAATAATAATAAAATAAAATATATCATCCTTATCCTATTCTTCTTCTTCTCCTTCCCTCAACCGAAAACCCATCTCCATTTTTTTCCTTTCTCCCTCCCGATTTCCTCTCTCTCTCTCTCTCTAATTCCGATCTCTCCCTCTCCTTCACCGATCTCTCTCTATATCCAATCTCTTCTTCCTTCCCCGCCGTTGCCGACAACCGCTGCGAGTAGAGCCGCACGCACGCCGCAAGTATCGCCGCCGTTGAACGATGGACGGTCGTCAGCTCCCTCGCACCACGCTCGCCGGCCTCCTCCGTGTGCAGTCGACGTTCACCGCCGCACGCCTGAGCGCCGGTGCAGCTCATATCTGACTCACGTCCGCCTCCGGTTTTCTGTCTCTCTCTCTCTCGGTTCTCTGCACAGACAGCAAGGAAAAAAAAGCTGTTTCGGGGTCATTTTCCAGCGAGCTTAGTGTTCGATCAAGCCGTGTATAGGTTCAAATTTGAATGGGTAAGTATTCCGAGTTTGAATTTAATCTATTGATTGGTTATGTTTGTGAATTTGAGTTATCCATAAAGTTTGGAATTTAATTTAGATTACCCATGGCCTTTGGATTTTAAATATATGAATTTAGACCATTTGGAAGTAAATCAACAAGCTTTTGGTTCATGGGTAAGTGTTCCAACAATGATTCAAATTGATTTAAGGGTGTTAAACTGAATTTTAAGGGCCTTTTTTATGGAAATTAGGGACTGTTTTAGTATTTTATAATTTACCCATAACGCGTGAGACCTTAATCAAGGTTACCAATTATGTTAGGAGGCCGGGTTGTCGAGTTCAAATCAATTTGACATCATTTCAGCAAGCAAAGGAGTTGTTCGGGACTTCATTTGGTGATTTGGAATGCTTTAGAAGTGCATATTATTATTACTTAAATTGTAAGTAGTTATTTGGATATAAGCCCTTTAAGTTTCCATTTAAATTGATGTATGTTTGATGGTTTAGAAATTGTGAAAGTAAGCCTAAAAACCATGATTTATTTAGTGAATTTGGTGTGGAGGTTGTCCGAGCCAAAAGTGGCCGAAGTATGTGGTTGTAATATAAATGGATGCCTAAAGTATTGAGCTATGGTAGTTAGCATGGGTATAGTATTATAAGTTTGTCAATGTTGGATTTGAATGAGTTTGGTCCATGTTTTTTATGTTTGTGACTAGATATGCATGTCTATATGAATATGTGGGTCATGGTGTGAATGGTTGAATCATCATGAATTGTCCTTGAGTTTAAGTTGCTTGAACACGTTTGTGATTAGATGTGAACAACCATGCTTGCCTAAATTCGAGTATGTGAAGGATGGCGTGGTTGGTTAAATTAAAATGAGAATTATCGTGTTGGGCTTAAGGTTGTTTGAATTTGTTGCGATTCTCGTTAAGGGATTCAAAGTTACAAATAAATGGATGAAAATGTGCCTGAGGTTATGAATGAATTCGACTATAGTATTTCCTTGTAAGCATTTGGGCTTTCTGAGATGTTGGTTAGTTGTGGAATGTAGAATATTTGAACTTTAGATTGAATGGTTGGCCAAGTTTAATGCTTTTGGGTTCAGGTTGGGTTAGAGGCTACAGTAGAACACCCTAAAGTTATGCAATACTCAGGGTCAAGGACCGTATTTTATGTGTTCATAATGGTCTTATGTTTGGGCTGATATAACGAGTTTTGGATGGGTCCGAATGAGAGTAGAGAGTTACTGGTCGTCCTGATTTCTAGAGTGGTTATGGAACTGAATTTTGGATTAAAAGGGATGGAGGGCTATGTGCCGCTAGCACAGGTATGTGCTTGTGAATTACGGGCCAGGTTGTGAATGTGGTCCGGATATAACAAATGATTTTGGTATGGTAGTTTACCCTCGAGATTCCAAAAGTAGTTCGAAAATGCAAAGAGCCTGATAAAATAAGAGCCACCTGACCTTATGTCTCTCCTGGGCGAGTCTGTAACTCTAGGTTGACTAGATGTGATGAGAGTGAGGGATTGTGTTCCTTCACTGTGGTGCTAGCTTAGGGGTGATTCCCCATTATGTTGAGCGTAAGGATTGTGATCCTTATGGCCTGTGTGCTAGCTTATATGTGATTCCCCACTGTGTTGAGCGTAAGGATTGCGATCCTTATGGCCTGTGGTGCTAGCTTAGGGGTGATTCCCCACTGTGTTGAGCATAAGGGATGCGTCCCTTATTGCCTGTATGCTAGCATAGAGGGGTGATGTTCGATTGTATGTAGGCGTGAGAGTTATTTGCTTTCACGGCCTTAGTCAACCTAAGTTACATGGCTCGTTGGTAGTGCTCGAGACAATGCCTTACCGGGATGGACTCAGGTAGAGTGTGCGAGCGACAGTTGGATGGTTGATGAGTTGAGATTAAGAAGTAGATGTACGTGCCAGGACAACTTTTGTGTTAATGATGCTAGCAAAGGGGCGTTATCCCCAGAGTAATGAGTTAGGGGGCGATTCCCCTAGAGTGTTGATGATGCTAGCAAAGGGGCGTTATCCCTAGAGTAATGAGTTAGGGGGCGATTCCCCTAGAGTGTTGATGAGGCTAGCATAGGGGCGTTATCCCCAGAGATTTGTGACGAGCATAAGGGTTGCGATTCTTATTGCCGTGGGTGCTAGCATAGGGGCGAGGACCCCAGAGATTTAAGTTGAGCGTAGGGAATGCGTTCCCTAGCGCCTGTGAGCTAGCTTAGGGGTGATTCCCCATTGTGTTGAGCGTAGGGAATGCGTTCCCTAGCGCTTGTGTGCTAGCCTAGGGGTGATTTATCTGTTGAGATAAGTGTGAGGGTTACGGACCTTCACATGTTTGGGTTCTAGGATTACAGGACTCGCAGGTATGACTCGAAGTAGGGTCAAATAGTAGTGAATGTTGTGGAAGGTTAAATGGACTCTTAAAATAATTGAAGAAAGTATTTGGAATCTAAACACGAGCGTGAGTAAGGGCATGGTATGGTTTCATTAAACATTGGACCCTTAAGTGGGCTACGTATTGAGTATATTTATACTCATCCTTGCTATTTTGTTTGTTTTGCAGATTGTGCACATCCTAGGGATGGATGACGCAGGTGACGACTTGACGAGACTATGGAGGCTCCACCAAATGTCTTTTCCCTAGTTTCTTTTCTTTAATTGTTTATTCTTAGTTTTGTAGTTTGTTCCTTGAATTGTAGTGTGCTGGTTTGTAAAATCTAAATATTCTTTAGTATCGTGTACTTGGCTAGAGTTCTTAGAATCCTGTGTTTGAAGTTGAAGCTCAGCATATTTGATGTAGTTTGTTGGATGCTGAGCGTTTTATCTGAGTTATAGAAGTGTTTTTCATTCTTATCAGGTTGTTGTGAAATTTTGGTTTCTCCTAGTTACGCCGTCATGCTGCCGAAATTTCGGGCATGAACGAGGTAACTAGGTTGTGCTTCCGCTTTAGAGAGTTGTAGGAATTCGGGTCCTTACAAAAGTTGCTTGCCATTATTGTTGTTCTCGATGGAAGTCAGTGCAAGGTCTCTGGCCGCCACCAGCTTCGGGGAGATGAGAACCACAGTAGTAATAATGGCGAAGAGAAGACTGAGGATCGCAAAAGCCTTCAAGTTGGAGCTCATCATCTTTCTCTTATGTGAGAAACTGGGCTATTTGGAGACGGAATGAGACGGTTTATGTATCCCGATTCTGAATGAATTTTATAGGCATGAATCTCAAATTAGAGAAACAGAAAATGAACAGTCACCTCTCTCTAGTCTCTTCAATCTTATCCCAAGGAAAAAGATAAGATTCAATAATTTCGTTTCTTGCAGTGGTGGGTGATATTGTAAGATTCAATGGTTTTCATCTCCCTTAAAGAAGCATTTGAATTCTTAGCTAAATTCTAAAAACAAAAACAAGTTTTTGAAAACTACTTTTTTTAGTTTTCAAAACATGGCTTGGTTTTTGAAAACATAGGTAAAAGGTAGATAACAAAATAAGTAAATCCAAGGGTGGGAGTAGTATTTATAGGCTTAATTTTCAAAAACCAAAAACCAAAAACCAAATGGTTATCAAACGGGGCCTTAATTTTTAGTTTTGAATTTTTGAAAATTGTGCTTGTTTTCTCACAATTTCTCTACAATGATTTTCATATTCTCTACAATAGTTTACATCTTTCTTAAGGAAACATTTGAATTTCTAGCCAAATTCCAAAAACAAAAATAAGTTTTTGAAAACTACTTTTTTTAGTTTTCAAAACTTGGTTTGATGTTTAAAACATAGGTAAAAAGTAGATATGAAAACATAGAAACCCAGAAGTAGTATTTATAGGCTTCATTTGCAAAAACCAAAAACTAAAATGGTTATGAAACAGCACCTAAAATTTTAGGATTGTGTTTATTTAGTTTTTTTTTATATATATATGGTTAAAATACTATTTTAGTCCTTGTGCTTTAGATTCTGTTCCATTTTGATCCCTGTACTTTTAAATGTCTAATTTTAATCCCTATACTTTCAATAAAGTTTAACATTAGTCCCTATGATAAGTTTATTGTTAACTTTTCCAAAAAAAAATAGTCTCTATTAGCTTTCCCTCTATAAATTTTAGAAATATGTTCACATTGGGTCTTTTCTTGTATTAAAGTTATCATTATTATTTAACCAATTTCTATAAAAAAAATAACTTCAAACTTATTATAGGAACCAATTTTAAGCTTTATTGAAAGTACAGAAACCAAAATAGAACAAAACCCAAAGTATAAGGACCAAAATGGTATTTTAACCTACATATATTCTTAAAAAGTTTCTAATAGGTTCTTAAATTTTTATGATTTTATATGTTATACTTTTAATTTTTTTAAAATAAGTTTTGAAACTTTCAATTTTTGTGTTTAATAGGTCATTGTTGCTAATCTGTTTAACACCTAAATTATAGTCGACTGTCTATATAAATATTATTTAAGAACCATGCTGGGTGATTTTAGGCAAAGTCTTTAAGTAGTAAATTAAAGTTAAAGTGTGTCACATAAATGTCAAATTAATGTAATTAACGATGGATTTATTAGACAAAATTAAAAACATAAGAATTATTGAAAGTTTTTTTGAAAATATAAGAGACTAAATAGACCCAACTACTCAGCTTTCAAGTAGAATTAAGAGAATTTTTAAAGTACAAAACTTGAGGAACATATTTCTGAAAATCCATGATCAAAACTAATAATTTAACTATTGTGAATATGGCATATGTAAATGCCCATTCCACTTGCCCATTTGTTATCCATGCCAAGTGGCATTTTCTCCATAGCCAAAGTGTCTTCTAAAGGCCATAGATTGGTGTCCAAATGTACCACATCATCCTCTCTTAAATTGCCTATAAATAGAGAGATTTTTGGAAAAGAAAATACACCAATTTTTCCTCCAATTTTCTCTAATTTTTGTGTTTTTAATTTGCCATAAATCTCCACTTTCTTTTGTTTATACTATATATATATATATTCTTTTTATATTTCATCTTTTGTATTATTATTATTATTATTATTATTATTATTATTATTATTATTATATGTTTTGGTAAAGTTTTGGTGCCCGGTTTCGCCTCTCAATTTTACAACACGTTATCAGCACGAATCTCTGTCATTTTTCCCGCTAAAGGTAAGTCTTATAGGTAAGCCATTTTTACGCATTTGGTTTATGTTAAATTTCTAATATAAATATATATTATTATTTTGATAGTGTTATTATGGCAAACCTTACAAAGCTAGAATTTGCGGCCCTGGATATTAATGGAAATAACTACTTGTCATGGATCCTTGACGCTGAGGTCCATTTAGATTCTATGAATCTTGGAGAAACAATTAAAGAAGGAAATGATGCATCAAATCAAGAAAAAGCAAAAGCCCTGATCTTCCTTCGCCATCATCTTCACGAGGGATTGAAAATGGAGTATCTTACAATAAAAAATCCCTACGTTCTATGGCAAGGTTTGCAAGAAAGGTACGATCATCAAAAAACAGTTATTCTTCCAAAAGCTCGTTATGATTGGATGCATCTAAGGTTGCAGGACTTTAAATCAGTAAGTGAGTATAATTCCGCACTCTTCAGAATTAGTTCAAAATTAAAATTATGCGGAGAAAAGATTACTGATGTTGATATGTTAGAGAAGACATTTTCCACTTTTCATGTCTCGATTATGCTCCTGCAGCAGCAATATCGAGAGAAGGGTTTTCCAAAATATTCTGAACTTATCTCATGTCTTCTCGTTGCTGAACAAAATAACGAGTTATTGATGAAAAATCACGAATCCCGACCAACTGGAGCAACACCATTCCCTGAAGTGAATGTTGTGAATTTTAATAACCGTGGTCGAGGTCGTGGTCGTGGTCGAGGTCGGGACCGCGGTAGAGGAAGAAATACCTATTTTCGTGGTGGGCATTATAATTTTAAGAAACCCACACGAAGTGATGATCATAAAGGAAAGGCTCCACAAGATAGAAGTTCGAAAGGTGATGAACATAAATGTTTCCGGTGCGGAATGACTGGGCACTGGTCACGTACCTGTCGTACGTCAAAACACCTTGTTGATCTCTATCAAGCTTCCCTGAAGGAAAAAGGAAAAGGAAAGAATGTGGAGGTAAATCTTGCCATTCAAGAAGATGATGTGTTTGACCCCTCCAATATGATGCATCTTGATGTAGCTGATTATTTTGAATCTCCTGGAGAGAGAATTGATGCAATCAAACAAGTAGAGGATGATTTGTATGAAAATATATAATTAAATACTGTTTAGTATATTTTTGTTGTTGTTTTGTTTGTATATATATTTAAGATTCTTTGTAATCGTTTTTCTTTTCTTTTCAATGAAGAAATATGAACAATTTCAATATGTTGAGTAATTCGAAAATGAGCAATGAGGATTTATGTCTGGCAGATTGCGCAACTACGCACACGATACTCATAAATAGAAAATATTTTACTAGATTGACAATGCTGGAAGCAAAAGTCAATACTATATCAGGTTCTGCAAATCTGATTGAAGGTTTTGGAAATGCAAACTTTATTTTGCCTAGAGGAACAAGATTTACAATTAATAATGCTCTGTTCTCTAGCAAATCGAAAAGAAACTTATTAAGTTTTAAAGATATACATGAAAATAATTATCATGTTGAAACTGATTGTAAAAATAATATAGAGTGTCTCTATATAACATCTATTGTTTCACATGAAAAACGTATATTAGAAACACTGCCTGCTTTTTCTTCTGGATTATACTATACTCATATACGAGTAATCGAAAGTTATGCAATAATGAACCCGAAGTTCATGAATCCAGAAATATTCAGTGTTTGGCATGATCGATTGGGTCATCCAGGGTCAATAATGATGAGAAAAATTATTGAGAATTCACATGGACATCCTTTAAAGAGCCAGAAGATTCTTCAATCCAATGAGTTGTCATGTGATGTTTGTTCTCAAGGGAAATTAATTATTAGACCATCACCAGCTAAAGTGGGGATTGAATCACCTGCATTTTTAGAGGGAATTCAAGGTGATATTTGTGGACCTATTAACCCACCAAGTGGTCCATTTAGATATTTTATGGTATTAATTGACGCATCTAGCAGATGGTCACATGTATGCTTATTATCAAGTCGAAATCTTGCATTTGCAAGATTACTTGCTCAAATAATTAAGTTAAAAGCACAATTTCCTGATAATACAATTAAGACCATTCGACTTGATAATGCTGGTGAATTTACATCCCAAACTTTTAATAATTATTGTATGTCAATTGGGATAAGTGTTGAACATCCTGTAGCTCACGTTCATACACAAAATGGTCTAGCAGAATCATTTATAAAACGTCTGCAACTAATTGCAAGACCATTGCTTATGAGAGCTAAACTTCCTACATCGGTATGGGGTCATGCTATTTTGCATGCTGCATCACTGGCACGTATTAGACCAGTAGCTTATAATAAATACTCCCCAATGCAATTAGCTTATGGCCAGCAGCCAAATATTTCTCATCTAAGAATTTTTGGATGTGCAGTATATGTACCGATTGCTCCACCACAACGTACTAAGATGGGTCCTCAAAGGAGGTTAGGAATATATGTTGGTTTTGATTCCCCATCAATTATTAAATATCTTGAATCCCTGACGGGTGTGTTATTTACTGCACGATTTGCTGATTGTCATTTTAATGAAACAAATTTTCCAACATTAGGGGGAGGAATTAAGAAGTTGGAAAAAGAAATTGCATGGAATGCATCGTTATTATCTCATTTAGATTCTCGTAGAAATCAATGTGAACTTGAAGTTCAAAAGATAATTCATTTGCAAAATATAGCAAATCAACTACCAGATGCATTCACAGATACTAAAAGTGTGACTAAATCATATATACCAGCTGCAAATGCTCCATCAAAAGTTGATATCCCAAAGGAACAAGTTGTCAATAATGAGTCTGGAGCACGCCAGAAGCGTGGTAGACCAATAGGTTCTAAAGATAAAAATCCTCGAAAAAGAAAAGTAGTTGAGAATCAAAATGATTCGATAAAAGGTATGGATGTTCCAGAAGAAATCCAGAATACAACTACTCAAAAGAGTATTGGTGAAAATCAAACGCTTGAGGATAATAATGAAATTTCTATAAACTATGTTACAACAGGAAAGAGATGGAACCGAAATGATATCATTATTGACAACATTTTTTCTTATAATGTTGCTCACGATATTATTCATGAAAGTGACGATTTTGACCCAAAATCTATAGTAGAATGTCAACGTAGAAAGGATTGGCCGAAGTGGAAAGAAGCAATCCAAGCAGAGTTGAACTCACTTTCAAAACGTGAGGTTTTTGGACCAGTAGTCCCAACACCGAAAAACGTCAAACCTGTGGGATATAAATGAGTATTTGTAAGGAAAAGAAATGAAAAGAATGAAGTCACAAGATATAAAGCGAGACTTGTTGCACAAGGATTCTCGCAAAGGCCTGGTATTGATTATGAGGAGACATATTCTCCTGTGGTGGATGCAATAACGCTAAGATATTTGATTGGTCTGACTGTATATGAAAAGCTTGATATGCATCTAATGGATGTAGTCACGGCGTATTTATATGGATCTCTGGATAATGACATTTATATGAAAATCCCGGAAGGATTTAAAATACCAGAAACATATGAATCAAGTTCTCGGGAATTGTATTCAATAAAGTTACAGAGATCATTATATAGATTAAAACAATCAGGACGAATGTGGTATAATCGCCTGAGTGAATATCTGTTGAAAGAAGGATACCAAAATAATCCAATATGTCCGTGCGTTTTTATAAAGAAATCTCAGTCAAGATTTGCTATTATAACTGTATATGTTGATGACTTAAATATAATTGGAACTCCTGAAGAGTTATCCAAGGCAATAGAATATCTTAAGAAAGAATTCGAGATGAAAGATCTTGGAAAAACAAAATTTTGCCTTGGTTTGCAAATTGAACATTTAGCAGATGGGATATTTGTTCATCAATCAACTTATACAGAGAAAATCTTAAAAAGATTCTATATGGATAAAGCACATCCATTGAACATTCCAATGGAAGTTCGTTCACTGGATATAAAGAAAGATATATTTCGACCTCGAGATGACAATGAAGAACTACTTGGTCCTGAAGTACCATATCTTAGTGCAATTGGTGCACTTATGTATTTGGCTAATAACACAAGACCAGATATTGCATTTTCAGTAAATTTATTAGCTAGATATAGTTCATGTCCTACAAAAAGACATGGGAACGGAGTTAAGCATGTACTCCAATATCTTCGAGGGACAATTGATATGGGTTTATTTTATTCTAACAAATCAAAGTATGATCTAGTTGGTTATGCAGATTCTGGTTATCTATCTGACCCACACAAAGCTAGATCTCAGACAGGTTATCTATTCACATGTGGAGGAACTGCTATATCGTGGCGATCAGTGAAACAGACTATAACGGCCACTTCTTCAAATCATGCTGAAATCCTCGCTATTCATGAAGCAAGTCGAGAATGTGTATGACTAAGATCGATGACACAACACATTCATCAGACATGTGGCTTGTCTTCAAGTAAACCTCTTCCAACGATGTTATACGAAGACAACACAGCATGTATAGCTCAAATCAAGGGAGGATATATCAAAGGAGATAGAACAAAGCATATCTCACAAAAGCGCTTCTATACTCATGACCTTGAAGAAAATGGCGATATCACTGTACAACAAATTTGTTCAAAAGATAATCTGGCTGACTTATTTACAAAGGCATTACCAACTGCAACCTTCGATAAATTAGTATATAGCATTGGAATGCGGCGACTCAAAGACTTTAAGTGATGTCTCCATGAGGGGGAGTGAATGTATTATAGTAAACTATATAAAATATGTACTCTTTTTCCTTCACTAGAGTTTTTCTTCCCATTGGGTTTTTCCCTAGTAAGGTTTTAACGAGGCATATTTTATATAAATGGGCATTTAAGGGGGAGTATTGTGAATATGGCATATGTAAATGCTCATTCCACATGCCCATTTGTTATCCATGCCAAGTGGCATTTTCTCCATAGCCAAAGTGTCTTCTAAAGGCCATAGATTGGTGTCCAAATGTACCACATCATCCTCTCTTAAATTGCCTATAAATAGAGAGATTTTTGGAAAAGAAAATACACCAATTTTTCCTCCCATTTTCTCTAATTTTTGTGTTTTTAATTTGCCATAAATCTCCACTTTCTTTTGTTTATACTATATATATATATATATATTCTTTTTATATTTCATCTTTTGTATTATTATTATTATTATTATTATTATTATTATTATTATATGTTTTGGTAAAGTTTTGGTGCCCGGTTTCGCCTTTCAATTTTACAACATTAACATAGTTTTACTACACTTAGAATATTATTGGCATTGGTTCGTTTGGTAGCTTTCAATTTTTCTATTAAATGGTCTTTCTTTCAGTTGACTTATCAAGTCAATAATATATCAATAAAAATATTTTGAAAAGAAAAAAAAAAGGGGACCAACCACTTTAAAGTAACCCTCCTCTTACCATAAACTTGTTATCGAGTGAGAAAGACGTCTCTCCTAACCTATCATGAATAATATTCAACATACTTTGAAAAAGATCTCACTCTAAAACCTAATCAACTACAGGAAGTGTCAATTTTTTCTACGAGTCCCCTATCTTGCACATTTCAGTGGGATAGGGTGGGAGTTAGCTACTCATGATAGTATATTATGAATTATTAAAGTCTCGTTTGATAATTATTTTATTTTTAGTTTTTTATTTTTTAAAAATTATGTTTGTTTTCTCTATTAAAGCTTAAGCTGATAGGTTTCGGTAAATTTAATTATATATCAACACTTTAACACTCTCACAATTAAAGACGATTGTAAGAACGAGCCTTGTTGTTAAAGATTCTTCCGTTCCTTTCATTCCAAATATTCCAGAAACCAGACAATAAAATATTTGATGCGAAGAATACTTCTTGTTTTAATTAAGAGGTTTCACAGAGAGAGATTAATTCGATAAAGAAGGATTCTATGTGTCTCGGCAAGGCCAAAGAGCAGCTTGAAAGCGAAAGGAAAGAGTCCCAAACATATTGAAAGTATTGGCAGTGCAGGAAAATGTGTTTGAGAGATTCAAGTAACCTTTTCACCTTATTTAAAAATACACTTGAATTCCGCCAAATTTCAAAAACGAAATCTAAGTTTTTCCAAATTTCAAAATTTGACTTGCTTTTTAAAAAAAGTAAGAAATAAAAGAAGAAAATTATAGATGAAAGTAGTATTGATAAGCTTAATTTTTAGAAAACAAAAAATAAAATGATTATCAAGCGGGACCTTAATAATCTTCGTAATAGACTTCGACATAGTTTAAATAGTCTCATATTATATATATGTAAGTATTTTTTTTGAAACTATATATAAGTTAGATATTAGTACTTTTATTTAAAAATTAAATGCTGAAATTCCTTTTTTCAAACTTAGCTCTCTAATGTAATATTGTACATAAAAAATATATATTTTCTTAGATCACAACCATATTCACTATTTGTTATGTCTCAATTTTATCTTGTTTTAGTTTCACACATTTTCACTTATCTTTTGATTTTTATCTCTAAATAAAATTGGATGGTTAAATTTGTGGAAATTAATTGAATTATATAACTTAATCCTGAGGACGACACTTGTACTCTATTTCACTATATTAAAACTTGACCCGTGCACTTGCGATCTTGCAATTTTACGCAACATTGAGAGAGACGACCAATTCTAGCCAACAAATATGAAAAGTTCGATTCTTTGGGACTAGATTAATTACATACTTCTATAACATAGATAATAAAAAATTTTGTGGTTATCAATTATGCTACTTTGTCACTAAGTATTATAATATTTGAACAATTATAGATCCAAAATTCTAATTAATAACATGCAAATTAACAATTGAATGTCAATAAATCAATAAAGCAATAATTTAATTAATCACAGAAAATACGAAAATAGAAAAAATAAAGAACAAATAATATGCATTTAGATGTCACAATTCTCAAAGAATCAAAATATTAACTAATCTCTAGCTGGAAAATAAAATCCAGCAAGCCATGGAGAAGAAGAAAATCTTAGAGAGAAAGAAGACTAAAGAAAATGGAATGTAGAATGAGATGCAAAATGTAGGATCTCTTTGAAGGACTCCTCTATTTCTAGAGATATTTTTTGTATCCTCTTTTAAGAAGAAATTATCTCTAATTAATAAGGATAACTAATTGAAAAATCCTATTTTAAAAAGAATTATCTATAAGCCTAGATCAATTAGGAAATATACATGTTTTCTATTGATTCTTTATTTATAAATAATAGTCTAGAAATTCATAATTATTTATCTGGAATGTCTTCAAATTGTGTCCCCACTTTATTTGTAGAATGTTTTTAGAATGGAATTTTTGTGAAGCTTGAATTTTTTCTAAAATTATGATTTTGAATCTTTTTTTATCTATTTCTTCAACTTGATCACAAAATATTAAAATATAACTAAATTCAAATATTTACACATAATTTATTAATAAGATGCAAAGATAAATATTTAAATTATTAGTATATTTTGCATTTTATCACAAAATAGTATTTAAACGTTTTTAAATATATATATATAATATGCACAATCAACCTAAATGGTGAAATCAAGTTGGGATTAATTGGAATAATAATAATAAAAAAAATGTTAAATTATTATGGAACTTTCCAGATTATGTCTAATATGTCAAACTTTAAAAAGTATATATATATATATAAAGAGTGTTAGATTTTTTTTAAAAAAAATTGGAAAATAGAAATTAGTTTTTAAAATTATTTGGAAACTACTTCTTTTAGTTTAGAAATTAGTTTGGAAACTACTTTCTCTTAGTTTTTAAAATATACTTGTAATTTCAAAAGAATTTTTAAAAGAAACAGAAAACACAAAATTGAATTGGTCACCAAAGAAACTTATTTTTTTGAAACAATGATTATCAAAACGAGACACCTTAGTATCTACATTAAAAATAAAAAAAAAACAAAAAAAAAAACCCTAACTAATTTGTGTTTAGATACAAAATTATATATGATTTTTACTCTAGGAGAAAATATTTTTTTCATAGTTCGATAACAACATTTGGTGTGGGGATTCAAACTTCTAATCTTTTGGTCGATGGTACATGTCAATTACCTCTGATTTTGGCACTCTATGAGAAAACCTTGAAACAACTTTAATTTCTATTACGATTATTTTTCATTTTTAATTAACCTTTTAAGTTCTAATGATCATAAAGTAGATTTTTTGTTTATTTAATAATATTCTGATATGAGCTAGAGTATGACCATGATGTTAAGACTATCCAAACTTAGTTGAGATGTCTTAGTACACATACTTATTATCACCCATAACTACATCTATAGTACATAATTAATTTGTCAGCTATAGTATTAGGGTCCACCCCTGAGTTAGAAATTCCAGTTTAATGTAACAAAAGTTTATATTACTCTAAAATTAAGCCAAATCCTTAGCATAGAATAAATAAACAATATAGGTTTGACTTCATAAATTCAGTTATATAAACCTAATTTGTAAACTAAATACTGTATACGAGTTCTGTGTTTGCCACGACTGTGACAAATTAAGAACAATGAGGATTGATACAAA
This sequence comes from Trichosanthes truncata, assembly GCA_033996785.1. Lineage (NCBI taxonomy): Eukaryota > Viridiplantae > Streptophyta > Magnoliopsida > Cucurbitales > Cucurbitaceae > Trichosanthes > Trichosanthes truncata. The sequence goes on from JAWPNB010000010.1 coordinate 55,480,310, forward strand.
AATCAAGTCACTAGAAACAACATTTCACATCATTATGTGATTAACTTATATAATAAAGCTTCAAATTAAATACACACAAGGTAATCTCAATAGCAGAGATTAACTAATTCCCTTGTACTTAGGCAAGTTTACAGGGGCAAGGACAAACCATCACAACTCATGCATAATAATGCATTTATTCATAAGTTACACACTTTAATTACAACATCAACTTCAGAAAGCCTTTATTTGAAGCAACAGTGTTTTCAATTGTTTGGCTCGGCTTGGGGTTCTGCATCAACAGCCTCACCAGCAAACCTGCAGCACCTAGTGCAACGGCCGTGGAAGCGATGGCAGCAACCGTGGTGGCAGTGGAAACGACGCTTGACGTCCTCGACTCCATCTCCATTAGTCTCCATCATGGCAGCTTCTTCAACTGTACGATATAATCAAAACCAACATAACAATAGTTAAGCTACGAAAAGTAAAGATATTATAATAACATTACACAATAGATATATAACATGATAGTCTATTTATACTAATAAAATATAATCAAAATGCTATCTACCTAATAAGACATAAATCCAAATTACATAAGATAAGTCCAAATTATAATTTAAATACAAAGCGTAAACCTAATTCAAATAACATAATCTACACTTAATATAACATTCAAAACATAATCACTAATAGTATCATCAAATGAAGATGTGGAAATGAAATTTACCGCTTTTCAGGTCTCTCGCAGTAGCAGTGACCTCCTCCGAAGAGAGGAGGATGACGACAGTGAAAAGGAGGCCAAGGAAGATTAAAGCTTTGGAATTCATTTTAAACACTAGAGTAAAAGAAAATATGGAGAAAGTTGGAGATGGGATGAGAAGATTTGCAGCATTTCGAATATATTTATAGGAGAGGAGGTAAGAAGATGGGTTTCAAAGGATTTAAATGGCAATTAAAGATAGTACCTACAATCTAGTTGAGTTGGTGTATGATGATCTCAATTTTGTTTAGGAGATAAGTTTTGTTGACATTTCTTCGACAATTTGAATGGATAACATAATTTTATATAATGTTTATAGGCATAATTTTGTATAATGTTTATTTTTTGAAAAAATAATTAAAATTTATTAATCAGGTTTAGTGTATCAATGTTTAACCTACAGATAAGTTAAGGTTAAATTATACAAAATATCTCAAAACTTTGATATTTTTATTCTCAAACTTTGAAATTTGTTTTAAAAAATACTATTGGAGAATTTTCTTTTTCTCGTTAGAATAAGATAGAAATTGATATGATGGATAATGTGTAAAAATTGAAAGATATATGCGACATCATTTCAACATCATTCAGGTCAATTGGCGGACAGTTGATTTATAAAAATTAATTAATATAAATGATTTTAACGATGTCTTATGAGATTAAATAAGTGGTAACAATGATCTTAATGTTTTATATAGTTATAAATAATATCATGTACGCCTTCTAATTTTTACCCACGTCAATTTTCATGCTTTATTTTAACAAAAAAAAAATATATTTTTTTGGACCAATTTCAAAATTCAAGGATATTTTTTGGAACACACTTCAACTATCAAAGGTAAAAATGAAACTTTTTAAAGTTTAGAGGCACAATTGAAACCAACCCCAAAGTTCAAGATTCTATTTTGATAATTTAACTTATTGGTTGATGGTAATAGTTAGATTAGTTAGAAATATTTTACTATATTTGTAATCAGCCTTTAGTTACCATTTTTTTAATATTTATTTTAAATCATATTAAATTTGTAGTTACCTTAAAGCCCTCTCCCAAGGATTTTCATTTTTCATTATCATTATCATTTTCCTTTTCTTTTTCACTTTCCTTTTCCTCATCGTTTTTTTTTTAATTGTACTAGGCGGCTACTCGTGGAAGAGAAAATAATTTGCTGTTTGGTGGTTGAATGTCCAATCACCATTATAACCAATGGCAATTAAGTTTGATTTGTCATTTGACGTTTAGTCATTTTCAAATATAAATTTAAAAAATTGTAATGGATATCAAAATTGATTGTCATATATATAAATATATCACACAAATAAATAATTTGTTAGAGTATCATTTTACTTTTTGTACGTTGAGTTTTGTTTTATTTTGGTCTCTGTACTTTCAAATACTAATTTTAGTCTATGTACTTTCAATAAAGCTTAAAGTTGGCATCTATGACAAGTTTGAAGTTAATTTTTATCAAAATTGGTTAAATAATAATAATAATTTTAATACAAGAAATGACACCATGTGAACGTACTTCCAAAGTTTATAGAGGAAAAGCTAATAGAGACTAACTTTTTTTAAAAGAAAAATTAACCATAAACTAATAGCAGGGACCAATTTTAAGCTTTATTGAAAGTATAGAGACTAAAATTGGACGTTTAAAAGTACAAAGACCAAAATGGAACAAAACTCAAACTACAGGCACCCAAAATGGTATTTTAACCTAAATAATTTGTAAATATGACAATTTTTTAAATATTTTTACGTAATTCCTTTTCTACCCATGTTTATCACTAATAGGCTGTAATCACCGATAATAATCTATTTATATCATCGATAAACCTCTATCACTGTCTATCACTGATAGATCATTTTTATTTCTATCACAGATAGACCATCTCTACGTCGTCTATCATTAATAGACCATTTTTATGTCTATTGGGATAAATAATTTTTGTGTCTATTGTCAATAGACAATTAATATGTCTATCAGTGATAGTTTTCTGTTACAATAGATTATTTTTATGTTTATTAACGACTATTTTTACACGTTTGATAGACTATTTTTGCGTCTATCACGGACAAAACATTTCCATATATATCATTAATAGACTATTTTTGCGTCTATCACGGACAAAACATTTCCATATTTATCATTAATAGTCTATTTCTACGTCTATTAATGATAGATGTCTATCAGTGATACACATCTCTCACCGATAGACATAAAAAAAATTGTATATATTAGTGATACATTGCTATTAGTAAATTATTGTTATTTGTTATCAACTTTTCTTTGTTATTGATATTAAGTTATCAACGATTTACTATTTTTATTTATTGATATGGTATATTGATGATAGATCAAATAATTATGCAAACAAGCACTTAATGGTAAGCAATAAGAAACTCAAATATCATTGATATACCCTTTTTAATCTCATTGATATGATATTCAATGATAAACACCTATCATTGATAGACCTCACTCAGTGATAGATTTATCATTGATGGACATTTATCACTGAAAGACTCACAACATTGAGATATGTTGATATGATATATCAATAATAAATATAGTAGCAAACGAATATGCAAACAATCCATGATAGACACCCACTACAAGAATTTTGAGTTTTCCCAACGCCAAAAATGGTCGGGAAAAGTATTCCCGACACCAAAAATTGCGTCGGCAAGGTCGTCGGCAATTCCCCGTCGGGAAGCTTTTGCCGACCAAATATTGGTGGTGTCGGCATTTCCTGGCAATGCCGACGCCACCTTTTGGTCGGCCATTCTTGGAAATGCCGACCAAATTCTGTTTGGTCGGCCTTTCTTAGAAATGCCGACCAAATTCTGTTTGGTCGGCCTTTCCTAGAAATGCCGACCAATTCTGTTTGGTCGGCCTTTCCTAGAAATGCCAACCAAACCTGTTTGGTCGGCAATTCAAGGAAAGACCGACCAAACTGCAAATTTGGTCGGCATTAGTTTTATCTTGGTTATTTTATTAATTTCAATAGGTTTTTGTCTATATTTTCACTATAATTTAAACATGTTGTACCTAAACAAATTATGCACAAAATAAATCAAATAATACTTTATATCCAACCAAATTTGATTACACTTTGTTCATAAATTCATACAAGATAAAAATAATACTTCAACACAAATAACCTAATCTAGAAACAAAAGTTTAATGAATATAAGAAGTTCTCATCATCTTCATGTAATCTTTGGCTTGCTTTCAGAATAATGTCGACTCACCCCCCACTACAAGAAATTTGCCATTTGCCGACGTTATTTATCCCGACGCTTTGAAATTGGTCGGAAAAAAGGGGTAATCCCGACGGTTTACGAATTGGTCGGCAAAAAGAGGGAAAATGCCGACCATTTATTATTTGGTCGGCAAAAATAGGGGAAATGCCGACCATTTCATATATTTGTCGGCAAAAAGAAGAAGAAATGCCGACTATTAAATATTTGGTCTGCAAATATAATATAAATGCCGACGGTTTATTATTCGGTCGGGAAAAAGAGGAGAAATGCCGACTAGTTTTTATTTGGTCGGAAAAAATAAAGAGATATGCCGGATATTATTTCAAAAGGAAGGAGAAATGCCGACCATTTTATTAAATGGTCGGCAAAAGGTAGAAGAAATGCCGACCGTTTTTCTAAACGGTCGGCATTTGTTGGAGGAACCGCCGACCGTTTATCAAACGGTCGGCAAATGGGGACCGAACCGCCGACCGTTTTTCAAACGGTCGGCAAAGGGGGACCGAACCGCTGACCGTTTATCAAACGGTCGGCAAAGGGGGACCGAACTGCCGACCGTTTGAGAAACGGTCGGCAAAAAGTTATTGAAATGCCGACCGTTTGAAAAACGGTCGGCATTAATCGACCGAACCGCCGACGGTTCAACTGAACCGTCGGCAGTTCCGAATATAGGGGGGCTCGAGAATGAGCCCCCCATTTTTTCCCTTTCAGATTTCATTTCCCCCTCTTCTCTGCTTTTCCCCCTTTTTTTCTCTACTCCTCTCTGCTCTCCCACCCATCCAGATTGCCCTTCCCATTGTCGCCGGCCAAGCTTCCTTTCCGCCGGCCAAGCTTCCTCTCCGCCGGCTACCCAGCTGGCCGCCGCCCGCCGCCCGCCGCCTGCCGCCGGTAACTCCGGCGGGGTACCCGCCATTTTCTTTTTTTTTTTTTTTTTTTTTTGTTTTCATTTTTTCTTCTCTTATACAATACAAACTTTGTACATTGAATATTATTTTGCAAATCTTTGTTGTGTTTGTATTTTTGTAAACTCAAGATCTGCAAGTTTGAACATTTTAAAACCAACTCCAACAAAGTTTCTAGGTTCTTTGATTAAGATAATTATGTAGAAACCCTCTTTTAAATTTTTTTTGTACTGTTAGTATGTTAGTTCATTCATTGAGTTATTTTTTTTATAGTTTCAAACACTTTTCGAACTCATTCGAATAGTTTTCATCAATTATTAAATATGTTTTGGTAAATTTTAGGTGATAAATTTATGTTTAGGCATTCGTCGAACTGAGTTAAAATAGTTTAGATTGGTATCTAGCATTTGATTTATTTTGTTTTATCATTTGGTTTCGTTTTGGAGTAGTTTCGAATACTTTCGAACACTTTTTATCAAGTATTAAGTATGTTTCAGTGAATTTTATTTGATCATTTTTGGAGTAGTTTAGGATTTAGTTTCGTTTTGGAGTAGTTTCGAACAATTTCGATCTCATTCGAATACTTTTAATCAAGCATTGAGCATGCTTCGGTGAATTTTAGGTGATAAATCTATATTTTGACTTTTGTCCAACTGAGTTAAAATAGTTAAGATTGATATCAAACCTTTGAATTATTTTGTTTTAGGATTTGGTTTCGTTTTGGAGTAGTTTCGAATATTTTCGAACTCATTCGAACACTTTTTATCAAGTATTAAGTATGTTTCGGTTAATTTTATTTGATAAATATATGTTTATACATTTTTCGAACTGAGTTAAAATAGTTAAGATTGGTATCTAACATTTGAATTATTTTGTTTTAGGATTTGGTTTCGTTTCGGAGTGTTGAACCAAAGTTTAAGCTAGGTTTGGGTTGATTTTGGTGGTGAATTCTTTTTTGAGGTGAGAATAATTCTTACTTTGAGTTTGTACTTTATACTTTGTTGTAAAGAAGTAGAAATATATATGTATTTTGTTTATTTGTAGTTTAAAATTTATTTTTAGTTAATTTGTAATGTTGATTATAATTATTCATGGGTATCAAGTTAAAAATTACATGGTATTGGTTAGACTCTTTAGTGCTAATTAGGTTGGTTAGACTTTTTAACTACTTCTAATTGGGTGTTGTGTAAACTATGTAATGATGAGTTATATAATTTGGGTTGTCATACACTTATGACTTATGTTGATTACACTTTTTATGTTGTTAGCATTTACCTAGCCGATACTTTTGATGGATTACATTGTGATGAATTGATTAATTATGCAATAGTCATTGGTTAAAGGAAGCATAAACCAATAACTAACCTATATATGATGGATGTAATGGTGGGTCATAATAAACCATTGAGACACCAACACATTAACTTATGGTTTACTTGGAGCTTCATTTTTCTATATTCGTAGTTGTATTTTTAGTTGCAATGTTTTAATAAATTATTAAACTATATGAGTTAAAAAGTTTTGTTTTTTAGTTGGTTTTTAGCTTATTATGATTGAAATCTTAGCTTATTAATTTACTTTAGCTTATTAAGATATTGTGAAAACTTAAGAATTCAAATTTAACTTAGCTTATTTAAGGATTAAAACATATGTTTCTTTATCTGAGGTTGAAGGTTCATATCCTCACTCCCAACAAACCCATTAAGCCTTTGTATGAGTAATTGTGGCTTGATTATCCCAAAAACCAACAAACATTTTTAAATCCAAAAACTATAAACGTTATTCCAAATGGTTATGAAATGAGGCCTACAGTATTCAATTTAATATCCATCTTCTTTTTGTCTAAGTTCTACAGGATTATTACTCACGATAAAGAAGTGGAGTTGAAAAGTGTATAATTAAGGATAAAGATGAATAAAGATTGGATTAAACTTAGAGACAAGTTGTCAACTGAATATATAGAAGGCGTAACTCAATTTATGGAAATGGCAAAGTTTCATGTTAATGACTCTGGGAAAACAAGATGTCCATGTAGAAATTGTATGAATGCAATGTGGCAATCTTTAGATACAGTAGAGCGACATCTATTCACGAATGGAATATCTCCCTCTTATAGCCAATGGGTATATCATGGAGAACCTACCAACCTACCGAGGTTTGAAAGTTATACAGTTGGGTCAGTAAACGATGATAGATCAAGTACTATAGAGTCTAATGATTTCAATGCAGAAAATGAGATGTTCAATCTTTTAAATGAACTTCAAGTCCCAATTGCTGAAGCAGATGTAGATGATGAAAATAATTTTGAAAATGAGCTGCCCCCTAATGTCCATGATAACGATACTTCAACCTTATTCGAGGATTTAATGACCGAAGCATGTAATCAATTGTATCCTAATTGTACGCGATTCTCGTCATTAAACTTTTTGGTGAGATTGATGCATATTAAGGTTCTTAACAATTGGAGTAATAAATCATTTGATATGTTATTACAATTGTTAAAGGAAGCATTTCCAATCGGTGCATGTATACCTGGTTCATTTTATGAAGCTAAAAGGAAGTTGCGTGACTTAGGGCTAGGCTATGAGTTAATTCATGTTTGAAAGTACGATTGCATATTATATTGGAAAGAATTTGTTGATTGCCAACAATGTCCAACATGTGGTGAGTCTCGATATAAAGTGAACGATGGAAAAGGGAAGAAGATTCCACATAAAATTTTACGTCACTTTCCATTGATACCAAGATTGAAGCGATTGTTTTCATCGAAACATTTTGCTTCGGAAATGAGGTGGCATAAAGATAAGCGTGTTGAGGAAGATGGTGTGTTGCGACATCCAGCTGATGGTGAAGGGTGGAAGCATTTTGATCGTGAATTCCCCCAGTTTGCTCGGGAAGCACGAAATGTTCGTTTGGGATTAGCTTCAGATGGATTTAATCCATTCGGGAATATGAGCACTTCATACAGTATGTGGCCGGTGGTGTTAGTTCCATACAATTTGCCACCTTAGAAATGCATGAAAGAAACCAATTTCTTTATGTCTTTACTAATTCCTGGGCCAAAATCTCCTGGAAAAGAAATCGATGTTTACTTGCAACCATTGATTGAAGAGTTGAAAGAGTTATGGAATAATGGTGTGCGCACTTATGACTCAGTTAGTGGCGAGTACTTTCAACTACACGCAAGTTTGTTATGGACTATTAACGACTTTCCTGCGTACGGCGACTTATCTGGGTGGAGTACGAAGGGTTACCAAGCATGTCCCATTTGTAAAGAAGACACATCGTCTTTTAGGATAAGAGGTAAAATTTCTTATATGGGACATCGGCGTTATCTTCCGGAGAGTCATAGTTGGCGTAGGAGTAAGCAATTTAATGGAAAGTCAGAGCATAGACCTCCTCCCGTCGTAATGAATGGAGATGAGATCTTACAAGAAGTTTGTATGCTAAACTTTCCTGTGCTCAGTAAACATCCAGCAAATAAAGATAAGAAAAGGAAACGAACTGATCTTAATTGGAGGAAAAAAAGTATCTTCTTTGAACTCCCTTATTGGTCAAAACTTATGTTAAGACATAAATTGGATGTAATGCACATTGAAAAAAATATTTGTGATAACTTGGTTGGCACATTGTTAAATATTGAGGGAAAAACCAAGGACACGACAAATGCTCGATTGGATCTAGAAGATTTAAATATACGGAAAGATCTACACTTGCAAAAGTTAGGCAACAAGGTTGTAAAGCCACATGCTGCGTACACGCTGACTACTAGGGAAAGGGTCGATTTCTGTAAATTTTTGAAATCAGTGAAATTTCCTGATGGATTTGTGTCGAATATATCACGATGTGTAAGTGTCAACGATGGAAAACTATGGGGGTTGAAAACTCACGACTCTCATGTTCTGCTTCAGCGACTGCTCCCTATTGGTGTTCGAGGGTATTTACCTAAAGATATGTCCACTACTATTGTTGAGCTATGTACATTTTTTCGTGATTTATGCGCAAAAACAGTATATACAAGTGATTTGGATCGATTACAATCAGATATTATATTCATACTTTGTAAGTTGGAAAAAATATTCCCACCAGCTTTTTTCGATGTAATGGTGCATCTTGCAGTTCACTTGCCATATGAAACAAGGGTTGTGGGTCCTGTTAGCTACAGTTGGATGTACCCTATTGAGAGAAGTTTACGAACATTGAAACAGTACGTTCGAAACAAAGCACGTCCTGAGGGTTCTATAGCAGAAGCATTTGTAATGAATGAATCATTGAACTTTTGTTCCTTGTATCTAAGTGGAATTGAAACGAGATTCAATAGAGATGAACGGAATGATGACCAAATTCCCATGAATGAGATTTGTGGTGACTTTGAAGTGTTTAAACAAAGTGCAAGACCATTGGGAGGGGCAACCTCAAGAACATTATCAACTGAGGAGAAACGGATAGCACATTGGTATATTTTGAACAATTGTGATGAAATAAAGTCCTATCGTATGTATGTCTCGCACACTCTAATAAGTCTCAATCTCAATGTTAGTATGCAATTAAGTTAAATCTGATGTGTAAATTTTTGTATCTTGTATTAATAGACAACATTTGCAACAAATTCGTCCTGAAGCACAAACTGCCAAAGATTTATATAAAAGACACCAAATCCAATTTCCTAGTTGGTTCAAATCTCATGTAAGTTCAGAGTTATGAGTTTATAAATTTAATTTCAATCATGATTAATATTTGAAACGTGTATGCAATGAATTGACAGGTTCTCTCATTGCGTGGTAGTGGGAACATGTCTGATGATTTGTACTCGATGGCGATCGGGCCTAGTTCTCAAGTGCGCTCTTATAGTGGATGCATTGTCAATAGAATGCGCTTTCACACTTTAACGCGTGATAATCGTCGGGTTACACAAAACAGTGGAGTCTTAGTGTCTGGAGAAAGTGAAAGTCAAGGCGACGAGTTGAATTTCTATGGTGTCTTAACTGAGGTGTTAGACTTAGAATATATGAAGAGAAGACGTGTTATGATATTTAAATGTAAATGGTTTGACACAGACAGTAAAAAGAAAAGATCACACTTTGATTTAGGGTTGAGATCAATTAATACATCTCACTATTGGTATGTTGATGACCCTTTTATCCTAGCTACTCAAGCAAAACAAGTATTTTACCTCGACGATCCGAAATATGGTAATAACTGGAAGGTGGTGCAAGTGGTTCAAAATAAACGATTGTGGGATGTTCCAGAGGTAGAGGATACTGGAAATGATCAACTTGAGTTGATAGAAGTTGAGGGTAGAATAAGAGTTGATGAATCTATTCAAGAGAACGCATTATGCAGGGATGATGTTGATCCGACAATTGTGGAAGGACACCTGAGTAGAGGAGTGTCATCAAATCATGATGATGATTTCATAAACGATTAAGATGATGATGTAGAACTTTCTCCAGAGATTACTTCGAGCCCTGATGAGAATTCTGACTCAGATCATGATAGCGATTAGCACTCGGAGTAACCATGTGTTTCATTTCTAGTTTTAGAAGCTTTTATCCTTATTATTTTATTTATATCACTCATATGTTTCATGTCTCCTTGTATAGAGACAATGGTGAGTTCTGTTCAGTTGGAGGACGAGGCGACTAATCTTTTTGCCAATAGCATCCCTAGCGCCAACCCTAGTGCCGCTGCAGTGTCTTCTACCGGCGAGACTTCAGGTCAATCTTCTTATAAACTTTTGTAAATAATTTTGTATTTACTTATTGTCTTAATTATTTGTGTTTCAGATAATTCTGCCCGTAGAGTAAGAGGATATTCAAGGAACATAGAGTTGGATAGATATGTTCACCTCCATGGGAAAATTCCAATACAAATAACCGATGATTTGAAGAAACCTGTGTGCGAGTTTGCCACAAAGTTTAGCAATGCGATTGGCACGATTGTCCGCGAATCATTGCCAGTACGTATATCAAAGTGGAAAGATGTGACTACAGATTTAAAGGACCACGTGAAAAACAAACTCCTGGTAATATTACCATTTAGTTCTTTGTGTTTATCATGTCTAATTTTATATATAACTAAAATTATATATAAAATTTTATGCAGAACCATTTCGAGTTGGATTTTTCTAAGTACGTTGTCCATGAGTTTATCGATCATGAGATACAAAGTACTTTTGAGGAGTATAGGGCGGACTTGGTCAAACACTATAGGAAATATTCTCCTGAGGAAGGACGTGCACACCCACATCCTCGAGTGGTTAATATGGATGATTGGCATTTTCTATGTGATAGGTGGGAGACTCCTAAATGGAAGGTACGTTACTAATATTTCTTATTATATAAATGTCGTCTCAAATGATTATAGATTCATTTACTAATACTTTATTTCTTTAGAAAACTACGGAGACAAATAAAAAGAATCGATCGAAGCTACCATTCAACCATTGTGCTGGGTCTAAGACGTTTATGCATATACTGCAAATACAGGTAGAGTTGGAAAAATGTTAATTATATCATTTTCTTGTTCTTCAATATTATTAGTAAATTAAAAACTTTGAATTACAGAAAGCAAAAGGTGTTGAATTAGGACCGATAGAGTTATTTGAAAAAACTAGATACAAAGAAGGAAAAGGATGGGTGAATCCGGCAGCCAATGTTGCTCATGTAAGTTTCCTATACTGCTAACTACTTTATAAACTTGTTACTCGAATAATACATATTTTAATTTGTCTCATAGAGTCAAATGATAGAGTTGCAAGAGACACCCACTCCAGAAGGGTCTCAACCACTTGCCCAAGATGAGATCGTTGAAACCATTTTGGGTAGTCGATCGGGCCATGTTAAAGGCATGGGTTGGGGGCCCAAGCCGAAACAAAGGAAGTGCTCATCATCCAGTGGAGAATCACGACGAGAGCATGAGTTGAGCATAGAATTGGCTCAACTACGATCGGAAAATGCACATCAAGTGGAAGAGTTGAATGAGACAAAAAATGAGTTAAATCGTGCCAAAGCTGAAATTATAAGTACGAGAACTAAATTGGAAGAAGTTGAAACTCGAACTACAACCGAGTTGGCCAGCCTTCGATCAATGCTTACTCAAATCTTGAATTCACAAGGAGGACCATCTATATAGGTAATGATCTCTCTACTACTACTTTGTGCATGGCTATCCTGCAGTAAAGGTAGCCAATGAGTTAAATATTGGGGAGGGGGAGGAGGTTAATATGCTTCGAGATTTTATTGAGTTTAGGATGGTAAACCAAAACATACTTATACGTAGTGAGACAGGTTGTGTATGGCTATCCTGCAGTTATGGTAGCCAATTTATTAAGTTTAGGAGGGTAAACCAAAACATACTTATACGTAGTGAGACAAGTTGTGTATGGCTATCCTGCAGTTATGGTAGCCAATTAATTGAGTTTAGGAGGGTATACCAAAACATACTTAAAGGTTGTAGAGATTGGAAAGTTTAGAAATGGTAGTGTTTTGGGTTATGCTTATAAAGTTTTGAAGCTTCTAGTATATGTTGTAAATATAAGTTTGATGGGTTTTATATAATTGGCTTCTTTTGAGTTCATGTTCATATATATGGTTGTTGAGTTGTAGATGCAATGTATGCATATTGAGAAGTTTTAGGCAAAACTCATATATGTTTTGATATGTCTAAGTCAAGCCTTCAAGTAAATGTGTTTGACAATTTTTGTTTTGAAAAACTAGTTTCTTGAAACATACTTAAAGTTTGGTTAGATTGGAAAGTTTAGAAATGGTAGTGTTTTGGGTTATGCTTATAAAGTTTTGAAGCTTCTAGTATATGTTGTAAATATAAGTTTGATGGGTTTTATAGTTTGATGGGTTCATGTTCATATATATGGTTGTTGAGTTGTAGATGCAATGTATGTATATTGTAATTGTTGAGTTTTAGATGCTTTGTATGTATATTGAGAAGTTTATAAAGTTTTAAACTATGCTATGTATGAGTTCATGTTCTTAAACTAGTTTCTTGTAATTTTTGTTTTGAAATAGGTGCTTGTGTAATTTTGCAACTATGATTTGCTTGAAAAACTTAGATTAATTTGTAAAGTTTTGATTGTGTTATTAGGAAATAGTTACTTATTATACACATAGGTTTAACCTTTGCAAGTTATTTTAAAATTTTGATTATTTTTGCTAAGTTTGAATCAGTTTAGGTGTGAATATGATAAGTTTTAAGTTTAAGGTTGGATTGTTTTAGTTCCTTATAATTATAAGTTAGATGATTTCGTTGGTTTATATGTTGTTCATTAATTTCAATATTGGATCCTTCTAAGTAATTTTAGTTGTTATGTGTGTTTTGATTTTGGTGACTTCATCAATAATTTTGATATTATTGTTTATTACTTTTGAAATGTTAGTTGAATTTGGTTGTTCTTGATCATTCATATTATTGTCTTTGTTTTTCTTAGGTGTGTTGAGTAGATGATATTATTCTGAAAGCAGACGGACGATTACTTGAAGATAAAGGAATCTTTTGAAGATTTTACTTCTAGAGATTGGATTTTATATCATGTACAAATTTATGAGAACAAAATGTAATTGAACTTGGTTTTGTTTAATATAAAGGTTAATTTAAGTTAACTTTTGTGTACAATTTGTTTTAGGTACAATAAATTTGAAATTATAGTGAAATTAATAAAAATAAATATTGCAAATAGAAATATTGTAAACACCAAATTTTGCCGACGCTTTAGGTATTTTGGTCCGCATTTCCAAGAAACGCCGACCAAATTTAGTTTGGTCGGCATTCTTTGGAAAGCCCGACCAAACAATTTTGGTCGGCATTTCCAAGAAACGCCCACCAAATTTAGTTTGGTCGGCATTGCTTGGAAAGCCCGACCAAACGGTTTTGGTCGGCATTTCCTACTTTTGCCCACCAAATTTAGTTTGGTCGGCATTGCTTGGAAAGCCCGACCAAACGGTTTTGGTCGGCATTTCCTACTTTTGCCCACCAAATTTAGTTTGGTCGGCATTTCTTGGAAAGACCGACCAAACAGTTTTGGTCGGCATTTCCTACTTTTGCCCACCAAATTTAGTTTGGTCGGCATTTCTTGGAAAGCCCGACCAAACGATTTTGGTCGGCATTGCCTACTTTTGCCCACCAAATTTAGTTTGGTCGGCATTTCTTGGAAAGGCTGACCAAAAGAGTTTGGTCGGCAAAAGATGGAAATGCCGACCGTCAAGAAAAAACTTCGGCAAAAGTTACCCCGACGAGGATTTGTCGACCAATTTGCCGACGATTTTTTTTTCTTCGGGAAAGCCTATGCCGACGTTTTTGTGGCTTTTCCCGACCAATTTTGCCGTCGGCAAAACTTGAAATTCTTGTAGTGCCCCTACGAAAAACAAAAACATGAACATAAGATCAAAACTATAAACACATAACAACTAAACTAATATTTCAAAAATAATAAACTATATAAGCAAAACACCACATTTAAGAAAGCAACCAAGTTAATCCAACTTTACCAAGTAAACCAAAGTTATAGAACTATATAAGTAACTTTTCCTAAACCAAAAACACAAGCATGTACATTTACCTCGAATTTAACTTATAGACATCTAATACTAATGAAGTATATAAATACCAACGAAATCATCTAACTCATAATGAATTATGAGGAACTAAAACCATCCAACCTTAAACTTAGAAGTTATCATGTTCACAATTAAACTCATTGAAACTTAACAAAAAAAAATGAAATTTAACAAAAACAATCAAAACTTTAAACTAACTTCCAAAGTTACAAAACCTATGAACATAACAAACTAAAATGATCAAAACAACTAAATTAATTTAACTTTACTAAGTAAACAAATAATAAACTCATCAAACTATAACGAACTAAACAATCCGAACAACTAAATTATTCTAACTTTACTAAGTAAACAAACACATTTTTATAAGTATAACACCAAATTTAACAAAACCAACTAAATTAATTTAACTTTACCAAGTAAACAAAAGTTACAAAACTACCTAAGTAACTTTTCCAAAATCAAAATTACAAACATATTTACCTAAAACTTAACTTAGACTTATAAAAAAAGTTACAAAACATATACAAGTATTACCTAAAACTTTTCCATAGACTTACATAGCATCTAGAACTCAACGATCATGAACATAAACTCAATAACCCAAATAATCAACTATCAAAAAATTGCCACAAAAGCAAATCATCTTCCAATTTATCCTGAAAAGGGCTCAATGCAATCTTTTCGATCATTCAAAACCTCTTTGCTCTTTCTTATGTTGTTCAGTTTCTTAGATTACACGCCACATCCATTAGATAAGAAGAGGCACAACAAGACCAATAAATCCAACTTAAAATTCATGGGAATTACTTAATGAAAATAGTATGCAATGAATATGGGAAGTAACGTTACCTTTGTAGAAGTTAAGTGTGAAGGTTGGTTGATGAACTCCAGGGTAATTGATGTGAAAAATGAGTTCTTCAAGTATATCTTCTTTGACGGGCTGTGGACTCAAACATATTTGATTAATAGGAGTTTAAAGTTGACCAACACATAAATTTCTCTTCATAACTCATCAAATGTAAAATAGACAAAATATATATATTATGAAAAAGTTACCTCCAATACTTCTCTTGACCGTTCAGAAGCAATTGATGAGTTCACTACAACAAAATTGAGTTTTAATCACAGACTTATAATTTTGCTCCTGGGAAACAATGACAGGCGCTAAAAAAACGCGCAAAAACGCGTGAATGATGAAAATTTCAGAAATTTGACCGTCATTACATATTGAAAAAAATCCCGCCGGCCCTTTTAATTTTTAATTTTTAATATGCGCGAGAATATGCCCTTACTCCCGCTGCGCTCACTATGCTCTTTCATTCACTTGCCATTATCTTTTTCCTCTCAATTTTTTGCAACTCAAATCTCCCTCTCTCCAATGGACTCCTCAAAGCCCACCATTAAAGAAAATCTTGCTTCCTCCAGGACATCAACAACGTCAGTCTCGCCTCTTTGGCCGCCAACATGGAAGCTGGAAATCTTCAGCCACCACTTCTTCTCTCGCCCTCTCTTCTCTAGAAGATTTCATAGCCTCTTCGCTGCCACCGCTTCTAGACCTTCTCGATTCAACGATCCTCCTCATCCCATTTTCTGGATTAATGCTTCCTTTGCCACAAACCCCTTGGGATAACACTAATATCTTCATGTACAGGTTTGTTCATCTGCCTTGATCTTTAGATTTTTGGGGTTGCTTTTTGGGTTTTGATTTTTTGTTTTTAGTTCGAGGAATTTGCAAATTTGTTGTTGGAGTTTTCAAAACAAGGGATTAGGGTTTGGTGTTGGGTTTGGGTTTGGGTTTAAGGGTTTTGGTTTTGAGGGATTAGGAGTTTTTTTTTAGGGTTTTGTTTGGTTGTGATTTTCTTTGGAAATTTTTCTTATTTATCCCACACAATTACTTGAAATTAGTTAACAAAATTTATTTTTGCTTTCTCTCTTTTTCCCCTACTATCTATATTCCAGAATGAACTCCTCTTTGCTGAAATTGAATATATGCAGAAAATGGTAAGCTTTCATATCCCAATTTGATATATATTAATCCTCTTGGGAAGCATCTTCTTTTAATTTGCACATTTTCTAATTTAAATGTATTATGTAGGTTTTTTGTTGCATTTTCTTTATATAAACAAAGTACAGCCTTTTGCTGCATTTGGGTATTTAAATTTGTTGAGAAAAAGAACTTGTATATCTAATTTCTCATAAAAGAGTAACTACTAGGCCATCTTTCGTTGTTTATTTGAGGGTAAGTAGGAATTTCTTAGAGTTAGCGTAAGTATTGGAATCCTGTACTTAAAATGATGGAGGTCTAAGTTGGAAAGTCATTAGAAGAATAATAAAACTCTAGAATCAGTTTTTAAGGCAACTTCAATTTCAATATATTAGCTATGAAAATTGCCAAGCCAAGGTGATCAAATTGTGCTTTGTTAGCTAGCTTTGGATGATCGATCATCTATTGTAGGCTACAGCGTGACTTAATTTCTAAAAGACTTGCTCGATGATCAATTTCAAGCAAAAGAAAGAAAAACTGAGTGAAAATTCTTCTTTGGTAGAAAGTAGATAACAAAACAAAGAAATTTATAGGTAGAAATAATGTTTATAAGCTTAATTTAAAAAAAAAACTCTCAAAAATAAAATGCTTATCAAACAAGGCCTAAGTTACTAATTTCTCTTGTATTTTCTTTTGTAAATTTTAATATATATGCTCAATTGTCAGAGGATTGATCAAGAGGGCAATGTAAGGTTCACTGCGGATATTGATTCAAAGATCTCTAAAGAGTTTTACTCGTGTTTAGTTTCGATGCTTAATGGTGTGTTGCCAGAGGATGTTATGAGGTTGAAGACAAAAGATTTAGCTTCTCTGAATGTGGGGTTGCTAGGTGGAGAGCGATCGAGAGTTAATACTTGGTACATTGCTGTCTTAGTAACTTTATTGCTAGCGTACTAGTGTAAACAAAGTGATTACATTTACTTCTTAATGTCATATTTCAACTAACAGGAATGATTTGAAAAGACAACGCAGCGGAAGCGTTGTGGGCCATTGTTATATTTTTGACTCACACATTATTGGTTTTACTGTGGTTTATTAACCACAATTAAATTACCATTACCGAAACTCAGTTTGTAATATTTGGATTGATGAGCTGGTGTTTTGGTGATTGAATGGTTGACAGCTAGAGTGAGTAGTGGGCCCATAACATGCATTATTCCGCAAATGGGCCTATGTGGTTAGCAGATGCTGTTTTGGAGTGTGGGTTTTGTTCTAGAGCTTTCCTTCTTCTTCTTCCTTGATGATGTACTCTGTAATATGCAGATTGAGATAGTAAAATGCTCCCTCCTCGATTCAACAGTGGATGTAGGCATAGCCGAACCACTATAATCTCTCGTGTTCTTTCTTTTCTTCTCTGCCCTCCTTATTGATCATATCGTGTTATTGTTGTTCAATCTTCTTTATTATTTTTGATACAACAATTTGGTATCAGAGCTTGTTGAGGAAGGATTCTTGTCGAAGGTGCTTTATACTGCATCATTTTTTTTCTCTTCTTCATCTCCTGTCGACAATCCGTGATAGCGATGGCAGCAAGGTTTGAACTAGACAAATTCGATGGCAAAGGCGATTTCAGTCTCTGGAAAAAGAAGATGAAAGCACTCCTCGTGCAACAAAAGGTAGCGAGAGCACTCGATGATCCAAGTACGTTACCTAATACTATGACTGATATTGAAAAACATGAGATGGCTGAAATTGCATATAGTACTATTATTTTGCATCTTGCTGATAATGTGCTTAGAAGAGTTAGTAGTATTGAAGATGCTTCTGAACTGTGGTCTAAACTAGAAGCTCTCTATATGTCAAAATCTCTCACTAATAAGATCTACTTGAAGGAGAGATTATTCGGTTTTAGAATGGATATGTCGAAAGGACTAGAGGAGAATATTGATGATTTTAATAAAATTTGCTTGGATTTAACAAATTCTGGTGAAAAATTGGATGCAGAAAACCAAGCAGTGATCCTTCTAAATTCTTTGCCTGATAAATATAAAGAAGTGAAAAACGCAATAAAATATGGTAGGGATTCCTTATCATTGGATATGGTTCTTAATTCGCTTCGATCAAAGGAGCTTGAAATGAAAATTGAGAGGAAAGAATCTGAAGCATTGTTTACTAAAGGCAAATATTCGAAGAGTAATCACAGCAAGTCTTCAAAATCTTATTATAAACCAAATAATAAGACAAATCAAAAGGGAAATCAAAAAATTACTTGCAATTACTGTAAGAAGGAAGGGCATATGAAGTTTGATTGTCCTATTTTGAAGAAAAAAGGGAAACTACCCATTAGAAGAGATAATAGAGAAGCTGCAAATGTTTTAGAGGGGTATGAATCAGCCGAAGTCCTCATGGTAACTTCATTCGATGATGATATGAATGAATGGATCATGGATTCGGGCTGTACATTCCATATGTCACCTCATAAACAATACTTTTTTGATCTGAATGAATTTGAAGGTGGTAGAGTCATCATGGGAAATAACCAACACTGTGAAATAAAAGGAATTGGGTCAGTAAAACTAAATATGGATGATGGAACAGTTAAAATTCTTTCTTCAGTAAGATATGTACCTGGTTTGAAAAGAAATTTGATATCCTTGGGAACACTTGATAAGGCAGGTTGCAGGTATAGATCAGAAAAAGGTATCTTACTGGTGTGTAAGAATACTTCAGTTAAACTGACTGGCAAATTAAAAAATGGCCTGTATATTCTCCAAGGAAATGCAGTTGTTGGGGAATTGAATATGACTTTGGATGCTGCAACAATAGATACTAAGTTGTGGCATAGTAGACTTGCTCATATTAGCCATAGAGGTCTTGATCACCTGTATAAACAAGGATTATTAGGAAAATATAAGCCCTCTGAACTTGTTTTTTGTGAGCATTGTATCTTAGCTAAATCCACTAGACAGAACTTTGTGAGGGGATCTCTTAAATCAGAAGTCATTTTAGAATACATTCATTCAGACTTGTGGGGGCCATCTAGAATCCAAACTCATGGTGGAGCAAAGTATTTCCTCTCTTTGATAGACGATTACTCAAGAAAATTGTGGGTTTATTTGTTGAAATCCAAAGATGAAGTGTTCCAAACTTTTCTTGAATGGAAGACCTTTGTTGAAAACCAAACTGGGAAAAGAATTAAAACTCTTCGAACAGATAACGGATTGGAATTTCTCAATGAGAATCTCAATAATTTGTGTAAGAAAGATGGAATACAAAGACACTTAACTGTACCTGGGACACCACAGCAAAATGGATTGGCTGAAAGGTTCAACAGAACCATTCTTGAGAAAGTTAGATGTATGTTGTCCAATGCTAATCTTCCTAAGATATTTTGGGGAGAAGCAGTCAATACGGCAGCCTACATTATTAATAGAAGTCCCTCATCAGCCTTGAACTTTAAAACTCCACAAGAACTCTGGACAGGTAAACCACCTAATTTGGGACACATGAAAACTTTTGGGTGTGCTGCCTATGCCCATATAAAACAGGGGAAGTTGGATGCAAGAGCTAGAAAATGTATTTTTCTTGGATATCCTCATGGAGTTAAAGGGTATCGATTGTGGTCACTTGAACAAGGGGATAGAAAATGTTTTGTCAGTAGAGATGTTAAATTTAATGAAGATTTGATGCCTTGGAGAGATCCTCATTTAAGCCTAGATTCTGAAGATAATAGTAAAAGAACTTTTGAAATTGAACTTCAAACTGATGAACATGACTCCATAGGAGCAAGTTCAAGCAACACATCTTCAGAACCTATTGACAGCATCTCTAATACTGAAATCACTGACCATGTAGAAAATATACAATCTGAATCAGAGGGTGATATTTCACATCCTGTCATTTCTGAACAGACCCAACATATACAGAATTATCAGTTAACTCGAGATAGACAGCGAAGAATAATTAAACCACCTGCTCGATATGATGAGGCTGATTTTGTTGGATATGCCCTGAATTGTTTTGAAGAGAGTGAACTTCTAGAACCCAAAACTCATAGACAAGCTATTAATTCTAGTGATTCTAAACACTGGATAGAAGCCATGGACAGTGAAATAGACTCTTTATTGCGAAATAATACTTGGACCCTTGTTGATAGACCACAAAACCAGAAGCTTGTAGATTGTAGGTGGCTGTTTAAGATCAAACCTGGTATCACAAGTCTTGATAAACCTCGATATAAGGCAAGGCTCGTGGCTAAAGGTTTCACACAAGAAGAGGGCATTGACTATACAGAAGTTTTTTCTCCTGTAGTTCGACATTCATCCATTAGAGCCCTTCTATCTATGGTAGTCCAATTTAATCTCGAATTGGAACAAATGGATGTTACCACAGCATTCTTGTATGGAACCTTAGATGAACAAATCTTTATGAAACAGCCACCGGGTTATGTTGAAGAGGGCAAAGATAACATGGTTTGTCACTTACATAAATCAATTTATGGGTTGAAACAGTCTTCAAGACAGTGGAATAAATGTTTTGACTCATTTATTATTGCTAAAGGGTTTGTTAGAAATTCTTATGACTCATGTGTTTATAAGAAAGTTGTTGATTCTAATCATTTTCTCTTACTACTTTTATATGTGGATGATATTCTTATAGCATCCAATAGTGTTCAAGAGATAAAATGGTTAAAAGATCAATTGAGCAATAAATTTGAAATGAAAGATCTGGGTTGTGCAAAGAAGATTTTGGGGATGCAATTGTCTAGAGATAGAGCTAGAAATATTTTAAGTATTTCCCAAGAAGATTACTTGAAGAATGTCTTGAAACGGTTTCATATGGATGATTGTAAATCAGTTAAGACACCTATGGCCCAACATTTTAAACTGTCTGCTGTCCAATCACCCTCAACATCTGAAGAAATTGATGAAATGAAATCAGTGCCCTATGCAAGTTTGGTTGGAAGCCTTATGTATAGCATGGTATCTTGCCGCCCTGATTTAGCTTATGCTATGAGTTTAATCAGTAGATTTATGAGTAATCCAGGCAAGGTTCATTGGGAAGCATCCAAATGGGTGCTTAGATTCATTAAAGGCACAACATCTAAGGGTCTTATCTATTCAAAACTTGATAATTTGGATGATTTTCTTACTGGTTTTGTTGATTCTGATTATGCAGCTGATTTGGATAAAAGAAGATCTTTGACTGGGTATGTTTTTTTGTTATTTGGTAATGTTATCAGCTGGAAATCTACATTACAATCTGTGGTTGCTTTATCTTCCACAGAGGCTGAATACATTGCTTTGGCTGATGCTGTTAAAGAAGCTATATGGCTGAAGGGTTTAATATCTGAAATGTGTTCACTAACCTGTTTTGTACAGCTTCATTGTGACAGCCAAAGTGCACTTGCATTAACAAAGAATCCAACTTTCCATAATCGAACCAAACACATTGATGTGAGGTTCCATTATGTTCGAGATGCAGTTAAAGATGACAAGATTAGTTTGTTAAAGGTTAGTACCAATAATAATCCGGCTGATATGTTGACTAAATCGCTTGCTTCCGACAGGTTTATGTTTTTATGTGACCTGTTGAAGCTTGGTGTTGGCTGATGTTATCTTTTGAAGCAATGAATCGAGCAGAGGGTGGTTTTAGTTTGGAGCTGTTCATTACATGTGTTCATCAAGAGGGTGAATTGTTATATTTTTGACTCACACATTATTGGTTTTACTGTGGTTTATTAACCACAATTAAATTACCATTACCGAAACTCAGTTTGTAATATTTGGATTGATGAGCTGGTGTTTTGGTGATTGAATGGTTGACAGCTAGAGTGAGTAGTGGGCCCATAACATGCATTATTCCGCAAATGGGCCTATGTGGTTAGCAGATGCTGTTTTGGAGTGTGGGTTTTGTTCTAGAGCTTTCCTTCTTCTTCTTCCTTGATGATGTACTCTGTAATATGCAGATTGAGATAGTAAAATGCTCCCTCCTCGATTCAACAGTGGATGTAGGCATAGCCGAACCACTATAATCTCTCGTGTTCTTTCTTTTCTTCTCTGCCCTCCTTATTGATCATATCGTGTTATTGTTGTTCAATCTTCTTTATTATTTTTGATACAACACTTCCACTGTGCTGGAAAGGCTTAAAAGCTTTTAAATCAGTGGCTGGTGTGAGAATCTATGAAAATGTATATTATTCCAAGTTTAGTAGACTGGCTTGAATATGGTAAATTATTCAAAGTTTAGTAGTTAATCCCTCACATAATATAACATATAGAAAAGATTTGCTTTAGGGAGAAATATAATGAAGAAGAAGAACTAATGAACTGTTTTAATTTCTTTCTCAATAAAGACACTCTTGCAAAATACATGTTATAAAAAGCTTGTCATTTTAGCATTCTTTATTTGTTTCATTATTTTTTTGGGAAAGAATCAAGGCTAGTTGTAGTGTTGTATTTGGTCAATCAATTAGAATTATAATGTTCTGTAATTGTCCAATGATTAAGAGCTATTTTGAGCTGTATTTGATTGATTGAATTGTTGAATTTTTGCTGTCATAAAGGGTAATGAATTGTTGAAATTCTGCTCTCATGAAGGCTAAAATTTACTTAAGCTTTGTTGTTGTCATAAAGGTTGCACAAGGTGCCAAAGTTAGGGGTGCATCGCAAATAATTGGTGTTGATATCATTTGAACTTATCTAAAATTTAGGTCTTGTGTCTTGAGAAGGAACGGAATTAGGAAGGTTTAAATTTGGTCTTTGAGGAGGCTCGTTGGCTCTTGGATATCCTGTAAGGTTGTACACACAATTGCTATCATCAATATCATGACTAACATTCATAGGCTCGTAATCAACTTCAACTGCTTATTTTTTTTATGCAATTTCATGTAGAATATTTTACTTCACTGGGATGCTCATGTGGTGATTGCCATTTATCTCTCGTATGCTCAAGCTTAGAACCTCATTCTCCACCAAAAAGCAATGCCTGCACCATCAAGATTTGGTCTCAAGGTTGGATGTAAGCTTTAATATCCTGCGTTATTGCAACTTTATGTTCACATATTCATTAATTCATTGGACAATTAAACATTGGAGACAATGGTGAGATCAATTCTGTTAACTTGGAAGACAATTAGAATGGTGCAATAAAGGCAGGTTTCATTGTGATATTTAATTTTTCTAAATTTAAATAATAGTTAAAGTTCAAGGGAGTATATGATTCTAAATTTTATTAATTTAGCATTCTAAATTTTATGTTGCTTTAATTGATTTGAGGTTGCAGGTATGGGTAGATCATGGGAGTAGAGCAACAACAGAGAAGCAGTTTTTTGACAGCCATCTTGCACCCTTGTACATAATTGAACAGGGGTAATATTGGTGTTTAATTGCATTTTGTATTAAAAATGTTTGTGTTGTCCTCATTAATACACTTGAAGGCTAAGAGTTAAAAGGATTTTGTTGTTGAATTTTGGGTTTCATTGAGATTGTAAGTCTAATTTTGCAGAAGAAAACTATTTCTAATCAATTTTGAAAGATTTCTTGAGCTTTTTTAATAGGTTTTGTGCTTGGTGGACATTATTGATTAATGTGTTCTTTCCTTTGTGCTGTTATTGGGTTTGCTAATGCCACGAATAGAAGTCTATCTTTTGGGTTTAAACACTTGCATGTAGAAAAATAATAAAAGGAATGATATCTGTCTTTTGGACAAACTAATATGAGATTGCAGCAGATAAAGAAATGATATCATGATAGAAAAGGAAAGTCTTCTAATGATAACAACCTAATTGTTGGGAAAGAATCAAGGCTGTAATGTGTTGTGTTTGGTCAATCAATCAGGATTGTAATGTGCTCTAATTGCCCAATGATTGAGAGCTATTTTGAGTTGTATTTGATTGATTGAATTGTTGAACTTTTGCTGTCATATGCTGAAATTTTTCTCTCATAAAGGTTAAAATTTACTGAAACTTTTTTGAGGAAATTGATCTTATTTTTAAACAAGATTGTTGTGTGTTTCTACAATTTTAGATCTAGAATCTTGTTTCAATATTGTATTGTTCTTTCTTTATTCCTTTTTGTGTACCTTTTCTTATAGAAAAGGAAAACTATTGATTTTTTCCTTTCTTAATCATTAGTTAGTTTTAGGAAATCTGGTCCATTTTTGTATTGCCTCTCTCTATCTTCTTTTTCTAGATTATTTAAGTCAATAGATGACTTTTATGTTGTTATACAGGCTTATTAATTCCTTTCTAAGTTATGTGATCTTACCCAAATCTTTGCCAAGGTTCAAACTGTTGAGGTCAGTCCTATTTAGTTTTTTTTTTTTTTTTTTTTTTGGGGGGGGGGGGGGGGGAGGGGTCAAGTTATTCTAATGCTAATTAGCCATTTGCATATTTCTTTGATCCTATTTTTAGGGATTAACCCAATATTTCAATGAGGTTCTACGAGGAGAAGATGACATTATTCTATCCCGTGGGAATTTGGGAATGAGGTTCTACGACAGTGACACTACTGCAAGTTACACTGTTTTCTCTAATATTTGAGTATGAGTAGTTAAAGTTGAAACGTGTGGTTGAGTCATACTTAATTCCTATATCTTCTTTCAAATTTTGATAGGTAATAAGTTTCATAAGGGGGGGGGGGGGGGTTAGATTACTCCATTTGTTGGTATGTTTTGTATGCATATTGTATCCTTGTTGGTTCTTGAAATTTGGTTAAGGATGACTTGAAGCTCAATTCTTGTAATTGTTGTGATGGAGTCAATGTGTTATTGTTATTGAATATTTGCTACTGATGTTTGAATTGCAACTGATGTTGTGCGATAAGTTGTTATCCTGATCCATGAATTAACTTTTCTTGCTGTGCAATGTTAAACTCGTCTTTTTAATGGATTATGTGTTGTCAACTTTAAACATAGTGGAGCAACATTACTTGCATTTGAAACTTGAGAATATCACTTTAATAAAGGTTGTTTAGTACGGCATTTCCTTTTGATTGGGTATGTGTTTGTTTGCCATAGAAATTTGTCTTGAAGTAAGTTGCACTTGAAAGATGAAATTGTCATAGGAGATAACTTGCAATTTTTACTAAATATTTTTCTATCTTAGCTTCTAGAGTACCTATGAAATTTGAAGGGTTGGTTTTACTTTGTTTGATGTGTTTCTTATTGTTTGTTTTTATACTTAGATGGGAGTTTCTGTAATTATCTCAACTAAGCTTGTTTTTTCATGTTTATGTAAGTTTTGTGTTGCAAGTTGTTCAATTTTCTAATATGTTGTGGAACTTGTTACAGATATGGGGTATTAGGTGAGAAGTTGGCGTGATCAACTACTCGAAGGGGGAGATTTTGAATAGATATATAAAGGGCTTACGAAGCCTTGGATGGCTATCAACTCAAGTCGAATTTTCTCATTCGATTCATCGAGTTTCTCATTTGAACCGGCTTCAAAATTCACTTTATTATGACTAATTTTGCATTTATTATTCTTAATGTTGTTGTCGGGTTCTCATGTTTAATATATATAACAACAATCAAAGACGAAGTGTATTTATATATATTACATTTTGTTAATTAAAATTATATTTGTTGAATTGATTGTTATGTAAAAATATTATTGAGATTTTATTTCGGGCATAGGTCGAGAAAGAAAAATATTGTTGGACAACCAACAATTTTTTTTTATTAAATTATTAAGGAAAAGAGTCTATGAATTTCACGTGAATGGAAGAGCTCGAGAGCATGGTTCAAAGAAAAACAAAAAAAAAGCTGGAAAAAAATGGAGTTTACATTTCTCCCAAATGTTATGAGAAACGAAGAGAAACAGGGCGTTTGTGGGTTTGCAGAAGAATGAGACCTACTTTAAAGAGCGTACAAAAACAATGGCAAATGCAGACATAGGATTTGCACAACATAAAGTTAAAAAGAAAAAAAAAATCAAAAAGTGCATTTAAAACTTACCAAATCCTTAGGATGTGGCTCTGAGCGGTGAGGTTCAACTTTGAGGTGGATTAGTATAATAAACCTGGATTTACACTTCAGAGTTGCTTTCTTTTTTACTAATTTGAAGAATCAGACACAAAGTAACATTAAGGTTCTTAGTTGACCACCGACTCCTTCTTTTCTGTTAATTTTTTCTGCCTACAAATAACCCTTGATTCCTTCATCCTGTAGATTTGAGTAATGCTAACCACCGATTTCCGCTTTTCTTTTCTAAAACTAAAAGATTAAATTTGTATAAAAAAGATATAACGAATAGAGTAACAAGGATTTTGCCAAAAGAGAAAGCTTAGATTTTATAGAGAGCTTTGAAGAAAAGAACTAAACCTGAAAACAAAGAGATCGCCAGAAGGGACCGGTAAATCGGAAGAGGTAGCCAAAAGAAAATTAGGCAAAGTGCTATACCTTAAATTTTATAGAGAGTTTTGAAATCCACGATCTGCCATGGATTTTGCCCCAAACTACGAGATAAGAGGCGAAAAAATCAGGTGGAAGAGAAGAAGAGAAAAAAAAAAGGTGGATGGGAGGTCGGCGCTGGACGGAGTAGGATGGAGGCGCGGCGGTCCGCGCTGGACGAAGGAGGTGGAGGCTCGACAGTTGGCACCGGACGAAGGAAGCAGGGGCGCCTAGCGATGGGAAGCGAGAGAAAAAAGATGCAATGATTATGAAGCTAGGGCTAAGGAATGAATACGAGGTAGGAGGAAGAGGGATAAAAATCCCAGATATTCCCGAC